>CM046657.1:165468019-167868019 GCA_025594165.1 Tamias sibiricus
GCTGTTCTTACAGGATCTCTCCAACTGTTAAACACCAACTGGAATATGAAATGGAATATGAAATACACAGAATGAACAGCCTCTCAAATATAAGTATTTGCAAGCAAAGGATGCATTTATTTCATATGTCAGAAAACAGATTTTCACTCCTTGGGGGATATCCTGATGTGGTTTAAAAGTGGTGTACGGATCTGTTTGGTATGTAACACCACTGGATCAATATAAAATTCTCTCAAATCTTCAAATGAGCATTACTAAATAATCCATGGACATATTGGGTTTTGTCAGAGAACACATGCCATCTTCAGGACTGGGAAGATTTTATGCAAAGGTCTGCAAGGGTTATGTAAGCACAATTAAATTTCTACGTGAATATAACCAAACATGAATTCCCTGGCTATTTTTGCATTCAAAGAGAATAAATAACTAAACTGCAGTGGAAACTGAATATGGACAAATTCAAGTATTTACACATGTCATGTCACTTAGGTTATATGTACATACACACATAAAATGACACTTCTGTTCTGCTTAAGAGGAGAAAAACAAATTAAAATCAATTACTTAAAATTTACTTATAATTTTTAAAAAATGAGTACAGAGATGAAGAGTCTAATGTTCCATCATATACTGGTGCATCAAAATATGCTTTACTTCTACTGACAATCCAATTACAAGTTTTTAGTTTCTGAGACTTTTATTCTAACTTGAAATAGTTTGTGAAGCTGACAGTACAAATGATGTGTTTCCTAGATCAAGTAAAGAGATCTAAAAAGCAACATTTAATAAAGAAAAGGTGTGATCACACTGAGGGAAAGTCTCAGAACAGTCCCAAAATTACTTAAAAGAGGTAAAATACTGATTAATTTGGAGACACTAAATCATTCTTTTAAAAATTGCCTTGGCTAAAGGTTTAACAAGGGGTGATGTGAAAATACTCAAATACTCAGAGGAAACAAACACAGAGGAAAAGAGTGGCATTTTAAAGGTGTACTTAGAACATAATAACAAGATGGAATTCAAGCAAAGAAAAATTAAGTGTGATTAAAAATTCTAAGCAGCACCCAGTATTCCTGGGAAATGATTCTGTAAGAGAACTGCCACTTTTTACTTACCAGGCAAAGCTGTGTTTGGGTGGTGTGTGTCTGAAGGGGAGATGGAAAAGGTGGCTGCAGAAATAAGTATGAAGAACATCCAAAAACATAAGGATGGTACGTTACCTTTCGGTTTATGTGATATCTTTAGTATAACTTCTCTGCATTAGTTAACTTCTTTCCATCTTACAGTTCTCTACAAAATTCAGCAGTCTCCCTAAGGGTTCAAAACCTGTTCTAGGATTTTAAAGTTATCCTCTTATCCAGACTGAGACCTGGTTTGGCATATCTGGAAGAAGTGAACAGGTGTCAGGAACTATCAGTGAATTAAACTGAGAATAGAAACTCTCTCCCCAGATTGTGGGCTCCGCCTGCCCACCGGAAAGAGACCATCCTACTCCTCTGTCTAATCAGTACTCATCAGCCTTGTACTCACAGGTGTGTGCAAAACAAACTTTGATAGCCACAATCCCTCTTCTCTTTATTTAAGTGAACCCAAACTAATGTTAAAGAGATCATGCTGTCCTGAATTTACTAATATCATGATCGTTATCTGTGACTAACAATTTCCATTAGCCAAAGTTATATCTCTCCTTCCTATGGGCACGTTTTAAAGTTTTAGTATTGTTCTTCTATGAAACCGCCAGACAAATTACCATTTCTGGGACAACAAAAACACAGTATCAAGACCACAGATCTCTTCATGACAAGAATAGATTAGAAGAATAATGGCAGGAGCATTAGAGCTTATCTACAAAAAGTTGTTTCTAAGTAACAGAACACAAAGATAGTTTCTGTTTTTATGGAAAAGGATGCTATCTATTTTTTAAATCCAAATCTTCTTGTAAATCTTCCCATGCTCACCAAAAAGGAAACAGTTTTTATTTATACCATATATGTAACATACCATATTATTACATCCATCTACAAAATATATCCTGTTTTACAATATGTACCAATTCAAAACTATGAAAGTTTTACTATGAAGGAGGATTCAAAGGAATGAAAAACGGAAATGAGGAGGAGGAGGAAGAGGGAGGGGAGGCCAGGTCAAGAGGGAAATGCTTCTTGAGGAGAGGGACCTACAAAGTTCTAAGAACTATTCGTGGGAGGCAAATAAAGGAAAGAGACAGAAAAAACCTAATTACTCCTTATATTTCTCAACCCTTTACCTGAACCCACTGAGCATAAAGACTAGTAATTACTTCACTAATACAAAGTTATTGCTATCTAAAATATAAAAATCCCAGTTAGAGTGATTTTTGAGACCTAAAAATTGTGAATCTGTCTAGGGTGGCTTCTCTGCTATTCTCTTCTGGAGATGTGAACATGGAAATTTCCTGTGAGACCTAACAGATACCCCTATAACAGCCAAAATAGAATTTTATTAGTGCATTCTGTAGAAGACAGGAAAGAACACAGACAAATCCTAGCACAGCTACCTATGTGGCAGTCAGACAATTAATTAACTTTCCTGAGCTTCATTTTCCTTATTATTCTGTAAAATAAGATTATCAATATGTAGCATAGAACCTAACAAAAAGGAGGCAGGCCATATATGCAACTCTATTAGTATAAAAGCAGTATAACTCCCCTGTGAGACACAGTTTAACATCCAACATTCAAAATTTTTTTAAAAACAGGAAAAATTAGATAAATGAACAAGAAATACAGACTAATAAATCAAGATATTGACAACAAATTCTCTTTTATAAGACTTACTGTCATTTTCATTACATTTTTTTATTTCTTTAGGAATGTTATTTTTCTCTCTAACCTCCATTTTTCCTCATTTAAAATATGGGGAGAGGTAGCTATAATAAAAAATCTAAACCCCGGTAGCATAATAAACACTGTAAGATCTGATAATTGCCATGAGACTAGGAGGCATTCAAAGCAACTTGCCCAAGGCCACCAAGCTGCGATTAGGAAAAGAACAAGAATAAAAATCTCCTGCCTTCCCAGTCCAAAAACACAAAGACTAATTCACACAACTATTCCACAAAGAGGAGGGTCCCACCTCTTGCGCCCATAAGTTACACATGGGGGACAGGCTCAGTTTTGCCAGCAGCCAAAAGCCCATTCATGGATTTGGAATCAGACATGCTACTGGTTCCCATGTTTAGAAACCAGAATTTGTTAATGTCAAATTCCAAAGCGGATCAGTTATTTTGGTTGAGGTTTAAATGGCCTAGGTCTAAGTGCTCTTTGTCAAAATAAGTGCATCACCTCCAAAATGCTTGTGATGGGGTTTGCCTGGTAAAGGGTTGCTGACAATGAGATAAGAACCCCAAACAGCCCCTTGCTGGATACCTCTTTATTGACCTTTTGAGTAGCACCTTGTGTGTTATCAATACTCAACACATGACAGGGTAGATTTGAAAGCCTCAGAAATAAATTCAGCTTTTTAAAATTAAAAAATAAATGCTTTTGTTTGCAGAATTTACAAAATTTTCATGTTGGAGAAAGAATACTGGATGAGGAGCAAGAATATTCAGGGTTCAGTTTTTGCCTCTATCATGGACCTAAGCAAATAAATATGTAATGCTTTTGTTTTAGTACCAGTATTCAGTAGATCAAACCAGAGTTGAATACTTGTTGAATTCCTAACAGCTCAGTGAATGGCAATTCAGGAGTTTCCAGAACCAAGACCCAATGCACTGTAATGCATGTCCCTGTTTAAGATAAGTCCCCTCACAACTTCTGTCATAGGACCACCACAGGGGCAGTGTGCTAAAATAACCAAGGGAAGGGAAGGGAAGGTAAAGTGGACACTATTCTAATTAGGTTTTCTAAAGTAACCAATGGAGGTAAATTGGACAGCATTCTAATCAGGTATAATAATGTAATCAATTGGGTAAGGTCTTCAGTAAGACACCCCTCACAGCTCAATATATGAGACACAAATTTCCAGATACCCAAGCCCTGGCTCTCTCTTGCTCTGCCTTCTCCCTCCCCACTCCAATCTGCCTTACCAAGTGCTACTTTCACCTTCACCTTCAATAAATCTGTACTTTGCCTGTTACTTCTGCATGTCTTGCTCAATTCTTTGTTTAGGACACTAAGGACCTGGACCACAACTGGACACCCAAACAATAACACTGGGCTCCTCACAAATTCATGAAGTGGGGAACATTTCCATCACAACTAATATATTCATGGGAAAATCAAGGCCCAGTATATAAAAGCTTACCTTCACACAATAAGAAAACAGTATAGCCAGTTTGAAGTCACATTTTCAAACCCTGAATTCTTTATACTCTATCAGTATCATAAAGGAAAACAATCTAAACAGCTGAAAATCAATGTAATTTACATATATAAAAAGATGCTCTGTCTTTTTCTAATTGATACTCTGATGGCTATGGTCTATTGATGGTCCTGAAAAGTAAGAGGTTTTTCTTCCTCTCCTACAGCATAGTTCAATACAAAGGTAGGAAAGATGATTAAAAATCATTTTAGTCTTTTTCTGCCCCCTGCCTACCCATCTCTGTTAAGGACACTAATTAAAATGCAAATGTAAAGCCACTAAGATAACTTCTGGTTAAAAAACTTGCTTGGCTTTATAAAAAAAAGAATACATTTCTGATACCTACCAATTAGGGCCCAATGTCATGCTATCCTCAGGACAGGTCTGAAGTAGTCCTCACAAGACAGCAGTGTATCTTCCAGTTCTTCTACCTTGGGAGCAGACAGGCTAAAGGGTGATGATGGAAGGGAAGAGTGGCATTCACTCTACTTTTATCTTCAGCCTTGCAGCAAAGTTTGTCCTCACCTTAATACCCATGGCCTAAATAGGGGCTGCAGACAGGGTGTGCTGTAGGGGTCATTCACTTCCTTAATGTGAAGGACAATGACTGAGTCCGGAAGACCAAATGAATCTACTGCCTGCCAGGAGTTAAGGACCAAACCACACTTAGAAGTGCCCTACAGCTCAATCAGATGAATCTCAAAGCACTGCTTCTTCAACTGCAGATCACTGGCACCAGTGAACAGTAAAGTCATTCTAGTGGTTTTCAACCATTGCGCTTTATTGAACTAGAAAAAAATGCATCAAATGTCATTAGGATAAATATTGTGTCCAATCTGTGTATAACTGACCAAAAAGGCTTAAGGACAGTAATTTAAAAGAAAAGGCGGGGCTGGGGTTGTGGCTCAGCGGTAGAGCGCTGGCCTAGCACGTGCGCGGCCCACGTTCGATCATCAGCACCACGTAAACATAAAAAAAAAAAAAAAAAATGCGTTGCATTGTGTACAACTAAAGCAAATAAATAAATATTAAAAAAAGAAGAAGAAAAGGCTAGTATACAGTTTTTCTACTTGATAGTTACATGAAAATTCAGATGATATAATGCAAGATCCTCCAGTTTTTTCAAGAATAACCAGAACTCTTGAGCTGTCATACAAAATGCCCCCTAAGTTTTAAAGGCTCAAAATATTTTTAAAAAATATTTATTCATTTGCTTTAGTTGTACACAATGCAATACATTTATGTTTACGTGGTGCTGAGGATCGAACCCAGGCCACACACGTGCAAGGCGAACGCTCTGCCGCTGAGCCACAACCCCAGCCCTCAAAGTATTTTAAAAAAGTGTACAGGACAAACAAAACGTACCTGAAGGTTCACTCTGGACTATTCTATGTGCCTGGCTTCAAAGGAAGAAATAAAAATGTGCAATAGAAATTTGGCAGCGGGGAGCTGGGATTGTGGCTCAGCGGTAGAGCGCTCGCCTAGCACGTGGGCGACCCGGGTTCGGTCCTCAGCACCACGTACAAATAAAACGCATTGAATAAAACGCATTGTGTACAACTAAGGCAAATAAATAAAAATATTAAAAAAAAAAAAGAAAAGAAATTTGGCAGCGGAACTCTTAAGCAAGCAGGAGAGCAAAGCACCTCTGGTTCAGTGTCCCTAGGAAACTACATGGAGGCACGCCCAAAAGGCATTTGCCAAGGCAACAACAGTGGTGGAGGGAAAAGAACAGCCCTGAGTGAGAAGGTAAGAATGCATATGGCCCTGGAAAAAGGAACAAAAAAATCAAATAACAGTGGGCTTAAGGGTCTCTATAGGCCTTCTGAGAGCTGTGTTAAATTCTAGGTAAGGATCTCAAATGGAAATCTACCTGATTTTCTCCTTCACCTCCCTCTGTGGAGGTAGGAAGAATTAAACCTAAGAATTCCATCAGAGTTGCCTTTGAAAGATAACAGTGACTGCCACCTCAACTGCTTCTAGTGCTCTGCTGGACAGCTGCAGGGGAAGAACTCTTCTCTAGGTTCAGGCTTGGCTACCTGGCTGGTCACAGAGCAAAGACTGAGGTGGGCCTGCATACTCAGTCTGTGGCTTCCTCAGTGACCCCTGCCTGGAAGACAAAGATCTGGATGGATGTGAGGGACTTGGGCCTAGTCCTTCTTCACTTTTCTATCCCAGGGAAAAGATTCACAAAACCAGTGAATTCACTATTTTCAAACATTTGGAGTCTTCTGTGCAAATGTGAAGGCCCCCAGCCTGAGAGCTGGTCTTGCATCAAACAGAAAGCAAGGCCAGCCGCCAGCTCCAAACCCAGCTGTTCCCCAAGCTCTAGATGCAGGTGTGAGATCATCCCCATGAACCTCACCTGCCTGCAGTTTGTCACCTCAATGTCATTACCACAGGCAGAGATGTAGTTGGGGCTTTTGTTTTACTTCACACCAGGGGGAAGTCATTTTTGGAATTTTTCATCTTAAATAGTTTTTTCTTAAATGTATGTGACACATATTCCTCATAGGACTTAATAAAATAGATATTTCTCATGCCTGGAAAGTAAACTACAGCTGCACAGATTGAAACAAAATTTATTTTTTAAAATACTCTGGTTGGAATCATTCAAAATACAGGGTTAGCTATAATTTCTGAAAAAGTTAGGAACAAATAAAAGTAGAACTTATTCAGAAAGTAGCCTTAATACAATGCTAATTAGCAGAACAAAACACTAACAAAATATGTATACATTAATATATCCTGGTGTTTCTTTTTATAATATAATTTCAAAACAGGGAAAATTCTAAATCTCCTTCTTCCCACATAAAAGCCATCATGGACGCAAGCTACAACACCATTATTTTCAGATTCTTAAAAATCTATCCTGAACTTGACATTACTCTTGAGGATAGAAAGGGGGGATAATCATAACTACAAAGCTAATCGTTATTACAATGATTCCTTGAAAACACAAAGAGAGAACCCATTCTTTTGCAAGAGTTTGGGTGAAGTGTGTAAGGAGCAGTAGTCTTATTTGTGACCTCAGTGTAAAGAACACCCAGGTTTTTATTCACTTGGTTGTTTTTGTTTTGTTTTATTTCAGTTTATTTTTTGTTTTTGTCTTTTTTTAAGTACAAATCAATGTATTCCCTATCCAGTAAGTGTCCAGCAGAAAGAACCGTAATGGGAATGTGGTTTTCATGACATTCTCAGGTGACTTCCTAGATCTCCTTGTCACAATCAAGATTGTTAAAGTGACAACAAGAAACAAACCTCTGGGATTCCACAACCTCCCCAGGCACAGTGTACTAAAAGGATTTGACTTGTCTCGCCTCTCCTGATTATGCAATATATGCTAGAAGCAGAAGAACGGTGACACGGACCACTGGGCCGTGGACAGTGTTTTCTGGTCCCACTTGTTTCATCTCCTCATTTACTATTTTGTGTCTTGCCCTGACACAGTGAGAAGGTGGACAGAACACTAGGCAAACGCAATGACAAATGCTTTTGCCTTGTCTGTAAGATACAAAATGCAAAGAGCTGCAAATTTACAACATATTACATAGGCAAGCATGTACACACATACATGCACACGTGTGCTGTGTGTGTGTCTGTGTTTATGTGTGTGTGTCTCTTTCATATCAAGGTACCTAATAGGTCCTTTATTAGTGTGTGTGTGTGTGTGTGTGTGTGTGTGTGTGTGTGTGTGTAGTGGGGGATGCAGGGATGGGTGTTCAGCTTTATAAAAGACATTTCCCTTCAAGTCGTGCATCAATCTTTTGCAACTCTAGTATTAAAAGCCTTAGAGAAGTCTTCTATTTCAAAGACATTTATTATGACCTCTTTAATAAACCAATATTTTCTAATATAATCACCCCTAAATTGTACAAGTTTGAATGCATGTATTCCAAAATACCATGCAAACCCAAATACAGAGTTCACAGTTAACTGCCTTGGCCTGTGTCTTCCTTTTTAAACATTTCATTTTAACATTAAGCAGGTAACGCTGCCAATTGCAATATTTCACATAACAGATATTGGTTAGATATTGTTCAAACAAGAAAAATAGCTCAAGGATTCTTATTTGGAACAGAAGCAGGAAAACTTATCATTATGTGCCAACTGCCCCCACTCTGAGAATATCTGGGGGGCAGCCCCTCTACATCACAGTGATTCTACTTGTCTCAAAGACTTACCAAGATAAATTAACCACATCTGTCCACTGGGATTGGCAAGTGCTTTTTTGTTCCCTATTAGTTCTAAAGCACTCAGAGAGATAATGCTATTCACTGTACCTCATGATCTCAAAGGAAACAAACACTTGAGATGATTATCTCTATCTAACTTGCACACCCCTATCCCTCAAAGTATAAATATTCCAAAGGAAAAAAAAAAAAAACTACCATGACAGCAATTATGGGGACATAAGACCCCAATAAATTACTCAACAAATTAACAACAAGACATACACCCTTATTTGACCAGCCTCCAAGAAAATGATGCCCAAATCAAACTCTTAAATTGTGACAATCCAGTTATTAGCCATTGAGAACTGAAGATCCTAGAATACTCAACACCAAAAGATAGTACCACACTAAAGCATAAGATAGGGGCAAACCAACTTGAAAATCATATGGGCATTTTGAAAATTCGCTTTAAGTGACTGATACACAAGATAGTCTGAGAACATGTCTCCTGTGATCAGCACTCACAGTCCCAGTGTCTGGTTGCTGCAGAGCAGCAGAAATTAGATCTGAAGACTACTTGAAATTAAGATTTAAAAAAAAAAAAAGAAAAAAAAAAAAGAAAAACTTTAAAAAATTTAGTTAAGTTTTTTGGGCTGGGGTTGTGGCTCAGCGGTAGAGCGTTCGCCTAGCACGTGCGCGGCCCGGGTTCGAACCTCAGCACCACGTAAAAACGCATTGTGTGTACAACTAAAAGCAAATAAATAAATATTTTTAAAAAAAAATTTAGTTAAGTTTTTATGAGCTTTTGTAACTGTTATCTTTTAAATTTGATTCCTTAATGGAAAGCATTCATTCTTTCTGAACCAAAAGAAAAAAAAAATCTTAATCTTTCTCATCTACATTTTCAATATGCTTTCATTTTCGCTGTTATCAATGGAGATCTGATTTTGATAACCAAATTCAGCACTCCCTATAATAAGAGGAAAGCACAAGGCAGCAATGGAGGGATAATTCTCAATTGCCAAGAAGCCAGGAATATAAAGGCAGCAACCTGGATGGAACACATGGGTTCTGAAGGAAGACTAGTCCAGACTTCCCTGACCTGAGGTCAGAAATTGCTCACCCTTACTTCCCCTCGTTTGACCTAAGCTTTATCTCATCCATTTATACCTTTCTCTCCTAATTTTCCTCAGCCAGAAAAAGAGAAAAAAAAAATGAATGGGGAAAGGCAGAAATTACTACCAGTATTACTGATGATAAAAATATAGGAATAACAACAGTATACTAATAAAAGCTAACAGAGCTAACAACACTGCCATAAAACAGACACATAATGTGAGTCACACATAGAATTTACAATTTTCTCATAGCCACATTTTTAAAAAGTTGTTTAAAAGACTGGATATTAGTGTATTTTATTTAACCCAAGGTAATCAAAATATTATTTGGGCATGGAATCCATATAAAAGTTGAGATATTTAATATGATTTTTTCCTATGGCATCTCTGAAATCTAGTGTGTTTTACATTTACAATACATCTCAACTTATACCAGCCACATTGCAATACTGAAGAGCCACATGTGGCTAGTGGCTCCTAAATTGGATGGTGCAGCCTTACAATTTGCCAGGTGCTGGTCTAACTGCTTTAAATGTACAGATTCATTTAATCTTCACAACAATCCTACAAGGTAAAAACTACCATTATTCTCATTTTACAGATGAGAAACTGAAACAAAGAGCAGAGAACCAAAATCACAGGATGGTAGGCATCAGAGCCAAAATTCAAAGCTTGGCCATCTGGCTACAATGACTATGCTATTTATTAAGAACCTACTGTGTGTATGACAGGCACAGAGCTGCAGGCCTCAATAAACTCTCTGTGCTCCTCAGAAACACCATAGAGTATAAGTATTAATATCCTTACATAACAAAATACATTTAGAGGAGGGACATCATGCCTTCCCAAGAAATACGTGGTTGAAGACTCAAAGGATAACCAGTTCCTGCATAAAAAGAATATAAAGTCTAGTAAGATAATATAAAACCATTAAGGAGTAACTAGATCACACATGTGTAATTAACTAAAAAAGAGGTACAAAAAGTATTATGGTGATTTAGAGGGGAAATCTTGGTCCATTAAGAGAACAAGACCTTCATGAAAGAGGTAACATTTCGGAGGGGTCAAGGGGATAGGAATAATGGCAGTATGAGTTAGACATCAATACCCTAAGTACATGTATGAAAACACAAATGGTGTAAATACTTTGTGTAAAACCAGTGAATTGAAAAATTGTGCTCTTTATATGTAATACAAAATGAATTGCACTCTGTAAGCATATATAACAAATTAGAATTAAAAAAAAGAAAGAGGTAATATTTTAAGTGGACTTAATTAAGAAGAATAGAAGAAAATCTCCAAGAGCAAAGACAAGAAAGTAGAGGAGAAAAAAGCCTTGCCTTGTGTTGAAGGAATGGCTAAAAGAAATCAAGTGTGGCTGGAGCGTAGAGCACATGTAGGGTACATACAAATCAGATGTGGGGAAGTTACCCAAGAGCCACATCATGGAAAACTCAAACTCTGTGCAATGTCTGAGAAAACCAGTAACATAATAAAAATTAAGCTTTAGGTAAAATCTCTCCAGCAGCAGGATGGACAGCAGTTGGAGAGGTTACATATAGAAGGCTGGTATGTATACCATCCAAAAAGTCGAGGCAGTCAGCAGACTCTGAGGCTCTGTCAATGCAGAATCCTTAAGATCTGGGATCTACAGTTAAGTCAATGATGATATGAGTTTCAACTCTTGGTGATGAGTGGAGTGATGGAACCATTAGCAGAAACTATGTCTACAAAATGATCCAACTAGTACTCTGGTTAACCATAATAAGCAGGTGGGGGTTTTCCCGTTCTTTGTTCTTTCCTTCTTTTTTTTTTTTTTCCTTTTAGCCTAAATTTTCTGCTATATCTGTGCTTCCCACATCAAGATTTGCATTATTGGCTTTATATCTGGCTCATACTTTGAATAACTTCTTTCCTATCAAGTGAATAGTTAGTGGTTAGCAGAAAATGATAAGGGGCATTATCTTTCAAGTAAGACAGAGTTACCTCAACACCTCACATATCAACCCAAAGACAAGAAAAAATTCAGATTCTGACTTCCAGCACAGTTGAATAATGCTTTTTAAGGAATCAATTAACAATCATGCCTAAAATACTAGGCCTTTTCATTTGAAGTTCTTTTGTTTTAAGTAAAAAGTTTAAAAAACAATTTCCCTACTGCCTCCTTGCCTCTTGCCTTTATTATTTTTCATGTTTAATTAAAAAAGACTTCTACTTTAAGCAAATATCCCCCCTTAATTATCCTAACAGTAGTAGAGCTGCATAAATTTTGCCCGAGGTTAAAGCTGGAATAGAGCCTAATCACTAGCTTGAGACATTGTTCTGGCCAAGGAAAGTAGAACACATTTTTCCCGTGTGTTTGAACAATACGTAGGCATTTCCATTAAGACCGCCTTCACCCACTGCTGATCCTGATTAACACCCTTTTCCTCATTCACTTGGGACTTCTGAGTGTTGCTCACACTACCACCTGAAGATTCAGGAAAAGAACCTCAATGTAGTGGAGTTCAGGTGCACGTATATCTCCAGTGGAGAACAGGAACACATATGCTACTCCAACACCACTGCACACCAACTTGGTCAGCCTTCCTTTGATTCAATTGGTTTTGTTCTAGACAAACCCTGGGATCTTTCTACTGATTTCCAAGAAGCAGCTTTACAAACACAGTGATAAGAGCAAGTAGAAAAGTCAAGGAAAAACAAATATATGTAAAATAAGTGCCAAATAAAACTATTAAACAATTACAAGTATACACTAAGAAAAACTGGGAAATTAATGACACCTAAAACACATAACAAATGATTCTCAAGGACAAAAGGAACACAATACACATAATCACAGGTGTGTGTTTAAGAATATGCTGCTGCTTTTTCCCATAAGAGGCCCCAGTCCAAATTCTCAGGCTCAAGTATGTAGTCGTACATGTGTGGTCTAAAGATGCTCAAAGCACTTTTCTTATCCTATAATTGAATCTAGTAATAAAAGTATGGTGCTCTGGAAGAGTGAATTCAGGGCAGCTGGTAAATTTCACTGGAATCAAATGATCTCATCTGCTAACCATCCAGGACTCCCCAAAGTTTGGAAATACTCTTGTGTCACTGACCATCTCTCCAGCAACTGACAAGGGACACGCTAAGGGGCGAGGAGGCAGCTACCTTTCCATTTAGGGAAATTTCTTGCATTGTAATTTACTATTCCACCCAACTTGAAACTCTATCATACCTTTTCCCAATTTGAAACTCTATCTACACTAGTAGCTGGAAGGAATCACAAGTTACTACCTATTTAGGTAAACATTTGTATACATACCAAGTAGACTGGTGGTTTTGTGCTATAAAGGGTAAGAGAAACTAGAGACTCTACCTGAACCATTAAGGCACTCCTCTCTGGAAAATAATGTCCAACCCTCTCTGGAGATAACTGGCTGCCATCTGTAGACAACTTCACAAAAATCTAGAGACAATAACAATGATGACAATTTTTATGGTTTGGATCTTAAATGTCTTCCAAAAGCTTGTGTTTTGAAAGCTTGGTCCCCAGCTGATGGTACTATATGGAGGTAGTGGAAACTCTGTGGGCACCTAGTTGGAGAAAGGTCGCTGGAGGCATGCTTTTGAAAGGTACAGGTTGTCTCCATCCCCTGGCTCTCTCTTCTTTCTGCTTAATAGCCACCATAAAGTGAGCTGCTGTGTCACCAAGGGCTCTCTGCCATGATGTTCTGCCTTCACAAAGGCCCAAAGCCACAGGACCAAGCAACCATGGACTGTAAAACTCTGAAACTGTAAAATTCTGAAAGAGTGAACCAAAATCAATCTTTCCTCCTCTAAGTTGATTTACTCAGATATCTTGTCACAGCACCAGTAAGTTGAGTAACACAATAACAGTTCTAAAATAATGGCAGAAAAAACAGTTAAAATGAATAATGTTAATAAACATTTCTTATGTTAGGGATGTTTAGAAAACACAGGGTCTGCAGTGATAAAGATCTCAATTAAAATTCAAACACCTCGGACAACCTATTTAAACTTTAAGCTCCTATTTCTTCATCCAAAATATCAGAAGAGTGAAGAAGCACAAATCCAGACAGCTGATATGGAGATATACTAAGTGGTGTTGATGAAAATACCTGGCCCACTGAAGGAGTTTCAGAAATATTCCTTCATTATTCTCCTTTCCCAGGATATAGTTCACTGTGCCTTAAATAAAAAAATTTTAAAAATCAAGAGACCTGTCCCACCAACCGGAGTAGACCCCCAGGGTACTACATTTATTGAGTTCACACTGTGTTCCAGGCACTGGTTAGGGCATTTGGCATACAGTTTCTTTACTCTCTATAATCATGGAATTAGATTTACTTTGACTTTTTAGGGTCAAGAATTGAAAGCACAAGTTCCTCAAAAAGGAGAAAAAAGAAAAAAAAAAACAGTGAATAACACGGGTTTTAAGACGACGATGACAATTTGTTTGCCTCACTGTTTTGATGCAAGCTTGATTTATATTCATTATTTGTGCTGTTAGCCTGATGCCAACCTAAATGTCACAGAAAGGGAAGATTGGGGAGGGGGCTGGAGAAGGACCAAAATTAATACAAAGTGAAATTGCCAGCAGAAGTCATGAGTCTACAACTCTGAAACATAAAAAGAAAAGGGAAAAAAGAATTAACACAGGAAGGAGGAAGAGAGAGAGCGAGCCAATGTGGAAGTTGAAGGAGAACACTGAAATGGGTGCTTGAAATGAGCTCCACGAACTTGACTCTTCTTAAGACAAAGGGGAGGAGCTCAGGATACATAGCAAGTCATCAAAAAGCAATGGCTATTATTACGGTGATTCTTATTGTGACTTTAACTCTCTGGGCCCCAGTTTTCTCAATTGTAAGAGTTCACACTGGATGGCAAATTTTAAGGAAGGGAGTCTGAATTTTTAAAAATTCATTAAAAGATGTGAAAAGTTTCTTTTGGTTTGTTTTTTTGGTACTGGGGTTTGAACCTAGGTGCACTCTACCACTGAGAAACATCCCTAACCTTTTTTTTTTTTTTTTTAATTTTGCAACAAGATCTCCCCTAAGTTGCCAAGGTTGGCCTCAAACTTGTAATCCTCCTGCCTCTGCTTCCCCAATCACTAGAATTATAGTCACTAGTGCACACTGCTCTCAACTCTTTAGTTATTTTTTTCAGGTTAAGTATTAGCATGGTTAACCAACACCTATAATCCCAGTTAATCACTTGTCCATGCAGAAAGTCAAATAAGAATTCTAACAAAATAAATGAACAAGTAGAGGGCCACTTCACAGACCAATGAGAAAAGTGTACCATGAATTAAGAAGTGAAATTAGTCCTCTTGTGTTCATGTTCAAAAAAATTTGTGATAGACATAGTTACCCTGATTTGAATATTACACACTATATACATTATTGATACATCACAACTTATGCCACAAGTGTGTATAATTTTTTGTATAATTTTATTTATAATTTTATTATCAAGATAATTTTATTTATCAAGATAAATAAGTAAATAAGAAAAATAAAATAATTAACATTTGTAAGCTATTTGGACAAGAAATCCTCAAGGGAAAAAGAAAATAGAGATGATATCTGATAAAATTTATAGAGTTAATAGTAAGATTATGATTCATCTATTTCTACTTAAAATACTAATTGGAAATGCATCATAATTTTTAATAAACTCAATCACAGCAGCAGAAATGATACTTAATGCTAACAAGTATAAAAGGACTCATGAGATATGCAGTACAAACTAATATCCTCAAGGATTGCATACTCTTAAGATTACCTTTGGAGACTGAGATGTAACAGTCCTAAAACACTTGCCTCCACCCACAAAATCCGAGGTTTGATCCCCAGGGCAAAGAAAAAAGGAAGGAAGAAAAGAAAAAAGGGAAAATTATAACTTTCTTTTTGGTATTGGGGATTGAACCCAGCGGCACTTTATCACTAAGCTACATCTCTAGCCCTTTTTATTTGGGGATAGGGTCTCACAAAAGTTGCCCAGGATGGCTTTAAACTTGTCATCCCCCTGCCTCAGGCCCTGAGTCACTGGGGTCATGCACCACCATGCCTAGCTCCAAAAGATTACTGTTATGTTATACACCAGTGGATATCCACACCAAGCACTGTGCAAATACCAGCTCATTCAATTTCCACAACTCTTTGAAATATGTATTTTAATCTCTAAAATGGCAATACTAAGACCAAGAAAAGTTAAGAATTTGCCCAACAATTATCAAGAATAAGGTAACAATAAATGTTGGCAAGGATGTGGGGGGAAAGGTACACTCATACCTTGCTGGTGAGATTGCGAATTAGTGCAACCACTATGGAAAGCAGTATGGAGATTCCTCAGGAAACTTGGAATGGAACCACCATTTCACCCAGTTATCCCACTCCTTGTCATATACCCAAAGGACTTAAAATCAGCATATTATACTGACGCCACCACATCAATGTTCACAGCAGCTCAATTCACAAAAGCTAAGCTATGGAACCAACCCTAGGTGCCCTTGAACAGATGAATGGATAAAGAAGATATGATATATACACACAATGGAATATTACTCAGCCATAAAGAAGAATGATATTATGGCATTTGCAGGTAAATGGAACTGGAGACTATTATGCTAAGTGAGATAAGCCAATCCCAAAAAACCAAAGGCCAAAAGTTTTCTCTGATATGCAGATGCTAACACCCAATAAGGGGGGATATAGAAGTTCACTATATTAGACTAAGGGGAATGAAGGGAAGGGAAGGACGATGGGGAAAATAATTTAATTTATGGTAAGCTCTGGATATTGTTTGGATTTTTTAATTAGGAAAGAATTTTAAGTCAATTCAAATACACAAATGTTTCCAACAAAAAAAAAAAAAAAAAAAAGAATTTGCTCAAGGTTTTACTACTAGGACGTGGAAGAATCAAGATTCAAATGATAGGTTTATTTGGCTCCACAACTATACCCTTTAACTATGCCTCAACTTTCATTAAAAGACATCCAAGAGGGGCTGGGGCTATGTCTCATCAGTAGAGCACTCGTCTCGCATGTGTGAGGCCCTGGGTTCGATCCTCAGCACCACATAAATAAAAATAAAAGGTGTTGTGTTCACCTACAACTAAAAAAAATATATTTTTAAAAAAAAGACACCCAAGAAAAGTACTTCAGGTGAAAAGCTTGTTACTCTCAGAGCAGATCATATTTTGTTCCATATTGATGACATCTGCATATTTGGCTCAGCAAGGTCACTAACAATATGGTCCTAGAGGATAATTATTTCTCACAAATATAGACCATAGTATATAAAAAGCCAATCTTTTTTGAAGCTGGACAGCAAATACAAAATACAAAATAAGGGCTGGGGATAGAGCTCAGTTGGTAGAGTGCTTGCCTCCTGTGTATAAGGCCCTGGGTTCAATCCCCAGCACCACAAAAAACAACTAAAATGAGCAAAGTATATAAAGGGAAAAGGATAAAAAGCACTAAAAGCCAGCAGTGGGGTGGTACTCAACAGATAAACCTGAACCCCAAACAGCATGGGCAAACCCCAGACTAGAGCCATGAGCACTTAACAGGATTCAAGTAGGAAATATGATGATAAAATAAGTCACAAATAGCAACAGGGTACGTAGGCCTCAGAAATTTTGACTTTACTTTTGCACTTTAGATTCTGTTGTTTCAGAGGAGGGAGGAGATTAGCTAAAGATACTTGTTTGCCTTAATATACTGAGCAGAAAAAAATTATTTTTATATTTCCACTGCAAGACAACAATCCAGGAGCATAGTAGCTATGGCCTCTTAAATGAACATCACCTCTCTTTTGTGTAGATTTTATATGAGTACAGTTTCTGCTCTGGCCATCAGTGCCTGAGCCACCACTACCAAAGTAGAGAAGGTAAAACAGCCAGGGCTTATGTTGGAGCAAGCCAAATAGTCTAAGTTGCAAGGAGTTTGGAAAACAGTATAATAACTAAGAAGAGCCTCCAAATCCCAAGGCAAGGTGTATACAGTATAACTGACCCTGCAACAGGTTTCAGAATAAACAAACTACATCCAGTCTTTCAGCCTTTTTCTCTACCTTCTTATCTCTAAAATGGAAATTGTAATTTAAATTAATACAAGTAACACTATAAAAGGTGCTACTATTACATTAAATGAAATATACTTTGGAATTCTAGAAATATGTACACACAAAAACAACCCAGTAAGTGATATTACCTGTAGAATGTTTTCATGTTTGTGTGTATAGTTGATAAACACTCACACATTTTAAAATTAACGAACATATATAACTAAAGCTGTTCATTGTATTGTTTCTTGGCTGGTCAGTCACATCTTACCTAGGAAGGATTTAAGCAGAAGAATAAATGAAAAAAACACACACAACACACACACACACACACATCCACCCTACATTTAAAGAAACATTTGACAACTTCTCAAAGTAAACTGCATAGATAAATGAACTGAATATTTGACCAAAGAAGATACAAACAGAACTCTTCAAACATAAGCATTATCACACAAAGCCTAAAAGCAGGAGTTCCCAACTTTAATTTGTGAATCTTATTCCAATAAGCAGGCATGAGATCCTTAAGCTGTACACACTGAGAGTCCTTGAGTGTGTGTTAA
Organism: Tamias sibiricus; assembly: GCA_025594165.1. Taxonomy (NCBI): domain Eukaryota; kingdom Metazoa; phylum Chordata; class Mammalia; order Rodentia; family Sciuridae; genus Tamias; species Tamias sibiricus. The sequence continues at coordinate 165,486,296 of CM046657.1, forward strand.
CACACACAAAGCAGCAGTGAGCTGAAGAGTAGTCTCACACCCAAACAAAAACCCTCGAAAGAAGGATTGAAAAGAGTATTAAGATGCATTAAGTTTAACTTAAATCATTATAATTTTTTCCTACCCGTTTCTTCCCAATTCTTAGAAGAGCATTTGTGGTGACTAAAGTAAAATAAAGAAAATGCTCTCCCAACTTACACTTTGGGGGATACAAACTTTCTGAAATGAGACATTACAAATATGATTTCCAAACAGCAACTTTTACAAAGTAATGATCTCAGAATCTGACCACTCCTCAAATATTCATAGTCCATTTAAACTACATGCCAATTTCTACTGAAATTGTATTAGTAGTTATCAAATAATATAACTTCTGCTGTATGTCAGGCTTCATACTGGGAGGTAGGGGGTGTGTGTGTGTGTGTGTGTGTGTGTGTGTGTGTGTGCGTGTGTGTATAAATTCTTTTTAAGGTATTAGTGATTGAAATCAGGATGCTCTACAACTAAGCAACATCCCAAATTCTTTTTATTTATCATTTTGGGACAGTCTTGCTAAGTTTCCAAGGCTGGCTTAAACTTGAGATCCTCCTGCCTCAGCCTCACAAGCAACTAGTATTACAGGAGTGTACCAGCCTTCAAAGCTTATATTCTAATATTAACTCATTTACTCATCACAAAAACCATAAAATATGCTTACCTTTCATTTTTTAAAAAAAGAAACTTGCCCATTGTCTGAGATGAGCTATTCAACCCCAAGTGAGCCTAGATGCAGAGGCTCATACTTTCCAACTCCCAGTGGTATTTAAAGTAGGGCTAGTACAGCATTTTACAGAAAACTGGCTGTTTCCTATTGCATAGCCTTTAAGGAAAAAGTTTAAAAGGAGAGATAAGCAGAAGAATGGCAATCCATTAAGAACTTAGGGATAAACTGCCTGAAGCTTATTTGAAGGCTGATTTCTGGAATCAGGGAACATTTTAAAAACTCCAACGTTGTTGTCATTTACCCAAACATGTCAGATGCAATACTGAAAATTCTCATCAAGAAAACACTATGTGACAGGTAAATGAAAAAAAAAGATTAAAAATAGTGTTGAGTAAATGGAAACATTCTAGCTGAAACCTCCTGTTCTAGCTCAAAAATTAATATTTTCAACTTCATGAAATGTTAAAAATAAAACCTTCTAATATCATTATTATTCTGTAAATTTAAGTATGTCAACAACTTAAATCTGTTTGTTTTTGGTGCTAGGCATTGAACCCAGGGCCTCATGCATGCCAAGCACTAACTCTATCACCGTGCTATATCTCCAGCCTAACAATGTATGTTTTAAGATAAGAAAAGTTGGGGCTGGGGTTGTGGCTCAGCGGTAGAGTGCTCGCCTAGCATGTGTGCAGCCCAGGTACGATCCTCAGCACCGCGTAAAAATGAACGCATTGTGTACAACTAAAGCAAATAAATAAATATTTTTTAAAAAGATATAAGAAAAGTTACAGAAGCCTTGAACTCAAAATGTACTACATAATTACCTTCATATTACTTACGAAGTGCCCCTTTTTGCATTATTGCAACTGGTCAAGTAGTTTTAAGAATTTAGACAATGATTTTGTTTCATCAATTTAACATCTTCCTCCACACAATGACTAAAAGTGTATCAGCCCTCCATTCAGTTATCAAATGGATTTTCCTTATATAGGAAACTGAGCTGAGTTTCCTAAAGAGAATCAACTATGTTGTTTTATTTATAAGAAGTACATTCGTACTTTATTAAGAAGCAAAACCTTAGTGTTCATTTAATTTTGCTCAGTGATTTCCTTAACCAACAAATTCTTTTTCTAAAAATAGTGAGAAGTAGTTTGTATGTGAAATATTGTACATGAAATCTTTCTACAGTGGCATGTAAGAATTACACATGAAGCTGGACACCAGGGCAGGGGCCTGCTATCCCAGCTACTGAGGAGGTGAGGTAGGCAGGTCACTTGAGTCCAGGAGTTCAAGATCAGCCTAGACAACATAATGGGACCCCCTTCTCAAAAACAAGCAAATAAACAAAAAGAGTGTCACGTGAAATTTTAATTTAAGTCAAACAATTAATTTAAAGTCCACTCAGGAAAATTTTTGACAGTTTTGATTTCAATACTACAGTAACAATTGGCATGTAGAAACTGTGTCTTTTTTTTTTTTTTTTTTTTAAACAGGTGGTCTTTGACTACCTAGAAAACAAAACTAGGAAGGAAAAGCTCAAGAAATAACTTCAAGTTTTCCCCAATAAGAACATTCACTGACTTTCTCTAAAGGTTTTTTTCCTTCTCATAGTGATTTTGAAATTTCATTTAAATCCCTAACAGCTCCTATCAAATTATATTAGAGTTGTGACCTTATAAGATGCCTACAGATGATTCTAATTAACATTAGTTTGTAGAGTGGATTAATAAATGTATTTTGTAGCTCTTTGCATAAATTACACATACATGTTCCATTAATCAATAGTGAGAATCTAAGAATAATTCCTGGAAAATCTACAAAGAAACCCAGTGTTGGAGATAATAAGAAACTCTGAAACAGTACTTTTAGAATAATTAATAGATATAGGTTCTGACTGCTATCATTATTGTTGGAAGTGGTAAGGAACCAAATGATGGGGAGGGAGAATATATTAGTCATTGCCTCCACACTGTGTACTGTTTAATTGAAGTTTTTGTTGTTGTACCAATTTTTAATAAACATTTGGTTATTTTATGATACAACAATGCACAAAAAACTAAGTCTAAAGGCAAAACTCAAAAGACTTGAAACTTCTGGAAACTCAGAAGTCCCTTCCTCTGTGGCTCTGGACATAGCCAATTTACATTCTGTCATTTTTAGGAAGTGGGGAATGAGGTGTTGGGGATTGAACCCAAGGCCTCACAAATGCTAGACAACTACTCTACCACTGAGCCACGTCCCAAGTCTCGCATGCTTTCTTTCTAAAGGCCACATATATGACACTTTCCCTGGTAAAATCTACTACAACAAAATAAGAGGGGTACAAATGCACTTGCCGGTCCTCAGTGACCTCCTGGTCCCATTCTCCTTGTTATCTCATGATAAGCATGCTCTGAGGTGCTTTCATATTCTTAATGCTCAGGCACGACTGATGACTGAGAGGCCCCCAGGCACCTCAAACCAATGCTGTCACTTCTAGTCACTGCTCAGCTCAGCTAATGCCATGCCTGTCATGACAAGCATCAGCCACCTTAAGGCACCACACCTTTGCCTCCACAAAACATACCTTTGAAAAAGGTATGAGCAGAGAGGGAACCTGTTTTAGGGTTGCCAAGGGAAGCCAGCCTTGTCTATAAACAGCAGAGAGACAATGAAAGAGAGCCCAAAGCCACAGATACCTAATATGACTGCTAGCCCTGAGTGCAAATAATTGTCCTATTTCCTGCGCATAGCTGTGGGGGGTGAGGGCAATGACATATGAAGATACAATTTGACCAGGCTAAAGTGGGTTTAGTCGTCAGCCTAAACCTGCCATCTGGTGTTAAGATATAACAGATCACACCCCAGATGTGTTTCTTCAAACAAATCACATCTTTTTTCTTACCCCTCTTATTTTTTTTTCTTTTTTCTGTATAGAGAGAGGTGCCTGCCAAAGACACAAATCAGCTGAAGTTTACTTTACACTAAAAACTCTTGTACTCACACCCAGATGAGTAGGTATGTCATTTCACACACTCATATCCCCAAAACAACCACTTTCCAAAAGTGGTATCCAGAGATGCTGAGCAGAAAATCGTTTGTTCACTAATCGTCAACTCTAAAAGTTGAGGCTATCCTTAGTCATTGAAAGCTGTTTCATCTGGAAAATGAAAAGTGTTGCAGGGAAGGAAGGAGAGTTCTGAAATCCCTGTCCTCCTCCATATTTTCATCTCAGTATCTCATTCCACAATTGGGGTGGGGAAGGGTTATGCAGTGCTATCATTTGCACCTCATTACACTGGGCTGGAGCTTTGAGAAAACTGATATTCCCTCTAAATTTTTACAGATGCTTCTAGTTTACCAGTTCATGACTGCACTACTAGAAAAGACTTCCTGCCTCTAAACTGCTCGCTGGCATGTATGCTGAATTTCAAAATCCCTAAAAAAAGTAAACCTTTGTGGTGTTCTCTTAACTTTCTTCCAGGGGAGGGGAGGGTCATCGAAACCAAACCAGGCAAAAGCTTTTTCTCCTATAGACTGAGACTGCATCTCAGAAACACTCCCTCTAACTACTAACTGTTCATCTCAATCTGGAAACCACCTCACAAAAATATTCATTAATAGAAAGGTATTCGTGGAAGGTGTTTTTCATCGTAAATCATGATTGTGACATGTTCAGTAAGTTGTAGAAGTAATTCAATCACAGACAGCCTCTCACCTGAACATATATGTGTGTCTTATTTGATGCGTGTCATTTGGAAAACACTTTGGGACAAAGAGACAGGACACTTTCTAAACCACCACCCCTCTTTGTTTAATGGCTCCAGGGTTTTTCAAAGTTCAGGGCAGGTGACACTGGTCTGTTCTTAATCTTTACTGCTGTAGCAATGTTAAGGCAGATGACGAGGGACACAAATCCCCTGATGGAACTGAACGCATTCCAAGCTCCCCGACCCACTCAAAGCTGTAATCCCCTGCAGCTGGATCTTACTTACCACCATGCACAGCTAATACATTTTTTAAAAGCTAGTCACTGGTGACAAATGTAAACTGGACAGAGCAGCTCCCCCTTCTCCCTGCCTCACTCCCTCACCCCTCAATCTTCCCCCATAACCCAGAGACTTGCTGTTTCTGTGATGGATAGGACCTGCCTTTTAGAACCACCAAGCCTGTGCCGTATAGCTCTACTCTAAGTGACTAGAAGGTTTTAAAAGCATCTTCAGCTGTCAGACTATAACAAAAACAACAAAAATGTCATCCTTAACACAAACATTTCACAACTGAGAAAACCCTATAAGTTGAGATTATCACTGCTGTACTGAATCCACTATTTATTTAGCTATCACATGCAGGCAAACTGTTCTAGCACCCTGGCTGCTTGATTGAATTAAGCTGGTTGCTATATTCTGGGGCATAGAAAAATAAATGCAAAAGAAAAATTTAAACTTGAGCAGATATATATTCCCTTCGTGTTTTACTTTGGGCAGAAACTTGACTGAAATATAGTGAACAAGTAGCCTTTATGGTGGGTTAGTATGTTTTTCACCATGAATTCTGAGCACCCATTTAAAAAGCGAAATCCAGTAACCCAAGGGGACAATAGCTCTGTGCTGGATAAAATCTCAAAAAAACAGTGCAACAAATTTTGGAAAACCACAGCCTAAAGATGGATAGAAGGAAAGCAGGAAGGATACATTAGGCTATCTAAATTAGGGCGAACATAATCTTAAATGGCATCAAAATGCCATAAAATACAGATGACATTTCGATAAAGGGACAAGCTAGCCTCTTCACCTGATGCAGAGAAACCAAGGGTTAATCTATGTGACTTTTGGGGGTTTGTTCTAGTTCCCAGATAACCAGCATTAAGTGCTATGATTTAAGTGATATTACTGATTAGACTTGGAGATAGCTACCACAACACTGACTACAACACTTAAATTGCATTAGGTTTAATTACTGCAAAGTTACATCTGGAGAGGGAAGCATAATTTTATAACCACTCTCAGCATTCTAACTTGAGCTCAGTCCCTGCATGATACATACTTGCCCAAGTAATTGAGGCCCTGAAAGGCACCACAGTTAATAATGTGTAACTAGCAGAAACACAAGGAGAAGTGACAAGAAGCAGGTCTCTATGAATTAAATTCGCATCTAAATATGTGACCTCTTGGTGTCCTCTTACCCTTTCTGAGAGCAGGCACTCCAGCCTCAGCAGGACCCATGCAACAGAATTTGGCAGGAGGTGGAAAGAGAGGGGAATTACAGCAATGGGGAAAGAATTAAGTCAATGTGCCTGGAAGAGTCCAGCACTGATTTACTTGTCACTCATATTCCCAAAATCCAGGGAATACAGTCAGCACATGAGTAATTCAATCAAAAGGCAAAAATAAAATTCTGTTGTTGATGGTGATGCCAGTGTCTGGGGACTGAACCTAAAACTGGGAGTGTGCAAGGGAATTCATTGGTGTTTGTCAGCCCGAGATCAGTGTTGGTGAAAGAACAAGGAAAAGAGGCTAAGAGATAACTATGTGCATATGTGCACACATGCGTAGAAAGAGTTTTTTGTGGTACCTGTGAGACAAAATGTGAAATACACATAGTGACTACATCTTTAAATACTAAAATAGAGTACAGAGATACCAAACAAAAAAGAAGGAAAGAAAACGAACCCCTGTGATTTACAAATTTCAGAGTTATGATTATTGACAACACACGAGTCTGAATCCATATTCCATGTCCACTTGTCCAAAACAACATTAAGGCATGATTAAATTCTTCATATAGTAATCAAAGATGGCAGTAGTTTACAGCATTATCTTATGTTTCTATTATAAAGTAGTAATTTTACTTATTCTACTTCATAATACAAAATGGTCTCAAATTCCCATATCTGCAATGACAAGTTCAAGCTGTAAAATTATCAAAAACCTATTAAAAAACATATAAGGTAAGTCTGGGAGGGGAGAAGGACTGAATTATAACCAGACATCTTCATGTTCCTTAAAATGTGAATTTAAATTGGATTTGTTTAATCAAATCTTTTAATACTAAAATATTCTATAATTATGCCCAACAAAAACCTCAGGTACAAATATACTTTAACTAATGCAGTGAGAAATACCGATTACATCTTTTAGAAAACCCACAATAAACAAATCATCTTTAACTGTACTTCTAGGAACCAATTCAAAATACTTACAAAATCTAACTGAAAATGCTTAGTCTTAAGTATACATAAATCCTTCCAATGACATGCATATAAAATGAATACTGTCTCTTTAAGTTGAAGGACCTGCTATAGTTTGGTAGTATGAAGCCAAGAAAAAGTTCTGAAGTTTAACTCTCAGGAGCAAACATTTTCTACTTGTGAAGTAAACTCTGTTGAAAGACAGCAGACTATGTCCCACCAGTAAAAACAGGAAAGTTTTCAGCCAGTGACAGCTTTGCCTACAGAGAAAAAAAAAAGTGTCATAGACTCACTTTATTAAACCATATGCTCATTGCCCTGTGAAGAAAGCAGGGTCACTAATTAGTTCATTCTGTGAAAGAAGCCCTTCCTGATCCCGTTGACTTTTGTCCCCCTGGTTAGCTCCAGCTATTTCTGTCATGCAACTTGAAAATCACTGGAGGGAGGAAGATCGCCATAACAACCGCTGAAATGATCTTGTGGAATGTGTCTAGTGGCACTGGAATAACCTGAATATGTGCTCCAGATGTGTCGGCTGTCAGGAAAAAAGTAAACACATCTGATGGACAGCGTATGACTGGATGGCCTCGAAGCGACTCCAGAGGCTGGGGGAGGGGCTGGTGCAAGGGGAGGGGGCTGGGGGCTGGTCAGGCAGGGCCAGGAGGCAGCGGGGCAGCAGCAGCGAGGCACCCCCAGCCCGGGAGCACTGGGCGCGACTGTTCTGCCGCGTCCCTCCCTGGAGTGGCCTCTGCGGGACTGCAGCGGCCTCCGCGAATTTCCGTCTGGCACGGACTTGTGAGCATTTGGGAGCAAACTAAAACATGAAGCTGAGAGGAAGGGGGAGAGGAGAGAAGCGGGTTCAGAACACTTTCTGTCTTAAATATTAATGGCAACATGTTTTGAAAGCATTCTATCTTCAAGGGAGGGCTGTCTCCTGGCCCCTACCCTCCCTCTACCAAATGAATGGCTTTTTTTTTTTTTTTTTTTTTGCCCCATATGCATAAGGCTGAAGCACTCTTTTTATTAGGTGGCTGAGTGATTACGCTGCCGATCTGAAATGTTGTCCTTTTTGATGGTGGTGGTGTTCCATGGGCTTTCCCAAGTTGGACAAGTGGGTTGGTTCGCTAACTGAAAACATTTTTTAAAAGTGTTTTTCTAACGAAATACACAGAAATGACTAGAAAACATGATATAGGCCAAAACACATTTTCACCTTAGTTCCTATCCTCAGGGGTGTTTGCAAAGAGAAGGATTTAGATATATGCCCAGTCACATAACAGAAATTCTATAAACATCTAGCACTTAGTAGGCATTTGTTGAATATTTGTTGAATCAAATTAGTTTTTAATGTACGAGATTCAAATAAATGCTACTTGGGTTTTACATATAAACAGTGGTAAGGATTACTTAAAAAAATAAGTAACCAAGTTTAAAAATACTTAAGAAAAATAAGTGGGGAATTTATTTCCCTAAGGGAACAAAAATGCCTCCTTAAAGAAAATAGGAAACACCATATCTACACTATAATACACAAACCACCTACTTGTGCACAAATCCACCACATTTTAATGCCTACTTCTCCTCCAATAGTTTGCAGAATGAGACTTAAGTTTTCAAGAATATGTATAAAAATGTTCACTACAGCCTTCCCATAAATGCTTACATCTGTGAAAAGGCTACAAAAGTTTGTGCAGAAATTTAGAATCTATGTCAAAAGCTTTTCAAGCAACATATTCCAGATTTTCTTTCAAAAACTCTGCACAATTATATTTCAATAAAATTTTTAATGGTTTTCCAACATGGTCTAAACAAAGAACCAAAATGTACTGGAAAACAATTAACTCTATAAGATACACAGTTAAGGTATAAAATTGCCTATTTAATATCTAAAATTCTTTAAATTGCTTATGCTTAACATTCATTAGGACCAATAAATTCTATCACCTCAGCTAAGGGAAGGCCGTGTTCACCTGGTACTTTCACTCAGGGTGCCTGCCAACCTGCGAATCTCGTTTCAATTTATAAGTATCTCAGTACATTTTCCTCCTTTGATAAAACTCATTTAGTGACTCAGATTCTGGAAGTAGATCACCAAAGGGAAAAAGAAAAAAAAAAAAAAAAACTATGAGAAATTATTATTTGAGAGCAGGAAATGGAACAAATCTTCAACTCACTCTTTACTCTGTAATTCACACATTTAACCTGGCAGAGGAAGACCCTAAGGATGTTTGGAGGTTGAAGGACTTAAAATTTGAAGAAATAGGTGAAAGAACAGCAAGAGTGGATGGCACTGCTTCTGCCTTCTAGAAATTGGATTTCACTGGCAGCTGGCTGAATGAAACCAATAACAGATTCACGGTCATGGAAAATGTTTCATCCTCTAAACGAAAACGTCGTTATTTCCTTGTAACAGAAACTGTACTTCTTGACAAGTTAGACAACCTAAAATAATCATTGCCAAGGTTAAATTTATAAAATTTGCTGGCAACCTCTAAAAAAGAAATAATCTGGGTATTTGCAATTTTTACAGAGCATACTTTATTATTATTCCAGTCTAATCTAGCCCCCACTCTCCAAATTAAGACTTCAAAAAGGACTGACAGATTTCCAAATAAAAAGTCACAAATATTTAAAAGCTTTTATAAGCCAAAATTATTAATGTGCACATTCGTACAATGAAGGGCCAAATGTCTCAAAAGATGGATGAGCACCAGTGATCATTTTCATTCTCCTTGATCTTAAGTATTCAACCAATAAGCAAAAAGTTTGTGTGTATTCAAAGAACTGGAATGTATTTGTATTCATTCGTGTGACATTTCTTATCCATCTCAAATTTCTTATACTGAACTTGGTTAATTTTTATAAGAAAGATGGTGAATAAACATCAAATCTTACATCAAATACAAAGTAATGGTTTTACATTGGGAGGTTTTACTTGTTTGTATCAAAAGATTGGAAAGGAATGAAACCTGGAATTAATGTAGAAGTATTCAAGTTCTAAGAGTCATATGATATCTATATGAACAGATTTGGTGGCTGGGCTCTACACAATTAAGTCTGTGACCCAAATCAAACTTCATACATGTATTCTATCCTTAATCTGTGTTTTTTAAAAACTCAATTTAGTGCTCATGGGTTATAGTTTCTCAAACCAGCAGCTTCTTTTGGACAATGTCATACAGTCTCACCGATACGTTTCTATTTTAGTTCGTGAAGCAAATAATGGCAGTGGTTATAACATGCACAGATTATTAGATATGCAAACCTATCAAGCAAGATCTAGGAAACTATAGTTCACCAGCATGGTTTTTTTTTTGTTTGTTTGTTTTTTTGTTTTTTTGTGGTACCAGGGATTGAACTCAGGGGCACTCAACCACTGGGTCACATCCCCAGCCCTTTTTTGTATTTTATTTAGAGACAGGGTCTCACTGAGTTGCTAAGTGCCTCGCCATTGCTGAGGCTGGCTTTGAACTCGCGATCCTCCTGCCTCAGCCTCCCAAAGTGCTGGGATGACAGGCGTGCGCCACCGCGCCCGGCTACCAGCATGGTTTTTTTGTTTTGTTTGTTTTGTTTTGTTTACCATTCTCTATAGTACTACAGACCAGCACATAACTATTAGTAAGTAAGGTAAGGCCAGGTAAGGTAAGGCCAGAAAAGTTGAATGCTCCAGCAAAGCAAAACAAAACGAAAAACAAGAGGGCAACCAGCAATCCAATCTATTAGAATTCCAGCTGGCAATGAATAAATACTGTAATGCTGTTTCCCTGTTGCAAAAGATTTTAAATGTCCATATAAGAAGGCTTCATTCATGTGGCACTGCTTCAGGAACAGAAACAGAAGAAAGCTATAGAAATGAATGAAACCAAAATCTAGACTTAAAACATGATGTTCGGACTCCTGTGAAAGAAAACAACCAAGATTATGGAGAACGGGACTTGAAAAGATATTAACAAGAACTCCTTACTGCACTCTCACTACAAGGAAAAGAGAAAGAAGATGACACTATTAAATGCAGTTAAATGCCAACAGAATAAAAGAAGAAAATCCAGAAGGTTCTTTGAGGTCATCAGTCATGTGTCATGGTATCAAGGGAAAAGAAGCCATGAAGAAGCAAAGAATTCCAGAGAAAAGCAGCAATCTGTGAAAAAGAACTGAGAGAACACAATATGTTCTGCCCAAGTTTAGAGGCCTAAAAGAGTCCCTGTCAAGAACATAACTTTAACATTTGATCTGTTTAGTATAATGTCATCAATTTATGCAAGCTTTTCTGAAGCCCTCCATCTCATTCACATCCTGACTATAAAACAAGTGCATTGATGTATACTAACCCAAGCTTTATAATAAACAAAATATTCTCTTGAGGGGGGTCTGTGAAATTCTCAAGACAAATCTAGCTATGCACATTAACTTCTAAAATAAATATTTTCTACATAACATTTAGAAGGGGAAGAAGAAAGAAGTGAGAAGAGCTGAACAAAAGCTGAGAAAAATCCCTATGTCTAAATTCTTTCTTAGTCCAGACAAGAAAGTCGCCTTACGGAAGTTGGTTTAGGGCTGGGGCTGGGGCTCACTGGTAGGGTGCTTGCCTCACACATGTGAGGCACAGGGTTCGGTCCTCAGCACCACATAAAAATAAATAAGTAAGGATATTATGTTCATCTACAACTAAAAAAAATATTAAAAAAAAAAAAAAAAAAAAAGAAGGGGCTTGGGATTGTGGCTCAGTGGCAGAGCGCTCACCTAGCATGTGAGTGACCAGGGTTTGATCCTCAGCAACACATAAAAACAAAGGCATTGTGTACAACTAAAAACAAATAAATAAATATTAAAAAAAAAAAAAGTTGGTTGATACATAGCCTGAGCCCCACAGTTCCATATATGGAGAAGGAGTAGAACACAAGCCCTCATGACAGTGACACACCCCACAAATCACCCCTGTTCTTGCCACCACTGACTTCACTCCCTACTTCCAAATGACAACTGGCCTATTCGTCAGGTGATGAATTCTTCTCTCAGAAGCTCTCTGCCTAAAAGAGGAGGGCCAAGATTAACAAAGAAATCCAAACACATTCTTCTGGACAATTTCAACTTTCTATCCCTATAAGCATTTTACCAGGATTGTTAAAAAGTAAAGAAACTACTCACTTTGAATTTGAACTCCATTCTTTTTTCTATTTTCTGGAACAGTTGCTCTCAAGTACTGCAATGCCGAGAGGGAAGAGAAGAAAGCTAGGAAAGCTAGACTTAAAAGCCAACAGCTTCAGAGTAATTAGCCTCAGAATGGTAATGGTTGACTATATTCCTGTATTGTTCCTGTATCCTCAGTTCACTAAGGGCAAAGAGCAATCTTTTCTCTGCTGTTTTTTCAATGTTATCGTCCTCACAGGCCCATCGTGGGACCCTGACATGCTGGAAATTGCTGGTTCCTTGGCCTCTTGCCGTAAGGAATCATTACTACTGCACACAGGCTCTGCAAGGAAGACCACCTTGGCTGGTAATAAAATCATCTCAGTCCAAATCCTGCTAAACCTTCAACAGCCTCCCACTGCACTAGAGAAATAACTGTGGTGCTTATTAACATAGCAGATACTCATCTCCTCCTCCAAGATCTAACTCCCGCTCCCTGGCCTTACCTAGTTGTGTTCTCTCTATACCACCTCCATGGCCTTGTGTCCCCATCTTCAATGCCCCAAACTACCTCTGTTCACAGGGACTTGCTCCTTGTGTGATACTTAAAACCTCTCCCTCCACCATACCCTCAGACAACCTGCTGCTTAATTTCTCTCCATCCTTCAGACCTCAGTTCAAAGGCCCTTCTGAAATTTTCCTTGACCCCACAAACTACATTTGGGGATCCCTGCTTTGCGTTTTGGGATTCTGAGTAATATTCCCTGTGGAAAATAGAAAGGGGTCTCAAGGTTCCCAAAAGTTTGGGGCTGGAGATGTAGTTCAGTGGCTAGTCCAGCATTCAATCACTAACACTGAGGGTAGGGGTGGGGGGATTAACTGTCACTGGATAATTTCAAAAACTTGTTAAGCAAAATAATTCTCATAACTGTAGCATTTCATTTTCACTCGAGTTAAACTACTAAGAAAGGACTCGCTATTATAAATTTGTAGATCCCCAATTCTACTTATTGGGGTTAATGTTCATTTATTTTCACTACTCCAAAAACAAGACCAATACTTCAAAACTGGCTACTTTACTCTTTTTCCTCTTACTAGTTACAATGAATAGCAGCTGCAGAAAAATCAAAAAACACACAGGCTTTGGGTCACATTTAAGACTCTGCTAGTTACCAGCTGCCTGACCTTAGGCAATTCTACCATCTCTCCTAGGCTCATTCACTCTTTCTTAGGAAAACAATGATACAGTCCTTGGAGAATTCAAAAGACATATATCTGGAAGCTAATGTTTGCATTTCTAACAAATACCCCAGTTACATTTTTACATTTTTGCCTGATCATCTAAATGATGGAGGTCTCCTCATTCATATGCAAACTCTAGAAGGGTAAAGGATTTTAAAGTTTATTTCCCAATTATTAAATCCCAGACCCTTGTATGGTATCTGCCCTATATAAAATAAGCACTCCAGTAAATGTTTTCAAGTAAATGGTTCAAAAAAGAGAGTTCAATATGGAATAGATTCCCCATCTCCACTGTTAGTTTTGTTTTTTAAGTGAGGCATTAATAATTCCACAATGGGTAAAGCATCTCTGGCAGTCTCACTTGCATGTGTTTCGTTACTCTTCTTGCAAAGAATTCAGTGTTCCTTGGGACTGAGTCAGTCATGTATACCCAGGGGTACTTTAAGAACAGTCTAGTCAATGAGTTTCATTCACTTATATTGGCTTCATTCCACTAGTGTCACAAATTTCATGCCATTGTTCAAAGAACCGAGTTACAGGGTACACGCAATGATCAATTCTGCACAAATGGAGAAACAACTCATATGGATGAGATGTCAGCAACAGCAACTTCACAGAGCAGCAAACATTTTGCTTTCTCTGTTGTAATCAAAATTATTTTGAGACTTCAGATTGATTTTCAATCTATCAAAAAAGTTTGATTTTTCTGTGTTAAGTGTGTTTGTAAACACTTAACATCCATCAATTTATTTAATTCTTACCCCCCAAACCTATGAGTTAAGTACCATTATTATGATTAATTCAGAGGAGAAAACTGAGCATATATTGTCTCTGTACTTTAAAAAAAATCTTTTATTTAACTTCTATTTAGCAGAAAAATAGTATGTTCAAGGCACAGTTTTGGTATCACGCTTTTAATATGTGATTTAAGTCTCTTTCCAAGAAACAGAAATTTAAATTAGAAGAGGTTTTAGAACTGGTGTCTGAAGTTGTATCTTTTCCCCCAGATTTACCAGTTTTGAGACTTACTCTAATAGGCTAAAGCTTTCAACTGCAGGGAGCCCCCAGTAATATGCAGCACCCATCCCACCTAGTTAAGAATTCTGGCACTAGAAATGCATTTCACCCCACTCAGCAGGCTGCAGTACATAATTATTTTCATCTGGTTATAACACAAGGTGGTGAGTTTAATCTCTAAAACCCTACAGGGATTGGTTTTAGTAGTTTTAGAAATTGCCTCTCATGCTATGAATGCACCTCACAGCAAGATGGTCTTGCTAATGGTTCCCAGATTAGGACTGGTGGGGACCAAAGGCATGGTTCCCTCCTCTTCATAATTTCCTTTCTTCTGTGGCCTGAGTCTGTGGTCATTCAAGGTATCCTCATGGCTCTGCTTTCAAAAATAATTTGTTCTGATTTGAACAAAAGAATAGAGGTTATTTTGGACAAAGGAATAGAGACTTTTTTTTTTTTTTTTTTAACTAGGGATTGAACCCAAGAGTGCTTTACCACTGAGCTATATATCTGCAGTCCTTTTTATTTGAGACAAAGGTCTTGCTAAATTGCCCAGGGTAGCCTCAAATTTGTCATCCTCCTGCCTCAGCCTCTGGAGTTGCTAGGGATTACATGCATGTACCACCACACCCAGGTGAAGTAATGTTTTAAGTTACAAGGATTACTAGTTTCTGATATATGCATATATATATATATATGAATATATATACATATATATACACACACACACGTGTGTGTGTGAAGAAAAGAATATATATATGGGCAGAGACATCTATAACATCTTTTTTAAAAACTAAAGGTTCATAGGCAGATACAACAGAGTCCCAAATTATAATATCACCATGAATATGAAGTAATTTCTAGTTTAACCTTGATATTTTAAAACTTTTGCCGAACTCCTCCTTCCAGGAAGGAAAAAATTCTAGAAAACCAATTCAAGAATTTTTTTTTTCCAGTACTGGGGATTGAAACCAGGGGCATTCTACCACTGAGCCACATTTCCAGCCCCACCCCGCTACACTTTTTTAAGACAGGGTCAGAGTGAATTGCCCAGGTTGGCTTCTAACTTGGGATCCTCCTGCCTCACTCAACCCTGTAGCCCTCTAGCTGGGATTACCAGCATGCACCACTATCATCAAGCAAGAACAGAATTTAATCTCTCATTTCTTATTAAGTTCCACTCTACTCAATCAACCCTAATTTCAGGAATAAAAAGAGAATACTTTGCTAATCAACTTTTAAAGTGAAATCACTATTAAAACTGGAACTAAAAAATTCCTTAAAGTAAAACTGGATCATGTTCTTTCCAGTTTTTAGAAAAAGCAACCTAAAAAATAAAAAAAAGAAAAGAAAAAAGAAACAAAGAAAGAAAAATACATATGCAAATAAAACTTCTCTGCTTATAGAGAATTCAGAAAAGGCCCTTGGGCTGTCCACAGTATTTCAAGTGATAGCAAGCCACTTATATTAACAATGACAACTACGTGTCTAAAAACTATTTGGTTTACACACCTGGTTCATCATATGTTAGAGTATCCTAGCTTAGCCCTAAAATATTTGTCATACCATCAGTTCTGTCCCCACTATTCTACTTCATGAGGTGGGAGACACCACAGGTAAATTCCAAAAGTTTTTGTAAACATAGAAAAGTAATCAACATTTTCAAAATTTTGTTCTCCTTTCATGTTCTTGGAGCTAAAAATTGACCCACAACAAAGAACTCAGTAATATAAAACTGAAACATTATGAAACATAATCTTAGAAAACCATAATTTCACCAGACTGGAAAGTTCTTGGGGCACTGCCGAATTCTTCCCATCCGCAGCCCCAAAGACAATGCCTGGCATAAGGGAGGTCCTCAAATGATACTTGAAGAATGAGCTAAATAAAACGTCAGAATTATAGTCTTTAAAGTACTTTCAGACACATTATCACACTGATCCTCCGAGGAGGTATCATATCATATATACCCTCCTGCATTGAGGTACACAAGACAGGTATTCTGGCACTTCAAAGATGAGGAACCTGGGCTGGGGTTGTGGCTCAGTGGTAGAGCACTTGCCTTTCATGTGTGAGGCACTGGGTTCAATCCTCAGCACCACATAAAAATAAATAAATGAAGACATTGTGTCCATCTATAACTAAAAGAAATATAAAAAATAAAATAAAAGATGAGGAACCAGAACATCAAAGTCTCCACCAGCCCAATCTTAAGACTCCTGAGGCCCTGCTTCCCACTACAATCACCTCTGCCACAACATTTAAAAGGCTCAGGGTATCTATTCTTTCACTATTTCTCTGCTTTCCACATTTTATGATCTGTGGCATAAAGATAACAAAAGTAGAAGGCAACCAGATCATTCAGATGCCAAACCATAACAAGATCCACTACTGTCCTTTGCGGCTATACAAGTCTGATGTCTCAGGATACCAGATGCTTGGGTCTACTTAAATAAGATACACATAATACTATATTTATACTTACACAAATTTTAACTTACTACATTTTTTTAACCAAAAATGTTTCTCTGGAATTTTTTCATACCCAGATCTCTACTGACAGTTTAATTACAGATAGACTTTTATAGGAAATACAACACAAAGAAATTATTATTACCATATTATTGCCATGCACTTTCCAGGTCCTATGGATTCTCTACAAAAACTGCAGAACATATGATGTTAGCATGTATGAATTGCAAGATGGAATACCCAGTATACTTCCAGATTCTCCAACTTAAGACTTCAAAGTGGTCTTGACCTTGACCTGATCTTCACCAGCTGGTAGCTCACAGCTGCTCTTAGGTAAAACTAACTGTATTTCAGATATTAATTCAACACATATAGAATGCTTATTGTATGCCAGGCTTATGGCAGGTTTGGTGACTTAAGTATAAATAAAATATGACTCCTGCCCTAGGAGACAATCTTAATGGTGGCCGAGACAAATGCAAAGAAATACAGACAGGCTACTGTATTGGCTTGTGTGCACCACAAATGTGGTTGCTACATATGATTTCTTAAAGAACACATGAATGAAAACTACTGATTTTGCTAGCCAGTGGAGGTAAGCTAACTTATGTTAGCTCTTACATGAGTCCCTTCTTCTACAAAGGACTGATACATGAAAGTCATTAAAATATGGAATTTCTAACAGTGAATTATATCTAGAACAACTCTAGATAATTTTCTTATGTAAGACCATTAGAAACTTATGAATTCTTTTCCTTAAAGTGAAGCAATAATTCTCCAGCAGTATATATGCCTATCTGAAAGCCATCTTATTTGTTTTCAGTATTGCTGAGACAATCCTAACTAGCACCGGTTGCTAAAGGCCCTGTGTCTTTTCATAGCCAGTTTGTATTATGCTAAGTATCAATACAGAAAAAGTCACATGTCATTGTCCATCTACCACTCTTCCTTCTATATGTGACACTAAAATGCTCTTCAAAATACTATCTAGTTTTGAAAGGTACCCTACAGTAAAAATAAATGTTTATTATTGCTTAATAAATATTAATAAATATTAAGCAATAATAAACATTTATTTAAGTATTGTTCATTAGATGGTGACCTTTGTGAAGGGACCAATCCAGTTTGATATGCACAGGTCTGTGGGTTGGAAGGGAACCCCACATAAGTGTACTGTGCACTCTTTAGCTCTGGCACCAACTACTCCGTTCCTTTCCACATGCCATCACTTCATGCCTCTCTGTTAGGCATGTGACCTGCAATTCTCTCCCAGCCAGAAAAACAAAAGCTGATCAGAAGAAGATCCTCATAACCATAAAGACAAGAAAAATATAATCTCTGGCATATAGTTTGAATTGAAAAGGCTTTTTAAATTGAGCAGTCAACAAACGTGAGGCACATACCAATTTACATGCATGGCTGCAAGCACACACCCACAACCACCCCTACCAAGAACTGCTGCTCATCTCCCCAGACTGCCTTCCCAATCTCTAGGCACAGTTTCAGAACTCTCTTCTCAGTAGCCATTACCAATCCATCAATATTGCATGAGAGGTGAAACCTGTTTTCTATCTTTAATTTAGTCTATTCTTCAGATAAGGGCTTTAAAAAAAAAAAAAAAAAAAGGTACCAAAGATCAAACAGCTCGTCAGTGACAGTCTGGGTTAGGTCTGGGTTAGAAAAGACCCAGACAGCATGCCTTCTGGTCCATACCACACAGTGTCTATCTGGAATGTTTATCGCATACACCCTGACCTTTACCATTCTTTGGTTTCTCAGTGTCTTGATCATTTAACTTCTTACCACCCTCATTTTAGTAGCCACATATACTCCTCTTCTTTTTGCTTTTAGAGAATTTCAACATTCCTGGTATAAAAAGGGAAAGAAATTTACTGTCACTTCATATCCAAGCCCAGTTAACTTGGCAACTCCTCCTCTCGCTACTGTCATTCAAAAGTTCACTCTACAGCTTGACTTTGCTTCTGCTCAGAAGTATTCATCCTATTTAAAAAGTGTTTCTTCTTTACTATCATAATGGCAAAATATTGCAGTGGCTGTAGGTCTTTTCAAACAGGCACATTTGTGACAAATGCTATGTAGGTTTTATATGAAGTCTCAAGAAGTAAGACATTCCATGGGCTAGGGTTGTAACTCAGTGGTAGAATGTTCTCCTGCCACATGTGAGGAAATGGATTCGATCCTCAGTACCACATAAAAATAAATAAATAAATGAAATAAAGGTGTGGTCCCCATCTACAACTAAAAAAATAAAATAAAATAAAAAATAAGACATTCCAAAAGCTAACAAGAATGACCAGGCTAAGTAGATGAGAAAAATTGGCATTCCTAAACTTGTCACCAATCACAGAAACCATATACAATAATGTTTATGAAGCTGACTCCAAATGAACATTTCAATCATATTTAATTCAGTAGTCCTACTATACAATGAGCTAAGACTGCTCATCAGAGGAGCATTACCAGGTACATGTACATTTTTCAATTGAGCCATTTCCTTATTATTTATTGCTTTTAAAATACCATAACACATTGTAGCCACTTAACAATAGGCAAGCCTAACCATAGACAGGAAGCATTTGATCTAATAAAATCAGCTTTTTTGGTTGAAACCTCACCAACATCATCACTGTGACCTCAGCTAGGGTAATAATCTTTTGGTCGCTTTTCCAATTCTTCATTAGAACACTGCAGTTCTCTGCCTCATAAGCAGAAATGACCTAATGACCTATTTCCAGGGAAATAAAAAAGGTTACACATAAATGAGTGGGCATCAGAGGACTAAAGAGTCTTCCTTAACATACACTATGGAAATCTGAAAGATATCCACGTTTTAATGAGTTTTTTATTTTACATCAGGCAGTGTATTGATCCTTACCCAAGCTATATCTTATTTGATCTGCACTCTGACCCCATGCAGTGGCAGTTATTCTCCTCCATATTTACAAATAAGGAAATCGAGACTTAACAAAATTGTGTTTCTTGTCAAACCTCCCACACCACAGATGGGATTCAAACTCAAGCCATTCCCTCTCAGATGCTTTCTATCCCATGCTATCAGTGTTGCTTCAGCTATACTATGAATATTTAGAAACATTTGTAAAAATGGCAAAGAGCAATCAGAAACATAACTGACTAATTACTTCCCAAAATGCAGATAGCTTGGCTGAACGGTATATCTAAAATCAAACCATCATATCATCAAGTTAATCAAATCCAGGTCACAAGGTATTTGTCTGTCACTTAAGACAACAATGGAACCCTTATGATCCTTGAGTGGTTTTACTACTATGTGGTATTTATCATGCCTTTATGAAATCAGAAATACAAAACTTAAACATGTTTAAACAATGAATACACAAAACGTGTCAAAAAAGATAAAATACTTCAAAATAAAAGATTGATCAATGAAAAGATCTGATACATCATGAATAACCATTGCAAAATATATATTTCCCAAGTTTACATCTGTAAAACATTATTTAATGTGCATAGTTTTTGGAATTTGCAGAGTGTTTTACACTACGTTAGTTATTTTAACTTATGAACCTCCACTGTGTTTTTAAGTATCTTGCCTACTATGGGTCTGCAAAAGTAGAAAGATAATTCTCACTTTAAAAAGATGAGAAACTACCATCACAGCCTCTAAAATTATCCATGTAGACGTAAATATGACACTTTCTGTACCTATGATAGGAAAAGAAACTAATGGGTGTTCAACTCTTGCCTTAGACAGATATGCTAGGCATTTTCACATGTCATATCAAAAATTTTCCAGTATCAAATACTGTTACTGTCAAAAAGGAACAGATGCTAAGGAATAAAGAAGGGGGGTAAAGGGAGAATTACTATTATTAGCTATAACTTCTTTGGGAGGTAAAGAATTGAATAGTGCTGATGGTTCCATAGTCTTGTGAATAAACTAAAAACCACTAACTATGCACTTTAAAATAATGAATTTTATGGTATGTGAATTGTATCTCCATAAAAAAATAAAATGCAACCATGGTAAATGTTAACATTTGTGTGATCTGGGTGAAGAGCATATAGGAATGCACAGTACTATTTTTCCAACTTTCCTATAAAGTCTGAACTTATTTCAAAATCAAGTTTCTTGTAAGGCACAACAATATGAATATAGTTAACATGACTAAATTGTATGCTTTTTAAAATGGAGAGTAAATTTTACCACAAGTAAAAACAGATAAAGGAATTTGCCCAAGATTCCGCCTTCTTCAGAAGCAGAATCAATATGCAAATTCAGATCTTTGTAATTCCAAACCTAATTCTGTTATAAGACCAAAAAGTGCATGGTTGTTATTTTGTTTATTCTGTGATACTATTGAAAAGTTACTTATGATCATTCTAAAACTTTGCACTGATACACATGTTTAAATTCGTTTCTTAGAAATGAAAACACTACCACCAACTGAATGGATTTCAATAAACATTTCAGTTCTACTTTATGTTTACCTCATGGTGTAAGACTACAAAGCATGAAAGGAGAGCAGGCTTAGAGGTACTGTGCTGTCAATCAAAAACTTGTTCCTAGCCGGGCGTGGTGGCGCACGCCTGTAATCCCAGCACTTTGGGAGGCTGAGACAGGAGGATCGCGAGTTCAAAGCCAGCCTCAGCAATGGCGAGGCACTTAGCAACTCAGTGAGACCCTGTCTCTAAATAAAATACAAAAAAAAAGGGCTGGGGATGTGGCCCAGTGGTTAAGTGCCCCTGAGTTCAATCACTGGTACCAAAAAAAAAAAAAAAAAAAAAAAACTTGTTCCTGATTGAATATTTACTAAAAAAAAAAAAAAAAAAGTGGTCTTATAATTTTTATTTCCAGTCACAATTTCAGAATAGTTATGTGAAGTCATAAGAATGTAAAAATTCTGGAGTTGATTTTTACTGTAAAAACCAACAAAAATACATAACAGATCAGCAATTTCTCACAAGGATTTTTTTTTTAATTACAAAAAATTAGGGACATGAGTTTCAACACACGTATAATCTGCTAATTTACCAAATATCAACATATGATGGATATTTGCATAAATCAGTATATCTGGGTTTGATTTGGGGGCTTATGACTACATATTTTCAGTGTGCCAAGTATATAAAATATCCATAAGCCTTACAAATCACATTTACTCAAGAATGTTAAGAAGTGAAATTTGGAGTTCCACTTATTAAGTTGCAATCAAGTAATACTTAAAAAAAAAAAACAGATATCTTCTTCAAAACAAACAAATAGGGAAGGGGAGGATGTCCTCAAGTGGGAATTCTGGGTAAGAAATAGAGTCCTATTTTTTACCAGCATTTTTATCTTTTTTAATATCAGTAACTATCCAGTGATTCCAAACAGTGACATTATTGATATTCTGGGCAGAACAATCATGATTGTGTGCAAATTCTTTTGCAATTTGGATATGGCAGCATCTCTGGCCTAATAAATTAACATCCCAAGTCAGTCATTTGTGACAAACAAAATATCTCTTGAGATTTCCAAATACCCTGTGGAGGTGGTAGCATCCCTAGGTTCAGAACCCAAACAAGCCTTAACAACTCCAACGCCTTTGTATTTCACAGTCCACTGACAAGTGGGAAACTACTCCTATCAGTGCGGCTGGGAGCCAACCTACTCACACACTGCCAAGATGCCCCACATTTTGAAATAACCCTTCATTTTCTGTGGCCTATCAGCTGCAAATTCTGGTTTTCATTCTTAAAACCAAACATACCTGCATAAATTTGATTGACACCTCAAAAACTCTAAGAGAAATGGACATTTTAAAAATGGAAAAGACTCTTTTTGTTATTTAACACCTGCTTCCTACAGTCAGTCTCCAAATGATACACTGATTAGAAAGAAACCACTGAAAGTTCAGTTTTCAAAACACAGAAATTATACCATGAATCTAAATCCTAGATTCCATAAACAAAAAACACTCAAGTCCAATGTCTCTGTATATATATGATACCATATGACAGAAACAATGCAAAAGGTACTTTTAAAAATTTATTATTCTGGGGCTGGGGTTGTGGCTCAGTGGTAGAGCACTAGCCTAGCAAGTATGCAGCACCAGGTTCAATCCTTAGCATCACATAAAAAATAAAATAAATAAAATAAAGTAGCCTAGCAAGTATGCGGCACCAGGTTCAATCCTTAGCATCACATAAAAAATAAAATAAATAAAATAAAGTTTTTATGTCCAACTACAATTAAAAATATTTTTTAAAATTTTAGTATTCCACTAAAAAAGACAGTGTTAAGTTTGTAACAGTACTAAAGAATTTTATTTTTTAACTACCAAAAGAATGAAAGGAATGAAACTTTAAAAAAGAAAATTCAGCCATTTTTATATTAAATTTTAAATTATCAAAACCAGAATTGTACAATTTTTACTACTTCTTAAAGCAAAGCCCAAAATTCCTGTTTATTAATAAGAAAAGCCACTGTATTCTTCACTTTAAAAAATACTTAACTGCCACAAATTCTATGGCATATTCTTTTCCAAGTTCTGACTAGAATCTCTTAAGTCCACAGAAAGAAATCACCATGCAACACAGTGCAACACTAAATACCACATCTATCGCCAGCATTAACTGCTCCCGGTCCTAATACTTTAATTTCCACCAGGCTACAGCTCAGAGACTAGAGCCTGGTAAGTTCTCTTTCAGCAGGCATGGACAAGGACCACATATTTTCATACATGCTGGTGCGTATAACAAACTGCTGCCCCAGTCATGAGCATGTCTAAGACAGAATTCCTAAATTAGTCTGCAAAATTCTACTCAATGCAATATATTTTCCTAGAGTAAGCACCAAATTATTTTAGACCAATCCATGAAATTAAATGACCAAAGCACCAGCAGTTTTTCTAAAACCCACAGTCTTCTCAAAAACTCTGAAGTTAAAATAAATCCTATAAAATTTTGATATCATGGGCTGGGGCTGTAGCTCAGTGGCAGAGTGCTTGCCTAGCATGTGTGAGGAACTGTGTTCGATCCTCAGCACCACATAAAAATAAACAAATAAAATAAAGGCATTCTGTCCATCTACAAATACATTTTTTTTAATTTGCTATCATAATAGCAGACCATCAATTTCCAATTCACAGATAAAACATCTTGATCAAAACTGCAAAAGTCTGTCAGAGTTGGTGTGTAATTACAAATAAAGACAGATACACTTTTAAAGACAACTCAAACACTCAAACTTTTCTTCCCTGAAAGTATACAATTTCTGCAAAACAAAGTAAGGCATATATTTTAAATAGTAATATCTATTCATAGTGTCAAGTTGCTTCATAGCAAAAAACTTGATTTCTGTAGTAGGTCCTTCAGATAAAACTAAATGTTAAAAATGCATGCTGCGGTAGGTCTACTTAGCAATTACTAGAAGTAAGCATACAAGAGATATAATTAGTTATGACACTAGGACAGGCATACATGTTTCAACACACACGTAGCTCAGAACAAAGTTTTTGGCATTATATGACAGAGGACTTAAACTAAAGACTCAAAGAAAGGTTATGGAGTACGTGTGTGTCTTTTTTTTTTTTTTTAATTTAAAACTTGCCACATCAAATTATTTCTTTTAAGTTATAATCATATTTTGATTTGTTTAAACATCTCCTTAAAGATTTCTCAGGGGGGGAAAAAAAACAGAACCACCACCCTCCAGTTTTCATTGAGCCTATATTACAAATTAAAGAAGTTGACTTCATAAAATTCACTTGGTAAATAAGAATCAGCTTCCAAAGAAGTTGCAATCTGACCAACAAATTTAGGTAAATTTGATAGTTCTAGTCTTAGGTTTCTCAATCAGGAATAAAATACTAAATTCTAAAAATTAAATATATAAGATGTTATAATTTAATTTTGAAGTTTGTCTGAGATATTCAATATATCCCCAGACTGTAACTATTAAGCAAAGTTTTAAACATTAAAACATGAATCTATTAAAAATCCATTAGTAAATCATAATCCAGTCGAATCCAGTTAGAATTTTCTTGATAAAGACAGAAAAGTAAGAAGATCAAAATATTTTTGCATATGTACAATGTGTATAGTAGATGCATAAACGGTTGATTACAATAAAGTGTGATTAAGCTCATAGAGGAGCACAGGAAGGAAGTTAGAAATACAGATTATATGTATTCATAAAAACTGAAATTTCTTAAGAACTTTTGTGTTCAATTTCAAAATACTGAAACAAGAACTATTACAAAGCATCCCTTTTCTAAGGATCTTGGTTCAGACTTTATAAAAACACAATAAAACACAAACTCTAAGACTGAGAAATACCCAATTATTAATAAATGCACCTTTTCAAGCATTTATTTTGCTGAGAAAATTAACTCTGAAAGGCAGTTTTTAAATAGACAGATTCAAAATACAAAGGTAATAAGAAGGCACCAAAAAAAAAAAAAAATGACTTCAAAACTGTCAGTTTCCATCTCCCCAAAATCATATGCTGTCCTCAATCTGCAAATGAAATTCCATCGATGAAGTCAGGTGTAGTGAAGAGGAGGTATTGTGAATGAGTGTTGGAAACATAAAGCTTGTAATTAAGTGCATTCTGGAGTATAATAATCCACCCTGGAACAAGATAAAACATTCAAAACCTATCCAACGTAAAGCAGCTAGACCTTGTACTCCCACAGGAGTTACAGTACATGACAATGAATTATGAACCAAATCCCATCTCATGGGCCAAATGGTCCATGAAGACAGCACACGTGGTCCCTCCGAAGACACTGTTAATTATGCCCTAGGGTCTTGGTCCAGCAGAGCCTTCACCTTATAACAGGCCTGCTAAGAGTCCTCTCTACCTACACAGAACTATGCAGGAAGGCTAGTATAATGGTTGTTTTACGTAAAAGACTTTTAGATCCAGCTAAAAGAAGGCACCTAGCAGACTATAGCTAACACAAGAAAAGTTGACCTTAATATTTACTTCTAGCACGTGTGTCTTAACCGTTTTTCTGGCATGGTATCAAAGTTGTCACCACAGGACCCTACATTTCTTTTTTCTTTTTTTTTTTTAATTCTAATTTGTTATACATGCTTGCAGAAAGCAATTCACTTCATATTACATATAAAGAGCACAATTTTTAAAGTCACTGGTTTTACATAAAGTATTTTCACACCATTTGTGTCTTTATACATGTACTTAGGATAATGATGTCTAACTCAGGACACCATATTTCTTCCAACAAGGCTACCATTGTTCAAAACATTTCTAGAATTCATCACTTGTAAGTATTTCTACAGCCAACATGTAAACTGTGTGTGAAAAACAAATATTTTTTTCTCATCAAAAAGATGGAATTATTGGGCTTTATCACCCACCAAATTCATCTGGTTTTTGGATGGTTCAGAAAACCAAAACTATGTCATGGAAAATTTGTGAGCATGACCAAGCATGGTGGCACACACCTGTAATCCTAGCTACTCAGGAGGGTAAGGCAGGAGAAACACAAGTTCAAGGTCAGCCTGTTCAACTTTAGCATGACCCTGTGTCAAAATAAAAAATATCAAAAGAGGCTGAGGATATAGCTCAATGGTAGAATGCTTGCCTAGTATGTGCGAGGTCCTGGGTTCAATCCTTAATACAAAAAAACTTTTTAAAAATTGTGAACATGAAGAGACTTAGAGGACTTCTACATGGGGTGTCTGAAGCCTCTGAAATGGAGAACCACAAAGGCATTTTAAACTATAGCATCATTACTGTATAATCTTCTAGGGTGACTATAAAGAATAATAACTTGTATCTGCTTATTTGTGGTTTTCAAGTTTCCTTACTTATTAGTATGTTAATTATTTAAGATGTTACATTCAAGTTTATAAATCTTGTTAAACATCTTAACAAGTTCTGCAAATGTTATAAAACTTCATTTAACTTAAGAAGGTATTTCAATTTAGTATATAACTAAACTTCTTTCCAAATTCAAAGTATATCATATCTTTATTTACTTATAATAGTATCTTTGAAATTGCATGTTATAATAACAAAATGGTTGTGTAAAACTTAGTGATAGCTGTGAACTATATGGAATGTGAATTTTATCTCAATAAACCTGTTTTTGAAACATAAGTTGTAGAAATACACACAAAATAAATTAATTAATTAAATAAAATAAAAATTGAGCTTCATTAAAAAGTCTAAACTAGGAGCTGGGTGTGGTAGTACACACCTGTAATCCCAGCAGATTGGGAGGATGAGAAAAGAGGATCATAAGTTCAAAGCAAGCCTCAGTAACTTAGCGAGATCCTCTCTCTAAATAAAATATAAAAAAAGGGCTGTGGAGGGGCTGGGGTTGTGGCTCAGTGGTAGAGCACTCGCCTAGCACGTGCGCGGCCCGGGTTCGATCCTCAGCACCACGTACAAATAAACTCATTGTGTACAACTAAAGCAAATAAATAAATATCTAAAAAAAAAAAGGGGGGCTGTGGATATGGCTGCGTGGTTAAGCACACCTGAGTTCAATCCCCAGTACCAAAAAAACAAAAAAAAAACTGGGGTTGTGGCTCAAGTGGTAGAGCATTTGCCTAGTATGTGAGAGGCCCTGGATTCAATTCCCAACCCTGAAAAAGTAGGGGGGGGGGAGGAAGCAAAAAATAGTCTGACTACAGACATGCATCATGCATGAATTTTGCTTTAAACAAAAATCAGCTACCTTCACCCAATCAATCCAGTCTGGCTTTTTTTTTTTTTTTTTTTTTTTTTTGACTGCACGATGTTCCCCATACATAAACTATATCATTCACACTATAAAACACAAATGTAAAATGAGAAAAATCAAATTTATAATATATTTTCCCTACATATTATAGGATGATTTCTGCACACCCCTGCACGATGTTCCCCATACATAAACTATATCATTCACACTATAAAACACAAATGTAAAATGAGAAAAATCAAATTTATAATATATTTTCCCTACATATTATAGGATGATTTCTGCACACCCCATGGAGTGTTTACATTATCCTGGAAACCACTCGTCAACTGAGCTAAGCATAAGCAATTCAGAAAAGTATAGCAGTAGATACCATAAATAACTCTCTCTGAAATAACTAAGACCTGATAAACACTGATGAAGAATCAGTTCAAGATCACAAGGACAATCACAGGTATGTGAGTATAACTCATCCATTCATTAAGTATCTGCCAGGTGTAGTACCCCCATGCCAATGTTGCTTGAGATAGAGGATATTCAACAATTACTAAGACAAAGGTCCCTGTTCTTATAGGGCCTGCATCCTGGGATGGGGGAGACACAAATAACAACTATATACAAACAAAAAAGTTAAATATATTTGTAAGCAGTGATATTTTAAATGCTACAAAGAGGGGAAAAAAAGAGGTTGAGCGGTCATAAAAACACAGAGCTTGGGAGACTACAGAGAAGGTTATCAGGAAGGTCTCTCTGAAGGGATGACAATGGAGAGGAGCCCTGAAAGAAACTTGAGGGTGGGAGAAAGTGTGGAAGAAGAGCATGGTTGGCAGAGAAAAACCACATGCAAAGGGCTGGGGTAGATTCAAACTTGGCAGAATTCTGGAGCAGAAGGAGCAGTGGTAACAAAAGCTGTTGGAGAGTTGAAAGGCAGTTGCATATAACACGTTCTCCTCGGTTATGGCAAGGAGTTTGGGTTCCACTGAAGGTGCCGAGATAAGTAAGTGATCCCTCCTTGGAGAGGAGTTTGGGTGCAGCGAGTGAGGACAGGCAAGATTGGAAGACCAAGCCAGTGAGAAGATACTACAGTGTTGCAGGTGATGGCGTTTGGGAGCAGGGAGAGGACAGCTGTGTTACTAAGTGGGTAGATCTGGAAGGCAGATATGACAGGATATGCACAGTAGATGCAGGGTACCAAAGGAGATGAAGTTAAAAGGAGCCTGAAAAATGAGTTTTGGGGAAAGCACATAAAAATGAATATAATGACATTCATTTGAACAGGTCCTTGGCTTTGTGTGTGTGTGTGTGTGTGTGTGCGCTGAACGCAATGACTGGTCCATGCTAAACATCCTACTCTATCACTGAGTTACATCTCAGCCCCTCAATGTAACATCCATTTTTTTTTTTTTTTTTAATTTTCATCAGTGTTCCACATTTCCTGTGTGGTTTCTCTGCTCTCTCCACCAGCACCCCTCACTTTATTTTCCATTTGGACACCTTTTCAAAATTAAAATTGGGAATGTGTTAAACACTAGGTTTAAACAATAAAATTCTCACATTACACACTTGTACTCTGAAAATATGGATATAAGGTTAAAAGTCAGATTAAACCTAAATAAACCATGAAAACAAGTGGCTCCACCAACTTCCATCTTTCTGCCAGCTGTCAAATAGAAGTTCAGTGTCTTTTTACCTTCTTGTCTCACAGCAAATTCTTCATGATATTAAAATGTTTTAAAAGGAAAGACTGAATGTTAAAAAAAAAAATCTAACTAGAAGTTGTTGAAATCAATCAATGTGAAGTTAAGGGTAATTTTAACTTTTTCATCCTTTTTGGAGTACATAGAACACTATACTAAATAGATGTTGAAATATTAACACAATGTGAAACATTATTAATAATCCTTAATACTAATTTTGACCCTAATTTTATAAAGGAAAAGAGCAGCTGGAAAGTACCTTGAGAACTTTTCTGCTACAAAAAAACAGATGCAGAGATTAAATACAACACTGCTCCTCTGAATTCTAAAGCAATTTATTTATTCCACCTATATATAAAACCAAGATTAGGATATTTACCTACAAGGTACTGAACAATAGAAACTTCCTATACAAGGTATTTAATAGCTAGATTCAAAGGTGTTCTTATTTTTTTCTTTTGTAATTATATATATCCCTTTCTCTCCAGGAAACTATTGTTTTATCCCACTGTTTCCACCTGCCCATGCACACCCCATGTTACATGCAAGGTAGTAGCATGAAGTATCCTCAAGAAATTTAAAATGAGTGAAATGAGGCTGCCATCTGCATTACATCCATAAAAAACCTAACAGATGCAAAGTCACCTTAACAAGTAGCTCCCAGGACAGTTGACTAATATCTGTTTGAGAATATTAACATATCTAAAGAAAAAAGAATTTAGAAAGGGGAATGGGAAGGAGAAAAAAAAAAAAAAAGAGTAGCAAATGTTGTCAATGCTTGTGAAGAACAGCACTAGAGGAGTCCCAAGTATGCACTGGAAGCAACAGAAGCCACTGAAAGCTTCTACAGGGGCAAGAAGCCCTCAAGTTTCCTATGCCCAACCTCAATATTCTTTGCAGGAATTCCAAGCTCATAAAGTAATAAGCCACATTTGGATTATAATTTGAATCCCTGGTTAAATTTGGCTGCAGAGCAGAGATTGTGCTAATCATGCCAATCTGTGTACATGAGTATGCCCCTCATTTGGTACAGAGATACATTCATGATGCCTGTACATGTGTGTGCAATCTGTACCCTTAAAGTCAGTGAACAAAATGAGTACCTGATGGACATCTCTTTCAAAGGTATGATGATAACACTATGTTTCTAAGCATATGAAGACCGGGGTAGTCGGCAGACATGGTTATTCTTTTAAAATAATGAATACCCTCCTGCCAGTGAATTTTGTTTTCCTTATTAGATTTACAGCTTTTGCTTCACCCATAGCACCTAATAGAGTATCATATATATCACAGAAACTCAAATGCTTGCTGAATTGTTACATTCCAAAATAACTAAAGCTTGTGTTACACTTTGAAAAATGAAGCAACTCTCAAATTTCTATGCCTATGTCAAATATACAACTAGACCATAAAAACCTAACAAAATTAAAAGCATCTCTTTTATTTCTACCAAATCAGTACACCATAGCCTAATGTTGTCTCATGCAAATCTACAATGTTATTCTATATATAGTAAGCAAACATTTACTTGCTTGTTGTGAAACTTATTGATACATCTGTATTTCAGAAGTACCATTTGATAGTAATTCTAATACAACATTGGATGATACACTCACATTCATCTATGGCATGCAAATATACCAAAACTACAAAAAGCATGCACAGATATTACTTACATCAGTGTTAAGCACTTCCCTCCCCCACCCTCAAAATTCATTAAACCCTGCAATTCTGCTTCTTACTCTCTTGCCTGAAGAAGGTGGAAACTACCAGTTTCTCAGAGTCTTTTTTTTTTTTTTTTTTTTTAAGACAGGGTCTCTCTATGTTGCCTGCAGGCTGATCTTGAACTCCCAGGCTCAAGTGATCCTTCCATCTCAGCCTCCCAAGTAGCTGGGACTACAGGCACACGCCACCACACCAGGCATCTCATGGATGCTCTTGACACATGTTCATTATACACTAAATTCATTAGATATAATTACAGTTGTCTAGGTACACAAAAATGTGGTATCAGTGACCAACTGCTGGCTCTATACATAAGTGAAGCTGCAATGACCTGTGTACAGACATAAGTACTTTATGTGAAACCATTTCTGACAAAGGACATCTAGTACATGAAAAACCTGGCTCAAGACCTGGCAGAATATGAGTTTTAGAAAGTCTCTACTTTTTACTATTATTTAGAGTAAATAGCCTTTGAAGCAAAAATATTTGTCTATCAAAAACCAATTCAAAAAAATGTTTTTTTTTTTTTTTTCCCAATCACCACTTTCAATGAGAAAAAAACCTGAACCATTACATTGTACTTCCAGAAACATACCTGTTAGGAGAAGTGTTGAAAGAAGGAACTTCCCTAATCCACTAGATAATGAAATGTGTATTACAAGGAGATTAGATACCACAGGATGGAGAACTGAACGGCCTTTGTGTGGCTATATGGTTTTAATTATATTCCTTATGCCCCCAAACCAAATAAGATATCAATAGCTACACATGATTTAGTCAGTCCACATATACATATGTACATGTCAGAACATGCTAAAAATAACATAAAATATTCATATTTTGTTTAACAGGTATAAATATGTCATATGGTATAATAAAATTTATCTATACCCAAAAATCTTGTGCATGGGAACTATAAATTTTTTTGTTGTATCAAATTTTATAAATGATTTTAAATGCTTTACAGAATATTAAAAGTAAAAAAAGTAAATCCTCAAAATATGTCATGAGATGTTTTAAATTGGCTAGTTACTGTATACAAATTTAAATATTTGTGAGGAAAAAAATACATACTCTCCATACATAAATTTAATCACTTAGCCATCTAATTAATAGCTGATGCCAAACAACGAAACTTTTGTCTAAAATAACTGGCACAAGGTCAAAAACAGACAATGCAATTAAGACCAAAATGGCCCATCAGACTAGAAAGGCAATTACTTAGATGGAAATAAACTTAGGTCTTGATTAGCATGAATAAGAAGAAAACTGGAATTTTACAACAACAAATATTTATTTTAATTCAACAATGGTATAACATAGCTTCCTCCAAATTAAGTTACCTTTTACGTGCTCTTCAATTTCTCTAATTCAACGATGCAATATCTTAAAAATTTGCCAAATAGATTGCAAAATGAGCTCTTTCGAAACATGTTGTGCCAGATATGAATGTAGTTATTTATTTAAAACCTAACCGGACGGGTTATTTTGGGTTTGGAGATCATACAATAATTTTTAGTTTTATCTCTGTTGGTGATTTTCTAGTCATGATGGGATGTCTAGGATGACAAATTTTCTCAATAATGGTTTTTTCCCCCCTTTCCTTTTGAGGTATTTATAAAACCAAAAACAATTATTTCTACATACTTAATTCCACCTCCAGGGCATGAAGTATGTCTGTTATCATAGGAACACCTAGAATGCTTTTAAACTCAATGATAATTAAGAAACATCAAAGTAAAACCTGGTTGTTTCACAGGGAACGAGGAGCTATCATCTTTTGGCTACTGAATGACATATTTCTTGTCCCCTGGAGTACCACCAAGAGTTTTTACCTAAACAATAGATTGTACTTTCTTAATGTAGTCTTTACTCTGCTGAAGACCAGATAAATTTGACCTTCAAATATAAGCTGCAAAAGGCAAGGAAAGTAAGAATATACATATGAAACTACATCAAACATAAAAACTTCTGCATGACAAAAGCAATGGAAGCAATCAACAGAAGACAGAATCTACAGAAAGGGAGAAAAAATTTGTCACCTAACATTTCTGATAAGAGATTAATATCCAGAATATATAAGAAACTCCTACAACTCAACACATACACACACA
The DNA here is from genome assembly GCA_025594165.1 of Tamias sibiricus. Taxonomy (NCBI): domain Eukaryota; kingdom Metazoa; phylum Chordata; class Mammalia; order Rodentia; family Sciuridae; genus Tamias; species Tamias sibiricus. Next base: position 165,519,265 of record CM046657.1, read on the forward strand.
CACACACACACACAGAATCTTGTTAAAAGATGGACAAAAAGGGCTGGGGTTGTAGCTCAGTGATAGAGCGCTTACCTAGCATGTGTGAGGCACTGGGTTCGATCCTCAGCACCACATAAAAATAAATAAAATAAAGGTATTGTGTCCATCTACAACTAAAAAGAAATAATGAATAAAATTTTACAAAGATGGACAAAAAGTTGCAAGTGGTGGTATATACCTGTAGTCTCAGCTACTCAGGAGGCTGAGGCAGGAGGATCATTCAAGGCCAACCTAGGCAGTAAGAGCAAGCAAGACACTGCCTCAAAAAAAAAAAGGCCTTGCATAGATATTTTTCCAAAGATACATGAGTGGCCAAAGACCATAGGAAAAGATACTCAACGTCACTAATTTTTAAGGAAATATAAATCAAAACCACAAGAGAGGTCATCTCACACCTGTTAGGACTGACACTATCAAAAGACACAGTAACATGCGTTAGCATGTGGAGAAACTGGAGCCCTTGAGTACCACTGCCAGGAATATAAATGATAAAGCTATTATGGAAAACAAAATGGAGGTTCCTCAAAACATTAAATAGCAGACTACCATGTGATCCAGCAATTCCACTTCTAGGTATTTATCCCAAAGGATTTAAAACAAAACACAGAAGAGAGATTTATATGCCGCCTTCATAGCAGTGTCTGTAACAATAGCCAAGAGGTAGAAGCAACCTAAATGTCCATCTCAAGATGAATGCATAAAGAAAAGTTGGTGTGTGTGTACAGAATATTATCCTTTTCTTTCTATAAAAGAAAATTCTATTATGTTACAACAAGGATGAACCTTGAGGATAGTATGCTAAGCAAAATAAGCCTGCACGCACGCGTGCATATGCACACACACAATTACTTTATGATTCCACTTATATGAGGTATCTCAAGTAGTCAAATGCTTAGAAACAGAAAATAGAATACTGGTTGCCAGGGGCAGGAATAGGGGAAAGGGGAGTTGCTGTTATTGTTCAAGGGCCACAGAATTTCAGCATTTGCAAAATAAAAATATTCTAGAGATCTGTTGCGCAATAAGTTGGAGTTAATACAATTGTACTATATATACATTGAAAAATAATTAAGAGGGTAAATTTTATGTTATTTTTATGATAGTAAAAAAATTTTAAGTAAACTGCTAAGGAATCAAGAACAGCTAAAATAATTTTACAAAGAGTTAGAATACTCACACTACTTAATTGTAAAACTTAATATACTAATCAAGACAGTGTGGTACTGGAACAAGGATAGATACATAGATCAATGGAACTGGGTGGAAATTCCAGAAATAAACTCTAACATCTGCGGTCAATTAATTTTCAACAAGGTATATGAAAAATTCAATGGGGAAACAATTTTATTTTCCAGTACTGGGAATTATTTGAACTGAAGGGAGGGCACTCTACCACCAAACCACATCTCCAGCCCCTTTAATTTTATTTCTAAAAAATTTGGTACTGGGGATGGAACTCAGGGGTGCTCTATCCCTGAGCAACATCTCCAGTCCTTTTTATTTTGAGACAGGGTCTCCCTAAGTTGCCTAGACTAGCCTTGAACTTGCAATCCTACTGCCTCAGCCTCCCAAGTAGCTGGCACTACAAAGAATCATCTTTTTGATAAATGGTGCTGGAAAAGACATCCATGTTCCAAAGAATGAAGTTGGGCCCTACTTCACACTAAATATAGAAGCTAACCTAAATCTGCCCTGAAGAAGCTCAAACTGTAAGATACTTAGCAGAAAACACAAGTATATACTTCATGACCTTGAGTCAGACAATTCTTAGCTAGCATTTCTAAAGCAAGAACAACTAAAGAAAATAGGTGAGCTAGACTTCAAAATTTAAAACTTCTGTGATTCAAAGAACACCATCAAAAAAGTAAAAATCCAACCCATAGAATGGGAGAAAGTATGTACAAATCTTATATCTAATAAAGAACTGTTACCAGAACGCTTATAATTAAAATATGACCTTAATGAAAAATGGGCAAAAAACATATTCCTGTTTCACAGAAAAGATATACAAATGGCCAGTAAGCACATGAAAAAAAAGTTCAGCATCACTAGCCATCAGGAAATGCATATCGAAACCACAAGAAGATACTAAGGTGATTAAAATAAAAAGACAGACACTAACAAGTGTTGGAGAAGATGTAGAGTGACTGGAAGACTCATAAACTACTGGTGAAAATAGAAAATGCTGCAGTTGCATTGGAAAACAATTTGGCAGATCCTCAAAAATTAAAGACAGAGTTGCAATATGACCTAGTGATTCCATTCATAGATCTGCATCCAAGAGAATGGAAAACACGTCTACAAAACCCTTGCATATAAATGTTCACAGCAGCATTACTCAGAACAGCCCCAAAATGGAAACAACCCAAATGTTCATCCATTGATGAATAAATAAGTAGTATAACCATGCAACAGAATATTATTGATGTACACTTTCTATGTGAATTACATCTAAAGTAAAAATTTTAAACTGCTATGATTTAGTCCTACCATATAAAGTATAAAATGTCCCAATTGAAAAGAAACTTAGGACTTACCAAACTCACTTGTTTTGCCATTGAGTGAATGGAAGCACTCACATGTAGTGAAATAGAATGTGGCCTACATGACCACCGCATCCTAGGATGCTCTCACACCTCAGCAAGCCAGCACAGTCAGTTGAACAAAGATACTGAGTGGATAAGGAGTAGGTGCAGGATACCACTAAGAGTAGGATACCACTAAGGAGTACAACTGGCATGCGTTCCTTTCTCTTTATTTACCACATATTTTCTTCTAAGTTTTGAGGGGTTTGGGAGTTTGGAGAGGTTAAAAGTATAACTTTCACTTTCACAAGTTCCCCTTTTCCTCTTCTCCTACCACCACACAAACAATAATGAATGAAAACTAGAGTACTAGAAAGAGTAAGGTTAATATACTCTTGCCTTATCTGTGGGAAAGATGATCAGGGAATATTCATCTGAATATAATACACACAATACTTCAACCCATGGGCCAACAGAAGGGGACATGATGGCCCTAGGTTTTCTGGGCACTTAGCTGTCATTCCTGAAGATATCTGCCTGGAAGGAAGCATCCCACCTGCAGGAAGGGGTATGAAAAATAGCTCCTCTCTCTTCCCTGAAACAAAGATAATAGCCCTAGAATACTTTCACAAGACACCAGGATAGCTTAGTACGGAATGTTTCAGGTACAACTATTAAAAAGTTAGCCTTAGCCGGGCGCGGTGGTGCACGCCTGTAATCCCAGCACTTTGGGAGGCTGAGTCAGGAGGATCGCGAGTTCAAAGCCAGCCTCAGCAATGGCGAGGCACTTAGCAACTCAGTGAGACCCTGTCTCTAATAAAATACAAAAAAGGGCTGGGGATGTGGCCCAGTGGTCTAGTGCCGCTGAGTTCAATCCCCGGTACCAAAAAAGAAAAAAGTTAGCCTTGAACTGGGGAGGTAGCTCTGGGGTAGAATGCCTACTTAGCATTCATGAGGCTCTGGGTTCCATCTCCAGCACCACAAAGGGGGGGGGGGCAAAAATTAGCTTTGGCTAAAAATGTTATTTAGAGTCAAATAAAAATTATAGACAATATAGACAATTTTACAGGGTTTTGGCAATATCATTATGATATTTCTTTTTTTTTTTTTCTTTTTTGTTTTGGTTTGGTTTGGTTTTGGCAAAAGGTCTCACTGTGTGGCCCAGTCTGGCCTCCAACTCATAGGCCCAAGGGATCCTCCTGCCTCAGTTTCCGCGGTAGTTGGGATTACAGGTGCATGCCACCACTCAGGATTCTCATTAAAATATTTGAAAAGTTATTAGAGAGTCCCAAAAGAGTCTGGTAAACTTAAAAATAATTAATTAAGAAAGCAAAAACATTTTATTTGTCCTTGGTAACAAAAATTTTCCTAGTTAAAATAATAAACTTTGAGGTAAAGAGAGAACATATGCTAATTTACCATTTTCTATTGAAATGTGTTAAGAATTCTTAAAAACAGTTCTATTAATCTTCAAGGTGTTTAAATATTTTCTAAACCCAAATCTGCAGACATTTGTATTTATTATGATTTAAAAATGATCCCATGATCATCCCTTTTCTCCTTTATATCAAGGCAACTAGGCAAATGCGTTTATAAAGAGCCAAGTGATAACACCAATCTCTGCTGGAGGGAAATGAAAAAATGGGGAATCTGTAGCATAGGAAAATTAATAGGCTATATTATTTGTACACAGATTTTTTTAAAAACTAAATACAACCTCTATGAAACATCTTTTATTTTTAAGTTATGAAAAATTATGAGAATTATCAACAGAACCATGATTGTATTGACATTAATTCAGTCCATACAAAAAATAGTTACAATATTCTAGTCATCAGAGATATTGCTTTTGTTCTCTGAAAAATTAAAAAAAGAAAATAATACTTTTCATTGCTGTCAAACCTATTCAATTTTCCCCTCAAATGAAGTTTAGATGAAAACAATGTGACTGACAAGCTCCGCACAGGCAAATCTTGGCAACCTTCAACTCTGTCTATCTCCTTGGCCTGTTAAGCAAAATTCCTTCACAAACTGTTGGTCTTTGCAATAACTCCTACAAAGCTCGTTACTGCCAGTGTCGGCCTATCCCCCATGTTGTGCATTTATCCCTGGGATGCATATCAACATGTGGCACATGTCCTTGACATGCACAGAAGAGCTGCACCCCAGGACAGCAGCATGCACGACAATAGTGTCGATTCTTACTTCTTTATGGTTGCTGGGATGTAACCGAGAAATCTAATAACTGTGACAGTGGGGCCTTTCGGTTTTTCCTTGCCTTTCCAGACAGTGAAGCTGCACAGACACTAATGAAAGGTTAAATGAATAGGAATAGCTGACAAGAGGTACAATAAAGAAGGAGCTTGGTAATCCACAGACACTGAGCAGAGATCCTTGGCTCAAGCAGAGAAAGGACAGCATATCGTCGAGCCACAATATTTAAAACAGCTTGCTATACACAGAGGCTTTTGTGTCTGGGTACACGTCTGGCTTTGGACTAAAAAAAAAAGATACTGAAAAGGAATTTCAGCATGGGGCACTTTGGCAAATGTAAGGTCATAATAAGAGAAAAATGTTTTGTGTGGGTTGTTACATCTTTGTACTAAACACAAAAAAAGCAGAGACTATGAACTCATGAACCTTAAGTTCCAAGACAATACTGTACATTTTGACAACTATGAAATACAGTATCTAGAAGGCTGGCTTGATGAGATTCCCACTGCTAAGATATATATGCAGTGACTCATTTAGAAAAGTTCCACATTCTGCCTTCGTTGTGGAAGAATTCCTGATAACTAGAGTTCTAGTCTTTATAGTACATGTGATTTGTTACAAATACAACCAAAATTCTCAAGTCATCTTCCACTCTCCAAAACTTCCCAGTAGTTCCTATAAGGAAACTGAACTTTTATCATGCTAGTAATTTGTAAACTATACGGCAAATTCTTTGCAATTTCAAGTTAATGCAAATGGAAAATGGCATTAACTCAAATTCTTAATTATGGAATTTTTTTTACTGCCCTTCTCACTATACCTTAAGAGGTTGTATGTACTCCTTGGGGAAATGATTTTAAATTATTATAGCAAAAACAATTTAAATCAGCAAGAAAAAAAATGCTCCAGAATGTCCAGGGGAAAATAAAACAAAAGGAATAAAATTGACATTTCCATGACTTTTTTCAAAAGAAAAAAAAAAAAAAGGTTATGTTTCTGCTGTGGCAAAAACTTGAAAAATGATGTATCTGTAATATCATTCTTATGAATATGCTTAAGTTAGAATACAGGTTCACACAAATGGAAAAGGATACTGAGAACATGTTTTAAAACAAGAGAGGCTCTTTGAACAGCTAAATTAAATTATAGCTGAACTTTTGAGTGTACTGAGGGTTCTAATAAGTAACAAATAAAGACTTTTATTGGCTAGCAACATAATGAGAGCTACTGTGCAAAAGATTTTTTAAAAAGACAAATCTGGGTAGTTTATCTCACAGGATTATATTATTTACTTAAATGATAAATAAATTTGTCCAAAGTAATGCTCCTAGAAACTAATATATACATATTAAAGAGCAATTATGATCAATGACTCTAATATAAACATCACACATTTTTGTGGAAAGATAAATAAATATGAAATTGGATGATAAATACTGAATTTAAAACAATTTAAGTCCTATATTTAAAATTTAACTTACTTATTTATCCCTAACTTATCAGTTTTATACATGACATGAATACTTATTTTGAAACAATTTTCTCTCCATAGTACAGCAGCTGTATAAAGAACTACTTCAAAACCATCACATACAGAAAAGGAGTTGTCCTCAATAAACAAAACTAACATATTCTGCTGAGTGATCTGGTGGGAAGTCACTTTAATAGAACTTTGAAGGTTGTTCTTCCAACATGAGAATAACTCCTTCAGTTGACAAACAAACAAAAGTTAGACAAATCAGAACATATAAAATATATTTGACTACATTTGCCTAATCTTCAAATGACCAGAAAGGTGGAACCCTAGAAAGATTAACCAATTCCTTGATTGTTCTTATAGAACAGTCTGTTGTTCTGTCACCGCTAAAAATACACATATTAAAAAATAACTGTACCTCCAAGCTTAAACTCTAAGCCAGTATTCATTACCTACTCTTTCTGTACAACATTCTGATTGCCAGAGTGCTTTTTATTTACCCTTAAGTATATCTAATAAAATCATGAGGCTCCCTCTAGCTCTTCAGAGAGGAGTTTACTAACCAATGATCCTATATAATTCCCATCCAACAGGAAAGATTTGAGGAAGCTGTCCCCCCTTCCACAAGAAATGTTTTCAACTCTGTTTCTTGTCAGGATGTAGATGGTAAATGAGACCATCTGTGGAGGAATTCAGAAAGTACTGCTCCTTATGTATGCAGCAAGTTAAGAATCTATTAATTGCTTCCAACCTAAACGTTATATACTAAATTTTATCATTTTAACCTGGTTAAACTATACATACATTCCGAACCTAGATTTACCTATCTCGTGTAAAATTAATTTTAATTTCAGAAACAAAATAACTTGTGAACATCCACAAAAATTCAAATTTGTGATCTGGTCTCATCTAAAAGTGTACATTTAAACACAAAATCTCAAAAAAAAAAAAAAACATGAACAGTGGAGTTTATACATAACAATGATTCTGATGGTAATTTGTAGAAAACATTTTCATGTACCATAATATTTATATACTACATTGGTAATGACTTTTTTTATTGTTTAATCTTTTCTGCAATTCAGTATTGAATATTTGGAGATGTAGTTATTTAGAAGACTATAAATAATATAGTTGAAGTATATCATTGATATTTAGTCCATCTTACAATAGCCATAAAAGCCACACAGTCCACTGGCAACTCACTTCAAATAAGTGAATATGAACAATGCTAAATCAAACTCATACTCACTAAGGCCATCTTACAAATACTTATAGACTATTTAAAGTAGTACTCAACTTTAAAATTTAAAGGAAAGGAAAACCACTAACTTCAAGTCATCACCTATTTTGGACTCCCTTAAAATAAGAAATATTCCCAGGAACAACAACAAAAAGAATAGCTGCCTCTACCCCACCCCACCCCCGCCCCTTTTTGCGCCAGTGTCCAATTTCTTCTTTTCTGAACAGCTGTATTATCCAACTTAAGTTGCTCTGCTAATTTCAGTCCCACAAGGACTAACTTGGAAGGCAAAAAAAATACAAGAAAAGATCAATTTGCTGGGAAAGATCAAATGAGAAAACTGTGGGGACAGCACCAGGTCAGCGTGTGGAGAACTAAGCAGACCTGTTCTTCATTAACTGTGGCTCTCTGGGGATGTCACACACTACCTGTCCGTGGGCTTTATTGAACCGCCTAACCCGCCTCTCTGTTCCATTCTTCTGGGCCCAAGTGAATCATATCCTGCTGCTGACAAGTTAGCAGGGGACTGCGGCTGCAACATGAAAGTACTTTTCTTTCTTGTCTAAATCAGGCAGATTTTTGAAAAGACGACACAGCATTGACTCGTGACATGGCAAGATGAAACGAGAGGTCTGGGCCGGTCTTGGAGCTGTGCAGATAAAAGTAATCAAATGACACTCCTGGAATGCAAATTGGCATTCTTGACTGCAGCAATTGCACAACCATGAAACATCTCTGACAGCAAGCAAGATTAGGACAAAATGTTATGTAAAGCACTGAACTCAAAAACTCTCACTTGAAAATTCAAACTGTAACACTTACATTTTAATATAGCAAGAGTCAGCTCTGCTTTTGTCTGCTTCTTTTTGTAATCACATATCCCTGCTTGACAGATATCTTACATCTCAGGTAGAAGAAAAAAATCAGGTATTAGGAATGTACTATAGCCATTAATATTTTCTTAATATTTATTTTTAAAATCACGTGGTGTTGATTCTTCAAAGTTTTACATGTAAACACAGACCCTAACTTACTATGGGGGGGGGGGGCAGTATTTCAGACCTTTCTGACATGATACACTAAATAAAAGTTCACATCCAGGCTAACTTCCCTCAGGTGAAGATACTCCTGTGACTTTGGTAAAGTGATTAGCAATCTGGATTTTTAAATACACTGCTCTCTGGGAACAGGACCAGTAGCTACAACTAAGAACTTCATTAAGACTGAACAGTTTAAATGAAACAGCTACAAATATGATATAAAACACAGTACCCTCTAAAGGTTCACAAGGGATTTTTGTGTGTGATTCCAAAGGGTAAAAGAAGTTCTATTTACTTGTACAGGGTCTCACTATTCGCATACATCTTCAGATCAGACACACTAAGTAATGGTGCCAGAAATAAATTCCACCTAAAGCATGGATGTGTGTGCACAGTAACATCTGAAACTGCAGAATACAAAACACTGGATGACAAATGGGATTAGCCACTGTTCAAAATGATTAGTATATGGGAAAAGATGTGTAGACAAATAGTGATATTGGCTAGGGGAAAAGAAAACTAACATCTACAACTGGCTTTTACGATGTTCTTGTGTAAAATGCCGTTAGAAGAGAATCTCTCCAGCTCTAAGCAGATATATTTAATATTTTGTCCTGATGCCTCACTTAAATACAGGTTCCCGCAACTGCAACTGTCCACGAAGTACATAAAAAATAATAATAATAAAATAGGCCACTTTCTGCCACTTTAATCCTGGGTACACAGGATTATTTTATGATGTCTTTTGTACATCAGTTTTACAACAGCTTGACTCTAGGGTAAATGGGAACCATCATAAATCGCACGCTGCTTTCAAAACCACTTTAATTTCTGTCAGCGTTACTGTAACCACAGTCTTGGGCGCATGCTTTTTTTTTTTTTTTTTTTTTTTTTTTTTTTTTTTTCCTAGTGCCTGCATTTGACAGTCGCATCTCCTACACTCCAGTTGTGACTTTGATCACTGAAACAAGAGATGTCACATTAGGGGGAAGGGAAGAGGGAAAAAATGCCAATCCGCTATCACCCTTTTTTCTTATATATTCTATCTACACACGGAACACAGCAAATCAGATTCCCAAGTGGGGGTAACAATAGCAACGCTGGGTGGAAGCAAACTAAAAGAAAGGGAGTGGTCAAGTCCCATTTCTAACAAATCACTTCCCCGAAAGCGGACAGAGCGGCTCATCACCAGGCGAACTAATTGCATGCTTCCTCGCTACAGAGAAGCCGCTTAGTGTAGAGGGGCTGTGCTGGAGTCTTGCTTCGTGATGCCATCCTGTTTCTTCCACCGCTTGCACTCGGAACTTATTTTTAATCTTAGCTCACCTCACAGGAGATTTCACCTAGTTTTGTTTTGAACCCTTTTATTTTTATTTTTTTAAGTTCGGCCCCCTCCCCGGGCCCCAAATCTCACCCTCCAGCCAATATGCAAGTAAAGCATGTCGGCTCCTTTCGAATTGCACTTTGGAAAAACATATCTAGGGTTGATTTTACTGCCCTGCGTTTTGCACGTTCTTCATAAAACCTGCAGGAGCATTTCCTACCATCCTCACAAAGGGAGGGTTCCGAGCACGAAGCAGAGGGGAGGGGATGAGCAAACGTGCTGGGGCTGGTGGCTGTGCCCGCGCGGCACGGCGCCCAGCACGCTCTGGCACCCACGCCCAGCCGCCGGTCCCTCACACACCGGCAAGTTGTAAAAGTTATCGTGGGTCCCAAGCGCTTTCCCCTCCTCCCAGAGCTCTTCCAGCGCTCCATTCATCCCCCGCGTCCTTTCCACTCGGTACCCCCAAGCTGGTCCCCAACTCCCTAGAGCCTCCCGCTAGCCAGCTGCTCACCTTTGCTCGGAAGCCGCGAGAGGGACCGAACTTAACCAGCCCCCCAACAAGCACTCACACCCTCCCACCTGGAACTCGCCTCGGAAACTTGGGGCCAAGTTTAGGGGAGGTTTTGGGAGCACAGCAGGGGCCAGGTTGGACTAGGGCTTTTCTCTCCTACCCGCACTCCTCAGCGCCCCCCTCCACCTCAAGCCGCTGGACGGAAGGAAAACACGGCCCCGGGTGGTCCCGGTGGCGCTCGGGCGCCCGGGTCATTTCTTACGAAGTCTAGAATAAAAAGGAAAGGAGGGTGGAAACTTCTTACCATCTCGGCATGCTGGTTGTCAAGTGCAGCCCCCGCCTCTTGGTCTCCTCTTAGCGGCCGTGCCTGGACCAGCCCCTCGGCCGCCTCTCGCTCCTTCTGTCTCGGCCTTTCTTTCCCTCCCCCTCCCGATTTCCTTCGGGCCGCCGCTCTCGCCGCCTCCGCCACTCCCCGCCCGCCGCCCGCGCGCGCCCTCGCCGCGGCCCCTCTGCGCTCAGGTGACTGATTTACACACGCGCCCAGGGTCGCGCTCGCTCCCCAAGTCCGAGCCTGTTGACTTCCTTCGGCTCCTCCTCGGGCCGAAAAAAAAAAAAAAAAAAGGAACGGACTGTCCCGGGAGGGGGCTGCTCGCGGGAGGAGGGGTGGGGGAGACGAGCGGGCGAGGTGACCTAGGGCAGCTCTGCAAGCCCCACAAGTTTTTCCTCTCTGCAAAATTGTCGTGACTACAATGTTGCTTCCTTTTTGCAAAGTATAAGGTTCGTTTTGTTGTTGTTTGTCCTCAGCTTTCTAGGGGTTTTGTGAAGGAGATGTATATTTCTCCCTCCCACCCCACCCTGTTACTTTTTTTCTTTTCTTTTCTTTTCTTTGGCTTTTTGGCTTTTTCCGGGGATGGAAAAAAACAACTTTGGCGCCCCCCGGGGGGTGCGGGCGTGGAGGTAGAGGTGGCAGCTAGCTCCCAGCTGTCAAAAGGGGGAGGAGGGAGGAGACAAGGCAAGGCTCCGAAACGCCGAGGAAAGGGCGCGAACTTTATTCCGACTGCAGCAAACCGCGGCAGCTCTTTCTTTTTCGGGCACTCGCCGGTCTTAGTCCCCTTTGACCAGTTCCTCTACCCAACCGCCGCCGCGCCCCCGCCTCTCCTTTCCCTTCGGCTTCCCTGCTGCCGCTGCCCTAGTTCCCCTCGTCCCTCTCAGTCCAGGTCCTCCACGCGCCTTTAGGAAGAAGGCGAGGGAAGCAGAGGAAAACGGAGGACAGAAACTCAGGACAGGAACGTGCTGAGAGAAGAGGCCAAAAGTTGCGCGCAGCTGGGGGGAAAAAAGTTTCTGGTGGCGGCGTGTTTTGTGCCGGCCCAGACGTCGGTTTGTGGCGAGGGCTTCCTTCCCCTTCCCCTGGTCTGGGCCGCGGGCCTTGGGCTGGCTCTGGCTCGGGAGAGGAAGGAGGTTACTGTCTCCGCGGGCGCCCGCCAGGGAAGACCAGTCACATCTGTGGGTGACACTCAGGCGACCCGAGTCGCCCTGCCCTGGGAGACGCAGAAACAGACTCAGCGCGCACACGCCTGCAGCTGAAGGACATTTCTTACAAGCAGGCAAAACACTCCTGGGCCGGCAAGATCGGTGGTGGTGGGGGCGTGGGGGCGGGGGGAGTTAATCTTCATCATCTTTCTAATGTACACCATGTGCCAAAAACATCTCCGCGTTGTGCAGATTTATCTTAGCCAGAGCAAACTTTCTGCTTATCTGACATGGGAGGAAGACACAGGTTTCAAACATACTCCCTTAGCACTAAGAAATCAGAATCGTGGAAGACTTGCTTGGCTAACAGGTTTGATTACTGGGTCCTGCTTGGGGAAAAAAAAAAAAAAAAAAAAAAAATCAACCCTCCTTTTCTCTCTTTCCCAAGTAGAGGGAGAGAGAGACTGCATAATTGCATTCAGAGGTCAGAATTAAAATCCTTTGGAGATACATAGCCTTGGAATTGCAGAGTTTTCTTTGATGCACAGTCTGGTCTTGGGTTTAATATAAATTTTCACAATTAAAAAAATGTTTTTCAGGAGCCATGGTTGACTAGGTCCCAAATAGCCACAGCTGGGCTGAAAATGTGATTAAGCTTATTCACGTGGATCTAGCCTTTTTTTTTTTTTTTTTTTTAAGGACAGGGTCACAGCACCTGCAGTTCTGTGTACTGACTGGGTCTAAATTCTTGACCTGTTCTAGGCTTTTTCAAAGCAGAATTCAAGTCATTTCTACATTTGTAGATTCCACACCTTGCTTTGTTTTGGAACAATTTAGTAAACATTTCTCTCATAGTAAATGTCTTAGAGTTCTTGGCACATGGATCATCTCTAAGTTTTCAATGAAAGACAAGACTACTCCTCTCCCTATAGCATAAATTATAGATAAGATATCTAACCACTATCCATATATATTTAAATACATGTTATCTAAGAAAGTTCATCTTTAAAAGATTTGATTAAGGTGTAGAACATGTTCTGTTTTCTCTAAACATAACTGTAACATCATCCTATAGTTTGTAGAAACTGATTACACAAGGGATAATGATGACCAAATGTGCAATCTGAGCAACTGAGGATCATCACAAGAATTCTCCAGAAACAAGCCAAGTTCTGATGTGTTTTCCTGTATCATGGAAAGATGAGAAAAAGCTAGTTGTTAATTTCAGAGTCATTACCCACAGAAATCCATTCACACACTTACCGCTTTGGACAAGTGACAGACCAGCAATTGCCAAACAATTGTATTCACACAGTGCATTTTTGGCTGTGCACCTATGCTGGCCAACATGCAGAAGTTACTCTACATCAAGCAACCTGTAATTTACGTTCCCCTGATTGGTTCCAGATCTGTCTGTTTTTGATGTTACCATACAATAATTTACATGAGGCAAGATGTGTCTATTTGGGAGTCCCTATACAAATGTGGGGAATGTATGGGGCTGAAGAGCAGCTCTTGGAGAAAGTGGAAAGAATTCACACAAAGAAGGAGAGCCTAGTGTGTAAGAACTCCACAGTCTCATTTCCTCAATCGGGTTTGCATGGCAATTGGAATAAAACTCAAGTCCTTACTGTGTCCTGCAAGACCTAATTCTTTACACCTGCCTCACTCAACTGTTTCATTTGTTCATTCCTCAGGTGGACTACACTCAAGCCCCATGGCTGTTCTTTCTGTTCTTCTAACTTACCAAGCTCCTTTCTGCTCTTTGCCCCTGTTCTTCTCTACCTGGAATGGTCTTCCATGTTTTCTGATGATTCCTTCTTAGCATTCACATATTTGCTCTAATTTTCCTTCTGAAGACTTTAGTTCAAGTGAGTAGCTCATTGCCCACCAGCCAAAAATATCCCTTAAAATTTTCCCCATTACTTATTTTCTTTATACACCTTACAATTATGTGAAAATGCCTTATCAGTTTATGTGCTCATTATTTTTCTTCAACTAAAGTGTAAACTCCACTAGGACAAGGACTGTGTCTACCTTATTGAGCCTAGATAGTGCTAGACACAAACTCTTATAAATATTTTAATTAATAAAGAAATGTCAAAATCATTACATTGATACATTCTTTGTTCTAAGAATATGTGTGTGGTGGGGGGGAAGAGTAGGCTCTTGTGGTGGATGTAGCAAACACTATTGGCTTCCTACACCGATGATCCTCAAAGTGTGATGTGGGGGACTCCAAATGGTCCCCAAGGCCCTTTTATGAGGTCTGTGAAATCTAAACTATTTTTATTATTCTAATACCAAGAAGTTATTTGCCTTTCTCTTATTCTTTCATGTGTGTACAGCAGTTTTCCAAAGAGAAGATGATGTGTGCTATCACAACAGAAAAAAGCAGCAACAGCTATGGGATTCCACCTATCTTTTATTCCAGCAGAGATTAAAGAGATGCCACAAAAAAGTAAGTCAATTTTTTCAGGTAAATGGATGGAGTTGGAGAATATCATGTTAAATAAAGTAAGCCAATCCCAAAAAACCGAATGTTTTCTCTGATATGTGGATGCTGATCCATAATGGGGGTAGGGGGAGGAGCATGGGAAGAATGGAGGAACTTTAGATAGGGCAAAGGGGAGGGAGGGAAAGGGAGGGGTCACAGGGGTAGGAAAGATTGTGGAATGAGATGGACATCATTACCCTAAGTACATGTATGAGGACACAAATGGTGTGACTCTACTCTGTGTTCAACCAGAGATATGAAAAATTGTGCTCTGTATATATACTATGAATTGAAATGCATTCTGCTGTCATGTATAACAAATTAGAATAAATAAATAAATTACAAATGTAAGTTAATGCCACTCTTCTGACTAAATGTATTTGTTTTGCAAACTACATATTTTTCACTTTAAAATGTGGGGGGGGGGGGAGGCTGGGGCTATAGCTCAGTGGCAGAGCGCTTGCCTAGCATGCGTGAGGCACTGGATTCGATCCTTAGCATGACATAAAAATAAACAAAATAAAGGCATTCTGTCCATCTACAACTACAATTTTTTTTAAATGTGTGTATTTTTTTTCCTTTTGCTGCTATAACCATTTAGTACAAACAGTGAATAAAGCCACAGATTTGTTACAATTCTGCAGATCCAAGGTAAAAAATAGACTCCACTAAGCTAAAATGAAGGTATTGCAGGCCTGTGACCCTTTTGGAGACTTTGAGGAGAGTTTATTTCCTTTCCTTTTATAAATTTTATAACTTCTGGAGTCTGTCCTCATTCCTTGGCTCATGGCCCCTTTTCATCCCATGTGCCTCAGGTTCCATCACTGTGGCACTTACATCTGCCTCTTTCAAATATAACCACTGTGGTTATAGTGGACCTGTCTAGATAAGCCAGGATAATTTGCCCACCTCAAGATCTTTAATTTAAGATATGAACATGGGCCATTGTTATTAGGGGCTTATTATTTTCCCTACCACAGAATAGTAACAACTAATTATTTTGAATAAATAACTTTTTTAAATTCTGAATTTAAAAATTTAATATAGTAAATATCAACAGCAGCTATTGCCTACATAAACAAAAAGCTCCTTACACTTTTGAAAAAAATTTAAGAGGTTGAAAAAAAGTTTAAGAGGTCATGAGACAAAACAGTTTGAAAATGGCTGGCCTGCACAATAGCTTCTGTCCCTTCAGTGCCATGGATTTAAACTCCAGTGTTTGAAATTGATCCTGGCGGCCCTCTTCTCCTTGGCTGTGATTGGCTGAAGAAGCATGTTACTTAGTTCCAATGAGTGAAGGATGAGGTGAAGGGCTTCTGGGAAAGATTGTTTTACTCATTAAAACTAAAAAGAAGTTGACAAGAAATAAATTGTCCCTTTTCTGCTCTGGATGTTAATGTGTGAGAATGTGCTACCTGAAACAGCTGCACTCATCCCGCCATGAGGAGGGAACACACACACTAGGGATGGTAGAGTGAAGCCATGGGAAAGCACTGAGCTAGCTTTTATTTTTTGTTTGTTTGTTTGTTCATTTATTTTTGGTGCTGGGACTGAACCCATGACCTCCCACATACTAAGCACATCTTGATTGCTAAGCTACATCTCCAACACAGCACCTGAGCTCTTGATGTTATTGATTTACTGAATTAACTAACCCCAGATTGCTTGGAATTTGTTTTTATGTGATATATTTAATCCCCTCATCATGTTGAGGTTGCCTTTCCATCACTTGCTGCTTAAAGCCTCCTACATGGAGTTTCCATGCAAAATTCCCTCCTGTAACTTCCCATGAACTTAGATATTTTTTCCATATTCTGAGAGAAATCTGTCAAGAAATCAGTATATGAGAGGGTTGAGGATGTGATTCAGTGGTAGAAATCTTGCCTAGCATGTACAAAGCCCTGAGTTCTTTCTGAAAAGAAGAAAGAATGAAAGAAAGAAATCAGTAAATGGGGAAAAATGTCAGAATGTCAGAATTCTCCTGGGAGAACTAAAACTTAACTATCAATATAGAGATATTATTATTTAAAATGAACCCCAAAATGAGAAATGCTGACACAGGGAGTTGAAAGTTACTGGTGACATTTCCAGAAGTAGTTACTGTCTGATCAGTTCATTTTGTTTGTATTTGTGGCCGCATTATAAATTTGTGTTCCTAGCCCTGTCTACAGCTACTGATGAGTCATTCTTCTTACAAATTAAGGAAATGTTACTTTATTTGCATAATATATTCTTTATAAATCCTATGAGTTGTGTTCCAAGAAATAACATGTTTGGAAACAGAAGAAGTCTTTAAATTGACAATTTCAACACATGCTTTAGTGTAGTGCGGTTAACCTTACTAAGAGATCCTGAATGTTACATGATTCACACTACTTGCTATATTCACAGTAGACCATAATTCTTTGTAAATACAAAGAAAAGGAAATATACATGTTGTAGGAAAAAAATCTGAACTTAAAAAAGCAATTAAATTTCAATGTCAAGTCCAAAATCAGGGCAAAAAAGAAGATACATTTATATGCAGCAACATATACACTAATGTGCAACTTGAGGATGCTTTCAGAGTCACTCTTAACAATTTGACCAATGTCCACATAAAATTTAAAATATTTTTTCTAATGTGGAGCCTTTATTATGAAACCAGGTTGAAGACTATCAGGGCTATTGCTGTTTTCTAAATTTTAAAATTTCATTTTAGATAAATTTTAAATAGTAAATATTTGTGTTTGACATTGCAGTTTTAAGTGTATTTTATTTGTTTGTTATTAATGTTATATTAATGTTCCCTGTTTTTAAAATGTTTTCTATTATTAAATGTCCTTATCAGGCAGAGTTAATTTTTATATTATTGAAATATGTATCTTGTCATAATATATTGATTCATATGCTAATAAACCACATGTTGATTATTATTTTTATTTTAGTATAACCTTCTCCTATGGGTGGAAAATGGTTTGTCGCCACCAAAACTCATGTGAGGCTTTATTCCCTAATGCAACTGCATTTAGAGGTATTGGGACCTTTAAGAGAGAATTCAGTCACGGGGCTTCACTCTCATGAAGCAACTAATGTAGTTCCCATAAGAGTGTGAACCCCTTACCATGTGCTTTTTTCACATATACCCACTTGCCTTTCATATTTTTCCAGCATATTATGACACAGGATAAGGCCCTTGAAAGATGTAGCCACCTGACCTTGAATTTCCCACACATCATAACCATGAGCCAAAGTAAATCTCCTTTCTTTATAAATCACCAAATCCCAAGCATTCTGTTGTAGCAACAGAAAACAGAAGAAGAAAACTTACCACAGAAACAATGATTCAATATTTATGATTATGATCATTCATTATTTTTTAAAAAATATCTGTGTGAAATGTCATAAAAAAATAATCTATTATTTGGAGAATTCTCAGGAATTCCATTTTCTCATTCTCATAAGCAAAGATAGATATCTGCTGGGAATTTGAAAATATTAGATCTATGTGTGTCATATCAAAATATTTTAAAAGTTTTTGTTTTGTTTTTACCTTAATATGTATATTTTTGCAGTGCTGAGATCAAACTCTGGAGCTCCCACATGTAAGAAAGTGCTTTACCACTGAGCTACATCCCCAGTCCCAATTTTTTTTTAAATCTGCCATATTTTATAGTTGCCTATTAATCATTTCTTAGATAAATGCAGTAACATTTACCCTAATCCCATTCTCTTTGATGCAGATGCATTTGATATTATTGGTCTTTCAAAAACACTTGTCTCAAAAGCTGGTCATTGTTGTATACACTGTAATTCCAGTGACTCAAGAGGCTTAGGCAGGAGCATCACAAGTTTAAGACCAGCCTCCACAGCTTAGACCCTGTCTTAAAATAAAAGAACTGGGGTGAATCCCAATGGCAAAGCACTCCTGGGTTCAACTCCCACTACTGCAAGCCAATCAACCAACAAGCCAATGGTTTCTGGTTCTTTCATACTTGCCTATGTTGACTCTTTCCTTTCCCCGTGGTATCCCCTCCCCACCCTTCACACTCACTCCTTTCACTCACAGTGCCAGAGTGGCCCAAATGGCCAAACCTCAGTTTTCTTTTTAATATGGTCTTCTTCGGTGCTGAGCCACCCCAACTGCAAACTGAACTCTATCCATTTCCATTTTCCCCAGATTCTGATCTCTTAGCTTATGTTGTCTAAATGGATCTTGCTAATTGAATGTTCAACAGATAGCTCTTTTTCTTAAACTAACCTGACACTGAAACCATCAATAACCATTCCAAATTTCTCTTCTCAACTTTTCTTTATTGTTCAGCCATTCACTCAAAGGCAAACCTTGTTCTCAACTTTGAATCATCTTTTCACTAAATCACACAGAAGTTCCTTCAATTAATTCCTCACATCCACTTGCACTTTATTCATATGATTACCATTCTTTCGGGTTAACTATTACAACAGTGTTTCAGTTATAATCCTAATAGCCACCTTCTACCCACATTCTAATTCATTTGCTGCCAGCCTTTAGCTCTTTAAATTTTATTTTTATTATATGTCCCTCCTCTGCTTAATAAGTAGGTAAATAATCTTCAATCTTGCCCTGTTTTCTACCACATCAAGGTAAATTGTAATGTCTGCTTTTCAATGCTCACCTTTTTCATCTCCCACACCTAGTGCTGTGCCTGGTACTTAACAGTTGTTTGTTAAGGTTATGTTGAAGGAATGAATGACTCACCCTATTACACAAAGATTCCCCCCATCCCAACTTGAATCCACTGCTCTAGTTGGATGGGCTTTCTTGCAAACATGAACAATCACTGTTACATTTTTCTTTTGAGTCTGGATGCACTTTTCCCTCTTTATCTGTTCTTTTCTGTGCCAAAATGCACACAGTGCCTACTTCCAAAGGTGAGTTGAAGCCACTCAGAGACTAAGAGGCACAACCACATTATCACACTTAAAATTATAGGTAAAATTTACTGAGTACCTACTATTTATCAAGTCTTTATTTTTTTCCTTACATGCATTATTGAATCTGTCCAACAAACTATAGAATTAGGCATTATTATCACTATTATATGGATAGGAAGGAGATTCTGAAACTTTATCTTACCTAACATGTTAAAGCAGGTGTCCTTTCCCTATTTATCCTCTGGCCCTTAAATCGTACCCACCTTTCAAGGATCTGATCAGATTTCCCATCCTTCATGGAGCCTTCCTTCATTTCTGTGGTTCTCTTTCTTTCTCCTCTGAGTTCCTACCATATTTATAGCCTGCATTCTTCATTCATCACCTAAACACACACTCTGTGTTTGTGGTTGTTTTGTGTGTGTCGGTCTTTTCTCTGTAATGAGAAAGTAAGCTCTCTGTGGACAGTGACCCCATGGATTACATGTTTCTCAGCTCCCCACCACCCCTGATAAAATTGCAGACACATGAACAAAGAAAAGGGCTTAATGAAATAGATTATGAAAACGCTATTGCTCTTAGACATGAAATAATTTCATATGAAAATCATCTGTGTAGGAATTAAAGTCCCCTCATCACAGATTCCAATGTTATTTCTTTGTATAATTTGTGATTCCAATTGTACCTGGTTATCTGCACACTGAGACCAGGTGTGTGTCTGTTTCAGTTGCATTCTGCCTTGATAAGTTAACTTATTGCTTCAGCCATGTAGTTGTCCTCGCTGCTCAAGTAGAAAGGGATTTTGTGAAAGCCCCATTTCATCTGTGTTGTAATTGCAATATTAATTGTGTCAAATAAAGCCCCCCTTGTATATTTTTTCCATTTTCTGTATTATCTCAGACCAAGTCACCTCTTCTACCAAGAAAATATGTATCTCATTTATGCTCAGGCTGGTGATGTGAAGTGTCCCCCCAAAAGCTCACATGTAAGACAAGGCAGCATTGTTCAAAGGTGAAACAATTAGGTTATAAGAGCTGTAACCTAATTAGTGGACTAATTCACTGGTATGGATTAACTGGATGGTAACAGTAAGAAGGTAGGGTGTGACTAGAAGAAGTAGGTCACCAAGGATGTGTCTTTGGGGGTTTGTATTTTGTCCCGGGTGAGTGGAGAGCTATCGCTCTCTCTCTCTCTCTCTCTCTCTCTCTCTCTCTCTCTCTCTCTCTCTCTCCCCTTCCCTCCCTCCCTCCCTCCCTCTCCTTCCCTCCCTCCCTCTCCCTCTCTCCTTCCCTCCCTCCCTCTCTCTTCTTGACTATCTTCTCCTAAGATGCTTCCCTCTTCCACACCCTTTGCTATGATTTTGTGCCTCACCTCCAGCTCAGAGGTATGGAGTTGGCCAACCATGGACTGAACCTCAAACCATGTGCCAAAATAAACTTTTCATCCTCTAAGTTGTTCTTATTAGGTCTTTTGATCACAGTGATGAAAAACTGACTGAAACAGTGATGTAGTTCAGTGGTCAGGTACTTGCCTAGTGTACACCAGGCCCTGGGTTTGATCCCCAACTACAAAAAGAAGGGGAAAAAAAGACAATTCATGGTCTATACATATGTAAATGTTAAACTCTTGCCCTGAGAATGTTTAGAAAATACACTTGATAAATAAATTCTAAAGCTCTCACTCTTGTCTTTAGCATATTACTAAGTCACCATATGCATTTTTACCTTCTAGTTTGCCTATATAGCATAGGCATTTATTATTTTGCTGGATTTATTTATTTATTGCTCTTCATTTTTAGGAACTATAACTCACTTTTTCTAAAAATTGCTGGGGTCTCACTCATTATGCTGGATATCTCCCCAAATTACCAAACTTAAACACTTTAAAACAGAGTTTGCATTATATCCAAACAAACCTCAAAGAAAGTAATCTACACAAGTCCATCAATAGACAAGTATGAGACTGATGGCCATTTTGATAAAGCGATAAAGTTAGAATGCTGTAGGACTTTTAAGCAAAATATTAAAAAAGCTGAAGGCTGAATTTAAAATGCAGTTTGCCTAGGGATGATTTACCTCAGACTGAACTACTGGATGAAAGGGAGACCAAAAAATAGGAGCTAACACCTACCAAATAACTGCAAAGCACTTTATGCAAATTATTTTATTTTCCCAACAATCCGTGAGGTAGTTATTATTTCCATTTTACATATGAAGAAATTAGAGCTAAGAGAGTTTAAATAACTTTACAAAGTCCACAAAGCACAAAAACAGATAACCTA
This sequence comes from Tamias sibiricus, assembly GCA_025594165.1. Lineage (NCBI taxonomy): Eukaryota > Metazoa > Chordata > Mammalia > Rodentia > Sciuridae > Tamias > Tamias sibiricus. The sequence goes on from CM046657.1 coordinate 165,540,782, forward strand.
AAATTATAGCACAAGTTACCAATTCTTATGTCAATGCTTTGTCCATTAATGGTCAAATGAGCTGGTCAACCATATGGTCTCATGCCGTCTGACTCACATTACCAAAGACTTTGGGGAAGCCCCAGTCATGTAGTTATGGAGCATTATTATACACCTACCCAGCAAATAGGCCTGAGCATTTGTTTGGCTCTCTATCTACTTTATATGTATTAACTGCACTGTGTGATTTTCTAAATGTAGCTTTGTATGATAGTACTATATTTTCTTTTCTACATCAATACTACAGAAATAAATCTTGAATTTATCCACAGTTTAGAAGTAGGTTAATACTTTTCCCTACCAAAGATTTTAGCATAACAAGCATTTTCAGTGTTATTATTTATGAATTTTTTTTAAAGTGCCTTTTGGCATGTCAGGCAAAAGAAATCTGGAGACTTTGTGTGATTGCTGTTCACACTTGGTAATGAGTAAATTCTGTTGGCTCTTTGGAGGAGTCAGAAGGGAGTCATTGGTTTACTAGAGATGTGGCTTGAAAACACCAAGCCAGCTCATCAGTGCTGCTGATCTCGTGCCCTTCCTCTGGCAAACCATGTGTCGGATGTGGTAGGAAAAAAAAATCTCCCTTTCAGCAGCAGAATGTGTGCAAGCTACACCCTGAATTATCCCATGATGACCTTGCAAATGCAACACATGCCCTTGTGACCACAAAGCCCCACAACTGTAATTTCCTCTGCTTTTCATCAGAGCTCTTCAGCTGCTAGCAGCAGGCAAAGAAAGCATGCTAGGGGACAACTGCTCCCTAGGACTCCGGACACCTGCCCTCCATCCTTTAATACCTATGTGTAAAAGATTTCCAGTAGGAAGCTGACCCCCCTGGTTATACAAACTCTGAGTTCATCTTCCTGAGTGAACTATGAAGCCCATCTAATGTATACTATGCGGCCAGCAGACATTTGGGGGATATTATCTAATGCACTTGCTGAAGTCATTCCAAAGATCATTATTAGGCAATTTCTTAGGCATTTCCCCGTGACATCATTGATGACTATTTAATTTATGCAATATATATATATAACACTTACTAGATACCAAGCACTGCTCTTGGTGCTGGAGATAAAACCCCTGACTAAGGTAGGCAAGGCCAACACTTACCCTGAGCTTACCATCTCAGAGACAGCCAATGAATAAGTTAACAAATTAGATAAGTGCTTTAATGAATTTAAAATAGGATCTGTGATCCACAGTAACCAGGTGCTGTTGGTGTCAGATAACTGTGGAGTAAAGATTCTATAGTCATGTGTCAATGATGGGGATAAATTCTGAGAAATGTTCTATGAAAACAGACACCAAGATACCTATAGTTAGAGATGAGATCAGATTCACCAAATAGGGAGACTTCTGTTGGATTGGTGTGACATTGGAACCTTGGGTACATGTTGAGAATCTTAGTGATTACCCTTCTTGCAAGATATACCTGAAGGCCAGAATTTCCAGTCATTGTTATTTCGGATACCCAGTTCTATAATTTGAGCACCATGCAACCTTCCTTTTATTATTGGTGTCATTCTAAATTTTAGCATTCTCTAAGCATTCAAATGACAATGTATTTTTTTTTTCAAAAGTTTATGCTTGGCTTATCATTTTGTTTGCTTTGCACTCAGAGTAAGAGATGGACATGCAGGACATACAAAGTAGCTTGACATTTAAAATAAATATACCAAAACCCCATTAAGTATTTGCTAACCACATGTTTTCTAAACCATATTCAGAAATGCTCACTCAAACTGCTAGGACGTCATTGGTCCTTATTCCAACTCTCTGAATGGCTTTCTGGAAGCCTCCCTGTATGCCTTCATCCTCCCAGAGCTAATGGGTATCCCCTCCAAGGAACGCTGTGTGGCCTCATCAGCAAAAAGACGACATACCTGTGGTTTGGTACAGAGTGAACTGGGCCAGGAATCCAGGGAGCAAGCCTTTATTCCCATCATTGCCAGTCACTCTGGGATCTTGAGCTAATCAAATCCTCTCTGTGCTTTAATTTATACCCATGCAAAATGGAAAACATAATACTGTAACAGTGCTCTGAACACATGCAGCCAAATAAGATGGGAACAAAATGTTTAGGGTATTTGATTTGCTTTAAGCTCAAAGACATGACCTGTAAATTTCTGGTCACAGAGACTAGGAACTTTTAATGGAGCCTAAAGTCAAATAGGAGAGGAAGATTTTAATCCTAGACTGTTTTGGATATTAGCATTTAGATCTGGCCATTATCTCTCTTCCTTTAGAGGGTTGTGATGAAGAGTGTTGAGAAAGCTAATCGAAGACTAGATTGCATGAATACCCCATGCAGAGAGGCTTAACATTGACCTATCTGTGCTGACAATATCATTTTAAAATTTAACAATCTGCTTTTGCTTAAACTCTCTTTTAACTAGCTGGGCCCCAGAATGAAAGGTTCCATTTCAAGGAAGTTTATCAAATCCTGACTTTAAGCAGGTCATTGTTATCCCCACTGAGGGGCAACTATAATATGTTGTTTAAAGTATATTAGGAAGATAAGCACAAAGAGGTGGAGCAAGAGAAGTGCCATCAATAAAACCTAAATTAAGACTTGCAGCAAGTCCAGAGAAATGAAATTGTTCCTATGGCTGAGAAATAAGTAGGGAGTGGTATTTTGGATGGGCTTGGAAAGATTCCAACTGAGAACACAATTCCAGGTAGAGGGAAATGGTATGTAAAGAAAAGGTACAGGAAGCAAGAAATATCTGTAATGGAAGAAAGATAAATAGTATATGGTAAGAGCAGTTGTTTTCAAACCTGGGTGCACTACAGAATTAACTGGAAAGCCAGGCGCGGTAGCACACACCTATAATCCCAGCACTTTGGGAGGCTGAGGCAGGAGGATGGCGAGTTCAAAGCCAGCCTCAGCAATGGTGAGGCACTTAGCAACTCAATGAGACCCTGTGTCTAATTAAAATACAAAAAACGGCTGGGGATGTGACCCAGGCAGGGGTCAAGTGTCCCTGAGTTCAATCCCAGGTACCACAAAATAATAATAATAATAATAATAATAATAATAATAATAATAATAATTAACTGAAGAGAGTTAATAAAAACACAAACACAGGTTTCTGGGCTCCTTCACAGATCTTGTGAATGAAAAATTTTCAAGGGTAGAGATCTAGAGTATGTTGTTGTTATTGTTGTTTAATTTTAGTTCTCCAAATGATTCTAATGTTTCACTGGAGTAGGTTTTATTAAATTGTGAAGAAATGTGCCATATTTAGCTATGCTATAGAATCATGTTTTCAAACTTTATGTTTGAAAATTGCCTTAGTGAGTCCCATCACATTAATTTATTTTAATTTTAAAGTATTAAAATGCAGTTGTAGGCTGGGGGTGTAGCTCATGCTAAAGCACTTGCCTAGCACATGTAAGGCTCAGGGTTCAGTGCCCAGCACCACAAAAAATAAAATGAAGTAATTAAAAATAAAGAATGCTGTGGATGAACAGTGTAATTAGAGCACAATACTGTGAATGTACTTACAGTTCTTTTTTATTTTCTATTTTGAGACACGGCCTAGCCAAGTTGCTAAGGCTGGCCTTGAACTTGTAATCCTCCTGCCTCAGCCTCCCAAACCACTGGGAATACAGCCATGTACCACACAATAAAGCGGTTTAAAAACCACATTGGAATTCCTGTTCACATACACTAGGGTGGTTATAACCAAAGAAACAGATAATAACAAGTGTTGCCAAGGACTGTAGAAAAATCAGGACCTTTATGTACTACTTGTGAATGGTGAAGTCACTTTGGAAAATAGTTTTGTGAGTTTTTCAAAAAGGTAAACATATAATTCATTCTTAGGTATATTATACCCAAGAGAATTCAAGAATGTATCCATAAAAAAGCTTATATGGGAATGTTCATATCAGCATTATTTATAATATTCTAAAAATGGGAACAATTCCAATGTCTATCAACTAATGAATGGAAAAACAAAATGTGCTATCTTCATACAATAAAATATTATTCAGTAGCCATAGAAAGGGATAAAATACTGATACATGGATAAAACCTTAAAATTATAATGCTAACTGAAAGAACTAGACACAAAGGAGGACATATTATGTGACTATATTTATATGAAATGTCCAAAATAAGCTAATTCAGAGAGACAAAGTGTATTACTGGTCCCCAGGAGCTGGAGGGAGAGGGGAAGTCAAGTGACTACTAAGGACATGAGATTACTCTGGAAATTGACAGTGGTAGTGGTTGCACAACTTTGTGAATATACTAGAAACCACTGAGTTGTACACTTTAAAGGGATGACTTTTTAAAAAAATATTTATTTATTTACTTTAGTTGTACACAATGCAATGCATTTATGTTTACGTGGTGCTGAGGATCGAACCCGGGCCACGCACATGCAAGGCGAGCGCTCCGCCACTGAGCCATAACCCCAGCCCGTAAAGGGATGACTTTTATGGTATGTGAATTTACCTCAATTTAAAATAGCTGGAATAGCTGGGGCGTGGTGGTACACTTCTGTAATCCCAGCAACTCCCAATGCTGAGGCAGGAGGATTGCAGATTCAAAGCCAGCCTCAGCAATTTAGTGAGACCCTATCTCAAAATAAAGAATAAGAAAAGAGCTGGGGATGGGACTCAGTGGGTAAGCATCCCTGGGTTTAATCCCTGGTACAAAAAAAAAAAAAAAAAAAAAAACTTGAACAAAGTTTACCCTAAGGGCAAATGAAGTTTACCATTATTATTATTATTATTATTAGGATTTGTGCAGAGGTTAAAAGTACATGCTTGGGGCCGGGGTGCAGTGGTGCAAGCCTGTTATCCCAGATAATAGGGAGGCTGAGGCTGTGATTCCACAAATTCAAAACCAGCCTGGATTACTTAGCCACATGCGGTCTCAAAGTTCAAAGGGCTGAGCAATGTGGCTCAGTGACAGGCTCTGGGTTCAAATCCTAGCACCACAAAAAGAAAGGTGGGGGCAGGTGGAGGGAGAAGAGAGAGAGGAAGTAAGAGAGAGGAGGGAGGGAGGGAGGGAGGGAGGGAAAGAATAGATGTTAGACTACTTGGGTTCAAGGCCTGGCTGGATGACTAACAGTATTGTGGTCGAGTAGTGTGCTACAGGAAAGATTACTTCTCTATGCCATAGATTCCTCATCTGAAAAATGTTGACAACAATAATGCATATCTCATAGGGTTGTTGTAAGGATTAATGAGTAAGTCCAAGAAAACAATTCAGCACTGTGCACTGCACATAGTAAAAGCTCAGTAAGGGGCTGGGGTTGTGGCTCAGTGGTAGAGCCCTTGCCTAGCATGTGTGAGGCACTGAGTTTGATTCTCAGCACCGCATATAAAATAAAATAAAGGTCCATTGACAACTAAAATAGATTTAAAAATAAAATTAAAGAAAGCTCAGTAAATGATAGCTAGTATTCTTATTAGATATTCTTTCAAATAATGTCAAAAGTCTTGCCGGGCACGGTGGTGCACGCCTGTAATCCCAGCACTTTGGGAGGCTGAGGCAGGAGGATGGCGAGTTCAAAGCCAGCCTCAGCAATGGCGAGGCACTTAGCAACTCAGTGAGACCCTGTCTCTAATAAAAACACAAAAAAGGGCTGGGGATGTGGCCCAGTGGTCAAAGTGCCCCTGAGTTCAATCCCAGGTACCACAAAAAAAAAAAAAAAAAAAAAAAAAAGGCATTGTGTACAACTAAAGCAAATAAATAAATATTAAAAATAAAAGACTCAGCAACAGCTAGGCGCTAAGCAACTCAGTGAGACCCTGTTTCTAAATAAACTACAAAAAAAAAAAAAAATTAAATAAATAAACAGGGCTGGGGATGTGGCTTAGTGGTTCAGTGCCCCTGAGTTCAATCCCTGGTACCCCCCACCAAAAAAAAAAAAAAAAAAAAAAAAAAGTCTTGAAAGATAATACTGCATGCATTAGGAAGTCATGAGGCAGAAGTTTAAGAGAAAGGAAGGGAAAGAGGTTTAACTCTTTGTAAATCAAAGAGAAGGTGGTTGGTCAACCAAACTCTTCAAAGTAACATTCTTTCTGGCCCCCTAGCCTGTTATTTTTCTCACTATTAGCACCTGTGATCCCTGACATTTGAGGTTTATTTAGTTTCTCTCCCCAAGAGGGTGCCACTGTATAGGATTTTGGTGGTGTTCAGTGCTATTGCTGGCACCTCAGAAGCAGTGCCTGGCCCATAATAGCTGCTCAGTGGTTGAGTGTACAGAATAAAATAATGAGAAGAGACAATTGCACAACTAATACTGAATTGTTGTAAGTTTAAATTCCTGTTCAAATGTGGTGTGGGTTGCTTATCATCAGCAATTCCAAAGTGAAGCCTAGGATGCTGGAGCCTCCCTCATCTGTTCATCCTGAGCTTTCCTATGGACAGAAGTATATCCCCCAAGTTCCTATGTGGAAGGCCTGACTGCCAATGCAATGGTATTTGGCAATAGGGGCCTTTGATAGGTCATTAGGGTTGGGTGAAGTCATGAGGAGGGGACCTCTCAGATAGGATTGGTGCCCTTGTAAAAGGAAAAGAGACTAGAGTTTATCGTTTCTCCACCATGTGAAGGCACAAGAAGAAGGCAGCTGTTTGAGAGTCCAGGAAAAGGCCCTCAACACCAAATGAATCCCCTGTTACCTTTATCCTGGAATTTTCCACCTTTAAACTGTGAAAAATAAATGACTGTTGTTTAAGCCAGCCGGCCTGTTTTGTTTTGTTAAAGCAGCCCATGCTGAGGAATACTGTGAGGGATGGGCTGGGGTTGAAAAATGCCTTTTAAAGTTCTGTAAGTACTTTCAGATTACAGCAGGATAAAGCTCTTTGTGTTCCTGATTCACACCCTCTGCACCAACGCAAAAGGAATGGATGCAAGTGCAAGGAACTTTCAGATTTTGCCCTCTTGCTTAGGATTGGATCTGCTATCTTGTATAACATATTGTTTTTCTTTTGGTGTACCTGGGCAGATTAGCTTCTGGCATATATTACAACTGCTTCCTTTGACCACTGCAAATTCTGATTCTGAGCTAGAGACTTTGTTCCAGATCCTATTTTGACCCCTATTGGTCCTGTGACACTAGACAAGTTACATAAGACAATTGAGCCTCTAGTTTGTCATCAGGGAATTTATGATAATAAAACAGTCCACTGTTATATGAATTCGGAGTATGTTTAAATATTTTTCCTCCTGTAAGGCATAATAGAAAAGCAACTTGTTGGGCTGGGGTTGTAGCTCAGAAGTAAAGCGCTCACCTCGCATGCATGAGGCACTGGGTTTGATCCTTAGCACCACATAAAATAAAATAAAGATATTGTGTCTGCCTATAACTAAAAATAAATATTTAAGAAGAAAAGAAAAGCAACTTGTAACAATAATTACTAACATCAGGAACTGCCATTTTACTAATACTTGCCCAAGTGGGTGGGGAGCAGATACACTCTACATTGCTGTGAGAAGTGTGAATTGGTCGAGCTGCTATACAGGTGTTTTGGTTGTATTATGAGAATAATGAATTCATATATCCTTTGGTTTGATTTTTTTTTTTTTTTTTTTTTTTTTTTTTTGGTGCTGGGGATCAAATCCAGGGCCTTGTGCATGCAAGGCAAGCACTCTACCAACTGAGCTATATCCACAGCCCATGAATTCATATATCCTTTGAATCTCTAGAGTATTTTAAGTGTATTTCCATTTAGGAAAAGTGACCTAGTCATTCATTGTAGCTTTGTTTATTATGGCGAAAGATAGGAAACAACCTAAATGTCCATTCAATGCTGATTAAATAAGTTAGGATATGTGGAATAGCAGAGAATACTATGTAGCTCTAAAAAACAATGAAAAATCTCTTTACTGAAATAGAGTAAGATATAGTAAAGAAAAAAAGCAAAGTGAGGAATACCATATAGAGTATGCTGCCTTTGTGTATTGGCATGTACATGGGTAAACTATCTCTCTAAGAGAACACATAGGAAATTGATACTACTGATTGTCATAGAGGGAGAAATTAGTGAAAGCAAGACTTTTGACTGGATACATCCCTTTGTAGCTTTTGAGTTTCAAAACATGGCATGAATAACCTATTCTGAAAACAGTTTAAGCCATAAATAAATTACATGGTTATCATAATTCTGAAGACTTATTTCCAGAGGACCTATACATAAAATCCAGTGTTTTAATGTGTGAACAGTGCTCAATTATAGAAATAAAAATACATTTATTCTACATACAGAGCACATCTAACTTGCCATATGATTAATAGCTTATTTCCTTAAATAGTATAATATTATTTTAGAACCCATTATTTTTATTATAAATATTCTTTAGGGGCTGGGGATGTGGCTCAGTGTTGGAATGCTTGCCTAGGGTGCTCAAGGTCCTGAGTTCCATCCCCAGCACCACCAGAAAAAAAAAAAAATTCTTTAAAAGTTTAAAGAAGACAATGCCTTCAGGCTCAAAAAATTAAAAGCAACTAAAGATAAACGGACTTTAACACTAGGAAACTCACAGTTAATTAGCTCCTCTTTGTTTCCAAGGCTCTACAATGATCTCCCTCTAGCAATCTTTTAAGCAGAAATAGCAGTCCACTATTGTTAAACTAAATATTAAGTCAAATAGCAGGCTACTGTATTCAGAACAAACACTTTGAGAATAAAAATCCTATGCACCAGTTCTTTCTTTAGCACTTAAACTGACAAAAGAAAAGAACCTATGTAAACTTCAGATTTGAGAAGAGCTGAGTTTTGTTTTGTTTTTTTTTTTTTTTTTAGTTTTAGATGGACACAGTATCTTTATTTTTATGTGGTGCTGAGGATCGAACCCATGGCCTCATGCATGCGAGGCAAGTGCTCTACCACTGAGCTACAGCCCCAGCCCCAAGAAGAGCTGAGTTTTGATCCAATTTCTTAATCACCTAAAATAATACAATAGGAATTTTGAAGTACAGAAATAACCCTTGTAGGGGCTGGGGCTATGGCTCAGTGGTAGAGTGCTTATCTTGCATGTGTGAGGCCCTGGGTTCGATCCTCAGCACCACATAAATAAAATAAAGGTATTGTGTCCACCTGCAACTAAAAATATATATATATATTAAAAAAAAAGAAAAGAAATAACCCTTGTGAAGAACTAAATTTATACATAAGGGTGGTACATTGCAAAACATGGCATAAATTCCACTTATCTTTCTAGGTGTGCACCTCTGTCAATGTGACTTTGCTGTGTCTTACATCAGGAGGTGCAGTCTGTCTCTATCCACCCTGCAAATCTGGGCTGGCTTTGGATCATGTTTTGATCAGCAGAATGGGGCAGACGTGATGTTATGCAATTTCCAAGGCTAGACCTCAATATTCTTGCAGCTTCCTCTTTCACCCTCTTCGTGCATTGTTCTGAGAATACATAATGAAGCTGATCTAGCCTGCTGGAGGACAAGAGGGCACTTGGAAGAGGAACAAGGGGCTCAGTCCCCAGCCAGCATTAACTGCCATTTATGTGAGTGAGGCTACGCCTTCCAACCCAGTGACTCTCCAGCAGGATGACCCTCTAGCATAACTAAGCCCAGGTAAAACCAGTAGGTAAACAGCCCAACCAACCCACAGAATTGTGGGAATTAATAAATTGCTATTCTATGCCATTTTGTCAGAATTGTAGGTTGCTAGAAAAAAACTAACTCAATTGGTAAGGTACTTTTATCTTGATCTAGCACAAACTATAATTTATGCCAGGTTAGGTTCCTTGTTTATTTTATACTGTCGCTGATATCCCTACCACTGTGCCTATTATAGTCCACCCCACATACCGTAGGCACTCAATAAATACTCGTTAACTAGCCCCAACACACATATTAGCCTTTGGGTACATTTATATTTCTAAATGTACTAATTTACTAATTTGCAAACTGTTGAAAATCAACATAATTATCATCAACAATTTGTATTGCTCTCATATCACAAGTGAGACAATGGAACATATAATTGGGATATTGCTCCCTGGCTGCAGTGGATTATAACAACTGTCATAATAATGCTGGTAAGATTATACAGTGAGCTAGCCCTCAAATGTAGGTTAATAAATGAACCAGGGTGGACTTCCATAAGTGAAACCCTAAGATGATTTTTTAAATTGCCACTAATATTGTACTGGGTAGGGTCATAATAAACAGATCAATGAATCTTGGCAATGGACCAGACATCTTTCTACTGATAAACTAATAATGCCTTGCAACTTGTTTACATAGCTGTCTCACTTAATGCCAAGATCACAAAAACTGATCCAAAATAGCAATAAATATGCTGCTTAAGAAAGAAAGCAAAAACAAATGAGGAAAACTAGAAAATATCAATATAAAATCAGTTATCTCCATGATGAAGAGCTTCACAGATGCTAATTCACTCTTGGAAGTTGACTGTCATTCCCACTTTGTGTCAAATCAGAAGACATTTGGCACACCACCAAATATTATTCCAATAATGGAACACTAATGTATTTGACCAACAAAGTGTATACTAATGCTAAAAACACACTAATCTGAATGGTGAAGTGTATACATATATTTATCCCAAGAGGCACTTAGATATTACTCCTCTCTTTTTTTTTTACCCTCAAAATCTCAGGGAAACCCATCACGAGATTTCAAACAGGCCTGGGTGATCTGTGGAGTCAGATGGAGAAGAAACTCCAAGGAAGCCTCCACATCCTAGTTATGATGTACACTACAGGATGCTGCTAGTAAAACATTCCTAGGGCATGGCTAGAGGGGCAGAAGGAGGGTCAACTGTCCCAGGTGGTTTTTCTCCAGTCCATCTGTCCTAGAAAAAAACCTCAGTTTCCAGATAAGGAGTGACAGGCCTGTGGAAAACAGGAAACATTCACAAGAAACTGAATTCATTTGTCAAATCTGGTTATCTGGGATTTGGGAGGTAGTTCAGTTGTGAAGCACCTGCCTAGTACGTGTGAGGCCCTGGGTTCAATCCTAGTACTCACAACAAAGCAAAAAAACAAACAGCAAACAAACAAAAAACTGCTTACATGAAGGATGCAAGTTCTGTAAGGACTCACAGAAACTTTTGCCCATGTGGCAGGTAAAGTATGTCCCAAAAAAACCTGTGATCAGTCATCCCTCACAACCAACTTTAAGGTGCAAGCTTTAGATGAACTGAAATAAAATAAAATCCCTCCAAACTAGCTGTTTGAAGACCTCTGATGTGCAGTGAAAAACCCCAGTTCTAGTACCAGTGTATCTAAATACATACACACGGTGACACTGGCAATAGTTGAACCCTTCCATAGACCAATTTTTAACTACCCTCTGGCCCACCTCACAACTTCTCCTTCCCCACCTGAACCCTAGCCCTCTTTAAGATGTTATACCCATACATCATCTCTCTTTCTATCTCCTCTGGAAGAATCTCGGAACACACACTTGTAGAATAAATGAGGCCACCTTAGCAAAGAAAATCTGGGACTGGGTGAGAGAAGAAATAAATGATATATACTCCCCCCAACTGTTTACATTTCTTACATTTTGAGTGTTATGACCTGGAATGTGCTTTTGGGAGCTGGGAGCTGCCTTTGACTACATACAGTATGGTTATCTAATCTTTTCATTTTTAAGCTCCTTTTAAAAATTAAAGAGCAAATATACTCAGAGTATTAGGTGAAAAAATTATAGAATTGTAAAATATAGAATATAAGTCACTTTATTTCTACTCCATGTTAGCCTCCAGTTTGATATTTTGGTGCGTATTCCTGACTCTGGAAAAGAAAAGAAAGTAGGACCTAATTGATTGGGACTGGCTAAAAGCTTTGAGGAAAAAGTACAGGGCCCCCTATGCCCATTTGAAATGCAGTATTAGAGTAGAGAAGCAGAAAAGGATCTGGATAAAAACTGTTTGTATTTAGTAACAGACACCTAGTATGATGGCTAGCAAGTCCCCCAAGGAGAGAAAATAATCAAACGGTTAAATAGATACCATATTTTTTCCTTCTGATGTGTGTGCCAGTAACTGGTTTCTTCTCCCTCTTCCAAAGTCTCCAGCTAAAGCCTCTGTTTTCTTCCTTGAAAAAAAAATTCCATGAAATTTTTGCATCATACCACTTATTTTAGCCTGCAGAGAAACTCACATGTTGCTTTACACACGTTGATGCTTAAATATTTGTCATAGGAATGAACAAATGACACAAATCCTTCATTAGGAGCAGAAAATGTGGCTTAAGATAAAACATCAGACTTGGGTTAAAAATTTACAACAGTATATTGTGTGTATTAAATAGTCGAATCTTCCATCAAGAGACTTACATTTGAAGTAAAGATCACTTATTGATACCTAGAGACGTTTCTATCTGCTTGTTTTACTACAACAAGAAAATAAAATAATTCATTAAATGTCCGTTGAGAGATTGCTGAATGGAGGCAATTTACTTTTTCTGTTTTGTGCCCCTTAGCACTGAGCACAGAACCTAGAACCTAAGTGACTCTCAAAAAACGTCAGCTGAATTACTGAGTGACCAAAGAAAGACTCCATTGAAATGAATGCCTGGGATCATCTGAGAAATTTTTAAAATATTATGCAGAGTAAAGCATATTTCAATATTCCAGAGCTAAAATATTTCCTATAATAGTATAAATTAATTTGGGAAGTATGGTCAGTATCTGAGAGAAAAAAAAATTAAAATTGTTATTTTAATTCATTCTTGGTGAAATATGTATGCTCTTTTAAAAAAGTGAGTAAGTTCTCATTTTATGCTTGTGACAGAATTCATGAAGGAATAAAATGAACATAAAAATTATCCTTTTTGCAAAGTAGGTTATTTTAAAAATTAAAACTCAATTTTTTGTTAAAATGTCATTTGAACTTATAAAATCTCTTTTGTCTGTTTTTCTTTTTAGGAGAAAAATAATAAAACCAAGAGAGTTTAGCATGATTTAGTGTCATCATCATTTGAACCCTCTGGGGAAAAATATTGACAAATTAATTTTGTGTTCTCCTTTGACTCAAATTACAGGAAAATAAAATTAAAGACATCTATCTTTCTAACAATGTAATTTATTTTTATTTTCTTATATACTTTTACCATAGTTGTTAACTCTAGCATCATAACATCAGTGACTACTTCTCTTCAAGAGCAATTTAAATGTTTCCTTATGTTAACAAGTAATTTGGGATTTCAAGTGTTGAAGCATTGAATGCCTACTAAATGCTATTTCTGAGATAAATGCAGGGATACTGGAGCCAAGATCCATTCCAACCAGAGAGACAAAGGAAGACACAAAAGGAGTCAAGAAGCCTCACAGTAAAAGTCAGCTATGGATGTGAGCAAATAGCAGCTGTTTTCTTGAAAAGGCTGGTCACACAGACACCATCTAGATTCAAATTCAGATTCTTCTCCCAATCAGCTAGCTATGAGATAGTTCTGTAAGATCTGCAAAGCAGAATCATCTTCAGTAAAACAGCTTTAAGAACACCAGCTTCCGGAGGTTGAAATTATTAACTAAGAAAGGAAAAGTGTCCAATAAAACTAGCTAACATGCATTGAATACTGTATGTTCCAAGGGTGGTGCTATTGACATTTCACATAATATCCATAATATAATATCCATTTTCAGAGGAGGATGTTAAGCTTAGAGAGGTTGACTGCTGGTTTGAGGTCACACAATTTATTAGGTGGCCTGAGTGGAGCTCCCCTAGATCTGGCTGAACCTAGAATGTGTCTTTAACTGCCATGTTTTACTGCTGACATTTCCCATCTAACACAAGAAATAAGTATCACACAAATATTAATCTACCAGAAGAAACAGTAAATACCACAAAAGAGGCCAGCAAGGGAAGAATGGAAGAATGGAGATATTATTTCTAGCAAGTGGTTCTTCATGAGAAGACTCCCAAGAAGAGCTGAATTTAACTAGGGAAAATTGGAAGATATGGGGGATTTTCAGAATATCAAAAGAAGTACTTTTCAGGTGAGTGCAGAAGCTTCTTGGAAGGCTGAGAAGAGAGGGTCACTTGAGCCTAAGAGTTTGAGACCAGCCTGAGAACACAATGAGACCCCGCCCCCATGAGAAAAGCCTATACATTGCATTCCAGTGGATCTTAATGCTAATTTTTCTATCCTTAATGGTATAAAAATCCTGTTCAAATCAATAGCTCAACTTCTGAAGAATAGCTCAACCCTGAAGAAAGATTCAGAACCCATTCTTAAGATGCTCAAGGTTTTCTCCTCTCACTGACCCTGCTGGGCATTCTCATGACCAGCAGAGGAGGCTTACAATAGCAGAGACACTTAAACTCCATTTTTTTTTTTTTTTTTTTGGCACCAAGATTGAACCCAGGGCCACTCAACCACTGAGCCACATCCCAGCCCCATTTTGTATCTTATTCAGAGATAGGGTCTCACTGAGTTGCTTAGGGCCTTGCTAAATTGCTGAGGCTGGATTTGAATTCACAGTCCTCCTGGCTCAGCCTCCCAAGCTGTTGGGATTACAAGCATACACCACTGTGCCCAGCAATTTAACTCCTTTCTGACTCGGGAACAATCCAGGTGTCCCTCTCTTCTCCAAGGATAAACTCAGAATTGTCATGTCTCAAAGGTGGAATCAATTTGACATGAACTTTTTACTTCATGAGAGCTGGGACCCTGCTTATTGCTCTAATATTTCTAGTGCCTGGAATCATGACACAAACATAGACACTCAAGAAATGCATGCTGAATGAATAAATCTGCTCAGCAAGTATTATTAGATTCATGTACATCTGTGCTTTTACCCTATATGCAATAACAAAAATGGGAAGGCTCTCAGATATCCCTCATATCTATGTTATTTCAACCAGGTGTGCCTGCCTATAGGAAGTTAAGACTCCTATTGCATACTGTCATGCTTGAATTATTTTTGTTTAGCTACAGAGATTAGTATATAACCAGTTACATACTGTTAAATACACAGAAAGGAGAGGACACTATAGAAACATAAAATACTCAGTATCCTCAAATCACTTTGAAGAAAACACTCCTTCATCATATAAACCTTTTCTTCACAATTCATTTGGTCTGTTTGAAGAAAAATTTTAATTTTTTATGTATTAATTTTATCATAGGGTGGAAGCTGTATTTTTTTATTTGTTTATTTACTTTAGTTGTACACAATGCAATGCATTTATGTGGTGCTGAGGATCGAACCCGGGCCGCGCACGTGCGAGGCGAGTGCTCTGCCGCTGAGCCACAACCCCAGCCCAGGAAGCTGTATTTTTAAAAATATTCTTTAGTTATACATGGATACAATATCTTTATTTTGTTTATTCATTTTTATGTGGCGCTGAGGATCAAACCCAGTGCCTCACTTGTAAAGGGTAAATGCTCTGCAGCTGAGCCACAACCCAAGCCCAGAAACTGTATTTTTGACAGAGACAATTGAGGATTACTGTGGGTGGCAGAAACGGCTCACTTCTACCCGATTCATGCACCCTATTTTCATGGTACAGAGGTGTCACTGGATAGTGGCTGCAAGATCAGCAACCACATTTCCCAGTGCTTTGCATTTAGGTGAGAATGTAATTGCAACTAAGGCTCCTAAGAAGTGGGTTTGTGTTAAGTTCTCTAGCCTCTCTCTCTCCATCTGTGGACTCAATGCAGGGGAATCTAAAGCCCTATAAAATGGTGGAGTCACAAGATAGGACACTTGACCTGGAGTTATATAAAGGAAAAGTCAGTAGTCAACCTTTTCTGCTTATGTGATCAAGATGTACATTTTTTTTTAAATGAGGTAACTTTTTTTATAGCTTTATTTTATTCATTTATTTTTAATGTGGTGCTGAAGATTGAACCCAAGGCCTCACATGTGCTAGGCAAGCGCCCTACCACTAAGCCACAACCCCAGCCTAAGATGTACATTTATATTGCCTGCATTCTCCGAAGTTGATGAGTCTTTCACAGCAGCAAATGTGACACGTGTGTGATGTTTTTCTTTCGCTCACTCTCTGGTGGAGGTGCAGAGGGAACAAATCTGACATTTTTCTAAGGCCCACCATTATTGACTTCAAGGAAAAAATGAAATATAGATTAGGAGGTATCAGAGTGTCTCTGTCCATGTTCCACGAAACAAGTTAGAGGACAAGACTGTATGGTAACAAGGTGTGCTGTGAGTCAGGGTTAAGAGTGGAGGCCAAGTACCAATAGGGGGAAAGAGATGTCTGGGATGTGGAGCAAAAAAAGGCAGAAGAGATTATATAAGAGAGAAGCAAAAATTTTGTACCACAATTTAATCCACGATATAAGTTCAGTGTAGATTCCAGATCACAGAAAGGCAGGTCTGAACTGAAGGGAACAGAGTAAAGGCCTGCCTTCAGACTTGCAACTGAGAAAGGGTGATCCTTCCGAGTAAACACTAGCTGTGCATCTCAGCGCCTCCAACTGAATCTGACTGGAGCAAAGCAGGAAATTAGGCTGGTAGGACTGGAAGCCCCAAAGAACCAGCTGGGATAGACCATTCCAGAGACACAGACAAAATGGAAAAACTCCAGGTAACTAAGAACCCTGATCCAAAAAAAGAAAAAAAAAAAAAAAAAAAAAAAAGCCAGGCTGATAGAGTTGACCTTGTGATGGTATTTAGGGGTCTGTCATCTGATAATTTCATTGAAACACCAGGTGCTGGCTTCACCCTTTGGACACAGTTTAGAATATTTCTACACACCTCTGGAGTGAGAGCCACAGGCATGATGTTTGGCAGAACTTCTTGGCTTCTAGGAAGGGAAGGGCAGCCTTCTCTTGGGTACTTTTTGCAAATACGTGGGATGGCCCTAGACCTGGGGCAAGGACTGGCACAGATGCCCTGCCATTTGGATAAATAGCTCTCTTCGCCAACTCCAGAATGCTAAGCATTCTGTAGCTACAGCTGTGCACCAGAAGCAAATTAGAATTAAAGCTGATAGGCCTAACTTTTTTACCTCACTTATGTCACAGTACACCTAGCTGCCTGGCACTCCCTGGAACTAGTAAAGCCCTCAAGTCTGAAGGGAACATTCCTGTATAAAATCTTCTTTATTCCTCTATTTACACACACAGAAATATGTATTTGCAGCAGACTTTGCTGAAGATTAGAGGATGACAGAGAATAGTTATCACAGAGATGTGGAAAAAATAATAGAGTTAGTCATCCCTTGGTGTCTGCAGGGGATTTGTTCCAGAACCCTCTCCCCTAGGATACCAAAATCTGTGGATGTTCAAGTCCCTTATATAAAATGACATAGTATTTGCACATAAGTGCACTTCAGATTATCTCTAGATTATTTATAAGACTAACACAATGTAAATAGTTGTTATACCGTATTGTTCAGGGAACGACAAGGGAAAAAAAAAAAAAGCCTGAACATGTTCAGTGTGGATACAGACTTCACAGGTCTAACTACAAAATACTTGTCAGCAACAACATAACATTTCCTTTACAAAAATTTTTAATAAATCTGCAGTTAGTTGGTTCTGTAGTTATGGAGTCTGTGGATGCAGAACCTACAGATATGGAGAGTCACTCTACTGAACTTTTCTGCCTGAACTTCAGCCATTTACTTACTTTTTTCCCCCTTCTCTTACTCAGTGTCTGCCATCATCCTCACCCCATCCTAACAGTTTGCAATTTTGTTATGGAAAGTAGTTGGGTCCTTGCAGCTTCTCCTTCTTACTTTTCTGCCTTCACTACCTAGTTGTGCTTATTCAAAGCTGGTCTGCTACACTTTGAGCTGTCTGGCCTTCATTCCCTAGACCCACCCAGCTTCTAGAAAGGAAGGCAGCAATGTTGTCAGTTCCTTCCCCAACAGGGTTGCCGAATTTATCAAGTAAAAATACAAGATTTGGAGGTAGGAGGTTTGTGGAGAGGTGACTAGGTTAAGCACAGAAGATCATTAGGTCTGTGATAATATTATAATTGTCTGATTTTATAATAAAGCATCATACAGTATATTCTATAATAAAGGGTTATAAATGTTACTACACATTTGTCCAAACCCATTGAATGCACAACACCAAGAGTGAAACTTTGTTTAAACTAAGGAGTCTAGATGATAATGATGTGTCAATGCAAGTTATAAAAATTTTGCCTTTCTGATGGGGGATGCTTGTTGGTTCTAGGCAGAAGGCTGCGCCCCCCCAGGCAGAAGGCCACACCTCCCCAGGTGCCTTGTGGAAAAACTATGGCCCCCAGGATCCTCAGCGTGACCAAAAAACCTGACCTGCAAGTCCCTTGTCCACTACCACTACCTCCCCCCCATGACCTCTGCTGGCCTATAGGACAAGGACTCACTCCAAGGGGGTTTTATGACCCCTACTCTATTTAAGCCAGCCCCGGACTGAAATCTCTCCCTTGTTCCTGCTCTCTGTTCCCGCTCTCTGTTCCTGCTCTCCGCTCCAGCGTGCTCCAGCTCCCGTCCGTTCCCCGCGGTTTGTCCCATCCCCTCCACGTGTCTCTTTGGTAATTCAGTTTTCCTTTTCCTATACGACAGTTCGAGCCTCCGTCCCTTCCTGCAAATTTCGCTAACAATGCTGAGAATGGGGGAGATTATATATGTGTGGGGACAGGGTGTGTATGGGAAATCTCTGTATCTTTCTCTTTTTTTGAAATACATTTTTTAGTTGCTGATGGACCTTTATTTTCTTTCTTTATTTATATGCGCTACTGAGAATGGAAACCAGTGCCTCACACGTGCTAGGCAAGTGCTCTACCCCTGAGCCACAACCCTAGCCCTGTATCTTCCTCTTAATTTTGCCATGAACCTAAAATTGCTCTAAAAATTCTTTAAAAAATACAGGAACGTGCAGTTAAATTTGAATTTCAGAATTTCAGTTTGACAATAAATAAATTTTTTGTATAAACATATCCCAGATATTGCATGGAACATTTATATGAAAAATGTTTTTATAATCTGTCTGAAATTCACATTTAACAAGCTATCCTGATTTTATCTGGCAACACTTTCTTTAAAAAAATTTTTTTTTCCTTTATCAGTACTGGGGATTGAACCCAGGGTCACTTCACTGAGCTACATCTCCAGTGCTTTTTTTTTTTTTTTTTTTTTTTTTTTTTTTTAAATATTTTTGTTTATTTGCTTTAGTTGTACACAATGCGTTTTATTCAATTCGTTTTATTTGTACGTGGTGCTGAGGATCGAACCCGGGTCGCCCACGTGCTAGGCGAGCGCTCTACCGCTGAGCCACAATCCCAGCCCTCCAGTGCTTTTTATTTGTCATTTTGAGACAAGGTCTCACTGAGGTGCCCAGGCTGGTCTTGAACTTGTGACCCTCTTGCTTTAGCCTCCAGAGTAGCTAGGATTACAGATATGCACCCCCCCTCCCCTGTTGGGCTCTGGCAACCCTATTTAACCACTGATGTGAAATCAGCTCCCTCCTTCAAAAGTAGATCAAGTTATATTTGGGGATTGAAATGCTTTGTATTTTTCGTTTATTAAACTTCGCACTTAGAATAGTGCGCAGCTTGGGGGAGCTCAGTAAGTATTTGAGAATCACTGACTACCTCCCTGTTAGCGCTTGTGGCAGATGAGAGCGGTTTTAGCAACTTGTCTTTTAAATGCTAGGGACTGGGGCAGTGGGATGCGGGCAAAGGTATACTAAAACTAACTTCCCTCACCAACTGTTTTCTAAAATTTATAGTTTAAGATTAAGCAACTGTCATGTTATGAAGGGTTATATTTCTGGTGAAAACAAAAATTGTTGGTATGAAGAGGAATTGGCCTAAGACAAGACTTGGGGTGTATTTAAATTCTGACTTCTTAGGATTTTTTTTTTTTTTTTTTATGAAGTCTTAAAATACCTTTTTTTTTTTTTTTCTTTTTGATTAAGATAAATACATCGGATAGGTATTTTTCTTCATTTAGAATATGATTTATAGCTTTGTCAGAACTATTAAATTCGAATTTTTGATCCAAACTTCTTATTTTTCTTTGAGTCTTGTAACTGCCAGATAAAAGGGGTTTGATTTATGTTGGAAGAAATAATGCAAGAAAAAAAAAAAAAAGGAGGGAGGAAAGAGGAAGAAGATTTGCTAATTCACATGGAAAAAGGAGAGAAAAATAAAATATTTACCTTCACATCAAATTTTGTTCTAAAAAATGATCTCAGAGGTAAACAAGACCCCCCCCAAAAAAAAACATTACAAATGAATTCTCATTATTTTTTAAAATATTTTATTTATTTGCTTTAGTTGTACACAATGTTTTGTTTATTTTTTATTTGTGTGGTGCTGAGGATTGAACCCGGGTCGCCACAAACGTGCTAGGCAAGTGAGCGCTCTACCACTGAGCCACAATCCCAGCCCTCCAGTGCTTTTTATTTGTCATTTTGAGACAAGGTCTCACTGAGGTGCCCAGGCTGGTCTTGAACTTGTGACCCTCTTGCTTTAGCCTCCAGAGTAGCTAGGATTACAGATATGCACCCCCCTCCCCTGTTGGGCTCTGGCAACCCTATTTAACCACTGATGTGAAATCAGCTCCCTCCTTCAAAAGTAGATCAAGTTATATTTGGGGATTGAAATGCTTTGTATTTTTCGTTTATTAAACTTCGCACTTAGAATAGTGCGCAGCTTGGGGGAGCTCAGTAAGTATTTGAGAATCACTGACTACCTCCCTGTTAGCGCTTGTGGCAGATGAGAGCGGTTTAGCAACTTGTCTTTTAAATGCTAGGGACTGGGGCAGTGGGATGCGGGCAAAGGTATACTAAAACTAACTTCCCTCACCAACTGTTTTCTAAAAATTTATAGTTTAAGATTAAGCAACTGTCATGTTATGAAGGGTTATATTTCTGGTGAAAACAAAAATTGTTGGTATGAAGAGGAATTGGCCTAAGACAAGACTTGGGGTGTATTTAAATTCTGACTTCTTAGGATTTTTTTTTTTTTTTTTATGAAGTCTTAAAATACCTTTTTTTTTTTTTCTTTTTGATTAAGATAAATACATCGGATAGGTATTTTTCTTCATTTAGAATATGATTTATAGCTTTGTCAGAACTATTAAATTCGAATTTTTGATCCAAACTTCTTATTTTTCTTTGAGTCTTGTAACTGCCAGATAAAAGGGGTTTGATTTATGTTGGAAGAAATAATGCAAGAAAAAAAAAAAAAAGGAGGGAGGAAAGAGGAAGAAGATTTGCTAATTCACATGGAAAAAGGAGAGAAAAATAAAATATTTACCTTCACATCAAATTTTGTTCTAAAAAATGATCTCAGAGGTAAACAAGACCCCCCCAAAAAAAACATTACAAATGAATTCTCATTATTTTTTAAAAAATATTTATTTGTTTGCTTTAGTTGTACACAATGTGTTTATTTTTATGTGGTGCTGAGGATTGAACCCAGGCCACAAACGTGCTAGGCAAGTGAGCGCTCTACCACTGAGCCACAACCCCAGCCCCAATTCTCATTATTTTAATGAATATAAAAAGTTCAACAATTCAATTCAGAAACATTCATTCCAAATTACATTTTTGAGCACCCATTATATGCCAAAGTCCCTGTACTGTGTGTTATTCTATTGATTGGTAAAAGATCAACATAGATACATTAACATTTTAAAGTGTTTATTTGAGCAGATGTGACCTCACTAGACTGCAGATGAGTTGATTCAGGCTCCACTGGAGGTCCTCCAGGGAAAAACCTTCTTTTGGGGGGAGGGGACAAGGAGGCAGTGCTGTGGAATGGAATCCAGGGCCTCACTCATGTTATGCTAGTACACTACTATTGAGCTACATCTCCAGCCTGGGGGTGGGGGGCTTCTATAAAGTGCACACAGAAAGCAAGACAAAGAAAGTATTCAATGGGTTCAAGTGGAACTGTGGCATTTAAGTCCCTCCTAGAGGTTTCTTAACCTTTTCTGATTGGTAATGCCCCTAGAGTTAGTTGTGGATTTCTGATTCATCCAATTATTTTGAGTTGAGTTTTTGTTTCCTTATGCAGGAACTCAGAACTCTGGTGCCAACTTAATCTAATGGCTCTCCAGTTGGTTTATTTTAGCACAGTAAAAATAAAATATTGTCCTTCAAAAATTTACTAACTGGTGTTTGTTGGGGTGAAAGGAGGAGAAGAAAGGAGAGGAATGTAATCACTAATAAGCTTAATTCAAAAGTAAAATGTACCAGGGGTTAGAGTTGTAGCTCAGTGGTAGAGCACTTGCCTAGCACGTGTGAAGCATTGGGTTCAGTCCTCGACACCACATAAAAATAAATAAAGAAAAGGCATTGTGTCCATATATAACTAAAAAAATATTTAAAAAAGTAAAATGTATCATAAGAGGAGGACAAAACAACAGAATGAAGGAGATCACAACCAGTTGTGGACTTGAGGAAAGAATGTGGTGCTTGAATGAATTCAGAGCAAGTTCAAAAGAGGATATTCAAAGCAAAGTGCACAGCCTGAGGAAAGACAGAAAGGTGGGAAATCCAAGGTCTGGTTAGGGAAAAATAAGAACAAACATTGTAGATGGAAATCACAGTTATAATCCTAAATTCTTCTAGCAACTGGAGACTAAGGCATATTAAACAATAATTAGGGGGCTAGGTTTGTAGCTCAATGGTAGAGCGCTTATCTGGCATGTGTGAGGCACTGGGTTCGATTCTCCATCAACGACTAAAGGAAATATGTGTTTTTTAAAAAGACAGTTAGCTGGAACAGTATACACACCAATAATCTTAGCTGCTCAGGAGGCTGAGGCAGGTTGGATCACAGGTTGGAGGCCAGTCGGGCAACTTGGCAAGACAATGTCTCAACAAATAAAGGGTGGGGACCTGGGGAGTAGAATGTATCTCAGTGGTAGAACAATGCTTGCCTAGCATGCTAAAGGTCCTACGTTCAATCCCCACCCAACATTTCAAAAAAAGAGACAACTAGGTATAGGCATCTGTGAGTCCTGATTTGAATGGAACAGGCTAGTATTATATACATAGATGCTTACATACATACATGCATACACATACCAACATAAATATATAACATCTTTTTGAAGTGTTTTTCCTCATTCTTGAAAAGTGTTCAGCACAAAAGCACTTTAATATCTTTATGCCCTTTATACCCGAGAGCTCCATTACAGCAATGGAAGTTTAATTCACATAGGAACTCTGCCTTTGGTTTTGAGAACATCTTCCATGTGCTTTTTGTTAAATAATATGTCACAATATCAAGAGAACTGAGTTATAATGTTCAGTGCTGGAATGCTGAATCTTTAGCTACATATGCCTCCCAGCTACAATTTCATGTTTTTTGAAAGACTAATCCAGGCATTACATTATTGTCAGTGCCTCCCAAAATATTCCTTGCCAATTATTCTGCTTGTTTTCAAAGGTTTTCTTAGTACAGGTATTTCCTGTTTTATTTCAAAATTAATGATAAATGATAGGCTTTTGAAGGTTTAGAGAATGAATTGTGGTCCAAGAAACATTTTTTTTTTTTATTATTGGATAGGCATTGCCTAAACTGTTCCAACGGTTTTCCTTCTGTTAAGTTGAAAAGGTAATTATTTTTTTTCCATAGTCATACATTCTTGAGGACTTGAGGAATATATTTGGAGAAGTTCATTTGCAGAATATATTTTCAAAATGAAAACATCACAATACTCTTTCACAATGAGTCTCACTTTTTACATTTATTCAGTTTCTGAAGCATTGTCTTTATAATAGCTACCATCCTAGTACTTAATCATTTTAATATGTGCTAGTGCTTTTATTCTTCTTAATTGCCAAAAATACTTGAAAGAGGAGAAACATTCTTGAATTAACAAATACCCATTTTAGGGAGGATCAATTTTTCAATGTCGACATTGCTAGTAATGGGATGGTCTACAGAACGTCAGTTTCTATTTATTTTTCCTTTAAGGAAATGATAGTATTTCAAGAAGTTATAAGATTAAACAGTCCACCTTCCAATGTTAAAGGCTACTTAGTACAAAGCCTGAAGGGCAAAGAATATTCTTGGAATTTATCATTGTGAAAAAAGTCACATGTACTTTAAACACAAAAGCTACAGTTTTATTCGTTGCCTGAATTAATTAATCATAAGTAAGACTTTTTCCTTCAGAGCCTAATGATTTTATCTTATCCCTCTAATAGTACCTGAAATCTTTCTCTTGCTTTGCTCTGTGCCTCACTGGCGCCTCCTCTGACCCGGATTCTGTGGCCTGCAACATACAATATGCTCAAGATCAAGAGGCTCTTTCTGGCCATGAGTGAATGTGTCTGGCGCCACTTTCGATCCCTGCAAACCTGGGCAGAGAACCAGAGAATTACACCTGGCACTCTGGTCCTGTCCAAGGAAGATGAAAACAGGGCCTGCTGAACTTCAGCTGCCAACATGGCCAAGGCTGCCTGGCCTTCCACACACCTTTGTTCTGGTCCTGAAAGATCACAGTGACCCATGACCACACCCACGCTTGAGGCAGAGCCTCTTTTCCCAGCCACTGCCACTGCCTCTGAGATCACAGAAGATAATCTTACGTTTGTAGCACTTTTTTGAACCACCATTCTATAATTGACCTGAAAAAAAAAAATTTGTGTGTGTCTAAATGTGCAGATACACACACACATACATATATTTAAAAAGTAAACGCCTCAAAATAACTAAGGGAGGGGCTGGGGTTGTGGCTCAGTGGTAGAGCACTTGCCTCACATGTGTGAGGCACTGGGTTCGATTCTTAGCGCTGCATATAAATAAATGAATAAAATAAAGGTCCATCAACAACTAAAAAAATATTTTAAAAAATAACTAAAGGAGTATTTTTTTTTTCAGGATTTAATTGTAATCCTGTGCTGCTTTGTGCAAAAATCAGAAGTTTTAATGCATTGTTGATAATGATGTCCTTACAGTTACTGAAGTAATTGAATTGCTTGTCACAACCACCTGGTGGGTTGGCAGTTAGGTTTATGTGCTGAGAAGTCGGAGGAAAAGTAGTAATGATTAAAAAGACATTTGAGTGCTACTCTTGCCTCTGGCTGGTTTACTTTGGACATCACAAACCCTCTTTTTTTCAGGATCTAATATTTGGGAGTATGCTTGAGAAAACAGAGCTTCAGGAAAAGCTAAGGACGACCTCTTTTTGGCTGACTCATTCTGACTTTAAAGTAATACGTCTGTACAGACCATGGAGAAAGTTCAAAGTCTACTTTTATTTTTCCCATATTTTTTATTACAGAAAAAAATTGATATTATAACCCATGCATTTGTTTAATTTTTACTTTTGTTTCAATGGGATAAGCACAGTGTCCTTTTGTCATGAAGGAAAATATGATAGATAGCATCACTCCTTTTTTTCCCTTTTTCTTTTTGCAGTACTAGGAATCAAACCCAGGGCCTTGTGTATGCTCAGCAAGTGCCTTACCACTGAGCTGCACTGAACCCTGCATTGTCCCTTTTTTTAAAGTCTTCTTGGTTTTCCTTTGCCAAGAAGTAGAGTTAAGGTTTTTACTCATCTCCACTATATTGGTCTTAAAGCACATAGATAGCAACATAAAAATATTCTGCAGCTGGAGATGTAGCTCAGTGGTAGGGTGCTTGTCTAGCACTCCTGAGGCACAGGGTTCAATACCATCTCCCCTGCCCCCGCCAAAAAAAAAAAAAAAAATCTGTGGTAGAACTGTATCTCAGAAAGAACACAGGCTTGGGTTGGAAACTGTAAGACTGCTTACATTGTACTTGGCACATAGTAGGCATAATTGGTATAACACTTTTCACAGGTACATTGGTTTAATTAGCAAATCAGTCTTCTCTATTCACAGGCCACTGTCAAGTGCAAATTTGATTTTCTCCAATTCCTTCCTCCAGATCCTATTGTTAAATCATTTCAGAACTGACTAATCAGAGCTACCTTGCTACACTCCAGATTGCCAACCTTTGAACCTGATACATTTGCAAAGTCCCACTTTCCATTTAAGATCATGCCACTCATGACCTTGATCCCACAATACCGTAAGACTCTACTTTTCTATTTTCCTCCAATCCTTCTCTGTGACCACAGAAGCAAGAAAACCAAATAGCTCCTTGAATCAGAGTTTCTGCTTAGTACAGTTCTCCAAACTAGCTAAACACCAGGAATACCTAGGAAACCCTGTTCTTCAAACTTGAGCTGATTGAGATTCAGTGGCATATCACCTAGTGTGCAAGGAGATGTGTCCCACATTTAATTAGACTAAATCACCACCAACTCAGATGGAGTTGTTTTCACTCTCCCTTATCTTCTGAGGATTCAATTTTCTTCTAAGTCATCATGTATAATCTTAGTCCTCTTGTCTTGATGACTAAACCTCTTGACTTTTCTCAAATTATACTAGTTCTCAAAGAACTTTTCCGAGTTCTCATGCTCCTGCCCCTTGTATCTCTTTTCTAACCTTAAAGAAACTATTCCTTCCCATCTTCCTTGGATGCCCTCCAGTGTGTTCTCCTGACCAGGTATGTTGGAAGGCTCCTCTGGATTCTTCTCTCTGAACTGTCCTCAGGGTGGCCACATTGACATTCCTGTTGGCCTCTGTTGCTATGTCTTCTGTTTCATCTCCAGCTGCATTCAGAATTTCCTGGGAGCTGGTTGCTTGCATGGGCTCAAGCCCTGGCCTGATCTTTCCCCTTCTTGGCAGGACACATTCCCAGGGTGTGATGACAGAGGCTTTTGCTATTGCCACCCCCACCACTGCCAGCTGGACCTGCCAGAGTTGCCATAGATTTAGACTGCCAAGTTCCCGGCCCTGAATGGGCTGTGGAAGCACTTGATCTCTGGACGCATGCTGGACCCAGCCCGACTGCAAGGGTTGTTGTGTGTGACTGATGTGCATCTCCTCACTGCCTGGGACATGGGGCCAGGGGAAAGGCTTTCAGTTGCATGGCAGAGCCTTGAGTGCTCCCGGGACATGCCTAATAGCAAGGGGGTCAGGGAGAAAGGCCAGTGTGAGGGTCAATGCCTTTATTAATGACTCAAGGATTATCATCCTCATGACTGACTCCATACTGCTGGCTCTACTCTTACCAAACTAAAACTGGCAATATCCTGCCTGCTGGAAACTTCTCCCTGCTCTCCTCACACTGTCTTGCTTTAAAAGAAAACTTATCATCCCTTCTCCAAAATCTATCTTCTATTCCACACTTCCTTCTGTTTGTCAGTAATTCCCCTTATTACTCAGGGTTGGAAATATGGCCTCGTATTCTTTTTTCTCATCTGCCTCCCAAACACCAGCCTTTTAATGGTGCATGTTAAAGACTCCCTTCTTTTTCATTGACTTTATGGGCGATAAGCCCCAATAAGTCAATAATATTAAATATATATATGTAATATATATAAAATACCGTATACAAAGATATCTGAAAACACTATTTGCTCAAGTTAATACTCTACTCAAAACCTTTGATGAATTCTCATTGCTTAAGTACTTAAGAAGTTAAATCTCGGCTGGGGGTGTAGCCCAGTGGTAGAGCACTTGCCTAGCATGCATGAAGCACTAGGTTTAATCCCCAACACAGGGGGTGGAAACAGAAACTTTAAATCAAACCTTTTGATTTCCCGTTAAAAACTCACCACATTCCAGGCCTCATTCACACATCTCTATTAACTCTTGAGTGTTCCTTCCAGGAATTCACTGCTTTCACCAATCAAATCTCTTTATTGTTCATTAAGGATTGAGCTCTTTGGATGGTCATTCTGAGGACAACATTCACCCAACACACCATTAACATTTCTGCCTCCTGACTGTTCAGGTTTATCCTCCACCCTACCCCTTGCTGGCCTGCCTTCCCCACCTGCTTTTAATCTCAGGCTTAGGTCAAACTCCCATTTGCCCGCCTCCAGGCAGCTCCAGGTCTCTGGCTTCTCTCATTTTTTTGACCCATATTTTCCCCCAGCACCTGTGTTATTTCTTGGTATCCTCCTTCTATTCCTTTTATTTTATCCTTTTGTTTCAGTGCACTGATATCAATATCTTCTTTCCTTATATGTCTCTCATGGAACTATGACTCTTTTGTTCCTTCACGTCAGTAGTTCTCAGTTTGGGGTCCCTGATAAAAGGCATCAATATCACTTGGGAACTTGTTAGGAATGTAAATATTCAGGCTCCCTCCTACCTATAGAATCAAAATTCTAGGGTTGGGGCCAGCCCCACATCCAGGGGCTTCTGATGCTCCTTGAAGTTTGAGAACCACAACTCTAGGTCAGGGATTTGAAGAAGGCTTCATAGACCAGTTTATTTCCCAAGGATATTGGAAGATATTTGGGACCTCTCTCTCTTTCTGATTGTGTATCTGAAAGCTTTAGAAAACTCTAAGCCTTCATCGTATACATATGCAGTAGTTTGTTTTTCCCTACCTCTTTTCAAAAATTATTTGGACCAACTTAAAAAGATGATAAAATGGAATATCAGAAGAAATAAAAGAAAAAGGAGGCATATATGCAAATCACAAAGTTTGCTATTGATCTCATAGTATTACTGAGCTTCCTGGCAGCAAGGAAAGAAAGGTAGTTAATTTATTTCTTGTCCTGTTTCTATTAGAGGAGGTCAAAATTCTATTTGTACATCTTATATGAAATTTCCCAGTTGGTACCTTCATGACGGGCCACTTAGGTAAAAGATTAAATCCTCAAAAAAAGTTTCATACCATATGCATCGATGGTTTTCACATGGCTGGTTTGTTATAGAAATTGTGCCAGTGCTCACTTAGCTTTCAAGAAAGAGGAGCTATTAATAAAACTGTGACAAGAACTCCCTATGCTGTTTCTCATAGCCTGGTCACTGGAAGGGAAGAGTTAATGTTTCCCAGCAAGCCCACCACCAAGAAAATAATACAGACTCTTGTCTTGAATTATGATCCATTCCAGGTGGACCCTGTTGGAGACAGGAAAGGTGTGAGAAGGGTGGGCCATTATCCAGAGGAAAGAGTAAATATCTAAAGGGGGCAGCCCTGACAGGTCCCAGGCCCTATCTTGACTGGGCCCAAAGTCACTGAACCTGAACAAGGTGAGTTTAGACTTGAGCACAGGATTCCACATCAAG
Organism: Tamias sibiricus; assembly: GCA_025594165.1. Classification (NCBI taxonomy): domain Eukaryota; kingdom Metazoa; phylum Chordata; class Mammalia; order Rodentia; family Sciuridae; genus Tamias; species Tamias sibiricus. Next base: position 165,569,821 of record CM046657.1, read on the forward strand.
TAGAAGCTAAATGTAGTGAGACTGGAACTGGAAGACAACACAGCTAAGACATTAGCCAATCTCTCCCCAAAGTGCTTTTCTTGTGGGGATGGAGTGTTTTTATTTGATGCTTGATAATAAAGGACATAATAAGATTTTTTCTGAAATTTGCTCCTTAAACTAAGACTGTTGCATAAGTTGGGGTTAATTTTAGATAGGACTAGGATGCAGGGGAATTTATCTTTGGTAAGTCCCTATCCACACTGGGCATGGCCCTCTGTATGTGGAATCTGGATCCTGTTCTCTTGAATTTGACAATCTTTATGACACATGGACACCAGATGGGGGAAGATGGGGGTTAATTCCTATGTACCAGACCACTATTGACTATAGAGTACCATAGTTAATCTATGTACCATAGTTAATCTGTGCACCATAGTTAATCTCCAAATATTGGATAAAATAAACAGGTGATCAAGAAGAAAATCTAGAATCAAGTTTCCATATTCTGTCATTTAACAGCTACATGACCTTACCAGATGAGATAATACATGAAAATGCTTCGATAACTGAAACTGGTATGTAGGTTTCATACATGGCCAGGGAAATGAATCTTTACGTTTTTAATTCAAATACAATTCACACTATAGATGAGGGTTATTGCAGGGAAGTTGTTCATGCATTTCATGGTGTGGGCCACAAATTTCCCAAATTTTCTTCAATCCTGAACCCCAACTTACATGGTCTTCTTTATTGAGTATCTGTTACCTACTAAGTGTGGGGATGGGTTAGCAGCCATTTTATGTGTAAGCATATTGTAGCACCAACATGCTAAATTCTTTAAACTCTCCAGAAAGACTAGGTTTTTTTTTTTTTTTTTTTTTTTTTGTTTTGTTTTTTTTTTTTTTTTTTTTAGACATGGCTTCCATTAGAAAAGAAGGAGAGGGAGGAATAATTGGCTTAATATTTTACAGGCACTGTCTTATTTAACCATCACAGCCACCCTATGAGGCCAGGATTAGTCACCCAGCTTTACAGCTAAGGAAACAGAAGTTCAGAGCCTGTGAAGGATGTGCCCAAGGTAATTCAGCTGGGATTGAAATCCATCCTTCCTGGAGAGCTGGATTTGCACTATGCTCTACTGCCTCCCAGAGTAGAGCAGGGATATGAACCACTGCACCCTCACCCAAACCAACCAATTCATGAATGTCAATTTTCTGGGGAAAAAAAAAAAATTCCTTCCTACAATACACCTTTCCCAAAATTTAAGTACAGTACCGAAAAGAAAGCAATCTATGTGGTTGTTGCCCCTAAAGATGTCTAAGGCTATTTAGACTTATATTGTATTTAAATGGAATCTAAAACTTCCCATGGCAAAGAGTGAATTAAAATCAACCAACAAAAACCCAGAACACTAACTGCATTATTTTCACCAAACTAGTTTTATTTCCTCTAATATATAAAAAAGTCAACTCATCCTTCCTTTCCTTGATCCTTTTCTTACATTCTTTAAGATACTATATTCATATTTGTATAAGATGATCAAGGTGAGGAAAATAACCAAGGCGAGGAAAGGGAATTCTTTTGCTCTTTAGAATATAGTTGGCCTGATTCTGTGAAAAGTGTGCATAGAGGATTAAGTATACCTTTTCTCCCTAAATTGTGCTTGTTATTTCCTACCTCCTAGCAAGACTAGCTAAGTAATTTGCAGGGCCCAGTATGAAATAAAAACTAGGATCTCCTTCTCCAAAAATTATTAAGAATTTCAAGACAGCAAAGGCAGTGCAAAAATGGGAATGCAGGGCCTTTCTAAACCAGGCTTCGTATGTGACTGTGTGGCTCACGAGACCATGAAGTCAGTTCGGCCTCCCAGTTCCTTTATAGCCCCAGGGACAGAGTAGCAAACAGCTTGGTTTCACCCAGGGATAAAAATCTTCATTGAGCAAGCAGTTGATCCTCTTAAGTGTTGTCCAGCCAAGGAGTCCCAGAAGATATTGCTTTCAGAGACACCTAAGGCATTTTTTTCCCTCTGAAATAAGAGCTTATGTAAATACATAGTTGCTACAAGTCATTTGTTAAAAGACATCCAAGGGTTTTATTTAAGTCAAAAATCATATAGAATATCTTTCCCAAAGGTAGATGTAAAAGGTTAGAATAACAATATTGATTTTCTATTTTATTTATGGATATATTTTTGTCTAAGAAGGGGTATTTTTGGCCTGCAAGATTGGTGGCTAGCATTGCTTAGTGAGCTAAGAAGGGGAATGACACAAGAGATCAAAGGACCTGGCAGCACAGGGAGGAAAGCCCCTTCCTGGGCTTGTCCCTGCTTCTGTGCACACCTCATTCAACCACAAACTACTGAAGCTCCAAGAGAAGAGGGGACGGTGCAAATTCAGGAACAGTTACATCATCTTCTATGTAGAATTCTAGGTATAGGATTTTTTTTAAAAAACTCCCTATCTTCTAATGGAGATTTTTTTTTTTTTTTTTTTTGTACTGGGGATTGAATTCAGGGGCACTGAACCACTGGGCCACATCCCCAGCCCTTTTCTGTATTTTATTAGAAACAGGGTCCCACTGAGTTGCGAAGTGCCTCGTCACTGCTGAGGCTGGCTTTGAACTCACGATCCTCCTTCTAAAAAATTGTTTCAGTGCTTAGAATAATTACATTGTAGAGAAATTTTTAAAAGATCACCTGGCCTACTAAAATTTTAACTAATGAGAAAACAGTGTAAAAAAAAATCAACCTTTGTACTACTTCTCTCCTGCGGCTTCCACTTAGATTTTCCCTGAGAGCACTGAAATAGACAAAGGGAAAATGCAAAAGAACAAATGAACAGACAAACCAACACCAATAAGAAAAAAAATAACACTTAAGCCCTGATTTTAAAGTGCAAAGAGATAGACTCTTAATGGAACCCTGCAAGATGAATAATCAATCTATCTGGTTTAAAATTTTAAATGAAGTGATCAGTTTTCCTTGGGTGGATTCAAGGATAGAAGAAGTGGAGAGAGAGAATGCTCTCAAATTGTCACCAAGAGCAAAGATCTCTTCCTTTGAAATGGGTTTCACACTGGGATTGAGGATGATCAAATCTGCTTGTTAAATGTGACCTTGGAAAGCAAAAATTATTGACGGTATGGAGTACAGTCAATAAGAAAAACGGTGGATCAAGTACGGAGTTGTCAAATTTAGACTAAGAGAAGAAATTTCAGAGACCCACGCGTCATTGAAACTCTTCTCATTTATTCAGTAAACCTTCCTCATTCTCTCTCTCTCTCTCTCTCTCTCTCTCTCTCTCTCTCTCTCTCACACACACACACACACACACACACACACACTACTGGGAATTGAGCCCAGGGCCTTGTACATGCTAGGTAAGTGCTCTGCCATTGAGTTACAATCCTATACAATCCTAGCCTTTTTTATTTTATTTTGAGACAGGATCTTACTAAATTGCCTAGGATATCTTTGAACTTGCCATCCTCCCACCTCAGCCTCCCAAGCTACTCCTCAGCCTCCTAAGTCACTGACATTATAGGCATACACCACTGTCCTTGCTGAACTTCCCAACAAGAGGGGGCATGTCTTTATGTTTCTCCCTTGGATCTGGGAGGCCAGTGCCTGTGGGCTATTGAGGACCACATCCTTTGGTTTATCAGAAACTCCAAGACCTTGGAGCCCTGGAGCCTGATCATCTGTTCATTTTGCAAAGTCCTTGAAGCAGCCCCTGACAGGTTTCCTCTGAAATCTTAACAAAGGGATTTATAACCACATCCTTGGCTTTGTCTTTAGCCTATAGTTTCTTGTCAGAATTCTGGATTTTTGTGGCTCAGAGGTAGAGCACTCACCTAGCATGTGCAAGGCCCTGGGTTCGATCCTCAGCAACACATAAAAATAAATAAATAAAATAAATGTATTGTTTCTAACTACAACTAAAAAAATAATTTTTTTTTTTTTTTTTAAAAAAGAATTCTGGACTTGATCTTTGCCCTGAAACTCACTTTTAAAAAAATTACTTCTTTCTTCTTTCCTGTGTTGGGGATGGAATCCAGGGCCTTGCACATGCTAAGCATGTTCTCTACTGCTGAGCTAGAGCCCCAGTTCAGTTTCTTTATTTTAATTACAAACTAACATACAATAAATGTGATCCTTTTTTGGTGTACAATTTTGTGCCTCTTAACACATGTATGTATTAATGAAACACTGGCTACCATCAGGACACAGACAATTCTCCCTCCTAAAAAATAACCCTGACCACCTTCTCCCATCCTAACCACAAATTTGTTATCCATCATTCTAATGTTGCCTTTTTCAAAGTTTTATGTAAATTAAATCACATAGAATGTGAAAAAAAAAGGGGTACATTTTAGAAATAAGAAACAGAAAACCATGGGAAAAATTAGTTGCCTACAAAGACTTATTTCTCAGGCAAAAAGCAAACAGGTTATCTGTAGAAAACACAGTTGAGTGGCACACACCTGTAATTCTAGTAGCTCTGGAGGCAGTTCAAAGCCGGCCTCAGCAATGGCAAGGCCATAGGCAACTCAGTGAGACCCTGTCTCTAACTAAAATACAAAATAGGGCTGAAGATGTGGCTCAGTGGTTGAGTGCTCCTGAGTTCAATCATGGATAACCAAAATTTCAGGTGGATATAATATTTATCCTATTTATTCAACAAAACTTTCATTGAACACTTACTGAGTGCCAGGCACTATGTTAAGCTCAGGAATGTGAAGGTAACAGGGGGAAAGTGACAAACAAAGAGTAATAAAAAGAGGGTGTGGGGCTGTGGCTCAGCAATAGAGCACTCATTTTGCGTGTGTGAGGACCTAGGTTCCATTCTCAGCACCACATAATAAAGGCATTGTGTCTACCTACATTTAAAAAAAGAGTAATAAAAAGATAAGGTGGTAAGTGCAATTACACAGACTTGCACAAGACAATGAAGGAGAACCTTACCCAGGATAAGCAAAGTGAATTCACGCATAGAAGGATGCTCTTTGAAGACTTCCCCTTAACTCCCTAAGTGATAGGATGAGTTGTGTAGGATAAGTAGAGTTGGCCAGGCTATGATGGGGGTGGCAGAGGAGGGAGCAAGCAGAAGCAAAGTGCAAAGGCACTGAGATGAGGACTACCTTGGTGGTGTGAACTTGGGACCACAAGCAGTCTGCTATTTTGGGAGCATAAATTGTCAAGTAGAGACTTTTTTTTTTTTTTTTTTTAAATATCAGATTAGATGTGGTCTTGGTGTGGAGATATGGAAGGGTTTTAAACATGGGAGGATCCTGCTGAGATTTTTCATTTTATGAATGAAAGAAAGCCAAAGAGCTCAGAGCTCACTTTGTGTTATTGAGAATGGGTTTGAGTAGGACCACTGGAGGCTGGCACTATAATCTAGACAGAGATAGCAAAGCCCTGAAGAAGACAAAAGTAGCGAGAAGGCAAAACTAAGCACAGGTTAGATGCGGGAGTTGGGGAGGATAAAATAGCATGACTTTTAGGTTTAGCTTTGGTGACCATATTTAGGATGCTGCTGAATGAGTTAAGGAATACAAAAAAAGGAACATGTATGTCTTTATCAGGGTCCTATAGGGAGCAAGAATTGCGCTCAGGTTGGTTGGGCAATTTGAGGAAAACTTAATAACTAAATTATTTACAAATTTGTGGACAGTGTATTAAAAAACCACAGTACAGTCGGGCACCTGTAATCCCAGTGGCTTGGGAGGCTGAGGCAGAAGGATCCAAGGATCCAAGGTCAAAGCCAGTCTTAGCAACTTAGGCCCTAAGCAACTCAGCAAGACCCTGTCTCAAAATAAAACACAAAAAAGGGCTGGGGATGTGGTTCAGTGGTTAAGCACATCTGTTTTCAATCCCTGGTACCAAACAAAAGAAAACAAAACCCACAGTACAGATACAGCCCCTTGGAGCTAATGACGGTGGGGAGAGAGTAGCAATGCTGTAATCAACCCAAGACCTGAAGAGAATAGCTACTGGAAACTAGAGACAGAGGGGCTGTTTGGAGAAGGCTATGTGACAAGAACCTTGGCCATGGTCACAGGGCCAGGGAGGCAGCCATCCTACCAAGCTTTGCAAGGGTGGAGAAGGAGAAACACTGTGAACTCATTTCCTCTCCTTCTAATCTCTTGCTGGGGTTGCTCACTGGCCAATCCCAACCAGAAGCAGAAGCAATCAGGTCCCCCAATCCATACAATCCATACAAATGTCCCCGAGGGGCAAGCAGATCTGGTGGGGAGAATAGAGGTTATACAGCCCAGTGTTGGTGAGAAATATAGTTCAGTTAAGAAAGGTGGAGTTTGTGGATTCTAAGGAGTATCTGGGGGCTATTATAGCATAAAGTTTAGGGAGAAAATGGGCCCTGGGAGCAGAACTGTCTGTATTTGTCTGTATATGTGGTTCACCACTTACTAGATGTGTAAACTTGGACACATTTTTTAACTTCTCTGTGCTTCTGTTTCCTTATCTGTGAAAGAGAGAATAGTAATAGTACCTATCTCATAGAGTTCTGGATTGCACATAGTGAATATATGTAAAGTCTTTAGAATGGTACTTAGCAGAGAAAACCCCCCAAAAATGTCTAGTGCTATTAACTAGTATTCATATGGCAATGTGAATCTGAAGGTCAGGGAAGAAGGAAGGTTAGATTCAGATAGTTTTGAGGGAAGTTATGATACTGAATGTCTCCCAGGGACAGTATCCAAAGCAGCTCTGGCTAGTAGAAACATATAAAGCATGCCACATGTGTAATTTTAAATTTGGAAATTAAAGAAAAAAGGGGAAAAAAAACTATTAAAAAAAAAAAGAGGAATGAGGCAACATGATGGTCTCCTGGAATAAAAATTGGTGTAAAAATCAGATTTTAAAGGTGGCTGCTCTTCAGAACATCTTTCATCATATCATCTGATAATCTTATAACACCATGGCAACAATAGCGTTCAAATGGGTGATATCAAAGAGAATTCTCTGGAAGCATTTATTTCTAGTTCAAAATGGAGCTTTATCTGGTGTTTGTCATAAATCCACATTTTCTTCTCTTTCAGATGACTATAATTGCAAAGTAGAGCTTGCTTTGACATCTGATGGCAGGACAATAGTCCTATCACCCTTCTATGAATATCCCTTATGAGCATACACAACCTATCGCTCAACTATATCCTATGCACAATAATGAAGAAACACATGATCAAGTGCTTAAAACCAGATTAGAAGAAAAAGATGAACACCTTGAGTAAGGACCCATGATAGAAAAACTTAGCAAAATGTTCTTTACTACTAAGCATGGTTGGTATCCTCATAGACAGTATCACAGACGTCTTAAGAATCCAAATCCTCGGGCTGGGGTTGTGGCTCAGTGGTAGAGCGCTTGCCTAGCAGTGCGTGGCCCTGGTTCAATCCTCAGCATCACGTAAAAACGCATTGTGTACAACTAAAAGCAAATAAATAAATATTAAAAAAAAAAAAAGAATCCGAATCCTCCAAAAGACAGATGATATTGGGACTCTTGGGAAAATCAAAGCAAAATGTTATCTGGTGTCTCATTTGCCACTCGAGAAAATGCAATCTGGGGTGTATATACACTAATATGTTACATAGTAAAATAATAATAATAATAAAATGTCTTTTCATATGCTAGAATATGTATTTATTAATCCTGGACTTTACATTTTTATTTAGAAAAACCATTTTATCTTATTTTCCTTTTGAGATATTAAAGGCTACCACTTTTTTTGTGTGTCTAGTATGAATATTTTTACATTGTTAGGCAAGCATTGTTATTAGTATAAATATGGTTAATAAAATATGCATGCTTCTGAAAAAAAGAGGAACAAGTGAAATTAATTTTGATTATATATTTTATTTCACATTGTATATTAAAAATGTTACCATTTCAAAATGCATCAATATAGAAAACCTTGATATTTTACTCTTCTTCTTCTTCTTCTTTTGGGGTATCAGGGTTTTTTTTTTTTTTTTTTTTTTTTTTCCTCCCGGTGCCTAGGATTGAACCCAGGGACACTTAACCACTAAGCCACAACTCCAGCCCATTTTTTTTTTTTTTTTTTTTTTGTAGTTGTAGATGGACAGTATGCCTTTATTTTATTTGTTTATTTTTAAGTGGTGCTAAGGATCGAACCCAGTGCCTCACATATGCAAGGCAAGCACTCTGCCACTGAGCTATAGCCCCAGCCCCCCCAGCCCATTTTTATTTTTTATTTTGAGACAGGGTCTCCCTAAGTTGCTCAGGGCCGTGCTAAGTTGCTGAGGCTGACTCTGAACTTGTGATCTTCCTACCTTGGCCTCCTGGGCCTCTGGGATTACAGACATGCACCACTGTGCCTGGCTACTTTTCTTTTTATGTTTTGTACTAAATGAAATTTGGCCTATATTTTCTACTTACAGCACATCTCAGTTTGCATTAGCATGTTTCAAATGCTCAATTGTAACATGTGGCCGGTGGCCTCTGTATTGGGCAGAGCTGGTCTGAAGCCATTAAAGTCAGCAGAGGTCCTTGAACAACACTTGTAATGAAGACTCTAGGGCAGAATGAAGAAACCAGAATGAAAAAGGAAAGGTTATAAGAATTAGAAGTGTGTTGCAGCAAATATCCAAGGCATAGAGTTTTTTTTTTTAAATATTTATTTATTTACTTTAGTTGTACACAATGCAATGCATTTTATGTTTACGTGGTACTGAGGTTCAAACCCAGGCTGCACACGTGCGAGGCGAGCGCTTTGCCGCTGAGCCACAACCCCAGCCCTCCAAGGCATAGAGTTTTTAGTGGTGTTGGGGTTCTGCAGTTGTAGCAGCTGTCCTGTAATACCAGACTTAAAATACCCACTGAATTTATCAAAGAGAAGATTATCAGTGGGAAGGAATTGCTTTTATAACAAAAATGGTAGCCAAAGGATGGATAGGAACAATGTATGGGTAGGAATGAGCTGTATGAGGGAGAGGCAAGGCCAAGGGAAAGTTTCATAATCTTTTTTTTTAGTATGAGTGACTTGAGCATACTTATAGGTTAAGGTAAAGGGGTTCGTGGGGGCATCCAGATGGATAAAGATGTACAGGAGGCATTTCAAAATATGTTAGGTGGGAAGAATGCATACTGGCCCTTCTCAACTACATCTTCAAGGAAGGACAAGCTTGTGATAGTCACTCCCTTCCTCCCACCCTCACCCTTCACTCGCCCTCTATCCCTTCTTCCCAGCATCACTTCTATCATAGCATCCTCCTATTGATCTCCTCACCTCTACTCTTGTATTCTCATTCACTTCCTTCACACTTACACCAGAGATCATATTAGGTCATGGATATCATGAATGAGAGAAAATTGTTTTTCCATTTGGCAAACTTTTACTGGGAACGATTTGTATTCTCTTTGGTGACTCTTCAGCATTTACTTCCTTCTTTCTCCATGAGACTTTTATTTCCACTTTGAAAGTCATGTGACTGTACAGGAAGAGCATGTGACTTACACTGACACTGGTTGTTTCTTAGGTGACTTTTGACCTAGGCCTACCAATTGGACTAATTTTTAAGTTCTATTTGGAATGTTATGATAAGGGTGTTCTGAGACCCTCTAGAGGGTGTAGAATGCAGATGTGAGACCTAATAATTGTCAAAGTCATATAAATGCCTCCATGGAGAAAGCTAGTCCTAGAATAAAGTGAACAGAGAGGAAAGGAGAGCCAAGAATCACAGAAAAATGGATTCAGAAACCAAACTATGAGAAGAAACTCTGGCTAAAGCCGTATCTGGACATTTTGTTACATAAACCAATAAATTACCTCTGTGTGTGTGTGTGTATTGGGAATTGAATCCAGGGCTTTGCACATACTATGCAAGTACTCTACCACTGAGCAACTTCCCCAGTCCTTATTTATTTGTTTATACCAGGGGTGCTTCTTAGCCATAAAGCCACACCTCCATCCCTTTTTACTTTTTATTTTGAGCCAGAGTCTTCCTAAGTTGCTGAAGCTGGTCTTGAACTTGCGATCCTCCTGCCTCAGCTTTCTGTGTTGCTAAGATTACATGTGTGCACCCCACCTTTATTTTTAAAACTAGATTGAATTGTATTTTATATATCTTGCAACCAAAAAAATTTACTTCAAAGTTTGCAGTGTGCCAGGATTTATGCTAGAAATTTGAGTCGTTTTGCCATTTAAAACTCTTCAATGATTTTGTTTCCTATACTTTAAAACTTCTAGAGCATGTGTGGAGAATTATAAATAGCTGGGCAAACAGGCAAAGTCATTGCATGGAGGACATTCTTGACACATCAAATGAAAATGGAAACACAGCATAGCAAAACTTAAGGGATATAGCAAAAGCAGTTCCAAGAGGGAATTTAAATTTTTTAAAATATTTGTTTTTAGTTGTAGATGGACACAATGACTTTATTTATTTATTTTTATGTGGTGCTGAGGATTGAACATAGTGCCCAACACGTATCAGGCGAGTGCTCTACCACTGAACCACAACCACAGCCCCAAGAAGGAATTTTCTAGCAATAACTACATACCTCACACAAGAAGAGAGGTCTAGTGCTAAATCTCAGGAAAGTAGGGGGTATAATGGAAAAGAAAAGAGAAAAAGAACAAAATAAGTCCAAAGGCCATAGAAGAAAGAAAATAATAAAGTATAAATAAAACTGAGTTAGTTTTTTTAAAAGACAAACAACATCAACAAACCTATAGCTAGACTAAGAAAAAAAAAGAAGACTCAAACAAAATAAGAAATTAAAGAGTAGACACTAAAACTGATACCACAGGAATACAAAGGATCATGAAAGACCATGATGAAAAGTTACATACCAAAATTGGATAACCTAAAAGAAACAGATTTCTGGACATATACAACCTTCCAAGAATGAATGAAGAAATGCAAAGTTGAAACAAACCAATGATGAATGAAGAGAATGAATCAATAATAAAAAGTTTCTCATCAAAGAAAAGCCCGAGAGCTGATGGCTTCATTGCTCGATTCTACTGACATCTAATGACTAATATCAACCCTCAAACTCTTCAAAACAATGAAGAGAAAAGAGTACTTCCAAATTCATTTTACAAGGCCAGCATGACTCTCATACCAAAACCAAACACCAGTACTTAAAAGAAAATGACAGGCCAACATTCCCAATAAACATGGGCAAAAATTCTCAACAAAATACTAGCATACTGACTACACAGCACATTGAAAAGATCATGATCAAGTGGAATTTATCCCAGGTTTGCAAGGATGGTTCAACTTATAGAAAAAAAAATCTATAAATGTGATACATTATATTACCAGAATGAAAAAAAACATCATACAATCATTTCAATAGATAAATAAAAAGCACTTTACAACATTCAACATCACATCATGGTAAAAACTCTCAATAAATTAGGCACAGAAAGGAATGTCTCTCAGCACAAGAAAGGCCATATATGACAAGCCCACAACTGACATTATACTTAGTGGTGAAAAGTTGAAAGCTTTTCCTCTAAAAGCCAGACCAGGATGCCTGCACTCTCCACTTCTGTTCTATATAATACTGAGAATGTTGGCTAGAGCAATTAGGTAAGAGAAAGAAATAAAAGGTATCCAAATTGGGAAGAAAGAAGTTAAATTATCCCTTTTTGCTGATGACACGATTACATATGTAGAAAACCTTGAAGACTCTACCAAAAACTTGTTATACCTAAAACGCAAATTAATAGTTAAGTTGCAGGATGCAAAATCAACATAGAAAAATCATCAGCATTTCTATTCATTAACAACAGACTATCTGAAAAAGAAATCAGAAAACCAATCAGAAAAGAAAACTTACAATAAGCGACAAACAAAACAAAGAGTAAATTTAACCAAAGAGGTAAAAGATCTACAACTGAAAATGTAAAATCCTGGTAAAAGAAATTGAATGGGACACAAATAAGTAGAAAAAAAGTATCTAATGTTCATGGATTGGAAGAATTGATATTGTCAAAATTTCCATATTATCTAAGTAATCTAGAGATATAATGAAATCCCTATCAAAATTCTAATGACATTTAAAATAATAGAAAATAACAATCATAACATTTGTATGGAATTAAAAAAGAACCTGGACAGACAAAAGCTACTTTGAGCAAAAAGAACAAAGCTGAAGGCATCACACAACCTGACTTGAAAATATACTACAAAGCTATACTAATCAAAACAGCATGGTGCTGGTATAAAAACAGACTGATTATTGGAGCAAAACAGAGAGCCTATTTATGGACAGTTGATTGGGTTTTTTTGTTTATTTATTTGTTTGTTTTGGTGGTACTGGGAGTCAAACTTGGGTGCTCTACCACTGAGCTGTGTTCCCCATCCCTTACCCTTTTTTTATTGTGTCTTAAGACAGGGCTTCACTAAGTTGCCCAGGTTGTCCTCAAATTTGTGATCCTCCTGCCTCACCCTCCCAGGCTTGTGAGATTAAAGGTGCGAACTCCCAGGTCTCTGGGATTATAGGTGTGTATGCCCAGATAAACAATTGTTTGTTTTTTCTTTTCGGCAGGGGGTACAGGGGATGAACTTGGGGGCATTCAAGCACTGAGCCACATCCCCAGCCTTCTTTTGTATTTTATTTAGAAACAGGGTCTCACTGAGTTGCTTAGCACCTCACTATTGCTGAGGCTGGCTTTGAACTTTTGATCCTTCTGCCTTAGCCTCCTGAGCTACTGAAATTACAGGTGTGTACCAGTGTGCCCCACTTAGACAATTGTCTAAGATTTTTGACAGACGTGCCAAGAACACAAAACAGGAAAAGGATAGTCTCTTCATAAAAGGTGTTGGAAAACAATATGCACATTCAAACAAATAAAATTAGACCCTTATTTCATGCACAATAACCAACCCAAGATCACTTAAAAACTTAAGAAAGAAAACTGTTTAATTACTAGAAGGAGACATAGGGGGAAAGCTACTGGACGGCCAACTAAACAATCAACAGAGTGAAAAGACCAACCTATAGAATAGGAGAAAATATTTTCAAAGCATACATCTTACAAGGGATTAATATCCAAAATATATAATGAACTCAAACAACTCAATAGCAAGAAAATAGACAACCAATTTAAAAATTAACCAGGGGGGCTGGGAATATAGCTCAGTGGTAGAGTGCTTGCCTAGCATGTGCAAGGACCTGAGTTCTATCCCTGGCACCAAAAGGGAAAAACAAATCAGCAACAACAACAAAGAAAAGAACAAAGTACTTGAATAGATATTTCTCAAAAGAATACATACAAATGGACAGCGGGAATATTGAAAAATTCTCATCAGTAATTATCAGCTAAATGCAAATTAAAACCACAATGAGGTATCATCTCACATTTGTCAGTATGTCTATTATCAAGAATATGAAAGATAAATGTGGGCAAGAATGTGGAGAAAAGGAACCTTTGCACACTCGGTGGGAATGTAAATTAGTTTAGTCATTACAGAAAACATTACAGAAGCTCCTCAAATAATTAAAAATAGAACTACCATATGATCCAGTGGTCCTACTTCTGGGTGTATAACTAAAGGACAGGAAATCAGTCTATTAAAGAGATACCTGTACTTCATGTTCATTACAACATTATTTGCAATTGCCAGGATCTGAAATCAGTCTAGGAGTTCCTCAGCAGATGAATGGATAAATAAATGTATATAGACACAATGAGATATTATTCAGCCTTAAAAAAGATCTTGTTATTTTGACAACATGCATGAACCTGGAGGCTATGATGTTGTGTTCAATAAGTCAGGCATAGAAAGACAAATTTCATGTGATCTCACTTTTATGTAGAATCTAAAAATGTTGAACTCAGAGATAAGACTAAGTATGTTGCTTTTCAGGAGCTGGAAAGGGGGGGTCCCAGTTGGAGAGATATTGGACAAAGATTACAAAAGTTCAGTTGAGTGGTAAGAATAAGTTTAAGAGACCTATTTGCAACATGGTGACTGTAATTGATTATAATTTTGTATTTTTGAAAATCACCAAAAGTAGTTCGAGGGTCTGGGGGTGTGGCTCAGTGGTAGAGCGCTTGCCTGGCACATGTGAGGCCCTGGGTTCAATTCTCAGCACCCTATAAAAAATAAATAAAATAAAGGTATTGTGCCCATCTACAGCCAAAAAATATTTTAAGAAAAAGCAGTTATAACTATGAAAAATAATAAGTATGGGAGGTAATACACACGTTAATTAGCTCAATTTAGCCATTTTACAATGTGTATGTGATTCAAAAATCATGTACAAATATATCATTTTTATTTGTCAATTTAAAATAATTAATTATTCTTAAAACTTTAAATATGTCACTCTATTGTCTTCTGGCTTGTGTGGTGTCTGATCAGAAATATGTTATACAGTAATTCTGTCTAATTTTTTCTCTCTGACTACCTTTAAGATTTTCTCCTTACCTCTGGTTTTCAGCAGTTTGAATATGATATCCACGCATGTGTATTTTATATTTCTCCAAGTTTCTTAGATCTGTGGCATGGTGTCTTTCATAATTTTGGAAAATTCTCAACCATCGTTATCTTCAAATATTCCTTCTGCTCTATTTACTTTATATTGTCCCACTGGGAGTCTCATTAGAAGTATGTTACAAAGTTTGAAATTGATACACCACCCATGGATAATCTATTCTATTTTTTTTAACCTTTTTCATCTTTATTTTTCAATAAAGGTAATTTATGTGCCTTTCAAGTTCAAGTTCACCGGTTATTTTCTTGCCTGTGTAGATTTTACCAATGAGCCTTCAAAATCATTCTTCATCTGGGTTACAGAACTAATTATTTCTCACATGTCACACGACTGGTTCTTAGAGTTTCCATCTTTATGCTGAAATTTCCCACCTATTTATGCCTGCTGACTTTTCCACCATAGCCTTTAACATATTAGTTGTGGTTGCTTAAAATTCCCTAATAGTTTTAGCATCTAGGCCATTGCTTTGTCTCTTGGCAGTGTGGTATTTTGCTTGCTTGTTTATAGTGAGTTTTGATTGAAAGCTGCACATCTTGTACAGTACAGCAGCAGTATTCATGCTGGAAAATAGACTTGTTTTGTTAGCCATTTAGTATAGGGTGTTGAGTCAATGAATCCAGAGTCAAGCTCAATTTTGTGTGTAATTGTGGTTATGGCATTCTTCAGTGTATCTTCAGTACAGGTTTCCAATTCTTCTGGCTTACCTTGTGCACAGGGTGGGTGCTGGTTCACTAGAGTTTTTCTGGAAGTCTGCTCTCTGAGCTGTAGGTCTTCCCTTTGTCCTGCATCTCAGAGAGGTAACTCTGTCCATGTGATTGTCCTTCCCCCAGCAGCAGATTGATGTTGCTTGTTACTCAGAGTTTGTGAGCCTGGTGTGTGTGTGTGTGGGGGGGGGGGACTTGGGTTCTCTGGTCAGTCTCAGTCTTAGAAGCCATGATCCTGTGTCATAGGGTTGGGGCTTCCTCAGTGTTCTTGCCCTTCCCCCAGGGTCAGGGAACTTGGAAAAACCATACTATCTTCTCTCCTCCAAGAGCAGAAAGATGGTTGGTTTTGTTCCCTCCCTCTGCATGAGTGTCCTGATGGGGACAGGGTTTGTTACTCTTCCTTTAATGGCTTGATGGTTTTATTTCTCAGGAGAAAAGAGACTAAATTGGACTTTGTACTTTTCCAGAAGTGGCTAGTTTCCCTTCCTCAGGGCTGCACTTTTTCTGGGTTTCTTGTCTCCGGAATTCCTTGTGAGCAGTGAGTGTGATCCTTTGGGAGAAACCTGCAATTGTGCACAAATCCCCTTCATGTCTATGTCTGCTAGAGATGATGTACTTTTATACACTTAACAGTCCAGCAAACATTTTAATCTAGAATAAAGTTTTCTAACCAGTTTGTATGGCATCTCATATCCACCCCAATGAAGTGAAAGCTTATGATCCAGCTCTCCTTGGAGGTACCTGTCTTTCATTAGATTTTTGGGTTAGTTGCTTGTCCTGCAACCTTAGCTCTTTGAAGCATTGAAGAAGTGATTTTCTGGAGTAATCAGTTCTGTTATAACACTGGGAATAATGCTCTTTCTAGCTCTCTGTATCCTTAGTGAAAGTCTGTGCCCTACACTAAGGTGTTAACCCAGCCCCATCTCTACTGTTGCTTCCCATTGTGTATTTTAAATTATTTAATAAAATATGAGATTCAAGAATCTTTTTTTTTAAATATTTATTTATTTGCTTTTAGTTGTACATAATGCGTTTATTTGTATGTGGTGCTGAGGATCGAACCCGGGTCGCGCATGTGCTAGACGAGTGCTCTACCGCTGAGCCACAATCCCAGCCCCTCAAGAATCTTAATTGACCTGTGAACCTCTCATATTTCCTCATGTCCGTGAGATTTTGCTTGGTAAAGCACTTCTAAGCTCCTGCCACGTGGCTATAATTTCCTGCACAGCCACTATTTGCTTGGTACAAACAAGGCTCCTCTTTGATGAAATTGTTCCCCGAAAGCCTGGTTCTGCAGTGGGGCATTTCACTCAAGAGACTATAGATACGTTAAAGAGTGAAAACTCTTTCAGACATAAATAATTTGTCATTAAGACAATCTGTAAAACACACGTGTACAAACTGCATAGCAACAAATCACTTTTTTTCAATTATATTAATCTGTATACCTCTACCTAGTTTTCTGACCCCAGTTCCTAAAATTAGAAAGCTTAAAAGGACTTCAAGTCCTTTGTTATTTTCATCCAAGTTCTATTTTTTTTTAATGTAGAAACTAAAATTCAGATTGGTAGAGGGATATGTCTGATGTTGCAGAGAGGTTAGATAGGGGATCTTCCCTTTGTTCCTCAAACTGAGACAATTCCAGCATGAAAATGGCAAATACACACAGCTTTTTATGCACAATTATTGAGTTAATTTTTACTTAACTCTAAGTTATAATAAACTTGCTGGGTACATAACTTGCCTGGCATGTGAGGCCCAGGGTTCAATAACAGTACCAGTGGAAAAAAGAAAAAAAGAAACTTGACCACCCCTATGATCAACATGTATTATCTCATAATGCAAGAGGTCTAGAGTGGGTGGCTGGCTTCAGGTGTAACTGTTCAATGATGTCAGGTTATTTTATTCTTGGCTCTGCCACCCTCATTGTTGACTGCTTATTCTTGGGCTTGTGGACAGGATTGCAAAGTGATTGTTACAGTTCAAGACACTGTATCCTCACAGACTTGTTTAGTCAGAGGAGATGGGTCTCTTTGTCTTTCTCTTTCATGTGGAAGTAAAATTCTTTTGAGAACCCACATATCAAACTTTCTCTTATGTCTAAAGACTGGAATGAGGTCACATGCCCACTCATAAACTAGTCATTAGCAAAGGGTCTGTGGTGCTTGCTATCTTTGGTTTAGAGTCTAAATCAATCATGGTCTAAGTCCTTGGGATGCAAGAGTCCATCTCCCCCACGGGGGATTCTATACTAAAGATGAAGACAGGATAAGCTTTTGTGTGCAGTCAATGGTGCCTAACTCAATGAACTTCAGTAAATCATGTTTGGCTGTGTTAGAAATAACAACAATTAAATAAAAGAGAAATAATCAGATTTGGAAAAACTAATAATTATTCCACTAAATTTATGAACTCTTTCTAACTATTCAGTTGAGAATGGTCTTTTACTATAGCACAGTCCCAGAAATTATACTTAGCTTCTTCAAATTGGATAGCATGAAGAGAAATAAAAATCAAGTGATAATTGAAGTTAAAATTTACCTTCATGATGTGATTGCATTAGCTAACATGCCTATCATGCCTTCAAATAAAGACTGGGGAAAATGAGAAGAAGGTAAATTTAAGATGATAGGACTGCTACTATCTTTAATATTCAGAGGTCTTTTCCTCTCAGATATTAGCTTAATAAAGGTTGTTAAAGAAGAGTCTCATTCTAGAGTGTTTACTCACACAACTTCAAATAAAAGTAAGACGTGAGTAGAATTATTAAAACAGCAGGAGAAGGAAAATAAAGATGCTACAGGTAAAAGTACATACATGGTGGAGGAATTTCTCCATTTCCTACTCCCTTTTCCACAGTGGGCTCCTTCTTCTAGGACTTCAAACATAGGCTATATTACTGTCACATCTAGGTTTTGTTTTCACCCCTCTATTTACTCCTTTTGACCTTGAACATGTGTTCTCAGTCAGAATAGGAGATGGTTCCTGTACATTTCTATGAGCACATGCCTCCTAGGTCCATTAGTAATTTTTCTTTTCTCTTTTGCTTTCTTTGTGCTGAGGATTGAACCCATGAACACACACTCTACCACTGGGCCTATCCCACTGCACTTTGAATATTGATGTTTACATACAATTATTCAGCTATATGTGTACATCTCCATTTTTTTCTTTCCTTTTTTATTTATAATAGTAGTATGTATTACAATTCATAATGCACATATATAGCATCTTTTTACATGCAACTGTTTGTATACAAAGTATATAAGTACCATTCAGATCTTCAATCATGCATTTAGGATAATGTTATCCATCTCATTCAACCACCAGTTTCCCCCCCCCCACGCCCTCCCCCTTGCTCTCTCCTTTCCCCTCACTTTCCTTTGACCATTCTAGTGTTCCTCTCCTCCTATGTACCCCCATCCAACAACACTGTGAACTAGCCTCCTTATATCAGAGAAAACATTCGGTATTTGGATTTTTGGAATTGGCTAACTTCACTTAGCATTATATTCTCCAACTTCATCCATTTACCTGCAAAAGTCATTATTTTATTCTCTTTTATTGCTGAGTAAAATTCCATTTTGTATATATACCACATTTTCTTTTTTATAAAAAAAAATATTTATTTATTTGGTTTAGTTGTACACAATGTGCTTATTTTTATGTGGTGCTGAGGATCGAACCAGGCCGCACACGTGCTAGGCGAGTGCTCTACCACTGAGCCACAATCCCAGCCCCACTACATTTTCTTTATCCACTCATCTACTGAGGGACATCTAGGTTGGTTCCACAACCTAGCTATTGTGAATTGTGCTGCTATAAACATTGAAGTGGGGCTGGGGATGTGGCTCAGCGGCAGAGCGCTCGCCTTACACGCGCGGCCCTGGTTGGATCCTCAGCACCATGTAAAAATGCATTGTGTACAACTAAAGTAAATAAATAAATATTTTAAAAAAAATTGAAGTGGCTGTGTCACTGTAATATGCTGTTTTTAAGTCCTTAGGGAATAGACCCAGGAGTGGGATAGCTGGGTCATAGGGTGGTTCCATTTCCAGTTTTCCAAGAAATCTCCATACTGCTTTCCATAGTGGTTGCACCATTTTGCAGTCCCACCAGCAATGTATGAGTGTGCCTTTTTCCCTACATGCTCTCCAACATTTATTGTTGTTTGTGTTCTTGATAACTGCCATTCTGACTGGAGTGAAATGAAATCTTAGAGTAGCTTTGATTTGCATTTCTCTAATTGCCAGCGATGTTGAGCATTTTTTCATGTATTTGTTGATTAATTGTGTATCTTCTTCTGAGAAGTGTCTTTTCAATTCCTTAGCCCATTTATTGATTGGGTTATTTGTTTTTTTGGTGTTAAGTTTTTTGAGTTCTTTATATATTCTAGAAATTAGTGCTCTATCTGATGTGCACGTATTAAATATTTGTTCCCAATTAGTTGGCTCTCTATTCACCTCACTGATTGTTTCTTTTGCTGAGAAGAAGCTTTTTAGTTTAAATCTATCCCATTCGTTAATTCTTGGTAATAATTCTTGTGCTACAGGATTCTTATTAAGGAACTTGGGGCCTAATCTGACATGTTGGAAATTGGAGCTTACTTTTTCTTCTATTAGGTGTATTATCTCTGGTCTAATTCCTAGGTCCTTGATCCACTTTGAATTGAGTTTTGTCCATGGTGAGAGATAAGGGTTTAATTTCATTTTGTTGCATATGGATTTCCAGTTTTCCCAGCACCATTTGTTGAAGAGGGTATCCTTTCTCCACTGTACATTTTTGGCGCCTTTGTCTAATATAAGATAGCTGAAATTATATGTATTAGTCTCTGTGTCCTCAATTCTGTACCATTGGTCTACCAGTCTGTTTTGGTGCCAATACCATGCTGTTTTTGTTACTATTGCTCTATAGTATAATTTAAAGTCTGGTATGGTGATGCCCCCTGCTTCACTTTTCTCACTCAGGATTGCTTTGGCTATTCTGGGTCTTTTATTTTTCCAGATGAATTTCATGACGGCTTTTTCTATTTCTTTGAAAAATGACATTGGGATTTTGATTTGAATTGCATTAAATCTGTATAATGCTTTTGGTAGTATAGATATTTTGACAATATTGATTCTACCTATCCAAGAGCAAGGTACGACTTTCCATCTTATGAGTTCTTCTATGATTTCTTTCTTTAGTGTTCTATAATTTTCCTTATAGAGGTCTTTCACCTCTTTCGTTAAGTTGATTTTTTTATTATGCTATTGTAAATGGGGTAGTTTTCATCATTTCCCTTTCAGAGGCTTTGTCACTGATGTACAAAAATGCCTTTGACTTATGGGTATTGATTTTGTATCCTGCTACTTTGCCGAATTCATTTACTAGTTGTAAAAGTTTTCTGGTAGAATTTTTTGGGTCTTCTTGGTATATTATCATGTCATCAGCAAATAGTGCTAATTAGAGCTCTTCTTTTCCTATCTGGATCCCTTTAATTTCATTCGTCTGTCTGATTGCTCTGGCCAGAGTTTCCAGTACTATGTTAAATAGCAGTGGTGAGAGGGGGCATCCCTGTCTTGTTCCAGTTTTTAGAGGGAATGCTTTCAATTTTTCTCCATTTAAGATAATGTTAGCTTTGGGCCTTGCATAAATAGCTTTTATAATGTTGAGATATGTTTCTGATATTCCTAGTTTTTCCAGTGTTTTGAACATAAAGCGGTGCTGTATTTTGTCAAATGCTTTTTCTGCATCTATTGAGATAATCATATGATTTTTATCTTTAAGTCTATTGATGTGATGTATTATGTTTATTGATTTCCGAATGTTGAACCAGCCTTGCATCCCTGGGATAAACCCCACTTGATCGTACTGTACTATTTTTTTTTTTTTTTTTTTGGTGGTACTGGGGATTGAACTCAGGGGCACTCGACCACTGTGTCACATCCCCAGACCTTTTTTGTATTTTATTTAGAGACAGGGTCTCACTGAGTTGCTAAGTGCCTCACCATTGCTGAGGCTGGCTTTGAACTCATGATCCTCCTGCCTCAGCCTCCCAAAGTGCTGGGATTACAGGCGTGTGCCACCTCGCCCGTCTTGCACTATCTTTTTGATATGTTTTTGTATCCGATTTGCCAGAATTTTGTTGAGGATTTTTGCATCTATGTTCTTTAAAGATATTGGCCTGAAGTTTTCTTTTTTGGATGCGTCTTTGCCTGACTTTGGAATTAATGTAATATTGGCCTCATAGAAAGAGTCTGGAAGAGCTCCCTCTTTTTCTATTTCTTGAAATAGTTTGAAGAGCATTGGTATTAGTTCTTCTTTAAAAGTCTTGTAGAACTCGACTATAAACCCATCAGGTCCTGGACTTTTCCTTATTGGTAGCTTTTTGATGATATCTTCTATTTCTTCGCTTGTAATCAATCTGTTTAAATTGTGTATAGCCTCCAGATCCAGTTTAGGCAAATCATATGACTCTAGAAATCTGTCAATGCATTCAGTATTTTCTATTTTATTAGAGTACAAGTTTTCAAACTAATTTCTAATTATCTTCTGTATATCTGAGGTGTTTGTTGTGATATTCCCTTTTTCATCATGAATGTTAGTAATTTGAGTTTTTTCTCTTCTTCTTTTCATTAGCATTGCTAAGCATCTGTCAATTTTGTTTATTTTTTCAAAGACCCAACTGTTAGTTTTGTCAATTCTTTGAATTGTTTCCTTAGTCTCAATTTCATTAATTTCTGCTCTGATTTTAATTATTTCCTGTCTTCTACTGCTCTTGGTGTTGATCTGTTCTTCTTTTTCTAGTGCTTTGAGGTGTAATGTTAAGTCATTTATTTGTTGGGTTTTTTTCCTTTTAAGGAATTAACTCAGTGCAATGAATTTTCCTCTTACTACTGCCTTCATAGTGTCCCAGAGAGTTCTATATGATGTATCTGTGTTCTCATTTACCTCTAGGAATTTTTTAATCTCCTCTTTGATGTCTTCTTCAACCCATTGTTCATTCAGTAGCATGTTGTTTAGCTTCCAGTTGTTGGAGTAGTTTTTCTTATTCCTTGTTTTGTCGTTGATTTCCAATTTCATCCCTTTATGGTCTGATAGAATGCAGGGTAGTATCTCTATTTTTTTATATTTGCTGAGAGTTGCCTTGTGACATAATATATGGTCTATTTTGGAGAAGGAGCCATGTGCTGCTGAGAAAAGTGTATTCATTTACTGAGGGATGAAATATTCTATATATGTCCATTAGGTCTAAGTTATTAATTGATTTAAGGAGGCCTAAACTTTCTTTGTTTAGCTTTTGTTTGGATTGTAAGAGCCCTAACAAGGAGATAGCTAAGATGGCGGCTAGCTGAGAGCCATAAGAGGTGTTTCAGTATTTTCACCTGATATTCAGGCATTTATCTAAGAATCTTTCTATGCCCATGAAAACTATGTGACGCACCTGTAAGTTTGAGCTGTTGACACGTGTATACTTGTTAAGGCAAAAAGTATTTAACTGGGTGAGGTTGGCTAGAGGGGGGTTGGAGTTGGAGAGGTTGTTGGAGTCAGAGAGAGAAGTTGGAAGAAGCAAGAATAAAGAGCCTATTCATTTTCCAGTCTTCTTCCGAATTCTTTCCCGTGGTATCGTTGCTGCAGGTAGCGATAGTTGCAGGCGGCAACATTGGATCATCTATCCATTGGTGAGAGAGGTGTGTTGAAGTCCCCTAGAATAACTGTGTTGTGGTCTATTTTACTCTTGAACTTGAGAAGAGTTTGTTTGATGAATGTAGGTGCTCCATTATTTTGGGGCATATAGATTTATGATTGTTATATCCTGTTGATGAATGGTTCCCTTAAGTAGTAAGAAATATCCATCTTTGTCCCTTTTGATTAGCTTTGGCTTGAAGTCTACCTTATTTGAAATGAGAATGGAAACCCCTGCTTGCTTCTGCATGCCATGTGAGTGATAAGACTTTTCCCAGCCTTTCACCTTCGGTCTATTGATGTCTTTTTCTACGAGGTTTGTTTCTTGGAGACAGCAAATTGTTGGGTCATTTCTTTTAACCCTTTCAGATAATCTGTGTCTTTTGAATGGCAAGTTTAGGCCATTAACATTCAGGGTTATTATTGAGATGTGATTTTTATTCCCATCCATTTTTATTTGTATTATGGTCTTTAGCTTGATTTGGTTTCTCTTCTGGTTGGTATTTCCCTTAGTTTAATATCTCCCTTTGTTGATTTTTGTTGTTATTTTTCTCATCTTCTTCATGAAAAATTTTGCCCAGGATGTTCAGAAGTGCTGGCTTTCGAGTTGTGAAATCTTTTAACTTTTGCTTGTCATGGAAGGTTTTTATTTCATCTTCGAATCTAAAGCTCAATTTTGCTGTATATAAGATTCTTGGTTGACATCCCTTTTCTTTCAGAGCTTGAAATATGCTATTCCAGGATCTTCTTGCTTTTAAGGTCTGGGTTAAAAAGTCTGAACATAGTCTGATTGGATTCCCCCTATATGTAATCTGCTTCCTTTCTCTTGTGGCTTTTAATATTCTCTCCTTGCTCAGTATATTAGGCATTTTTGTTATAATGTGTTTTGGTGTCAATCTATTGTGATTTTGTATGTTTGGTGTTCGGTAAGCCTCTTGATCTGGTTCTCCCATTCATTCCTCAAGTTTGGAAAATTTTCTGTAATCATTTCATTAAATAAATTACTCATTCCTTTGGCTTGAAACTCTGCCCCCTCCTCTACCCCAATCACTCTTAAGTTTGGTCTTTTTATGTTGTCCCATAATTCTTGAATGTTCTGTTCTTGGTTTCTTACCATTTTTGCTGTGTAATCTAAATTTTTTCTCTAGGATATATATTTTGTCTTCATTGTCTGAGGTTCTTTCTTCCAAGTGATCTACTCTGTTGGTGATACTTTCAATTGAGATTTTATTTTGGTTTATTGCTTCTTTCATTTCCAGAATTTCTGTTTGGTTTCTCTTTAGAGCCTCTATCTCCCTATTGAAGTAATCTTTTACTTCCTATATTTGTTTATGGAGTTCTTTGTCAAAATGATCTTTCGCCACCTGTATTTGCTTCCTCATCTCATTTTTGAGTTAATTCTTAAGTTCTGCAAACACTTGGAATATGTAATTTCTAAATTCCATCTCTGGCATTTCACCAACTGTGCTTGCCATGGAATCTACTGAGGATGTATATTGATTTGTTTGTGTCACTTTCTTCCCTTGTTTCTTCATATTGCTTGTGTGTTTTATCTTCCTGCACTATGGGACATTGACTATTTTGATTTTACCTTAAAGCCTTATGTTGCTCCTATAGTACAATGCTATCAGATCCCCTTATATTTCCTTTACACTTTAAAATCAAACACTTTCTATTCAGAAAATCCCAGTTTGATCACAATGTACAGATTTAATTAACCCAGATATTGTTTCCAATTTACTCTGTATACTTCTGATGGGGTTTTATAGTTTTAAGTATTGGACACAGAGCTGATATGTTTAGGAAGAAGGAAGTGAGTGTATTGAATTGTTCTTTCTTAGAAAGTATGAGAAGAGAGTTTTATGGAAGTGGTTTAGTATCAGCAGACGAGAGAGGAAAGAGAATGGAGTGAATGATTAGGTGGAAAGACCGATTTATATATAAACCTAACTTATGCAGTGTTGAGAGAAGAAATAAAGATGGAAAAGAGAAAAAAATTGACAAAGGAGTAGAAATTAGTGTAATAGAGAGGAGAGAGTGAGTCAAGAAAATAGAGAATAAACTATATATAACACCACTTTGCTATATATTTCAATTGTACCTGTTCTAGAAATCCCAATTTCTGCGTATAATTTGTTTTTGCCTCTGTTGAGTATGCAGTGGCAGGGTGTAAATAGGGAAGATGAAGGAAGAAGAAAAAATACAAAAGTGAGAAGTAAGAAAAGAAAGAAAGAAAAGAGGAGCAGAAGCAAACAAATAAACACACTGCCAATCAAAGCAAAAACAAACCAAAAAAACCCCAAAAAACAACAAAACAAAACAAACAAAAAAAGTTGAACCCGGGAACAAGTCTCAAAGAAAATGGACCCTGGGAAGCCCTTCTTTTTTCCCTTCCAGATTAAGCCAATTGACCTGGTTCACGTCCAGTCAGCGATCCTGTTAGTAGAGTCAAGGCTGCACCTTTGGCCAGTTGCAGAATGGCACAGTGGAAGAGTGGCTCAGCGGGTGCCTACCTCTTGTTCTGATAGCAGCTGGGCAGGTTGCACTTCCCCTGGGAGTGGAAGGGGCTTTTTCCTCAGGTGGGGCCCTGCGTGCAGCAGCAGGGAGCTTCTACTGTAGGCCCTGAAGGCCAGGCGAACTGGCGGCTGGGTCTCTCCTTCAGGGCAGGTGATGCCTACTGTACATCTCCATTTTTAAGTTGGTTTCTAATGGAAAAGGTCTTCCCTCAGCTTTTTATTCCCATTGTTTACAACAGTAAGATCTTTGGTGGAAAAACAAAAAAGCAGGGTGGTAGTCAGTGAATGTTTTAAATGGCTCCATAAATAATACCTACCCTGTGAGTTGTTTTAAGGATCTTGTGAGATTGTGTATGTGACAGGATATTATAAACTGGAAAGTGCTCCCTTGATTTGGTTACAATTATTATGTGGGAAACTGCTGTAAGTAAAAGGGCTGAGCTGGTAACATGACTTCCACTGATATCAGGAATTCTGTTGTTATAGTGGTCATCCTGGCCACCCACTAAACACCGACACAGTGCCTGGCTGGAAACAGTGCTTTTGGCTATGGTTCCCTGATATGTAAGATTGTTCTTAGAGCACATCTCCTTGCCCTTGAATTTGTGTATTTTGCTCTGATCTTCATGTTTTGTACAGATCTTATCAGCTGTCTCCTCCCTCTGTGGGCAAAGCCTGCTTTGGTGTTCCCACATGCTGCAAGGGTCTGCTCTGGGTAGGACTGACCACCTGGAACAGGAGGCTTAGCTGCCTAGCTCCAGTGGTTACTTCTCCTTGGGTATGTCGTCAGTTCCTGTCCACTGAATTGTTGGGTATTGATGTAAATCAAGATTAAGCCACAACTTTTTTTGTTATTGTTGCATAAATTGATGCTAAAGTTCATATTGAATTTGATTTCATATGGAACCCTAAAATTCATATGGACCCAGAGTGACCAAAACAATGTTGAAAATTATCAACCAAGTTAGAAGACTCACACTTCTCCATTAGAAAACTTACTATCAGACTACAGTAATCAAGACTATGGGCATTGGCATCAGGATAGATGTATAGGTTAAAAGAAATGAATAGATTGAAATATTTCACATAAGAATAGGATTGAGAGTTGAGAGATAAGCCTTTACGTTTATCAATTTTTTACAAGAATGCCAAGATGATTCAGTGGGAGAAAGAATTTTCTTTGCAGAAAGAATGGTGTTAGAGCAATGGGGTATCCATATGCAAAAGAATGATGTTAGGCTGGGAGTAGTGGCCCATGGTACTTAGAAGGGAGGCAGGAGGATCACAAATGGGCAACCAGCCTCCTCAACTTAGTGAGACCCTGTCTCAGGAGTAGAAATAAAAATGGCTGGGGAGGGGTATAGTTCAGCAGTAGAGAGTTCCTGGATTCAATCCCTGTCACCCCCTCTACCCTGCCCCAAAAGAGAAAAAGCAAACTATAGAATGAGATAAATGATTTGTAAATGATTATCTGATAAAGGATTTGTATTTATAGTATTTATAGCTCAACAATTAAAACTTGAACAATCCAATTTAAAAAATCAGCAAAGGAAGTGAATAGAGATTTCTTCAAAGAAAATGTACAAATGAACATTAAATAAGTGAAATGGTATTCATCATCATCAATCATTAGATAAACTCAAACCAAAACACAATTTTTTAAAATATTTTTATTTATTTGCTTTAGTTATACGCAATGCGTTTTATTCAATCCATTTTATTTGTACATGGTGCTGAGGATCGAACCCGGGTCGCCCACGTGCTAGGTGAGCGCTCTACCGCTGAGCCACAATCCCAGCCCCCAAAACACAATTTAAGACTACTTCATACCCACTAGGATGGCTATCATAAAAAAATAATAAAAGTTGGCAATGGTGTAGAAAATTTAGAACATTCATACATTGCTGGTAGGTGTGTAAAATAGTAACTCCACTTTGGAAAACATTTGGGTAGTTCCTTAAAATGTCAAACATATATTTGTTATATAATGCAACCATTCTATTCCAATAGTATTAAAAATTATGTCCAGAAAAAAAATTGTACATGAATGTTCACAATAGTCCAGGAGTGAAAACAATCTAAATGTACATCAACTCATGAACAGTTAAACAAAATGTTGAAAATATATAAAATGGAATATTATTCAGGAATAAAAGGAACAAATTACTACCACATATATCAACATTATGCTAAGTGAAAGAAGCAAGTCACAGAAGGTTGCATATTTATGATCCCATTTATATGAATTATCCAAATGCAGAGAGACACAAACCAGACTAGTGGTTGCCAAAACCTGGGGTATGAGGTGGATTTAAGCTAACAAGAATTTGATTACTAAGCTGGGTGCAGAGGCACATGCCTGTAATCTTAGCAACTCAGAAAATTGAGACAGGAGGACCACAAGTTCAAGGCCAGCCTGGTCAATTTAGTAAGATCCTGTTTCAAAACTAAAAAGGGTGGTAGGTGTGTAAAATGGTAACTCAACTTTGGAAAGCATTTGGGTATCTCAGTAGTAGAGAGGCCCTAGTACCCACACACACACACACACACACACACACACGCATACACACAAAAGGAAAAAGGAAGCATTTGATGACTAAGTGTTTGCCCAATAAAATACTAAAACTGACTGAATTTTACAGTTTAAAGGCCAAATTTTAAGACACATGAATTATATGTCAGTAAAGCTTTTAGTTAAAAAAAAATTAAGCCATAATTTCCCTTCATCCTTTAGAATTTATGCCTCTGAAGCAGTGTTAGTTCACAAGCCTTGTCTACTTGCACAGACATGGTTTCTGAAGTTCTTATATACCTTATTGACAAGCCTGAATCAGAATAGTTTAAAAAAAATTTATTTTGCTGATCCATAACAGCATTTTCAGACTCCTCAATAAAATACACACTATTAAGCTGCAGCACTCTATTTCAATACATAACTAAGTTTTTCTTTTTGTTTATTTGTTTTCCCAGTACTGGGAATCAAACCTAGGGGTCTCTCCCAGGGTAAGGCAAGCACTCTGCTGAGCCACACTCCCAGCCCTTAACCATTTTGATATATTGGTTACATTTGGGAAATTTCTTTTACTAATCAATTGAGGTCACTAGGTCAGATATCCAGAAAAATTAAAAGACTGACATATCATAGTGCTTGCATAAAAACCTAATCTATTTTACAATTTTTATTTTGATCATTAAAATTCTTTTCACACTGCCACTTCATTATCATTCCTCCAAAGAAGTCTTTCAAGAAAAACAGTATTAAGTGGTGAAAAGAAACTTATATCTATACAAAAGTCTTTCTTCAAGCTGATTTTTAAAATAAATTCTGAAATTTGCCCTCTTTCCCTAAACTGTGGGCCCACCAGGAAACTTGGGGGCAAAGCATAATTATGTGGACTTCATTCGAAACACGTTCCTCTAGGCCACTGTTCAGTAACCCTTATTGCAACAACAGAGAATATAATCTCACAGTTTTTCTACTGAACAAATACAATTTGAGTCTGAAATGAATGACACTGCACATCATCAGGTATATGTGAGAAGGCCATAACCTAAACAGTGAACCTGTTTATAATGTACACTGGACTCCTAATTTCTGTTTTGGTCTTCTGAGGCCTGTTGCTAAATCCCTTTCTACATTAAAAACACTAACCACACTTTCCACTTATCTGGCAGACTGCAAAACAGTAGAAAATAAAAATTCTGCTTGGATATCATGTCTTCACTGTACATACAGCAGCCACACAATGATGGTCAGTAATGACTGAAGTACGGCACTAAATACCATCTCCTCCATGTGAATTGAATTAATTGATTTATTAGGTGCAAAATAGCCAGGTGGGTTTAAGCTAATTAAGAATTTGATTACTAATTGCCATCAAGGGGGGGACTGAAAAAAATAAGTAAGTTAAATAAGGGATATACTTGTAGTACATACAAACTGCAGGCTGTCTCAGCAAGGAGAGCAATGATAACACAGTGTTGGGCTGAGTGTGTAGCTCAGCAATGAAGTGCTTGTCTAGCATGCACAAGGCCTGGGTTCTATCCCCAGCACTGCAAAATAAATAAATAAACAAATAAAAAAATATATACTAACAAAAGGAATATAGTAGTAGTGACTACGGACTTTGAGGAGTAGTAAAACAACTAAGTCTTTCTGGGGTCTTTGGATATTTCTAGTAATGTCTCCTCCTTAGCAGACATCTATTGAAAACTCAGGGAAAACAAAACAAAATATAAGAAGAATATATTAAGAAGAATATCCAAGAAGAAAGACATATGAATAATAATAAGCCAGATGACTTGCTCCATCAAGAAAAAAGATATAATATTCCATCAGATATTTCTATATCTATCCATTTATGTATCCTATGTATTCATCTATCCACATATCTAATCAAAGTTTATTGAATATTTATGTATACTTTTATCCTGTTTCTACAAGATACTGTATTTTAAGGATGTTGAAATTTCAATAAAGGATATCATAATCATTTTTTCAAACATTTACTTAATACTCATTTTGTGCTATGCCATGTGCTAAGTACTTCACATGGATAATTACTTTTAATCCTAGCAAAAAACTACAGATGAAGAAACTAAAGTTTAGACATGTTAAATAATTTGCCCAAGGCATGAATCTGGCAACTGGTAGAACTGAGATTCACATACAAGCAGTATGTCTCCAGTGCATTTGGACTTAATGATTTCCCTATCCTGCCTTTCCATAAATCTTTTAATGGTTATGTCATATTTCAATATTTTTGATGTACTATAATTCATGTAAATATTCCCCTATTGCTTCCTTTTTGTCATAAAGTAAATATTGCTGCAGTGTGTGTATTTGTGTGTGTGTATATATATATATATATACATATATATATATATATATACGCACACACACACACACAGATAAAAATACACACACACGTTTGTTCATTTCTCTGAGTTCTCTGATTATTTCTTGTTCATCCCTTGGAGAAATACCTATTTAACTGCTTTTCCCTTTCAAATTGGAAAATTAACATTTTTATTATTGAGTTGTAAAAGTTCTTTACATATTCCACAGGTAAGCCCCCTGCTGGATATATGATTTGAAGTATTTTCCCATTCATGCA
The DNA here is from genome assembly GCA_025594165.1 of Tamias sibiricus. Lineage (NCBI taxonomy): Eukaryota > Metazoa > Chordata > Mammalia > Rodentia > Sciuridae > Tamias > Tamias sibiricus. Next base: position 165,600,306 of record CM046657.1, read on the forward strand.
TTTTTTTTTTTTTTTTTTTTTTTTTTTTGTGGTGCTAGGATTAAGCCCAGATCTCAGGCATATCAGGCACGTGCTCTACCACTGAGCCACATTTCCCAGCACCATATTCTTAATAGTGTCCTTTGAAGCAATTCTAAGATTTTTATAGTTTGGGGTCTTACTTGTGGCTCTTTGATCCATTTGAGTTCATTATTGCACATACTGTAAGACAGGAGGATGAACTTCATTTCTTTACATTTGTTGAAAAGACTCTCCCTGTTGAATGGTTTTGGCATTTTTGTCTATAATCAATCAACCATAGATAAATTAATTTATTTTGGGGCTCTCCATTCTATTCCATTGATTTTTATGTTTATCCTTATGCCAGTATTACTGTCTTTAATATTGCTTTATAGTAAATCTTAAAATAAAAAGAAATGTGCCTACTCTGGGATACAAAAAAAAAAAAAAAAAGTGAGAATCCTTCAACATTTTTCTTTTTCAAGATTGTTTTGGCTATCCTGAATCTTTTGCATTTCCCTATGAATTTCAGGATCAGCTTGTCAATTTATACAAAGAAGCCAACTGATATTCTAGTAGGTATTGTTTTAAATCTGCACATCTGTTTTGGGAGAATATTGTCATCTTAAAAAAACTAAGTTTTCTAATCCATGAACATAGGCTTTTTTTTTTTTTTTTTTGTCACTTTCTGAGTATGGTTTTACAATTTCTTGGCTAAATTTATTTTTAAATTTTTTTTGATGCTAATGCAAATGGATTTTTGTCTTTACTTCATTTCTGGATTATTCATTGCAAGTGTACAGAAATATGGTTGTTTCCTGCAAACTTACTGAAGTCTTTTATTAGTTCTAATAATTTTTTAGTGGATTCTTTTGGAATTTTTGTATTCAAGATCACATCTTATGAAAATACAGATGCATTTCATTCTTCCTTTCCAATCTGTACACCTTTAACTTCCTTGTGTCATATTCTGGCTAAAACCTCTAGTACAATGTTGAATAGAAATGACAAAAGTGGGCATTCTTTTCTTTTTCCTGATGGGAAAACATCCAGGTTTTCATTGTTAGATAAGATGTGTATTTTTCTAGTTATTGGTTAATTAAGTTCCCTTCTCTTCCCAGTTTGTTGAATGTTTTCTTCATGAAATAGTGCTGGGGGAGCTGGGGTTGTGGCTCAGTGGTAGAGTACTTGCCTAGCATGCTTGAGGCACTGGGTTCAATCCCCGGCACCACATAAAAATACACAAATAAAACGAACATTTTGTATCCATCTACAACTAAAAAAAAAAAAAAAAAGTGCTGGGGTTTGTAAAATGCATTTTGACATATAATAAGATGATCATATAGTTTTGTTTTTTATTCTACTGATATATCACATTATTTTCAGACATTAAACCAACCTTGCATTCCTGCTATAAATTCCACTTGATCATAGTATATAATTCTTTTTTTATATCTTCCTGGACTCAATTTGCTGCTATTTTGTTTAAAAATATTGTGTCTCATAAGAGATATTGGTCTGTAGTTTCCTTTTTCTGTAATGTCTTTCTCTGGTTTTTCTATTAGGGTAACAGAAGGCTCACAGAATGAGTTGAGAGATATTTTCTCCTCTTCTAATTTTTGGAAGAGCTCATAAAGAATTAATATTACTTTTTCTTTAATTTGTAGAATTCACCTGTGAAGCCATCTGATTATTTCTTTTTTTAAAAAAATACTTTTTCAGATGTATGGACCTTTATTTTATTCATTTATTTCGATGTGGTGCTGAGAATTGAACCCAGTGCCTCACACATGCTAGGCAAGCGCTCTACCACTGAGCCACTCCCACAGCCCTGATTCTTTCTTTTTTTTTTTTTTTTTAAATACTGTTTTGAGTCATAAATGGACACAATGCTTTTATTTTATTTGTTCATTTTTATGTGGTACTGAGGATTGAACCCAGTGCCTCACCCATGCTAGGCAAGTGCTCTACCACTGAGCCACAACCACAGCCCTATTTCTTTAGATTATATATCCAGAAGTAGAATTACTGTGTCAATCATACAAGCATTTGTAAAACCCTTTATACATATTGTTAAATTATTTTCCTGAGGGAGGGAAAAATGCTGATTCATGTCTCCACTAACAATACCTGAGCTATTACATAGTTTTGCTCACAGTAGACTCTCAATAAATGTATTTTGAATTGAATTTTCTTAATGGCTGGTTCTTCTCAGCCCTGAAAAACAATATTCACTAGCCTATCAATCAAATAATTATTTTTGGTACTAGAACTTTTTGCAAAATTTATACCTCTTACTTGAGTAATGAAAAATTTGTGGGTTTTCTGTATTGATTTCAGGTCAATCTCAACCTTAATAAATGTTATATTTTTTAGGTCCAGCATATTTTAGTATTCAGTGAGTAATGATGGCTCATGCCTGCCTAATATTTCTGCACTTTAGAGAGTCTTTTTACCTGTAGCATAGCTTTCTTTGTTCACAAGCTAGCTCAGTTTGTTTTGCTGTTGTCAACAAAGAGTCACAAAGGATTTATGACTTTAATCATTATATTAATATTAATATTTGGTAAATTCTTGTATCACAGTTGTCATAAATAAGAGATTTCTTATTTTCATCACAAACTTTCATGAGTATTATGGATTCACTTTCCATGTGGATAAATTTATGCTCCTACTATTATTTAATTTTAATCTTGATTGTATGCTAAGAATTCGGTGATAAATTGAGACTCTTAATTGTGGAATCTAGTAAATCTAAATTATGTATGTTGTCTCTTTACCTACAAGCTCATTCTCCTCTTTAAGTACTCTCTTTACAGAGAGAGAGTACTCCCCTGTTCTTGAAAGGCCCTGAAACTTGTCACCCAATGTCTACCTAAGCACAAGGTCCATTTTAAGCCCACCAGATCCAGGTCATTATTTTTCTTCTCTGGTCTTTGTTTTAGTTCTGGGAAAAATACCTCATAATAAAGTAAGGTATATTCCATACAGGTTGATTCCAGTGAAGTTTAGACAACCAGGTAAATATATTCCTTAATCATTGTGGCTGCAGAAGCTTATGTTACTTAAAAATGGCATTCCAGGCACTAGTTGTTGTAAGTCTTGCTTCATTACATTTGAGTATCTTATTTTCCTTCTCTTTTATTGCCTTTCACTTTGGTGTTGTTTATTGCACTGCTGGGATCACTTGTTTCTTTATTTAAGAGTTCACTGGGTTTGCATCTGATCTTATCTTTAGTGTCACCACCTTACCACCTCTTGCTGGTTGATTTAATATTCACAGTGACATTATCTCCAACTCTCTTGTGAGTGAATTCACATCTAACTTAGAGCAAGATACTGAATGAATAATATAAGAAACATTGCCAGTCGAAGCAGTAGAAAAGGTTAAATTCTGGATTTATATTTTTCTTGTGACTAATTCCTTACCTATCCCATCCCATCCCATCCATTCTCTCTCTCTCTCCCTCCCTCCCTCCCTCTCCCTCCATCTCTCTCTCTCTCTCTCTCTCTCTCTCTCTCTCTCTCTCTCTCTCTCTGTGTGTGTGTGTGTGTGTGTGTGTGTGTATTAAAGCCATATTAAAGCCCTCTCAGTTTTATAGGAATTCATTACATATATACAGTTTTCTCTCTTAAACTTTATTGTTTTTCAATTGTAGATCTGAAAGTAAAATGACCTCACATTTAATTTCAAGTGTAGCTATTTCTGGAGCCTGCCTGTAGCTTCCCTCTCATGTTCACCAAAGAGTTCATTGGGGACGAGGGCCTATATCACACGAAGGTTCTAAGCACATTACAGATGTGCTTAGAGCCTGTGTACTTCCCATTTCTTAACTAAGTTGTTTTGATTGGAAGTAAAAGAAACTAACAGCTTAGGTAATAAAGGGAATTTATTGGGAGGATGTGGGAGTATCTCAAAGAACTCAAAGGCAGCTGGCCTGACTGGAGACCAAATGCAGAACCTGGAGAGCCACCAGGCATTTATGCAGTCATGGTTGCTCTGTGTTTCCAGCTCTGCTCTCTCTCTTTGCTGCTCTAAGTCAACTGCACCTGGTTGACTGCATACATAGTAGAAGAGGCTCATGCAAAACCTGAAATTCACTCCATTTCACTCCTATTTCCAGATTTCTGTGAAAAATTATTAAATGGGCCTAATTTGGATCAGGTGTTCACCTCTGGTCCAGTCATTTGTGACCAGTAATCCAGAGCTCCCTATGGGTATGAATAGATGAGAATGGTTCTCAATAAAATGGTGTCACATGAACTAGACACATACCCATCTAGTTTGTTTACTATACTGTTTAGTCTTGAATTACAGAGAGTTACCATTTAATAGACAATGAGCCATATCTGTTCTCCTTCAGAAACGTGTATAAGGTCGAGGCTTCATCAGTATGATGGTGTTTGTTCTCTTAATTGCCTTTCATCTGTCATGTTCACACTTATCCATATGGCCTCTTGGGCTCATCCTTTTATTCATTTATATTCCCTTTCCAGATATAAGGGAAATCATAAATCATTTGCAAAAATTTCTCATTCATTCATTTCTGGGTAGCGATAAGTAGAAGGAATGGAACTGCCCTAGTGAGACTCAGTTTCATGGTCTTCAAAGTTGATCTGGGTATTATTTCTCCAATAAGCATTCTTAATGTTCTCAATAATACCAGCTGTTGTGATTTCCTTACTAACATGGTCTTTAGTGAATTGTATTCTCTGGCTTGTTACAGCACATCTGTGTGACAATGGAAATTTTTCGATAACCATGAAATTGGGATTAAATTTGAGATAATGTTTCTGAAGATGTCTCTGTTTAGAATATGGTGCTAGTAAGTTCTATATCTCCATGTAGTATGTTGCTAGAACAATATTTCATATTCATTTGTTGATTAACCTTTTAGTTATTGAGAATGTAAACTGAAGATAATACTGTATGGGCTTAAAAGAAGTGGAAAACTATTCCACAAACTGCTTTCAAATAATAAAAGAAGGGCCTTTAAGATAAGAATTTGGAAGATAAAGGATATAATGAAATTCAGTTATGGAGTTTAAGATGTGAGACCTTCAAAGAGGAGGAGTTCAATGCCATTAAGAAAAGGTATTATCAATTGAAGTAGAACTATCAGGGTAGACTTGGAGTAGTTAATTCTTAATTATTTCAACAGATATATCTTTGTTATTCACATTTCCCCTGTTTTGGTCACTGGTCACATCTAACACTTCTGAAATACCACTTTTTAGAGCAATAGCTATTAAAGGACTATTCTCCTAGGAATTCTCTTAATCATATTAAGACTGCAAATATAATTGTTTAGACACTTTAACTCATTATTTATTCTTTCCATCAGTATGTAGATTACATTCATAAGGGTATGGGGAAGAAATAGGCTCATTCCTGTTATTTGCAGGGTCTGGGGCAAGAGGTCAAAGGAGACTGACATAGCATATGTCTAAATATTTAAAATTTAAATTAAACTTATAACATTTTAAATTAATGTTTTAAATTAAAATTTACTTTAAATTTAGAATGAAAACTCATTTAAATCTTATTATAATTTTTCTAAATATAAAACTATTTTCAGTTTTAGCTTCTATAGCTTTTGACTTGGTATATCTAAGCCTACTGGTATACATATGTAAGAATAATATAAATTATTTAATTTTACAAAACTGTTTTCAAATGTCATCATGTGCAAGTGTTGCAGATACTGTGGTACATTTGTGTTTATCTCCATAAATTTGTGGTACCATGAAATTGAATTCATTGGAAAGTCAGTGTTGAGATGGTTGGCACTAATGGGAAAGGATTCTTCCTATGCAACAATCTGCTGGATTCATGCTGTCTCTGAAGGGTTTGACAATTAATTTGCCTTTTCTCTTAAGCATTTTCATCTCTTAATTCTTTCCCTTCTTCTGTAGTAGAAGAACCCTTTTCTGAAGTTACAATGGTACCTTTTTATTTGAATTCATAGGGAAAGAGATGTGAGAGCCAGGCACAGTGGTGTATGCCTGTAGTCCCAACAACTCAGGAGGCTAACACTAGAGGATTGCAAGTTCAAGTCCAGCCTTGGCGATGTAGTGAGAATCTGTACAAAATATAAAGAAAAAGGTTCGGGGATGTAGCTCAGTGAAAGAGCACTGTAGGTTCAAGATACAATACTGAAAGAAAAAAGAGAAATCAGAGTTGGGGGAGTGGAGAGAAGGATGTTACTAAGCCTGAAATGTATTAGCCCCCTGGAGGTGAGGTTATTTATGCTTTCAAGTCAGGCAGTCAGTGATGGAAGCCAGATTCTCAGTAACAAAAGCACCCTGAGTTCATTTTGTTGTTGTTATTTGATGTGTGTGTGTGTGTGTGTGTGTGTGTGTGTGTGTGGTGCTGGGTATTGAACCCTGAGCCTCATGCAAGCACTTTACCCCTATGCTATATCCCTAGACACACTTCTGTGCCTTAGAATATGTTTATGTGTGTGTGTGTGTGTGTGTGTGTGTGTGTGTGTGTGTGTTTGGGACATATGGGACCCAGAACAGAGTCTCCCTTTGCTCAGGTACAAGAGTGCTCCTGGCAAGAAAGGCAACAAAACAAATAAGGGTAGTTTAGACATTCCCCACTAGAAAATAGGCTTGATAAGAGTACTAATTTCTCTATCATGCTTTGCTGTATCCTGAGCCTAGGATGAGTCAGACACATAGTAGATATCCAAGGAGCATTTTTTGAATGACTAGCATAGTGGTGGTGAATAATGCCTTTCCCTCCCAAACACTAACTGAAAGCTCAATGGTAGCTCCCTTCAGCTGGCTCTTTCAATACCATGAGTCTTACTGAACTTTTTAGAGCAAAAGCTGTTAAAGGACTATTCTAGGAATTCTCTTAATCATATTAAGACTGCGAAAATAATTGTTTGGACACTTAAACTCATTCCTCAAATTTGAAACTTTCCTGCTAGGCCCAGGCATCAGATAACATAGTCCCCTCATTCACGCCTGACTTTGACTTAGCCTGATGTAGTTAGTGATGCTGAAAGCGTGCTTCAAGAGCCTCAGAAGGGCTTGTCTGAAAGGTGCCACATAAGCGCACCGTGCTCTGCATATGTAAGTGAGGAGCTGCTCGGTGGTTTCCCTGCAGGGACAACTGTATTGTTTTTAATTGTCTATTTTAATAGGCCTGAATAAAATACTCTTCTGTTTTATTTGATCTGCATCCCCTAGTGGGATTTCTCCCTGCCTTCTTTTTACTGCTGTGACAGTTTCCTACTTAGACGTTTAGTTCTTTCGACAGGGCCTTTTGATTATCAATGGCAGTGACTGCTTCTCCATCTACTGACATTCAATCCTAGTGGTCCTTGACCTATGGGATCATTTGCAAAAACAGGATGAGTTTTAGGGATCTGGGATGAATGAAACAAGTGCCATGAAATAGCAAACAACAACACAATGAAATCAAGCACAGGTTTGGCTTAATCGGCTAAACTAATCTGGATTGATTTTTTTTTTTTTTAATGTTCCGAGCAGCGATCATAGGCATCCACGATTAACCCTAGTTTAACCACCCCCAACCTTCACTATCTGCCTACTTGAACAAATGTAAGTCCATGTTAGAATGATCTTCCAGTTGGACAATTTCCTTCTAGGAAAAGTCTTTAACTGATGGAGAATGATGTAATGAAATACAATCAGGGATAGGAGGAAGATGTGAATTTTAGTACTAGCTCAACCACTGCTTGACTGTGTGGCCTTTGCCAATCATGCCGTCCCTCATCAGAAAATATAAGCAAGTTGGACTAAGGCACCTCTCTGCTTCCAGTTTTATGACTGCTGACAAAGCACACCTGGCTTGACACATATGCTGTCCTGTATTTTCAAAGCAGTTCTAGAGGTCTGCTTTGTATCACTTTACATATTTGTAAAGATCTACACTCTTTTATTTAAAGGTGACTCCAGTGAAGAATGACATCCTGTGACTCACATTATCATTGGAACCTGGTTAAGAAATGGGCAAGCTTTGCAAAATCCTTTGGAGGATTAACTGTATTTTCTGCATGCACGTTATCCATAAAGCATTTTGCTAGTCACACAGGAGGTCTCCTCTTGGAGAGACAAAGCCAGGAAACCCAAAACAAGTCTGTGAAATCAGTGGAGTCCCTTGGGACTAGCCCCTTTCTGTTACCTTTTCCTCCGCAGATTTTTTCATCCAGGTCCCAAGGCCCTTAAGTTGCTTTTCCCTGAAGAAGGTGCCCCTTCCCTACCAACCAGGCCTAAAATCCTAAATCTAGGCTGTGCTCCAAGATCCCTCAAGTTGAATGGCAGCAAGTAAGAGCATTCAAAATCCATCCTGCCCCTCTACAGGGTTTTGGCAGCTCCAGGCACATGACTAGGCCTACCAGTCAGAGCACCCAGATCTTCTTGGACAGAGCATTGGTTTAGTACTGGGCATGTGCCCAAGGAGGGAAATTAGACTCCTACCTGGCACTTTTGCTGGCCTCTTAGGAAAAGCACACATCCTCTTCTCATCATGATACTAAATAGAAGGAAAGTAAACCCAGAGATGTACTTAGCGGCCCTAGGTGTCCTGTGGGCTATTGGCCTCACCCGTGCTATAACAGAGTCTTGCATCAATTTTTCTTTTATTGTATTTTGGTTTATTTGTTTGTTTGCCTCAGGGGTGAACCCAGAGGCATTTAACCACTGAACCACATTCCCAATCTTTTTTATTTTTTGAGACAGGATCTCGCTAAGTTACCTAAGGCCTTGCTAAGTTTCTGAGGCTGGCTTTGAACTTGTGATCCTCCTGCCTCAGCCTCCTAAGCTGCTGGGATTACAGGTGTGCTCCACTGTGCCCAGCTAAAATGGGTGTTTAATATAAAATGTCTTTCTTAGAAATCCAAAGGAAAACTGAGTTGGTTGTAGGGATTGGTACAGGTTGGTTTTGGCCAAGAATCCTAGCCAATTAGCAGTCCTGCAATTGAGTACTCATCTACTTCTCCTGTCTTACCTATACCCTCATTCATCCCTGCTGTCTCACCCTCAAGCTTAACAGGACTTCACACCCCTGCCCTCACATTTCAGTATGACTCTGTGAATGCCTTTTTTATTACTGTCAGATTGACAATTCCCTATTCATTCTTCAATATAGTTTTCATGTTAACCTTCTTTTGAAGATTTCCTGACCACCTTCCTACCCACCCTCTGCCATCGATCCTGGAAGAACTGACTTCTCTCCTGTCTGCCCCTTACACTTTGTGAAACTGCTTTCACAGCAGTGTTGTTTTGTGATCTCTTGTTTTTGTTCGTGTGGTCTCTTTTTTACTACTCCTCCACTTCTTGAGGGCAGGGTCTTTGGCTCACTCATCTGTGGTTCTCAACTGCCCCACTGGGTGTTTGAAATGTATGTTTTGCCTTGTATTATAGAAACTTCTTTCTAAACCCAACAATAAGATAAAGTCTTTGAGGTCAGAGAATATATCTACTTCATATTTGCACTCTACACATCTACTCAATAATTGCAGAATAAACAAAGAACAATTCACAGACCTGGGCCAGGTGAACCTAGGACCAATGGAGACAGACCCATCTGAGCAAACAAAGTAACACCTTGGCCTAACCTTGTATTACATTGCCTCTTGGCTTCAGAGAGACTGATTTTGATCCCCCCTGTTCTCCAATGCCCTTTCCATAAATCCTTCATAGTCTTCTGAGTTAACAAAAGAAACTTTAAAAATAGCCAGGGCAGAGGAGGAAGTGTGGACAAGTTCTGTCTTTATCCATGGACTTTCTTCTAGCTGCTTCTGGTTCATTTTGACTCCACGTTCTTTGGCATTCTTTGCTTCCTGGCCCCCTGCTCTGACTTTCATAGCTTGACTCCTGTGTTCAACTTGGCTGTGATGATGTCCTGGGTTTAGCTGCCCATCCCCCACCCAAGATTTTATGTTGTTCAGTTTCACAGCACAGCCACAAGTAAGAGATGACCTTTCCACATGCCCCCCAGTGGTCCTAAGGGACACATTCACATCTTGCTCAGCCCTGACCTGACCCCCACCCAAAAGAGGAAAAGCATCTGTCAGAACCATAATTTCCCATTGTGAGGCCTCAGCTCGTCAAAGTACTTCTGACTTGGTGTCACCTGAATTGGATTTTATGAGTACAATGGAGGCATTGGTCTCATCTTGCACTGCTGGTATAAGATGGGTTAACTTTGTTAAATATGTTGGTATGTTATATACGTATGACTCATTAGAAATAATCGTTTTGCCTAGTCATGTTGAATCATTCATCTGGAGCACAGCTGAAGGGGTTAATTAAAAACAGCTGCATCTGAAAATGCTAGTATATATTTCCTTCTCAGAGAGCACAGGAAAGAAAAAGGAGAACTTCCATGGAGATGGGAGTTCTCTAGAAGCCAAGACGAGTGTGAATAGAGCCTGCATGCTCTGAGAATCAGGAGAGAATCAGATTGAGCAAATTTAAGCTGGCTGTGGGTAAGTTTAAAACTTGTTCTACAGCGGCATTAAAGTGGAAGAACACATTGTGGTTGAAGAACAAAGTGTGGTTAGTTATATGAATTGTGCTTTTCTATTTGAATTACTCATGTAAAAAATAGCCTGGTACTCCTTATCTTACCTGCATTTTATAGTTAATTTGAAAAAAAAAAGTTAACTGTAATTAAAATTATGAGCTTCTTTCTTTATAATTCCCCACCCCCACCCCTGGGGTACTGGGGTTTGAATACAAGGGTGCTCTACCACTGAGCTACATCCCCACCCCTTTTTATTTTTTAATCTGGAGACAGGTTCTCGCTAAGTTACTGACGCTGGCTTTCAACTTGTGGTCCTTCTGCCTCAGCCTCTGGAGTTGCTGGGATTACAGGTATATGCCACCATATCTGGCACTTTAAAATTTTAGTTAATTAATTTTAATTTTATTGTCTTAAGAACACTAAATAGGAGTTCTACCCTCTTAAATTTTAAGTGTGTAATACAATATTATTGACCATAGGTATTGAAGGGCAAAAACTCACACCGGGACCGCCATGTAGAAACAGAGGGTTTATTAACCAGCCTCTACGGTTGGAAGAGACACCAAAGGGACTTGTGAAGAGAGGGGAACTGGCAGGAGGAGACGAGTGAGGATGAGGAGAAGAAGGAAAAAAAAGAGGGAGGAGCTCCTGCCTGGTGAGGGTTTAAATAGCGACTTGGGTGGGCCAAAGGACCCCTGACTCCATAGGCTGCCGGAGATCGGAAGTGAGACCTGTAACCTTGGGATTGGCTCAGAAAGGGAGAGCCCGCCCCTGGTGAATTCCTGCGAGAGGTATGCACTTCCAGAGAGGCAAAGCTCAGACTTACAGAATAACCCAATACACCTGGGGCGTGGCTAATTTAGAACACCTGGGGGTATGGCCTGTCAGCCCGATTTTATGTAACAGGTATCATGTTGTATAACCAATCTCTAGAGTTTATTCATATTACTAAATGTTATGCCATGTCCTTAGTCCCCAGTGATCATTCTATTCTTTAATTTTCTGAATTTGACTATTTGATAGCTCATATAAATGAAGTCATGCAGTACTTGTTTTTTCCCCATATGGCCTATTTCACTTAGCAACATGTCCTTGAGGTCCATCCATGTTTTCACATATTACAGAATTTCCTTTTTTTTTAAGGCTGAATAGTATTCCATTGTACATATAGGCTACCCTTTCCTTATCCATCCATGTGTTGATGATGTTGAGCTTGTTTCCACATCTTAGCTACTGTGAATAGTGCTACAATGAACATGGAAGGGCTATTATCTCTTCAAAATCCCGATTTCAATTTCTTTGACTACATATGCATATGCAGTAGTGGGATTGTGGGATCTTATGGTAGTTTTATTTTTAATTTTTGAAGTGCCTCTGTACTTTCTGTAGAGGCTGCAACATTTTGTATTCCCACCAGTCTCACTCATGTCCTATGTGAGCAAGGGAAAGGGTTCCTCTTCAGAGGGATGGGCTGGCTGAGAAATAAAAGAGAAAATAGTACTGAAAAATAACCATAGGACACAGAAATATAGTTTCAGAGCAGGGGCAGTGATGGGCCAAGCTGACCAGATGGGTGCAGCTTCTAACAAAGAAAGGAGCCTGGGCCTGGTTTATTTATATCAGAGCAGATCAAAGGGATTCGATGGAAAGTTCTTCACACAAACAGGATAAAGGTGGGGGCAGGTAGGCTGCTCGGTTTTTAGCGGGTCATGCCCATCTTTGGTGCTGCGTGGGACCTTTCTGGGCAGAGCTGAGAGGGAGTTCACACATATAGGGCCATCTTGACAGCGGGATTGCCACTCTGAGTTCCCAGATACCCCAGACCTTTCCCCTCAATGGCTTCAATGCTGAAAAGGTCCACATATATTTCATGATTGGTTTCCTGCACACCAGCAGTGTGCAAGAGTTTAATTTCTCTACCTCCTTGCCAAAACTTTTTTTTGTTTAAATACTAACCATTTTAGTAGGTGAGGTGATATCTCATTGTGGTTTTGATTTACATCTCTGTGATTATTGGTAATGATAAACATTTTTTTTCATATACCTGTTGGTCATTTGTATGGATTTGAGAAATGTTTCTTCAAGACCTTAGCCCATTGTTTAACCAGGTTATTAGGTTTTGTTATTGTTGTTATTGAACTTTTATGTGCTTATATATTTTTAAAATCTTTGCTCCATATCAGGTATATGATTTGCAAATATTTTCTCCCATTCTTTTGTGTCATATCCATGAAACCAATGCCATCAGCCTTTTTTTCTTCCATTTTCTTCTAGGAATTTCATAGTTTCAGGCCTTATGTTTAAGTCTTTAATCCATTTTGAGTTCATTTTTGTGTATTGGATACACTCAGGGCCCAATTTCATTGTATTACATGTGGGTACCCACTTTCCCCACTGTGTATTTTTGGCACCCTTGTCAAAGATAATTTGACTATCTATGCATGAATTTATTTCTGTGCTATTTCCTTATGCTTTTCAGCATAAACAATATGTATTTCTTAGTTCTATAAGTGGAAAACAGTGAATTTATTAATTGCATTAATTATGTGTATCATATCATATGCACATTTAGTTCTTGCTATTTCTGTTCCTTATCCACAAAGCATTGTTACTATGCTTTGCCAAAGGATGCAGAGGCACTATGTGTGGGTTTCTGTACAGCTTTCCCTGTGACTTAAGCTTTCATGCCCACTGCTTCTTTTTTTTTTTTAAATACTTTTTGTTGTAGACAAATACAATACCTTTTTTTTTTTTTGTTTTTATTTATTTATTTTTATGTGGTGCTCAGGATCAAACCTAGTGCCTCATGTATGCTAGGCAGGTGCTCCACCATTGAGCCACAATTCTGCTACCTCTATATCACCAAAGTCCTAAAAGGGAAGAAGCTAAGCTTGCCAGCCCAGCCCTGGTCCTCACCAGCCCCCTCCTCAGCAGTGGCAGGAGGCAGAGGAAGGAGACAGAAGACCAAAGCCTTCCTGTCCAGGGGTGGTTTTTTAAAGAACCACCTTTCCCCATTTCCCATACTCACTCCTGCCAGGTTGTGAGGCAGGGCAGTGGAGGAGCTGAGTCTTGGGGAGCTCAGGATCTGGGCTCTTTGTAGTTTTTTTGCCTTTTAGAGAAGAAGAAGAAAAAAAATCTTTCCTCTATTTTGTTCTTGCTTCTATTGATGCCTTTCTCTTCTACTCTCTGGCCCCAATTTCTATAAACTGTTTTTGAGTGTCCTATGGGCCAAGGCAGGGCCAGAGGTCTTTCCCCCCTCCTCGAGCCCCTCAACTCCTTTCCAGGTTTTACCCACAACCCCACTGGTTGCCAGACACTAAACCTGCCCACACTGCCTGCCCCACCTCTCACCATGCCCAGGACCACAGTGATTCTACCCAAGTGCCTGGGTTGGGGACAGGGAGGAAGGGAGGCCCAGGAAGTTCTTCCCTGATTTTTCATAATAACTTTTCCTCCAGAATTTGGGTTTTGGACTTTTCCTGGTTTTTGACAAATGAGGGGGACTCTGGGCTCAGGCATGGGAAGGGGGCTGGCATGAGAGTCACCACAGCTCTAATGGCATGTTTTTGTACAGAATTTGATGGTTAATTCTTTGTTCTCTTGAAATGAACAGAGGAAAATGGAGGGGGAAAAAAAAAAAGAATGTTGTTAAGCCAGGCATTGGTGGTGCACATCTGTAATCCCAGCAATTTGGGAGGCTGAGGCAGGAAGATGGCAAGTTTTAAGCCAGTCTCAGCAACTTAGTGAGGTCTGTCTAAAATAATTAAAAGGGCTGGGATGTGGCTCAGTGATTAAGTGCCTCTGGGCTCAAAACCCTGCAAGTTGGGGGAATGCAGTCAAGAATCAGCAGACCCATTAAATAGCACCTCTTATTGACTGAGGCCTAAGCAAGTTTAGCCTTCTTTGCTTGGGACATAAAACTTGTCTCCACTCGAAGTGCCCATCAAAGGTGGAGCCAGAGAATACTGAAAAGGAAACGTTAACAATAATTTGCCTCCTTTTCTGGATCCTTTCTGAGGCTGAACAGCTTATGAGACATCTCACTCCCTCTAAATTACCTGGCTTCCATGTTTATGATCTTTTCTTTGTTGAGTTAGCTTCCAGTTTAAAATGTTTCATTCTCATTGTGAAGGCTTCTTTAATAGTGTATTGAGATTTTGGGGGTGGGGTATAACTCATCATTTCCACTCTAGATAATGTAATTTTATTGCCTCTTTTCTAGGTTCCCAGGTATGAAGATGAGATCAGTTTATGGCTAAAACAGATTGAATATTATTTTTTATTCTCATTACTTAATATCCTTGTCTAAAATCAGACTCAGTCATTTATTATTGCTTTTATCTCTAATTTGAGGGCAATTTTTATCTTGTCTTAGGAACTGACAGCTAAGATACTACAACAATGACAACTAAATATTGTGTCACATGTCATAGTTTATAAAATGCTTGTCATATACCTTCCCTTAGGATCCTTATAATTATCATATGAGACAAGTATTATTACTATTACCTCTTTATTATTATTAGCTCTTCTTTATAAATTGAGTTCTCAAATAGGTAATTTGCCCAAGACACAAACCTAGAAACTCAAATTAAGGTGGTTTATCTCAATCCCAAGTTCAATATGATCATGATTATTACATTATTACCACCATCATCATGGCAGTCATTAATCCTTACTGTACTCCTGACAAAGATGGTTGATTATACCTTCTTGTTTAATTCTGCAGCAGTCCTTTGGTCCTTTGTCAAAACCCAACTCACCATGGCTTAAATAAACAGTAGATTTTTCCTCATGAAAGCTGGAGAGTTCTGACATTGGTCAGAGACCCAGTGGTGTACTGCCTCTAGGTCATCTTTTGGTCTTCCATTCATGGTTGCATAATAACCCCAAGGGCCTAGAGCATCTTGGAATCCATGATTGCATTCAAAAATGGGAACCATAGTGAGACTTTTCTCCCCATCCTATTCCTTATGAAGGAAGCTCCCCGGCTGACTTTCCCATTCATCTCATCTTATTTCATCTTAGTCACGTGTATCCCTAGGCCAGACATGGGGACCATCTTCCTTGAGGAATAAAGGAATCTCTCTTGGGAGCTAACACAACCCACTAAGGGTCCCACTAAGGGTCTTGCTGCACGAAGTTGCTCAGCAGAGGCTGGAATCTAGTCCTCGTACTACAGCACACACATCACGATGTGTGTCCCAGTGTGTTGATCCAAAGGAAAGGGTAGTGCTTTGCAGTTGGTCTGCCTTTTAAGTTGCATTTTGTAAATCTTAGGAAGACCTGGAACAGCTAGGAAGGGCTGTGGCTGGTTAGTAAAGAAGACACTGGTGGGATTTGGTATGAGATGGGATCAGCCACTAGATGTTATTAATAGTCCCATTTTAAAGATGAGGAAATTGAGTCACAAAGAAATTATTTACCAAGGTTACAAGCTGCTAACTCACAAATTGGAATTTGCAAATTAACTGTCTGACCATGAGGCCCACGGTCCCACCACTAGTCTAACTGCTTTTCTGAAATAAAGTCTAATATTAGCCTTGCAAACTGACAGATTCACAACATAAAAACTACTTAAAATTGATCCTTGAAGGAACTAGATTCCTGACTAATGAAAAATAAAAAACTGATCAAGCTGCCAAAATTATTAGTTTTAGGGGCTTCCAAGATGTCATTAATTATAGATAGAACAAGAGATAGTGAACATTATGACTATTGGTAAAAATTCTCTAAAGCTTTTGGCCTTTACTAGCTTGCAAGGAGAATCATCCTGTCAGAAGAATTAGAAATTCTAACTCTAGTTGCCAAATCTACCAACAATTTCCTTTGTGACAATCTATATTCACTTACCTCCATTTTTTTCCTTAGGCTAATAATTTATGTCAGTTGGAGCTCAGTGTTTTATGAACCAAGGGTGAAATTATTAAATTTTATTGTTTGTGATTCCTTCCTTAAGTTATATTCCTATAATTGCAAACTCTCTGCATTCCCCAACCTCTATTTTGGATTTATTACTAGCCTTCTTACTGCCTTTTTAGATCTCAGAAGTAAACTTCAAATATTTACAAATCTCAATTTCATGTTTTCCCTTTCATAAATCTATGGGCAAATTCAGTGCTGGAGACAGAGAGCAATAAATCTGGATATTTATGTATTGTGCCAGCAGGCGCTGCACAAACTTCCCGGCGTAGCTTGGTCAATGAACCTCAGTCTTGACCTGTAACACTGGTTCTAGTCTAATCCTGAGGCTCATATTAACAGAATCATTATAAAACATCTGGTGACTTGTATATACAAAACCCTTCCCACATTCCTTCAGCCATAATTTGTAATCAGACAAGTTTAGTGGGCACATATGTTCTCCACGTTAATAGAGAAAGGTGCATCAATGGTGTTTGTACCATATATTACTCTTCCCTTTGAATATAGGGATGTAGTGATGGCACAGACTAGTTTAAGGTTATGGTTAATTCTGCAAATAATCTGAAAAACAATTATTTTTTAAGATCTCTCATTCTAAGCCCATTTACAGGGCTTCAAAAAATAAAATACAAAAGTTCTAGAAGAACGTATAGTGGGATCAAAAAATAATTTTATGGTGGAGAAGGCCTTACTTAAGCATAACACAAAATTCAGAAGGCATAAATAAGAGGCCACAAAAATTGACAACATAAAAATTTAATGTTGCCCTAGGGATGCAGCTCAGTGGTAGAGTTGTTTGCCTATCGTACACATGGGCCTGGGTTTGATCCCTACCATAGCATTAAGAAAAGAAGAAGAAGGAGAAGGAGGAGAAGGAGAAAGGAGGAGGAGGAGGAGGAGAAGAAGAGGAAGAAGAAGAAGTTCAGTGTTTATACAACATTACCCAACGAAGACAGATGATGAAATGAACTTCTTCTTCTTCTTTTTTTTTGGTGATGGAGATTGAACCCAGGGGTGATTTACTACTAGGCTATATCCCCAGCCCTATTTATTTATTTGTTTATTTATTTTAGGACAGGATCTTGCTAAGTTGCTGACAGTCTTATCAATTTGCTGAAGTTGACCTCAAACTTGTGATCCTCCTGCCTCAGTCTGCCCATTGATGGGATTATAGGCATGTGCCACCATGCTCAGTCCTGGAGAACTATTTAAAAATATGCAGAAGATCTTATAAATGAATATGAATAGCCAGGCATGGTGTCACATGGCTGTAATTCCAGCAGTTTGGGAGGCTGGGGTAGGAGGATCACAAGTTCAAAGCAGCCTCAGCAACTAAGTGAGGCCCTAAGTGACTTAGTGAGATTCTATCTCAAAATAAATAAATAGAAGGGGTGAAAGAGGGCATCCCTGTATTGTTCCAGTTTTTAGAGGAAATGCTTTCAATTTTTCTCTATTTAGAATGATGTTGGCCTTAGGCTTAGCATAGATAGCTTTTACAATGTTGAGATATGTTCCTATTATCCCTAGTTTTTCTAATGTTTTGAACATGAAGAGGTGCTATATTTTGTCAAATATTTGCCCTTCAATAGATGAATGAATAAAGAAACTGGTATATATACACAATGGAATATTACTCAGCATTAAAAGAGAATAAAATCATGGCATTTGCAGGCAAATGGATAGAGTTGGAGAATATCATGCTAAGTGAAGTAAGCCAATCCCCAAAACCAAAGGCAGAATGTTCTCGCTGATAAGCGGATGCTGATACATAATGCGTGCACGCACGCCCGGTTGCAGGGAACATGGGAGGAATGGGGGAACTTTGGATAGGGCAAAGGTGAGGGAAGGGAAGAGAGGGGGCATGGGGTAGGAAAGATGGTGGAATGAGATGGACATTATTACCCTAGGTACATGTATGATGACACAAATGGTGTGACTCTACTTTGTGTACAACCAGAGAAATGAAAAATTGTGCTCCATTTGTGTGCTATGAATAGAAATGCATCTGCTGTCATGTATAACAAATTAGAACTAATAAATAAATAAATTTTTAAAATGAATCAGGAAGAAATTGCACCCATTATGTGTCGTTGAGTGCACCTGGAGTAACAAAGTCTTGGCATGAGAAATAATTAATTAATTAATTAATTAGCTAATTAATTAATTAATTAATTCTGGGGGTGTAACTCAGGGGTTAAGCACTCGGGTTCAATTTGTATGAAGAAAATGAGTCATTCAGTTACAAAAGTAGAGAGCATGAATAGAAAGTTTACAGAGAGATTAATGTAAATAATGGAGGAGAAAAGAATGGAACAGATCTAACATCATTTATAATTGGAGAAATGGTGATTAAAACAATGAGATTTCTTTTTTAAACTATTAGATTGGCAAAAACTAGAAAGTGAGATAATATACAGTGTGCACAATGGTGTGACCAAAAGGAACTTTTATACATTGTTGGTGGGAAGATAGATTTGTGAAGCTGTTTTAAAGAACATCGTGGTAAATTCTCTCTCTCTTTTTTTTTTTTTACATTTCTTTTTTTTTTTTTTTCTGGTTGTATGCAAAGTATATTCACACCATTCGTGACTTCATACATGCACTTAGGGTAATGATATCCATCTCATTCTACCATCTTTGTTTTTTTACTTCACCCTTTTGCCCCCTCCCTTCCCCTCCCTCCCCATTGGCCATTCCAGTATTCCTCTAATCCTCCTATGCTCCCCGTCCCAACCCGACTGTGAATTGGCCTCCTTATATCAGAGAAAACATTTGGCATTTGGCTTTTTGGGATTGGCTAACTTCACTTAGCATTATATTCTCTAACTCCATCCATTTTCCTGCAAATGCCATGATTTTATTGCTGAGTAATATTCCATTGTGGGTATATACCACATTTTCTTTATCCATTCATCTACTGAAGGGCATCTAGGTTGGTTCCACAGTTTAGCTATTGTGAATTGTGCTTCTATAAACATTGATGTGGCTGTGTCCCTGTAGTATGCTGTTTTCAGGTCTTTTGGGTAAAGACCAAGGAGTGGGATAACTGGGTCATAAGATGGTTCCATTCCAAGTTTTCCAAGGTATCTCCATACTGCTTTCCATATTGGCTGCACCATTTTGCTCTAGAATATATAAAGAACTCAAAAATCATAACACCAAAAAAACAAATAACCCAATCAATAAATGGGCCAAGGAACTGAACAGGCACTTCTCAGAAGAAGATATACAATCAATCAACAAATACATGAAAAAATGCTCAACCTCTCTGGCAATTAGAGAAATGCAAATCAAAACCACTCTAAGATTTCATCTCATACCAGTCAGAATGGCAGATATTAAGAACACAAACAACAATAAATGTTGGAGAGGATGTGGAGAAAAAGGCACACTCATACATCTTGGTAAATTCTATGAATATAAAAGTACTGTACCCTTTGACTTGGCAACTCCACTAGTAAAAATTATATTTCACTTGCCAGTGTATATATATGCATATGATTGTTCATTTTAGCATTGTACTTTAAAAAAGTATAAACACCTTTGCTATCAATAAGGCACTGAAGGCATTGGTTGCATAAATGATGGTATATTCCTGTATTAGAAAGTCTCTCCCCTCCCCAGTACTAGGGATTAAACCCAGGGGCACTCTGCCACTGAGCTACATCCACAGCCCTTTTTGTTTTTTATTTTGAGACAGGGTCTTGGTAAATTGCCAATGCTAGCCTTGAACTTGTGATCTTCCTGAGTAGCTGGGATTATAGGTGTGTGCCATATACAAGGTGAGGGAATTCTTTTTTTTATCATTCATTGTGTTTATATCTGTCATTTGGATTCTTATTGTTACAAAATAGTGAAGTAAAGTAAAAGCCATCATAACCTGAATATACGCACTAAATAATTGCCATTCTAATTCAAATCTCTCTCCTTGTGATATACTACTATCCAGATGGGAACAGCTCAAATCATTATACATAAAAATTGTCTGATAGTTTTAGATGAATCAACAATTAAAGAAAACAAAAACAATAACAATGAGGACAAAATAGACATACCCAAAAGAAAATAATTTGTAAAGAATTTTTAACTGACAGGCTGAGGAAAGATAATAAAACCCAAAAAGAGTTTTGCACAAAAAACACTCATTAAGATACTATTTTAGGGGTGAGGGTATATCAGCAGTAGAGTGCTTGCCTAGCATCCATGAGGCATGGGGTTCCATCCCTAGGCACCACATAAACCAATCAATTTAAAAAAAAGGAAAGAAACTGCATTGAGTTATCATACAATTTGGAATTTGTAGGGGGGAAGATCTGATTCCTGACCTCAGCTACACTTGATTATTTTCTTCCTTCTAAGAAATAACACATGGTTGCAATTCTAAATATTGTTTCAAATGAGAAATTTATTCTCAAGATTTTTTTTTATAACTAAGTCCTGACAAAAATATTTTCTCACTGTATTTTGGTCTCAGTTTTAATTTTAAGAAGCCTATTCTTGATTATTGTTATCCCGATGTAACCTCCCACATATCTATAAGGGAAGAGATTATCAATTTTTTTCCTCCTGCTTGGGTACAACTTTTTAAATGATATACATATATGTATGTTTGTATGTATATAGGACATTTCCTCTTAGGACACACAAAAGCTACTGATAGCAGTACCTAGCAGTAGGCCCTGGTGAGAGAAATGTCAAGGCTTGCAGGATGGAGGAGACATTTGCATTTGACAGTTATTTCCTTGTATAATTTTTGAATCTTTGGGTGTGATTGTATGTATATACATTCGGGAACTTTTAAAATCTAACAAATCACAACAGAGAATCAAAATAAAATTTAGAACTAAATCTATCAACAGATGTTTTCAATCATGAGTTAAGATTATCTTGTTATTGAAAAAGAAATTTCACAGGGTAAATAAGGAAGCAAGTATTTCACCAAAAACAATCCTGTAACTTTAATAAAACCTCCCTCATTATGAGACCAGAGCCAATCATTCACACAAAAGTGACCTAAAATCACAGTTAAATTTATAAGGGACTCCATAACCCTACAATTTTTTCCTCTAGTATTTCATTTCTGGCATCTCATAAATTAGTCACCTAAAACTTCCCAATGTGAAACCATTTCCCTCTCAGCGTGACTTGAGTACATTTTAGTTTCCTCAGCTCATTAAATATGTAAGGAGTCCACATTTGTTCTTTTTTTAAATTTTTTTTTTTTTTTTTAAATTTATTTATTTGCTTTTAGTTGTACGCAATGCGTTTATTTGTACGTGGTGCTGAGGATCGAACCCAGGCCGCGCACGTGCTAGGCGAGCGCTCTACCGCTGAGCCACAATCCCAGCCCCCACATTTGTTCTTGAGAGGACATTTCTTCTTCCTTAGAAATTATTTTAAATTTTTTTTAAGTTGTTGATAGACCTTTATTTATTTGTATGTGGTGTTGAGAATCGAACCCAGTGCCTCACACATGTCAGGCAAGTGCACTACTGCTGAGCCACAGCCCCAGCCCTTTCTTAGAAACCACGTCTTTCACATCCTCTCCTTTTTCTTGTATCCCCTCCTCATTCCTGAACCCACCCACAGCCTGAAGCACCAAGATATGTGCCTGGTTTGTCACCACTGGTCTTGCCAGTCCCCTCAGCCCACAGTTTCTGAGCTCAGGCTGAACATGGGTCACCCTGGTTAGCAGCATGACACATGAAGAAACTGCAAAAATAACATGAATCTGGCCAGATGTGGTGGTGCTCACCTGTAATCCCAGTGGCTTAGGAAGCTGAAGCAGGAGGATCCCAAGTTCAAAGCCAGCCTTAGCAATTTAGGAGGCACTAAGAAACTTAGTGAGACTTTGTCATTAAATAAAACATAAAAAAGGGGTGGGGGGCTGGGGATATGGCTCAGTTGGTAGAGTGCTTGTCTCGCATGCACAAGGCCCTGGGTTCAATCCAAAGCACCACAGAGGGGGAAAAAAATAAGAACTTTAGAGGCTGTGTATTTGAGCGGTGCATGGTGGCGCACACCTGTAATCCCAGCACTTGGGAGGCTGAGGCAGGAGGATTGCCAGTTCAAAGCCAGCCCCAGCAATGGTGAGGCACTTAACAACTCAGTGAGACCCTGTCTCTAATAAAATACAAAAAAGGGATGTGGATGTGGCTCAGTGGTTAAGCACCCCTGGGTTCAATCCCTGGTACCAAATAAATAAATAAATAAATAAATAAATAAATAAATAAAAATAAATAAAAATAAAAAAACATAAAATTCCTTACAGTGTGAACTGGGGGAATATCACTCCTCTCTCCTCTGCTTCCTATGTTACCCTGAGGACAAACAAAGGGCTTAAAATGGCTTGCAGGGCCCTCCATGATTTGGATTTGACTCTCTCTGCCTCTCTGAAATTATCTACTACTATTTATCCCTCAGTTCACCCCACTTTACCCATATTACTTTAGCAACTCTCAAATTCTGAGTTTTAGAAAACAGACTAATCCCATTTCAGTGATATACTCAAATGACTTTAGTTTTTTAATAGATTGGGACCAGGGTTGCATTGTGAATTTGCGTACTCTCTTCACCCCCACTAGAAGATAGCTTTGCAAAGTCAGAGGCTATTTGATTCAGTTATTTCTGGTGTCTAGAGCAGTTCCTGGTACATGGTGCCTGTTCGAGAAAGTTTTGTTGGAGGATTTATTAGTGATTGAGTTGGAAAAACCCCACACACTCTGGAATCAAACAAATGGCTTCACATTTCTGCTTTATCAAGTATTATGTGTTATTTTAAAAATCTTTTCCCTTTTCTGAATATTAGTTTTACCTTGTGCAAAACTGGAATAGTTAGTGATCTCAGATTTGGAGGGAATATTTAGTGCTATAATCTATCTCAAGTGCCTGGTATAAGGTAGAATTTCATAAATGTTAACTATTTCTAGTCTCTTTTCTCCCCTTCCAAGTTTTCTTCAAAGAAAGAGATGGAGGGACAGGATATTTAAGGTCAAACTGGTATTCACTGAAGTCATTTAGTAAATGTTTCTTGAGCATCTACTATGCTGCAGACACTACAGGCACAAAGATGAATGAGTTATTATGCATCCCTCAAGGAACTCATTTCATTAGAATGACTCATTTGTTAAACTAAGAATAAGACCTGAGGAAATGAGAAGTTCTCATAGACTATGAAAATATTAATCTTACATTGACCACTGTTCTCCCTTATACCTGTGAAAATTATTACCCTACTATACTTAGTTTTATATTTTTCAATTATACCTTAAAAATGTAGTGAAGCATTCAGATAAACACAAACATCTATATCCATTCAGGGTTAATTAGTATCATTAAATTTTCTGAGTTTCTTTTTTTTAATACCATATTAAATTTGCAGTTTTAAAAACGAATGCTATATAAATAGTAAGGGGAATGTTCAGTTTTAGGATTTTTGGATGATATTTTAATGAACAAATGATGTTGGGTTTTTTTAAAAAATAGTATGAATTGAGGAAAAAAATGTATCCTTTTGAAAAAACTTTCATTTTTAATTTACCACCGTGCGTTCATTACACAGGGAATTGTTGTGGATCTATGCACGGTTCAGAAAAGTGAATGTCAGTGAAATACAGCATGCACAACAGTTGAATGGTCCCTAAATTGTTATTACTATCATTTCAATTATTTATGCAGTAAACTGTATAATATAACAATAACATTAAAAGATAAATACAGACTTCAGCTCCCTGATGTGCCACTTCTTCCTCCAGATCATATTTACAATTAACCAGAAGTCAGAATTCCAACTCTTATTGAGAAATATTTTCCTTGCTTTTGAATTGTACCAGCTCCTCCTCTGTCTCCCTACTGTACTCCACATCTGATGAAACATTTATTTGGACAAACAAAATACATATGTACAAATAAATACGAATGTCAGGAGCTGACACACAAATGCAAACACATGTCTTTAGCCAGGCCCAGCATTTGACAGTATGACAGGCTAAAAGAGCATTTTGAATGGAAACTGCGCACAACGTCTCTGAAAAGAATGACCAGACAAAAACGCTGTAATCAATTTCATGTCTGTAGGAAATACACTTTTCTTTAAAAGTGTGATGCTGTGATGACTCATAGTGGCAAGACAGGTAGCAGAGGAATGGATGCCTGGAAGCCATGAATGGCAGGGTAGCAGCTGGAAACACAGCCTCCCAGCCCTGTCACCTGACCTGCCACTTGATTGAAGAAGAATTAAGGACAAGTTTCTGAATCCTCCTGCACAGGGATGCCAGGAAACCAATCATCGCCCAACCACTTTGTGGGGCCATTAACAGAGCCTCAGACTCCATCTTTGTCCAAATGAAAGCACAAAGAAAATAACTTTTCATCTGAAGAATCATCTTAAGATCCCCAAATGGAAAGTAAGGGGAGCAGTAAACCTCTTAAACTCTAGTTTGGCAGCTCTTAACACAGGGCATTAAGGTAAGAAGGTTATTTATGGCAAAGAAGAAAGGCTAGAGAATTCCAAAGCAGGAGGTAGAAGGACAAAGAGAGAGGAGCTGAGTTCAGTTTTAATCACCCCTGCTCCATTCAAATGTGAAGGAAAATGATTTCATAAAAAATCAGCCAGGCGCCATGGTGCAAGCCTGTAATCCCAGTGACTAGGGAGGCTGAGGTAGGAGGATTGAAAATCAAGGGCCAGCCTGGGCAACTTAGCATAACCATTGCCTGCTTGGAGACATCCTGTCTCAAAATTAAAAAATAAAAATAAAAAGTACTGAGGATGTAGCCCCAACATGGTAAAGTGACCCTGGGTTCAATTCCCACTACCAACAAAAAAAACAAAAAAAAAAACCCAGGGACTGGGGTTGTGGCTCAGTGGTAGAGCGCTTGCCTAGCATGTGTGCAGCCCGGGCTCGTAAAAACGCATTGTGTACAACTAAAAGCAAATAAATAAATATTAAAAAAAAAAAAAGGTGCCACAGTAGCTCAAAGGCAAAGTCTTCGTTTTTAATTCCTTGTTTAGATAATTCAGGCAGTGTATATGTTGTACCCTCCCAAACAAAAGATGATCTCTGAATGCCCCTTAACTTTGCAGGAAGATGGTAGCGTTTTCTCGTCTGAAGCCACACCCTTCCCTCAGCCCCTTTCAGCATCTAGCCTTTTTTTCTACCTCTTGGGACTAAAATGTGCTTCTGGGGCTTCAGATGGTGAGGGTTTGGCTTTGGGTTTTGGGATTCACTTTTCAGACCAGTCTGCCCCCTCTATTTTATTTTTCTTTCAGGGATTTCCTTCTCTAGAGGGCAGAACAAGGAGAAAAAGTTCTGTGTTCCACTATTCTTCCTGGTTCCCTTGGGAAGAGGGTAAGAGTTAAGTTTTGATGACATTATTTTGTTTCCAGGACTCCCCTCTGGAATGAAGCCCCTCACAGGCACAGAAGGGAGCTGGAGGGACTCTCTTTCTCTCCTGTGCCCTAGAGCCTGATCTAGCCAGGCCAGCACTTTCTGCTGAACAGAAGTCTCCTGGACCCCCTTTGGGAGAAACCTGGGCTGCTTCCGAGGCAAATGATGGCTGTAATCATTTTCAAAGGTTTCGTGTTTGCACCTGGGAGGGGACTTGAGGCAGCAAGAGGGCACTCTATGAATATTCATGAGCAAGCCAAGAAAGCGCTTTCTTTTCTGAGTGTGGCTGAAAGGGTAACTGAAAACTGTACCACAGTGTAGGTAACCTAGAAACCCCAGCCTGGGAGGAACAGCAGGGATGCAGAGGGACAGAGGGAGTGCAGGGAGTGCATTCCAGCCAGCTAGCGCTCTCCTCCAGGGAGGAGTGGCAGCAAAACCCTGTCCTTTGGACTCTGCCTTAGAGAAAGTTGGAGCCAGAAGAGGTACCCTCTGTCACCAAGTGTTGGTGGTTGGAGGACTTAATCAGGGCATCTAAGAACACATTCACCGACCCTTGGCTGTTAGTACTGGCCGGCTCATTTAGCTCTAAATGCATCTCCTCTTGTAATTCAGGGCAAATATCTGAAGGTGGGAAACTGGCCACTACGTCCATCCATCCTGATGCTCCCCAAAGGGGTGAGAACAAATGTTCCACTGGGGGCCCCTTTACTTGGCGAAGCAAGGGTTGTCACAAAACACAGGGGGAAGATGGCTTTTTATGCTATAGCTACAGAACAGTGTGGCATTTGATCTAGTTTCTTCAGAGGAGTAGGGAAGGTGGTGGGAAAACCATGGACTGTGAAGCTGGATATTCATGGATCCCAACTGACTGGCATCTTGGAACCACACCCGTCTCCAACCCTTGTGGTTCCTGAATTTTTTTTTTTTTTTTTAAGTATGGAATTCTTTTATTGAGGAACTCTTATAAAGAACTTTAATATACGAAAGAGATTAAAGCAAAGCTGCTCTAGTAGAAGAGGCTGAAGGATGTGGAGCCCATCCTTCTCTCTCCTTTCCCAGTTGGGGAGTAGGAGGATGGAAGAGGAGGAAAGGGGCTGGGTCTCTATGGTCCATTCTGGGGCCCTTGGGGCTCTTCAATTTGAAAACCACTGGACTAGATGTGCTGAAGTTCCATTCATTCTTTAAATCTCGTGATTTAATCTATCTTCCTTCTGAAAGTGCTCGTATTCATAACTGGCACATTTGGGAGCAGAGGGGAAGGGAGGAGAAAGGGAGGGAGGGAGGGAGAAAGCCACTCTTGTAAATCTGGGTCTCGTGGGGCTGGAGTCCCAGACTGGAAGAATGTCTTGGATGTTTCAGCAGTGTTCAGCATGCTGTGTCACTGTTTGTCTTGGCCTTTTTTGTCTGTGTGCAGCAGCAGCGTAAATGAATGTGCTTCATTTCCTCAGCAACAAGACTGGCTTGTGTATGTCCCTGATGAGCAACCAGGGGAGCGAGTGGGGTGTCCTAGTGTTGCCAGGGACAGGCTGACAGTAGTACCAAATTAGGAAAGGGACCGATGGAGGACTCCTGGCCAAACTGCATCACCGCCGACACTCTGCCAGTAAAATCAGTGGAAGTGTGTGTAATCCTGGGTAGACTAGAATGATCTGTGCCCTGCCAGCAATGCAGGAACAAGGATAATCAAGCGGGACATGGTTCTTTAATAAGTGTAAAACTAAACATCATCAAAATGCTGCAACACAATACCAGGGGCTGGAAGTGGTTAGTGTTGTGATTACAAAAGGGGCATGGGCATGGGATGTCGTTTCTTGCAAAGATCCAAGAAAACGTCTCGCTTTCATTTTTATAAACAGAGTCATAGCACACTAGAGTCACTCCTTATTTCAAGCATATAGTCATACCACCTTTATTTGGAACATGAGTGAAGGGATTGCCATGGTATATAAATCCAGGACAAGACTGGGTATTGTATATTCTCCTCAAAAAAGCAAAATGCAAGGCCCATTTTAAACAAATACAGAACCATTCAGCTCTAAAGCATTGTTAATCTTTTCATTAAAAGGCACAGTCATTATGTTCCAAATCTTTCTTCCAAAGATCAGATCCAGATTTTCCAACTAATGAAACAATGGACTCATTTCTACAAAATCCAGAAGAAAGACACTAAACAAACATTATAGACCAGATCGTATAGTCACAGAGATCAATAGATTTTAGTGGGACACACACATTTTCTCTCTCTCTGAAATATGGAAGGATGTAGAATGTGCTCTCTATGAAGAAAATATTAGGGAAAAAGGCTGAGAAATAAGTCTATGAATAAAGGACAACCTGAATCCAAAATCTCTAGAGCCAACCATTCCTGCAGCTGCTGCTTCACAGTGGAGTGTGTGTGTGTGTGTGTGTGTGTGTGTGTGTGTGTGTGTTTCCTTTCAATTCCTGGCATAGGTGTAAGAACCACAGTTGTGGCTTGTGACTGTGCCTCTGCATGCCAACCCAGGGTGTTGCTGTTAGCCTATTGGGAACAAAAGTTATTTGATCTTCTTTCTTCTCCTTAAGCTCTAGCTACCTGACAGTAACTTTGGCTTTATGGTGAGAAACATGCTGAACAGTTGGAAACCTTGGGAGAGCTTAAAATATATGGGTGCCAGATCATTGTTAGTGACCGCACTTTCCCTTGGGGTAAAAATCTTACCAACAAGAATAAGCCTACATTTCCAGATGCACATTCACTTTGAATGAGCTCCCTGAGGGTAGATGGTAGAGGACAGAAGATGAAGGGGAGGTCTGTGTAAGGAAAACTCAGGGCCGGTCCCCTCTGCATTTCCTCGACTGTGTGAAAGGGGTGAGTACTGGGAAGGAATAAAACATTTCTACTCACAGAAACATGTGGTGGGGTGGTGAGGAGGGAGGAGAGTGTGCTGTTAAGTGTATATTTTTTGGCATAGGCAAATACTTGTTATTGAAGTTCTAAGTACAAGATATAGAAATTCTCCTGCTTCTAAAAGTTATATCAGGGCCTTGCTGATGATGGCAAAAACAGTTTTTCCCTTGTACCAAAAAGGCCTTGAGTGTCTCCTGCATCACTGGAGAACATTCCATGAGTGGAAGCAAGGTAAAAGAGGGAAAGTCATTCATTGGCAACCACTGGAAGAACTGAATTGTGCTGAATAAAGTATTTCATTGATTTAGTACCTATTTCAAGAGAATGAAGAGACTTTATCGGCCATTCATAATCCATCATTATGCTATATATCATAATTTCCTTGTGGCGCATGGCTTCAGGTGACATAAGAAGAAGGGAAAGGTGAGTTGTCATAGGTTCAGTGGCAAATGAGTAGCTCGGAGTTGAGTGTATACTTCTTTTATAAATGGTGTAGTAGTGCTGTAATGTTGTCACTAAGGCCTTGCTTATAACTATTGAAAATCAGATGTGGGACCAAAGGAGTTCATTGGTGGACTAGTTTGCAGTCAGAGAATCTTACTCAGTCATGGCACTAAGCACGCACCAAGCATTCATCAAATAAGTACTTAATCCAAGGAAAAACACTGCTTCCTCTGCAAATTCAGGATAGTTCCACCAATGCCCTTCCCTCCCACCAGCTTTCTGCTTTTTTTCTATATTTCTCCATTCTGACATCAAAGCCAATATTGCCCCTTTTGGTCAAAAACAATCCCTTCTCATCAAACTGCAGTGGAAAAGGTGAGCCTTTGTTATAATGGTACAGATTGGGGCCTGACAGGTAACAGTTGGCATATTCACTTTAGCTAACGTGAGGAAAAATGAATAAAAGGACTGTTTACAAATTGTCTGAAGGTTATAAGAAAATCACAAGAGATAATACAGCATCCTAGGGCTATTAATGCCTGAGTGAGCACTTCTGGCCTGAACAGTGAGGGAGGGAGTGCAATGGGAACCTGCAGGGAGATGGCTTTGTCCAGAGGCCCACTGGATGGGCAAGGCAGCCTTCAAGAGGGACTCCAAGGAGGAATTAGTGAGAGGGAACACACTGGCCCCCCTCTCCTCCCTCCTTCTCTCCTGTTTGTGCTCCTCACTGGCCAAACCCAGTGGTCAACCTAGTTCATTGTTTGGTCCTCATAGGTCAGCCTTCTGAGGCCTGGGCAGCCTATAAAGGGTAGAAAGTGAATCTGGAAGGGTCAGTTGGGTATGCAGGATAGTTGGGTCAGGCTTCAAGTCCTGTTTCTTTCCAATTAGCTATTGGCCTTGGGCAAGTTATGTAATTTCTCCTAGTCCTCCTTCTGAGGAGATAGCAATTTGGATATTATTTCTGCTTTGTAGCCTATCTCCATTCCACCTCCAATAAAAGGGGATTGTTAATGTTATGATTTTTCATAAACAGGAAGACTTGATATTCACATTTATACTACTCAACCAAACGTTTCAACTCAATAATGTACACTTATAGTACATTGTAATGCCTAATTATTTTATACTTGTTATTTATTGAGTCTACAATTTTTAACAGCTTTATTGAGATAGAATGGACATGCAAATAGACTGTGTGCACTATACGTATAAAATTTAAGGTTTGACATATATTATGTAGACACCCCTGACACATCACATCAAGATAATAAACATGTCTATCATATCAAAAATTTCTTCATGCCTCATTGCAATCCCTCCTCCTCCTTCCCTGTGCCTCTGCATCATCTGTTGATTTACTTTCTATCATTATACAACTGGATTGCTCTTATTACTATTTTAAATAAACATAATAGTGTGTACTTTAAAAAAAATCTGGTTTCTTTCACTCAGCATAATTATTTTGTGATTCATTCATGTTGTTGCCTATATCAATATTTTATTCCTTTACAAACCTGAATAATTATTCCGTTATATGACAATATCACAGTTTGTTTATCTATTTACCCAAGTATTGAGAGACACTTTTTTTTTTCCAGTTTTTGACTTATGAGGAAAGCTGTTCTGAACATTCATAGGCATGTATGTTTTCATACCTCTTACCTGGAAGTAGAATGGCTAGATCATATGGTAGGTATATGTGAACTTTTTAGGAAATTGCCACAGTTTTCCAAAGTGGTTATACCATCTTATATTTACAACAGCAGAATATTAGAGCAGAGGCAGTTCCTTAAAAAATTAAAAGGAGAAATACTATATGATCCAGTACTTCTGGGTATATACCCCAAAGAACTGAAAACAGAGACTCAGAGAGATATTTGTGTGTTTGTGTTCATAGCAGCACTATTTGCAATAGCCAAAAGGGGGAAGTGAACCATGTATCCACTGATGAATGAATGAATAAATAAAATGTGGCATGTTTATACACAATGGAATATTCTTCAAGCTTAAAAAGGAAAGAAATTTTGATACATGCTAAAACATGGATGAATCTTGATAAACCAGTCATAAGAAGACAAATATTATATTATTTCACTTATATGAGGTACCTAGTATAGTCATATTCATAGAGACAGAAAGCAGAATGTTGGATGCCAACAGCTGGAGGGGAGGGAATAGGGGGTTGTTGTTTAATGGGTTTGGAGTTGTTATTTGCAAGATGAAGAGTCTGGAGATTGGTTGTACGATAGTATAAATATACTTAACACTACTGAACCGAACATTTAAAGATGGTAAATTTCATATTATGTGTGTTTTACTATGAAAAAATAAACACAGTGAAAATGTAGAAATAATGACTGATCATAGATACAGGAGCAAAACCAAGCACTTCTGAAACCAACAGCAAACTGATGTCAGTGATGTCAGGTCAACTGATGTCACTTGGATTGAAACTTCTGTTTGTTGAATATAGTGCACATACCACAAGGTTTAAGGCTATACCAAAGAGAATTAAGGACAGAACAAATACAAAAGCCAATCAGCAAGACTTTATAGAATATTCCAAAAGTAAAAGTAACAATAATGCCTGAGTTCGGTAAATATAAGCTATCAGAGATAAAAACAAAACATGAAATAACAAACACTATAACTTTGACTTTGGTCTTTTCTACCCCTCCCCTTCTTCCATTTACCTCCATGTATTACCTGTCTAGACTCCAATATTTAGCTCTCTCTTCTCACTTTCCCACATTTCAGTGGCAGAGGCTCTGCTCCCTATCATACAGCTTTGCTACCCACGTGTCGCCCCCCAACCCCACTTACTCCTAGCAGCTCCCCAAGCATAACGGGTGGTTTCATGGTTCCTTTGTAAATACGGTTCCCTTCCTCAGGAATACTCTTCCCCATCTGTCCCCTGGATGATCTGGCTTGTCTTACACTCGGCTGAAACATCTCTTCTGTGAAGAGCGTCTCCCCACCCTCCCCCCACAGAACTAAGGTTATATAAGAGCTGTGATTATGGAAAGTATTTACAAAATACTAAAAAAAAGTAAATTAAATTATTTTGAGTCACTGTTGTATTTGTGGAATTTAAAAAGGAAAATGCACCAAAAAAGCATGATTTTAACCTATTTCTCTCTTGATTACTATATACTTTTAGGAGGATTAAAAAAAATACTTCTCAGAAGAAAATAAGCTGTCATCTTAATAATGTAGACAAATCTATTAAAAACCTGCTTGTAGCTCTCATACAACACAAGAAGCAATAGAGGAAACCCTGTATAGATTAGAGCTATTTAAAAGAATAATATTTAGATACTAAAAAATCAAACTTTCATTCTGGAGAACAGTGAAACTCCCATGAAGATAAATGGAAAATCAGAAAGACAAAAAACTAGTATAGAAAATACATCCCACTCCTGGGTCTATTCCCAAAGGACTTAAAAACAGCATATTACAGTGACACAGCCACTTCAATGTTTATAGCAGCACAATTCACAATAGGTAGGTTGTGGAATCAACCTAGATGTCCCTCAGTAGATGAGTGGATAAAGAAAATGTGGTATATATACACAATGGAATTTTACTCGCAATAAAAGAAAATAAAATAATGGCATTTGCAGGTAAATGGATGAATTTGGAGAATATAATGCTAAGTGAAGTTAGTCAATCTCAAAAATCCAAATAGTGAATGTTTTGTCTGATATAAGGAGGCTGATTCACAGTGGTGTTGGGTTGGGGTACATAGGAGGATTAGAGGAATGCTAGAAAGGTCAACGGGGAGGGAGGGAAAGGAAGGGAGCAAGGGGGGATGGAGGGGAAAAAAGAAAAGGTAGATGAATAAGATGGATATCATTATCCTAAATGCATGATTGAAGATTCGAATGGTACAAATATACATTGTATACAAACAGTGTTATGTAAAAAGATGCTCTATATGTTTATTATGAATTATAATACATACTACTATTATAAATACAACACTTTGAATGAAAAAAAAAAAAGAATACCTAAAAAAAAAAAAAGAAAATACAATCATAACTTGAATTCACTGTTTGGGATACCTCATATTGAATAGCCCTTTTCCTAAATATTTTATTCAGCTTTTATGATTTGACCATGATGTTTTCTAGAAGACAAAACCAGAACAAAAACAAACAAAACCCTGGATAGCCAAGTTTGAAAGTTGGAG
Source organism: Tamias sibiricus (assembly GCA_025594165.1). Taxonomy (NCBI): domain Eukaryota; kingdom Metazoa; phylum Chordata; class Mammalia; order Rodentia; family Sciuridae; genus Tamias; species Tamias sibiricus. Next base: position 165,633,647 of record CM046657.1, read on the forward strand.
TGGGGAGGAGGTATCTTTTTAATGTTTTGCTCAACTGGCTGCTGAATTTCTTGTTCCCATTGCGCCTTGCCCCAGCTTTGGCTGGTTTATCCCCAGGGCATGACTAAGTTGGAGCACTCTTCCTTGGGTGTGGTTTTCTTTCTCTGGATGCACTTCAAAAGGAGCAGGCCTTGTGAGCCTGGGGTTGAGGCCTTCTGTAACCATGACACCTTAGAACAAAGAGACTTACCACTTCAAGCAGCTACAACTTCTAGAAGAGTAAGGATTAGCAGTTAATGTTACTGAAGGAGTGGTTAGCAAGAGGGCTATTGGTGTATTTTGAGGATCTTGGCTGAATATTTAGGATTTTATTATATAGAAGACATTACAAATAGTAGGTATTTTAAAGCTTTCAGACCTGGTTCCAGATAAAATTAGTAGGAACTTCATTATTATTAACTGAACAACTATTAGGTAGCAAACATTACCTATCTCTTATCTCCTTTAATTCTCCAAATTTCTGCAAGGTGGGTACCATTTTTCTATTTTCATAAGAAAGCTAAGACTCAAGAAACGTAGTAGAGTTAACACATGTAGTGGCAGAAAAGTAACTTTCCCCAAAACTCTCTGAGTCTAATGTGTTTATCTTCCATATGTCTGGGAGCATGTGAATTTGTGTATGTGTGTGTGTGCGTGCGTGTGTACAGATTCTTTTTTTTAAGTTTCCATGGTGATTACAATGTTCAGTGGAGTTTGAGGACAGTTTTTTTTTATTGCTGAGGACAATCATTCAACCAAGGTGTGAGGGATTTAATGTGTTAATCCTGCCAGGAGCACAGTACAATATTTATATTTCAAAAGGCAAACACTGGGAATTGGCACTGTTTAGCATAACGGAATTTATAACGATTAGTGAGTTTCACTCTCTGAAGAGATATTCCTGGGGGACTCCCAGAGAACTCACAAGCTGTCCTCAAATCACACCAGAAGCAGATTTCTCTACACTTTTCCATCCCTTCCTTTTTCTTTTGCTCTACTCTTTAACGGTGGCTTCTCAAACTCTATAATTTATCAATCCATCATCAACTTGAAAAATAATTTTAAATTTATTTGAATTTAATAGGAAAACACAAATGGAATTGCTTAACTTCAGAAAATATTGCTTCAAAAGAAAACATCTTATTTCCTTTAAATTCTCTTCAGTTTTTCACTTATGAAAAACATTACCATGGAGGTGGTGTTTATTGTTGTGGATGGTGTTTTTTTGTTTAACTACCTCTCTCCATGGGCATAGTTTACATTTTCAGGGAGGAAGCATTCCTGGTTTTCTCTTGGTACTTGCAGTGCAGAAAGCCAACTGGTTTGTGTCTAGGGGTATCTTCTTATGAAGAAGACACGTCTGGGTTGGAGCCAGGCCTGCCTCAGCAGCCACAGTTCCCCATCCTTTCTTCAGTGAAGTAAAAAGACTTTAGACTATTGATTTAGGTTTTTCCTCCCCCCCCCCTTTTTTTTATTTTTAATATTTTTTAGTTGTCAATAGATATTTTATTTATTTATATGCGGTGCTGAGAATCGAACCCAGTGCCTCACACATGCTAGACAAGCGCTCATACCACTAAGCCACAACCTCAGCCCCCCTCCTGTTTTCTTATTTTACTTTTTTAGGGGCATCTGTTAGATGGATATAGAATTTCTAGCTCTATTGTAATGTATTTTCACAGTGTCTCCCCTCCCCCCCGCTTTTTTTGTCTCTTCACTCTGTGTTCTGGATTTTCTTACAATTTATTTTAAAAATGATTAAATTAGACTTCAAGTATGTCTATTCTATTACTTGGTGATTCTCTCTCTTTTCGTTTTTTTTTTTTTTTTTTTTTTTTTCAGTACAGTGGAGCTCTACCACTGACAGGGTCTTGCTAAGTTGCTGAGGCTGACCTGGAACTTCAGATCCTCCTGCCTCAGCCTCCTGAGTTGCCAGGATTGCAGGCATGTGCCACTGAGCTGGGCTACCTCTTACTTTTTGAATAGTAGGTTGCTCTAACACAGATGGAGGAGGGCACTAATTTCAGTGATTCCTCGTTTTCTGTGACTTTTTCCCCATGAGGTCAGTTGTTCTGTTTGGCTCTTTTTCATGTTGTTGATTTTCCCCAAGTGACTAGTGATCCTTCCTACACAAATGAAGGACTCGGTTGACTAACTGAAGCAACGAGGATGAATTTTTCTCTGCAGTTGTACAAGTCAGTTTTCCAAGCAGTGTCCCTTTCCTGCATGAGTGAGCAGCTCTGGTCAATAGGTCTGCAAGAAATCTGGAGATTGCTGGGCCTTCTAGGTTCTTCTCTCAGTGTTTCTTGTGCTCTGGGAGAGGAGATACTGGTCCCAGTTCTTCCCAATCTCTTCTCCTAGAGTACAGATCTTCTCTACTCCATCTGGACTGAATTTTCCTCCCTCTGTCCTCCCTCGGGAGCCTCAGCTCTGATATCTTCCCAGTCTCTGTTCTTGTGCCTTTATGGCACTAACTCTGCTCAGGATCTTCTGAACTGACTCTCCCCAGATTTCAAACCTGAGTGTGCTTCACAGCTGCAGTTCAGATTCAGGATGTGGGGAGCTGCCGCTGACTATGTTCCTACATTTCTGGGTCTTTCCTTCTTTCCCATTCCTTCCCTCTTCTCTAGATTTGCTCATCTACCTCTATCCCAGCATGTGAGGGATTCATCATGATCCAAGCCACTCGTCCCTACTAAGCCTCAGTTTCTTCCTCCATCACAGATGGATAAAGATCTGTGCTCACTTCTTGGGCATTCAGTGGGAAGTATGAAGTGTATTTGTGGACTCTACAGTGCCCTACAAGGGGAAAACTGTCTGCTATCCAAGGGTTGCAGAATAAGCAGTCTAGGCAAAGCTTTTTTTTTTTTTTTTTTAAGTTTTTGGGAAGAAGTAAACGACATAATAAATAATTATAACCAAAGTCTACCTTCTTTAACGTTCTCAAATATTAATTAGCATCAGTTTCCAAGTTCAATGTATAAATATTTCCATCACCCAGATGGAAAGATGTTAGCTAAACTGAATTTACTATAGAAATTTCAGAGTGTATATAGGCAAGACTGTATTAGCCCCATTTAGCTAGCAAACTCAGAACTATTAGAAGACTATGAACATATCTGTAGAAACTGTACACAAAAGGGAGTGCCTAACTTTAGTATCTGCATTTGGACGTGTTTCACCTTATATATAAAACTGCTGACATGGATTGAATGCAAACTATGAGCCAGATACCTGTTTAAGCACTTTACAGTTTAGCATTTTACCACCTTTTTTTTTTTTTTTACCACTTTCCAAAATTTTCATATTAATTCCATGGGGTGGGCCCAGTATTATTTCCATTTTTATGATGAGGAAATTGAGGCATTGAGAAGCCAAGCAACTTGCCTAAGGCTGCCAAAGCAGTAGGCATTAGGGTGAGACTCCAACCCATATAGCACTGTCGACCATTTGCCCTCCGCCTCTAGTTACACACATGGAAGGCATATGTCATACTAGAAAAACTTTATGTGCTTAGCTCAAAACATGCATCACATTTATGTTTAAAATTTACTAAAGGGTAAAAACATAGTATTTAAAAACTAACTTGGGGGAAGGATTTATGGTCGTTTATTGAGATATAATTATTCATAGCCTGTGTTTATTATTCCTCCAAAAACCTTACTCCTAAAAAAATAAAGCCTTACTTTATCTCTTAATTTAATACAAAAGCTAACATACCCCTCCCCTTTTTGTTCATATAACAGAGTCCAAATTTCTTTTCAAAATAATAGTTAATGTTTACTAAGCTCTGAAACTAGTCAGGCACTCTACCAGGCATTCTAAAAACATTACTTTATTTAAATGCAGCAAATTTTATGAAGTAGGCCTGACATCACCATTTTACTGGTGAGGATACCTATTTGACATGCTCAGGTTCCAGAGATGGCTAAAAGTGGTGCCAGGCTTTGAAAGCCTCAGCCTTTCTCTGGAATCCTATGGTAGACAGAATTTTTGATGGCCCCTTTGGGTTATTCCCATCATTATTATATATTATATGGCAATAGAAATTTTGCAGATGTCATTAAGGCTTCTAATCAGTTAACTTTAAGCAGGAGATGATCTGAGTGGGACCAATCTAATTACACAAGCCCTCTTAAAGGCAAAGAGTATACTCTTGCTGTTGGTAGAAGAAGTCACAGAGATTCAGATTTGAGATGGACTTGTGCACTGTTGCAGGTTAAAAATGGAGAGAGCCACAGGCAAAGGAATGTGGGTGGCTTGGAGGAGCTGGTGGTGACATGCAGCTGACAGATAGCAAACAGGAAACTGGGACCTATGGCCCAAGGAGGCAGATCCCACCGGCAACCACAGGTGAGGTTGAACTTGGAAGGGAATTCTTCCCCAGCACTTCCAGCTGACATTTTGATTTGGTCTTCTGAGATCCTGAGCAGAAGAACCCAGCTGAGCCATGCTGGTCTTCCCACCTACAGGAGGCGAGCTGGAAAATGGGTATTCTTTTAAGACACTAAGTTTGAGGTCATTTGTGATGCAGCACAGAAGTGATACGAACCCCATGCTAGAAACCCTGACAGTCACATGACCTCTCCTTCTGAAAGGTCCCACCTGGGCTTCCTGGCTCTCTACGTGGCTCCTCCAGGCTCTCTTTGTTTCTGACTTTTGGCCCTTTTCTAATGGGCGTGTGTACCTGCTTCCTTCTTAGTTCAGAACTAACATGAACACTGCTCCCTCTGTCTGGAGTTCTTCTCCCCACCTCATTCCCTCCCTCCATCTCCTAGTCACCCTTCAGATAGAAGTTTAAACAGCACTTTTCAGAGAAAAATTTTTCTAAAGCCTCAGATTAGACCAGTTGCTCTCACAGGATCCTCTATCTGACATTCTTAGCTCTTACCCCATTTGTAAATTTCTTTTGATAAGTGTTGTACTTCATCTGCATTTTGTTCTCAGTCTTGGCATCTTGTTCACATGCATCAAAATAATTTTCTCAAATTTATTTTAATATACAGTCAGTGTTTTCCTCTGTATCATAGGTCTTCTCTACTTAGAGTCTAAGTTTGTTGAGGACAGGGACCAAGACCAGGAGTCTCCATTCATCCTTAGTGCTTAGCTCAGTGCCAATCCCAGCTGGCATTCAATAACCATTTTAATCAATGAATGAGGAAATAGAGACTATGTAATTTCTATTGGCTGACCCTAGTCTGTCTATCTGTCTCTGTGTCACACACACCTAATGCACTTTTGCCTACTTATGGAGTTGCCTATCAATTTATCTGTGCATCCACTATTTGTATAAAGATTATTTTTTTCTGTCAATTTAAAAAGACTTCTATAATGGTGGCTATAAGTAGTTAAAAAATCACAAGATAACTTGCTGAATTACTACATGAGGTATCTGAATAATACTTACTTTGTTTTTTTTGAGATGGGGGTCTTGTGACATTGTCCAGGTTGGCCTTGAACTCCTGAACTCAAGGGATCTGCCTCAGCCTCTACAGTTCCTAGGACTATGGGCACATGACACTGTCAGTTCATGCTCACTTTATTTCAACCATTCAGCTGTTTAGAAAACCAATAGGTTGGCTTTGAAAACATTTAGAAACAGATTTAAATTGTTACCCTAGGGGAAATTATAAAAAAGATGAAATATGTAATAGGCTGGACATTAGGGATACTGCTATAGTTTAAATGTTGTTTGTCTTCTAGAGGGTCACGTGTTGGAAGTTTGATCCCCAAAGTGGCTTTTCAGAGGTCTTGAAACCCTCAAGAATTGGGGGCCAAGCCGGGCGCAGTGGTGCACGCCTGTCATCCCAGCACTTGGGAGGCTGAGGCAGGAGCATTGCAAGTTCAAAGCCAGCCTCAGCAATGGCAAGGCACTTAGCAACTCAGTGAGACCCTGTCTCTAAATAAAATACAAAAAAGGGCTGGGGATGTGGCTCAATGGTCAAGTGCCTCTGAGTTCAATCTCTGGTACAAAAAAAAAAAAAAAAAAAAAAAAGAAGAAAGAAAAGAATTGGGGGCCTAGTGAAAAGTGGTTAGGTTGTTGGGGGCATTGCCCTTTGAAGGGATTAATGTTGGTTTTCCCAGATGGAATTTTCTCAAGAGAAGTTGTTATGAAAGAGCAAGCCTAGCCCCTAAATCCCTTCCTCTTGCACATGCTCATCTCACAGTGCTATCTGCCATGTTGTGATGTGGCCACCCGATCTTGGACTTTCAGTTTCTAAAATGTGAAGTAAATAAACCTTCTTTCTTTATAAAGTACTCAGTTTTAGGTATTTTGTTATGGCAACAGAAATCAGAATAATACAGAAACTGAGCTTGAACTTTGGCTGAGCTGAAACTATTATTGATTCCTCAGAGTCTACTTGTCAAATTAGAATTTGAGACTATATGTATATGAGGTTCATTATTTAATCTAATTTCCCCAAATTATGTACCTATTACTATTTAATTCTGCAATAATCTTTTAAAATCATTATTTAAAGGAAGTAATTAGTATATATATATAAAATTTATATATGATTTAAAAATGTGTTGACTTATAATTTTTGTGGACATACCTCACCTAATAGTAAGGTAGTAAGGAGCAATGGTGACATGAAGGTACATTTTTTGGTGCCAGGGATTGAACCCAGGGGCACTCAATCACTGAGCCACATCCCCATCTCCCTTTAAAAAAAAAGTATTTCGTTTAGAGACAGTGTCTCTATGAGTTGCTCATAGCCTTGCTAAATTGTTGAGGTTGGCTTTGAACTCATGATTCACCTGCCTCAGCCTCCCAAGCTGTTGGGATTATGGGTATACACCAACGTGCCCAGCTGAAGGTAAATTTTTATTAAGCAGTGCTGCTTTTCTTCAATTTTTACTACTAAACTATAGGTATGACTCATTACAAACACTGTCTGAAATAATATTCGTGGTATTACTAGAATATTTACAAATATTAATTATGCTGAAATAAAATAAGACAATACAATGAAAGAATAAAAAACAAATGTTCTTACATAAATACAATACTTGTTTTTTACATAAATGTTCATTATAGAGAATTTCATTGCTTCAACTTCATCAAACTAGTCCATTTCTTTCATCAGTCTCTGATTACTTTAACCTTTACTACTTTCAACCAAAGTAATCCTCAACATTTTCCCGAAACAAATGTTTCTTTTTCTCAACTTTATCTAGTAATCCTGACACAGTTGAGGATCTATTTGTTTAGTCCTGTACTCAACAGACATTTATTGAGGCTCCACTTTCTTTCACAAGAAGATAAGAGTACATCAAAAGGAACTGCTTACTTAGTCCTATATTGGTTTTTTTCTATGAAATGCATGCAGAATTACAGCTGCCTCTCAAGCTGATGTCTGACAGCCATCAGGAAATGTGTAGATTTACAACTCTTTTTGTATTTCCAGCATTGGTCCAACTTATGAAGTTTGGTGAGCAGGATGGTTAGGTCAATAATCAGGTGTTAGTCATGAGGTAGTAAAATGAAGCCCACTCTCTCAGTTTAGGAGTGTTCTTTAGGCTATTTGTGGTATCAAAAAGAAAAAAGACAAAATAAACTCCATAACTTATCATGAGCTGGTTCAAGCAAGTGGGGAGGGATTTGTTTTTAGAAATAATGAAGGGGTAGCTCCCAGAAATCATGAACAGAGATGCATTCAGGACTTGGGAAGATTCTGGAACTAAGGCCTAGAAAGACCATCAGAACTTCCTTTTCTTGCCCCTGCTTCGTTCTGAGCTTCTGTTTCACTCTTCACTACTGGCCTTCTCTACTTTACAATCTTCATGTTAGAGAATGGCCTTGTACAGTCCCAAGGGCCGTGGTATAGTCCAGCCACATGCAAAGAACAACGTAAGTGGTTTTATCCTGCTTTCAGTTCCACCTTTTCTGGGAAGAAAATTTAGCTCAGTTTGTGTCTGTTTGGCTTCCACCTTCTGCCAAACTGATTGAGGTCCATGAATAAGCCATGAAGCACAACATGGTTGAGACTAAATGTATCTGAGGCTCATTATTTAATTTAATTTTCCCAAATTATGCACCTATTCCTATTTAATTCTGCAATACTATTTTTAAATTATTTTGTAGAGAAAAAAATGTGGGTATGTCTAGACAGACATAAAATAGCTGTTGACAAGGGGGACTCTAGGGACTCTGAATAGGAAATGCACAAATTTCATGGAGTGGCGGAGTCAGGGGGTAGCTTTTGTTAGCAAAAATGTGCATGTTGCTCATAACTTGTGCTGTGGTGATCCTGATAGAGTAGGTGGGAAGGATAAGGACTGAAAAGATGAAGAGAAGGGGTGTGCAGAGCCCTGGTGCAGTGGGAAGTTTTGGCTAATGGAAAGGAATAAATCTGGTATAGAGAATAAGGGTGAGGTGAGAAAAAAGGAGACTTGCATGATCTCTTTAGTATTTCTCCTAGATACTTCTGCCACTGGATAATGTAGCATTACTTTGACAATTTCATTCTAAATAGTCATTTGAAAGAATGTTTCAGGACAAGTTGTGTGTGTCCATAGGACAACTTGCTTGTGACCATTCTTGATTCAGCGGTTGTTATTTTTCTTTTTGTTCCTGTAACCTCTATAGATTTTGGAAGAAAGATTTCTTTTAGTGAAACACACACACACACACACACACACACACACGTACATGCACATTCACTATTATACTTATGTTCACTTATTTGAAACCCGTTAAATTTATTTGTACTTTTTCCTTATCTTGAAGCCAGACCCCTTTCTTAGAGAGCATGGAATTCTTTGGAAAGTGTGAAACTTGTGGTTAGCCTGTAAGAGCTATCATGTCCAGTGTGCCTGGGAGAAAAATAGAATTTACAAAGTTTAGACCGTTTCACATCTTTGTTACAAATCAGTAGAGGAACTGGAATTCAAGTGCATAATACAAGAGGAAATAATGTGAAATGGCTTAATTCTGATGTATGAACTGGAATAGTCTGTGGAGTTTATGTTCTACAAGAAAGTAAGCCCCTATCAATGTTCACTGTGGCTTACTGAACTGAAAAATAATGGTTAACACTTGTTCTCTGTAGAGCAAATGTATTAAAGAAGTATAAATTTGTTGGCTTGAAACATTCTCAGTCCAGCAATCTTCTCCACACTAAACTTATTATCTTTATTTGACATACAATATCCATCTTAACATCACTTGAATTTTTTAAAAAATTTTTAAATAGTGGTAATTCTGTAATAAAAGTAATCTGTGTATACTATCAAAATTTTTGAGAGTTTAGAAAAATAAAGGCAAAAGAGGGGGGAAATCCCATGGATTTTATATCTGAGTTCAACCCAGCAAGCTTGTCACATCTGAATTTTCATAAAGGCAGCAGCAAAAGCCAAAGAGGGTTGTGATTTGCATCATCTATGAATCACTTATTGCAAGAAATACTCCTTCAAGGAATTGCAAATTGCAGACTATGGTTAGACTACGTTCTGTTTTCATTTTCCATCTGACAACATGTTGTGGCTGCTCTTGTTTCAGTGGCTGTTATTTTCTGTGTTATTCTTGTCCCTTTATTGATTTTGAAGGAATGGTCCTGTGACAGCTAAACAAATGCAGAGAAACTCAGTAGAGTGCATTACTACAGTACAGTGGGATGTCAGGACAATCCGACTGCAAGAAACATATGTGCCTCACTGGTGGCCACAGTCTGATCCAGAGCCGGCTGAGCTGGCACGTGGAGCTCTGAAAGCTGGTTGAAAAGGAAAGCCTGCTCCAGGGCCCCTTCCAAGTCATGTTCCTCCATAAATATCAGCTCTATGTGAGTTTTCACGGAAAGCCTGTATGTAAATTTCTTTAATTCACTTCTATCATAATTTAGGAGTAAAGCTGTGATAAATCAAGCTCGTTATTATTTTATAGCAATTAGTGCATATTTTAAAAATTCAACTTCTCTTTTTATGTTGGTTTGGTGATAAAACTCAAACTCAGTAATTAACACACAACATTAATAAATCCCGCAAGTTAACTTCCCTTCAAATTCAAAGATACCAAGAAGACAGTGAACTTTGGATTTTGGCATGTCTATACCCCCAAAGTAGCTGAACTACAGATTTTTAAATTGTCTTTTGGAAATAATTGACTGTGAGCTAGAGATTTTTGTTGGCTAAATTTTGTCCCAAAGCCATTTTTTTTTTTTTTTTTTTTAACTAGTACGTTTCTAACTACTGAAAACAAAAAGTAATAAGGAAAGTGCTGATGACAGTGTAATTTACAAGAGTGGTGTTTGGAGTGCTTTTTAAACTACAGCATGAACTGGGAATTAGGAACCCAGGTTCTCTCATTGGTCTTGCCACCAAGTCCCTTTGTAGCCTTGGGTGAGTCACCATTTTCCGGTGGCTTGACTCTCCATGGGTGTGCTGAGAGAGAGGGTGGTGGGGGAGGGAGGGAGAGATTTTAAAATAATGAAATGGAAGGTGCTAGGAGGGTGCAGAACATCACAGCCTTTCCACAACACTCTGGTTTTACTTTTCATGAAGATTACTAACATTTGGCAAAGAGTCATTACTTGACAATTTATTATCCTGTTTAAATCCAGGTAGGTTAAAAGTTTAAACTTTTTATACCAAAAGTCAAGTCTCTTGTGCTTTATAGAAACCCCAGATACCACATGGTAAAAAAAGAAAATCATGAATTTCATTTGAAAAGCCTCTTTTCTGGCACATGGGCTCTGCATTATAATGAAATATTCCATTGAAACGTCTGCTCTGGCACGGAGAATGGAGAAAAGTCTTATGTTTGTATACTCTGTGAAGTTGAACAACAATTTCCAACATATGTTAGGAGAGGCTGCCCTCTTTGGAGATGGGAAAATGGATAGCTCCAGAGGGAAAAGAAAACTGAGCGCTGAAAAGTTTTTGTTAATCTTTTACTGGTGAAACAGAGCTGGGAACAGAGCAGCCTGTTGGCTGTAGAGAAGGCTGGAGCCAAAAGACCCAGCCCACAGGAAATGAAGGCTGTCCTCCTCAGCGAGGCTACTTAAGCAGAGAGAAAACATTTACAGTACTTGTAATTACGATGGTTTTCGGCACCTAAATTGTCATAAATCACATTTATAAAAGCCATCTTCGCACCAGTCAAATTTTGAAAGCTGCAAAATATATTCAGCTGGTGGGTAGTTTGAAACGGTGGTACATATGTTTGGAATAAATACATGTTATAATTATGGTTTTTAATACTGGGAGGTTTCTTATGAGGATTTATACTCACATACTGATGATAATGGAGTACATTGTGAACATAATAAAGTGGTGATGGGTGGTATTTGTTCCAGCATTTCTACAAAATACTACTTCCAACTCTAAGGGGTATGTTCCCATGTAAATCCCCATACATCAAGATAAAAATATACTTCTCAGTGTATTTCCTGGAGCAAACTACCTAGAGAGAAAATACCTGCATTTTCACAACCAATTCATGGATCTTAAAACATAATTATGTCTTATTGCATTGTTGATCCCAGAGCAGTATTTGAATTAAAAAGGAGTGCCAATAGAATTGGTAGAAAGTAAAAGAGCTCTATTTTATAGCCAAGAGCATGAAGAAGTGAAATCTAGTTTTAATAAAAGACAAGTATCATAATAAGCAGATGAGTGTAACCGGTAATTAGAGTTTTTAATTACATATGTATTACCTAACACCAAAGTCAATCTTGCCGAGTAGAAAATGAAGGGGGGAGAGATGGTAGTGAATTATATAGCTTGGCATGGTCAAGGAGGAATCTGAATTAACTCTTTACACAGTTTTGATACACAGAACATTTTGGGCTGTGAGGACCTGGTCTGAGATATCTGTCTCTATAATAATCTTTGATTCAATCATTCAACAAATATTTGCTAAGCACCTCTTCTATGCCAGGCTGTAGCCTAGACCCTGAGGGCAGAAATATGAGTAAGTCAGAGTCCAGCCCTTAGGAGTTCCTGCCTTTGAGAGAAATAGAGCCATAAACAAATAATTACAACACAATGTATTATATGCGCTGATAGAGGTATGAATAGTAATTTTTGTCTTGACATGTATTTCCATTGTAAACACTGCAATAGATGAAAGGCATTATGGGTTTCTTGTTGCTGGGCACTGGTCAGAGAATACAGCAGTCTAGGCAAGGAACTTGTTTAAAATTGAGCTTGTTCAGCAGATTCAGAAGATATCCTATAGCACTTGGTCTTGCTTCATTTCCATAAACATTTCAAAAATGTGGATTTCCGCTTTTTGAGAATGTACATATTCCACAGGAACCCTTTCCTATTTTGAAAGTTTGTGTCTTAGACCAGAAAATGTGATTAGACTGCTAAGTTAACAGCCAACTCTAGGAATGCAGGGCCTCGCCACAGGTAAAAAAGGCAGTTGTAGGGGATAATATCAGGGTTTTTCTCTCTGAGTACATATCTGTTGCTAACCCTACATTGCCACCACATTAGAAAATTTTATTGTAGAGATTTCATTTAATTAGCCTCGGTGTTCAATTTCTGCTTAGAGTGATTAACTTCAGATCCTTTTTATACAGAAGACTCTGGCTGGGAATGGGAGTGAGAAGTCTATAAAAAGGAAGAAGAAGGAGGGGATGCTCAAGGCAGAACCTGTGAAGGCACATCAGACTGGAGACAAAGCCCCGTCTTCACGGTTGGTGGTGGCTTGTGGGTGGGCACACACTCTTCCCAGTGTCAAGGCCCAACACACTGTGATGTTGATGGCAGTACTTTCTCTTCAGGCAAAGGAACATCTTTTTCCTTGTTTATTATACAAAGTGATGAAGGGGTACTTTGGAGTAGCATGTCACTTCCACATTCATGAAAAAGTACTTGAGAATCAGTATGGGCCAGGCAGTGTGTTAGGAGTTGGAAATAAAAGTAGTGAGCAAAGCAGGGTGAGCTCTCATGAAGCACATAATGTAGTAGAAAGAAAGTGGCACATGCTCTAAAGGAAGGGAACACAATTCCATGAGGCAGCAGCCAGGAAAATGCATCCTGCAGAACTCAGGCTCTGGGGAGCATTATCTACTGATGGCATCCACATTGCTATCTTATGGCTCCACCCCCACATTAGCACCAACACTTCCCAAGGAGGGCTCCCAGCCAACGAATGAGTACAGAGCCATATTAAGGCAAGCCCATTTGTCTGACAGATACAACTTCTTTAACAGGCTACTCTTTAAACCTTGAGAATCTGAATTTAGCTTGGCTGAGCCTGTCTTGGAACTTTGCTGACTGAGGCTCTTTCTACCCAACCATCCTTTTTCCCTGTCTTCTTCATGGAAGCCTGAGCTCTCACTGGATCCTCTAGCTCCCTTCCCTTTGTCCTTCACACACAGGCATGTTTTACATGGTTAATTCTTTGTGTCTGCTTCTCAGAGCACATGAACTAACAGGCAGTAAGATGAGGAATAAGGATGCTCAGTCAGTGCCTGACAAGCAGAAGAACACCAACCCAAGTAGTAGATGGACACAGATAATTGGTGGCAGCCCAATTGTTGAGGATTTCACTGGTGGAGACCTAAGAAAATGTCCTGGTGAATGGGGGGAACTGTTGAAGTTACAATGCTTCAGGCATCTGACAAAAAGTGAGAGAGCTGTGCATGGGGGCATAGCCTGCATCCCAGCTCCTCAACTGCAATCCTGGCTACTCGGGAGACTGAGGCAAGGATCGCCAGTTTGAGGTCAGCCTGGACAACTTGGTGAGACTCTATCTCAAAACATTTTAAAAGGGGGTGGGTTGGAGATGTAGCTCAATGGTAGAGTGCTTGCCTAGCATCTGGTAGGGTTCAATCCCCAGTACTACAGAGAAGAGAGAGAGAGAGAGAGAGAGAGAGAGAGAGAGAACGCAATCCTACATGGGCAGTGGAGTTGAACTGTTACTGTCAAGTTGTTCTGACACTCTGAGAAAGAATAACAAGAGACTGAGGGCCGTTAACAAGGTTAAAGGCTAAGTATGAGAGCCAGAGGGCCTCTTTTAGTAGCATACAGAGCAGCTCTTATCTCCTTCAATGGAATAGCTGTCATAGCTGAGTGGCAGATATGGGATCTGATAGTCAGAGCTGCAGAGCTCCGAGATGTTTGATGTCTGGTTGCTCAGCCAAGGCAGTCCTGTTATGCTAAACTCAAGCCCTTGATGAGGCAAACTTGGGCCCCAAAACATTGGTGGGGACATTAGGCAGGGACATTTGGATGAATGTCTCTTAGAATGCTGACCCTGACAACCTGCCTGTCTTCTCAGAATTGCAGAGGTGCCCTGCTCTTCCCTAGTAAGAACTGGAGCTTCCTCCAAGATGGAAGATATAGCAAGACTTCTGAAAGGGAACAGGTATCTGCTTCAGAAGTTGCCTCCACCTTCTCTTCTGCTTGCTGGGCAATAGCGAGAGTTAAAGTCCAATATAACTAGCTGGAGATAAGCTGCACCTGATGAGAAAGGAAGACGATTTTACACTGGTGACTTGATATGAACAAGCTATCATATACCAGCGTTGGCTAGGGAAGTACTGCTGAGGTTGCATTATGAACATATTTGATTAAAGGGCCAGAATATGACTTCAGGACACAGGATTTAATATGCTGGCAAGAACTTTAGGAATAGGGTGTTATTTGTGGCTAAATGTAGCTTTTAAAAGTGTAGGAGGGGCTGGGGTTGTGGCTCAGCGGCAGAGCGCTCGCCTCGCACGTGCATGGCCTGGGTTCGATTCCCAGCACCACGTAAACATAAATGCATTGCATTGTGTACAACTAAAGTAAATAAATAAATTTAAAAAAAAAGTGTAGGAAAAATATGATGGCGAATGCTGAATGGGATGGAAATCCCTAAGTTGTCCCAGTAGATGATGAAGGAATAAAGAGTCTGGGGAGAAGTAGTCATGTTAGAATGGCTATCTTAGGTCAGACTTACCATAGGAATATTTGCAGTGAGAGGACCCAGAGGGCATACATCTTGGCAAAGACAGTAGGAAAGAGCTGGTGGGGGTACCAGTATCACTAAATATTCAGTGGTGACTGGCCCTTGGGATTTTGGAACAAGACATGACATCTGCAGCAGAGAATTATATATCTTTTGGTAAAATGTTCCCTGGCGTGTTATTGTGCCCTGGTAAAGATGAAACACTTGACCATAAAAACCAATTAACTCAACATCTATAGCTGCCCTATAGTGGCTATTTTGTCAAATCCACCAAGTCAAGAAGACAGAATGGCCCAGCTACAATAGTCCACTTGAAGGTAGAAATGGTACAGCCTAGATAAGCTCTACGGGCAGGTGGCCCAGACCCTCACCATCCACCAGAGTCATAGTAGCATTTCTTTCTTGTCTGTTCATACCATGATAGTGTGGAGGAGAAGGAGAAGGAAAAATCCTGAGTTTGGCTTTGCTATGTAGTTGCAAGCCAAAAATGAGTGGTGGTTTCATTACAGCCATGATAAGTTCTCTTGGAAGATAAAGAAGAACTGAGCATAGTGGCACATGCCTGTAATCTCAGCTACTCAGGTGGCTGAAGCAGGAGGATCCCAAGTTTGTGGCCAACCTTGGCAACTTAGTGAGACCTGGTCTCAAAATAAAAAAATTAAAAGGGCTGGGGATGTAGCTCAGTGGGTTTAATCCCTGGTACTGAAACAAACAAACAAACAAACAAACAAAAGCAAATAAAGAAGAAGGGAGAATCTGAGTAGGTGGAGCTGCAATCCATGTACCAGTTCACTGGCACATTGAATGCTTAGTGAATTGGGTAAACCCATTAATGAACACAGAGCACAGGAGACATTGAGCTCCAGAGATCACTTATGATAATGGTTGGAACTGGCAAAAAAAAGATCACGTTGTTGTAGAAGTAAAAACTCTGCAACTTTTGGTCTCTAGTAGTTGAAGGTCTTGAATAATATGGAAAGGAAAACTTGGCCCAACCTCTAATATGTAATTCCAGAAAGAGAGGACTCCATCTGGATCATCAGGATGTTTCTTTCAACATGAAGTACTTACTTTCTGTTAGAATGAAGTATTCAACTAGGCTTTCTCTGCTTCAATGTATAAAATAAACTGAGTTGGGGCAAAATAAAGTTTACATTAAAATGCAGACTAGGAAGTGCATTTTGTGGGGATCTACTTTTCCACAACTCAGAGCAGGTATTCAATGTAACACCTGAAAGGGGATGAGAGAGGGTTGCTGGGATTCTGAAAAGTCTACCTGCCTCAGAAATACTTTGCAGTGAGTACAGATGTGCAGTCAATAGCATGTTTATCTCAACAAGAGTTTAGATAAACAAGGACGTTGTTGGTAAATAAGCACTATTTTAAACCAGTTTGCACTCAACATTAGTCAATTCTATTCTCCTTCTTTAAAATAAATTCTGCCATAGGAGAACATTAACACATGTGATGCCATTTGATTTATTTGTAAGACTACCCATGTGGTCAAGGGAGAGTAGTCTGTCTTTAAGTATACCAAATTAAAAAAATAGATTCAGACTTACATATGCTACATTATAAACTACCCTGCTGTGATCTTTTTTTTAATGTACTTTATCCACATATTAGAATAAGAAATATGCTGTTGCTATACAGTAGAGAAAAGTAACTTATAAAATGTATTTTGTTCTATAACAAAAATGGGTGATATTTCTGTTTGGATTGTTGTTGTAGATTTTTTTTTTAAATAAATCACTCATTAGATTATTCCTGAGCTTTGAGCAAAAATATTTCATAGGAAGCCAAGAAATATAATTTTAGTTGCAGTATAATTTTCCAGCTGTTGCAAGTAGGCATATTTTGGCATGTTTCAGAACTTGTGAAATGTAAGAAAATATTAACTAGCTGATGATTGAATCAGTTTTTATTTTTAACGGCTGAGAGACAAGATTTAAAAGCCACTGATTCTTATCTTATTTCACAGTACCTTTGCCACAAATAAAGCCAATAACTTGGTGTCATAAAATCCTAATGACTCTCTAAGAGCCTTGAGGCATGTGCACATGGAAATGACTCCCAGGGACCTGGACACATCTCCTTGTTTTTCACTTTGCTTGTGAGATCAAGAAAAGATGAAATGTAAGGGTTGACTTTCATTCTGCATTTCAAGGAAAAACTCTGATCAAATGGGCAACAGCTGAGTAGCAACCAAAATCACCTGCAAATCCAAAGTGATTATTTTTGCAGAAAACTGTCCAAATTAGTTCCATTTTTAAAATGGTCATATCTAGTCACAGTCCCAAACGACTTTGTCCCTTTCACAGTGGCTGAATAGCACACCTCTGGTGGAGAGTAGAATAAGCTCATTTGGCAATTTGTCGAAGCCTCTGGTTCTTTTCTCAGAACAATGTTTTAAATTCTCATTTAAGCATGTTTTAAAAGAATAAAATAGGGCTGTGGCTGTGGCTCAGTGGTAGCGTACTTGCCTGGCCTGTGTGAGGCACTGGTTCTCATGCACCACATATGAATGAATAAAATAAAGGTCTATCAACAACTAAAATTAAAAAAAAGAATAAAATAAAATGCATAGTATTGCAAAGGCAATCGATTACTGAAATATAACTATCAAAATATTAAAGACAATTTTGTGAGATTTTAATAAATGTTATTTATTAATGCATTAAATAACAAGATCTAGCAGCAGGTCTAGTAACTACCATAATTTCAAAATTGAGATGAATATAAACAATATTTTGAAATATTTGTGATTATTATGTTGTGTTATAAAAATATCTGTGATTTCCATTAGTGTCAACATCACAGGTAGTGTATATGCTGATATTGCTTACATTGCATTATTTAAGAAATGTGACTTATCAGAGATTAGTGAAAATAATTATGTAATATTCTTTCTGTGGCAATCTCAGTGGGAGTCAGTAGAGTATAAATGATAAACAGGTCATGTGTTTATCAATGTTTTAACTAAACTGAGTTGAAGTTCTTTTCAGGACTAGTGTTTTTTATTTCCCTCTTCTCTAGTTCTAGTTCCTATGTTATCTAATTAGAAGTGTTGTTTGACATTTACTATTCCCCCAAATGATAAACTTCACTTACATTACACTCACAAAAAACTCTTTCATTTCATTCTTCTTTACTAACTAGTTTCCCATTTCTGAACTAAGTGGGCAGTTCTGCCCCTGTAAGGCCTCTACCTTCCCAGAGTCAAAAAACTGGAGCCAAGAGCTGCTGTCTGGTCCTTCGTAGTTTCCAACCTCAGCCTTGCTTCAGAGACTGCTCCTTCTAATAAGAGGTCATTCAGTCTCCCTGGGCTCATTGCAAGTCCCTTTTGATCAGAGGTTGCTGGTTCTAAACAGCGCCAAATTATGTGAGGTGGTTTTGCTTACTATGTACTACTGTCCACCGGGGATGGAATTGAGACCACTAAAATAATTCTATGTGGTAGCCCAGGTCTAACTCATGTTTAAGAGAAATATTTGGATACTTGGAGTATTTTCATTTCAGGATCGAACTCTTAGCAATTCCCAGATGAAATATTTTGTGTAACTTAGAGGAATCCTAAACATGATAAATGTGTCATACACACATCTTGTTGTCAAGCATAGAATTTGTCCAATATGAGAACAGACAGGTTTAATAAACCACTTAAGTGTTATAAGGCATTCTTCATACTACAATGAATTATGTCCCTATTTGTGGTTCAGTGTATATGTTCTATCATTTTGAATATTGAATTAAGAAAACCTTGTATAAATAATGTGAAAGCTCTGATTTAAAGCAACAAATGTTAATAAAATCAAATTGCAGGCTGACAGACCTTCTGTAACTCATAGATTACTTAGGAAAGGTATAAAAGGGAAAGTATTATAGAAGGGTCCTGGAATTTTCTTTAATAAATCTGTTTGAAATAATATTGAGTGCCCTAAATTTTTCAAAGAAAAATCCATTAAATTTGAGAATTTTAAACATCAAAATTATATTTGGTTTACAGCATCTGTTTTAATAACTAAGTTTTCCTAAAAATACATACTTCTAGAAGATTGCTTCTGTAATTGTGTTTTCATATGCCAGCTCTAGTGGTATTCCTCACACTTTAAGTGAGTTACATTTCTGCTAGAAGTTCTTATAAGGAAAAATTACTTAAGTCAAAGCAGTTTGATTTCCTTTTCATATTGGAACAATAGCACAGTAGTTTGTTACATTGGTTGGGAAACTGAAGGCCAGGTTCTTTTAAAAATGACCTAAGGCTGGGCATGGCTGCAGAGGCCTATAATCTCTGTAACTCAAGAGGCTAAGACAAGAGGATTGCAAGTTCAAGGCCAGCCTCAGCAACTTTGAGAGACCTTGTCTCAAAAAATAAAAAGAACTAGGGTTGTAAATTGGTGGTAAAACAATGCTGGCTTCGATCCCCAGTTATATATATTTAGAAAAAAAAAAAGAGCTAAGTATGGCATCACACACCTGTAGTCCCAAATCTCAACTACTCAGGCAGCTGAGGCAAGAGGATTTGAGTTCAAGGCCAGTCTCAAACAAACAAACAAACAAACACAAACCTTAGACAAATATTCTTTATTATACTATGCTTAATAGCAGTTTTCTTAAACCCCTAATCAGAGCTAAGGGTTTGAAAAACAAGCAATCAAAAAAATTTCTTTGATCACAAGCAAGTTAGAATTTTAGAGAGACCTGGGATCATCTGATGAATTTAAGGAAACAGATTCATAGATTTCCATTTTCCTGCACTTTTGTTCCTATCACAAGTGACCTGTGTCTAGCATGGGGATTAGGGCACAAGTGTCAGACCCTTCTCTGCCTTCAAGAGAGAAAAATCCTTTTGCTCTCTGGAAGTGCCACCTCAGCACTGGCAGCTTCATTGTGTACCCTGATGTTATATAAAGCAGCACTACCTTTAAAATGTATGAACCAACCCAAATTTGCATTGAATTTTTCATCCTTTGATCCTTCAACACAATATCATTTCACCATGTCTAAGAGCTTCAAAGCTTTGGCTTGAGTAGTAGCCAAACTCCAAGCTGAATTAGATCCTGACTTCACTAAATCTTAAATCTTTTCCATCTTAACCTCAAATCTATCAGTTTTATCTGAATTCATGGACAGCAACCATCATTAAACTACTTTAGTCATTTTGAGGATAGGGTCTGTAGTAGGAGTACCAGTTTGAGCTAATGAGACTAATGTTTTCAAGAAACAGGCAGAACAAACACTCAATAGAAAGGAGTGTTGCTCTATAAAGTAATCCCTTTGGGAAGTTATATACTTAGTCCAATAATGATGTTATTTCTCAAAACATTTTTGGAGCTTTTCCTTTGGCTTTCAAAGAGAGAGTACTGGTTGCAAAGGTAAACAAGTTTTATTGCTTTACAGCAGAGCAGGTATAAGTTTCGGCAGCAAAATCAGCTGTGCAGTAAAGAAAAGAAAAGTAACTTTATTTTTCCTAACTGAACTTAATTTCAGTCTTATTCACTGCAGTTAATTTTTTTTTTTTTTTTTTTTTTTTTTTGGTACCGGGGATTGAACTCAGGGGCACTCGACCACTGGGCCACATCCCCAGCCCTTTTTTGTATTTTATTAGAGACAGGGTCTCACTGAGTTGCTAAGTGCCTCACCATTGCTGAGGCTGGCTTTGAACTCGCGATCCTCCTGCCTCAGCCTCCCAAAGTGCTGGGATTACAGGCGTGCGCCACCGCGCCCGGCTCACTGCAGTTAATTTTTGTTAATTATTTATTCAGTCCATCCAAGACTTTTCTCTCACCCTTTCCTCCCTGGGTTGCTTTTTAGTTTGGGAGGCTAAAGTCATCCATAGCAAGGGGACCTTGGTTCTCAGAAATTATTGTTTACTCACAGTGCACCTCTATGTTTCCAAACAGGGATCCAGCCCTGGTGATATCCTTGAGCTGGCCTTGTGCTCCTCTGGATGGTGTGTCCAATCCACAGTCCTTGCAAGACTGCTGGGCTGCTTGAGGTCCCCTAGACTCTCTTTTGTGCCCCACTTGGGGCAGAACAGGGACATACAGGAAGTGTTCAGATGCTCTCTTGTGCTGCTCTGGAGCTCCAGGTTGGAGCATATTCTGCCCATTGTGTTCCAGTGCCCACGGGGTCCATCCTTCACTTCCCCTGCTGTTGTGACTGGTGGGCTGGGGCTAGGGCGGCAATGGGAGGCTCACTTCCTCCTCCATTTTCAGTAGGGACACAAGGCACAAATCTTCCTTTACTCCATCCTCATGCTACTCAAAACTTCTTTGGAGGTAGGACAAAATCCCACATAGATAATCATGCATCATTTTTGTAGAGTTGTTGTTTATACTATTAACTTTATATGCAGGGTCTTTCGGGGTCTTCACTCTTCTTTTGCCTCTCTATCAAACTTCTCTGCTGCGAATTTCAAGGGTCAGAATGTGAAGGTTAGGGGCATGGACTCTGAGCCAGACTTGCTAGGTTTGAATTGTGACTCCATCAGACACTAGATTTAGACCCTGGGACTCTCTTTGTGGATGATGAGTTATTGTGTTTATTTCCTGACTTTGTTATGGGGAATTAATGAGTTAATATTTACAAAGCACTTAGAACAGGTGCCTGTACATAGTCATTGGTCATTAGTATGTATTGCAAATTACGCTGGACAAATAAAGAATCCATAGTCCCAAAAGATAAGTTTAGCTCTTTTTCCTTTGGTGCCTGATGCTGTCTGAGTGGGATGAAGGACAAAAGTAGGAGGAAAAATTTGGAGACAGGTGCTATTGTGGTTATTTTGTGTGTCAACTTGACAGCCATGGGATGCCCAGATATTTGGTTAAACAATATTCTTGGTGTGCCCAGATGGTTATGGATGAGATTAACATTTGATCAGTACACCCAGGAAAACAAATTGTCCTCTCCAATGTGAATGGGCTTCATCCAATCCATTGAATAGAACAAAAAATCAGAGTAAGAGAGAATTAACTCTCCTTCCCTGACTGTCCACAAGCTGGGACAACAGTCTTTGGACTCAGGCTTGGACTATAGCTTGTGCCATCAGCTCTGCTGGTTCCCAGGCTTTTGGACTTGCTCTGGAACTATGCCATTGGCTCTTCTGGGTCTGACTGGCTTACTGCAGGATATGGGACTTCTTGACCTCATAACTACACAAGACAGTTTAGACAGTTTCTTCTCTCTCTCTCTCTCTCTCTCTCTCTCATACACACACACACACACACACACACACACACACACACACACACACACATATATACTCATGTGTCACTTAACAATGGAGGTACTTCAAGAAATGTATTGTTAGGCAATTTCATCACTGTGTGAACTTCAAAGAGTGTACTTAAAGTTATATGGTATACCCTAATATGTACCTGGACTATTATGGCATAGCTTCTTCTCCTAGACAAGGAATCTGTTCAGCGTGTTATCATACTGAAGACTTTAGGCAACTGTGACATTATGGTAAGTATTTATGTGTCTAAACATAGAGAAGGTACAGAAAATTCAGTATAAAAGATAAAAAATCCAAAAGTTTCTCTAGGTGAGTCAGTAACTGGTAAATAAATAGGAAGGCCTAGGATATCATACTACTGTAGACTTTTAAAACACTGGATACTTAGGCTACATTAAATATATTAAACATTTCTTTCTTAAATAATAAGTTAGCTTTAGCTTACTTTAACTTTTTTACTTCACAAACTTTTACATTTTTTGAACTCTTTGACTCTTGTTACGATCACTTAAAACATGATTACATTATACAGCTTTATGAAAATAATTTATTTTTATATAGAAAATTTATTATTATTATTTAATTTTAAAATGTTTTTTTTTTGTTAAAAATGAACACAAGGCACACACATTAGCCTAGGCTTACACAGGGTCAGGATCACCCTTATCACCCACCATTCTGCACTTCCACACTGGAAAGCCTTCAAGGGAGATGAAAGGATGGAGCTGTCATCTCCTGTGATAACAACGCCTTCTGGAGTCCCTGCTGAAGGACATGCCTCAGGCTCTTCTCAAAGAATTGTTACTCTTCACAGAAATGTGCCCATTATCTGCTTGTAAGCAGCTAAAGCAGCATGAACATTCCTCACTAGTAATGAAAACTGGTGTTGGGCCTTTGCACATGCTAGGCAAGCACTCTACTACTAAGCTACATTCCTAGGTCCTCAAGTTTTCAAACTCTTAAGGAGCTCACTGAGATCTCCAAATGCTTCTTGTAAATGTTTCACTATGAATTTTCTTTGGAGTTCTTTTCCTTCTGCAGTTTCCTTTTCTCTTGTGTCTTCTTCAGCTATGTGTTCACTAAGCAATAGGAATTTTTCAGCTCCACTATAATCTTATGGATCCACCATTGAATATACAGTTCATCATTGACCAAAGCATTGCTATGTGGTACATGATTGTAAATATATTCCTATTGGTTCTGTTTCTTTGAAGAATCCAGGAAGAGATGCATAGAATACTTCAAAATATTGCCCAGCCACCATCATCTCAACCTTCTCTTTCTTCCTGCACCTACTTATTTTCTCCCCATTTTTCTTTATTTACTTCTTAGCTCAGCTTAGTTTAGCTAATACCAGTGAAGAGTAGTAATGAATAAGGAAAACCAATTGGGTTGGACTAAGTTTGGAGTTTAAGTCACTCATGATTCATGTATCAGGACATGGCCTGATAGGATTTTTATCCCTGAAAACTGTGGCTGTCATAAGTTCAAAACATAGGACACAATAGACCATCCCTATTTAGAGCCACCTCCGCTCCCAGCATGATTAGGATTGATTGAGTAGGCATTTATTAATTTCTAATTTTTCAACTACATTTTTTTACTAGATTTATTTTCAGCAGAAACTTGAGATAAATGATGTGATTTATTTAAAATATACATTTCTTATTGGCAATTTCAAAATTGCTCACATTAGAAGTTTCAGGTTCATGAGATCCTATTTGTCAAAAAAAAATCTGCTACCTTGTATTTTATCTTCTTTTGTGATTTATAATGAGGACTGAAATTCAGAACCTTCTTTGTCCTAATCCTCTTTCCAGCACTTTGTCTTCCTGCTGTCTTCAGCATATCACTTAATATCTTGACTTAGATTTACCATTGGTGAAATGAAATCATTAATAATATTTGCCTCCTACAGAATTGTTGTGAAGATTAGTCAGTTAATGTTTGTAGAAATTCTTTGACCATGTAAAGAGCCATATCACTGTGGAATATTATACCGGGTGCTGCCCACATTATCCTTTCATAGTATGACCACTCTTTAAAATGTCCTTCAAATGAGCTTTGCAGTGCAACAAATTTAGTATTTGTGCACTATAATTTTTGTTTTACTTGTTTAAGAAGTCAAAGAGTTTCTGTATATTGTTGTAATCATTCATCATTTTTTCATGGTGCTGTCTAAACACATTTAAACTCACATGTGCATGTACACACATATACATCTATCTACATATTATCTTAGTGAATGATTTGATGATAGTATTTATAATGTACAATGTGGCTTTGTATAGATTAGCAATTTTAATTATTCATCTTTTATGTACGATGCCAGATTTTTCAAGAATCTAACAAAGAATTGCTAATATGATTCCCCCCACTTTTTTGTTAATATATATTTTTAGTTGTAGGTGGACATAATACCTTTATTTTATTTATGTGGTGCTGAGGATCAAACCCAGGGCCTCACACATGCTAGATGAGTGCTCTACCACTGAGCCATAGCCCCAGTCCCCCCACTACCTTTTTTTTCTTAAAGAAGCAAGAACACATAGGGAAAAAAAATAAAATAAAACATATGTTTAGGTCTTTGATTTAGAAAAAAATGGCTTGAGTGACTACTCTTCTATTCAACTTTGAGTCACTTAAAAGTAACAACATAGAAGAAATTCTCTAAGACATGTTTTGTTCTTGTATTATCAGGTTCCACTGAAAGATACTGCTGGATATTAGTGGAAGCTATATAACTGTGTCAATTTGCTTATTCTACAGGGTTTCTTGAATATCTAGAGGGAAATTGAAATGACAAATAGGCTAAATATTTTCTCTGATTCCATTATTCTTTGCTTTTTTAGTTCACCACATCAAAGCATGCCATATAGTGTGCACCCATCCACTGATAATATCAAATTAAATCAGGAAGGCAGTGGGGGTATATCATATTTCCTAAATGATAAGCATTGTTGTAATTTTCTAGTGTTTATTGCAAGGAAAAATATTAAATAATATTAGTGAATGACCACACTATCTTGAGTCTAGAAATAAGGAAATCTGGGTAGAAAAATATACTTAGCACCATTTTACTGCTAAGGACATTTTTCAAGACAGGTAAGTAAGGAGGATTTAGAGTTACAAACAAACACTAAAAGGGATGGGAAGATGTCCACTGGTACAAGCCCTCTAGATGAATGAATGTGGAATAGGGAATAAAGAACCAGGGGCTTGGAATTCAGGTGTGGACAGGAGAGGGATTGGATTAGTTGGGAGTGACATTTCCTAGGTGGACATAAAGGAAGAATTACTTATTTAAATGTGAGAGCAGGATTCCAACATTAATGTTTTCAGGAAGGGTCAAGAGAGACCTGTATGAAATCCTTCCTGTGAAACTACAAGTCGAGATGCCCCAAAAGAACATGGAGAGGAAAAGGGACAATATCTGGATTCACTACTTTCCAGGAGGCCACTGATCATTTTCTAAATACTCTGTTCCTTTCTTCTCTGATTTTCTATCGTTCAGGGAAGAATCTTAGCATATGGAGAGCCATGAAAGCTAGGATTCCCTCCCAGCTGTGCCCTCCACCCCCCCCCCCCACAAGTTTTTCCCTCCTGCCCCACCCCACCCCATTCTTTAGCCACTAAAACAAAATCAGTATTAGATTGGTCAGACATGAAAATATCCTGGAATCTGCCAAAATGCAGCTTACACGTAACCTAGACATCCCACTGTGAAAGGAAGTTTAGAGAGCATATTAGTTTTCATTGTAGCTTTTAAACCTTATCTTTGGAAATTCTGATTTGTACAGTTTGAAATTAAGACACTAAACTTAAAAACCCACCGATAAACTTTTGAAATTCAAAGTTTGATTTGATTCAATTCTTCTCTAAAATAATAAAATTTGAGCTGAAAGACTTCTAAGGAGGAAGATGTTTCTAGGTTGTGCAGAACTTTCAATAGGAGGATGTATTTACTGCATTGCTATACATAGACTCTTTTCAGATACACCCCGTGTATGTAGGAGCCAGTAAGTGAGACGTCAGAGAAACAGGGCTGCTCTTCTCTCCAACATGGTTCCCATCAACTGTGATTTCCTTCTTAGAGATTAGCCTCCTCTTCTTACCTGAAGTTTTAAGAACATAAAATAAACAGAAGACCACACTCCCTGAAAAGAATTACCTGACACTGATTGTTGTTCCTTTTCTGAAAATAAGTCTGTAAGGGGAAAAAAATGCTCTCCTTCAATCTCAATTCCAAAGAAAAGTCTCTGAGTTGGCCAGGAATTCTGTAAGCTCAGCGTCCTCCGGGCCAGACAGAAACATGAGGCCTCAGATGTTTCTTGAGCTGGCGTGGGTCTCAACAGTCAAATAGGTCTCTCAGAAGGAGAATAATTAGGAGCAAGTACTTTGAGAGTGCACTCACATCTTTTATCACTTAGAGGTAACTAACTGCTCCTTTACAGAGCCTTCCTTTTCCTTTTCCTGAATATGTATCTGACATTCATTAGGACTTGAAAATTTAAAATGTGTTCCTGAATGAATAGTGCTTCAGAATTCAGAAAAGGAGACAGGCTTTCACAAAAAAATATGCCGATTGTTTAGTTGTAAAATAACGAGTCAAGGGAACAGGGACATACACTGTTCAGTCCAGCTCATAGCATGTGGCTGCCAGCTCACCAGAAGAGATCACATAGTTTGGCCCTGCAAAGGACCAGACCACAGCCAGGGATGGCAGGGGTAGTGAGCAGGGCATGCGGCTGAAACACACCAGCTCGATCTTTGCCGAGACCAGCAGCGAGATCTGGTGGGCTCTGCAGGACACAGAGCCTTCATTCCCCTCCAGCCAAACCACTCGGTGTCCCCCCGAGCCCGCCTGCTTGGGACAGAGGCCCCTAACACCCCTCCTGTTGAGCTGCCTCTGCTCTCCCTGGAATCTCTTGGCTTAGCACCTCTCTGCCCCTCCCAGCTGGACCACTCCTGGGACAGCATGTGCTCTGTGTGGAATAACAAGGTTAACTGGACAGGGCTGAAGAGCCCTGCGATGGGAGTGCCGGACTGCAAGCCACATGAGAGAAAGGAAACTGGAGTCCTAATGGCCACAACTGGAGGAGGAGGACCCGTTTCTTCTCAGGAGTTCCAGTCCTGGCCTGGTTCTCTGAGGTGCCTTGAACCTCCTTTCTTTCCTCCTAAAGGTAGAAATGCAGAATAATATCCCTTAAGTATGGAAAGAGAGGAGGGGGATGAAGTGCGGGTGTAGCTGTCTTTAGGATGTTTTATCTATAAATCTATTCCTGGGCAAAAGTTTTGAGAAAAGCTGAATCACTCAGTCCAAAGAAAGCCTGAGGAAGTATAAAGAAATCTTGGAAATCCCCTGGGAAAAAAAGTACCAGGTAGAGTTTGATTTTGTCTTTGTTGTCAGGTTTTTGGCTCTGTCACCTCACAACATGAGAGGTTCCAGGCAGAGAGGAGCAGCAGGTGATTAGGAAATGGCCTTTTGCATACAGTAAAACCTGGCCAGAAGGCGGCAAAGGTCAGGCTGCTTTCACAAGGTGCTCAGGTCAGGGAAATCAGGGTGGCACCCCAGCATGGGCCATGAGGTCAGAGTCCTCTTCTAGAGGGAATTGAAACTGGGAGAGCCCTTAGGCATGCAAAAACTAGCTTAGTAGAACCAACCTGCCTTCAGGCAGCCTCCAGCAGGGTCACAGAGAGCTTGGTGTCTGAAGACAAGACAAAGCAGTTGCTCAAAGCAGACTCCAGGAAGTTATAAATGCTGTAGGAAAAAAATAAAAGGGCAAGTCAAAGACCCTGCAAGCAGCGATGTGACAGGTGATAGGAAAGAACTAAAAGCCAGAACCAGGTGTAAGGTTCAGGTCTAGGGAGTGGCTGGGAGTGAGACCTCAGGCAAGCCATCTAAGCTGCAGACTTTTAGTGCTTTCTGGGAAAGGGAAGGTCTTGATCCCAAAGCAGACTTTCACTCTAGCCAGAAAATTTCCTAGATAAGAGGATTACTTTTATTTTTGTAACAAACACGTCACACAAACAAGTGTTGGGAAATGATACATTATTCCTCATCACCTCTCACCTGGACTGCTGCACCAGCTTATCTTGTCTTCCTGCTTTTGGTCTTCTTTCCGGACAACCCATTCCTTATGTAGCTGCCAAAGTGATTCTTCTAAAACACAAGTCTGATCACATCTCCCCTCTGCCTAAACCCTTCCACTGCCTGCCTATTGTTCATGCAGATTCCCTACGGTGTATTGGTGAATACTGGTTCTGTGAATACTAATTCTGTAGGGCAACTGATCCAAGAAGGATGTTTAGTCAGTGAAGTTGGGAATTCTACAGGTATCTTCCCTTTCTTAGAGATTTCCCATGGAGATAGCATTTTAAAGGCTCTGAGAAGGCCTGCAGCAATTTATTGTATGTTAAACGTTTCAACAACTTGTTGAAAGTATTCACCATATACTTTACGTTTTTTTTTAACCATGAAGCACTACTGCCTGTTTTGTTTTCCATAAAATCTAGAACATTGTTTGAAAATGCTTTCAGAAATACTGAAGTACGGAGGGAAAATCCAATTTGCTTAGCATGAGGTATACATGGCTTATTGTGGCCTTTCTTTCTCTGCTGCTTATCTCTCATCAGTCCTCCTCTAGGGTTTTATGCTCTGACAAAACAAAGCAGATCTTTGTCCTCACGCCTATCACTGTGTTTCAGACTTTTTTTTTTTTTTTTTTTTTTTTTGGTACAAAAACATTCTCTCTGCATCTAACCTCACCTCCGTAACATGTTACTCACTTTTAAAAATTCTGCTCAGCTATCACCTCTATAGGAAGCTGTCTCTGTACTTCACAGCAAGAGTCAACAAACTTGTTCTGTAAATAGACTGTAAATATTTTAAGCTCTGAGGCTCACATAGTTTCTCTCACTACCTCTCAATGCTGCCATTCTAATGTGAATATGTAAGTGAATGGACATGACTGTGTTCCAATAAAACTTTATTTACAAACATAGGCGGCAGGTTAGATTTGGCTGTGGACTGTAAATGGCTGACCTCTGTTTTAGAGTCACACTTTATTCACTGTTTGCTGAAGCAGAAGTTAAGTCTCTATGAAAAATCCAAGGCTTTTCAAGCAAGAGCAGTATGTGGATGTATTTAGTTAGACCTGACACAAGGGCAAAGAGAAGGGCAAGTCTAACCAATGAAGCATAAGACACCACTTAGAGTTGTTATTTTAGACTTTTGTCATCCCAGTTAACTACAAGAACTTTCTGTGAAAGATAATATAAAATTAGCAACTCTTCTGTAATGTTGGTTTAGGAATCAGCCCTTAGAAAATACCATCAAAGGCAAAGGTGTCTATTATATGCTGGCCAAAACACTTCCAAAAAGGAGAACTCATGTCAAAAGTGCTGCGCCTTCATTAGCTGCTTAAAGTGGATTTCTACTCTTCTGAACCACTGTCTGAAAGATAAGAAGAACTATACACTAGCACGAGTTGTGATGGGCCAGTGAAGCTGACTGCCTCCTATGAGCATCACTGCAGGCTTGGCTGATGGGAATGGTCAGTGTTTCAGGGGAACAGACCAGAGCTGAATCAGAAAGCTAGGAGAGAGATGGACACCAGTCCTGAAATAGGAGTGACCAGAAGGGCATGACCAGGAATTGTCCCTGGGGAGAATGATAGACTGACTCTGATGAAGGAGACACAGGTGGTGTAATTCACAGTGCATTGAGGTTAGGAACAAACAAACTACAGAAGGGTTCTGACAGAGGGGAGTGCACGTCATTGCACTGGAAAACTGAATCTTCTTGAATGACAAGATCTCCAGCTCCCAAAAAACAAAACAAAACAACAACAAAAAACAAAACCAAAAAAATGCCCCCTCCTGTCTTGAAGTCCCATTTCTCTGTATCCAGCCTTGTAATGGTAAAAATTATAATGGCTCCCCATCCCTGCTTTCCAGGGTACAGAATTATTATAGGGACTTGTCTTCCTGGCCTCCCTTGCTTGTAGGTAGAAGCATGAGACTGAGTTCAGGTTAGTGAGATGTGGGTGGAAATAATTTATACCACCTCAGGGCCTTGCCCATAAAATGTCCCACTAGTTCCTTCACTCTCTCTACCCTGCTGGCTAGATTTGGGAGACTTTAGATACAAGGCTTTAAAGGCAGCAAATCTCCTATCAATTTAGAGGGAATCTGTAGAATATAAAATGTCCCTTCTCCCTTCAAACACACAAAACTGCCAGCATAAATTTCTATTGTGTTAAGCTATCTGGATTTCAGAGTTTGTGTTTATAGGGGTTAACATTTACTTGCCCAGTACAAGCAGATAATGAGCACTGCTATAATAAAGAAAGGGGTTCCACTAGATAGAGCAATCCTAGAGAAGAAAGCAGGGTCCATTGAGCCAGAAAATGTGATACTGAATTTTGCAAATAAACATTATTTTCATTCTCAAATGCTTAACAAATCATGCTTTTGTAAGTAAACTTTTATGTATGTCACCACATATACTTTCAAATGAATCAACTGGAAAATTCCTTTTCTTTTAGAAGCTTTAGGAAACGAACACCCAGTGAAGTAAAAGTAAAAATAAATAAATAAATAAAATACAAACGAAAATCACCAAACATGAGCAATGTAGGAACCTCTAGGCTCAAAACAATGCAAAAAAGTGGAATTAAGGCATTTCCAACAGAAAATATCAGGAATAAGCCTACTGGACAACATGAGAACATAATTAGCCAGATCAACTGTATAGTATAAAGAGGCCGTTGTCAGCAGGTTGGTATAGAAAACTAAATTTTATTATGTACCCCCAATTTATTGGGGAGCCATTTTAAAAAGTGACTTAGATTAAGTTTTTAAATTTTTATTTCTATTTTTTCTTCTTAAAGGGATCATTGGAATGGTGCGATTTTTTTCTCTTTTTCTTTCTTTCTTTCTTTCTTTTTTTTTTTTTTTTGGTGCTGGAGATTGAACCCAGGAGTGCTCTACCACTGAGCTACATCCCTAGCCTGTCTTATTTTTTTATTTCCAGACACAGTGTTGCTAATTTGTCAAGGCTGGTCTCAAAATGACAACATTCCTGCCTCAGCCTCTCAAGTAGTTGAGATTGCAGGTGCATGCCACTATGCCCAGATTGGAACAGTGTGATTATGAGGAAAGGTTTTCCTAGATGAGATTATGTTTGTATTTTTATAACCCAAAAAATCAATTTTTTATTTTGAAACAGAATTGTTCATAGACATTCTAGACATTCTAGGTGACACAAATACATTTTAGTTATTAAAACAACCCATACATTTATAAACAATCAATCATAGTTTATTAGGCCACATGGGAGAAGTACAAATTTGAAATGGTAATGAAAGAGAAACCTAAGACACCCAGTATCATGATGACAATAAAAATTGCTCTTTTTCGATAATTGAAGCAGTACTAGTGCTATTCTTAGTACTATTCTTAATTGGTGGTTAAGAATATAAGCATTTCTCTTCTTCTAGATACTATTACAAGAGTGAAAAGGCAAAACAGAGTGTGATATAACAATGGCAATAGATATTTCTGACAAAGAATCATCTTCAGTTTATATAAAGACTTCTGAAAACCAGCGAGCAAAAGATAAACAACCCAATAGAAAACTGGGCAAAAGATTTGAACCATGTACTCAATGATTTGCTCAACATTATTAATTGTCAGAAAAGTGCACATTTAAGCCACAATAAGATATTACACATTTCAGCAGAATGACCAAAAATAAAAAGGTAAACAATACCAAGTATTGGTGAGGGTATGGAATAACTGGAACTCTCATGCACTGCTGGCAAAAGTGGAGGTTGGTATAAACACTTTGAAAATTGTTTGATGATTTCTAATAAAAAAAACATACACATGTTCCATGGTTCAGCAATTAATTAATTGCACAACAGAAAAGCATGTATTATTTTTAATACTCCCAAACTGGAAAAAAGTATAAATTATTTTTAATACTCCCAAACTGGAAAGTACTCAAATTTCTCTCAATAGTACGATGAATAAGTTAATTGCAGTATGATTATATTTTAGAGCATGACAATTAAAATAAAATAACTCTTATACACAGCAGCCTGGTTGACTTTCACAATCATAATGTTGACGAAAAATGTCAGATCTGAAAGAGAAGATATTGTATTACTTTATTTATAAAAAGTGCAGAAAGAGGCAAAACTAGTTAATGTATGTTAGGAGTCACGATAGTAGATATCTCAGGGACTGGTGATAACTGGCAGGGGCACAAAGAGGAGTTTCTAGGGAGTGCTGATCATGCTCTACTTCTTGATCTGGGAAATATTGCCCAAGTGAAAACTTGCTGAGCTACAACTTAATTTTTCTTTGTCTCAGGCTACTTATCTATAGAATGTGGATTATGTTATTGCCTCCCTTATGGACTGTTAGAATAAATGTGACAGTTAAGGAAGCTCATAGCTTCCTTACAGGGCACAGGTTTCACATTCAGTAAATGCGAGCTGTTGTCATTATTATCATTGATTCTTGGGAAGACCTTTCTTTTCGATAAATGTTATTTTAAAATGAATCACTAGATCCAGGGTAAGAATAATTAGAATAACACAAAAACCATTGGATATTTTTATTTTGCTTTGTTATTTTTTGGACTCTTTGACCTTTAAACTAGGGAGTTTCTCAGAAAAATTAACACAGACAACTACTCAAAGCAAAAGAAAGTTCATTTGAAAACCATAGTGTAGACCCAACTAATATAAATAATATTACTTCAAAGGACATCTGTAAGTAGGTAAAGTGCCTGAGGGGGAAAAAAAAAAATGATCAAATTTCAATATGTAAGGCATGAATTCTTATTTTAAAGTGATTCTGTCCCACAGTGCTCACACTTCAAGATGGAAGGAATTACTCAACTTACCCTCGTATGCAATGGGATGTGATATTTTTATAGTATAATCTTTTATTAATTAATAATTTTTACCCTTCTACTGTACTTCATTTTCTACTATAATTTTGTGTATACACATATTCATCATATGTTTGCTTTTATACCAAAAATTGTATCAAAAATTTCAAACCCCAACCACCAATGTTAAGTTAGGAAATTTAAACCAGACTGGGGCCTTTTCCAATATTAGTGCTTGATTTAGTACTTTTAGCTAACAAATCCAACCTTAGAGCTTTTGAAATACTGATTTACATATTTGAAGTTAGGAAATTCAGTGGTAAGGTTTTTGTTTTTTGTTTGCCTTATCTTTGTTTGTTTTGTGGTATTAGTTGAACCCAGGGGCCCTCTGCCACTGAACTATATCCCCAACCCTTTTAATTTTGGAACAGGGTCTTGCTAAATTGGGGAGGCTGGCTTAAAACTTGCAGTCCTCATGCCTCAGCCTCCCCAGACTCTGGGATTACAGTTGTGTACCACTGGGTATACACAACCATCACTGGCTTTAGTGGTAACATGAGAATCCTAGAAAAAAAAAGGCTTTCAGGCTTAATACAGTTCCAACTTCCATAATTTGCACTGTGTGACAACAGCATTTACTTGAAAAGAGTTATTGGTATCAATTATCTTTTTTGTCATTTACAGTCAATTCTCATTTTGTAAGCTGAGAGCCTCAAGAAGGAGGGGCTATGTCCATATTATGGTATTACCAGTGTTTATGACAGTGCCTGGAGCCTAGTAAGTGTTAAATAGATATTTCTTGTATTAGTGAATGACTGTAAGAATGGAAATCATTGGGTAAAATGACTCAAAAATAATCCATTAAAAAGATAAAATAATTGGGATTTTGAGTTGAGATTAATTTGTACAGTCTGGTGTTGCTGCCTGAAGCGATGGCTGCCTGCAGCAACAAAGCCGCGGGAATAAGTTCAGAGGCAGACTGGAAACGAACAGGCTCTTTATTCTCTCTGGCTCCAACAACAACTCCAACACGCCATCCACACTCCTCCAACCACACCACAAAATGGCTCCGACCCCATCCACAATGTCCCGGGCCAAGTCTTGCAAGATCATGGAAGGTGGCAATGCTGGAACATCTCCACCGCTCACAGCTAACCGCAATCTTAGCTATCTCCTTAATTAGGGCTCCTACACAGATTTCTTGCTCTTGAACCTTTAGAGGGGCCCCTGGTTGCTGGTCATCACTACCACAGTGACCTCAGTGGGTGTTGTTGCTGGACTGTTTCCCACAGTGTCTTTGCTCCCTCCTCTATTTATTAATACAGTTACAAGAGACCTTTAGTCTCCAAGAAACCAGATGAGACAAATAACATCACATGGCCAAAATTAAGACATTTTTACCAGAGAAGAATGAAATGCAGCAGTTTCAATTGACCAGAGATTTGGCAACATGTTTTATGGATTTCATTGTGCACCATTCAGATTGTTGGCAGCCAATGAAACCAAGTGCAAAATTCCAATTATTGCCTCATTTTTACCTAAACTGTACAGTTTTTTTCCCCTGGTTTCTCCCTAATTGTAATACTTTCATTAGACATGTGAAAATCTGGTATAGATTTAAGTGTTTCCAAATAACATCAGGGTTTTGTGTTAACTTGCTATACTTTTGTATAACTTTTGATCATGGTTAGCAAACTTTTCTTTCCTGGTGCTGGTTCATTCCTGATCAAGTGGATTATCATTACTGCATAAAAGGCCATCTTCCAGAAGGCATCTACTGTGGGTTTCATTATACATACCCAGCAACACATGAGACCAGGGCAAAACTATTAAAATAAAAGCGTTTACCCTCTCCCTACTACCAAGAAGAAAATATTCTTGGTTGCTGGACATGTTATAAGGCTTGGACCTCTTTCTAACAATTGTAATAATGGATAGAGCTGCAGAATTAATAGATCAATCTACATAAGAAAAAATACCAAGTTGGCCCAAAAGGAAAAACCTACATAGAGAATAAAAAGACTTCATGCTAGCCAGAGTTCTCAGAAAGTGGAGAAAGGAGCTAACAATCTGCTACTAAGACTAGGGACCTTTAAGGAAACAACAGTATAATAAGAATTTTTAGAATATTTTACTTAGTACTGTGAAAGGTAATTGCTTCCCTTTGTAGAATCTTCAGAAACTAATAGAAATATTAGTTTTCAAGGCTTTAGAGAATTATATTTCCTCTGGATGGGGTGCTTTACTAAAATAGTAAAAAAAAAAAATAGGACAAGAGATAAAAGGCCCTTCTTATATTAGTTATAATATATGTAATTTCATGATTCTTCTGCCTATTTTCTGGTGTCATGCTGGATGTCATTCTCCAGTTTGAGATTTCCAGGGTGCAGCAGAGTTACTCTGTAGCCTGTGACTAATAAGCATGCAGAAGAATATCTGTCCACACCTGAACTAGTCTTCTCTTCCAAGGCCAGACCCCCCAAAAAGTAAAAATAAAGAATTTCATGTTAAAAAAAAAGAGGTGGTGATTGAAAGCAGATATGCAGTTAAGGAGAAAACACGCTAACTAATCTCTGTGCACCATCCTCTGAACAGTACAGGATGGGGGGTGGTCACTGACCCTTCCTGACTTTAGCCATCCCTATCAATAAAATTCTGACAGAGGTGAGAATGCCTGGAGTTCTTTGTGCTTTCCTTAAATTGTAGGAAAAACAGGAGTTCAAATGAAACCTCTATTACAAATATTAAACCAGCCAAACATATTAACAATAAAATTCACAAATATTTTGCCAACCTCATTTTTTCAGAGGTTAGTTTAACACTCCTCTCCCCTACCCTCTGATATTATTGTAAATGCTAAGTAACACTTTATTATATAAATATGGCCTGCCAGGTTTAATTGCTGTGTGCAATCTTTACTAAATCACAAATTAAGGGTACATATGAAGCTGCTTATAGAAAATTGCAAAGTATTTAAGTGATGGGAAGAGAATGTTATGATTGGCAGGAATATACATTTACTCTACCTAAAATTGAGGAGGCTACATAAACAAAGTGGAGTTTCCATACACAAATGATCTTTCCCCCTAAATTTTGTAAGTAACACCAAAAATGAAAAGAAAAGCCATGAAAAATGATCCCTGTGAGACAATGTATGGCATTGGAGTAATACAACATGTAAACAGCATTTTTTCTTAGACCGCAGAGGAACACAACCCTAAATAAGTCTGATTTTAGATTTTGTTCTTCATCTACCACCACACAGTTTATACCAAAACTTATTAACAGCGAATAAAGCATGGAGATAATTTTGAAATGATGATCATGGCCACTCTCAAAGGGCTAAGTTTTTCTAACACTTGAAAATCTCTATTTCAGAGATACTTAGATCCTAAATTGTGGCATTAGTTAAATAACATGTCAGGAGCATATGAGAAAGTTGTGTTCATGGAACTTTCAGGAAACATTTGTGTTTCTTTTGGAGAAAGTATCAAAGTATTGCTTAAGAATGACATCAGAGCCATCTGTGGTGGTGCACACTTGTAATCCCAGCGAGTTGGGGGGCTGAGGCAGGAGGATCGCAAGTTCCAGACCAGCCTCAGCAAGTTAATGAGTCTCCGTCTGAAAACAAAAAATAAAAAGGGCTGGGAATGTAGCTCAGCAGAAGAGTGCCCTGAGTTCAATTCCCAGGACAAAAATAAATAAATAAATAAATAACATCAACATTCAGGTTGTGCCATTCATTTCCGGATTTGTTGCCCCCACCCCAACTCTTATTTGATGCTTAGATATATATCTTTCTATTTTCGCCACAAAACAATATACTTGTAGTTATGCTCTCTTCAGATACCTAGTGAGGACCCACTATGCTGAGATTTGCACACATCACTACAAACTACAACTTCCAAGTTTTTGTTCTGCCAGAAGTCTCTCAGTTATTGAGAAACCACCATTACTTGGTCGGTATTTGTTAGGAAAATAATCCATCCCTAGGGATTTCCTTGAAAGGGTTGTTCCTTCATGCTGGGTCAATTAAGTGTATATCGCTTCCAAGAGCGATCACTCCACTGGCGAGACAATTGCTGTTCTAGTAGTAGCCGAACAATTGGGGGAAACATTTAGAGACTAATTTCCTGTCCTTGGATTGGGTAGAGCGCGCCGTCAGCACTTACTTGCCTCTGCACAGTGATGGAGAAGGGTACACAGTTAACTCATTGTTGGGTCAGAAGGCCTGATGATGAGGGTTTATAAAGAATGGCATGGTAAACTATATCACCTAGCATTTTATGATCACAAGATTTAGCACAGGGAGGTTTTATTGATGATAGTACAATTGGTGTTCGTCACAAGTGACTATTAGAATTTGAATTTCAGAAAAGCACAGTATTTGCATAAAGTTATGTCACTAGCAAATAATGGACCCAGGCTCAGAACCTAGATCATTACTTCAATAAGGGGAATTTTTTGTATGTTGTTTTATCTTTTCATTAAAAAAATCAGAATATGTCCATTTTTGAATTAGCGAATACCTACATATATTTTCTTGTTGAGTATTTACATCATCCCACATATTTTGGCTATAATTCTTCTCTTTCTTTAGAAAAGCTGATATAGTTGGGGATTGGGGTTGTGGCTCAGTGGTAGAGCACTAGCCTAACGTGTAAGGCACTGGGTTCAATCCTCAGCACCACATAAAAATAAATAAGTAAATAAATAAATAAAGGTTTTATGTCCACCTACAACTAAAAAAAAATATTTAAAAAAGTTGATAGTCGGGATGGGGCTATGGCTCAGCAGTAGAGAGCTTGTCTCGCATGTGTGAGGCCCTGGGTTCAATCCTCAGCACCACATAAATAAAATAAAGGTATTGTGGGCTGGGGTTGTGGCTCAGCAGTAGAGCACTTGCCTAGCATGTGCACGGCCCAGGTTCGATCCTCAGCACCACATAAACATAAATGCATTGCATTGTGTACAACTAAAGCAAATAAATAAATATTTAAAAAAAGGTATTGTGTCCACCTACAACTAAATATATATATATAATAATATATTATATACATATGTATATATATATGCATATATATGTACATATATATATTTTAAGTTGATAGTCCACTTTAACATGAAAGTCATTGTTTATTACAGCATTAGGAATTAGGAAGTAGCTTTTCTTTTTGTTTTTGTTTTTTTTCTTTCTTTCTTTCCCCTCTTTTATTCTCTCCCCTATCAAAAAAGAAACTATACATATTACTCCTCTGGAAATCTTACAATAACCTTTGTTGAATTGGCACTTGCTCCATTCAAGTATTATATCAACTTGGTATCACTAGTTTTTTTCATAATAATATGATTTTATTGTTTTTTCTAGGTACTGTTGAAGTGAATGTGTATCAAGGAATATTGAAATTACATGTTTCCAGTAATCTCCAATAGAATAAAGATGGCATTTCAATGCCATAGGAAAAGAATGATGCTTTAACAAATGATATTTGTATAGTTATGCAGCTAGAAGAAAACAAATTTAAATCCCACTTCATTGTGTAAATATATACCAAAAAATCAAAATGAATAACAGATGTAAATAAAAATGTAAGACATTAGAAGAAAATTTAACAGAAATTTTTATATGGTATAGGAGATTGGGGAAAACATTTTAAGGACACTCAAAAGGCTAAGAAGCTGTAAAAGAAAAAAATCAATAGATTTGTCTATGTTGAAATTAAAATTATTTGTATCAAAATTATGCCCCCATACAAAAATCTAAAGATAAAAAGAGAATGGAGAGAAAAATATTTATAATATATGTGATAGAGCATAGAGTTAATTATTTTTATACACAAAGCCCTTATGAATCTATAAGAAAAAAAGACAATCTAATAGAAATCTAGGGAAAGATGAATAGGAAATTTATGGAATAGGAAGTACAAAGAGAGAAAATGTCATATAATAAGATCCTGAACTCACCAAAGTTAAGTAATGTAGTTGGAGGCCACGAAACAGTCAGATTCCATCAAATGACTGAGGACACCAACAGTTGGCCTGTGGACCCACAGAGGCCTGCGACTGAGCACTGCAGAGGCAATAATGCAAGCTCATCTCTGTGACATGCAGAACTCGATTGGTTGCTGGCTAGTCTTGTTGAAGTTCCATAGAAGGTAGCTGAGATCTGACTTCTCTTACCCAGTCTCCTTCCTTCATAGGTATCAGAGCTGCCTTATGTGGCAAAAGCCTCTCCCCGCTTGCTTGCTTTCTGTTTTTCCCTTCTCCATTATGTTTCAAAGGATTTTACCCAGTATATATTGAATTCATAATCTTGTCTTGACATTTCTTCTAAAAGCACTCAAACTAATACAAAAGAGCAATGAGAGCTGTGGATAAATACGCACTCTAATAGGCTGGTCCTAGAGATATAAGTTGATAAAAACTCCTTTAAAAAATTGATATTGCCTAGTGAAGCTGAAGAGGTCCTTACAAAACAGAAATTTCATTTCTAGATAGACTTAGTGAAAAGTAGTCCTTTCCATTTTCCCTGGAAAATATCTGGAGAGAAGAGCGAAGATCACTGAGTCTCTTCTAGGGTGTCTCTAAAGCCAAACCTTTTTAAAAATGATACTTTTTAAAATTATCATTATCACCTCAGGGACCTTGGTATTTTTGAGGGACTTCATGATATATTAAGACATGACTACTCTGACAGATAACAGAATTTGTACTTGTATATTCATATTTTAAAAAAATTTTTCTAATGTAACTAGTTTGGGGTATAAAATATGAGTGTGTTTTTGGATATTAACTCAATTTCCTCTCTGAACTTTTGCTGTGTTGTGAACTAGCTATCACTGATTATATCTATTATTATCTCTATAACTTTATTGTCCTTTAACATCTAATACATCATTATTTTGAAATTCTAAAAATTTCCCAGCACCTGTGAAGGCACATAATAAGTATACTTCATTT
Source organism: Tamias sibiricus (assembly GCA_025594165.1). Taxonomy (NCBI): domain Eukaryota; kingdom Metazoa; phylum Chordata; class Mammalia; order Rodentia; family Sciuridae; genus Tamias; species Tamias sibiricus. Next base: position 165,673,679 of record CM046657.1, read on the forward strand.
TCTTATCTTAAAAAATCTTATAATTGAAAACTTGATTTTGAAACTCCTTTACACAGTTAAATTTCATTTCAAACTGTTTTGAGATTGTTATTGTTGTTGTTAGTTTGTTTTTGAGATGGCATCTTGCTATGTTGCCCAGGCTGGTCTTAAATCCCTGGGCTCAAATGATCCTCCTGTCTCAGCATTCTGAGTGCTGGGACTACAGGTGGGCAACTTTGTTAGTATTTTTAAATGTCATTATATTTTATAATAACTCATTGGCTTCAAGATGGAAAATTATTCAACAATGTCAAAAAAATTTTTTCTTTTTTTTTGGGGGGGAGCAGGTACTGGAGATTGAACTTGGGTGCTCAACCACTGAGCCACATCCCAAGCCCTATTTTGCATTTTTAAATTTAGAGACAGGATCTCACTGAGTTGTTTAGCACCTCGCTGTTGTTGAGGTTGGCTTTGAACTCGTGATCCTCCTGTCTCAGCCTGTTGAGCTGATGGGATTACAGGCAGTGCCACCATGCCCAGCTACAAAAAAAAATTTTTAAATGGCAATTTTTCATTGTCAATTAAAAATTATCATTTGGATGTTTATTCAATATCTGTTCAATTCATAGGAGATAGACCAAAAACACTTGAAAAGATGTCCAACATCACTCATCATCAGGAAAATAAAAAATATAATGAGACACCACTTCACACCCATTAGGATAGCTACAATTTTTTTTTTTTTTTAAAAACAGAAAGTAAAGTAAGTGTTGGTGATGGTGTGAAGGAATGGGAACCCTGTGTGCTGCTTTTGGGAAGATAAAATTTACAGCTACTATGGAAAACTGTATGGAGGTTCCTCAACAAATTCAACATAGAAATACCATTAGATCTAACAATTCCACTTCTGGACACAGGCCCCAAAGAATTGAAAGCAAGGACTTAAAAACAAAAGGTGCAAGTAATACAAGTGTCCATTCAACAACAATAAAAACCTTGATTAAAAAGGGGGGGGGCAATTTTTCACTATCAGTTGAAAATTGGATGAATGGATTTTTTAATAAAGTACATATACATGATGGAATGTTACTTAACCTTAAAAAAGAAGAAAATCTGGCACATGGCACAATGTAGCTGAAAGTCAAGGACATTATGCTAAGTGAAATAAGACATTAATAAAAGGGCAATCACAGTAAGATTGACTTATGTGAGGTACCTACAGTAGGAAAATTCATAGAAACTGAAAGGAGAATATGGTTGCCAGAGGCTAGAGAGGAAGGGAAGTGGGGAGGTATTTCTTAACAGGTACAGAGTTTTCATTTTGCAAGATGAAAAGAATTCTGAAGATGGATAGAGGGGAGGCTTGCACAAAAATGTGAATGTACTTAATGTCACTGACCTGAGCAATTAAAAATGATTAAGATGTTAAGTTTTCTGTTATGTGTATTTTACCACCTATGACTTAATATGCTATAAAAGATGAAATTGATATACCAGAGAGCTCCCTTACCAATAGAAAGGAGGAACTCTATACCAAAGACACTGGGAGAAACTGTTAAGTGGGGAGGGGAAGAAGGAGGGAAGGAGAAGAACAAGAACGGGGGACAAGGAGGGGAAGGAGAGTGGGAGAAGGAGAAGGAGAATAAGAAGAGAAGGAGGAGGAGGAGGAAAAGGAGGAAGAGAAGGAAGAGGAATTTTGATAAATACTATCTTTCCCTTAGTTTATAGATGATAATAGTATATCTTATATGTCTTTGCCAACAGAATATTTTTAAATATTTTTGTGTGTGTGCAAGGTAAGTTGCAGCCTCATTTGGAGACCAAACTAAATTTAAAGAAGAAGAAATTGAACATTTTGAAAACTCAAAGTTGTTTGCTACAGCTTTTATAACAAGGAACAAAAAAAAATATCCTGAGGTCTCCTACAGGGTCAGTCATCATGTTGCATTAGCTAGAGAAGGACACACAGTAGCTGAGAGCCAATAAACCTTTGTGCCATCAAATTGCTGAATAGCTACTGGATGAAAAGTTGTAAACAAACTCATGGCACTACCATGGTTTTACAAAAGCGGTAACCCATTGAATTAAAGGTTTAACTAGAAATATGAAGATTGAGTTGCTCTCTCTTTAGTGAATCTTACTTTTGCCTTATAAATTGATGAATCTATGAATAGGAGTATTTTGTTTATATTTGTCCAACATCAGCACCTATCAAACATCAAAGATTTCACTTTCTGTAAATATAGGGTACCAGCTGCACTGAAATATATGAAGTGTCAAATAACTTTTTTAATCTCTGAAGTAGAGTGGGAAATGGGGAAAAAGAAAGGAGGAACTGGATGGTCATAAGTAACCTTTTGTTCTTGGAATAACAAAAGATACCTGGGGTACCCGGCACTTGTGTTGTAACACAATTTCAAAATCATTTTTCAAAGTCCAATACTAGAAAACTTGATTAAACAAAATATTCTGAAAACTGAGATGAGATAGTTGAGACATTCTCTCTCTCTCTCTCTAAATTCTGTTTAGAGCTATTCAGAAAATCCTTCTTATGTGCATGCCTACATTCTCCTTTTGCAGGAAGTGGACATGGAGTTGCAAAGAAGCCTCATTACTGGCTGCCAAAGTCCACTATGGGAACCAATTCTTGTGAATGCCATCCTTCCTATCTGCCCACACTGAACTACAGGCACACTTGTGATAGCAGGCAAAAGGCATTCTGGGGCAGCTCTTCTCTAAGATGAGCCAAGGGCATTTGCTCTCTGGTAGATCCTTTCACACCAAGTCTCTCATTTGGATCACACTAAAGAGATCAGACTATGAAGAAAATCCCCCCAGCTGTTAAATGTTCAAAGTAATTTCCTATTTTTTTTTTTTTTTTTTTTTTTCTATAATTAAGAGCCCAGACTGTAGGAGCCCTAATTAAGGAGATAGCTAAGATTGTGGTTAGCTGTGAGCCATGGAGATGATCAGCATTGCCACCTTCCATGATCTCGTGAGACTTGGCCCGGGAGATTGTGGATGGGGTCAGAGCCATTTTGTGGTGTGGTTGGAGGAGTGTGGATGGCGTGTTGGAGTTGTTGTTGGAGCCGGAGAGAGAAGCTGGCAGAATAAAGAGCCTGTTCGTTTCCAGTCTGCCTCTGAACTTATTCCCGCGGCTTTGTTGCTGCAGGCGGCCATTGCTTCAGGCAGCAACAAATCTGGAGCTGTTTTAAAGTAAAAATGAACCAGTAGCTAGCTGAGAAGGTGGGGCAGTGTGATGAGTGAAAGGTGTTTTGGAATCACATGGGACCTGGTGACCTTCAGCATATTTAACTATCTTCTGTGAGCCAGTGTCCTCCTCATTAAATGTGGAATTATGGGTGCAGTCCTCAGCACAACACACAAAAAGCTTCTATGTATGTGTATTTAACATATTTTATCAGTTCTAAGGTGCCATCCCCACCCACATTTTAACATCTTTAAAACAGGCTGTGCTTTATAATCAGTAGTTCACCAACAGTAACTTTAGTCTCAAGGTAGCTATCATTGCCTCTACATGTGTAAATGTAACATATGCCAGCACCCAGACTATAAAATGGGCATGGGAGGCATGGAAGAAAATTACAAGTGCAGACAATAAGACTAAATGAAAAGTTGTGCTACAGTTGTGTACAATGAATCAAATCCTGCTGTCATATATACCTAATTAAAATAAATAAATTAATAAAAAATCTTAATGTTAATAGCAAAGAGGTGAGGAGGTAATGAACTAGATGTGTATAGCAATTATCTGCAAAGCTGGAGTCAAAGTCGCTGACTTGGTCTATGATCATTGCAAAGCAAGCTTAAGGACCCAAGACCAGTGGTTTAACTTTTGTGTGTTCTCTTAAGAAATACTGCATCATCAACTTTGTTGGTGTACACAGGACAGTGTTGTGTTGAAAAATGCAGGCAACAATTCTGAGTGGAAAGTAATTCAGAAAAACTAACCTCTGTATGTGCAAAGGATTAGGGAAACCTTAACCACTCCATTTCACTTATATTTTCCAATGTGTGCACAACAGTAACATGATATTAAAAGCTGTCCAACTCTGAAAGAGCTTTCGCGCAAAGTGTAAAATGAACATTATATGTGACAAGGAAGCCAGGTGTGGTGGCGCATGCCTGTAATCCTAGCGGCTCTGGAGGCTGAGGCAGGAGGATCATGGGTTCAAAGCTAGCCTCAGCAAATTTGCAAGGCCCTAAACAACTTAGTGAGACCCTGTCTCTAATAAAATATAAAAAAGAGCTGGGGATGTGGCTCAGTGGTTAAGTGCCCCTGTGTACAATCCCTGATATATATTTAAAAAAAAAAAAAAAAGGTGACAGGGAAGCACAATGTCATTATTTTTAAAAAAAAGTATGTTTTGCTTTCTTAGTCCCAAAATCCTACTGTGTCTTCCTGTCAAGTTGTCTTAGATTCAATAGGTAGCAGTGTATCAATATAAATCCACCTCTTAGGGCTGGGTTGTGGCTCAGTGGTCAAGCGCTTGCTTAGTACCTGTCAGGCACTGGGTTTAATCCTCAGCACCACATAAAAATGAATAAATAAAATAAAGATATTGTGTCAATGTATAACTAAAATTTTTTTTTAAAATAAAAAACAAATCCACCTCTTAAAGCAAAAGCTCTCCATATTGTCTAATACCAAGAGCTAGCGTAAATGGACATTTGTGGAATGATTCTGAAAAATACACTTGTGGTACCTGTTTATAATTTATAACTTCTTCATGTGGTTAATGTGAGAATTAGAAACAATTTATAAAAAGGTTCTATGTTAGAGTTTAGATATGAGGTATCTCCCAAAAGCTCCTCTGTAAGACAATGCAAGAAAGTTTCAGAGGCAAAATGACTGGGTTATGGGAGCCTTAACCTAATCAGTGCACTAATCCCCTGATAGGGATTAACTGCAGGCAGGTAGGCTGTGGCTGGCAGAAGTGGGTCCCTAGGGATGTGACTTTGGGGTCTATATTTTGTCCTTGTTGAGTGGAGCACTCTATTGAGTGTGCTCTCATGCTTTCCCTCCCCCCCCCCCCCCCCCCCCCTCTCTCTCTCTCTCTCTCCCCCCGGTGTCACATCCAGAATGGCTTTCCTCTGCCATACTCTTCTACCATGATGTTCTGCCTCATCTCATTCCCCAAGGAAGGGAGCTGGCTGTCTATGAACAGAGACCTCTGAAATGATGAGCCCCCTAAATAAACTTTTCCTCCTCTAAAATCGTCATGTATTTTGGTAGCAGCAATGAAAAAGCTGACTAAAACACCCTAGTTTCTTTTGTAAGTATGTCCTCAATAAATACTAGTTGTTATTATTAATCTTAAAAGGCATAATTATATGTGAGCATATAATACATATAACTTGGGGTAAATAAACCAATTATACACTTGTACAAATCAAATTTAGTTGTAGGATATTAAAGTGACTTGCCTAAATCATAGTTTAGTATGCTAGAACCAGGACACAAATTGAGTTCTCTTGATTCAATTTATTGTCACCTTTATTCACATTCAAGTCTTCTTTCTGGGCAGGCCACCTCACTGAATCTCTTGTACAAAAATGTGTACAATATAGGCCAATCACATGTTCATTTACCTTACCCCAGTTCAACAAGGCACCAGGAAGTGTGAAAGTGAGCTCAAGTGAACTATTTACACAGAAAGCTAATTCCACCTGCCTTTCTACCAATGAGAACATCTTAAATGCCTGTGAGATGGGCCTGGTGAATATTTCCTTTTCTTGGTAGTCTCATTTGTCAAGTGCTTCTCATAATGTGACCATCTCACCTTCTTGAGAGTGATCATTGTCTTTAAAGATATTTGTTTTTCATGCATCATAGCCCTTAAACATAAGGCAACTACTCCACTGAGTGTTTAATAGAAAGACAACATTCTGTTATAATACAAGAACAGCAACCAGCTGTGTTGGACTTACAAAGAGATATAAATCAAATGCACTTAGGGTTGCTTGCTTGTATGTTTGGATAAACACTTCATACAGTGCTTCATAGGCCAAAATATTTAAGGAATTTTCAAGGGTAATTTTAATTGTATTCTTAAGATCTCTGAACTTTAGGTGAATAAAGAAGATTGAGTGGGGGATTGATAAGATGGACCAGAGAGGAGAAAATCTGAAGCAAGGAAACCATTTCAGAGACGACCACAACCCTGCAAGCCAATGATAATAAGAGCATCAATCAGGACAGTGGCAACAAGAACAGTGCAAAAAGGACCAATGGTAGAGATGTGGAGGAGGCAGAAACAATGAGTAATGTGTTGGGTGTGCAGCCCTCCCTTCCCCTTCCCCTTCCATGGTGGCTGTGGTCAGGGACTTCCCACCTGGCTGAGGAGACCTGAAATGGCCAATCAGAAGCTGACATGACAATGGATCTCAAGGACCAAGGGAACTTCCGCTGGCTAATGCGACCACCCTGCCAACTCACATCAGCCCAGACCCAACCCGTAACAGACATGATTCCCCTAACTCAGCTCAACCAACCCACTGCCGGTTTAGATGGACTAGGCCCTCCTACCTCTTGCTACCCTTATAAGCATTGTACTTGCCTTTTGAGAGCAACTTCTCAGGCCCTCACCCTTTTGAGGACTGGTGAAACTTCTCCCAGGAGCACCCCCAATAAATCTTTTTATGGTGTCTTGTTCTTGGCCTGTGATTCCTGATCTCACTCACCTTTTCTGCCTTACATAGAGTATGCATGATGAGCCAGGGAATACTCCAGAGAAGGAGTTAAATTTTACTTGATTTTTCTAGTCTGCTAGACTAGGACACTTTTTAGGATAAAAATGACAACTGAAACAGGAAACATACATCATGAATTATTTGATCAGTTTCAGGAGAAGTTTGGAAAATCCAAATTTTAGGGACAAATTGAGTTGGAAATACTATAGATGGAGATGATGGTGGAATGGTTGAGGTAGAATTGTCTAGTAGACACAAAATATGAGATTTGTATTTGGGAGGCTCTAAGGATCTGTATTTTGATCTAGTGAAGATATAACCTGCCTTTACTGGACTGAGAAATATAAAATGAAATAGTATTAAATTTTAATATCCAAAATTACATTGGCCCCAGTCCCACTGACTCATTGCCCAACCACAGCTCCACCCTATCTTATTCTTTGTTCCTCAGAAAGCGCAGCCTGAGGCAAAAAGCTTGTAAGCCATTCCTTTGTTAGGGACTACAATCCTGGGTACCAGACTGGAGGGAAAGTGGGAGTGAGGCAGCAAAGGTGGAAGCCAATATAAAAGTGTGCTAATGAGACCGCCACCCTTTGGTATCAAGGGAGATTGATTACTCAATCTTCTAAGAATCCATATAAATAACTAGTTCTCAGGAGAACCCAGTGGGAGGAAGTGGGATGAAATTATTCCCTGGCTCCATTTCACATAGGTCAAAGGTTTGCACTATGGGATAATAACTCACACTTTCAGGTGGTGCTTGTGTAGGTACTATGAGAGTCTCCTGGCTTCTAAGGTCATAGTGTCAATTAGGAAGCCATAGAACAAGGGACAAAATGTGGCAAGTGTGGCACGGGGTGAGGGCCTGTTGGGTTCCATCCACAGACTAAGGGGTGGTCACCACAGTCATGTCTGGTGGAAATGAAAAGCTAGTGGCTCTGAAAATACGAAGGATCAAGAGAACCTTAGGGGTGAATCTCCAAGTAAGTGTGCCACAATAAATAGGAGAGTGCCCCACAAAAGATGTCTGATATGGACCCACAAACCAGTCTGCCTACTTCATCTGCTATGATTTCTTCCAGCTTGGCTTCCCTGGCCTCTGCTGTGGCCCTGAGTTGCCCAAGAAAATGGTGCTGCCTCTGCTGGCAGGAATCTTGAAGAAACAGTGGCATCTGAGCCAAGCCTGTGGTTCCCTGAATTTGCCAAAGCTGCTACTTCTGGGGTGTTGGAATTGTTCTGGGTAAATGTGGAGGTTGGGAAGAGGAAAGGGGAGAAGAACCCCACCTCCAACCTCCTACCACATTTTGTCAACAGCCCCTAAAAATCTTTCTCTTACTAGTTCCATAAAGTCCCATAGAGTTTCTTCATCAACTTCCCCTTTTCATTTCTCATCTTCAAACCATCCCTCTCACTCTACCACACATCAAAGCCCCAGGTGACCTGTAGGGAGCAGCAACATTTCAGGTACACTATAATTCAAAACACACATAAATGAACACATTTCTTTCCCCTTAACTCCTTACCTCCACCAAGTGCAAACAAACAAAAACCAATAACAACAAATGACAAAACTATCCCTTCTAACCAAACTAAGGCAATAAGCAGCTCAGAGAGATAATTTAGGGTGGGGGTGGGTACCAGGGATTAAACTCAGGGGCACTCAACCACTGAACCACATCCCCAGCCCTATTTTGTATTTGATTTAGAGACAGGGTTTCACTGAGTTGCTTAGCACCTCATTTTTGCTAAGGCTGGCTTTGAATTCACCATCCTCCTGCCTGAGCGTCCTGAGCTGCTGGGATTATAGGCATGCACTACCATGCCCAGCTCAGAGAGATACTTTTAAGTGAACACAGGACACAGGGATTTGTGTGAAGAACAACACGCTGAACACCTGTGCTCAGGTAAGGACACTTTTCAGTTTCTCCCAGTATCATGGGTGGTAACTTTTATTTTTTGTAGCCAAAAGGGCCAATTCAGTGACAACCTGCCATAAAGAACGTTCTATGCCAAGAATTAACTGAAGTCTCTATTTTAGGAGAAAACTACACAAAGACAGAATACTCGAAGTTAAATATTACTTGATTTGATAGATAAAGGTCTTAATCTGTTTTTTCTCTATGACAACCTGGAGCAAAGGCTTGCAGAAGGAAATTAACTGGGAATTTGATCCCAAGGAGCAAAAATTAGAAATAAGTAAGTAAAAATACAGAAGGAGAAAAAGCCAGCACAAGGACACAACATCAAATCATTTCTGACTTACTGGCAGCTGACTTTTTTGTCCTGGGTCCTGATGAGGAGCTATGTGAAATAAGACACAGAGCTGAAAGGGAGAAGGAAACATTGATCCATTGTCTCCTGTCCCATTGGTCAAAGATGGCCTCAGACACATAGATTTACCTGCATGCTTATATTGGAAAGTTTCTGTAGGTTATCCAGCAGAGAAGCCTAGGATGGGAATGGAGCAAGGGAAAGAAACAAGGACCAATCATATACTTGGGATGCTATAGGAAAAGGAGAAAGGGCTTATAAGATATCATTAAGAAGGCCCCAAAGATTTAGGAGGAAAACAATAAGTAAGAGGTACCTGTTAGGATCCCACAGTGGGGTGCTGTGTGCTGCACCACTGTGAAGCTGGTTGTGATGGTTTGGATATTGTTTGTATCCTAAAGGTTCTTGTGTTGGAGGTGGTAGGTCTTTAAGAGGTGGTGCCTAGTGGAAGATGATTAGATCATGGGAGCACTTGGGTGCACTATTCTAGGAAGAATAGTTTAGTTCTCATATGGGTGCTTATAAAAGTGCAAGCCTGGTCCTCTCTACTCTCTTGCTTCCTTGCTCACTCATGTGCCTCTGTGTAAATGGCTTTTCTACTTTATGTTCCTCTGCCATGTTGTAATGCAGCCAGCACTTGACAGTACACTAGTGCCATGCTGCGTGGACCCTTCAGCCACCAGAATCAGGAGCCAAGCAAATCCTTTTATTTTATAAGTTATCCAGCATCAGGCATTTTTTATACCAACATAAAATTGACTAGCACGCTATTGAAACCTGCAAGGATATGGCCATCACAGTATTAGCTGGAGGAGAAAGTAGAGTTGAGTGGATGTGAGTGGTACACAAGAGGTATCTGACCCATTGAGATTTTACCCCTGGAGCAAGGGAAAGAAACAAGGACCAATCATATACTTGGGATGCTATAGGAAAAGGAGAAAGGGCTTATAAGATATCATTAAGAAGGCCCCAAAGATTTAGGAGGAAAACAATAAGGATAATGGTAAAAATAATAGTTACAGGCATATTCCCAATAGCAGTAAGAGTGATAGTAGTGGCAGTAAGCACTGTATAGATGTGGGCTCTGAGGCAGGCACTATTCTAAGCACTTTACATGTATTAATTCATTAAATACAACCCGTGAGATAGGCACAGTTATTCTCCCCCTGTTGCACAAGGGGACATCAAGTTATGAGAAGTTAAGGTCCACAACTCATAATTGATGGAAGCAGGATTTGACTCCAGAGCTACACTCTTAACCACTTCACTCTGTTGATCCAGGGAATATACAGAGTATCTGTGAGGCAAGGGGAGAGGAGAATTCCGCAAGAAAGAAGCAGGCCAGGGCAAGTTTTGCTTATTAAAGAAGAGAATGAAAACTAAGGGAAGACCATCTGATTTGTGACCAACAGGCAGGCAACTGGTCACTTTTGAAAATGTGGTTTGAGCTAGGTAGTAAGCCAGAAAGTGGACTATAAGAGAGAAGGAAGGAGTGTGGCCCAGGTCAATTTCTGGAGACATTTGCCAGTAAAGGGGTATTGGTGTTTAATGTTAGTGTAACACCCCCATGTTTTAATTTCCTAATAGAAGAGGAGGATTCATTACCAAGGGAAGAAGATGATCAGAAGGACCCTAAAAAGGACCAAGCTTGAGTTGCCACAGAGCTCTCAGGTACAGAATATGCCCTTCAGGTGGTGCCACTCAGGCTAACTGCCAACAAAGAAAGCTTAAAAGGTAACACAGGACCCACTCGAGACTGAGGAGGCCTTTGGAGACAAGAATAATGAGCAGATTTTCATTCTCATTCTTTGCCATTTCTGACTTCCCACAAAATGGCAGAAAGGGACACACACTCCTGCCAACCTTCTCCTTTCCCTCCCCCACTTCATTATCTGAGCTCAGTCATTATTCTACATTTTCTGTGCCTTTGGAGAGAAAAGCCAGCTCTTCAAACCATAACATTGGCAGCAGTTTTCTTCCTACAGTTTGTAAAAATTAAATCACAAATCAAAAGAGTATGAGCCAAACATGCCACAGCCATTTGGATTTACATGAAAGGGAAGCCATCAACACCTCCCTATCTTGGCTGATGAATGTATCTGATATTTCAGACTTATTTCTTGGTTCTTTCATGACCACAAGACCAAAACTAATCAGTCCAATTAGACAAACTTCCAGATTATAGCTCTGAAGTCAACTCAACAAGTAACATATCCAGCAATGTAATTTGCCAAGTATAATTCAGAGGATGCAGTTGGAGTGGAAGGAGGGGTGGAGGGGAAGGAGGAGGTGGCTCCTGATTTATCACAGCAGCTATAGGCAGATTCTTGTCTGAATACAAAACAAAGAAGGAGAAATAAAGTTAGATTTGGGGCACGGTAAATACAGATCATCCTGTTTTACTGATATTAAAAAAAGAAGAAGAATAAAAGAAAGCAAAATAGGTTAAGAACACCATCCAGAAAAAGCCCTTTAACTACTTGCAAAATATGAAAAACACATTCCAAATGTAAAAAAAAAAAATCCAAAGAGAACTAGAATATATAGATAAATATTTATCTGATTATAAGAGTAAGATGATCTTTTATAGCATTGAAAGAAAAAGTATAAAGAAAGAACTAGATTAAGAGACTTTACCACATGAGTACTTAATTTTTCTGTACTCCATAAAAAAATCATCATAAACAAACTCAAAACCTAAGATAAATGGAAAAAATGGAAAAATACATTTGCAACACATGATTATTCAGTCATTTATATCCTTAGCTACAGTTTTAACTGGCTATATTGGGATATAATTCATATACCACACAATTTTCCCATCTAAAGCATACAATTAATAGTTTTTAGTTTATTCACAGAATTGTGCAGCCATCACCATAATTTATTTTAGAGTATTTTTATCACCTCAAGAAAAAAAACTTTTTACCCATTAAAAGTCACCCAATTTCCTTCCAGCCCGCCCCCAACTCTCAGGTTATTCCATTTTCTGTCTCCATATATTTGCCAAATACAAATGGAGTTACATAAAAATGCTGTTTTGTGACTGGCATTTTTCACACTGGGGGAAGTGTACTACTTCCCCCAGTATGGTACTTGGGGAATGCATACAAATGGTTTTAAAGATGTTTATAGTGTTTATATAATAGTTGTTATTTCAGGAATTTATCCTAAGGAAATAATCAAAGATGTCCATAGTGATTTAGGTAAAAAGAGGGTTATAAGATATAATTTTCAATAAAGAAAATGTAAAGAATTCAAATGCTTGACAGTAAGTAGTAAACAGATAAATCCACTGGAATATTATATCACCATAGAAAATTAATTGCTGGGACATTCAAGGTCAGAGGAACATACTCATGATATATTATTAAGTGAAATAAACATGTAAGATATAATTCCAGTTTTGTTCAAAATTTATATATCTATGTGTAGAAATAGATAGATTGATCAATTGATAGATCTCCTTAGTGGTTTATTGCTAGATGAGGAAGTATGAATTCAATGGATTTGTTTTCTTCTTTATACTACTTTGTATTGTAACAGCAAAAGGAAATTTCCCCTCTGCCTTCTGAAGTTTCACTGGAATAAACAGTAAAAAGCAGATTCATTGGACAAAGGACAAGCAAATTTATTATGTGCATAGAGGCAACCATACAATGTCATTACCCCCAGCCCAATGTGATTCAAAAACTCACATACCCCTTTTTCTATAAAAGAGGAGAATGGGGAACATAGACAATTTTTAGGGAGACAGTAAACAAATTTTTAGGGTGACTCAATGAATTTGGAGAACATTCTACAGTCTGGGACGTAATGCATGTTCAATAGAACAGAAATGGTTTATATATTATTTTCTTTGGAATATTAAATGGGACCAATACAGTGTGTGACAAGAGAGAGTCCACATGTGTTGACAGAGTTCAGTCTTTCTTCCTGAGCTATGAGTTTAGTCTTCTCTGGCTATCAAGATTTTAGTAGGAAGACTGAGGCAATTGGGGATCCAGGAAGGGAGATAAGGAGAATCTGCAGAAAGCCCTCCTGGTGCTTGCAGGTGAGTGGGGTTGGGGTCTAAGGGGAGGAGCGAATCAAAGTCAAAGGGATCTTGATTCTTAGCCTGCATTTAAGGCCTTTCGATTTCTTTTATATCAAATTTCTCAGCAAGCCCAAAATACCATATTTGAGGGTCATTGTTCTCTGAGCCCCAACACTATTCTCTAATGTTTTAAATTAATAAGCATTGAATGTGTTTATGATAACCCAAAGCCATAAAATCATTAGAAGAACTTACTCAATCTGGTGTTTTATCCCATAGAGCCTCTACAGCTAGGATCATTGCAAAAGTATCAGAATTCAGACTTCTGCAAGTGTGGGGGAGACTGCATACAGGTGTTAGTAAACTGGGGTGGATGTCAATCAACACAACTGTAAGAGGGAAAGGTAAGAGAAACCGAGGGCTTTCTTTTCTTTCCTTTCCTTTTTTTTTTTTTTTTTTTTTTTTTTTTGTGCTAGGAATGGAACCCAGGCTTTTGCACATGCTAAATACATGCTCTACTGAGCTACATCCCAGCCCCATTTGAGGATTTTATGTGCTCTTTTGCTAGCCTAGAACATGCATTTGACTTTTTAAAAACTAGGAACTGCTGAGAGGATAGTGCAGTAAGCATTGAGAACTGAGACTGAGGGGCCATACTAAAGAGAAATGCTGGAAGGACAATGATGTGCACCACCAGAAACTCAAACTGTGAATTAGCCACATGAGTGGAGTGCAAGAAAGGCTGCCTGTTAGGGAGCAGGGAGGGAGGGAGTGGACACAGAGGGGGCTGTCCAATGATGGTGTACTTCAGTCAAATTTCATACACACTCCAGCTCAGGCCCCCAAATCTGCCTGGATATAAAACTTTTCTGCAGTTCTACTCTTTCCAAGCCTGTTTCCCCTCTGTGATTCCATGGACTTGTTTATAAACATTAACATCCTATTTCTGGAGGTGACAGATGTATGTCTGTTTTCTGCAAGCAAGAGCCTTTTTAAAAGTTGCACTGGATGATACTGAGGAAGAAACCAGTTCTACCTGTAAAGGACTCCAAGCAGTTTGGCTAGAGCACAGAGTAGAAAGGGAAGCATTGGAAAATGAAGTTGGCAAGGCAGGTAGGTCCAGGCTGCAGAGGGTCTTGACTGCTGAGGACATAGTATTATCCTGTGATATGATCAGCTTTGAACTCTATCTTCAGTCTGCCAACTAATCATTGTATGACTTTGGGCTGTTTGCCTTCTTTGAGCTTTAGTTGTTTCATTTGTGAAATCAAAATTTTGGTTTAGGTAACTGTTAAAATCATCACAGCTCTAAAATATTAATCTGCTGTCTATTTCATACCAAGTAAGCAGATACTTTCCTTGCCACATCATCCAGAGATTACTGGCCTCAGGTGCATGAGCCACAACTCAGTAATATTAGGAGTCCCAGAGCATACCTATACACCCTGAGGCAATTTTTTCCCAAATGTGCCCAGGCTTCTGGAGAACATGGTCTAAAATCTCATCCAGAATGACCAAGGTAGCCAGGAGATCCTAGCTCCTTTCCTTTTGAATAAAGTTTCAAAATAAGCTTCATACTCAGACTATGCTTTTCATGAAAGAAGAGATTATATCTCCTGTGTACCACTCTATCTATCCCTACAAAGAACTTGGCCCAGTAAATATTTCTTCTTCTTTTTTTTTTAAACATTTTTAGTTTTAATTTTTTTTTTTTTTTTTAATGTGGTGCTGGGGATCAAACCCAGAGCCTCACATGTGCTAGGCAAGCACTCTATCACTGAGCTACAGCCCCAGCCTAGTAAATATTTCTTAAATAATTGAATGGACAAAATTGCAAATCAGATAATACACATGAAAACAATGTGGGAATCGTAAAAATCAGCATAGATTGTAACTATCACAGCTCACTCAATAAAGCAGGCCATTTGAAAATTGTCATATTTAAGCGAAGTAGTAGTTTATTCAGAAGAGAGTCTGTTGGTTGTAAAATAGGTATGAGTTAAGATTTCTAGATGTTTCAAGAGAACTACACATTAATTTTCTCTTCTAAGTCTTACTGAGGTGACTTAAAAGTGCTTGTGATTACTTGAAAAGCTCCCATGACCAGTCCTGCACGAAGTTCATCCGAGAGTTTTGAAGACAGAAACAAAGGTCAGGGAAAGGAGGAGCCATGGTAGACCCAAGGAAGGCTGATTTGTGAAACTTTATTGTGGACTTCAGAGTCAGGGTGGAGGAGATTATCAACATTTCAGATTTGCTTACTGTGTCTTAGATTACCCTCATTGATACCATTGTCTAACACTTTAACATTTCCTATAGAGGTAGACTCTCTATCAGATGGGAAAGAGTTCTTATGGAAAGACATCCAACTCAAACTGATTTAAGTAAGTGAAGGGAATTGATTGTCATGACTGAAAAATTCAGGAGCAGTGATGGTTTCAGGCATAGCTGGATCATAGCTAAATCTGGGGGCTAAAAATATATATTCTAAAATCAATCCCTCCCTTCTGGCTATTTGTTATGTTTTCCTGTGTTTTGGTTTAATTCTCAAGTGCTCTTTTCATGTGTAGGATCCTAGTAGCTTAGAAACTGCATAAGAGGAAAAAAGTTTCTCCCCCTAACATTTTTAGCAAAAGTTCTAGGATTTAATCTGAACTTCTGTAAACTTGGGTCATGAACTTATCTGGGAAGCATTACTGTAACTACATGGAAGGGATGCCCTGAGTAGCTCCACCTGAATTATTTGTTAAGTCCTTTAGGCAGGGGAGAGTCCACCTCAACTTTCTGGACAGTGAGTCAGGCACTTTCTTTCTTTCCCTGAAAACAAAAAAAAACAAAAAAAACAAAAAAAAACTGAAGTGCTTACCGCCCCCCCCCCCCCCCCCCCCAAAGAAAAAGTACTTTGAAGAAAAAAGCAACAACTGCCTATAATTCTTTCTGACCAGCTTCAATGCATAGCCTCCCGACTTGTGTTTGAATATCTTCAACATCTGAGGCCCTTTAGCTGCCTTGAGCTGACTGGGTTTCTTGGAGTTCCTCCTCACATCAATCTAGTATCTGCCTCTTGCTATATCCACACTCTGCCACTCAGTAATCTCTTTGGTCCATATGAATGAAAAATGTTTGTCAGCTGTTCCTGGAAGTTAATAGACCTGAGACCCTGATCCTGCCTACCGTTAGAGGGAAAAGAAAATGGGAGCTCATGAGAGGAGTTAGTGTGGGAGTGGAGTGAAGGTTTTGTGCCTTCAGAAAGAAGAGACTCAGCAGCCTATGGGTAGGAGCCAGACCCTGGAGGAAACAGCCAGCCAATGTTCAGCTGACAGGGAAGCAACCAAGAATGAAGCCAGCAGGCTGTGTGACCATCAGCCCCAGCTTTTGCTCACTGGCTCTCAAAGTGCTGTCCTCAGCCCAGTGGTGAGTCCCATCATGGATCCAACTGATTAAAAAAAATAATAAGAAGAATTTAAAAAAAAAGAGGAACTGAGGGAGGTGATTTTAGAAAATCCATATATGTAATTGTGTTCCTTTCCACATTTCCATAAACTATTTATGGGAAAATTCTAATTAAAGATTACTAAACTATAGTAAGATAATGAGCTATTTTAAAGGAAATATGTGCACCTTTATTTAGTTTTGGGGTTTGGATCTTGTATGTTGGGCTGGGCTTTTTGCCCTATCTTCTGACTAACCCAAGAGAAATCAAGTATCTGTTTCCCTGATCCTTTGTCCCAGGAAAAGGAAACTACTGATACAATTCTAGAGTTCCCAGCACTGAACATTTCCTCACCCCTCCTACGAGTAAACTGCGATTATGCTTGGCCATTGAAGGCTTTGCTGTGGAGTACTGGGAGTTGGAACAGCAGAATGGACTGGAGAAAAGGGAGAAGGTAAGGCTGAGACAGGGGCAACGTTGAAGGTTTGGGAGCCCAGTGGAAACCCATGTTAAATTCACTCAGGAGAGACCTTGCATGGTGCACCTCCTGAGACTGAAGTACAGGCTCCACTGCCTGGAAACAGCATGGGATTTGGAGATCTATTTTAGGCCTCAGGGACTGAGACACCTGGCTTTATTCAAAAGGGACAACTTCCTTAGTGAACATCTTTATTTTTTTTTAAATTGTTCTAATTAGTTATACATGACAGTAGAATGCACTTTGATATATCATATATTAATGGAGTATAATTTCTCATTGTTTTGTTGTATGTGATGTAGAATCACACCAGTTGTGTAGTCATATATGTACATAGGTTAATAATGTCAGATTCATTCTACTATCCTTCCTACCTCCATACCCTCCCGTCTCTTCTCTCCCTTCTACCTAATCCAGAGTAATACTATTCTTCCCTAGCTGCCACCCCCAGCCTTTGTGAATTAGCATAAACATATCAGAAAAAACATTCGGTCTTGGTTTTTTTGGGATTGGCTTATTTTGCTTAGCATAATATTCTCCAGCTCCATCCATTTACCAGCAAATGCCATAATTTCATTCTTCTTTATGGCTGAGTAATAGTCCATTGTGCATATGTACCACAGTTTCTTTATCCATTCATCTGTTGAAGGAAACCTAGGTTGATTTCATAGTTCAGCTATTGTGAGTTGAGCTGCTATAAACATTATTGTGGCTGCATCACTGTAGTATGCTGATTTTAAGTCTTTTGGCTATAAACTGAAGAGTGGGATGACTGGGTCAAATGATGATTCCATTCCAAAGTTTTCTGAGGAATCTCCATATCACTTTCCATAATGGTTGCGCCAATTTGCAGTCCCACCAGCAATGTATGAGTATACCACTTTACCCATGTTTTTGCCAACATTTATTGTTGCTTATATTTCTGATAATTGCCATTCTGACTGGAGTGAAATAAAATCTCAGTGTGGTTTTAATTTACATTTCTCTAATTGCTGGTGATGTTGAAATTTTTTCATATACTTGTTGACTGATTGTATTTGCTCTAAGTGTCTGTTCAGTTCCTTGGCCCTTTTATTGATTGGGTCATTTTTTTTTTTGGTGTTGTTTTTTGAATTATTTCTATATCCTGGAGCTTAAGGCTCTATCTGATGTGTGTGTGGTAAAGATTTTCTCCCATTCTGTAGGCTCTCTCTTCACATTATTAATTGTTTCCTCTGGTGAGAAGAAGCTTTTTAGTTTAAATCCATCCCCTTTATCAATTCTTGATTTTACTTCTTGTGCTTTAGGCATCTTATTAAGGAAGTCAGATCCTAGGCCAACATGGTCAAAATTTGTGCCTACTTTTTCTTCTATTAGGTGCAGGGTTTCTGTTCTAGTACCTAAGTCTTTGATCCACTTTGAGTTGGGTTTTGTGCAGGGTGAGAGATAGGGGTTTAATTTCCTTTTGTTACATGTGGATTTCCTAGCACCATTTGTTGAAGAGGCTGTCTTTTCTCCAGTGAATGTTTTTGGCACCTTTGTCTAAAATGAGATAACTATATTTATGTGGGTTTGTCTCTGTGTCTTCTATTCTGTACCATCGGTCTATGTGTCTGTTTTGGTGCCAATACCATGCCATTTTTGTTACTATGGCTCTGTAGTATAGTTTAAGGTCTGGTATTGTGATGCCTCCTGTTTTATTCTCTTGCTAAGGATTGCTTTGGCTATTCTGGGTCTCATTTTTCCAAATGAATTTCATGATTGCTTTTTCCAGTTCTATGAAGAAAGTCATTGGGATTTTAATAGTAATTGCATTAAATCTGTATAATGCTTTTGGTAGTATGGCCATTTTGACAATATTAATTCTGCCTATCCAGCAGCATGGGAGGTCTTTCCATCTTCTGAGGTGTATTTCAATTTCTTTCTTTAATGTTCTGTAGTTTTCATTGTAGAGGTCTTTCACCTCTTTTTGTTAGTATTTTTTTTTTTGAGACAATTGTGAATGGGGTAGTTTTCTTAATTTCTCCTTCAGTAGATTCATCACTGATGTATAGGAATGCATTTGATTTATGGGTATTGATTTTATATCCTGCTAATTTGAATTCATTTATTAGTTCTAAAAGTTTTCTGGTGTAATTTTTGGATCTTCTGCATATAGAATCATGTCACCAGCAAATAGTGATAGTTTGAGTTCTTCTTTTCCTATTTGTATCCCTTTAATTTCTTTCTCCTGTCTAATTGCTCTGGCTAGAGTTTCAAGGACAATGTCAAATAGAAGTGGTGATAGAGGGCATCCTTGTCTTGCTCCAGTTTTTAGAGGGAATGCTTTCAATTTCTCTCCATTTAGAATTATGTTGGCCTTGGGTTTAACATAGATAGCTTTTACAATGTTAAGCTATGTTCCTACTATCCCTAGTTTTTCTAGTGTTTTGAACATGAAGGGGTGCTGTATTTTGTCAAATGCTTTTTCTGCATCTGTTGAAATGATCATATGAGTCCTGTTTTTAAGTCTATTGATGATGAATTACATTTATTGGTTCCCATATGTTGAACCAATCTTGCATCACTGGGATGAACCCCACTTGATTTTGGTGCTTCGTGAACATACTGACAGTGACAATCATGGTCCAACAGTTATCTGCATAAATCTAGAGACTTACTGGACCTTAAGATTAGAGAGAGCTCCCCTCCTGATATTAAGCATCACACCAAACCCAGCAAATAAGGAGTGAGAATTAGAATGTAAAAGTAATCTAACTTTTCTTGCATCTGAGTATTGTGGGTTGGATTCATAATCTATATTTGGAAGTCATAAACCCAAATTAACCTATTATTCGTGTTTACTAAAGAGTAGTTCAGCATTATACTATTAAGACTGGCAGATACATGATAATTTGACTTTTCCTCTTTAGATATTAGGACTTCCTACCAGTTTTACAAAGGATGTGGAGTATCATGCATCACCCATGTTGACTGGCTCCTCTCATCTTTTTCACTTGCCAATAACCTAGCTTTTTAATTACAAATTATTGTTTGTTTTGCTTCATCCTTTTTTTTTTTTTTGGAAGTTGGGACTAAATGGTTTTATTGAAGCTCAGAGTTGAGGATTAAATGTCTTTTTATTTATTTATTTTATTTATAGTAGTATGTATTACAGTTCATACTATACATATAGAACATCTTTTTACACAAAACAGTTTGTATTCAAAGTATATTCACAGCATTCAAGTCTTCAATCGTGCATTTAGAATAATGATATCCATCTTATTCAACCACTTTTTCCCCCTTCCCCCCTTGCACCCTCCCTTCCCCTCCCTTCCCTTTGACCATTATAGTGTTCCTCTAGTCCTCCTATGTATCCCGACCCATCAATACTGTGAACTGGCTTCTTTATATCAGAGGAAACATTCGGTATTTGGATTTTTGAGATTGACTGATTTCACTTAGCATTATATTCTCCAACTTCATCCATTTACCTGCAAATGTAATTATTTTATTCTCTTTTATTGCTGAATAAAATTCCATTGTGTATATATACCACATTTTCTTTATCCATTCATCTACCGAGGGACATCTAGGTTGGTTCCACAACCTAGCTATTGTGAATTGTGCTGCTATAAACATTGAGGTAGCTGTGTCACTGTAATATGCTGTTTTTAAGTCCTTTGGGAATAGATCCAGGAGTGGGATGGCTGGGTCATAGGGTGGTCCCATTCCCATTTTCCCAAGAAATCTCCAAACTGCTTTCCATAATGGTTGTACCATTTTGCAGTCCCACCAGCAATGTATGAGTGTGCCTTTTTCCCCACATCCTCTCCAACATTTATTGTTGTTTGTGTTCTTGATAGCTGCCATTCTGACTGGAGTGAAATGAAATCTTAGAGTAGTTTTGATTTGCATTTCTCTAATTGCCAGCGATGTTGAGCATTTTTTCATGTATTTGTTGATTAATCGTGTATCTTCTTCTGAGAAGTGTCTTTTCAATTCCTTTTGCTTCATCCTTATTGTTTTAGTTGACTGTAGTTTGTTCAGTTAACCTTATGATATGTAATAATGTGTGTTTTCATCACTAGAGGTTTGCCCTATAATTTCCCAATACATGTGTAAGTAGATTTTTATATATCCTTTGGTGGCTTGATATCAAACATTTTATAATATTCCCTTTGTTTATATTTTTTTAGACTAAAATGGTATTGATGTTGCTGATGCTTTTTGTACCTGGTCCTAGTTCCCTCTCCAGAGGCAAGTATGCCCAATATTTGGGGATGTGTCTAACTTCTAGTATGTTTCCAAATTTTTACTATCTAAGTATGTACCCCCTAAATGAGTACTACTAAACATTTCTAAATTTACCTAAATGGCACCATAGTATGCACGTCATTCTGTAACTTTAGTTTTTCATTATGTTTTTTGTTTTGGTACTGGGGATTGAACTCAGGGGCACTGGACCACTGAGCCATATCCCCAGCCCTATGTTGTATTTGATTTAGAGACAGTGACTCACTGAGTTGCTTAGTGCCTCGCTTTTGCTGAGGCTGGCTTTGAACTCACAATTGTCCTGACTCAGCCTACTGAGCTGCTGGGATTATAGGTGTCCAGCCAGTAATATGTTATTTTTTTTTAATTCTAATTTGTTATATAAGATAGCAGAATGCATTACAATTTATATTACATATATAGAACACAATTTTTCATATATCTTTTGTACACAAAGTATAGTCACACCATTTGTGTCTTCAAATAAGTACTAGGGTAATGATGTCTATCTAATTCCACCATCTTTTCTACCCCCATCTGCCCTCCTTTTCCCTCCCACCCCTTTGCCCTATCTAGAGTTTGTCTAATCCTACCATGCTTCCCCCCGCAACCCCAGTATGAATCAGCATCCTTATATCAGAGAAAATATTTGGCATTGGAGTTTTTGGATTGGCTAACTTCACTTAGCATTATATTCTCCAACTCCATCCATTTCCCTGCAGATGCCATGATTTTATTCTCTTTTATGCTGAATAATATTCTGTCATGTATATATACCACATTTTCTTTATCCATTCATCTACTGAAGGGCATCTAGGTTGGTTCCACAGTTTAGCTATTGTGAATTGTGCCGCTATAAACATTGATGTGGCTATGTCCCTGTAGTATGCTGTTTTTAAGTCCTTTTGGTATAGACTGAGGAGTGGGATAACTGGGACAAATGGTGGTTCCATTTCCAGAGAATTCCTTTTCCAAGGAATCTCCATACTGCTTTCATATTGGCTGCACCAATTTGCAGTCCTACCAGCAATGTACAAGTGTGCCTTTTTCCCCACATCCTCACCAACACTTATTGTTGTTTGTTAATAGCTGCCATTCTGACTGGAATGAGATGAAATGTTAGAGAGTAGTTTTGATTTGCATTTCTCTAATTGCTAGAGATGTTGAACATTTTTCATATATTTGTTGATTGATTGTATATCTTCTTCTGAGAAGTGTCTGTTCAGTTCCTTGGCCCATTTATTGATTGGGTTATTTGTGGTTTTTTGGTGTTTATATTTTTGAGTTCTTTATATATCCTAGAGATTAGTGCTCTATCTGATGTGTGTGTGGTAAAAATTTGCTCTCAAAATGTAGGCTCTCTATTCACCTCACTGATTCTTTCTTTTTGCTAAGAAGCTTTTTAGTTTGAATCCATCCCATTTATTGATTCTTGATTTTAATTCTTGTGCAGTATTATGTTTTTGATATTTGCCATCATATATAGATTCATTCATTTTATCTAGTTCATTCATTGCACAACAACAACATATACAAAATTGTCCTATAATCATCCCACATCCAACTTAACCATCCCCCAAGAATGGACCAATCAAAATATGCATAATTCTTTATCAGCTTTCTTATCATCTTCTGATAGAAGCTTTTTCTGTATCCCCTCTCTTGTTTACACTATTAGATTTTGTTAGAAGCCTTCCTCTTCCTGCCTCCCATGCTCCTTTATGTTGTAAGCTCTGCCACATATTGTTGGAAAATGTCTTTCTTTTGCCTTAGACTGTAGATGTCTCAAGATCAGGGACCTGTAATCTGTTCACATTGTTGGCAGTGTAGTCCCCCAGGCCATCACTGTGACTGTGTATGGTAAATTGTTGGCACTTTTTAATAAACAGATAAATAGATGATTCTGTGCCATGGAGTAGCCTATGTCTATGATTTACTTATATAGCTGAAAATCAGGGTATCAAACTAAGAACTCCTAGAGCCACTGTGTCTTGACTGCTGGACCTAATTTTTCTCTTCAGTTGAATAATGAACTTTTACCATTTGAAGTTATAACAAATCAAGCTAATTGATATAATATTCTCAATTTTAACTTTGCTAAATCTTTGCTACCTAATACCAATTGCTTGTATTAAAATCTAGTGGTAAAAGGCATCTGCTTTAGTTCTATATTTACTTAAGTAACTCAAAATTTTCTCATGTTTCACAATACACACCTGTACTTCTGGGTGCCCTGCCAGTTGAATAAGTGTGAAGACCACTGTGAACTGTGCTAAAAATAGTAGCCAGACAAGTTACCCACTGTATTTATAAATAATAGTTTTTGAAAATGTATTTCAAAATAGTAAATTTCTAAACACTTAAGCCTTGTCTCTCATGTTATAAAAAGGCATTGCCTTCCTGGAGAGAGACTGAAACCTTATAAAATTTGAAAAAACTATTGTCCATTCTGCCTCCTTTATCCTTGACAATCTGATAGTCATGAGATTCCTTCAGAGGCTCTCTGGGAAGGAGGCAGCTTCAGGAATAGCCCACCAGTCATCCCCCTGTTGCCATGGAGACTGGCCAAGTTCATACCTCTTTATAAGCTTCCACTCTGGCCTCATTCCTCCCCAGAAGCTTAGAATGCCCAGACTTTGGGTGTAGCTCACTAGTAAAGTGCTTGCTAGTGTGTGCAAGGCCCTGAGTTTGGTTCCTAGTGCCGCAAAGAAACAGACACAACAACAACAAAATCCAACACCAACAACAAAATCTCCAAAACATAAACAAAAACCACCACCAAAAAGCAACAACAAACCCCCCAAATTTAAAACTTCCTATGTAAACAGAGTGAGGAGAAAGTAGCCATTCTTTCCCTACCACAATGAGAGTTCTCTGATCCCCCAGCTGTACATGTGACTCCCTTGGTAAGGGGAATAATCTAACTGCATGCCTAGTGCTCTATTCCCTGTCTCTCCACCTATGGTGGGAGAGGAAGGATAGGGACAAAAAAAGAGAATGTAAGCTGCATGGAACTGTGTAGAACTCTTGTGGAGGATGTTGGACTTCTCAAAGTGTACAAGCAGGGATTTACGCCAATCTTCTTAATCCTATGGGGAGGGTGACCCCAGCTGGCATCTGAATTGCACATAGAATATGTTCCTTATTCTCTACAATATCTGTAAGATGTAACTCTTATTATGCTTGTATTGTAGATGAGGAAACTGAAGTCTAGAAAATTCAAGTCATTTTTTCCAAATTGCAAAGATAGTTATGGACAGAGCTGGTATTTAAACTAGGATTGATTTGAAATTCCAAACTTTAACTATGGCATAATACAGCTTTGCTACAGTCAACTATTTTAATATATGAGCAAGATCTCCTTTGCACACAGTGTTCCTATGGAAGTCCAGGGTGGACTGGTCTAAGGGTCTTAACCATGTGAAAGGGCTGCAGAAAAGGTCATCACTTCCTTCTGTGGTTCATCTATTAATTCATGCTCAAAGATTATTGAACACTTACTTTATTCTAAGCACTGGATTAAAAAAAAAGAGTGGTCTCTGCCACTTAGTTATTTACAGTCTATGCTCAGATAATTATTTTCAGTCTATGATTCAATCTTACTGGTGTCCCAAGAAGTGAATGTGCAATGTGTGTGAGGTAGATGATGGCTTTGGAAAATTGTACAAGTCTTCTCAGGAGACGTAAATTTCTTTTGATTGCATAATTTTGCAAAATGTATATTTAAAATCTCTCTCTAAACCTGACTGCCTCAATTAGAGCCTAAGTAGCAATGCCTTCTCTAAGTTTGGCACTAGTCTAGGTGCTGTAGTCTATTCACCCATTGAATCCTGATGACCCCTCTGTGGGTTGGCACAATCGTCAGCCCAGCTTTACTACCAGGAATGGCAAAGAGTTACATGCTCGGAATCTTGCTGTTGGTAAGTGGCAGAGCTGTCATTTGAACCCCAGCCATCTGATGCCAAAGTCAGTGTTCTAACCATTTGCTGTACTGCACCTATAGAGAATAGCCAGCTAACATTGTATACTCTGTGTTTGAAGAAAGAAAATTTTATGGCCAAAAGGCAGCCTTCTGGCCTGTGCTATAATACAAGTGGTTTTAGCTCTCCTCTAAAAGAAAAGAAAAAAAAAAACTGTTTTTGGTCTGAATCTTTCAATTGGTGCCTAGAGAGTAAAAGGAAAAGAAGATCATAAGTAGGTCAATATGTGATTGGCTTGTTTTGATTACTCTGTAGCTCTCAGTTTTCTGAGATGACTCTTTGGCTTCAGCAATTTTCAGGCACAATGTGAGGGCATTTATTCAACCCAGCAATTTGAAAAGAGAGAAAGAGTTGGGGGGGGGGGGTAAGGGAGAGGTGAAGATAAACATCAATTGGAACAAAAGTCACAGGGAAAAAAGAGGGACCAGACCTAAAAATGTGGAATAATCACAAAATTTATGTGCCTTTTTGCATCATTTATTATTTTAAAAAATAAAAGTAAGGATGTTAAGATTGAAAAGTGAGTGTTAAGCAGGTTAGAGGAGGTTGCTGATGACCACCATTTC
This sequence comes from Tamias sibiricus, assembly GCA_025594165.1. Taxonomy (NCBI): domain Eukaryota; kingdom Metazoa; phylum Chordata; class Mammalia; order Rodentia; family Sciuridae; genus Tamias; species Tamias sibiricus. The sequence continues at coordinate 165,699,372 of CM046657.1, forward strand.
ATCAAGTTTCCTTGGAGTCCCCATACCTTGCATTAACTAATGTCTTCTTATTTCTTTTCCAAATAGCCACACTGAACACATTAACACTGATATTGGTCTGGCTCAGCCATTCGAACCCTATGTATTATACAGCAGGATGTTTCATAAAGTAACTAATAAAAATAAATGTTTAAAAGCCATTTTTGTTACCTGCAAAAATAAGCGATTTTAGGTTTCGGGTATCATGATTTTTAACATATACACCATCTTTTTAAACAGAGTTTTGTCTTCGGGGACTCTGAAAATAAAATCTGGAAGGTTGAAATTACCCAATGGCAAGAGAATCCATTAAAGCAAAGAAAGGGAAAAGCAAATCATGTTCCTTCAATATCTAGCCCAGTTAGGTTGCCAGTTATTGATTTAGTCTGGGATACAGTAGCATTAAATCTTCCTCATTATACAAGTCCTGTATATCTTTTTAGCTTCTCTTATCTGTGTTTTAATCTCTGGATTCAAAATTAAGTACAACAAGCACAAACCATCTTAATACATTCTCATGTCACTAGGAACACATTTATTCAGAAAACTCTCCCCAGCATATGAGGTTTTTGGTGTGGCAGGGAGTCCTCCTTATAATCAAAGCATCCTACCCTTCATCCCACTTAGTGACCTGACCTAAAAGCCATTCTAGATCTCAGTGCCTTTTTTTGTGGTTCTTTCTCTGGAACACTATCCTACATTTATGAACTCCTGACTGTGAACTATGTGTAATAACCTAGATGTGAGTGATTCCATATTTAGGGCCTCGATTCTCAAAAAATAGCCCATGGACCAACAGCAGAGGAAATTCGGGATTTCAGATCCCACCACCCCACACAGCCTTCTTGAATCAGGATCTGTCTCTCCATTCTGGGTGACTGGTCCAAATATCAGGGGTTGAGAAGCTCGTCTCTACTATGTGGGGACTGAGGGTCAGATCAGTAATACAGAAGTGATGCAGTTGGACAGAATATCAGCTTTTCTTCAACTTGCTCACATAAAAATAAAAGAATTATTCGAGGGAAGGCTTGTAGAAGTCAATTGTCCCCAAACAAACCATATTCTTGAACTGCAATTGTGTTTATTATTTCTGGGCCAAATGGTTTGAGTAAGTGTTAAAGAGGATGAAATGATAAGGTAGAGGGCTAATTTGACTGGAGAAGGTTCAATATGACCAGGTGTGGGGATATAATCAAGTCTTATCTTTAGCACCCTGATCTACTGGCTTTGGTCTTTATCTGTCACTTTTACTCATCATTTTCTTAACTCCCATTGACAACTCGGGGATCAACAGACATGATTAGCTGTTAATAGTTTTGGCAAGAGGCTTGCTACTACCACTGTTAGCAGCAGCGATCCAGGGAAAATTTTTATTTCTTCTTAAAAATATGTTTTGGATGTTTTTGTAGGCTTTATTTGTCTGGATCATCATTACGTAGAATAAAGCAAGAGAAAAACATAAGTGAACAACTAAGTTTAGTAGATTTATACTGCATATACTACATGTGGGCATTGACTTGAAATTCTTCCAGAAATATAGTGTAAGTTGCTAGATTTGGGACCATTAATATTCATAACACCATCCACTGGATAGTAATAACAGGGACTGTATTTTCTGGGCCCCAAATTATGACAATATATAACCAAGAGCAAAATGTTTAAAATTGGGTATATCCTGGAATATTTGATGAGTAGGTTAATTATTATTCATAAATATAATGATGGTTATGTATGAATTTACAAATGACAGACTCATAGAGGAATTAAATAAAACATTATTATTATTATTATTATTGATACAGGGATTGAACTCAGGGGCACTCAACCACTGAGCCACATCCTCAGCCCTATTTTTATTTTTTATTTAGAGACAGAGTCTCACTGAGTTTCTTAGTGCCTCACTTTTGCTGAGGTTGGCTTTGAACCCGTAATCCTCCTGCCTCAGCTTCCCGAGCCACAGGGATTACAAGTGTGCACCATTGTTCCCAGCTAAAACATTATTTTAATGTTGTATTCCTAAGCTTTTTGAGTAATGTGTGTTAGGGCTCACATTTTTGAAATGTAATAAAATATAATGTATATAAAGGTACACATATTAATATGTATTATTATAATGAACTAATCAAAACCTTAAAAGAAAAGAAAGAAACAGAATAGGGAGTCAGCCATGTTGGCACACACTTGTAATCCCAGCTACTTGGGAGGCTGAGGCAGGAGGATTGCAACTTCTAATTCTGGACAATTTGATTCTGTCTTAAAATAAAATAAAAAAATAAAAAGGGCTGGGGGTGTAGCTCATTGTAGCTCATTGGCATTTATCATGCATGTGGGAGGCCCTGGGTTCCATCTCTAGTACAGAAAGAAAGAGGAAAAGAAAGGAAGAAAGAAACAGAGTAGAGGACTTGGAGGTGTAACTCGGTGGTAGAGCAAGAGTTTAGATCAATCCCCAGCACCCAAAACAAAAGAAATGAAAAACTGGCATAGAACTAGAACCACAGAAGCCTCGTTGTGCTTCCTTTCTGTTTCTCTCCCCAGCCAGGTAACTGCCTTTTAACAGCATAATTTAGTTTTTCTTGTTTTTTTTTTTTGTACTTTTGTATTAATTTAATCATGTAGCATATTCTCCTTTGAACCTACAACATTTTTTTCAAATTATTTATATCCAAATTATTGTGTGGAGTTTTAATTCATTTACTCCAATTGCTGTACAGAATCCCTCTGTGTGAATACACCATACTTTATCCTGTCTACTGAGGTGGCCATGTAGGCAGTTTCAGTTTGGGGATATTATAATTAGTGCTGTTCTGAATATTTAAGTGCATACTTTTGGATGAATACAAGCAGGCATTTGTGTTAAGTGTCTACCTGGGAATGGAATTTCTAGATATGCAATATTTTACTTTTCTAGATTACATCCAAGTGAAGTGGACAGTGTATATTCCAGTATGTGAGACATCAAGTTTTTCCACATCCTCTCCAGGAACTGTTATTGTTTAACTTAAAAATGTAGATTATTTTGTGTATATAATGATGCTACATTTAGACTTTGATACAGATTTTGTTATAGCGTACCTCCAACCAAGGTTCCAGGAGAATCTTTTTTTAATTAAATATCTATTATAAGTGGTCATAGCTATGGTTGAGATAGGCAAAGATAAGTGTCATTTGAGAGGTCCAGAAGTTTATTTGCTGAAACTGTCTACTTCATGAGGTTTTGCTTGAAATTTCCATTAGTGACCATTACACTTTAAGTAAGAGCCTTACAGATCTTATGCAGCTGTGGGCCTCTTGCCCAAGGTAGAGAATTAAGTAGCTTATAGAAATTACTTAACTAATAGCAGAACATATTTAACTTGATTAACTCATCACCAATATTTATCACCTGATGGTGAGATGATCCTTAAAAATTGAATGCATGATTTTATGAAAGAAGATTAGCAAATAGAACAGGGAAGGCGATAGTAAGCGGTGCAGCTGGGAAGTGCAGAAGCTCAAGTTCATGGTACTGGATAGTATGTGGGGGCTGGGAGGCGGGGCTGAGAGAGCAAGAGGACCTCCCATTACAGAGGACAAAGAGTAAACCAAGAGGGCATTATGACTCTAGGAGTCTAGACTATAAACAAATTAGTTTAGAGTTTTACCCACAATTGGCCCTGAATGCAACAGACAGGTGCAGATTCTTTTGTATAAAGAGAAAATAGCCTTATAGTCCTAGACAGCAAATGTTCATCAACTTCAAATTACACCTCAAATGCTGCTGGTGTCTGGACCATTGATGGATGAGCTAGGTCTTTCCAGGTCTAATGCTGAGTAATGCAAATTAGATTCTCCTGAGTTATGCCTAGTGCAGCTGGAGGGCACAAAATAGTTGCCAGGGACGTATCTCCATGCCAAATTCTTGCCAATGTTGTTAATAGTATTGTACCCTGTACATGTGCAAGCACTCTTAGTTTTATTAATGACAATACTATGCTTTTGCCCTTTCTTTCACCTTTTAATTTTTGAATAGGGAATAACTTTGGGTTCATCCTGTTAGAAAGGAAATGCTAAACTGAAAGGCAGGCACGCAGCCCTGTTCTCCCACCAAGCTAGCAGCAAGTGGAGTCAGCTCAGATAAAGCTCAGCTCTGCTGTCCCTGTGGATCTGTATGCTATGGGAAATGGGCAGTACAAAGAAGAGGAGAAATTCCAGGGCTCCCAGAAAGAGGGTAAAATGGGCTTATGGACATAAATTCCATCTCTGCATTTCCTAGGATCTACGGCTGGGCATTCATTCAGCTCAGCCCTTTTTCCCTTATTAGAAACATCTAATTCCTCTCTAGGAGACATGCAGAAAGAAGTGGAAGCACAAGAACCATAATTACTGGTTTTGAGAGAGAATATACTGGAAGTAAGAAAGAAAGTTCTTCTCCCCTCCATAAAAAGAGGGCTGGGGTTGTGGCTCAGATGTAGAGTGCTCGCTTACCATGTGTGAGGCACTGGGTTCGATCCTCAGCACCACACAAAAAATAAAATAAAGATATTGTGTCCATCTGTAACTAAAAAAAATAAATATTTAATAAAAAAGAAGAGAGGGAAAGTGACCATTGCACTAGACTGAGCTGCTTTAGTGCCATGACAATGCTCCTTTGTAAGCTATGCAAGTAAAGTCAGTGTGAAAATATATGATAGATTTTGATAGCTCTGATATATTTTAAGCACCCTTGTAATGTGCCTCAAAAGTTCCTTTTAATTACATCAATTCAATCCAATTAGTCTTTACACAAAATATGGCATTACTGGAAAAAAAGCATATTAAAAAATGGTATTATAAAGATGAAACCAATTTGCTTCCCTAAAGACATATACTAAATACCTTATTTATATTTCTGTTGCAATCTTGGAAGGATATTGCCTTGTCAAAAAAAATATCAGCAGTCTATCATACAACTCACAGGAAATAACTGCTCTAATAAAATCTTAGGTGGAACCTGGGGCGCCCAGGCCCACCTAGGCATGCTGACCACTAGAGGGCAACATTGGCCACACACTTAGGGCTCTAACTCTCCGCTGGAGGCCAAGCAGTGTAGCTATAGAATGGATCACTATACACAGGATCAAATAGTATTTTTTGTGAACACCCACTGTGTGTGTGAATGTAAGTTTGAGATGCCCATGTACATGAATAATACCTCATTCTTAAATTAAAGAAGCATATATTCAAAAAGAATAGATTAAATCCCATATCCATTCTGATTGAACCATCATGAATTGTGTTTCAAATTGCAATTAGGTACCAATTGACAGATGATGCCCCAATTTTATGTTAATAGTATTAAATAGAGACACAAATACTGCCACTTAAAAACTACCCAAAGCATAAATGGAATTAATTTGGAAGTCTTTTTGGCATTAAAGCCCAACACTCATTAGGGGATTAATTCAGCTAGTTGTATTTTGTCTTAACTATAAAGTAATCTAATTTAAATAGATGTCTTGTGAAATTTTTAACAGGTCAATGTTTTTTCTCCTATTGTAGGTAGATCATATATTGTCCCTCAGTAAGACTCATAATTTTCACTAAACATACCAGTGAAAAGATGAGAGTAAATTCTTACTGAATTATTTATCATTCATCTCTAGGATTAAAATTTATTTTTTTAATTAAAATGAAATATAAGCCTAAATAGTCATTTCACAAATTAAATGAATGTGGAAATCATATAGAATGAATTCAGTTTCATTGTTGATTGACTTTTTCCATTTGTAGGAAAATCTGTATCAGCTAATATTTATTAAGCACTTTCTAGATACTTTACAAAATTCTATCAAATGTTCTTAATTTTGAACAAATAACAGACACAATCTTGGTATCTTAATATAATGTCATAAAATGCAACCATTTCAGACTAAGACAACATTTGGTTTGCTTGTTTCGTAAGCATCAAAGATAAAAAGATGTAGCACTATTAAAACTGACAGCTTTTCAGTCAATGTTGATTAAATTAAGCTTGGTTTAGAGACTAGGAAATGAAGAAACTACACTACAGCAAATAAAAAAAGTCTCAATTAAGGACATTACAGTTGTGACATGTGGACAAAAGCCAGATTAAGCAGATGCTATCATCAATTCATTTGTTGTCATGTTTGCAATGTGGCAACTGGCCCTAGAGACAGAAGATATTCTGGAAGTAGTGCATCTTGGGACATCATTTTTTGTTTACTCCACAAATGATCATCAGTCATAATGATGCAGTGATATTGGTACTCACATCAGGAACTGTCAAAGCAGAAATCAAGGGAGACCAAAGCGTCCATTTTTTATTCCTTAAAAAAAAAAAAAAAAAGAAAGAAAGAAAGAAAGAACCACAAACATTACTTAAAGGCCTTTCCTCCAATTTCCTAGATTTTCCCCAAAGTAAAATAAATTTTCCTTACCCAAAAAGACAGTCTACAGGCATTTTAAATATATTTGAAACTTATTTATGACATACATACCTTAGGTAACTCAAGAGACCAGATTCCATCAAGTGAAGAGATAAGCATGCATTACATGGCTTCTTTATTTAATTACAAAATACAAAAGCCCATTAGCAGAATGGCCTGTTGGCCTGGAGAGAGGATGCTGGCCTGCCATGTGGTGGACCTGCAGTTTTCTCTTCTGCTCCAGCCTGCCAAGCTGGCAGGGGCTTGGAGAGCAGTTACTGTGCACAGTCAACCTCAAGAAGAAAATGGAGGCTGATGCTGAACTCTGACCACTTCATTGTCTTCCCACTAGGGGAATATGCATATGAAATTCCTGTAAAATATGGCTATAAAAGGCATTTCATACATGTTTTATTTACAATTTGAATTTGAATCAAATTTTAATTTGAATAAAATATTTTTAGGAAAAAATGTGTGAATCTAGTTTGGGTTCTGCTACTAGTTGTGTGAAGGGAGAAGAATTTTTTCAAATCATTTAAAATGCCTGTTTTCCCTATTTGTAATGGTGATTACTAGCTTGACCTAATCATAGGATGTTTATGTGTGGACAATGCCATATACAGAAAGCAGAGGTCCTTGTTTTGGCATCCATGAGTGGTTTGGAGACCTTGCCTGAATTTGTATTTAGAACTAGGTGTGAATGTTCTCACCTGCATTTCCTGGGAGGGTTTGCGTCTGCATCTCAAAAATGTTTTTGATCCTAAAAGAGGTTTGAAGAAAATCCACTGCTAAAAATATAAAAATAAATGTAAGTTATCCTATTTTCATTATTATTCCATTAAGTGATTCATTTTTAATTATTGTTATTTCAGGGTTGTGTGGTAATTTTTATTTAACCATTGCTAACTTTTTTACCAGCTTACATGTAAGCATCCTTGTATTCAAAGAGAGGACTAATCAATGCTCTCAATAGATTGTCAGACTTCTCATACTGAGGAAATTTTAAGTGTAATTTCAAAAGCCTATAATATAAAACGATCACTGGAAGGAGGAAGAAATGTCTTGGAGTGGGGAACAATGTCCCTCTCCTAGGAAAGCTCATCACAAGGAGGAAGGGAGGGAGGAAGGTCCACACTTGCTGCATTTCTATCAGGCTCTCTTTTATTCTCTAGTCCAATCCTATTTATTTGAAATAAAATATTACTACTGGGTTTTTTGTTTGTTTTGTTTTTGGTGCTGGGGATTGAACCCAGGGGTCTGCTACCACTGAGGCACATCACTAGCCCTTTTCACTTTTTTTTATTTTGAGACAGGGTTTTGCTAAGTAGCCGAAGCTTGAACTTGTGATTCTTCTGCCTACACTTTTGAGTAACTGAGATTACAGGCATGCACTTCTGTACCCAGCTCATTAATGTTTTAAATTTATAAAATATTATATGTTTATGATAAATTTTCAGATAGTACAGATTTGCAAATAGTCAAAAATCATTCTTCTTCATTCAAACTTCAATTCCCTAAATGGTAACTATTATTAAATACCAAACAATTTGTAATATTTTAAAGTAATAACCTAGAGTCCCTTTTGATATTATTTGTTCAATGAATATTCATGGAGTATGGACTGTATGTCTAGCCCTTTGCTAAACCCAGGGATAGAAAAGGTGAACAAGATGAGTTCAACAATTATCTTTATAGAGTTAACAGTCATGTAGAGGGCATAGAAAAGCATATAGGCAATGCCAGTGCTCTGTGCTATCTGTGGCATCAGATAAAGGGCACTATGGGAAATTACAGGAGGACCATCTGAATGACAGAAGCTGAGATTTAGATCAGGAGTGAGTTGGCCAATAGGTGGTGGGGATGGGATACAGTAGTCATGTTTTATTATACTACATGCGTGTAAGTCACTTATATAATCAGTTTTAGCAAATCTTGTTTTGGAGTCTTTCTGCAAACATCTTGTCTGCTCTATTCAATCACAGGCTGATATATAGTTGTTTTATAAAATCCTCTCCACCTACACGGAATCCAAATTCTACTCATTTTCAGTGGCACAAACCACAGTAACAACTTTCACTCAAACCCATATTCATATTCAAATATCAATTTGGATATTTTCTCCCCCCCACATTTTTTTATTGGTGCATTATAGTTGTATGTAATGATGGGATTTGTTGTTACACATTCATACATGCACACAATATAACAATATAATTTGGCCAATATCATACCCCAGCACTTACCCCTCCCTCAGACTCCCATCCCCTCATCTGATCTCCCTTTGATTTTCATGAGGACCCTCCCAACCTTTCTTTCCCTTTTTCCTTTCTGGCTTTCGCATATGAGAGAAAATATATGACACTTGACCTTCTCAGTTTGGATTATTTTATTTTACATAAAGTTCTCTAGTTCCAACTTTGGACATTTTCTGTTCAACAAATATTTATGGAGTGTGTAAAACAGAAGTGAGTTAGATATGATCATAGAATTGTTCTGTTTTATCTGTGCAACTTATTATATTTTTCCCCTCAAATATATTTCAGGCATATAGAAGCAGAAAGTATGTATTCCTTTATACTTTTTATATTTTCTAGCCAATATCATTCCATATTTTTTTTCCTGGAATCCACAGAAGAAATAAAAATTACTTTGAAATCTAGTATGTACATTATACATGTACACACTTTGATTTTTTTTTTTTTTACTTCATTCTGGTTTTGTTTGTTTTTTCAGTTCTGGGGATCAAACCCAAGGCCTCACACATGCCAGACAAGTGTTCTACCACTGAGCTAGTCTGCAGTCCTTTTATTTTCCCTTTTAAAACAATGCTAGTTGTGACCAACCAGATTGATTTTATGATGCTAAATTGATTTCCTTATGGGTTTCAATCCACAATTTGAAAAAAAAGCTCTTCTAGCATGTATAGCATAATGTTGGGTACAGATATAGGGGTTGATTAAAAAAATAAACCCACTTGCTAATTCATCTGTTTAATCAGAATGTTGCTTTCAGCCACCTAGGAGGAAAGGCGTTGGAACACACAAATTAAATTGCTTGGTATATAAGGAAGATAGGAAAATTAAAGATAGCGGGGCCATTCTTAGGATTGTGATTTTTTTAAAGTCTAAGATCTAACTATTTTTATCCCTAGCATAGAGTGAGAAACAAGGAACAAATTATGGAAGGAAGTGAAACAGTTGTTTAGCTCTCCTGAGTCACATCTTCACAGCATCCTTTCTTTTGATTGCTTGAGGTGTTTTGATGGAGAACAGAGTCAAATGTAGATGATTTGGGTACTGTTGCTATTCTGAATTCTAGGCATTTGTTTGGTTTTATCAATTTATAATGTCTGGAGCTTGAGGGACACAAAGAGGAAGTGATTAATTCTGCAGTGATAGGGGATGGGTGTGGAGACTGCAGATCAATAATAATAGGTGATTTGTGCAGGTTTCCCAGTTACTCAGTGAGAAATGATTTGAATGTTGTTGGTGAAAGAGAAGAGGTAGGCCATTATAGACAGGGAAGCATTAGCAAAATCACTATTTGGATAGTGAGTGGCAGGAGGATAAGATGCAGTGATGGATAGAACCCGATTAAAAACAAAATTAAAAAGGAAAAGGAGAAGAATCAAAGATACTGTCTTACACAATTAGGTGGCTTGCAATGAAAAAAATGTTATAAGTTTAGGAAGGAAAATAATTCATAATTCATTTGGCTTTAGACATGTCAATGTCAGGGTTCATGTAAAGTGAACCATTTTGGAAAAAAAAATTAACAAAATCAATGGAAAACAGAATACAGTAAAAGTTATAAAATAAAATACAAAATTATGCCACTGTAAGTTATGTTATATACTGCCTCATAAAATTATGAAACTGATTCAGGTTGGCTGGAGTAAGACTGTTGTCACAGGTATTAAAAATTGGCTCCAGTAATGATAAATGGCAATGTATAGGATACAGCAAGTTATCTCAAGGTGTTGGTGCAAAAGCAAACCTCATTTAAACACGTTATTAATGAGCTAGAAGAAGAACTTAGCAGGTGATACTTAAGAAAAAAAATAACACAAATGGAAAGATGAGGATAAATTTAAATTATAATTGGAAGATGACTATATTCATGGGTAATTAATAAAAACACAAGTATTAAATGGCTGGGGGAAAAGTCTGGAAGGCTGCAAGGACAAAGGAGGTGTAGGACATAAATAGGCATCAGATTAAATTTATTTTACAAAAACAAATAAATAAACTGAGATTGATACATTACAAAGAAAAAATTTTCCCAGAACAGTGCAGTAATAACCCAAACCCACAACCTTGGGAGTCTTAATCCACATAATGCAGAATATTAGTAATAATTGGTGAGGGATATAGAATAACATATCTGGTCAGCCAGTCTGATTAGTAATTCTCATGCTTTTCAAAACTCATATGAAAGGCAACATTTTACATCGTAATTGTGCAGCTCTGAAAATAAATTAAATTTTGAGAACCATGGCTCTTACTTTTCTTCTAGCATTTTAAATAACTGTATGTATCTAATAAAATGTTGCTAAGGTAAGGGTAAGTGTGAAAGTAAATTTTCTTTTCTGAATATGTATAAGGGAAATTATTTCTAAAAGTACTTTAAAAAAAATCTGTTTCACTTAAAATTAATCTTGGGGTATAAATTAAATGGACAGCCTTTTCTCATCTTTGCTTTTTTTCTTTTTATGCACATTCTTTCTGATTATAAAGTAGCATCTATTGTAAAAAAATGATAACATAAAAAAGCACAAATAAGTAATTTAAATTATTCATAATATCATCATTTAGAGCCACCCTGAGTTAACCTTTTAGTGTTGATTCATCCAATCTATTTTCTGTACCCAGAGAAAAACAATAAAATTGGAAAAACACTTCAAATATTGTTTTGTAAGCTTCTTTTTAATTTAATAACAAATGATGAAAAATTCCATGCTATTAAATTGTCTCCTATAACATGATATTAATGATTATGTAGTGTTCTATTACATGAATATACCATATTTTACTTAATAGCGTTTTATTTTGCATATGAGTTTCTTAGAATTTTTAGCTGTTATTAATAACAGTGATGAACATCCTTTTACATAAACTTTTGCTTACATGATCTATTATAATCTAAAGGGTGTAATGTAATTCCCAAGAGTGGAACTGTTGGATCAAAGAGCATTACTGCCTTTTTATAACATTGAATGTGTATTCCCAATATTCCTTCCCTAAAATTTGAACCAGGACGTGAAGTGCCTATTCACCACCTCCCCTGCCTGGATGGCTATTCACTGAGCGTATGTTTATACACAAAAAGCAATAATAATGTCTTACATGTGTTTAGTATCCATTTCTTTCCAAAATATTTTCTAATTTTGTTCTAACAAAACTTACACAAAGTATATTGTACATTATGCTAATTCCTGAATGCTAGTTAATGTTTTCACAGGGAGGAACAATATTTAAATGAAAGAAACTGCATATTTGACATACTAAAAGCAATCTGTGCATCTAAACCACAGTCATGTAGTCCCAAGACTACATATTTTAGAAAAGCGAGGCCTAGAAATGTCAAATCATAGTAGAAAAATCAAGGGTCCAGTCTAGAAAGCGGATTGATGGGACAGCACATATTTGGCAAAGGTCAAGGTGATGCAAGGAAGTATAACACAGGAAGTTAAGTAGAAATAAGAATATATGGGAGAAATACACAAAGAACATAAAATAACAGAAGTGAACTGGACATTTCAGAACCAGATCCTGAAGAAATTAAGGAAAACAAAGAATTCTAGAATTGGAATATCTAGGTTTGAGTCTTTATTGGGTTCCTTAATTGTTAAGTGACCTTAGATTTCTGCAAGCCTAATCTTTCTCATCTGTAAAATGAGCATAATAATAGCAGGAATAATGTAAGCTTTGAGTATTGCTTTGTGGATTAAGTGACATAATACTTTTGATGATGCTTTGTACATTATAAATCACCGAGAATGGTTATTATTGGGGAGAGGGAAATGTGATAAATAGGTAAAAAAAAATCTGGGATGTCAGAAAGAAGTAGGAGACACAGAGGATATGATCTAAAGGACTTCAGAAGGGCAAGGAGAAGTTCATCTGTGACAATTCTGCTTTTATTTTTATAGACTTTATTATTTTCTTGTTATAGAAGTCCTGCCTGTCCACTATGTAACATTAGAAAATAAAAGCACAAAGAAGAAAATAAAAATCACCTTCATTTTCACAACCCAGGGATAACTGCTAAATGCATGGTTCAAATTCCAATTTTTTCATTTACTAACAATGTGACTTTGAGTAAATTACATATGTAAAAGGAAGATCATAATTAAAATAGTGGTTAATATTTATTGTACAGTTTTCATTGTCAGACTTGTAATCAGTTTTATATTGATTAATTCATTTAGTACTTCCATCAACTCTATGAAGTAGAACTTATAATTATCCCCACTTTACAGAAGAGAAAGTTGAAGCTTAGAAAGATTAAGTAACTTGACAAGTCATACAACTGGCAGGGGATATGTAAAATAGAAGTGTATTTATTTGACATTAACAATCATGTATTCTTGCCTGTGTCTCATGCAGGCGGTGGAAATGGGGTTCCCTCAGTGGAGTGGGCTGGCTGAGAAATAAAAGCTAAGAAAAATAGAACAGTGAAAACACAGGACACAGGACACAGAAAGTAGTTTCAAAAGTGGGGACAGGATGGGCAAGCTGATCAGATGGATCAAGGTTCTAGACTCTGGCAAAATGGAGCCCGAGCCTGCTTTATTTATATCAGGAAACATCAAAGGCCTTCCAAATACATTCTTCTCCAAAAAAGGTTAAAGTTGGGCTGTCCAGTTCCCAATTGGTTACCCCCACCTCCAGAGCTACTATGAAGTGTCTTCCTAGCAAAGTGGAGATAAAGGTCATGTAAATTGGGCAACAGATTGCCCTGGAAGAGCCACGGATATTTTGCAACGCCAAACCTAAATCTCCCTGGCTACCATACCGAGAGAAGATCCTCATGTAATTCACAGATGACCTTCCAATATACAAGCAAGATATATGATTTTGATCAAGTATAGAAATATATATAACCATTTGGTGACCATAGCTAAGAAAAGTTTTAGGAAGTATGCAAGGAGTAGACTTATGAAAAAAGAAAATATGGTCTGTAAATAATGCCAGCCTTTCCTATTATCTATCTATCTATCTATCTATCTATCTATCTGAAGTATCCCTCCTACACACATGGTTAATATCACTAATTGAAAACAAAAGTTTTCCAGAGACTTGCAGCCCAAGAGCCCTTCTGTTTAAGAAACAGATCCAACAGGAGATTCATTCTCATTCTCACTCTTTCATTCTCTAGTTCATGAAATTGTGAAGGCTGAGAAGTTTAATGATCTACCTCTGCAAGTTGGAGACCCAGGAAAGGCAGTGGTCTGGTTTGAAGGCTTGAGAGCTGGGGAGCCAATAGGTGGATTCCAGCCCAAGTATCTGGGCCTGGGACCCAAAAGTACCAAAGGCTGCAGAAGACCATTATTTTAGTCAGCTTTTTCACTGCATGGCTATAAGACATAACCAGAACAATTATAGAGGAGGAAAAATTTATTTGGGGGCTCACGGTTTCAGAGGTCTCAATCCATAGACAACCACCTTCATTCCTCAGGGCTCAAGATGTGGCAGAACAACATGGCAGACGACTGTGGCAGAGGGAAGCAGCTCACATGATGATCAGAAGCAGAGGGAGAGACTCCACTTGCCAGATTCAAAATATATTCCCCAAAGGCACGCCCCCAATGCCCCACCTCCTCCAGTCATACCCTACTGGTCTTCAGTTAACACTCAGTTAATCCCATCAGGAGGATTAATTTACTGATTGGGTTAAGAGTCTCAGAACCCAATTGTTTCCTCTAACCTTCTGGCATTGTTTCACATGTGAGCTTTTGGGGGACACTTCACATCCAAACCATAATAACCATATTTTCTTAAGTCTAATCCTTGCACACTTCCACTCAAGCAGTCAGGCAGAAAGCCAGTGAGTCTTCCCTCCTCCACCTTTTCATTCCATTCAAGCCTTCAATGGATTAGATAATGCCTACCACACTGGGAGGCCAATCTGCTTTATTCAGTCTACTGACTCAAATGCTCATCTTCTCCAGAAACAAACTCACAGAAGAACACCAAAAATAATGTTTAACAAGATATCTGATTTGGTGAAAGTTGAGACATAAAATTAACTCTCACATTTCCCTAACACAGGGAGCCACATCTCAAATGGTTTGAAATGAATCATAAGTTAAAATTTGTTTGTCTTTCTAATGGAAATTATACAATATAACATTTCAACTTATTAGGGCAAGAACTGGCAAACTTTTCTGTAAGGACCAGATAATGGATCTTAACAGGGTTCTTCTATTCAGGTTTCTTCTACTTTACATGTTATGAATTGCCTCTTCCATTATGATGGTCTATTCTACTGTTTCTCAAAAATATTATCTCTTACTTTTTGTCATGTAGATGATGCCCTTCTTTTCTTTCTATAGCTGATATTATCAAGAACCTTTTCCTATTTTCCTATTTCTTGACTTCTATGTTATTCTGAAGGAGGGGTTGAGTGCATTTTGACATATATGCTCAATCTACTGTATTTCTTCAGAATCTGAAGAATTTTTTTTTAGTATGAAGCTGAGTATACTACTAGCAAAGGCTGCCCAGTTATTTCCTTCATCTTCTTGTTTGTAGTCTTCCTCAGCCCCTACTTGAAAGAAACAACCTCATTTTCAGACTATGGTTAAATTTAGATGCAAGCTAATTTAGATGGAGCACAGGATTAGGAGTTGAGACATAATTGTTAGTCTCAAGTCTGTCACCAGTTATTTTGATGACTTCATGTACATTATAAACAATTTAGGCCAGGTTTCTTAACTGGGGGTTTGGTCTAGATTGATGCTTTTCAAACCAAGATCCCATGCAGTGTGGGCCTTTTACCAGTTTGGGGGTTTTGGACACTATAATGGAGATAATGGCCTTGGTTTTTCCAATTATCAAAAAGAGTGAGGGAGAATGAGTGGATGCTTTTGCTTCTCAATTTAAAGTTCTTTACCCATAAATTTTTCTTAAATCTTTTTCCCATTTTATGGCCAGTGAGATAAACAGATGAAAAGCACTTATGAACAAGTTGTAATTGATTCTCATTTGAAATATTTGGAAACAGTGGATTATTTCAATTTTGAGGACATGTGTGCTCATGGTAGTGATTTTATATTTTACACATTTACTCATATCATCTTTAAATAACACTGTTCTCAGTTCACTTGGTATTAAAATATATCAATATTTATGGTATTCTGGAAAGAATATCATGACTTCCAGGTGTTTCCCATATAAGTAAGTTTGAGAACCACTGTTAATATGTGTTTGTGACTTAAGATTGTATAACTGTATTTTCTTCTGGAATAATTATTCTCAATTCATATGAAATTAAATATATCAGCATTTCATAATACATTACAAAGAAAATAATGTATTACCACATGCTTTCCATCTGGACAAGTCTGAAGCTGAGACATTCTGTAAAGTTTCTCCCAGCTCTTTTTAAAAATTCCTCATTTAAGAATGGGAAAAAAATCTTTACCACATGCACCTCAGATAGAGCATTAATCTCTAGGATATATAAAGAGCTCAAAAAACTTAACACCAAAAAAACAAATAAACCAATCAATAAATGAGCAAAGGAACTGAACAGACATTTCAAAGAAGAAGAAATACAATTGATCGACAAATATATGAAAAAATGTTCAACATCTCTAGCAATTAGAGAAATGCAAATCAAAACTACACTGAGGTTCCATCTCACTCCAATCAGAATGGCAATCATCAAGAATACAAGCAAAAATAAATGTTAGTGAGGATATGGGGGAAAAGGTACACTCATGCATTGCTGGTGGGACTGCAAATTGGTGCAACCACTCTGAAAAGCAGTATGTAGATTCCTCAGAAAACTTGAAATGGAACCACCATTTGACCCAGCTATCCAACTCTTCAGTTTATACACAAAGGACTTTACATCAGCATACTAGAGTGACACAGCCACATCAATGTTTGTGGCAGCTCAATTCACAATAACTAAACTATGGAAGGAACCTAGGTGTCCTTCAACAGATGAATGGATAAAGAAACTGTGGTGTATATATACAATGGAATATTGCTCAGCCTTAAAGAGGAATGAACTGGAGAATATAATGCTAAGCGAAATAAGCCAATCCCAAAGAATCAAAGGCCAAATGTTTGATATGTGGTTGCTAATTCACAATAAGGCAGGGTAAGAACAGAGGTAATGTGGACTAGACAGAGAGGAGTAAAGGGAGGGGATTGGGTATGGGGGTAGGAACGATAGTAGAATGAATTTGACATTGTTACCCTAAGTGTATATATGATTACATGACCTGTGTAACTCCACATCATGTACAACCAGACAAATGAGAAGTTATACTCTCTCCACTTATGTGTGATGTGTCAAAATGCATTCTGCTGTCATGAATAACTAATTAGAATAAATAAAAAAATATAAAATTCTTCATTTACAAAAGTGTCTTCTTAGTTGTTCCTTCTGCTTACCAAATGACAGGGACTTCAGGCAGGTTCCAGAGGCAACATCCTTCCATGGATTCACCAGCACCTACAATTGTATAAAGTCTAATTTCTATAACAAATTCCTCACACTGTGGTGAGTCTGCAGGAGCCCTGTTTGGGGAGATGGCTAAGATTGCAGTTGACTACGGGCCATGGAGATGTTTGGGCATTGCCGCCTTCCGTAGGCTCACGGGACTTGGCCCGGGATCTCGAGAGACTTGAGCGAGATTGATGATTGGGTCTGCGCCATTTGGTGTGTTGTTGTTTTTGGTGGTGTGTGTGGTGCGTGTTAAAGTTGTTGTTAGAGCCAGAGAGAAAAGTTATTAGAATAAAAAGGCTATTTGTTTCCAGTTCGCCTCTGACTTCTTCCCGTGGCTTCGTTGCTCCAAGTAGCCATTGCTTCAGGTGACAACATGAGTCTGCATCCCTGATGGAACTTTGTGTGTTGCACATGCCAAGCTGTTTGCTTTTTCAGCTTTGCTTTACTGTAAAGAAGAGTAGAAAGAAGGAAGGAGCACACACGCACCTTCCCTCTCCACACAGCAGGCCAGCAGGGGCAGGCAGGCGAGTCTCCTCTCTGAAGAGCACTGGTGGCTGATGATGACTCAGAGCACCACTATTTGAAGGAGATATGGATTGGATAAAATGGATAAAAAGAGAAAGGAAAACATATCTATCATAAAGGTAATCTCTGTTGCTTCAAATTTGTATCACATACACACTCATTTTCAAAATGCTGATTCAATTTTGTTGTGTGATTTCTACAGTTCCTAAAATCTCAGAAACTAATGATCACTGAATGCATTAGATAAGTCAGTGATTATTGGGACAACTCACTCTGTCCTAATGTGACTTGGCTTCTTAGCTGTGGTGTAAGAAAGAAAGTATATCAAGACTTACGCAGGCCATGATTGCATTTCTAAGCAATCACAGAAAACAGGAGTCTCTCCGAAATCTTCATCACTACTCTTCAAATACGTAGATACTGTGCCTCTCTACCCAGGAACAGGAAAATGAATGTGAGAAGCGTCTTTACTTTAATGGAAGCCTGGAATCTAGAGTTACTTTTCAAGCTTTCAAGATTACTCTGACATCTCTAGTAGTCAGAGGATGAACTCTACTTTGTGCTAAACAGTATCTTGGAACTCTTGGGCTTGGGTTCAGGGGAGTACATGGACTGGGCTGAGTGATTGGGTGGAGAGGGCAGCTGCTGAATATATCCCTCAGAAGGACAAGAGGGCAGCCAGAGACAGCAAAAGCTAAAAGATTGTGGGATTTGTCTTGATTCCAGAGATACCAAAATATGAAAAAAGAGGCAACTTAGACTCAACAAAGTCATTTCTTAAAAAGGAAACTTAATATTTGCTACCAAAACCAGTAAGCTAATATAGTTTTACAGAAATATAAGTAAGAAGAAACACAATGAAATCTATGATGTTGTTAAATTCCAACTAGCTGCTATGATTGGGAAGAGCTCTCCACCTGAGGTATGCTGTAGAGAGGGAAATTTGTCAATGTTTGATAGATGTTAAATCACATTAACACCAAATGAAGACTTTCTCCTTTATTGAATTGGAAGGGTTGGAAGAGTGTAACTTAGTGCTAGGTTTGGAACCACCTAAAATCATGTTAGTTGATACCACCAGTGGTTTCCAGCTTACACTTTGGAAAACAGAGTGTAAATTCTGTCCTTGATCTTTTCTATTTTTATTTGCCAGCAAGAGCAATAATGAGTAGAACAGAAAGACCAAACAGAAGATGTAGGCCAGGTATATCAGGGATGGATGGATGAATAGAGATAAACTGGAATTGGAAAATTGGTCCTTAGATAAAGTCAGAATTTATAGAACAGTCTGCTAGTCTGAATATTTTGAGGCAGGCACTGCTGTTTTAGTTTTCTATGGCTTCTTGACAATCATCACAAACTTAGTGGTTGAAGACAACACCCCTCTATTAGTTCTATTCTGTAGGTCAGCAGGGTTTTGTTGAGGATCTTCTACAAGGTGCGAACCATGCTGATATGTGAGCTATCTGGGGAGGTATTTGCTTCTGAGCTCATTGAGGATGTTGGCAGCTCTTTATGACGGTAGGATTGAAGTTCCTGTTTTCTTCTTGGCCATCTGCCAGTGTCTCTGGAGGCCTTCTTTGCTCTGATCCTTGTGTAAGACCCCACCTATCATCAAAGCTGGGAATGCCTGGGTGAATCCTGAGGCTTTGAAGTTCTCTTTCTGCCATTCCTCAGAAAACTCTACCTTTAAAGGGCTCATGTGATTAAATCAGGATTTTTATATCTGTAAAATCCCTATACAATAGTTGTAGATTAGTTTTTGATTGAATGACCAGGGACAGGAATCTTGGTAGGCCAAGTTTAGGATTCTGCCAACCGTGATCGTCTTCCAGGATCAAGCTTGATTGCACAGAAGTGAAATGGAGACCCTTGAGAAGTTTCAGCAGTAATTCTGGACAGAATTAAAGTGGACCTTGAACCAAAGTCTGTCTTCTAGTGGATAATGTTACAGCAAGGCTCCAGAGCAAATCACCAATCATAACAAATACAGAAGGTTAACTTTCTATTTATTTTTATGCAAACCCAAGCTACTTCATAGTAATCCATAAGTGAATTTCACTTAACAGTAACAATTTGACAAAAGTATAAAATGTCTAAACATCTAAATACTGAGATATCCCTAAATGCAAATATAAATTTTATTTAAGTTTGTTGTTAGATCTCAGAGGACAATTGTCATAATCAAGTTAGTCCTCTCACCCTTCTAAAACTAATTCGTGGGATGAAAACAGTGATACTTGAACATAGGAACTACATACACACATATGTACTTTTTATCTGATTCTGTTTAAAAGCTGGACTTATCAACAGCTGACTCCCACTTTATTATTTGGAACTCAATCACTGTAGGAATGCAGATAAGTTCAAAGATACAACAGGATTCTGAAGCCAAAATACACTAACCTCATCCTACTGAAAGGAGACTGTTGTGTCCCACTGAGATGATGGAGTTCGGGCTACAAGAAAAGTTCAGGCAGAAGGCTGTAGTACCTCCCTGCTCAGCTTCTATCTGGCGCTCCCTGGAGCTGGGAATTTACCACAGACATCGCCTTGGGGAACAGTGTTAGCAGCTGAGAAACTGCAGAAACAAGCTGCTTCTCAGCGACTCCCAGATACCATCAGAATGCAAGAAAATAATTAAAATCCTAATTAAGTAGTTTCTCATCTGGCTTATTTGAAGATGCTCCAAAATGGTCAGATTTAAGGCATGGCAAACAGCTGAAGTGTTAAATTTGCTGGTTAGTTAAAACCTTCATCAGGGGTCAGGTTTACATAAGGAATGTAAAGTAGAGAATTGGGGCAATACCTATGTAATTCAAAGGCAAATAATTTTGCTTAAATTGTTTGTATCTCATTTTATCTTTATCTTTCTTTTTGTTGAATCAATACTAACTTCTCTGTTTATAGAATAGCACTGCACGAGGAATAATTCTCAAATTCACCAATAGTATAGAGAACATGGGAGATAGGTTGAAAAGAAACCTGTGAATACAATGAGATTTGAAATAATTGTTAAACATTTTATAATTTTGACATATTTTACTTATGAAATTATATATATATTACTACTTTACATTAGTTTTATGCTAAATAACTTGAATACAAAGTATGTAAAATCTATTAATAATCATAAATGAAGCCAGGCGCGGTGGCGCACGCCTGTAATCCTAGCACTTTGGGAGGCTGAGGCAGGAGGATCGCGAGTTCAAAGCCAGCCTCAGCAATGGCGAGGCACTTAGCAACTCAGTGAAACCCTGTCTCTAAATAAAATACAAAAAAGGGCTGGGGATGTGGCCCAGTGGTCGAGTGCCCCTGAGTTCAATCCCCGGTACCACAAAAAAAAAAAAAAAAAAAAAAAAAAAATCATAAATGAAATTTAATTGTAGTTTTACATTGTAGATTATTTTCTTCTGGATAACTTCTCTCAGTTATGCTTAACTTCTGTGCCTATAAGAATCCAGTAAGAACCAAGCATTACTGTGTTTTATAGAGACATAGTTTCTTAAGAGACAGTTGTTAAAATTATCTTAAAAATTATATACTAAACCATAACTTTGAGCTAGCTGTATATGGGGGTTATATGCGCATACTATACAGATTAGTCTTATGTGGTGACTTACAATGTCATTTAGTGGTGGCATGTGTATACCAATATTTGAATTTTAAGTCATATTCATATCATAATTAATGTTAGCTCCTAGCAAAATTTTCAAAGGAACATGTACCTTCTGTGATTCCCATTCTTTTCAGACTCCAGACCTGTTCTTCAACTGCTTTGCTGCCGCCAGACTTTGCCATTGGGACTCATCACTTCATTGCTTCTTCTACTTTGATTCTTCCTCCCACTCTTCCTCTTTTCCAAACATTTTGGTTGGAGACAAGTATAGTCCTTGAAAGTGTGGACTTTGGAACTGAACTGCTGGGTTTGGATCCCAGATGTGCCACTTGAAAGCTATATGATATTGGGCAAGTCATTTAATCTTTTTTGCCTGTTTCCTTAACTGGAATACGGGGATTATACAGCATTTACCTTATAGGTTACTGTGAAGAATGAATGAATGAAGCATACACTATACACTTTATAATTGTTAGCTAATATTATTTCCATTATATTGTTATTTCTGGAACTCTGGTCTATATTAAACAAAACACCCTACTTTCTTAGCCTTGTCATATCTTTTATGTCCTAGCTCTAATTGAAATGTAGACATTTTCCTAAGGATAACACAAACTACTCAATGAAGGTGGCTCTTCCAAGACTAGCTCACCCCAGTTCCAGGAGGAAGGATCAATGTCACTTCCAACCTAGCATTCCTGCATTATAAGCAAAAATTCCTCCTTGTTTGAAGCTTCTATCAGTATTTGCTTTCATTTACCTTTCTTCTATTCATGCGTCCATGTTTTTCTAAAAACTTTTTTAGTTGTAGATGGACACAATACCTTTATTTTGTTTATTTTTATGTGATGCTGGGATCGAACCCAGTGCCTCACTGCATGCTTGGCAAGCACTCTACCACTGAGCCACAACCCCTGCCCCTCATGCTTTCATGTTTATAGAGAGTTTGTCACATGGGTCATGGTTTTCCTCTCTTCCACAAATTATCTTACTGGCTAATTTTCATTTTCATGCAAAAGACCTCTCTAACACTCCAACCTCCCAGTAAATGATTTCCTTATTTTGATGACCTCTACCTTCTCAACACTTCAGGCCCACCCTAGACATTATTCACCCAGATTTTCTTTATCTCAGAAATTACATACTTAAATATCATATTCTTTGGCCATAATGATGGTCAGTGGAAATGCCAAATAAGCAAATACCCAAGCTAGACTATAAATTCAATTCTTCAAAATAAAGCTTCTGTCTTAAATGCTTGCTCATATGCCTTCCCTACAAATCCCAAGATCAGAGTTTTAAGATCATGTTTTAAATAAATTTTTTAGTTGTCAATGGACCTTTATTTACTTATTTTTATTTATATGCTGTGCTGAGAATCGAACCCAGTGCCTCACACGTGCTAGGCAAGTGCTGTACCACTGAGGTACAGCCCCAACCCTTAAGGTCTTGTTTGACTTATTTGTTGATAGCTTTCCAAGCCTACTGGAGTAAACAGATACCTTATTCTTTTTCTTCTGCTTAGTAGAATCAGAAGTAGATTATTGCACACAGTCACACCCAGTTGATAATTAGTAATAGGGACTATTATTCCATATGAATACAGGTGTAGGGAATACTTTCTGAAGAACTGAATTATATTTTCATGGAAATATTCTGATCTTCTTTGTTCTTTCTTGTTGAAGTATTTCTGGATGAGTTGGATAATTCTTGTGGCTACTCCCAACTCTAGGAACAAGGTATTGGGAGGAACGAGGATAAAAGAGACTATAAGTTTGGAGATTATAGTAACAGAACATTCTAGACTAAGATTAAAGGCCTATTGTGCATTGTAAAATTGTCATGCCATTTTTGTTTTCATAACCTGGATTCTAAGCCTCCTTACCCATACTTTTTGTTTATTTCATGTAATATAGTTTTCTATTAAAATGATATTCAATTACTTTTTAAATATTCGAAGAAACAAAAAGAAAAGCAATAAGAAGAAAAGACATACCATCTATACTTCCATGTCCTATTGTAAAAATAGAGATGTCTTTCCTTGTTGCCATGTGATTGCTTTCTCTAGGTACATATTACATATGAGGAATATGCAGACATAAAATTTCTCTTTTTTTTTTCTTTGTACCAGGGATTGAACTCAGGGGAACTCGACCACTGGGCCACATCCCCAGCACTTTTTTGTATTTTATCAGAGACAGGGTCTCACTGAGTTGCTAGGAGCCTCACCATTGCTGAGGCTGGCTTTGAACTCAGGATCCTCCTGCCTCAGCCTCCCAAGTGCTGGGATTACAGGCATGCGCCACCGCGCCCAGCCAATTTCTCTTTTATAAACATAGAAACATCAATACTATATACAGTATTTTACAATCTTTTTTCTACTTACTAATATATATTTTACACCTTCCCTGTTAATAATTTACACCACTACAACAGCATTTTCAATGATTTTGTTGTATTCCTTGAATAAAAGTAATATACTTTATTGAATGAAACTCCCACTGTTAAATAGATAGGTTGTTTCCACAATGCTATGGTGAAACTTTTGAATACTTTTGGAACTATTTTCTTAAGTTAAATTCCTAAAAATTAATTCCTAAATCAAATTTTATATACTTCATATTTTCTTTTCTACACAACACAAAGAATATACAGTAGTTGTTAAAAAATCTAATTTGGTAATATACTGAGTATTTATTTGTCTTATCCTATTCTCCATGTTAAGTATTGCAAAAATACTTAATATTTCCCTTAGACTAATTTCTAGATGATGTGTTGCTGCATCTCAGGATGTGCATTTTAAAAGGCGCATAACATACACTGCCAAATTGTTCTTAAGGAAGAATGTATGTTTCTTCTGGTCTTTGCTCCTCATCCAGTCCAACACCTGTTATTATCATTGGGAAAGGCTGCCAGTTTGGTAATTAAAAAATTATAACTCTTTTTAAAAAATTCACATTTTTGAATTATGGTGATGTTAAATGCCTCTAAAATGATTATTAAAACTCATGGGAGTTTTACTTTGTTTAGGGTAATTTATATGCTTAGCACCTTGCTTTTGTTGAGGCTGGCTTTGAACTTTCGATCCTCCTGCCTCAGCCTCCCCCGAGCCATTAGGATTACAGGCATGTGCCACCACAGTTGGCACCTTATTTTTCTTAATAACTTCTTTTATTTTCCTTCCACAAGCCTTCTGTGGAGGTGTAAAATACAACCACTACATTTGAGATGGAGCTTAAGCTATAGCATATTTAGGTGATTCTCCTGAATAGATAGGACTATAATAATTGCACAAATTCTTTATGGGCATCTTCATCACAAAGCCAAATAATTTCTCTTATTGTGGTAAAATGCATATAACATAAAATTTGCCATTTAACCTATTTCAATGTTATTAATGACTTTTCATATAGTTGGCAATTATTACCATTCTTTCCAAAGATTTTTTATCACACCATCATGTGCCCCACCAACAATCTCTTTTTAAAATGTTCTTTATTAACTAATTTTGATCTTAGTAATTTTCTGGAATTTAAACATTCATACACCCATGAAAAATACTGTCATTTGGTGATTAATTCAAAATGATCTTTCATTGATAATTAAATATTGAGCTAATAAAATATATCTCTTTTTAAAATAAGTTTTCAGATTCTTTTGCTCCCCAGGTGAGTATCTTGACTAATATTATTGAATAGAAATATAATATTCTCTGGGAAAATATTTACAAAACAATTTTAATTTTATTTTTTCTGAAATAACAAAACAGTAAACAGTGTAAGACTTTTAAAAAATTTTTAGTTGTATTTGGACACAATACCTTTATTTTATTTATTTTTATGTGGTGCTGAGGATCAAACCCAGTGCCTTGTAGGTGCTAGATGAGCCCTCTAGCCACAACCCCAGCCCAGTGTAAGACTTTTAAATGAATTCTAATGCTAATGTCAGAGTATCTGTGTAAAAATCATTTGGATGTAAGATTTAGAGCACATTTGCCTGGCTATCACTCACAATATAAGTACAAGTGACATAAACCTCACTATAACCCCCTTTACCAAAGAGCACATTTTAATAAAAATATGTTCTACTTATATGACACTTAATGAGGTTAAATTACAAAATTGGTGTAAGAATCTCTGATATTTCCCATATGGAGGCCCATGATTTTCTCCAAAAAGATCTTTGTGAAATGATAAGAAATGCTAATTACATATTATTACTATAATACAATACTACAATTACTCGTGTAAAACTAACTGGTGGTAGAATGGTTGTATTAATTATTAACAATTGGAATTAGAAAATTATTTCCTACTTAGTAATTTTAGTATTTAGTAGTATGATAACCTTTCATTCATTGTGTCCCAGAGAAATTTAAATATTTTTCTATACATATGCACACAAGCCTGTGATATGTTATTGTTTTTATTTTTAATCTTCTTGAAAGCAGATTAAACATAGATTTCACTTCAGAAAAATATTTTGGAACTAGTTTAACAAAAAATTTCTTCCACGTGCTTCTAGCATAGGTTTAAAACTTGAAATTCTTTAAATAGTATCCTTTTGTAACTGTTCTGTTATAAAGACTTTTTTCCTTGGGGGTCTATTTACAAAATGTTATTAAAGTTATTTACCTTACAGTTATTTTATCAGGTTTTTTTGTTTGTTTGAATATTTTTCATTAACCTAATTTATTTTTTAAGGTAAACCTTTTTGCGGCTTATGGTGATCATTATAATCTAATTCAAATAAGGTGCAATACAAAAAATTTAAGCATTAATATTGTACAAAACATTTTAATATCTTTTGCAGGGAAACATATATTTTATAACTTCTAATATGTTAAATATAAGGGAGTATAATTCCCATATAGTATTATTACCAGTATTTCTAAATTATGAAACCACAGTATTTAATTCAATAATTTGCCCATTTTACTAAGGTAAAACAATAATCGAAAAGGATTCAAGAAGAGAAAATGAGTTTCCCTTCTCGATCAGATGAATTTTGACCCAATATACTAAATGGGTTATAAAATTTATTTTAGTGAACTGGTTCTGCTGTTACTCTGGAGTAATAATCACATTTAATTTGTCTTATTAAACTGCACTTAAGCTTTACTTTACCTCCTGATGGCTCTTGAAATAAGATGTTAGTTGCTTCATTTCAATAAATCTAATTAAAAGACTATGGTTAAGAAATGAAAGTGAGAAAGTCTTTTTTTTTTTTTTATAATATGTAGACTTTCTTAATGTCAAAAATTGCTTGTGGAAGGATGTGGTACTGTGAAGGAACACCTGACACGGAACCTAGCAGAAGAATAAAAGTAGTTTTATCTGCAACAAAAGTGTTCTGATTTATTTATCAATCTAGATATGCAGCTGACAGCTTCTGTGAACACAGTTACCCATCACAGGGTACAATCCAAAGACATTTGGAATAGGTAAGTTTGACCAAAGCCCCCCCCCTTTTTTTTAATACCAAACATGTGCCTCCTGAATCCTGTTTTGTTAATGCTGTGTTTTCTATCATCTTGAAGCTCTTTTTCATGAAAAGTACTTCAGTCCAAAGATGCAATAAACTTAATTAAAAATGAACAAGCTTAAAAGAAAATGTCAGAACAATTCTCTGATAAATATTAATGAAGATATCTTATTTAAAGAAACCACAAGAAGACTGGGAATGTACAGTTTTAGTTAACTGTCCAAGTTGGGATGAGAGAGTAAGAGAACAGTCAGTTTTGGAATTATGTTAAACCATTAAACGTATAGTCCATTAATAAAGAATCAGGGTAGGGGGTTGACGATTTCCTGCCTACTTTCTGCTGTTCTTTATTGTAGCACCAATAGTGATAGCATTCATGCACATTTCCTAATTCTTCTTTTGTCTTTACCTGTTAATAGAAAAATGTTTGTTGTTCAGATAATATTATAGAATTATAAACATGTTCTTTAATTCTTCCTTTTTCCTACACTCCATTTGAGGAGACAGTATCAAAGCTCTTAGTAAACAAATCACAGAAATCTGTGTTCTTTTTAAATTAAAACTATTAACAGGGATTAAATTTAAAACTGTTTTCAAATAGACCTCAACATTGTGGAAAAAAAGATTAGTAATAAATCAGATTTATTTGCTAATTTGGGCTACGTGATATTAAAAGTATGACTATTTAGTTGATATTTATAATAGGCTATATGTATTTTTAGAAAAAATAACTTTGGGTATATTGAACAAAAGTGAAGAAACTTTGGTTGATCCTTAAAATAATGGAAAAGCTTTATTTCACAAAGTGTAAGGAGATGAAATCATGTGGAATTAAAGAAGAAAAACTCATTCTATACCAAACCTAGCTAGTATTTGAAACATACAGAAGCTTACTCTCAGATGTTTCCTCATAGTCAGAGAATAGGATTTAAATGGGGGTTTTGGTAGTGTGAGATGATGGATGAGGGTCTCCTTTGGTTGCCAGAGGATTCTGTGACCAGCACAAAAACTGCTTGGTCTAGATTAATTAATTGCAGGAACAGTTTATTCAGATGCAGGGCAAGCACTGTGGCTAAAAATCTCAGCATCTGTGTTGATTAAAGATCCGAGGCTGAAGGAAGCACATAGTTGGGGGTCTTAGATAGTTTGGGGAGCCATATGGGCCTCTCTTAATGAGGAAGGG
Organism: Tamias sibiricus; assembly: GCA_025594165.1. NCBI lineage: Eukaryota > Metazoa > Chordata > Mammalia > Rodentia > Sciuridae > Tamias > Tamias sibiricus. The sequence continues at coordinate 165,727,291 of CM046657.1, forward strand.
CTTCTGTGATCCAAGTCTCAAAGCTGTGCTCTTCTAGTCAGCATTAATGGAACGTCTCTTGCCCAGTATCATGTCACTTCACAGTAGTATTAGTGTACTATAATTTCTCCTTTTTCTTTGTTTCAATACTCTGTCCAGGGTCTCACCATTATTTTTCTTATTCTACAGACCTGGTGATAAGAGAACAGGGTGCAAACTCTTCCTGGTCTTGTGAAGTCCATGGCAGATCCTGAACAAAAATTTATGTTTGAAGTGCCTTTGTCAATGATATGCCTATTAGACTATCATGATACCTTTAAGATGTGAGTTGTAGTATGCATATTTTCTAAAACTTTATTTTTGGGTATCTATAATCAGCATTTTTGGCTCTGACATTATCTTTTTTATAGCTATGGAAAGGTACTCCTAGTTTTAAATGAGAAGGAAATAATAAAAAAAATAGAAAAAATAAGTTACATCAATAAAACTAAACTTCTTTAGGCTGCACAATCTCTGGGGACATTAATAATTTGGTAAGGGCTGGGATTGTGGCTCAGGGGTGGAGCGCTCACCTAGCACGTGCGCGGTCTGGGTTCGATCCTCAGCACCACGTAAACGCATTGTGTACAACTAAAGCAAATAAATAAATATTTAAAACAAATAATTTGGTAATATTATGCCTTGATTTCTTACAAAACTTGGAGCTCATACAAGGATTTTTCAGAATTATAAAGTTACACCCCACAAGGATCTTAAGTCAGTCCTAGGTTTAGATCTCACTGAGGGAAACAAAAGCTTGGGTCCTGAGTGGTATTTTTCTTAGGTGCATTATTCTTTTTTTTTTTTTTTTTTTTTTTTTTTTTTTTGGTACCGGGGATTGAACTCAGGGGCACTCGACCACTGGGTCACATCCCCAGACCTTTTTTATATTTTATTTAGAGACAGGGTCTCACTGAGTTGCTAAGTGCCTCGCCATTGCTGAGGCTGGCTTTGAACTTGCGATCCTCCTGCCTCAGCCTCCCAAAGTGCTGGGATTACAGGCGAGCGCCACTGCGCCCGGCTTGCATTATTCTTTTTACTTAGTTTGATTTTCATAGCAATTTTAGAAAAGCTTTGGTGATAGGCTCTATTTGTGTCATGAACTGGAATCCTCTCTTTATATTGTTATTTTTAAAAACTTTTAAATTATGAATTATATCACAAATGCATGTTTCATATAAGGTACAGGTAGATTTAAAAAATAATGATATAATAAATACCCATTTGTTCCTGAATCTTAAGAATTAGTACATGATCAATTTGTGTTGAGTGCTTTTCTGAATTGCAGTCTTTTTCCACCCTCCTCAGAGGTAACCACAATATGCTTTTATGTGATGTTTTTCTTTTTCTTTAAAAATGTACACATACATATATATATATATATATATATATATATGTATTTTTGCATTATACATGCACACATGCACACCTTGGAGTGATGTTTTGTTCGGTAAGATGTTTATTTTTCTTGCTATTATGCACCAGCGATTCATCCATGTGAATGTGTATAGTTGTAGTTTATACATTTATGGTGCTGTAGAATAATCCATTAAGTGAATAAACCATAATTTATCACTATATCCAACAGATGAAGGACTTTGGGTAGCTTCAATGTTTGCTCTTAGGAGGAGGGCTGAAATGAATATGTCCTCTGGCACAAATAGGTATGAATTTCTCTACATAGAGACTAAGGAGTAGAATTGGTCATGAAACAAGTATACACCAGATTCAGAATTTCTAGGTTATGTCTAATTGTTTCCCAAAGTGATTTTTACTAATTTTCACATTTACCAGCCATGTGTGAGAGTTTATAATGCCCTCAGTTTTCACCAATACTTGATGTAATCAATGTAAGTATACCTATGCTGTTATCTGGTTATTAAAATATATATTTAATATAAATTTGTATTTCACTAGATACTCATGAGATGTAGCACATTTTTATTTGTTTATTGGCTTTTGTCATCTGATGTAAAATGTCTTGCTATTGTTCATCAGTTCCTTAGTTCTTTTTTTTTTGTATGTTGACTTTTCTAGTTTATTTTATTTTTTTTTAAATTTTTTTATTCAGTGTTGTTGTATATATAACAGTAGCATGCTTTAGAATTCTTCTTTTTTTTTTTTTTTTTTTTTTTTTGGTACCGGGGATTGAACTCAGGGGCACTCGACCACTGGGCCACATCCCCAGCCCCTTTTTTTGAATTTTATTAGAGACAGGGTCTCACTGAGTTGCTAAGTGCCTCGCCATTGCTGAGGCTGGCTTTGAACTCGCAATCCTCCTGCCTCAGCCTCCCAAGTGCTGGGATTACATGCGTGTGCCACCGCGCCCGGCTCTTTAGAATTCTTAATATACATAAAGAGCACCTTTTTACATATCACTGTTAGTATACAAAGTATATTCATATCTTTCAGGTCTTCAAACATGCATTTAGGGTAATGATAACCCTCTCATTCTACCATCTTTTTTTTTTTTTTTTCCTTCTTCTCTTTATATCCCCTTGCTCCCCCTCGTGCCATCCCTTCCTATTGACTTTTCTGGTGTTCCTCTAATCTTCCTATGCTCCCCAACCCAACCCCACTGTGAATCAGCCTCCTTATATCAGAGAAAACATTCGGTATTTGGATTTTTTTGAGATTGGCTAACTTCACTTAGCATTATATTCTCCAATTTCATCCATTTACCTGCGAATGCCACTATTTTATTCTCTTTTATTGCTGAGTAAAATTCCATTGTGTACATATACCACATTTATCACTAAATGGGCCAAGGAACTGAACAGACACTTCTCAGAAGAAGATATACAATCAATCAACAAATACATGAGAAAATGTTTTCATCATCTCTGGCAATTAGAGAAATGCAAATCAAAACTAAGATTTCATTTCACTCCAGTCAGAATGGCAGCTATTAAGAGCACAAACCACAATAAATGTTGGAGAGGATGTGGGGGAAAAGGCACACTCATACATCACCATTTTGGGACTGCAAAATGGTGCAGCCATATGGAAAGCAGTATGGAGATTCCTTGGAAATCTGGGAATGGAACCAGCGTATAACCCAGTCATCCCTCTACCGGGCCTATTTCCAAAGGACTTAAAAACAGCATACTACAGGGACACAGCCACATCAGTGTTTATAGCAGCACAATTCACAATAGCTAGATTGTGGAACCAACCTAGATGCCCCTCAGTAGATGAGTTCCTTAATTCTTACTCTTTCTTTACATACCTGTATCTAATCCATTGTTGGTAGGGTAAATATCTTCTCCTAGTTTTCAGTCGTCTTTTCCCTGACTTTATGGCGCCTATTGATGAATAGGAGTGTTTAATATTTAAAATTTTAATTTTGTGATTATTTTAGATTCACATAGTTATAAGAAATAATACACAGAGAACCTGTATATCCTTCACCCAATTTTTACCAACGATAGTGTCACATAACTGTAATACAATATCATAACCAAGAAATTGACATTGATACAGTTCATCATTGGCCTTATTCAATGTCACCAGTTTTACATGTACTCATGTGTGTGTGTGTGTGTGTGCCTGCATATATTTAATTTTATGCTAATTGTATCTCTTGTTATAGCTTGGTGTAATTATCACCACATTCAAGATACACAACTAGCCATTACCACTCCCTCATTTTACTTCTTTATAGTCATATTCATCACATTTCTTTGCCATTTCTAACTCCTGGTAAACACTAATCTGGTCCCATTTCTATAATTTAGTCATTATAAGTACATTATATGAATGAAATTCATATAACATGTAACTTTTTGAGATCATCTTCTCTTCACTTAGTGTAATTTCTTTGGTATCTGTTGAAGCTGCATAATTCACTAGTTTGTTCCTTTTTGATGCTGAGCATGCTATTTCATTGTACATATGTACATAGTTTATTTTATTTAACCATATATTAGTTGAAGGGTCTGTAGGTGTTTCTGGGTTTTGGCAGTTACAAATTAAGTTTTGTGAGAATCTGAATTGTTGAGGCTTTTGAAATACTTAATCTACTTTATTTTCAAGAGAATTTTTAGTTATACAGAAAAATTGAGCAAGAAGTACAATGAGTTCTCATATACTCCTTTACTCCCCAAAAGCTTCCTCTAAAAACGTCTTGTACTATTGTGGTACCTTTGCAACAACTAATGAACTAATATTGATTATAATATTATTAAATAAGTTGTATAGTTTACATTAGGGTTCACTCTTGGTGTTGTAAATTCTATGGGTTTTGACAAATGTATAATGAAATGTATTCAACATTATATTATTATATACAATAATATCAGCTTTCTAAAAATCCTCTATGATGAATGTATTCATTTGTTCTTCACTTCCCTTCAACCACTAATAATAAAAATCTTTTTCTTGTACTTATAGACTTTTCCAGAGCATCATACAGTTGGAATCACATAATATGCAACCTTTCAGATTAACTTCTTTGATTTGGCAATATGCATTCAATGTTATTTTAGAACTTTTTGCGGTTTGATAGTTCATTTATTTTTATTGTTGAGTAATATTCAATTGTTTTTTTAAAATCTTTATTTATTTTTAAATTTGTTCTTTTTAGACATACATGACAGTAGAGTATATTTTGACATATCATGCATACATAGAGTATAACTTATTCTAATTAGGATCCCATTCTTGTGGTTATATATGATATGGAGCTTCACTGGTGGTGTATTCATATATGAACATAGGAAATACATGTCCAATTCATTCTACTGTCTTTCCTATTCCTGTCCTCCATCCCATCCCTTCATTCCCCTTTGTCTAATCCAATGAACTTCTATTTGTCCCTCACTACCCCCTTATTGTATGTTAGTATCTGCATATCAGAGAGAACATTTAGCCTTTGGTTTCTGGAGACTAGCTTATTTCACTTAGCATGATAGTCTCCAGTCCCATCCATTTATCTACAAATGCCACAATGTCATTCTTTTTTTATGGCTGAGTAATAGTCCATTGTGTATATATATCACATTTTCTTTATCCATTCATCTATTGAAGGGCACCGGGGTTGGCTCCATAGATAGATTAGCTATTGTTAATTGAGCTGCTATAAACATTAATGTGGCTGTGTCACTGTAGTATGCTTATTTTAAGTCCTTTGGGTATAAACTGAGGAGTGAGATTACTAGGTCAAATGGTGGTTCCATTCCAAGTTTTCTGAGGAATCTCCCTACTGCTTTCCAGAGTGGTTGTACCATTTGTAGTCCCATCAGCAATGTATGAGTATACCTTTCCCCCCACATCTTGGCCAACATTTATTGTTACTTGCATTCTTGATAATTACCATTCTGACCTGGGTGAGATGAAATCTCAGTGTGATTTCAATTTGTATTTCTCTAATTGCTAGTGATGTTGACATTTTTTCATATATTTGTTGACTGATTGTATTTGTTCTTCCGTGAAGTGTCTGTTCAGTGCTTTGCCCATTTATTGATTGAAACTCCTGCTTGTTTATGAGATCCAAGTGAATGATATTTTTTTCCCCATCCTTTTATCTTCAGTCTGTGAATGTCTTTGCCTATGAGGTGAGTCTCTTGGAAACAGCATATTCTTGGGTCTTGTTTTTAAATCCAATCTGCCAGTCTATGTCTTTTGATTAATGAGTTTAGGTCATTTACATCCAATGTTATTATTGAAAAAATGATTTTTATTCCCTGTTATTTTCATTTATTTCTGTTTTTTAGAGTATGTATTGTGTCTTCATTGCCAGAACTGTCTTGCAATAGGCCTAGTCTGCTGGTGATATCTTCCAATGAATTTTTAATTTAGTTTATTGATACCTTCATTTGAGCATTTCTGCTTGTTTTTGTTTTTTCAGAATCTCTCTTTATTGAGTGATCTTTTGCTTCCTGTATTTTCTCCCTTACATCATCTCTTACCTTGCATATCAATTTAACTATGAACATTCTAAACTACTTCTCTGTCATTTTTTCCACTGTGGTGTTAATGGATTGTGTTATCAAATTATATTGGTTTGTTTGAGGTGATTTGTCTCCCTGCTTTTTCATGTTGTTTGTGTGTTTGCCCATTTGACCATATGTTTTGAGGCATTAGAGATTCTACCCTGTGGATTTATAGGTACTCAGAAGGTTTCCAGTACCTCACAGTTTATGGGGAGACAGATATTAACAAGAACCAATTCAAACAGTTTACAGCATCAAACCAAATATTTCCTGCTTTGGCATCTACAGTCAAAACAATAAATTTACAAACTGATTTATAATTTTAAGTTGTGAACAGAGATGGAAAAGAAGTAACATAGGATGTGATGTTTGGGAAGAGGAGAAAAAATAGAAGATGAGTGAAGGAAATACCAATAAAGGTTGGCTGTTAGCTGAGGAAAAGAGAGAAAGAGCATCTAGGGAGACAGATAAATAAGATAAAAAAGTGGACATAATAAAAGTTAAGAAATTAATAGTAAAAATAAAAATAAGAGAGTACAAGTATGAAACTGATATATTCTAATCAACATCTTAATCCTCAAAATATTGATCAATGAGAAATAACTGCCTTAAAAATCCTAGGAATGATAAACAAACAAAAACAAAACAAAAAACCGATTTGAATAGTATAAGTATCCATGAACCATTCAATTGAACAGTGAGTAGGAAAACTAAACTAAACTACACTAAAAGGATCTTCATGAAGAGTTAGGTAAATTTTTCTGTTAGAGTTCCAAATATTCTCAGGTGTGTCAGGTGCAGTTGCTGGAGTGATGGGAGATCCCATATGCAGGACTCCTAGGGGTGAGGTTTGGGCTTAGTTAATCTCCAAGCTCTTCTTTAGATTGATCTGAAGATTTTAAATTAGCCCACCTCCTAGTTTGGGCAGTTGCTGGGCCACACTGGGAGATTGTTCCCCAGGAAAAACTCTGGGTTCCACTCATGCGGTGGAAGAGCCAATTCTTGTAACCTGGCAATATGCATGAATTTCATGTTTTTAGGACTCTAGGGTTCAGTCTTTTAACTCACTCAATTCCTCCCATGCCCTTTCAAATTTGTGGCCAGGGTGACTTTCCCAGCTGAGCTTTTAAGCAGCCAGTCTTATAAGCAGCCATTCTGGAGGAGGAGGGGAGGGATCCAGGTGTGTTTTCCTGGCCAGTTTACCTCTATATAAACCCCACTCCACTTTTGATTTCTTCTGGTCTCTTAGAAACACACCATGCCATTATGGGTGGGTTTGCCCAACCTGCTTTTTCAGTTAGACACATTTGTCATTATTCGGATGCAACAGCTGCCTTTCCCCCATGCTGGAGCTGCAAAATGGTTCCTTCCTCTGATTCCCAAGGAGCCAGGAGGGGGTGGTTTCTTTTTTTCTATTCTTCTCACAATATTGTTGTGCAAGGCACCTTTCAGGTTAGTCAGGCAGTGTCTTTGTACTCTGGTCTCTTCATATCCATACACATCTCAGACCTCCTAAAATAGGAGGTTCCTTTAAATCATGAATTGTTCTACTTTTTTAGTGCAAGGGAGTAGGCACCAGTGGCACCATTGGTGGCCCCAGCAGTGCTGGCGATTTCTTTTGTTGTTGTTGTTGTTATATCCAACAGCCTGATTCCTAGATCTGTTTTGAATGTCCAGAGTTAATTCCCAGAAAATGTCCCCTCTCTCACCTTGCTGAGAAGTCTGAATTCTTGGCTTCACATCACAGAGCAACCAGGAAATTGACCCTTCAAAATGGTAAATTAGAAGAGGTTGGTTTTCTGGTTTTTAATTTGAATTAGTTTCTCCTTTGATTGACTATTCTTCTGGTATAGTTCCACCCTTTGCTGGTTTTCAATTTTTATTTTCATTTCTTATTCATGAAATATTTTATTGAGTATGTTTTGTAGTGCAGGCTTTCTAGTTGTGATTTCTTCTAACTTTTGTTTATCATTGAAGGTTTTTACTTTATCTTCCTCTGAATCTTAATTTTGCTGGGTATAGTATTCTTGCCTAGCATCCATTTTCTTTCAGAGCTTGGTAAATGTTATTCTAAGACGTCCTAGCTTTGAGGGTCTGGGTTGAGAAATCAGCTGAGATCCAGAATGGTTTTCCTCCAAATGTTGCTTGTTGTTTTTCTCTGGCAGCCTTTAAATTATATCCTTGTTCTGTATGTTAGGCATTTTCATAATAATGGCCTTCATGTGGGTCTGTTGTAATTTTGTATACTCGGGGTCCTATAAGCCTCTTGTTGATTTTTCATTTTATTTTTAAGGTTTGGGAAATTTTCTGATATTATTTCCTTGAAAAGATTGTACATTAATTTGTTTTGGATATCCAACCCTTTATCTATCATGATAAATCTTATATTTTGTCTTTTGATATTATTCCATATCTCTTAAATAAACACATGGTCTCTTAACATCTTTTCCCCATGGTCAATTTTATTTTCAAGATTATATATATTTGTTCTTTATTGCCTGATACTCTGTCTTCCAAGTGGTCTAGTCTGCTGGTAATGCTTTCCATTAATTTTTTTTTTTTGTACCGGGGATTGAACTCATGGACACTTGACCCCTGGGCCACATCCCAGCCCCCACCCTTTTTTGTATTTTTTATCAGAGACAGGGTCTCACTGAGTTGCTAAGTGCCTCACCATGGCTGAGGCTGGCTTTGAACTCGCGATCCTCCTGCCTCAGCCTCCCAAGTGCTGGGATTACAGGTGTGTGCCACCACGCCCAGCTTGAATTTTTAATTTGGTTAATTGATTCTTCATTTTGTGGATTTCTGCTTGATTTTTTTTCTCTCTTTATTGAAGTTATCTTTTACTTCCTGTATTTTCTCTCCAATTTCACTCCTTACATCATCTTTTACCTCACATATCAATTTAACTAGGTACATTCTAAACTCCTTCTCTGACATTTCTTCCACCATGGTGTCAATTGATTCTGTTATTGGAGTATTTTGGTTTGTTTGGGGTGATTTGTTCTCTTGTATTTTTATGTTGTTTGTGCATCTACTCATCTAGCAGTATGGGTCTGAAGCAGTAGAGTTTCTACCCTGTGGATTTATAGTGTTCCTGAAGGTTTATAGCACCTCACTGTTTAGGGGGAGACAACTAATAACAACCACCAATGCAAACAGTATACATCATTAAACCAAATATTTTCTGCTATGACATCCCAATGTTAATTATCACAATAAACAGAAATGGTGTTCTCAGTTATTGACCACATTAAAAACACTAAGTTTGCTAAAGGTTTAAAATTTTTAATGGTGGATAGGGATAAAATATAAGTGGTGTAGGATATGATGATTATGAGGCAAGAGGAGAGAAATAGAAGTAAAAATTTGAAGGATAAGTGAAAGAACAATAGAGATTGCCTGTTAGCAGAAGAGAGACAATCAAGTGAAATAGATAAGTGAGAGAAAAAATAAAGTACAAATTTTTAAAAAAATACTTATTTATTTGCTTTAGTTGTACACAATGTGTTTATTTGTACGTGGTGCTAAGGATCGAACGCAGGCCGTGCATGTGCTAGGTGAGCGCTCTACCACAGAGCCAAAACCCCAGCCCCATAAAGTACAAATTTTAAAACTTAAAAATAAAAGAAAACAAAACAAACCAAAATATACTAATCAATCAACACAGTTTTAAAATACTGATCCATGAAAAATAACTGCTTCAAAAATGTTATAAATGAGAAAAACCAGTACGAATATATATAAGTTTCCATGAACCATTCAGGTCACAATTAAACAGAAAACAGAAAAAAAAAATTAAAAAGATGTTGATGAAAAGTTAAAGAATGTTTCCATTGGAGTTAAAAGATAATCAGCTTCCTTTGTCAGCAGTGTTATGTGTGGTGGGCTGGAGGTGAGCTTGCCCAAGTAGGAGAGGAAATTCTGTAGGCAGCACAGTGTTTAGGTTTAGGTAGCTCCAAGTTCTTGGTTGAATGGTAATTGGTCCAAAGATTTTCAATCAGCATAGCATACGTCTAGCACCCAGCAGTTGCTGGCCCACCCCAGAAGACTGCACCCCAGAAAATGCTCCTGGGTTCCACTCATGTGGTTGTGGAGCCAATTCTCAGTCTCTTACATTACCTGTGGACCCCACATTTTCTGGTCTCTTGGATTTAGTCTCCAAACTTCAACTATCCCACCTCTACCCTTTCAAATTCCCAACTAGGCACATCTCTCCCAGCTGGTTTTGCAAGTGGCTGGATTGAAGGAGGAGAGAGGGAGCTGGGTGGATTTCCACCACCAGTATTACCCTGAGTAAACCCTGTCCATTCTCCTGGTCACTTAGGCACACTATGTCATGCAGTGTGGGTTTGCAAGGCCTATAGTTTGGGCCAGTCTCAGGTTTGCTAGAAATTGGCTCCTCTGGCTGCCAGCCCCTGAGCCACAGCTGCAAAATTGTTCCTCTTTCTCCTCTGAGGGCAGCTGGGAGAGATGTGGCTTCTTTCCTGCACAAGGATATTGTGTAGCACACCTTTAAGTTTAGTTGGGTAGTGTCTTTTATCTCTGATCTCTCTGTACTCAGACACACCTCAGGTCTCATAAAAATGTGGGTTTCTTTAATTCCCTTGCCCCTCCACTTTGCTCATGGAGTGACTGCTGTGGCTGGTGCCTCCAGTGGTGGCACTGGCAGTGGTGCTGGGGATTTCTTCCTTATTTTATTCATTTATTTATTTTTGGTGCAAGGGATTGAACTCAGGGGTACTTAATCACTGAGCCACATACCCAGCCCTATTTTGTATTTTATTTAGAGACAGGGTCTCACTGAGTTACTTAGCACCACTCCATTGCGGAGGCTGGCTTTGAATTCACAATCCTCTTGCCTCAGCCTCTTGAGCCACTGGGATTATAAGCATGCATCACAATGCCCAGAAGTTTTATTGTATCCAACCTCCTAAGTCCTCAATCAGCTTTGAATGTCCAGTATTAAATCCCAGTAAAGTCCCCCAACCTTTTCTTTCTTTTTTTTTTTTTTTTTTTTCATCCACCTTACTGAGAAACTGCCTATCTGCTTTCATGCCATGGAGCAGCCAGGAAAGTGACCTTTTCTATTCTGCCATCTTGAAATTCCTCAGTCCTGGGATTTTCTTTGATGAGAAGTTTTTGATTGCTAATTCAATTTCCTTACTTGTTATTGGCCTGATGAGATTTTGTATTTCCTCAAGATTCAGTTTTGATAGGTGGTATGTATCTGGGAATTTTCCCATTTTTTTTCTAGGTTACCTAATATTTTGGCATAAACTTGTTCATTTTATTACTTTATGATCCTTTGTATTTGTGTGGAATTAGTTGTAATGTCTCCTCTCTCATTTATGACTTTGAATCATATCTATTTTTCTTAACATATTAAAGGCTTATTAATTTGATTTTATAAAAATCAACTTTTAGTGTCACTGATTTTTTTAGTGTTATTTTAATCTTTATTTCATTTATTTCTGCTCTGACCTTTATTATGTCTTCCTTCTTCAAACTTGGTTTTGTTTGTTCTTTTTCAGGTTCATCGTGGTGTTAACATTAGGTTGTTTAACTGAGATTCTTCCTTTTTGTAGGTATTTATTGGTAACATACTTTAATGATGATATGGGTTCAGTTCCAAATCATTGCAATAATGCAAATATCATCATAGAGTAAGTCACGTGACTTTTTTTTGTTTTCCAGTGATGTAAAAGTTATATTCACACTATGTTATAGTCTATGAATTGTGCATTATGTCTAAAAAGTAATATATGTGCTTTCATTAAAAATACTTTATAGCTAAAAAAATGCTAACAATCATCTGATACTTCAGTAAGTTGTATTCTATTTGCTGACAGAGGGTCTTTATGGCTGGTGACTGATCAGGGTAGTGGTTGCTAAAGGTTGGGTTGGCTGTGGCAGTTTCATAAAATGAGAGAGCAATGAAGTTTGCTACATAAATGGACTCTTCCTTTCATAAAAGATGTCTCTGGAGCATGCCATACTAGAAGATCTATCTAGTGTTGAAAGTAGAGTATTGAAATCTTCTATTATTTTTATATTGCTGTCTACTTCTCCTTTCAGGTATGGTGATATTTACTTTATATATTTTGTTCAGACATTGAGTGAATGGGTATTTTTAATTTATAATCTTTGTTGTTGTTGTTGTTGTTGTTGGTGGTGGTGGTGGTGGTACTGGGGATTGAACTCAACAGCAGTTTACCACTGAGCTACATCCCCAGCCATTTTTAATTAATAATTTTAAAATTTTGAGACAGGGTCACCTAAGTTGGCCTAGAACATGTGATTTTTTTGCCTCATGCTCCCATGTTGTTGGGATTACAGTTGTGCACCACCATGCTTGGCTGATATATCTTCATGATGAATTGATGACATTATTATATAATGAACTTTGTCTCTTGCAACAGATTTCGAGTGAAAGTCCATTTTTTTTCTTTTAAAATTATAACTACCCCTGCCCTCTTTTACTTGTCATTTGAATGGAACATCATTTTTCACCACTTCTCTTTCAGCTTGTGTGTATCTCTCTTTAAAGCTAGAGAATCATTGGATCTTGTAGTTTGGTTTGGTTTGGGTTTTGTTGTTGTTATTACCTGGGATTGAACCCAGGTGTGCTTAACCACTGAGCCACATCCTCAGCACTCACTAAATTGCTGAGGCTGGCTTTGAACTTGAGATCCTTCTGCCTCAGCCTCCCAAGTTGATGAGATTACAGGCAGGCCTGGTTGGATCTCGTGTTTTTAATCCATTCAGCCACTGTGTCTTTTGATTGGAAATTTCCATCCTATTTATTGATAGGTAATAATTTATTATTCCCATATTTTTTTCTGAGTGTTTTGTAGTTTTTTCTTTCTCTCTTACTATCTTCCTTTGTGGACTGATAACTTTTTTACATATGTGTGTGATGATATTTTTATTCCTGTTTATCTTTAGTGAATCTACTACAGGTTTTTCCTTTCAGTTAACATGGATGGGGCTTAAATAAAACATAACAGTCTATTTTAAGCTAACGACTTCAACTATAAACAAAAGTTCTTAATTTCTCCTCCCCCAACATTTTGTTATTGATGTCATCATTTACATCTTTTTATATCATGTATGTATTAATGAATTGTTGTTCTAGTTATTTTTAATACTTATGCCTTTTAAATCTTACACTAGAATTAAAAGTGAATTATGCACAACCATTATAGTATCAGCATATTGTGAACTTGATGATACTCTTTATAGTCAGTTTTGTCCTTCCATATGTTTTCATGGTATGTTAGCATCCTTCTATTTCAACTTGAAGAACACCCTTTGACATTTCTATAAGGTAAGTCTAGTGATACAGCTTTTGTTTGGTGAAGTTCTCATCCTTCTTTCATTTCTGAAAATTAACCTTGACAGGTATGTTCCTGGTTGGCATTTTTTTTTTAAGCAATTTGAGTATGTCATTCCACTCTCTTTGCCTGAAAAGTTTCTGCCAAGAAACCTACTTTGTCTTAGTTGTGACAACCTTGTGGATAACTATGTAACAAGACACTGTTCTTTTGCTGCTTTTAAAATTCCTCCTTATCTTTTTTTTTTGGGGGGGGTGGGGGAAGTTGGAGGGGCTTCTAGGGTTTGAATTCAGGGCTTCATGCACACCGTGCTCTGCCACGGCAACCTTGTCTTTGACTTTTGAGAATTTGGTTATAATGTATATCAGAGATCATCTCTTTGTATTTAATCTGTTCAAGTTTCTTTTGGCTTCATGATGTTAGAAGTTCATTTCCCTCTTCAGATTGGTTTGTTTGTTGTTATTATTAGTTTAAATTAAAGCTTCTGTCTTTCCTGCTTTGTGTTTTCTATCCATTAATTCCATAACTTGTATGTAGATTTTGTTGATAGTGTCCCGTATATTCCATAGGCTTTCTTCACTCTTTCATTCTTTTTGTTTGTCTCATTTCAAATGACCAGTCTTTGAGTTCATGCATTCTTTCCTCTGCTTGATCACATCTGCTGTTGAAGCTTTCTATAGAATTTTTCATTTCAGTTATGTCCTTCATTTTCATATTTCTGTTTGGTTCTCTTTAATTGCCTATCTTTGGTTTCTTTTGGCTCATGTGGATCATCATTTCCTTAGGGTCAGTTACTATGGCTTGATTTTTATTCCTCTGGTTGTGTCATGTTGCCTTAATTATTCTGGATCCTTGTGGCTTTGAGTTGGTATTTTTGCATTTGAGGAAGTAGACAGACATCTCTTCCAGTATGTATAGATGTGACTTTATCAGTGAAAGCTCATTGCTGTCCATCCCATCCAGAATTTATGGACTAGCCAGTTGTTGGGATCTTGAGTTATTATGCCTGGAATCTAACCCACAGGAGCCAAATTGTACCTGATTCTGTGAGGGTAGGTCTAGAATCTAGGTCCACTGGAATGGGTCTATGCCTTGAGTCTGTGTGGTCAACCCTGGTACATGAGTCCATGGGGGATGGCCTGTTACTTAGGGAAGGCTTGAAGACTGTGTCAGTGAGAGCTGACCTATTACCAGGATTAATTGGAGTGGGCCTGGTGTTGGAATCTGTGCTGAAGCTGGGAGTCACTTTCCTGTTCCCATGTGAAAAATCTCTCAATTCTGTGCTACCTCAGGGTTGGGGCAGTTTCCTAAAATGGAAATATAAATTACTAATATGAATTCATTTACAACATATGCATTAATTGGTATAAAGTTTTCTCTAAGCAATGCTTTAGTGCATATCACAAATTTGGTGTGTTGTATCTTTATTATTCACTTTAATATATTTTCTAGAGAATTTAATCTTTGACAATGGATTCTTTAGAAATGTGTACTTTTAAATTTTTGGGTGATTTTCTGAATATCTTTCTATTACTAGTTTCTAGTTTATTTACATAATCAGAGAACATTGAATCTTATAAATTTCTTTAAATTTGATAAGGTTTGTTTTATAACTTAAGGTACTGTCTATTTCTATGAATGTTTCATGCGCACTTTAAAAATGGTCTTTATTCTGTTTTTTATTGAGTCATTCAGTCTAAAAATTGCAATTAATTATGTTCATTTGGTTGACAGTAGTTTTTAGGTATTGGATATCTTTGTTGAGTTCTAATTTTTCTAATGATTACTAAGAGAGGAGTGTTGAATCTCCAACTATACTAATGGACATTTCTATTTCTACTTTCATTTCTCTAACCTTTGCTTTATCTATTGTCAATATCATTTGTTATGTGCATACATGTTTAGGATAGCTTTGTATTCTTGGTAGATGGCCATTTTTTGCCATTATTTAATACTCCTATATATCTCTGATAATTTTTCTTCTTTGAATTTGACTTTTTCTGATAATATGACCATTCCAGTTTAGTGTTTGTGTTATTTTTTTCTATCATCTTCCTTTTAATCTATCTGTTTTTATTTAAAATGGGTTTCTTGTGAATAATACTTTTACTAATTTTTTGAGATTATAAAACCCAATTATTCACCTATTGGCTGAATTTAGTCATGTGGAAATATCTACTTTCCAGGAAGACTGTGTATTGTATTTTTTTTAGTTGGGCCTATTCCCAATACACATAAGCATCAATAAACACACACACATAAACACACACACACATTTTTGCACATCTGAGGTTTCTTCTTAAAGAAAAAGTGAGAGTGAATGTTGAGATAAGTGAAAAGCTATCTCTGCTTTAATATGCCTTTGGTATAAAACTGTTTTTATCTATAAAATAAGGATATATGTACCATTATTTCCCATCTAAAATGATGAAATAATCAATTTAGTTGATCATTTTATATAACTAATCATCTTGTTAATATTGTTATTTTTCTTGTTTTAATTCTCAACGTATGTTAACTATAAAATCACTTCATTTTTACGAAATTATAGGGGATAATTATATCATTATTTGAAAAACTAAACTTCCTTTTCAAGGGGGTTTAATATTTCAAATTTCTTGGCAATCATTTGTTTTCAGCTACAAAAAGTGTTTCTGTTTTAAGAGTGCATTTTTATTCAAAACAAAATCAGATATTGGAGCATCAGCCATTTTAAGTGCTTCTCCATGAGGAATAAATCAATTTCCAGACTTCTAGGGACAAAATTTAGGCAAGAATAAGGTGTGAGTACTTGTGCTAAGAAGTATAGGAGTTGGGCTGTTATATGACACCACCATCAAAAGTGTTCAGGACACATGTGCCATTTTACTAGTGGCATCCCCTTTTCCCAACTTAAAAAAAAATTATTTTAGCATATTTTTAAACAAATAATATAAATACTCCTTTAATACCTAATGCTGCTATTCATGTTTACTACATTTAAATATATAATGTATCCTTCTGTCAAACTGAATTCAATGTGACAAATAAAAGCATTGAGTCTAGAAATTATGGGTCAGCATTTGTGCTGCTTATTACTTTTATTTAGTTACATCCCTCTAGGTTGAAGTTACCAAAACAGAAAAATTATATTCAGAGTAAAAGCACCTAGGTTTTACTATCATAATTTTTTTCTAATGACACTTCTAATATTTGCCTTAATTCTCTTTTCTTTTTGATAGTCATTGTGCATGGCATTATACTGAAAATTGGTCTACTTTTTCCCAAATTTGGAATTTAATCTAATTTAAAGCCCATTAAAGCTTATCCTGTTTTTCTATTGGTACATTTTAATATAATGTAATTTTAAAATGTATCTTTCTAGTTTTGAAAAATATATGTCATACTTTTTCTTGGAAAATTAACATATCAAACAATTATGTCATACAATATGTTTATATTTTTAAAACATATAGGTTTTTATTTTTTTTAATTGTAGATGGACACAGTGCCTTTATTTTGTTTTTATATGGTGCTGCAGATCAAGTGGACCCAGTGACTCACATGTGCGAGGCCGGCACTCCACCACTGAGCTACAACCCCACACCCTTAAAACATATAGTTTTTAAAAATAAGAAACAATGGATTTGGTGGCAAGTGCCTAAGGGAGGATCACTTGAGCTCATGAATTCAAGACCAGCCTGAGTAACATATTGAGATCCTGTCTCAGAAGAAGCAATAACAACAACAACAATAAAATAAATAAAATTAAATTAAATGAAAAAAAGAAAACATATTTGGCTAATAGCAAATTTATACAGTGTTTAAACCTGCCTGAAAAAACTTATAAATATGAACTTAAGTAGAGTACATAGGAAAAATCGCAATAAGACAGCAAGAAATAAATGCAAAAGGCATATTTTTCAGACTCACAGATTATTACCAAAAGAAACACGTATAAACAAATCCTGTTTCTATTTTAAGTTGATATTTTAAATGGATTTTCATACATAGAAAATTTATAAAAATAAAGATATAGCATGCATATTTGAATGGAGTAGGCTGTTCTAAAGATGTAGAATGATTATTTAAAGGTGAGATGCTTAAAATTTCATAACCTGGAACAAGAGATAAACAAAAGATAAGTGTTTGACAGAGGACCACTTATATCTATGGCCTCAACCTACTAATACTATTTTCAGCTAATAAAATTCAGACAGAAGCAGAAAATTTTAATTTAGGGCATAGAAACAAATCAAATGGCCTAAAACAAATGTCATATAAAACAATTATTGAATGCCATAAGCAAGTTAAAAGGTTTATGGTGCTCTGAATTGATTCTGACTTTAATACAGGAGAATATAAAAAAGAAAAGTCCAAGAGAAAGCGATCAGTACATATTCATTCATTTTTAAATGAAATGATTGCTATGTCATGAAGTAATTTCAGTTACTTCACAAATATTTAATTAAAATTTTTCTTAGCATAACAATAGGCCTATAATGACCACCTTTTACATACTATCCCTTGTTCTGTTTGAATTAGTCGATAATTATAAGAGACAAAATTTCACCCAACATGTTAAAAGCTTGTCCAGCTGAAATTAAATAAGGATGCTATAAACCATATGCTTCTGGAAAATGCCTAGGTAAGAATGTCTAGACAAATCTTGAAGTAACAGAGTTTTCTGTAATTTTGCACATGTGCAGCAGAGGGCACTAATATAATTATAGTAGTTTGTTCTGATGGGAGTAATTATTTGTGATTCTGGGATGCACCGGAAATAGTAAACAAAAAAGTCTTTCTCATGTTCATCAATGAATAGTTTCCTTTCATCTAAATAGGGAAATTCTTTGCATGAAGTTTACTTAATTTTTATAGCTAACAGGCCATAATAATAGAAAGCTAATGTTGATTATTCCCTAAGAAATCAACAATGGAACTTGTGATCTTTGAACATCATAAACCAGCTCCCTCAGACGCCAATAACACTCTATCAACACTTACC
This sequence comes from Tamias sibiricus, assembly GCA_025594165.1. NCBI lineage: Eukaryota > Metazoa > Chordata > Mammalia > Rodentia > Sciuridae > Tamias > Tamias sibiricus. The sequence continues at coordinate 165,745,566 of CM046657.1, forward strand.
CAACTCCTTCTTGCTCTCACAGAGCTACACTCACCTAACTACATCTTCTCCCAGAACCCTATCCCGGAAATCTCAAAGTGGAAGAACTTTTGGCTATGTTAAGCAGCTTTTTATGACACAGTTATAATGTCTGATTGTAATGATCTTCACAAGGTGATGGAAACTTTGACACAAGTGGAAAGACCAACAATTAGCTGTTACAAAAAAATGAAAAAGTTCACCAAAATCATACTCAAAAATGTTGTTTCATCACAAAGAGGAAGAACAGATGGTCAAACAGTTTGTGGTCTTCACTTTCTAGGTAAAATTAATAGAATAATTGCTATCCTTATAAGAAGCATAAGGTATGTGCAGTAAAGAAAATAATCACTTGCTTTGTGAATTTTCCTGTGCTAGATGCGTGATGATGTAGCGATTATTATGGAAAAGGTCCTGCTTTCCAGATGCTGAACGACTAATGGTAGGCAGCAGAGGCATTAACTCATAAATTAGATGAAATGTGGTAAGTTCTGTGGGAACAGAGAAAAGGCAATGAGTCTGGGAACCTGTGGGAGCCAGAAAAGGCCTGTGGAGCAATGACGTTTGAATTAGTCTTTCAAGGATGCATAGTAGGCATTTTATTAGCTGAAGAAGTGGTGGAACAATCTTCCAGGAAGACAGGAACCACTCCTGCCAAGACTTGTAGGCATAAAAGGCTAATCACAAAATAAATGTATCTCCAGTATTTAAGGGAACATCCAGCTAGAAACCACAATTCTGAATTTGGTAGAAAGTAATTTTAGTATACTATTAAAGTAATTCACAGTGCATGCTTAAGAAATTTAAGGGGAGTTAGCTTTGAATTTTAACAGAGGACTTTGTTATTCCCAAGAGTTTTAAATTTGGGCTACATGGGAACAGGGAGAGGTTATTTGTTTCAAGGCTTGTTTTTTTTTTTTTTTTTTTTTTTTAATATTTATTTATTTACTTTAGTTGTACACAATGTGTTTATATTTTTATGTGGTGCTGAGGATCGAACCCGGGCCGCACATGTGCTAGGCGAGTGCTCTACCGCTGAGCCACAATCCCAGCCCATCAAGGCTTGTTTTTTACTATTGCATTTTCCTGTTTCAAAAAGCTGAGGAGTCAGAAATTGGCAACTTGTTTTTGAAAGGTTATTGCTTTTAATTCTAGAAATTTCTGATTCAAGTGCTTTGTTGGTGTTGTAGTACATTGGTTCTGAGAAACATTGTTTTATAGCCAGAAACTGTAGAGACAATAGATATACATATTTTCTGTTGTTTCTTCTGGTCATTACATTAGTGTTGAAAAATTAGTCATGGCCAGTTACATGTCAGAAGCAAGTGTCCTCAGAGGGTGCAAATGAGAATTATTCAGAGACTGAGACTCACTACGGAGCCAATTACCCAAATAACTATGGCCCACCCACTTTTAGGGCCTATGATTATTTGAGACTAGAAAAATAATTTATTGGCTTCAAAATATTAAAGTGGCAAAATAAAAATTAACATATGTCTAATTGTCTATTGAAGTAATACTAGCCACTTACCTTCATCCAAAATCAATACTTTTCCAGTTATATAAAAAATATTTAGTGTGAGATACGGGTTGTTTTCTATGTCTTGTGTGATTTCGAGTAAGGCCTCCAAAAATAAAAATGTTTAGGGCCTTTAAACTCTTTAATATATCTCCTTGCCCTATTCATTCCATCGACATTGTTTTATATTTGTACACTATTCTGGGAATTTGGAATTATAAGCATCTGCCATACTTGTTTGTAGGATGATAGCAAATAGTAGGACTCATGGGAACTGTGGGCCTCAATTCCTGACTTTAACCCTGATTCATTTTTGTTCCTGGGGGATAGTTAACAGCAACCCAGTTTCCTATGACACAGCTTGGCCCAGGGATCATGTCTGTTCCCTGATATTCTGGCTTAGGAGAGTTAAAGAACAACAACAAAAAAACAAAACTCAGATTTACGCTCAGAGATAAAAATTTAAGTTATTAAATAGGAGATACATATCAGGTAAGTTTCCAGCTTACATGTTACTTACAACAGATTTCCTTTTAATTAATTGTCTAAAACAGAACTCACTTTTGTCCAGGAACACATTATAAATGATTGGCAATTTTTGAGATTAGCCCACAAAATCTCTTGGATACCTAATATACCTGATTTATTTTAAACACAAATTCAGCATTGCTTAAAATGTAGTTTTTCTCAAAATAATTAAAAGCAGAGAATCAAGCAACTATTTGTATGACAATGTTCTAGCAGCATTATTCACAATTGCTAAAAGGTGGAAACACCCAAATGTCCATCAGCAGGTGAATGGATAGATAAAATGTAGTATATATTTGTAATTATTCATACTTAAAAGGACTGAGATTCTGATACATTCTGTAATACAGATGAACTTTGAGAACATGCTAATAAGTCAGACACAAAAGTACAAATAGTGTATGATTAAACTTCCATGAGAGACCTAGAATAGGCAAATTCACAGAGGCAGAAAATAGAAAGGGTTTTGGGAAAGGAGGAATGGGGAATTATTGTTTAATGGGTACAGTTTCTGTTTGGGATGTTAAAAAATTCTGGAAATAGTGGTGAAGATTGTACAACATTGTGAATATACTTGATGCCACTGAATTGTGCACCTAAAAATGGTTTAAATGGTAGATTTTGTATAATGTATATATGTTATTACAATAAAATTATATTTTTCACTAGATGAATTAATTCTTAGTTACATCTCTAAAAACCAGGAACCTATCATCAAAAGTGCAGATTAGGGAAAGAGAAGAGATGCACACAGCAATTAGCATGATAGTAAGTTTTGGTATAAAATAGAAAAATTTTATTATTTTTATAATTCTGTTTGATAAAATGTAACAATTTGCAACAGAATTAGAGTCCACACTTTATATAAGTGGTATGCATCTAACTCTTCAGCTTCTTCCCCACCATCCTCTGCTTTCATCCTGAGTACCACCTACACAGCAGGAAAGAGGCCTTGTTCCTATGTGGTTAAACAGGAAGAGAAGAAGTGGAGCATCCAGCAAGTAAGGCTCTTGCTAAGATCACATGTGCTGTGATTCATAAGTCAGACTGCCTCTGCTTTTGTTGTTTAGTGTTGTAAAGATGGAGGCAAAATCATGCAACAATGTGAGTGAGAAGCATTATAAGCAAATCCACTTGACTGCACGTGTTTGATACTGTTGGTTTCTGATGGCAGCAGATGCTTTAAGCTGTCTTGCTAATATCTACTCTCCCTATCTTCCTTAATAGAAGAATGTTAATTTTTATTTGGTGAGATAAAGTGCTCAGTTAAAAAACTTGTTTTCCTGTCACTTTTCCAGCTAGAGGTAGCCTGGTGACAGTCTGTCTGATGAGATGCTGGTGGAAATACTAGGCAATTCTGGGAAAGCTCTTTCATGGTGGGTGCTATTATGGTTTGAATGTGAGGTGTCCCCAAAAACTCACATGTGAAACAATGCAAGATTTTGAGGAGAAATGATGGGGTTATAGCCTTAACCTAACTAGTGGATTAATCCCTAAGGGGATTAACTGAGTGGTAACTGGAGGCAGGTGGGGTGTGGCCAGACGAAGTGGTTCATTGGGCCTGTGGTTATGGGGTATATATTTGTATCTGGCAAGTGGAGACCTCTCTCTGCTTTCTGATCATCACATAAGCCGCTTCCCTCTGCCACACTCTTCTGCCATGATACTCTGCCTAACCTTGGGCTCTGTGGAATGGAGCCAGCCTTCTATGGATTGAGACCTCTGAAACCGTGAGCCCCCAAATAAACTTTTCCTCGTCTACAATTGTTATGGTTAAATCTTTTACTCACAGCAGTGAAATAGTTGACTAAGACAGGTGCATACACTTCCTCTTTTCCTATTTGTATTGCCAGGCATAGGGATGTAATCCCAGAGATTATAACACTATTTTGTTTTCATGAAGATGAAAGTCTCTTGCTCAGGTCAACAGAATTAAAATTTAGAAAGAGCCAGAGTCCATCATGTTGAACAATATGGCTTCCCTAAATCTGGGCTTCTTGTGAGGTGAGAAAATGAAATCTATGTGCTTAAACTACTGATAGTTAGGTATGAACATACATCTATGGGGGAAGCAAATAAATTCCAGATGGAAGGAACAGAAAACACAGAGATCAGAAAAAAATGGGTATGTATAGTAGAGTGTGGGGCTGGAGAAAAAGTGTTTTATTTTGGTTAAAGCATAGTGTGTATTTAAGAGACAGTAGAAGGAAATAATTTTGAAAGGCAGTTGGCAATCAGGTAATAGAAGGTCTGACATACCAGGTTAAAGACTTTGGATTTTAGCCAGCTATGGTAGTGTATACCTGTAATCTCAACAACTCTGGAGGATGAGGCAGGAGGATCACAGGCTTGAGGCCAGACTCATCAACTTACTGAGGCCCTAAGTAACTTGGTGAGACCCTGTCTAAAATAATAATAATTAAAAAGTATTGAGGATATGTCTTAGTAATTAAGTGCCCCTGGATTTAATCCCGGTGCCCCCCACCCTCCCCAAAAAAGTAATTTGTATTTTGCTGTGAAGGCAACAGAACTATGGAAAGTTTCTGAATAGCAGAATGCCATATTGAGAGCTATGTCTTGTCAAGCAAGCAAGGACTGGCTACAGAGTTCAGTTGGGTGAGACCAAGAAGGGGACTATTGTACTAATCTGTGTTTGATTATGTACATGCTATTTATTGTTCATAGGAGGACTAGAAAAAATGGATGGTAAGTGGGGGTATTGGGAGATATTTTCCAGATGAAATAGACATGTTGAGGTATAGAATAAATGGAAGAAATCTTGTCTATTTCTGATTTTCTTATTTCAATAATTGAATGAAAAATATATAGACTGTCTTGAAACTAGGGTTTCTTTCTCTTGGAATAAAGTGGAAAAGGAATATTATAGATAAAATTTTCTTTCTAAAAGTTAAAGTATTGTTGAATGGCCTTTGTTTTATTCCTCTTGGTTTCAAAATTACCTTGGTTAAGATTTCAAATAAGTGAATCCTTTGCAATATAGGCTACATGAGGTTAGAGAGTATTTTTTGTTGTTGTTCCTTGCTGTTTGCCTACCATAAAGAAGAGTGGCTGGCATATAGTGGGCCTTCAAGTATTTTCTGAAAAGGTGAATGGATTATTATCTTTGGAAATTTTTAGAAATGCTGCTGATTTTTATTATAATGTCAGAGATTTTCAACCACAAATGAACTTTAAAGATTGGCCTAGTGTTCTCATTTTACAGAAAAGGTACCAGATTCATAGAGAAATTATGGTGCACGGATATCATAATTTGTATATGTGTCTGTGTGTGCATGTAAATTACACTTCTAGAGACCAATACACCAAACAGAGAAAATAATCAATACTTATGTGTGAATTCTGCTTAGGACTATCTTTAAAAGAATAAGTGTATATTTCTTGGCTTTTTTGTTCTGTACTGTTCAAAATGTGGTAGAATATTTTAAGAGAAAACCAAAACCTGACCCTTATCCTCAAAGAAATTGCAGTTTAGTTAAAGACATAAGATTAAAGCATACCAGATAGCTAAAGTATAATAAAGAACTTTAAGTGGGAAGGATTGCATATATGAGTTCAGGAAAGGGAGAGATTAATGTGACATAGAGGTTCTGTTCTATAACAATCAAAATGTGTTAGTTTAAGAACATAAATGATACCTTTTAATCACATTTCAACAGGTATAAAGCTGAGCAGAGCAGACCTCAAAATGAATTCATAACAATGGGGTAAGTCTAACAAGGTGAATTTAATAATAGCTTAATAATGTTTAATAAGAATTTGATTATATAGATGCTATTTATTGTTCATTACCTGCATTGTTTCATTTGATCCATATTACCCAATGAAGCTTATTTTTATCCTTATCTTAAGGTTAGATAATATAGCTCAACAAAGATAATATAACCTTTTAATTTATATATTTGCTGTGAAATACCTTGCCAGTTTGGAATAGAAACAAGGTAATTTATCCTAATAATAATACAATGAAGTATTCAAGATTCTGCCAACTCTACTCAATTAATAAGATGTCTGTTGTCTGTTGTGGGGCGTCCTTCTTATATTTTCCAGAGTCTAACTCTGACTGAAGTAAGAGGAAGAAAGATCTAGAGAAATTCCTGAGGATTTTAAAGGTTCCAGTTTCTAGCTCTAATTTTTCTGTTGCAGTTTTGACTGTGGTAGAGAACAGTGTCTGCAGAGTTGGATGCAGCTTTCTTATCTGAAGTGCCAATGGCACCCTGTACCTAGATGGTGCAGAACCCTCTGTTATCCTCTTTATGGTAAGACTATCCAACACTCTCCAGTGTATGCTGGACCAAGAGCAATTGCACTTGAACTTCCAAGCTGACAGCTCTTTGGATGACATTCAATTACTAGCCATTTTCTCCAGACAGATCTTTTTTCTTTTTTTAAGTATATATTTTTTATTTATAGGTGGACACAATACCTTTGTTTTATTTATGTGGTGCTGAGGATCGAACCCAGGGCCTCACACATGCGAGACTAGCACTTTACCTCTGAGCCATAGCCCCAGCCTCTCCAGACAGATCTTGGTGACAAGAATCAGGTTTAACTTCTAGTGTCAGCCATGTGCTATGTCAGAACTGACCCTCACTCTACAAATACTTTTGCTTGAATATTTAATCCTGGGGTCCCCAGTCCAGACTTTCCCTTCTCTCAAGGGTTCTTTTCTCTTACTGGTCTTGTCAAGAACATCTCAATCCACTAGATCCAAAATAATGCTAAATCTTTAAGAAGAAGAGATCTTGAAGGGTTTCTTTCAAAGCACTATGAATCTTATGCATATGTATTTAACTCCCAAGTATCAATGAGTTCTGAATGTACCATAACAGTCATATGCTTCTGACTCCTAAAAGTATGTTTGGAATTCAGAACCTCAGAACTTTATGTTGGCACATTCATTTGCCCAATCAACATCTAACCCATTAGGCATTTCTACTTGAATAGATCCCAAATGGACCTTTGATTCCCTGCTTTTAAAAAGCCTTTATCATCTCAGTATATGGTACTTACAAATATTTAACTACTCAAAACAGAAACCTGAGATTCAGACTGGATTCGTCCTTTTCCCTATTCTTTTATGTTTAATGAATCAGCAAGTCTGGTTGGATAAACCTTCATAATACCTCTGAATGTCACATGACCATGTCAAACCTTACCCTTGCAAAGCACTCTGATCCAAGCCATCTGATTTCTTACTTAGACTAGTCTTCCTGCTTTAATTTGCTTTTTCCCTGACTTCACAATCCATCCTGTCCACAGCAGAGTGGTCTTTCATTCATGTAGTGACATCATATTGTTCCTGTGCTTAAAATCTTTCAATCATTTCCTACGAGGGTTGGGGTAAAATTCAACTCCTTCTTTCATCTTATACCATATTTCCTTTCACTCTAACTCCAGCCATACTTGTTTGTATTCTGTTTTTAGAATACATGAAGCAACTTTGTACTTTGGGGATTTTGTGTTTGCCATTCACATGCCACTTTCCCAATGATTGGTTTCTTCTCATTTTTTTTAGGTTGCAGCTTAAATCCCATCTCTTCAAGAGACGCTGGTCTTGCACAACTAACAGAAATAGTCCCTGTCCAGATATATTGTATTATATCACACCGTCTTTTTTTATATCTTTATTTATTCGTTTTATGTGGGGCTGAGTATTGAACCCAGTGTCTCACATGTGCTAGGCCAGTGCTCTAGCGCTGAGCTTCAACCCCATCCTCCACACACTATCTTTTTTTTTTTTTTTTTTTTAACACTGATTACACTCTGTTGTTTCTTAAAAAGTTGCTTATTTGTCAATTATCTTTCCCCACACAAGTTTCAAGAAGGAAGAAAAGGATTTGCCTTTTCCTTTCTGTATCTCCAGTGCTAAGCTCCTAAGTGCACACAGTAGGTATTGCATACATAATTTGATGATTCACTAAAGGAATAATTATGTGAGATCTTGTGCATTGCAGATGTGCAAATACCTGCCATAGTTTTTGACTGCTTAATTCAGTGGTTCTCAATCCTGGCTGCATGCTGGACTTACGTTTGGAAATTTTAAAAGGTAACAATGTTTGAGTCCCATACCACATCCATTAAATTAGAATCTCCGGAGGTGGGACCAGATATAATTATTAAAAAAGCTCATTTAGTTGATTTGAATCTACAACTGTAAAGAAGAACCATAAGATAAATATCATTCTCTTTTCTTTAAGCCCCAGGCCAGCTCTTTTGTTATTCCATTTGAATCTTTTGGTATGATTTCATTTCAAATGAATGTTCCAGGAAAACATTTTTGGAAGACCAGGATCTCTTTATGGTCCTTACCACTTCAAATTTGGCATTTACTTGTAGATCTCAAAATTTGTTTCCCGGCCATCTGGATACTTTTATCTACTTGGGACTGGACTTCTCAGAGGTTCCAGGATAACAGAAATTTCCTGGGAAATAGTTTGTATGACTGTCATTCCTCACAACTTATAAAGCTCTGCAGTGTTCAGATTTTACTCACAAGCTTTGGCTTTATGTTCATATCCCTCTTTCGTTTTTGTCTGATATTCTCCCAGGTATTTGCTTGGTGTGCTTTCCACTCAATTTGTTATAGTTTGGATCTAGAATTTCCCCCAAAAGCTCACATGGTGAAATGTGGGTCTCCAGCTGATAGTGCTTTGGGAGGTGGGGCTTCATTGGAGTTATGTATTCTTGAAGGGTATAAATCTTATCCCAGGGCCCTTCCTTGCATTTTCTCTGTTTTTTCCCCCCTCAGATATTAACTTTGATATACTGTATTCCATGAAAACATTCTCTGTTCATTGCAAAGGAGTGTCCACTGAAGTGAGATATAATTAACTGCCATGATGAGTGCCTGTTAATTGCTGAAGGCAAGATTTTCTGTGGCATTTAGAAAACTAGCTAATAGGCATTTATCAGGTGCTTCCTATGTGAGAGCATCATGATAATTATGATGATGAGTACAGAAAAAAAAATAAACATTTTCTTTCTTCAAGGATTTTATAGCCTACTTAGAGACATTTACAAATCACATGTATATGAAATTTTAGAACAATTATAAAACAGATGAAAAACAAAAATAGATGCAAAATGCAAATTGAATATATATTATCTGGGAATATGTAATATTTAGGTAAATCAGAATTAAATAGTGTATTCTATATCTTCCAGAAACTGAGTTTAATAAAGACTGTGAAGATGATAAAGGAAGTACATACATTTCCTATGGTGTTCATAGGAGAGTTTCTGTGTACAAGCACCTAACTGGAGTACTTTTTCAATATTGCCTTGAGGGAAAAGAATATTCAGTTAAAATACCCAGGCTTCTGGGTACATTATTTCATCTATCACAGAGTTCTTCCTGAAATATAGATGAGAAGTTTGAAAAAGTAAGGTGTTGTCTCACTGTGATCATGTGTCAAAATGAAGAGCTGAAACTCTAGTAACCCTGTGTGTTGTAGAATCAGTGGAATTTCTCAGGTAACTTGACACTGTATTTCAAACCTGTAGGTTACTTTTCCCCCCTCAGAATAATATCCACTTTGTGAGTTAGGATTTAATGAACATAATTTTAGAAAAGCCTATAATTAGAAGAAGAAAAAAACAGTTAAACAGTTTTGGACTGTTATATCTGGAAATAAAAGTGGAAAATGAAATTCTGTTTCTATAGCTTTGTAGGGTCATAATTTTGAAATGTATGAAAATCACATGACAACTGGAACTGATAGTATCTCCTTCTATACCTATAATCTTGACCAGGAATGCTCTCAGGACTGATCAAGGGATCAAGAGTTGCCAGGAATTGCTCAAAGAAAATTTTAATAATTATAAACATAAAATAGTTCTTTTGGTTTACTTCCACTAACCATTGGATTATGATTTGTCCACACTATATTGAGACAATATTTCTGCTGCTGATTCAGTTGTCACATCTAGCTTTTGGATTTCTCTTATAATGCTGAAGATACAGCCAGCAAGCAATTATTTAAATACCTAGGATATAGCAAACACTAAAAATTGAGATAAATTTTAAAATGGTATAAAAAATCTACTCTAAAAGCATGTATAACAAATTAAATTTAATTAATTAATTAATTTTAAAAAAGGAAAAAGGTAAAAAATATCTATGATATGAGGTTTCACTCATACCTAATAGTTGTTTAAAATTTAACAATTAATTTCTGCTAATTGAATAAAGATGACACCAAATTGGTAAAAGAGAAATCAACATGTTTTAAAATTCTGCATTATTTCTGGAAACAAAGAAACATAAAAGCTGACAAATTGCCAATATATTTTTTTCTCTTCTTAAAGTTAAAAGTCAATTTTTAAAATTAAAGTAATAGGTATAACTAAATATAATATGAATTTGCACATTTCCTCACTTCTCTCAGTATTTCAGCCATACAGTGATGATATGAAAGAATCATGTCTCTATATTCTAGTATACTTTATCTTCGTCAATTTCATTGTATATTTTCCAGAAACAGATAATCGCTTTTAAATGTTTGAACAAATAACTGAATAGGAGGAACACCGTTGATTGTTTTGAACATTGTTATTCAAGTAAAAGTTCAGGTCTTTAACTTATCTTTCTGAGCTATGAGTGTCAATATTCAACATTTCAGGGGCTGGGATTGTAGCTCAGTGGTGGAGTGCTTGCCTCACACATATGAGGTACTGGGTACGATCCTCAACACCCCATAAAAATAAATAAAATAAAGGTATAAAAAAATCAACATTTCATTCATTTCTATATGTTTCAGCAAATAACTAACACAAGAAAGAATCCCCTATGTACACTCTGGAAATGTGCACATTTCTATTCTTAAAAGATGTCTGCCTGTAAAGAACTCTCGCAACTCAACAACAGAATAATAATCTAATTAAAAAATGGCTAAAGGACTTAAAAGAGATTTTTCCAAAGAAGATAAACAAATATCCAACAAGTAAATGATGCTCAATGTCATTAATCAAATCAAAATTACAATGAGATACCACTTAACACACACTAGGTTATCATTAAAACAAAGTTGACAAAGATGCTAAGAAACTGGAACTCTAATACATTCCTGATGGGAATGTAAAATGGTGCAGTCACTGTATAAAACTGGCGGTTTCTTAAAGTTAACCATAGCCTTACCATATGCCCTAGCAATTCTATTTATAGGTTATATATGCAAAAAAAAATTGAACACAGTTGTTCACATAAAATCCAGCACACAAATGTTCATAGCAGCTATATTTATATTAGGCAAAAAGTGCAAACAACCCAAATGTCCATTAACTAATGAGTTATAAACAAAATGTTGTATATCCATACAGTGGATTATTCAGCTATAAAAAAATGGACGAATTTTGAAAATATTAGGCTAAATAAAAGAAACCAGACACAAAAGCCCACATATTGTGTGGTTCAATTTATATGAAATATGTAGAATAGGCAAATACACAGAAACAGAAATGAGTTTAGTGATTGCCTGGGGCTCATGGGAGGAGACAATGTGGAGTAACTAATGGGTAAGGGGTTTCGGTTTAGGGTCCTAAAAATGTTCTGGAACTAGATAGTTGCCTCATATGGCCAATGTATTAATGCCATTGAACCGTTTTTTTGTTTGCAGTCCTTTTAAATGTTTCAAATGGTAAATTTTATGTGTACTTTGCCACAATAAAAAGAAAATGAAAAAAAAAAAAAGTCTGCCTGCCTAGTCAAGATTCAGGATACCTTTTTTTGGGGACATCTGTAAGTTTATCTATATATCTATGTATCTTCTATTATTCACAATTATATATATCACCTATTATGTACAATTATATATATTTTCAAAAGAATCTTTCTGTGATCAGTAAAATGATGCTGTTTTGAGTGAATAACCAATTGCCTTTAAAATGTGCATATTTTACATTTTACAATCATATTGATTGTAAGCCAAAGAAGTGAACTATGCAGTTAGAATTCCCAGTCTTAAGTCCAGTGAAATCTCACATGCTATCAGACATAATGCTGTATTTCAGATGTCAGGTAGGTAGTACGGGCAGAAATCAAAGGCACAGGTTTTAATGCTAAGTGGAGTTAAGTGGATTCAAATTCTAGCTCTTCTAATACCAGAGGTAAAAAGTCAGGCAAGTTACAGTAACCTCTGAAATCAGTTTCTCCACTAATAAAATGGGAGTAATAATATCTAATTTAAGGTGATTTAAGAATTGATTTGGCATGTTAAATGTTCAATAGGGTAGCTATTTCTAAGATTTACATATACTTTTTCTATCCTTTTATAAATTTTGCAAGATATTCACCTTTAGTGGGAAGGAGCCTGCTCATCTTGCATGAGCATGATGCTGAGTGGGAGAATATCTTCTTGCACACCAACTTAATGTTGGCATTAAAGATGACTTTGGAATACAATGAAAGTTATCACTTTTCCACTTCCACTGTACCTTAAATCCCCACCTCAGTTCTTCTCCAAGGGTTCTGGAACCTTTTCTGCAAAACTGTGGCGCCAGTTCAATGCACATCTTCTTACTAAACTTAATAGTAAGGAAGTGTTTTAAGGATAAATAAAGGGCATTATTGCCTATTTGAAGTTTATAAAGAAAGCAGTCAAGAAGGAAGACGAAAAAACAAACAAACAAGAGAACTATAAAGAAAAGTAGGTCTTATTTCTTTCACCATGTTCCAAATTACTGATTTCAGATTGGTCCGAGGACCCAACCTGTTGGGGGCTGTGTGGGATAAACTCACTCTGATGATATCCAGCCAACGAATAAAGAAACTGGCATAAAGATTCAAAGGAAATCATGACTCTTGCAAACAGAAGACAAAGAGTGTACAAAGGATCATAATTCAAATGGGAAACCCGCTTGATGGTCCCAGCTCAGCACAAGGATTTCCACTTCTCCTTGACATCAGTCAGCTGCATGTCAGATGTACGAAAGGCAGTTTTGCTAAGGGGTGTGAAAAAAACACTTAAGTCTAAAACCTATTCCCTCATCCTCAAGGAGCTTACAATAGCGCTTGAGAGATTAGCCGTGCAACTAACACTCTTGGGCGGTCAATGAAACTTGACAAATGAGTTGGCAGAGGCCTTGAAAGAAGAGAAATTCATAGTTAAGGATCATTTGGGGCTGGGAGCTTGTCAACGAAGGCTTTAAAAGGCGGGATGAGAGCTAGGCCTTAAACAGAGGGTACGGTTTGCGGCAGACAGGAAACCGAGGCGTTCCCGGCAAAGGACTCAGGCTGGGTACTAACGGGACTAACCCCATCCGCTCACGGCGCATGCGCAGCCCCACGCTCGCGGGCCGTGGGAAGCCTGCCAAGACCTGTGAGCCCAGGACCCCGCGCGCCTAGGCGGGAAAAGACAAGCGCATGCGCAGCTCAGCGCTCCTGGCTAGCGAGGATGGGGAAGGGGAGGTGGAGTTTCCAAGTGGGAACTTGACCCGTTAGCATCAGCGGTCATGGCGGCGCGCTCGCCGTCTTCACCGCTCCCTCCGCCCCCGGCGCGACCGATGGGCCCCCGGTCCCCACGCATTGGGCGGGGAGCTGAGGTCCGCACGGTGCGCAGCGAAGCCTCGGGGTTGCCGGCACAGTGCGGGAGGTCGTCGTGGGTAAAAGTGACATACTCTGGCGGGGCGAAGAAGGGTCAAGGGCACGGCGAGGGCCCGCGGGGGCTGCTCCGGCTCATGCTCCCCTCCTCAGCGAGCCCATGGGGTCCAGGCGGCTAGAGGGAATCTCGATAGAGGAGGCGAAGATGACCCGGACGCAGCTGCTGGAGGAAGAGTTGAGCAGCCTAAAGGAGGAGCTGGCCCTGTGTCAGGTATCGAGGACCTCCGCCGGCCTTTCCCTCAGCAGCCGGGCCGGGGAGGCGCGCCCTTCCGCCCGGCCTTGGGCTGCGTCGCTCCGCTGATTGGGGACCTCCCCAGCCCCTCCCGCGACGCCGCCTCCCGGCTCCTACAGCCAGCTGGGCCTGGGGCTGGAGGGACCCCGGGGCTGCTGCTCGCCTGCGCTCACCCGCTAGGCAGGGCTCGCCTCCCCACCCGGGTTTGGTTTGGTCACTTGGAAACATCCAAAAGGCGCTTTTGCACCCCCTTCCGCCCTCCTCTCCGAAGTTCAAGTTCCCGTGGTGGTTGGTGTTGTAGCGGTACCTGAACCTAGGAGTGGAGTGCAGCCCGCAAGTTGAACAGAAAAGCTTAAACACTTGTGTTAAAATAAAATCCGTCAACGAAGTAGCCTGTTTTTAATTTCCAAACCCATACTTGCTGTTGTACTTACATAGCCAGACTTGTAAACACAGACTCATAATCTTGAGGAAGTCAAGAAGCTGGGAACTTTTACACACAGTAGATGATGCTTGAGACTATTTATTAGTCAACTATAGTAAATCCATAGTTTCCATAATCCAGGAGTGAGAAATCTCATTTTCATCTGATCTCGCTAGTGGAAAGCATTTGCTAAATCAGATGCACTAACATTTCTTCTTATTTGTAGAGTTTGTGTATACTAAAGATGACCAGCCCCCAATACATACAGACTAGTTTTCCTTTAGTTTTGTCTGCTTATCACCATCTCTTCTCAGATATTTTCTGGAACCTTTCCACAGGATTAGATTAAATGTTGGAAACCCACTCAAGAATAGGTCTTTAAATTCCTGTCTTCAAGATGGATACCAATTAGAAACTGTTCAACACCAAGGTAACTTTGTGAACAGTTTCGTCAGTTTAGATTAATAAAACAGTTCATGAGATTGATTCTTTCTTGTAGTTCTGTTGGATTCTTTTGCTGCTTTTATAGGCCCTTGCTGAGTCAAAGCTGTAAGAACAGGACAATCTTGTTCAAATTAAATATGTCTTTGATTAAACAAATTGGGGAGGTGTTATGTACCTATTCTTCTCTGGTTAAGGGGGCAAAAGGATGAATAAAAGACACCAAAAAGCATATATATAATATATATATATATATATATATATATATATATATAGCATTCTACACCCCCCCTCAACTTTGGGGAGTTTAAGAATGTGAGCTCATGATAAAGGTCTTTGTTAAAAGTCATAATCTAAGACACTGTTTTTTTAATGTTTTTCTGCCATTTCCTTATACCTTTCCATAGTTAGGACCTTAGCTGGCTAAGGAAATAAGTTATTTGCTTTTTATAATAAATAAGGAAGTCAGTGTTGAGTGTTGAAAACAGCCTGATGAACCCTTTCCCTAAACCCATTCTTTATTAGATTATTTTAAACTGTGGCTCCCAATAGGCATTGGCCTTTGTGACCTTGGACATATCTGGACTAGGGAGATGATTGCATTACTATAGGCAGAGGAATATGGATATTGTCATAATTAGCTTAGAATGATGATCCTTTTGATACTGTCATATACTGTTAGATGATCATAAGTATTCCAGTAATGTGAAATGAAATTGGCAGCATCCCACACCATAAAACTTTAGTCAAAACAGACTCCTAATATAATTGAACTCCCAATTTTTAAAATATTTATTTATTTGCTTTAGTTGCACACAATGCAATGCATTTATGTTTAGTGGTGCTGAGGATCGAACCTGGGCCGCGCACATGCTAGGTGAGCGCTCTACTGCTGAGCCATAACCCCAGCCCTGAATTCTCAATTTTTTGGTAAAAAGTTTCAGTGATTTAAACTCACTTTTAGATCTTTTTATTCTTTCATTTATTTATTCAGCTAAAAATCACAGCACCTGAGAATGTTTGATATTAAAACTGCTAGAAATTTCAACCTAAATTTCATTTTATATCACCTTAGTAATATATATACACATACATTTAATTTCAGAAAGAATATTTATGAAAAAGGTGTGTCATGAACTCTGATATTTTCTATTTTAAAAGATAGTGTTCAGATCTAAATTAATTCCATGTCCTTATAATGGGTCGAACATACTGTTTGGGGAAAAGAACCCTGTTTGATCAATAAATGATCATACATAGTAACTTCAGTTAGGTTAGTTCCTTCTCCATACACATTTAATTTATGGGAATCAATTATATGTGATTGGTGAAAAAAGTTTGATTCCATGTTTCATTTCACTCCATTGGAATACCTTAGAGTAGAAAATAAGTGCTTCTCTTAATGTGAGCATCTTATCTCACTCTAGGTGATTTTATTATTTAAACTTTTTTATTCATATGGCTGCCACATTAGCAAGCAAACTATATATAATGCTTAGCTGAAGAAAAGGTGATTGATTTCAATGTGAAAAGCTGTCTGTATTGTGCTTACTGAGATTGTAGATTAGCTTCCAAATATAGCTTTTGTCCAGGGAATTTTTCAAGGGTGTTCCAAAGGGTGATTCTGAGTCCATTACATTTATGCCTTCTTTTTATGGATTTAGAGCCTAACTCTATTATATTATTAATTTTGATTATATCTTTCAAAAATATATTTTTGTGACAAAAGAAGCTGGAGGTATGAGTACATTTATCACAATTTGTAGAATACCAGGTGAGAACAAGTAATGTTATATAGTGTTCATAAAGCTTTTTTTCTGTTTTAGTAGCAACCAAAATATTTACTAAACCTATAGACCAATTTCAGATAAAACATTATTTGGGACATTTAAATGAAATATATATTCATTACCAAATTTAATGATGAAACAAACTTTGGAAGCACCTGATGTTGGAATTAAGAGTGTTTGATCAGAGAACTAGCTCCCTTATATTTTATGTTGGAAACCTTGTCAAGTCGTTCCAAAAGGAAAAATAAATTTGAGTGTGTATTGTATAATTAGATTCCCCCTCATTGTTAGTAGCTGTATTCTAATAGGTGAACATTTTGTGAGGTGGTTTTTCATAATGATAATTACCGAGTGGCTACTATGTGTGTCATATTTGCAAATAAACTCCTTCCATGGTTTTCTTGAGTTCTGATGGGCAAATTATTTGTTTAAATGTAGGAAATAGTTTTTGGATGTTTGGTGAATTCATTGCTCCATTAGAGGCAAATTGAAGATGTAATATGTTTCCAAAATGAATCCATGAGTTGGGAGAGTAGGTACCCAAAGGGGCAGTTCTGGGTGTCTGTGTTTATGTAGACAGTGTCTATTTTCACAGAAGCTGATAAGTAAAAGACAAAAACCAATCTACCTCTAAGAAAATTTAGACTCAAGTAACCTAGCATTTAGTCAGCTGTTTCATAGGCTAGGCTGTTTAATAAACTTTATGAGATGGATTAGGAATTTTTAAGTATTCAATTCTATTTGGAAGTTCTGTACAGAGAACAAATAATTTTATGATGAGTAATTTTAAAAGGCTTTTATTTTAAAAAACTTTAAAAAATATCTTTAAGCCGGGCGCGGTGGCGCACGCCTGTAATCCCAGCACTTTGGGAGGCTGAGGCAGGAGGATCGCGAGTTCAAAGCCAGCCTCAGCAATGGCGAGGCACTTAGCAACTCGGTGAGACCCTGTCTCTAAATAAAATACAAAAAAGGGCTGGGGATGTGGCCCAGTGGTCGAGTACCCCTGAGTTCAATCCCCGGTACCACAAAAAAAAAAAAAAAAAAAAAAAATATATATTTAAGTGCCTGAAATAGGGAAAATGCAAATAATGTGATTGGCAATAGTTTCCTTGTTTTTATATTGTTTGGAACAGTTTGGAAACTAGTTCTGTGGGTTTTTTTTTTTTTTTTGGAGTGGTTTATTTTTTCTATATGAAAAAGATCTTTTTAATAATTAGAGGGACAATACACATTAAATTTAATAGGACATTCAAATAATTAAAACACAAAATTCTTAATAGTCCTTCAATCCATTTTTAGCATTTTGTAGTTTCAGTGCTGGGAATTGAATTTAGGGCCTTGTCCATGCTAGGCAAACACTCTATTGAGCTATACCTGTAGCCCTTCATTTGTAGCATTTTATTACTCATCAGAAGACTTACTTTATTTTTCAAATTACCAGACATGATGGCTATACTTAATAACAATTTATTACATGCTTAAAAATTGGTTAAGATGATAGATTTTAATCTTTCTCACCACAAAAAAGCTTACATGAAATAATTGATACATTAATTATTTTGATTTAGCCATTTACACATCATGTATGAAAATATCATATACTATAAATATAAGCCATTTTGTCAATTAAGAAAATAAATTTACCAACTCCCCTCCCCCACAAATTCTAGAAGACTGAGTAAGTATGTTTCTAATTTAGGAGTAGAGAAGACATTTCTAACTAGTATGTAAAATCCATAAGCCACCAGGGGAAAGATGTATAAATTTGAATATATGAAATTAATAACTACTGTTTTTCAAGAAAATTTCCACTGTAAGTAAGTTAAATAAGCAACAGCAGTCTGGGGAAACGTATTTCTAATTCACTTGGCAGGCATAAGCCTAATTTTATAATTTCCTGTAAGTTTCAACAGCACCTCTTACATTTCATTGGCAGAACTTGTACGCATAGCCTAACACAAGAAAGGCCAGTGCGATAGTTGGTCAGCAAAGAACCAAAATGGTTCCTGTAACTAAAAGAAGAGAATGGATGATAGAGACAGATACTAATTCAGGTGTCTGCCACACAACCAAATACAGGATTATTCAATGAAATGTGCCATGGAAAAAAGGACAAAGGGTGAGGGGTTGCAAGGACTGTGAATCTTGATAGCTTTTATAAATATGGTAGTCAAGGAAGACTTCTCTTAAGGAAGTGATATTTAAGCAAAGACTTGATTAAAATGAAGGAATAATCTATATAAAAATCTGGTAAGTAGTACATTATGTGCAAAGACCCTAGTGCATGTAGAGTAAGAAAGTGTGAACAAAGGGGAGAGTGATAGATGAGGCTAAAGAGTTATGTATGAGGATGATGATTTTAGGTTTGGTAAAGAGTTTGGATTATCTTCCTAATCTAATGGGAACCAATGGGAAAGTTTTGAATTATAAAGCTAGGAACCATTGTAGAGAGCTAAGCAAGAAATGGTATTGATTTCAATGAGGGAGATGGTGGTGGAAATGGTGAGGGTGATTGGAATTGGGATGTATTTTATAGATAATGCCATTTACTGATGGTTTGGATATGAAGTATGAGCAATAGAGCAATCAAAATTGACTTCTGCATTTTAGGTTTTTTTTTTTAAATATTTTTATTTATTTGCTTTAGTTGTACACAATGGGTTTTATTCAATGCGTTTTATTTGTATGTGGTGCTGAGGATCGAACCTGGGTCGCCCACGTGCTAGGCGAGCGCTCTACCGCTGAGCCACAATCCCAGCCCTTTAGGTTTTTTAATTAATGAGTAGATGATGATGCCATTTTCTGAGATGCAGAGGGCAGATTTGTAAGAGGTGTAAAAAATCAAGAATGTTGTTTGCACAAATTAAATTTAAGATGCCTATTAGGCATTTAAATAGAATCATCAGGTAGCCAGTTGGAGCTACAGTATGGACATAAGAGTACAGGGAGTAGTTAGAAAGATGAGTCTCAGTGAAGAGATTGTTTGTAAAACCATGAGACAGACATGAGGTCTACATGAGTAGTAGCTTTGAACAGATTCATGTGAGGACCTTTCAAAAAATATTGATGCTTGAATCTTGCCTGATACCAATTAATCAGAATTTCTGTGTTGTTACTATTTTTTAAAAGGTCCTCAAAATTACTTTCTAACTGTTAACTAGTGTTAATAACAATTGACTTGTGCAATAAGGATTGAAACTTTCAATTGTCCATTTGATTTTACAGTATAGAGGACCTTGAACAATAATTTTATCACATGGGGAGAGAACTCTTTTGGAAGATGTTGTAGAGTGAAAAGTTGCTGAGGTAGTAGAGATGGTGTTTAAATTGTTTCGTTGAAAAGGGGAGCTGAAAAATGGTGCAGTAGTTGCAGGGAAATTTTAGAGTAAATGTGCCTTGATATTTAGCATTTCAGCATTTGCATCCCAAAATGCAAGTGATAGAAATATTAAAAGTGAATGTGGTCACTAATATAAGAACTTAAAATAAAGCTTTCCTGCCATTCTTTTAAATAATTCATTGATATAGAACATAGGGATCAAGGAATATGTTTTTTATTTTTAAATTAAATGTTTTCTCTGATGGTTATACAAAGAAATGCACTTAAAAAATATATTTTTTTTTTTTTTTTCTTTAAGGCTGATAAAGAATTTGTATGGTCATTGTGGAAACGTCTCCAGGTATCAAACCCAGATCTCGCACAAGCTGTCAGTTTAGTTGTGGAAAGGTGAGTTCCCAAATTAATTTTTTATGAGTATTTGGTTTGTTGAATTTGTTTCATTGTTAGCTAGCTTTTTGTTGCTGTGACAAATACCTTCTCAGTATTCCATTCTGCTGTCAGTGGATTAATCCACTGATGAAGTCAATGCCCTCATGTTCCTACCATTTCTAAAACGCCCCACTGCTGAACATTTCTCCACTGGGGACTAAACCTTCAACACATGAGCTTTTAGAGGACATTCTAGATCCAAACTACAACTGTTTCTATTCAGTGTTAAACTTAAAACTTGTCTTTAATGCCCTAAAGTGATTATCGATTTCTAAACAAATGTGGAACAGAGTATTATAATTATTGGATTTATTACAACAAGGGCCAATTCACCAAGTACAGATAGGGCTTAATTTCCTGTTTATATTCTGACATATTTGGAGAACTTGCAGGTAAGACAAAACTATGACTTATATACTATGTGAGTTTGGATGTGTGTGTGTGTGTGTGCGCATTTGTATTGAGCTGTTATAGCACAGTTGTAAAAATTGGAGAAGTTCCTGTTATTTGACTTCTTACTTCATAGACTGTCCATGTGGACTTCCTAGACCTGACTCAGTTTTCCCCTAAGATAATTGCAGTATATATTTGAAAGCCTGGGATGACCTTGCCAGAATAGAGTAAGTACTCTGGAATAGGTTGAGAGATTTTACTTACACTTGTATTACTCTATAGGGGATGCCCAGTCATTTAACTATAGATTATTGGGCCTCTCTTTGGTCATTAGAAACAGTTGAGTGTTGCTGGGTAATACTTATCAAACATTTGGTATACAGTAGTCCCATGACACTTAGAACAGCATTTAAAACACTTGCTTTCCTATTAAGTGGATTTCATTATATTTCCTAAATGAGAAGCTAAACATATGGATGTCTTTCCATTTTCTTTTCCCTTTTTTCTTTATTGGAATCATGATCATAAAAAATCTGAACATCATTTTTGATAACTTGAACTGTATTTACCTTTGGAGTCTCTGGCACTGGGATCATTCCTATTGGCTGGAATTTGACTTATTAAAATCTGTGATACATGCTTAACTATGTCTTATTTTAGTATCCTTGACTGTTGTAGACTCCTAAAATAGTATAATCAGTTTCTCCTCATGTTGCTGATACGCTAATTTATCAATCATCTTTTTCCTTTTGATGATCAGAATTAAGTCTTTTATTTAAACACCTTTGTTACTTCTTCAATCATCTTGAGATGATATGTGATTTGTCTCCCTTTATTTTTTAATTGGAAGCAGGCTAAGCTTTCTAGAGAAATCTTGAAACTTCAGTTGTCATTTCTGTGATTCTTTTTTTCCTCTTCTTCTTTTATTTGTGAGTTTATTTCAACTTTTTAAAAACGGTCCATAATTTGTACTTTCTACTTGTTTGAGCAGAAGAACATATTAAAATAACATTAGGCCATTTCCCTCAACCTTTATAATTTCCTTTTAATATTTATAGTATGCTTAATGTATGTTTTTATAAGAATGTATATATAAAATTTGTATTTTATAAAAAATACACATATTAGAGGCAGGTACATAAAAGCCTTTCATGTATATCGAAATGACATGTATAACATGTATAACATGATAACATGTGTATTGAAATTTTTGGAGATTACTGTTTTATAGCTATCATTTTCAAAATTCATTATACCCAAGATATACTTGGACAATTTAATGGAATGTAGCTTTGTCAGACTACTGAATCTGTATTGGTGGATGTAGCTCAGTGGTAGAGTGCTTGCCTAGCATGTGTGAGTCTCTGGGTTCAAGACTGAGCACCACATGCACATGCACACACAAAAAAGTTTTCCAGATAATGTTGAAGTTGTAGTTTTATAGAACACATTATGAAATATCTTGAATTTTGAGTTGACTTTTTAAATTGGAAACCTATAGTTGCATTTATAATTTTATGACTATGTAAATGTTTATTTTCCTGAGAACCATGTAGTATGTTTGAATCCATTGAGAAATGAAAATTGTATGGCACTCAACCTGTATCTTTCAAAAAATAATATTCTAAATATCAAAGTCAAGTAGATTATGGAAAGAACCTGTTACCTGACCCAAAATAGTTAATTACCATTAATTACCCAAACAATGCTCCAGTTAGGTCTGATAATATTTAAGCCTTAGTTTTCCTGGACAATATTTTTCAATTTCTAATTTACCTTCTTTGTACTTTCTTTTATAAAGACTGTCAACATTCTTTGTATGACATTTGTATAATGGGCTAAAGATATTTTTGCTTGGGCTTTTTGCCTTAAGGTGTGGATTTGGATCAGTTGCTTTCTAAACCTACTCACAGCTGACATCCTAGGTTTTCTTTTCATGTACACCTGTGCTTACTCTGTAGTTTCTAGTGTCTTATATCTTCTCTTTTACTTTAGGTTGGATTATTATATTTTCAAGTGTTCCCTCAAAAAGAATGCACTGGTGGTATATTTTCTGACTTCTTGTATGCCACAAAATGTTCTTTTGCCTTTATGTTTGCTTGATACTTCAACTGAATATAAAATTTTATGTTCATATAGTTTCCCTTGGATTTTTGAAAGCATAGCTCTATTATCTTATTTTAGCATAGCATTGTACTATTGTTAGAAATACCAAGGTGCTAATCACTGGGCGTGGTGGGGCACATCTATAATCCCAGCACTTGGGAGGCTGAGGCAGGAGGATCACGAGTTCAAAGCCAGCCTCAGCAATGGCGAGGCACTTAGCAACTCAGTGAGACCCGGTTTCTAAATAAAATACAAAAAAGGGCTGGAGATGTGGCCCAGTGGTCTAGTGCCCCTGAGTTCAATCCCTGGTTCCAAAAAAAAAAAAAAAAAGGAAATGCCGAGGTACCACAAGAAATCAGACATGTGCTTGATAGTGGGTAGACAAAGCAACCTTTTACTCTTGCAAGAAGGGTGTCTTACTGGAATCTGGGTGGCAAGTGCACCTGGGTGGGCAGTCTGCCTGCTTATATACCTAACCTAACTGCAGTGCTGCCCTTCACTCTGATTGGAGGCGTTCATTGTCTTTTCTTTTAAATGCCCATATGCTGTTTGCTTTGGTTATACTCTCCTGCCAGATGTTTAAGACCAAAATGGTCAAAACTGACATTGTCCTTATCTACTCTTAGGGTCAGCTGAGATTCCTCAGAGATCACACTTGGGAATGTGTAAGAAGCCTCTTGACTCTTCTATTAGTGGTGCCATCTATTAGGATGGGTCAGAGTCTTGCTATCTGCATGCAGCTTCCCTTAGAAGCACTAGAGACATTTCCTTCTTCAGTAACCCTTCTTGTTGCAGAATGTGCATTGGTTGTCTTCCTCTAGGGTCCTCTCGGTCTCCCTGATCAATAGGTCAGTTGACTCACCAGAGTGGTAGAGCCCTTAGAGGGGTCCCATCTTTCCCTGGGTCCTGACTGACCTTAGAGGACAAGGGCCAAAATACTGGATACCTTTTCCTTGACCTTTTACTTCCTTGCATTTGATTTCTAAGTTTTGGTTTTAAACATCCAGCAGGTTAGTTTTACCAGTAACTTCAATGTCTATAATTTTACAGTTATCCCTTCCATTTAACTGTGGTTAGTATTAGCACTCAAAGTCAGCTTATATCCTATTCTGTCCTATAGGTGATGACCTATTATCTCAAATTAAATCAGATTCTTCTGTTAGAAGGAATACTTTTTCAAAACATTAACAGGCAAAAGTTATGGAGTTCTATGAGGAAAATACTAAATGAAATACATACATATAAGACCAAAAACGTATTCAGTTTGTATAATAGTGTTGAACTAAGAAACATAATTTCTATAATAATACTAACATATTTGGTATATATTTTGCCTCCACAAAGACATATAAATATATCAACTCAGTTACATATGAGACCCTTTACAAATTTTACTTTCTTTTTAAACTCTCTTATAATTTTATATATCTTTAGTAATTTACCCAAAGATTTACTTAATTTTTTATCATATCACTTGGTTATTTTGAGATCACAGTACTCTTTATAATAAAAATCTATCTTTTGAACACAACTTTAAATAAGCTTAAGTCTAGCCTACTTTGGAGCCATCACAACATGGAGTATGGTGTGAGGCAGAGACTTATCTCAGGCAAGGCAGGGCTCTTAACAAATAACACAATACAAGATTACATCTGAAATATGAATCAAACAAAAACTAAGAGAGCTCCTAACTTTTTGTGGAAAAAGTGGTAACAAAGTTTTATGTATAACTTATTGATGAAAAGTTATTTTTATCCAATTATAAAATGTTAAATAACATAAATAAATCCCAAACTAATCTTATTATTTCTATATAAGTCTGAAAGAGACTACTGCTATAAACAACTTTAGTTTCGAGAATAACAGCCTGGTAAAGTATTCCTAAGCTTTACATTTTAAGATACTTGTATATTTCATCCTTGGTGAGGGATCAGACAGTCTGGAATATACAAAATCTGTGCCTTAATCTTTTGTCTCCCAGGTGACTTTCAGGGGTTGGAGCACAAGATAGTTTTTTGTGTTTGATCTCTCTCCCTTATTATTATTATAAGCCATCAACTTTAAATGAGTTCCCCACTTTCAATTATGCCAGAGACTCTTTTTTATTTTTTATTTTTGTATCAGGTATTAAACCCAGGGGCACTCAACCACAGAGCCACAGCCCTAGTCCTTTATTGTATTTTTATTTAGAGACAGGATTTCACTAAGTTGCTAAGGCTGGCTTTAAAGTTCCTTATGATCTTTCTGCCTCAGT
This sequence comes from Tamias sibiricus, assembly GCA_025594165.1. Taxonomy (NCBI): domain Eukaryota; kingdom Metazoa; phylum Chordata; class Mammalia; order Rodentia; family Sciuridae; genus Tamias; species Tamias sibiricus. The sequence goes on from CM046657.1 coordinate 165,770,657, forward strand.
CTCCAAGGCTCTGGGAACTGGAGACTCTTTTGGGCCTTTTTTAAAAAATACAAGGCATATTGATATTAATGGAGGAGACCCTTTCTATCCTTTTCCCTTTCATCTCTCTTTCTGAAACTAACTGAGAGAGTAGAACCTCAGAGTATGAGAAAGTGCCATGTGCCATAGCGGTTTGGATTCAAAAGTGACACTACTTCTCTCCCCCACCCCCCCAATCTGGTCTTAAGCCATTTTGGGTAATTGCTCATGTAAGTATATCTGTAAGATGGAGTTATAGTTTATATAGTTTATGCTTCCCTCAAGAGCCATCTCTCCCTTTCCTCCAACTGGTATTTGGGCCAGAATTGAGTACAGAAAATATTAGGCATTTTCCCCAGGGTTTGAAGGTTGAAGGAATCCTAGTCCATGAGGGTATGTGCCAGATGGCCATCTGAAAGAGAAGGAGAAAGAAAGCATCCCTTGTAATTCCTCCATTGTCTGAACCAGATCAAGGGATCCCTTGATCCCCTGTGGAACTCAAAGCCATTGGTGACCATCCTTTGAGGCCTGATTAGGACTCTTGAGTTGGCCAGATAAGTCACTCCTTACTGACATATCCCTTAAAGTTCCTTCACATTAAGTTTCCTTTATCTCCTGTGATCCTCAAAATGTTAGTGACCACATGGTGAGGGCTGACTAAGATTTTGGCAGGTTGAATTTAGCCGCTCCTTACCAATGCATGACCGAAAATATGCCAACACTTTTTTGGTGTGTGTCTTTTCCCTCTTAAACAGAGAAGCCTTGATTTTTCTGTTTTGGTTAACCGTAATTATGAAAGTACTGTAGATGGGTTTGAGCATTCCAGAGCAGATAGGCCAATAGCTTTTTTAGGCTATTGTACTAAGGAAGAGACATGTTCCTGAGAGCCATGTTCCCTGGACAAGTTTTAAGCCTTTCCTGTTTGTATTTGCTTTCATACTCATAATTAGGGTCATTGAAGTCCTCCTGTCCTAGTTGTTGTATGAAAGAATCTAATTTATACAGCCAGAGATGATGTTCGATTCCATTATAGCAAACCCAGAATTTGAGACATTTAACCTAGTAGGTGTGTTTGGGGGAGTGGACACTGTGTCTTAGAGCCATATATTTTTTTTCCTTTCCTAGAGAAACTGGCAAGGTTAGAAACCTAGAAAATCATTATTCCTAAGAGGATAAAATCTTTCCCTGTAGTCTGATAAACTGGCAAAAACTGAGGATCAATGGGATAGGGTCTTCATAGTTCCTGGGGGAGATTGCTGCAAGGCAGAGAAAGGGGCAGCTCGCACACTGATAGATTGAAGGGTAAGGTAAGGCTCTGCCTTGGAATTGTCAGATCACATGAGAAGTTACCTCAGCCTGTGATCCAAGGAACTATCAGAGTGAGGCCTTCCCTTTTCCATCTGGTGAGAGGCCATGAAAGCAGTGGAGATAGAGCTTCCAAGTGCATTCAATTGGCTTTTGGCCATCTTTAAAGACCCTGCATTCACACCAGAGAGTAGCCATGGCCAGAGACTTAGGGTCCTTCTAAGAGAGTCCTCAGTTTCTTCTAGAGAATGGATTGCCATGAAAGGAGACTGACATAAGATCAGATCAACATTCTCTCCGCCAAAGGTAGGGAGGAATTGATAAGTCTCATTCCAGCAAGCCTGTCCCCAAAGTCTTGAGTCCAGCAGTTATGCAATTCACTTTTAACTGGCTGACAGAATCCTGGTGTTTTTGATAGAGACAATGTACAAAATGGAGTATAGAACTCCTAGAAAAAAGCAAAGTTATAGAGCATTAGTCCATTTCAGTCCACTTCTGAAGATTCCCCACATGGGCCATCAAGATGAAATCAGATTTTCCCCCACTTTGCCAGTTTTCTTCTGAGTTCTTCTCTCACAAATTTGAAGAATAAAATCTATGAACAATAACAGATGGGAAGAATGAATGGAGTAGGAGTTATTTAAGCAAGAAGAGAGGGCCATGCAGGAGGGGACCTGCTAGCAGAAAATCTCATTTGGTTTATATGGTTTTGGGGATCATCATGGATCAAAATCTGTGTTAAACTCGAATTGAATCAAGCCTATTGGTTATGTCCTTTAGCCTGAGGTGTTTTTTTTTTTTTTTTTTAATATTTATTTGCTTTAGTTGTACACAATGCCTTTAGTTTTATGTGAGTTTTATTCCTTCTTGTAACTTCCATTTGGATTCACCCCCACCTTCCATTTTCCTGATTCTCTGGGAAAAATGATTTGGCTGGAGTGTTCCTACAGGCAAGGCTCATGATCTTTTACATCTGAAAAAGCCCCATTAATATTTCTACCAGGCTCTGGGTGTAGTCTCTTGCATTTGAACTTGGAGCCTATCACTTCTGATTGCTGACCATTGACTGTTTTTATTCAACAACACTCTGATTGGCTGGCCATGGGGGGGGGCAGGGAATGTATGGGTTAGTAGTTTCAAAGGCATCTTTGTTCTTTTGGGGGGCGGGTAGATACTGACACCCAGAAGCAGCCAGCAGCACTCTTAAGAAGAGGAAAATTCAAAATTTTATTTCATACCAAGGGGCCCAGAGGAAAGCAAAAACTCCAAATTCTGAGCCCTGATCCACAGTTTCTCACAATATTTATAGATTATTTGATGTCATCTTAGACCCATCCTATCACTGGGGCTTTTTCTTCTTTTTAAAAAAATTCTTAGTATATGTGGCTGAAGGCTTTGTGTAGGGTCTCTAACAAAGCATGCTCACAGAAACAGATAAGAAACAGCTCTTTTTACAGGTATCTGTTACATTTCAAGAGGGAGTAGTCAGACTCCTGGGGCAGTTATTTATAATCCAAAAGGCCAGGGCCCATAGTTAATTAGTCTTCCTGGAGAAAGGCTGAGTGATGGGAGTGGAACTGACCCCTTCCCCAGGCATTGGTTTCTTACTATAACTTTTTTTGTAATTTCATTTCACAACTAGGTCTGGTTTTGCCATCACATTACCAATTTAAGTTGACCCTCTGTGTTAAATAAATAAAGTTTAAATAAAGTTCCATGAACTGAAAAGGCATTTGGATCTGTTAGTTAAATTTATGAGTACTCATTTATCTATAAGCCAATTTTGATAACACGTAAGTGATATAGACATAAGCACACATGACGTAGAATACACAGGTTAAAATAAAGCATGTCACAGATTTTTACAGAATGACTCAGACATGAAAAGGGCCTTTGCATTTGGGAACATTAAGAATAGAGTCTGCAAGCCACGTTGGATGCTGAAATCAAAGATTCAGGATGCCATTCATCTTCCATGGAGGCAGATGTACTTCCACCATTATTACTGTTCAATTACCTTCTCTGGACTCTTCAAAGGAAAAGAAGATTTGTACATATAGGATCTTTCCATTGTCCTTTCCTGTCCCTAGACCTAAAATTTTAAAAAATATATATATTTTTTAATTTATAGGTGGACACAATATCTTTATTTTATTTTTATGTGTTGCTGAGGATCAAACCCAGTGCCTCACACATTCTATGCGAGCACTCTGCCTCTGAGCCAGCCTAAGACCTAGAATTTTTATTGATGATTTTTTTCTTTTTCTTTTTTTAAATATCTATTTTTTAGTTTTATTAGGACACAATATCTATATTTTGTTTTTATGTGGTGCTGAGGATCAAACCCAGTGCCTCATGCATGCTAGGTGAGCACTCTACCACTGAGCCACAACCCCAGCCCAACCATTTTTCTTTTTTTCTTGTTGGTTCCTGTAAACACCCTTGTGTTCAATATCCCTTAATGGGAATTCCTTGTACATCCCCCATCCCATTCTCCTGAATGTGGTCTTGTGTTTCTGAATAGAGGCTCATTCACACTCATACAACCTCTGGGATATTCTAACCACCAAGGGAGTATTTCTCTATTGAGCTCCAGAAGAGATTTTCCTGCCTTCATTTGTACACAGGGTTACCCAGTCACCATGGGGGCTTGCTTGCTACTTTCCCTGCAGTTGCTAATTCATATCAACTAGGGTCCATTACTGACCCCAGGGATCGCAGTTTCCTCCCCTGCTCCAAGGCCACTGCAACAAGGCAGTAAGACGTGTCTCTTCTAAGGAAGGGGGATTCCCATGACCCCTAGGCAAGGTATGGAACACCATTTTGGGCCAAAATTGTTAGAAATACCAAGTGCCATAAGACATCAGACATGTGCTTGCAAGTGAGTGGGCATGGCAAACATTTACTCCGGCCAGAACTGGCATGCTACTGGAACCTAGCTAGCAAGAGCCCTTGGGCAGAGTGCACCTGCTTATATCCCTAACCTAATATAGTGCTGCCCTTCACTCTGATTGGAGAGTTCAGGGTTATAATCTATGCCATTGGCTAATTTAAACCTGGGGCGGTCGGAGGGAAGGGCTATGATTAAGATGGCTACAATTATATCCAATTAAGGCTATATTCTGAAAATGGATCCCTGGACTTTCTAGTTCTTGCACTACCAAGGATCCTAGTGTCAGTGTAATTCTTGTTTATTTCTAGATATTCACTTGAGTCTTTTAGGATTATCTCTTTATGTGTAACATTGTGAAATTTCAATATTATCTGTTTATTTTAATCTCTAAAAAGTAATCTGTTTCAGCTTTCTGTAGGACTTTTTAATCTCAAAACTCAAGATTTTCTTTTAATTGAGAAAATGTTCTTTTATTTTTTTAAAAAATTTTTTGGTGTTGTTTTCTTTTAACACTCAGAGGTTGGAACTTTTAGCATTAGCCTCCTTTATCTTTTTTCTCAAGTGCTTTATCTTTTTATCTTTTTGTTGTATCTTGATGGGTCTTTTTACTTCATCTTCCATTATAAAGTGAATTTTTTTTTCTATTTTCTTTATGCTATGGTCTGAATGTTTGTATCCCACCCAAAATTCATGGTGAATGGTGGCCATATTATCCTGATTGTTGCATGCTTTATAAGTTTTTCTTGGAAAGTGGACATTTTAGATTTTATATTATAACAAAACTGGTTACTAGTCTTCTCCCCCATCCCTGAGCCTGTTAGTGTTATTTCAATGTAATCTATTTTAAATAGACTTTAAATTTTTCTGATTGTAATGTTTAAGTTCTTTCTGTTTTTTTGATCGTCTTCATTTTTAAGGGTAACTTCTATTTGTCTTTCCTAGTCTTTCCCATTGATGTTGATGATTTTCTTTAAATGTATGGTAATCTTTTATTGACCTTTAATGTTTTTGTGTAAAAGCCCATATTGCTTTATATATGTATGTTACTCATTTGGGTTTGCTTTGCATTTTGTTTATTGATTATAGATAATGTTTGTAGTCATTTATATTTATTACAGTCATTATACATTCATTATAGTCATTTCTATTTATTAATACTAGTTACGTTCTATAATGTCACTGCAAACACTGAAGTAGCAAATACTGAACCATTACACCTGTAGGAAATAAAAGGTTAGGTTCTTGTGAGCATTTGGTCACAATAATTTTGGCAATGGTTGAACACATAATCTTTCTTCATGTGTTTCAGTTTAAAGATACCTCATTTTCCCTTTATTGTTTATTTGTTAACATTAATCTCTTTGCCCATAGCACTATAACTTAGGCCTTACCAAACTTCTCTAACTCTTTTCTACCTAAGGCATATAGCAGCCTTCTTTCGCCCAGGAACAATAGACAACAGTTCAGCACTACTCTTGATGATCCTTTAAAACAGTAAAATCATCAACAGAAAGTACAAATATGTGTAAAATATGATAGTAAGTAGGCCATGAAAAGGACCCTCGTAACTAAAACAAGAAGGCAGATGATTGTCACTTTATTTGACATCAATTGAGAACATGTGGATTGGGTGGCTCAAATTTTTTGACACTTTGTGCCCATCTGAAATGACTGCAAAAGTGCTGCAGGTATTGACTTTGGTGTTAACAAATAAATTTTAGTGTAGGCAAGTTCTGAGATTCTGAATCTGCAAATATGAATTGATCATCTCGGGCTGGGGTTGTGGCTCAGAGGCAGAGCGCTTGCCTCACACATGCACAGCCCGGGTTTGATCCTCAGCACCACGTAAACATAAATGCATTGCATTGTGTACAACTAAAGTAAATAAATAAATATTAAAAAAAGAATTGATCATCTCTAAATGAGTATTTTTAGCATAATGGTAATAGCATTTTCATACTTAGAATTCTTAATTAATCTATTATAATTAAATATCTGATTTGCATATTTCTTTGTCTTATACTTTTAAAGAAGTTTATTTGTGGGAGGATCCAAACTAAGTTTACCCTGCTGAATATATAGAGTCCTTTACTTTCTTTTTTGTTGTTAGTATATGTCATGTAATTTTTTTTAATTTTATTTTTATAATTTTTAATATGTACAACTCATAGTGCATATATTTAGTATCTTTTTACATACAACTGTTTGTATACAAAGTATATTCGTACAATTCAGGTCTTCAATCATGCATTAAGGAAAATGATATCCGTCTCATTCAAACACCTTTTTTTTTTTTCCTCCCCCTCCCTCCCCTCTTGCTCCCTCCCTTACCCTCCCTTCCCTTGACCATTCTAGTGTTCCTCTAATCCTCCTATGTACCCCCATCCAACTATACTTTGAAATAGCCTCCTTATATAAGAGAGAACATTTGGTACTTGGATTTTTGAGACTGACTAACTTCACTTAGCATTATGTCTTCCAACTTCATCCATTTACCTGCAAATGCCATTAATTTGTTTTCTTTTATTGCTGAGTAAAATTCCATTGTGCGTATATACCACATTTTCTTAATCCACTCATTTACTGAGGGACATCTAGGTTGGTTCCACAACCTAGCTATTTTGAATTGTGCAGCTACAAACATTGAGATAGCTGTGTCACTGTAATATGCTGTTTTTAGGTCCTTTGGGAATAGACCCAGGAGTGGGATGGCTGGGTCATAGGATGGTTCCATTCCCAGTTTTCCAAGAAATCTCCATACTGCTTTCCATAACGGTTGTCTCATGTAATTTTTAACCCCTTCATCTTTCCTTTGCTACTTTTCTTCATTTGTCAAGTGAATATTTTCTAATATAGTATTCTCATTTATTTTTTCACAAAATTTTAAAAGTATTTTAAAGTGATTTCTCTATGGTTTACTGTATATAACTTACCAGAATAAGCCTCAGATTAAAAAAATTATTAGTTTGTTATTATTGTGTATTTGTACATGAATACAACACTCTTTGGTCACTTTCATTACATAATCAGCTCAACTTTATTGAAACTTAATTCTGGTGTATATAGAAATATAGGTTCTATATGAATCTATTCCCTTAACCCTTTTTTTTTGGTTGCATTTTTGTTGTATATATTACATTTATTAGTGTTACATATGTATTGTTTGAATTATTGCTTCATCATCTTTAGTTATTTTCTTAGTCCAGTACAGCTCTAGTTCCAACTATCTCCTTTGTGCTCTTACTGGCAAATATATTACACATATTATCTTGATATATGTTATCAGCCAATTAGTGCATTATATACATTTTTTATGAAATTGCTTTTAAAATTAGGTAAGGGAAAAAAGGAGAAAAATATGCATATAAATTATCTTTTATTATAATTCCATGATTACCTTTACCAGTGACGTTTGTTTTTTTGTATAGATGCAAATTACTTTCTGAGATAACTTTTTGAAGTTTATTTTTTCTTTTTAAAATTTATTTCTATCTTTTTTTTGATGTTCTCCATTGTGGCATTATCATCATACCTTCCTTTATTTCTTTTATTTTTTAAGTTTTAGTTGTAGATGGACGTGATACCTTTTATTTATTTATTTTTATGTGGTACTGAGGCTCAAACTCAGTGCCTCATACATGCTAGGTAAGTGCTCAACCACTGAGCTGTAACCCCAGCCCTTCCTTTATTTCTTTTTTTTTTAATTTAATTTTTAGTTGTAGTTGGACACAATACCTTTATTTTATTTATTTACTTTTACGTTGTGCTGAGAATCAAACCCAGGGCCACACACATGCTAGGCAAGTACTCTACCACTGAGCCACAACCCAGCCCTTTATTTCTTTAAACATTGTTTGAAGCTTTTTTTCTGATAAATCCAACATATAGTCCCTCTCCTTGCTAGTTTCTGTTGCCTTTTTTCCCTGGCATATGTTCATATTTTCCTGATTCTTTGTATGCCTTGTAATTTTTTCTTGGGATGTGGACATTTTAAGTATTATATTGTAGCAAATTTAGTTCCTAGTCTCCTCTGCTCATCACAGGCTTGTTATTGCTATTTTCATGTTTAATTGTTTGGTGACTGACTGGATTACTTTAATGAAATCTCTCTACCATCTTACTATGTTGAGTCTGATGTTGTTCCTGAGGCAGGTACATGTCCACAATCACACTGTCATGACAGTGATTTCCTTAGGGCTCTCTTTTTCTCTTTCCTTGATGGCATCTAGCTATTAAACTCTATTAATTGCCAGTGGCTGCTTGCTCAATTGTTAACATTGCTCTAGGACTTAAATTGCTGTACAAGCCAATCCATTCAATATGTGTTTTTTTTTTTTTTTTTTTTTAAGTTTCTCAGTTGGTGTTTAACAGTTTTTCCACCCCTGAAATGCTCTTCCTAGCTGTTTCCTGAAAGCTTATTAATTAATATAGTTTAGCTTGTATCTTGTATCTGCTCCCAGTTATACCCCCAAGAGTGCCCCAAGCTAGAACCTCTCTATATTGTGTTGCAAGTGAAGTCATTTTTCTTAGAGGGGAGGTACCTGGGATTGAACCCAGGGGTACTTAACTACTGAGCCACATCTCCAGCCTTTTTTTGTATTTTATGTAGAGACAGAGTCTCACTAAGTTGCTGAGTCTGGCTCTGAATTTGTAATTCTCCTGCCTCAGCCTCCTGAGTGGCTAGGATTACAGGCATGCACTATTGTGCCCGGCCATTTTTGTTTTATGTTTGAGAAGAGGTTAGGGCCTTTTTCTCATCCTGTTTCTTTCTACAGGCCAGATAGCTGAGCCAGGACTCTGGTACTACAGACAAGGCCAGTATTATAGGTGTTCACACTGTAAGAGGTAATAGCTCTGTGGAGTGGAGGCAGCACTGAGATTCTTGGCTTGCCTTTACTGGTATGGAACCATTATGTCACAAGTAGGCCAAAGTCATTTCTGTCTCAATGTGCTGCACTCAAAGTAAAGATTTTATTTTTTAAGTTGGTGATGACTAGAGAATGGAGTTCTCATCTCTCAACTGTACTTGAGTTAGCCTTTGCCTTAATGTCAGTCACTTGAAACAGAATAAAAAGTGCTGATTTTTTTCCCTCCTGGGAAGAAAGCCTTCCACCTGGGAGCTAGGGGGAAGGAGACCTGTTTTTGGCTATAACTCTCTGGAGTGGAGTCTTCACCCTGTTGTGTTGGAAGGGCGCAAGAAGGAAAATGTTCTTGATTCAGAAACCACAGATACTTTCCTTTCTTGGTGAATTTTCGTAAACAGGTATTTATTTGTTGGGGGTGGTTATTTTTTTTTTTTTTTTACTTTCACCAGTTTAAATAGGGAGTGAATTTAGGGAGTTTTTTTTTTAATAGTGTCATGTCCAAAGTCCATCTTTCAATGTTTGTTTTAAGCTACTAAATTTTGGGGTAACTTTTTATCCAGACATAGATAACTTATATATTGCATCCAAAGATATATTCAGGGCTGGAGATTTAGCTCAGTTAGTAGAGGGCTTGCCTCACATGCACAAGGCCCTGGGGTTCAAGCCACAGTACCACCCAAAAGAAAAAAAAAAAAAAAGATATATACAATTGCATTGTGATGAATACTACCAAATCATCAGTTTAAGAAGTTGTACCAATTTATACTTCCACAAGCAACCCAAAAAGGTGCCTGATTTCTCTACATCCTAGACATTGTAAGTAAAAATAACCAGAATGGGAGCAGACATCAATGGATCAGCAATGCCTTTTATTAAGGAGCAGAGTCAGTCAGGCACCGGAGGGGCACATTTTTGGGGTAGAAAATGGCAACTGGTTACAAGAGGAATCTGGTTTTTATAGGTTCTGATGAGAGTTAATCATAGCAGAATGTTTAGTGTGACTTAAATCATTAGAGACTTTGGCAGTCAGGAAACTAGTTGTACAGGTTCAAAGCCTAAATCAGGAATACAGTTGTAAAGGTTTGAAACCCATTGTTACTGGGATGAAAGTGCAGAGCCTATTGTTTGCCTTCTCTACCCAGGATCATTGTTTCTGGGAAAAGATGAAGGTCCGAGCCCAGAGTGTATCATTTGCTTTCTTTCTCCTGGGAGTTTTTATCCCATATCCTTCAGACATAACATTTTTTAAAAATTGTTATTTTTGCTCATTTGAAAGGTAAATGATATTCTGAAATAGTTTGCACTTGCATTTCTCTTATTTTGTATGAATGAACTCTCAGAGCCATTTTATATTATTCCCTGGACTTTTTCTTTCATATAGCTTTCTCTATCCATTGCCTGTGGCATTTCTAATTCATGTCCTAGGGTGCCCTTCAAACTTAGGATATTACGTATAGAACTTATTGGCTTTTCCTTTGAGTTATTTTACTACCTAACTTTCTCACTACCACAGACGTGCCATTTTATTCCTTTTCTTTAACTTTCACATCTTGAGGGTAATCTTTGATACCTTTTGGTCTCTTTTTGAACAGAAAATCAATTCCCAAGTTCAGTCACTTTCTCTTTTGCAGTGTCACTCAAATCCTGTAATTCCTCTGTGTCCTTAACTTCTAAATCCTCTGTGTTAGTTCTTAGTATCTCAGCTCTGAACATCTTATTGATTTTTTTTTCAAAATCAGTTTTGTTTTACATCTTCACATTGAGACAAAGCAAGATATAAGACACCAAAGAAAATAATTTATAAAATTCAAGTTAAAGTTAGTCAATTAAAATTCTAGGACTTTCTTAATGGACATCTGGAGGAAACTTATAACTATCAGGATTGGATATCTAGGGGATACCAAATGTTGCAAGGAAACTAGACTGAGATTTTGATATCCATGGCCATAATTAAAACAGATATGTGTACTACATTTACTCACTAAGAAAGTATCAATTGAGTGTACTTTTATTGTCAGACACTGTGCTTAACTATTAGAGTACTGTCAAGTGGTAAAAACATTTGAAGAAAGATGTGATTTGTAATGGAGTCTGATAAGTACTGTTGAAACCCAGAATTTCTCTGCTTGCACTGGTGGGTGGAGTCTGCAAAAGCTGCAGGCCTCTATTGCCAAGAAACCCTATTTTAGTGTAAGCAACTAATCAAGACATGCCATATTTGCCAGCATCACTCTTAGGTTCACAGCTGGAAAAGCTGGATTCTTATCCACTACTCTCGAGTGCTGTATTGCAGCTCTTAATGGTGGGCTATGCCCTCTAGTTGTAGTAGACCACATCAATGCATCACCAATGTCTTTCTGCTTCTTTACTCAAAAATCCAAAGGATGACATTCATGGACAATGGAAGGCAAGAGCGAAAGGAGTAGGATTTATTTAGGTGTGAATAATAGAAACACAATACTCTCAGGGTGAGAGAGGACCTGTTACCACTTGAGTAAACTAATCATATTTTGGAAACCTACCAATACCACTCATTCAAATTTATGTTAATCAGGTTTTGGAAGTTATTAACACTCTTGATTAGCTCTGCAATCTCCATTTGGTTCTGTCTCTTCTTCTATTTTCTTGCTGCTCATTGGGCCTGGGGTAGATTGCTGTTGGGAAACAGATCAACAGGCCCAAATTTGTCTGGGCTCTGGTTCCCCACACATCAGGCCTGCACTGGTCTGGTGAGATCAGCTGTGGTCTCTGCTTACAGCCCTTGCTCACACCAGACTGGACGGCCCAGGCCATCACTCTGCTGCTTTTCCTAGGACAAGGACTTGGAATCATTGCCTTCTCTGAAGAAGTTCCTCTACCTGCCATTTGGTGAAAAGGGGCATTGACTGCTCTGGCTATTTCAGGCTGAAAGGGGGTGTTGAAAGGGGAGGGCAGTCATGATCTTTCTACAAAGGCCTGTTTAAGGACTCCCAGGAGAAGGGGGAGCTTTATTTTGGAATCTGTAAGACCATTTGTAGTTTTGGCATCTCACATATCAGGACAGTACAGAGGTCCTTGGTGGTGGTTAACAGTTGAGTGGATGGGGCATACATAAGTCCATCTATGAATATGCCTTCATTATACTCTCCTGTTGGGTGTTTAATACCCAAAATTGACCTTGTTCCCATCTTCTGTTGAGAGCTCAGATTTGTCAGTCTTGAAAACTTGTGGGAAAACTCCTGGATCCTTCAGCTTTCCTTTACCAGTTATGCCATCTGCCAGGATGGTTCAGGATATTGTTACAATACATGGTGGCTTCCTTTGGAAGCATCAGGGTCACTTTCTTCTTCAATTAACCTCCTCTTTATATAATGCGCACCATTTCCCCGCCCCGTTCTCTAGTGTCCTATTGATCCCTCAAGTTTCAGGGCCCTTGGAGGAGTCCTGTCATCACTGTGTGTGGCTGACCTTACAGGCAAGGGCCAAAATATTGGCTGTTTCTTTTTCCTTAGCCATTTTATGTTTTTGACTTTGGTCTCCAAGTTTTGGTTTTACTCATCAGGCAGGCCAGTTTTATCATTCTTAAAGTGGGAGTAATAGGTTTTGACTTGAATGTCTATAATTTTATAGTTACCACTTTTGTGTAATTAGGGTTAGCATCAATATTGGAAGTCAGCATTATAACCTATCTGTGCTGTAGGTGATGGCTTATTGTCTTAACTCAGTTTGTTTTGTTAGAATACTTCTGTAAAACACTGACAGGCACAGTTATAAAGTTTTATAAGGAAAATACAAAATGATCAGAAGCAGGTTTATTTTCTGATTTACATGATAGTAAAACTTTTATGTACTCAAAGCAAACAGATATAAGCCAGGTTTTAAAATGGTAGTGTGGCCCTTTTATGATAGATACAATGTGCAAAAGACAGCACTTGTTATTTTAACTCTATTAGATCTAAATAATCATATGTTCCTTCTAAGAAACATTTATAAAGATTAATCACATTCATGTTAAATCTAATTTATTCATTTAAAACTTTTTAAAAATTTGTTTTAATTAGTCATACAAGACAGTAGAATGCACTTTGATACCTCATATGTAATGGAAATTTTCCCCTCGTCCTTTTGAGTAGCTTGGCTAAGTGTTTATCAATTTTGTTTATTTTTTCAAAGAAACAACATTTGTTTTGTTTATTTTTTTAATTTTTAAAAATTTCAATTTCATTGATTTTGACTCTGATTTTAATTATTTCCTGTCTCCTGTTGATTTTGGTGTTGATTCCCCTCCCCCCCCCCAGCCTTGAGATGTAATATTAGATTATTTTTAGGTGACTTTCTATTCTTTTAATGATGACCTCAATGATATGAACTTTCTTATTCATATTGCCCCAGAGATTTTGATATGTTGCATCACTATTCTCATTTAACTCTAAGTCTTTTTAAATTTCCCCCTTGATTTCTTCTGCGATTCATTCATCATTCAAAGTGTATTTTTTAGTCTCTAGGTGTTAGAGTAGTTTTTATTTTTTAATATTACCATTGATTTCTCATTTCATTCCATCATGATCTGATAGAATGCAAGATATTACCTCTTTTTTTTTTGTATTTGTTTAGTTACTTTTTGGCCTTATGTATGATCTATTTTAGAAAATGATCCATGTGCTACTGATTAGAAAGTCTATTTAGTCATTGATGGATGAGATATTCTATATATGTCTGTTAAGTCTAAATTATTAATTATATTTTTAGTTCTATATCTTTTTTATTTAGTTTTTGTTTGGAAGATCTATTCAGTAATAAGACAAGTGTCTTAAAGTCACCCAGTATTGTTGTGATGTGGTCTGTTTGATTCTTGATGTTGAGAAGGGTTTGTTTGATATACATAGATGCTCCATTGTTTTCGGCATAAATATATATGATTGTTATGTCTTGGTGTTGTATTATTCCCTTAAGCAGTATGAAATGACCTTCTTTCTTTTTTTTTAATTTTTTTTTAGTTTTAAGTGGACAGGATATCTTTATTTTATTTATTTGTTTTTTTAATGTGGTGCTGAGGATTGAACCCAGTGCCTCTCACATGTGAGGAACACCCTCTACCACTGAGCTACAACCCCAGCCCATGAAATGACCTTCTTCGTCTCTTTTGATTAACTTTGGTTTAAAGTCTACTTTATCTGAGGATGGAAGCCCCTGCTCGTTTACATGATCCATGTGAATGATATGTTTTTTTCCCAAATTTTAACCTTCAGTCTATGGATGTCTTTGCCTATGAAGACTCTTGGACACAGCAGCTTGTTGTTGTTGTTGTTTTTTAAATTCAATCTGCCAACTTATGTGTTTTGATTGATGAGTTTAGGCCATTTACACTTAGTGTTATTATTGAGATTTCATTTTTATTCCATGTAATTATGATTTTTTCCTAGTTTTTAATTTGTATTAGTTTCTTCTCGGATTGACTATTATTCTAGGGTAGTTCCACCCTCTGGTAGTTTTTTATTTGTTCTTCATGAAGTATTTTATTGAGTATGTTTTGTTCCTAGTTGTGAATTTTTTTAACTTTTGCTTATTGTGGAAAGTTTTTATTTCATCTTTAATTCTGAAGCTTAATTTTGCTAGGTTTAGTATTCTTAGTTGGCATCCATTTTCTTTTAGATCATATTATGTTGTAAGCTACCTGGTACCGAAAACCGGGAGGAAATCTCTCGGAGGCAGAGTATAGCTTTTACTACTTTTATTTCTACTTTCTTAGAGCTTAGAGAGGGAAAGAAAGATTTTTAGAGAGAAAGATTAAAGCGAGCTTTTCTTCTTGTCTTCTTAGCTTAGAGTCTTAGAGAGAAAGAAAGATCTTAGAGAGAAAGAAAGATAGAGCTTAGCTTAGAGAAAGATTAGAGCTTTTTTTTTCTCTCTTCTTTCTTCCTTCTTCTTTCTTCTGTCTTCTGTCTTCCTCAGGAGTCTCGGCCTAACTCTGACCAGTCATTACTTCTTCTATCTGGTTTCTCTTCTGTCTTCTATCTGGTTTCTCTTCTGTAACCGCTCTGCCTACGTTCTGGCCGCTCTGATTCTTCTGACCGACCGAGTGACTGCCCGGCTGACTGAATTCTCCGTTCTCCTAACTCGGACCGCTTTCACCCGGTTATATACCTTCAGGTTTGCGGGTGCCTACAGGTGCGTCACATACATATCAGGTGGAACTTATGGCTTCCAGCTAGCTACAACAGCCCTTCCTAATTAGGGCTCCTTCATTATGTATTATCCTGCTGACTTTTAATGTCTGGGTTGAGAAATCATCTGATATCCATATTGGTTTACCTCTAAATGTGACCTGTTGTTTTTCTCTAATAGCTTTTAAAATTCTATTCTTATTCCGTATGTTAGGCATTGGTTTTGTCAGTTTTTTCACTGCTGTGACTAAAAGATATTGCCAGAACAATTGTAGAGGAGGAAGAGTTCATTTGGGGCTCACAGTTTCAGACATCTCAGTCCATGGATAGCTAGCTGTATTCCTTAGGGCTCCAGGTGAGGCAGAACATCATGGCAGAAGAGTGTGGCCAAAGGGAAGCAGCTCACATGATGATCAGACAGCAGAGAAAGAGACTCCATTCACCAGATTCAAAATATATACCCCAAAGCCTCACCCTCAGTGTTTCAACTTGCCCCCAGTGTCCCAACCACATTCTACCCATCTCCAATTACCACTTAGTTAATCCCATCAGGGGATTTATTCATTGATTAAGTTAAGGCTCTCATAATCCCATAATTTTTCCTTTAAACATTGTGTTGTCTCACACATAAGCTTCTGGGGGATACCTCACATTCAGATCATAACAGGCATTTTCACAGTAATGTGCCTTGGTATGGGTCTGTTTTGTATATTTGGAGTCCTGAATGCCTTCTATAATTGATTTTTCATTTCATTTATGAGATTTTGCAGTCTTTTAGTTTGTAATTCAGAACCTTTGTCTATCCTGATGAATCTTTAAATTTGGCCTTTTCATGTTATCCCATATTTCTTTGTAGTTCTGTTCATGATCTCTTAATATCTTTTCTCCATGGTCAGTTATATTTTTAAGAATATATTTTGTCTTCCTTGCCTGAAACTCTTATCTTCCAAGTGGTCTAGTCTGTTGGTGATGCTTTCCGTTGAATTTTTTATTTGGTTTATTGATTCCTTCATTTCAAGGATTTCTGTTGGTTCTTTTTCAGAATCTCTGTCTCTTTTTGAGGTGATCTTCACATCCTGAATTTTCTCTCTGATTTTACTCCTTCTATTCTCTTTTCCTCACAGATCAGTTTAACTATGAACTTTTAAAATCCTTTCTCTGACATTTCCTCCACTGTGTTGTTGATGGATTCTCCTATGGAGATATTTTATTTTGTTTGGGATGGTTTGTTGCCCTGCTTTTTTAATATTGTTTATGTGTCTACCCATTTGAATCTGAGGTGGCAGAGCTTCTACTCTATGAATGTATAGTGTCTTGAATGTTTCTAGTACCTCACAATTTAGGGGGAGAAAAATAATAACAATAGCCAAGCAAATAATATACAACCTTAAACTTCCATTACATCCAGAATGTTAATGGGCACAATAAACAGAAATGGTATGGTAAGCAGTGCCGACAGTAAAAATAGTAATTTGCAAAAGGGTTTGCCATTTTTAAAGGTGACCTGGGAGAATGCAGAAGAGATGTAGGATGTGATGATTATGGGGGAGGGTAAGAGAAAGTAGAATTAAAAAATTAAAGGAAGCATGAGAGAACAATAGAATTTTATTTTAGCAAAGGAAAAGAGAGAGAGAGACAAATGAAAACCAATTTTGAGAGAACCAAGGCATAGTAATCATAAACCCTTACCCTCAAAAGATGGAGTCATGAAAAATAACTACCTTCAAAAATTGTGAGAAATGAGAAAAGTGAGACAAATATGTATAAGTGTATGAATGGTTCTTTAGCACACACACATAAACCAAAAACCAACAAAAAAAAAAAGAAAGAAGAGAGAAAAAAATATAATGAAATAAAAAAATTAAAAATAACATAGAAAAAAGGTTATTGATGAAAAATTAAGAAATTATTTTCATTCCAGTGGTCCAAAATTATTAGTGAGAACATATATTCATTGTCTGTTTCTAAATGTCTTTCCATTTTTTTCTTGAGGTAGGTACTGTGCACAAGTCCTTCCTTTTTTGTGTTGATTGTTAAGTTGCTGGTTGGAGTTCAAAATTCTTAGAGTCCCATCTTAGTAGTATGAGATAGGCAGGTTGGAGAGTGTTGTCTGCTCCTGCCACAACCTGCATAGCCATTTATTCAGGTTCCCAAACCAGGGGGTGAGGGGATTGAGAAAAAAACAAATGGACACAAGAATAAAGAAAAAGCCGGGGCCCAGTGGTTCATCCAACTTCTAATGGAGAAAGACTGACCAGGAGCTAGCTTGGCATGTTTATTTTATAGGTTTTAACATCAAAGGGATTTATTGTGAGAAAGTTACTTTAAAACAAACAGAACTATATTACAGGTATGAATAGCCAATTATAGTTATCAGCTTATACCCATAATTTTCTACCCCCTGTGTGGCTGGCATTTGAACCTTAGGTCATGAACTGATAAATTCTGTGGCTGGCACAGAATTCCCCATTTGAGCAGGGCATCACCATAGCAACTGCTCAAACTTTGGTTGGTGTCTTTGTACCAAAAAATTCCCAGGAGCGGTATTGCCTCTGTCTATGGGCAGTTCAAGACCCAACATGCTCCATTCTCAGGGTGGGGTTACTGTAGAGTTCTGTGAGAGGTGTTTCTGTAGGTGGAGCTCCTGATGGTGGGCTTTCAGTCTAGGTAAGGCCCTAGGTGCTCTGTTGAATGGAGATTGGGCTGAAGATTTTATATCGGTACACTTGCAGAGCTCTGAAGCTGCCAATCCATGCTGGGATTCTATACCCCAATTGTCTACCCTTGGTTTCTGTGGAGGAGCCAGTCCTTGGCCACGAATGGATCTCATCCTTCCTGGCTTTGGGCTAAGTCCCCAAGTGCACAGTCACTCCAACCCAACTGGTCAAGTTCCCAGCCCACCCCAACTGGTACTGTGAGCCATCAGACTCAAAGGATGAGCGGGAACCATGATCTCTCGGGACTCAGTGACCCCTTTTCCTCTGGGTAAAACTCTCTGCACCTGAATTTCTCATGATTTCCTAGGCACACTCTGAGTTGTGTGGTGGCCTCTGCTGAGTCTTGTTTGAGGACCCAGCTCAGAATACACAAGTCTGGGTTCCTAGACTTGCTCCCACAGCTGCTGGCCATCATACTGTGGTGGCAAGATGGCTCTTTCCCTCAACTTTCTGCCTACAACCAGGTGACAGGTGGCATCTTTTCCACACAATGATATGGTGTAGCTCATCCTCTGGATCAGTCCAGCGGTGTCCTTGATCTCTGATTCTCCATGCCAAGACATGAACTGGTGCCATCTGAAATATGGGCTCTCTTAGTTCCCCTTCCCAATTTGTTTGCTGTGGATTATCTCCTTACCAGAAGGTGCTGGTGCTGGCAGTGGGTTTTCTGCTTTTATTTTATTATATCCAAACTTCTGAGTCCCTAAGCTTTTTTGAAAGTCCAATATTAAATTCCCACAAAATACCTCTTTTTACTCACCTCACTGTTCATCACTTTCCTGGTCTCACACCGCAGAGAGTCTTGGAAAGCAGCTCATTTACTCCACCATGTTCCTCTGACTAGCTGTTTCCCAAGAGATTGGATTACTGGTTTTAATCACCTTATTTGTTACTGGTCTGTTAATGCTTTGTGTTTCTTCATGATTCAGTCTCTTCAATGGTTTATATGTGTCTAGGAATTTATCTTTTTTTCTAGGTTATATTATTTGTTGAAATATAATTGTTCAGATTTTTTATGATCTTTTGGAGTTAGGTGGTATTAGTTATAAAGTTTCTACTTTGTTCCTGACTTCACTTATTTGAATCTTCTCTTTTTCTTAGTCTATATAAAGGTTTGTCAATTTTATCTTTTTATAAAACCATTTCTTGAGTTTCATTGATCTTTTCCATTGTTTTTCAAGTCTATATTTCATTATTTCTGCTCTGATCTTTGTTATTTCCTTCCTTCTGCTAACTGGACTTAGTTTGTTCTTTTTGTTTGTTTGTTTCCTTGAGGAATAATATTTGAGGCCTTTCTTATTTCATAAAGTTGGTGTATCCCTATTAAATCCCCCCTTTGGACCATTTTTAATACTTACCATAAGGTTCATTATGTTGTTTTTTTTATTTTATTTTGTTTAATATATTTTTTTTATTTTTATTTTTGATTTCTTCCTTATCTATTGATTGTTCATGAGTCTGTGATTAATTTTCACATATTTGTGTATTTTTTAGATTTCTACCTGTTTTAAATTTCTAGCTTCATGCCACATGATTAGAAAACAAACTATATTTGTTAAGACTTGTTTTGTGACCTAATATATTATCTATTCTGGAGTATGTTCTGTCTGTGCTGAGAGGTATATGTTCTGTTGCTTTTGGATCAAATGTTTATATATGTCTGTGTGGTCCATTTAGTCTAACAAAACATTAATGTCTAGTGTTTCCTTATTAATTTTCTATTCAGTTGATTTATCCATGGTTGAAAGTAGACTATTGAATTCCATATTATTTTATTTCTCCCTTGTTTTAGTCAGATTTTCCATTGCTCTGACCAAAAGACCAGGCAAGAACAATTTTAGAGGAGGAAAAGTTTATTTGGCACTTATGGTTTCAGAGGTCTCAGTCCATTGATGGGCAACTCTGTTCCTCAGGGCCTGAGGTGAGGCAGAACATCATGGTGGAAGAGTGTGAAGGAGGAAAGCTGCTCAGGACAAGACACTGGGAAACAGAGAGAGCTCTTCTCACCATGTCAAAATATAAACCCCCAAAGGTCTTCCTAATGACTTAACCTACCTATTCCACCCTACCTGCCTACAGTTACCACCCACTTAATCTATCCCTGTCAGAGAATTAATGTACAGATTAGGTTAAGGTTCTTATAACTCAATCATTTCACCTCTAAACTTCCTTGCATTGACTCACACATGAGCTTTTGGGGGACCTCATGTCTAAACCATAGCATCCCTTAAGCTCTGTTAATATTTGCTATATATTATTTTTGGTTGGCATTTATTTTATTTATTTATTTTTATGTGGTGCTTAGGCTCAAACCCAGTGCTTCATAAATGCTAGGTAAGTGCTCTACCACTGAACTACAATCCCAGCCCTTGCATTTTTTTTTTTTCATTCAACACTTTGAATATATTGTTTTAGTCAGCTTTTTTACTGTTGTGACTAAAGGACCTGACCATAACAAGGTGGAAAAGTTTATTTGAGGTCTCACAGTTTCAGAGATCTTAGTCCATAGAACGCTGGCTCCATTCCTTGGGGCTTGAGGTGAGGCAAAACATAGCAGAAGAGTGTAGCGGAGGGAATCAGCTCACATGATGATCAGGAAGCAGAGAGAGAGAGAGAGAGAGAGAGAGAGAGAGAGAGAGAGAGAGAAAGAGAGAGTCCACTCTCCAGATACAAAATATATACCCCATAGTCACACCCCCAATGAACTACTTCCTCCAGCTACAACCTACCTGCTTCCAGTTACCACTCAGTTACTCCCATCAGGGATCAATCCACTGATTAGGTTAAGGCTATAACTCCATCATTTCTCCTTCAAACTTTGCATTGTTTTACATTTGAGCTTTTGGGGGACATCTCACATCCAAACCATAACATACATCATCACTCTCTCTCAGCCTGCAAAGTTTCCCTCAGCAACCTGTTGGTATCCTTATAGGTATTCTATTCTATGTCATCATGAGTCTCTTTTTTCTCTTGTTGCTTTCAAAAGTCACTCATTCTTTAATTTTTGAATGTTTGGTTTTAATGTGTTTTGGCAAACATATCTTTGGATTGAACTTGGTGACCTTTAAGCTTCTTGTACTCTGATGTCCATATCTCTTCCCACCTTTGTGATATTTTTAGACATTTTCTTCAAATAACTTCTTTGTCCCTTTCTCTCTCTCTTTTTTTCGTTTTGTTATTCCCATGCTATATAAATTGGGCCACTTGATGATGTCCCACAAATCTAGTAGGCTTTTTTCACTCATGTTTTTTTCCTTTTTACTGAGTAATTTAAAATTCCCTTTTGAGTTCACAAATTTTTTGGCTTATTAGATCTGTCATTGACATTATTTCATAAAGTGTTCTTCAGCTCCATAATTTCTATTTGGTTCTTCTGTGTATGCATATGTGGTTTCCTTGTTGCTGTTGTATTGTTGTTTTGTTTATGCATTGTTTTTCTCATTATTGTGTAGTCCTTCTGTGTTCTCTTATAGTTTGGTGAGTTCCTTAAACAATTATTTTGTATTCTTTATCTGTTCAAGACCTCTATTGGGTTAGTTACTGGAAAATTATTGTGTTCTTTTGGTGGTGTCTTTTCTTAAAATTTTTTTGTTTGTTGTTGCCTTGCTTGATGTTTTCATTTGTTGGAACTTTCACTTTTTCTAGGCTTTATCGACTGGTTTTCTGGGTAAAGACCTTCAACTATAAGTAGGTGAGGAAGTGTTGGATTGGTAGAGTGGGGTGGCTCCAGCTTTAGTGAAAACATTAGGCTCCCTTGCAGTTTTATCAGCTGAGGTCAATATCAGCTAAGATTGTAGGGGTACTCCACAGTGAAACTGTGTGTTGCAAAGCATTCACAGCAGCAACCATAGATGTTGGGTTCTTTGATGGCCAAAATTTCTAGTGTCCTCCTGATTTCTTTTTTTAGGGGTACTGTGGATTGAACTCAGGGGTACTCAACCACTGAGCCAGATCCCCAGTCCTATTTTGTATTTTATTTAGAGATAGGGTCTCACTGAGTTGCTTAACACCCTACTTTTGCTGAGGCTGTCTTTGAACTCACAATCTTCCTCTGTCAGCCTCCTGAGCCACTGGGATTACAAGGCATGAGTTACCACACCTGGCCTTCCTGATATCTTTTTATCCCATACATGAGCTTGTGGCTAAGGAATCTATTGATACCAGGTCTGGTATGTGGGTGGGTGTGCATTGGTGCATTGGCACTGGTTTTTGATGCCTCATGCCAGTGGAATGGCCATGTAATGGATGTTTTGAGCACAGGCACATGTGGAGGAAGCATGACTGCAGGTCACAGGGTGGCAAGGGGGTATAGGAGCCATCACTATATTGTTTGTGATGGTGCGTGTTTTAGTCAGCTTTTTTGTTGCTGTGACCAAGAGACCTAATAAGAACAATTTTAGAGGAGGAAAGTTTTATTTGGGGCACACAGTTTCAGAGGTACATAAGAGCTGTCTCCATTCCTCAAGGTCTGGAGGTGAGCCAGAACATCATGGTGAAAAAGTGAGGTGGAGGAAAGCACCTGGGAACTTGGTACCAGGCTCTTCTAAACAAAGACAAAATATAAACCCCCAAAGGCATACCCCCAGGGACCTTCTTCCTCCAGCTGCACCCTACCTGCTTACAGTTACCACCCAGTTAATCCCTATCAAGGGTTATTAATGCACAGATTAGGTTAATATTGTAATAATGCAATCATTTCACTTCTTTATCTTCTTATATTGTTTCACATATGACCTTTTGAGATATTCCATTTCATGAAATCTTTTACACCAATATTTAAACTATAACTGTGTGAGGCATCAAGTAACCAGGGAGCAGGATCCAAACTGAAGGTTTGCACAAAGCTAGAATGGCTCCAGAGTCCAAAGCATGGTTGCTGCATCTGTGTTGGTATCTCCAGTATCCTAGGTGCAGGTGTGTGCAGAGTAGCCCTGGAACCAGGGTGAGGAGTGCAGGCATATGCAGAGTAAACAATGGTTGTGGGGTCTCAGCAAAGCCTAGCCTGCTGTGTTGGTGACTGCAGTGTTTCAGGCATGGATTCCAATAGACTGATTATGAATCTGGGGTTTGGAACATGGATATGTGGTACCTTTGTTCCTCTGGTATCTCTCTCTTTGTTGTGTGTGTGTGTGTGTGTGTGTGTGTGTGTGTGTGTGTGTGATTGGAAGGTGGCAGCTCCTGTTATGGGGCAGCAGTGGCTGTTTGTTATCCAGTGGCATAAACTGTCCCTGTCCTCTGTCTGCTGGGATCTTTGTTGTTGAATACCAAGAAAACCAAACTGCAGGGAGTCTGTAGCTGTTTCTGCACCTGATAAGGTTCTCAAAGGGAAAGGCTTCCAGAGTGTTCTGTAGAGTAGGCCACAGGGAACCATGTTGGCATCTGCTGATTGCCTCTATACTTCTTTGCTCCTAGCCATCTCCAGACATTTTAGGAATGCCATTATCCTTAGTCATACTGCCTGTGCACTTATTCCTTATTTTTTGCTCTTTTGTGGTGTTATACGTTGTTAATTAGACTCTTGAGCCCCTCCAGAGATATTTTGTTCATGAACATTTTTTAAAATTGTTTTTTTTGTGTGTGTGTGGGAGAATGAGGGCTGATATTTTCTATTTAGCTATTTTGATACTGCATTTTAAAGTCTTTATAATTTAAATGGTTATTAAAAGATTGAACAACTAAGGTTTTTCTAGGAAGTGTCCTGTTCTTAAGTACATTTTAAAAAATGAAATAATTTTATTTAGAAAAGTCTGAATGTAGTAAAATGTATAGTAAGTCAAAAACAATTCTCTAAGTTTTAATGTATTTGTTGCTGGCTTGATTATAAGTATATACACATTTATTCCATAAATACTTGATGTTATAAGCCTTTACATCAAAGCTCCAGCATGATTAATGTCATATTTATGCTGATGTTTTATTTTTGATATTATATGATAATAAAGGAATAACCCTTGGGAATCCAAGGGACAATGTTCTAGCAGTTTGGAAAAACAAAACAAAATACTAATGGTTATGACCTATTGGAGGACTTCTATGAAGGAAAGGAAAGTTAATATACTCTGCAGCACTGAAGACCAGTAGTCTTTCTCTCAAAGAAGTTAGACTGTTAAAAAGCACTAGTAGTGTATCTTGTATCATTTAGAGGAAAGCTAGTAATGCTGAGTACTACTTAAACATTATTATTATGTAGTGTGTAGTTGTAGTGATGAATAACATTATCTATTTGTTGTGTGTTACTTCAGCTTCAATATATATTAAATCACTGATAATTTAGAATCTTCTAACCTGATAGATGAATAGTAAACAAATAGAATAGGGATTTCTAAAGTCAATATTATCAGTGTTGTTAAGATGGATTTGTCCTTCAAAATAATAACTTTATGAAATATATATGCATATGCATACTTAGTTTTAAAAATAGTCTGTGCCATTTGATACCCTAATGTTATTTATTTTAAGGAAATGATTTGTATAAATCTTGTTTTCTGCCCTAGTTGAAAATACAGATATTGCAAAAGTGTGACTGTTTATCATTGTTGAACTCATAAGGATTAAAATTAAAAATATGGTATTGAAAATTATAAACACTCTTATTTATTCTTCACTTATTTTTTCTTAAATGAGAATTGTAACAATGATTGATGGTAATGAAGTCAGACATTTGCATTTTTCTTACCCAAACAGACAAAAGATACACTGTTGAAAGAGAAGACTAATAAAGACTCTGAAGCTGATTCCAGTTGAGTTTTGGGCAGTTCTTTTTAGGAACTAGTAGATAGCCATTTAAAAAAAAATTGAGCTTTACAATTTGAGTTTGCATTTAGTTGCAAGAAACAATAGAGACAGCTAATAGGGAGGGTGAGGGAGGAGGATCCCAAGTTTGAGGCCAGCCTGGGCAACTTAGTGAGATCCTGTCTCAAAATAAAAAGGTCTGGGATTCAGCTCATTGGTTGTGCACTTGCCTAGTACATGTAAGGCCCTGGGTTCAATCTCTATCCTTCCAAAAGAAAAATACATAAAGTGTATTCTTTAACCAAACTGCAATGCAATATGAAGCCAGAATAAATATATATTTTTAATGGGTTTCATTGTGGCATATTTGTATATGCATGTAACATATTTTGATTATGCCCACCTCCCTTTACTGTCCTTTACTCTACCCTTCCCCCCAACTCCACGATCCCTTTCTTAACCAAGTGAAAGAAGAGAAAGAGAAAACTCAAATTACTACATTTCATGATGAAAAAGGAAATATCACAACA
Organism: Tamias sibiricus; assembly: GCA_025594165.1. NCBI lineage: Eukaryota > Metazoa > Chordata > Mammalia > Rodentia > Sciuridae > Tamias > Tamias sibiricus. Next base: position 165,795,860 of record CM046657.1, read on the forward strand.
GACACTACTGAAATACAGAAGATGATTAAAAAGTATTTTGAAAATTTATACTCTAATAAAATAGAAAATCTTGAAGACATTAACAATTATTGAGAGACATATGACATACCTAAACTGAATCAGGAGGACATATAGAATTTAAACACATCAATTTCAAGCAGTGAAATAGAAGATGCCATCAAAAGCCTACCAACCAAGAAAAGCTAAGGACCAGATGGATTCTCAACCAAGTTTTACAAGATCTTCAAAGAACAATTAATCCCAATACTCCTCAAATTATTCCATGAAATAGAAAAGTAAGGAACCCTTCCAAACTCATTCTATGAGGCTAGTATCACCCTGATTCCAAAACCAGACAAAGACACATCAGGGAAAGAAAACTTCAGACCAATATCCTTGATGAACATAAAAGCAAAAATTCTCAATAAAATTCTGACAAATTGCACACAAAAACATTAAAAAGATATTGTAGCACAATAAAGTGGGGTTCATTCCAGGGATGAAAGTTTCTTTTAACATATGGAAATCAACAAACACAATTCATCACATCAATAGACTTAAAGACAAGAATCATATAATCATCTCAATATATGCAGAAAATGGATTTGACAAAATATAGCACCCCTTCATGTTCAAAACACTAGAAAATGTAGGGATTGTAGGTATATACTTGAACATTGGAAGAACTATGTTTTCTAAACCCAAGGCCAACATCATTCTAAACGGAGAAAAATTGAAAGCATTCCCTCTAAAAACTGGAACAAGACAGGGATGCCCTCTTTTACCCCTTCTATTTGACATCATTCTTAAAACTCTAGAGAGAGCAATTAGACAGATGAAAGAAATTAAAGGAATATGAATAGGAAAAGAAGAACTCAAGCTATTGCTATTTGCTGATGACATGATTCTGTATGTAGAAGAGTCACCAGAAAACTTCTAGAACTAGTAAATGAATTCAGAAAAGTAGCAGGATATAAAATCAATACCCATAAATCAAATACATGCCTATACATCAGTGATGAATCTGCTGAATGAGAAATTAAGAAAACTGTTAGATGGGCAGGAACCAATGGGCTTAAAGGTCGCTAAAAGTTCACCCTGTTCCACAGGCAGAGGGCCAAAAGGTTGCTCTGTTCTATGGGCAGGATGTTTCATCATCCCCGGGCAGGAGCCAACAGGCTTGAAGGCTGCCCTCACACCACGAGCAGGAGCCAATAGGCTTAAAGTTCACCCTCACCCCACGGGCAAAGAGCCAATAACGTTAAAGTTTACTCAGGTACACCCCCAACCAATAATCCCTATATAAGCTTCTGTCGTTCCAAGTTTGGGAGAAAGACAACGAGAAGAGAGACAATGAGAAGAGAGACGACGAGAAGAGAGGAGATGATGAAAAGGGAGAGATGACAAGAAGAGAGAGACAATGAGGACGGGGAGACGACAAGACAGAGAAGACGAGGAGAGGGAAGAAGAGGAAGACAGAGAAGAGGCAGCCACTGCATCAGCCTTAGACCCACCATCTCCAGCCTGATGGCAGCTGCTCCAGCTGATAGCTCCAGAGACCGCAACTGGCATGACCAGACTCCCACCTTGCGTTCAGAGCTTGCATACTCTCCCACCAGAGCTTGCATACTTCCCTCTCCCCTCTCCCTGACTCCTTTCTCCCACCAGAGCTTGCACACTTCTCTCTCCCTGATTCCTCTCTCCCTGTTCCTCTTCTACCCTTAACCAGCCATAAAGGCTGGTGAATAAATCCCCGGTGTGATTTTTGCCCTTCAAAAACTACCCCATTTGTCATAGCCTCAAAAAAAAAAAAAAAAAAAAAAAAAAAAAAAAAAACTTGGGAAACAATCTAACAAAAGAGGTGAAAGACCTTTACAATGAAAAGTACAGAACCCTAAAGAAAGCAATTGATGAAGACATTAGAAAATGGAAAGTTCTCCCATGCTCTAGGGTAGGCAGAATTAATATTGTCAAAATGGCCATACTACCAAAAGTGTTATACAGATTTAATACAATTCCTATTAATATCTACATGACATTCTTCATAAAAGTAGAATAAACGGTTATTAAATTCATTTGAAAAAATGAGAGACCCAGAATAGCCAAAATAATCCTAGCAAGAAGAGTGAAGCAGAAAGCATCACAATACCAGACTTTATACTACAGAGCCATAGTAACAAAAATGACATGGTATTAAGACCAAAACAGACATGAAGACCAGTGGTACAGAATAGAAGACACAGAGACAGACCCATAGAAATACAGTTACCTCATACTAGACAAAGGGGCCAAAAACATTTACTCTCATCCTGCACAAAACTCAACTGAAAGTGAATCAAAGACATAGGCACTAGAACAGATTCCCTGAGCCCAATAAAATTTAAAAGTAGGCCCACCATGTCAGCTTAGGACCTGACTTCCTTAACAAGACTCCTAAAGCACAAGAAGTAAAATCAAGAATCAATAAATGGGATGGATTCAAACTAAAAAGCTTCTTATCAGCAAAGGAAACAATAACTTGAAGAGAGCCTACAGAATGGAATTCACTTCAGAGAGGGCATTAATCACTAGGATATATAAAGAACTCAAAAAACTCAACACTGAAAAACCAAATAACCCAATCAATAAATTGGCAAGGGAACCAAACAGACACTTCACAGAAGAACAAATACAGTTGATCAACAAATATATTAAAAAAACTCAACATCTTTAGCAATTAGAGAAACACAAATTAAAATTAAACTGAGATTTCATCTCACTACAGTCAGAATGGCAATTATCAAGAACACAAGCAACAATAAATGTTGGTGAGGATGTGGGGAAAAAGATACACTCATACCTTGGTTGCAAATTGGTGAATCCATTATGGAAAGCAGTATGGAAACTTCTCAGAAAATTTGGAATGGAACCATCATTTGACCCACCTATACTGACTCCTCAGTTCATACCCAGAGAACTTAGAATCAGCATACCACAGTGATGCAGCCATATCAATGTTTATAGCAGCTCAATTCACAATAGCCAAGCTATGGAACCAATCTAGATCCCCTTCAACAGACAAATGGATAATGAAAATGTGTTATATATACACAATGGAATATTACTCAGTCTTAAAGAAGAATGAAATTATGGCATTTTGCAGGTAAATGGATGAAGCTGGAGAATATTATGCTAAAATTAGCCAATACCCCAAAACCAAAGGCTGAATGTTTTCTCTGATATGTGAATACTAATTCACAATAAGGGCAGGGGGCTAGGGAAAAATAGAGGTATATTGGATTAGGCAAAGGAGAGTGAAGAGAGGGGAGGGCGTATGGTGGTAAGAAGGATAGTAGAATGAATCAGACAGTATTACCCTATGTATGTACATAGAACCGGTGTGATTCTACATCATGTACAACCAGAAGAATGGGAAGTTATACTCCATTTATGTATGATGTATCAAAGTATATTCTACTGTCATGTATAACTAATTAGAAAAATTATAAAATTAAAAACAAAAAACAAAAAAAAGAATGTCTTGAATTCCCTTTCTTTCATGAAATATATTTTCAGTGGATATGAAATTTTTGGTTCATAATTCTTTTCTTTTAGCACCTGAAAAATGTGCCCTTATTTTCTGCCTTTCCTTGAGAAATCTGGTGTCATTCGAATAATCACTCACTTCTAAATATTTCTCTATGTTTGCCTTTATGATTTTTTTCCTTGGTCTTTAGATTCTGGAAGTTTTATTATGATATGACTTGGTGTAGACTTCTTTGAGTATATCCTGTTGGATATGCTCAGCTTCTTAAATCTGGACACTATATATTTTGCCAAATGTGACAATCAAGCCATTGTTTCTTTGTATGCTTATTCCCCTCTACCAATTTTTCCTCCTCCTACCTTGACTCAAGTGACATAAATGTCAGATCTTTGATAGTTCCCTGAGGTATACCATTCATCTTGGTTTGTCTGATGTCTCAGTTCAGTCATCCCTTTTTACTGATTCTTTCCTGTGTTCTCTCCATTTGGCTATTGAATCCACCCATTCAGTTGTTTTTGGCGCTATACTTTTCAGTTTCACAATTTCTATTTGGTTTGCTTTGAGTCTTCTGTCTTTTCTTGGCAGAGATTTTCTACTTCTTCGCTGATTACCTGTTTGCTTTTTGTGTCACCATAACTGTTTAGTTAAGAATTTTCATGATAGCTTGTTTAAAATTGTTGTCAAATAAATTTAACATCTCTGTCATCTTGGTGTTGGCATCTGTGGATTTTTAAAATTAATTTTGAGATATTCCTGGTTTTTGTTATGATGAGTATTTTTTCATTGAATTTTATGACTCTTTACATCTTAATTAAACCTTCTATTGCAGGTGGCTTTCTCTGATACTACTCTGGCTGAAGAGGTAGCCCCTTTCCTTTATTACAGGAGAAATTAGTTTTAAGTTGCTCTTTTAGTCCCTTGAGATATGTGAGGAGTTTGGAGGGTCTTCTTATTGCTAGATTGGCATGAATATTTCTACTCTATTAGACCTACACTTATCCCACCCTGATTAGGAAAAGCAAAAGTGTCTCCTTACTGCTATGCTTCCACTGACACTTGGCAAATAGAGAACCTTGCTACTGTGGGCAGTGGTGAAAGTGACTGTCCACTGGCTTCCCTGTCTCAATCCTAGGGGACAAGGGGGGGGAAGAACCACACTATAGGTAAATATGAAAGTCCTGGCTCCCTACTTGTCCTTCTCTGACACTGTCCTGACAATAAGTAGGGAGGTTAAGGAACTTCATGACAGTCTTGCAAGAATTAGAATCTAGGCTCTCCACTTGTATAAAAATGGAGTTAAGTTTTTCCCCTTTGATGTTTGGCTGGAATAGAATGGTTAATAGCTAAATTTTTTCTGTCTAGGCTACCTTTTTCATGGTTCTGTGGCTAAAGAGCATGCTTTTGTTAGGGATTTTTTCTTTTCAAATTTATGGATTTTTCTAGGTTTTTGACCTTTCCTGATCTATGATTGTGATATATGAGGCAAATAAAACTCAGAGGACCCTCTCATTGTTGTGTTTTGTTATTTTTTTTTCCCAAGGTCCCTAACCAGTCTGACATTTTTTCCTTCCATCTTCAGAGTTTTCTTATGTTTGTTTTGCATATAATTTGTAGGTCTTTAGTTGTGTTGTGAGAGAGGAATAGGGGAATACTTCTATTTTCCTGGGAATGCAAGATGACCATTTAAAATATTTAGTCCATATTAATTATACAGAAGATGACCATGTTTTTAAAATACTTATCTTTTGCATTATATTTGTGAATTAACTGAAGTGGGTAACTTGACACTGTTGCAGCCTGCTCGTCAGAATAGGGTTTAAAAAGTTTACTAGATGAGGATTTTATCCCAGAGAGAATAGCAAACACCTAGCCCATGTTTATCACTCTTTACCTTCCTTAGCATAGCAGCCCTTAATGATTATTCACAACTGTATTTTCCTGTTGAGTCTGAATTAAAACAGCTTTCCAGATAGCCCATCCCTAGGATTTTGCACTGGAAAGAAAATCTTTTTTGCCATAACTGCTGTAGATCTTTATTTAGTTGGACAAAATTAATCATATGAATTATAATGGGAGTATCCCATATGGAATAGTTTCTAACATCAGTAAAATTGATATAGTTACTCATGAAGTCAAGTTAAACAGATCATTAGTTGTTACTGGAGGATCTGTGTTTTTGGAGTTTCTTCTCTGCATTTATATGTGGACAGAAATATCCTAGAATCTATATTTACTACTGATTTTAATAGCTAAGTATGAACCTTGAAGTCCTGTTTTTGAGAATTATCATTTACTTGTTATTGTTTGTAGGAGATAACAAATTTATAATTAATATACAAATCCAAACATTTTAAAACCATCTGTAAATCTAAGTCATGTTATACTCATGAATGAGACATAGCTACTCTGTCATCTAGAAGTTTCCAGAATAATTCTTATTTTTTAAATAAATTTATCATTTTGTAAGGTTATTCAGGAACTATAAACTTGAAAGAAAAGATGACATCAAAAACTCATTGAGTAGGCTTATACTGCATTACTATATATAGACTCTTTTTTGATTATTTGTTTTTTAGTTACTGGGAACTGAACCCAGGAATTTGTGCATGCTGGGCAAGTGCTTTATTGCTAAGCTAAATTTCCAGGTCTATCATATATAAACTTTTGATATCTATATGGCAGCATTAAAATTAATTTGTGAACAAATGTTCCCTTCTTTTTAAACATGTATAAGGAAATGTACATTAATATTTAAATAGAATCTCAAATAATAAAAACCACAATTATTGTAACTTAGAATGTTCACATGGATTACAAACAATAATCTTTGGCCATTCAGTAACATTGATAAAATCTTACCTATTTTTTTTAAGTACCTTTGTTAATTTTCATATTATCATAAAAAATAAATGTTTCAAAGGAAAATGAACTAGATATAATTACATATAAACAATGCAGAGATCAATAGTATTTAAAATAGTTGGGAGGTAAACTAAACATGAAATAGACTTCTGCATCCACTTATTTGAAAATACCTGGAGGCCTTTTCTTATCCCAAAGGCATTTCTAATTTGCACAGCAAAGATAATATTATTTATATTTTCCTTTAATAATCAGATATAGTTATATTCACCAAATAAGAAGTGTACCTAACACATGAAAACCACTATCTTAATTTTGTGATGAAGAACCAGTTAATGTAAAGTAAATAACTTCTGGTTGAAATGGATAAATAGTGAACTTTTTGAAGTTTCTCATTGAGGTCAGGAGATACTCACTTATGATAGCATATGAGAAGCAAGAAATAATTCCAAATATTCATCTCATGCTTTATAGTAAGCTGTTTCTAATGACATAAATCTTGTAACTAATTTATACAAAGATTTTATGAAATATAATTAAAGTGTATTGATATTTCTCTAACAAAATTACTTCTTGGAATCTTAAATGAACTTCATTTGAAAAATAATCAAGCATATATTTATGAATATACTTATATTCATATAAGCAAAATTCTTGCTCTTTTTAAATTTGAGTTTTTAATCAATATATAAACATAAATATTATGCAGTGTATCATTTATGTAGTATTCAAGTTTTAAGCATTTTTATTTTAAAACTTAAAATACGAAGCAGTTTAATTTTAAAATGCAGTAGTTATGATAAGTGGTGATTTCAAAATTTGGTGGTATATATGAGACAAGTTTTCAGGAGTGAAAATCAATGAAAAAATGAAACCAGATACTTTTCCACTTGTGAAAGTCATTAGATGCAAAGTAGGAATCAACTTTTATAATTATGAATTGTATTGTGGGAGAGATACAGTGTTATTACTATGATCATGATTGCAATTGACATTATAGATTGGCTTCAATGAGCTTCCATTCAGCCTTATCAGCATAATTTCTATGCCAAAATTTCTACTTTATACATGATATTTATATATATTATAATTATATACAATGAATCATATACAAACAATGAATTAAATAATTGAATAATATATAAATAATTAATTATATATAAGCATTTTTCAAAGGAATGTAGGTTTGAGAGAAATATGATATTAACAAACCTTATATTAAAATCAAGCCTGCAATACAATATCTTTTGTTTCCTTTGGTTAAGTCTTAGAATTTTATTTAAGCTTTGACCAAATTATCTTAAATTTGCATGCTTTTGAAGCTCAAATAGAGTATTGTAGCAAATATTCTTTTATTTGGTGTCCTTAAAGTGGCCAATAAGAATGTTGCCATTCTAGTGGCATTTTCTCTTGAAATTTCTCTTTTGGTGAAAGTTTGAACATATTTACTATTTATATTCCAAGGTGAAGTATATACTCTTTAATTTTCCATGGATATTATAAAATTTTGTTGCGTTAGTATGACTAGGAGATGGATAAGGCCAAAGGAAATTTAAAAATCAATTAACTTCTGAGACAAATTTACTATTGTGCTGAATAGTTATAAACAAAACTTGACTGTTTTAGTCAGTTTTTTTTTTTTTTTTTTTTTTTTTTTTTGCTGCTGTGACCAAGAAGACCTGACAAGAACAATATAGAAGGGAAAAGTTTATTTTGGGGCTCACGGTTTTACAGGCCTCAGTCCATAAATAGCGGACTCCATCCCCAATCCCCCTCGGGCTTAATAAACATTGTAGTGGAAGGGTGTTGTGGAGGAAGGCAGCTCAAGATATCACACCAATAAATAGAGAGAGAGAGAGAGAGAAAGAGCGCCTCTCCTTTAGGATCAAATATATAACTCCCCCAATGGTGCCCCTATGGACCCACCTCTTCCAGCCATACTTTAAGTGCTTACAGTCACCACTCAGTTAATCCCTATCAGGGGATTAATGCACTGATTAGATCAAGGCTTTCATAATCCAGTCATTTGGCTTCTAAACATTTTGCATTGTCTCACTCATGAGCTTTTGGTGGACACTAATGTTTAAACCATAACAATGACTTTTGCCTTTACAGGATTTACTAAAAAAACAACAGATTGCTAACTTGCATGTTTATATATCAGTGCCTGTAAGATACATCTTTATTTGCTACAGTGAATGGTGTTTCTTTTTAATGATGGTCGGCTCATATCTTCCCATGAACATTGCTTTTAAATATGTTCTTAGTATTTTTCTTCCTTTAGTTTCCTTTTTACTATTTCTTCATTCATGGAATATGAGTCAGGTGTAGATGATATGTAGGATCTAATGTAAGGGTACCCCATATCACTGAAGAGGCTTCAGAGATCAAGGACATAGGACAGATGCAAAACACACAGAAATATCTTCCGAGTTCCTTGAATGTTTCATCTTGCTATAAAGACCTTTCTCTCATCTCCTTGCTTTTTGAAATATTTCTAATTCTTTAATTCTTAGAATAATTGAAACTGCTATATGACCCTCAACTGAGGATACTTTCTTTCATCTTGGATCTTGTTTAAAAATTTTTAATAGGGGTTTCCAATATTCTGCCACATGTACAGCCCATATAGTAAACTAGAAACTCCACATCTTTGAATTACTGATGGACATTTAACATGTCATCTATAATATGTACTGTTTGTTCAGTGCTTCACTAGAGAGTTGCTTTCAGCTTATCTCTTTAGAAATTGGGTAGTTGTTATGTTAAGAGAATCTTACATCAACAAAATAGGATCTATGTTGGTAGGCCTTATGAAATATTGTAAGCATATGGTATAATTCATTTTGATTTTCTCAATTGAGCACTTTTATGAATTTTAAGGTTAGCAATCTTTAGTTTAAAAACATTTATTGAATATATGTATTGCATTTGATTTTGAATTAGAAATCCATGCTAGGGTACACAGCCAAGTATAGGTACTTGGGAATGAAATTGAACAAATTATGTTATGTGTAGGTATGAATATGTCACAATCCCACTATTTTTTTTCAATGGACATTGATTTTTATTTACTTGTATGTAGTGCTGAGAATTGAACACATGTTAGGCAAGCACTCTACCACTGAGCCACAACCCCAGCCCCCAATCCCACTCTATTGTATGATTATAATGTACCAATAAAATTATTAATAAAAATTCATTAAAATTATGACTCTTTTATTTACATATTTATATATAAACATTGTAAATATATTTAAATGCCAGAATAGACCGGAGAATATTTTTTCTTATAGTGGTGGGGATTGAACCCTGGACCTTGAGTGTGCTAGGCCAGTGCTGTACAACTGAGATACACTATAGGCCCCACTCTACCTTTTTTTTTTCCTGCATGCTTTTTTTTTTTTTTTTTTGTGTGTGTGGTATGGGGATTGAACTCAGGGGCACTCGACCACTGGGCCACATCCCCAGCCCTTTTCTGTATTTTTATTAGAGACAGGGTCTCACTGAGTTGCTAAGTGCCTCGCCATTGCTGAGGCTGGCTTTGAACTCGTGATCCTCCTGCCTGAGCCTCCCAAAGTGCTGGGATTACAGGCGTGCGCCACCGTGCCTGGCTCCTGCATGCTTTTAAAATGACTTGTTTCACTAATGAGAATTGTTACCTAAATTAACATGATATTGTTTAGACAGTTTTGTTTGGAAAAAATAATTTTGTTTGGAACATATTGATTCATAAAACTAGTTCATCTAAAGAATATTAGGCAAGTTTTTACATATTTTCTTCTGCATTAATTTGCCATTAATTCCATCTAATGCATTTTTCACTTCAGATGCAACATATTTCATATCTATAAATTCCATTTGGTTTTTATACTTCAGTTCATTTCCTTTATCATAATATTTTTTCTGGAAATTCTTAAGTGTGTTTTTGTTATTTATAATTGTGTTTCAAAGTCCTTGAATTCCCTAATTCTATTATCTGAGTCTCTATTTTCCTCCAAATTATGGATCATATGTTTCTACCTTTTTGCCTAACTGGTAATTTTTGATCCAGTGCTGGACATATTGAATTTTATCTTGTTGATTTTTACATTTTTGTTGTATTTTTAAAAAGAATGTTAAGGGTCTCAGAGTGTAGTTATATAGTTCAGTGGTAGAGCATGTATTTAGCACATACAAGGCCCTGGGTGCAATTTCCAGTGTGTGTGCGCATACACACACACACACACACACACACACACACATACACACACGGAGTTGGAATTTGTTCTTGCATGCAGTTATTTATGAATGAGTTTGATCATTATGGGGCTTGTTTTTAAGCTTTCTCAGGGTAGGTCTAGAGTTGCTTTTCTCATAGTCTAGGGTGAATTTAATCCCACAAGTAAGGTATGATATTTCTGAGGACTCCACTTAATACCCTGAATATTATGAAGTTTTTCCACTATAACTAATGAGAACATGAACTATTTCAGCCTTCAGTGACCTCTAGGAGTTATTCAACCTATTATGTCCCAATAAATGTCTCCCATTCCCAGAGTACTTTTTACTCAGGCATGAATTGATCAACACTCACACAAAGAGTCCGTGTTAATTTTCCATTGCTGTGACAAAAATACCTGAGAAAATCAATTTAAAGGAGGAAAGATTTGTTTTTGCTCACTGTTTCAGAGGTCTCAGTCCATGGTCAGCAAGTTCTATTGCTTTTGGCCTATGGAGAGGCAGAAACATCATGGTGGAAGGAATGAGGAATACCTCTTACCTCATGGCAACCAGGATACTGAGAGGAAGGGACTTGGGATAAAATGTAGTTCCCAAGGACATGCCCCCAATGACCCTTTCCCTTCAATTAGGTCCCACCTTCTGTAGTTTTTACCACCTCCCAGTAGTCTGTTCAGCTGGGAAACTGCCTGTGAGGTGGGCCATCATATGTGGGGAAAAAGGGACACCTCAGCACAATGGCTCACTTGCTGTTGAGGGAACTTGGCCGGGCCAAGAGTGTAACACCCTGATTGGCTCACGCCAGTCCCACCAATGTGATCGTCTCGTGTTCCCTCCCATGGCTTGCTGATCTTAAAGCTGATTGGCTGAATCACCCAATCAGCTGTGTGACTTCCTCAATAAATGAGTTCCTGCTTGAGGGGTCTCCCTGGTGTCTCTGATTGTCTTCCACTGTGAGGGCTGAGTGTGGGCCACCAGCCGACTCCTGCCTCCTCCCGACTCAGCCTCACTGCTGGGGCGTGCTCCCCCAGCCTTCTCCGCTGGCCAGAGGGCTGATCCCAGGTCCAGGGGAGCTAAAAACCCCAGCAATCATAGAGCTTATCTCATAGGTTATCTTTCTTTAGGGATCCTTTGTTACCTGCTCTCCACTGAACATATTCTATATATTTTGTACAATGTTCAATTTGTTTAAGACAGTAAGACAAATGTGGTTCCTGTTATTCATTCTTGGCTATAAGCAGAAGTTAATTCACCTTTATATGCTGAGAAATGATCCAAAACTTTCAGGCATTTTAATGTGTATGTTGCTAAATGTTAAATTATAGCAATATTGAATTATAATTATGATAACAAAGTAGTTTATTTTGTGAGTTTTAATTTTATTCACTTTTTAATTAATTTTTAAAATAGATCAGATGTCAAAAATTCAACATTTTTTTTTGTTATATTCAGAGTTTCAAGTAGCCCTCTCATAATAATGAAGTTGATTGATAATAGGTAATGATGTTTATACTTAGAAGTTCCTAATGGTTAAAAATTTATGCCCAAACGTTTCCATTAACTTTAAGAATATGTGACTTATTTCTCAATACTTGAGTTTTTTTTTTTTTTTTTTTTTTTTTTTGTGGTACCGGGGATTGAACTCAGGGGCACTTGACCACTGGGTCACATCCCCAGCCCTTTTTTGTATTTTATTTAGAGACAGGGTCTCACTGAGTTGCTAAGTGCTTCCCCATTGCTGAGGCTGGCTTTGAACTCGCGATCCTCCTGCCTCAGCCTCCCGAAGTGCTGGGATTACAGGCGTGCGCCACCGCGCCCGGCTTGAGTTGTTATTTTTGAAAAACTTTTCAGTTTTAGATTTGAAGAGCAAAAGTATGATTCTGGTGAAATGCTGGTTTTTACAGAAAGAAGTGAGATAAAGTTTGAGTGAGAACAAGTGGAGTTATAATTATAGCAATTAAGACTTTTGGTAAAGATCACTAGAATTATAAATATTACAACTAGTAAACACTCACACACTATAATTCATATAATTATAATATAATTATAATTTAAATAATGGATACTTTCTTTAAAGATTTACTCAGGGATTCCCAAATATTCTTAATTCATCATACTGTACATATCTCAGTAATGGTTTCATGGTGCTTCAAGGCAGAAGGCAAATACCTAACAGTTCTACTGATTATTTATGTCCTCACAACTTAATGGCCATTGCAAATGCATGTATAAATTAAAAGAAAAATATTTTAACTTTACTCTTATATAACCAGAATTGTTTACCAATAGGATGTATGAGCCTTTTGAGTATGGGACAACTTCTCAAACATTGGAATTAAGTTGACCACTGCCATTCTCATTTTCTATTTTGTATTGCTTTTTGCTCTCTATTTGTTTATTGTCATAGCAGTTATTAAAAACCCAGCTTCATAAAGCCATGATCTCATGAAAGGAATGTAGTGCAATTCAACATTGAAACCCTGAACTTCTCTTAGTAATGTATGCAGTGTTCAACAGATGCCAAGTGTTGTTGTGTTTCACTCAAATATTTAAAACACCCGCATTTCTGGCAGGGCTGCAGAAGACTTCCTTCCTCAGGGTGGGGTTAGGTCCCGCTTGTCAGAATGACAAGCACTTCTTGGCGACTAGGCTAGGCCCAATGCTGCTCCTTTGTCAGCTTTTCAGCCTCAGCCACAGCTAAAGAATCCAAGCTGATCTTATATTAGACAAAGGTGCCAAAAATGTACAATGGAGAAAGGATAGCCTCTTCAACAAATGGTGCTGGGAAAACTGGAAATCCATATGCAACAAAATGAAATTAAACCTTTATCTCTCACCATGCACAAAACTCAATTCAAAGTGGATCAAGGACCTAGGAATTAGACCAGAGACAATACACCTAATAGAAGAAAAAGTAAGCTCCAATTTCCAACATGTTGGATTAGGCCCCAAGTTCCTTAATAAGAATCCTGTAGCGCAAGAATTACTACCAAGAATTAATGAATGGGATAGATTTAAACTAAAAAGCTTCTTTTCAGCAAAAGAAACAATCAGTGAGGTGAATAGAGAGCCAACTAATTGGGAACAAATATTTAATACATGCACATCAGACAGAGCACTAATCTCTAGAATATATAAAGAACTCAAAAAACTTTACACTAAAAAAACAAATAACCCAATCTATAAATGGGCTAAGGAATTGAGAAGACACCTCTCAGAAGAAGATACACGATTAATCAACAAATACATGAAAAAATGTTCAACATCACTGGCAATTAGAGAAATGCAAATCAAAACTACTCTAAGATTTCGCTTCACTCCAGTCAGAATGGCAGCCATCAAGAACACAAGCAACAATAAATGTTGGAGAGGATGTGGGGAAAAAGGCACACTCATACATTGCTGGTGGGACTGCAAAATGGTGCAACCGTTATGGAAAGCAGTATGGAGATTTCTTGGAAAACTGGGAATGGAACCATCCTATGACCCAGCCATCCCACTCCTGGGTCTATTCCCCAAAGGACCTAAAAACAGCATATTACAGTGACACAGCTATCTCAATGTTTGTAGCTGCACAATTCACAATAGCTAGGTTGTGGAACCAACCTAGATGTCCCTCAGTAAATGAGTGGATTAAGAAAATGTGGTATATACGCACAATGGAATTTTACTCAGCAATAAAAGAAAACAAATTAATGGCATTTGCAGGTAAATGGATGAAGTTGGAAGACATAATGCTAAGTGAAGTTAGTCAGTCTCAAAATCCAAGTACCAAATGTTCTCTCTTATATAAGGAGGCTATTTCAAAGTATTGTTGGATGGGGGTACATAGGAGGATTAGAGGAACACTAGAATGGTCAAGGGAAGGGAGGGTAAGGGAGGGAGCAAGAGGGGAGGGAGGGGGAGAAAAGAAAAAAAAAAGGTGGTTGAATGAGACGGATATCATTTTCCTTAATGCATGATTGAAGACCTGAATTGTACGAATATACTTTGTATACAAACAGTTGTATGTAAAAAGATACTAAATATATGCACTATGAGTTGTACATATTAAAAAAAAAAAAAAAGAATCCAAGCTGTTTTAAAGCTGGCTGAAGGAGATCCAAGATGGCGGATTAGAGGAAGCCGCACTTCAGGGCAGCTCCTTGGAAAGAATCCAACAAAGCAGATAAATTGCCTTTCATCATATATATATAGGCTGAAAATACCGATCTCCTGGATGGTTTGATTACCACTACCAGGGAGAGAAGGAGACAAGCTGTCTGCAGCGGCTAGAGCCGCGAGGCTTGTGCAAAACCGCCTAGGTGGTGCACAGGCCGTGCGAAACAAAGTCAGTGTGGGGAGACCGCGCTGCCACGGCAACCCCAGCCACGCTCATTGCACACCAGCGTGAAACCGGCGATAAAAACCAGCGATAACAGCCGGCAGAATTGGTGCTGGGGGCCCACGGGAGACCGCGGGTCGACAACACCAGTTCGAATCCACACTCGGCTGGACGCGACCCTCAGCAGTAGGGCCCCGGAGAGAGCGGCACAGAGACGGGCGAACAGCAAGCAGGGGCAGAATTGGAGAGGTCCACAGTCCGAAGCAGCGCTGTCTGCGCCGCAGTTACAGTTGCAGCTTCCCGATAACACCTCGGCAAGGAGACATCCGCCCAACATCTTTGAAATTGATCGGCGAGGACACAGGAGTCTGCGGAGCTGCTGTTGACTGGGAGGAGAGCACTGCCATCTTTGAAAGGTGCAGTGGCTGACCCAGACAAAGGGGAGGAGGCGGAGAGTGACGGCTGCAGCCATCCAGGGACCCTCCAGCTCTCTGAAGACAATGCACACTTGGGTGAGGCTCGGGTGGCCAGCAGGGGACAGCGTGGCCAGCGCAGCGGCCACAAGAAGCTGCAACTGTGGGTGGGCGTGGGGAGGGGGGTGCCTTCTGGAGGGTCCCCTTCCCGGTGCCATTCATCTGCTGACACACAAACCCCCCTGGGCCACTCCTTCACTGAGCCGTTCAGCCACTGGCCTAAGGTGCAGCCTTGATTCCACTAACAGGATCACAGACTGTCTAGACGTGATCCAAGAACAGTTGGCTTGAACTGGAAAGGAAAAAAACTGGGGGACTTCCCAGGGCCCATTTTGTTTGAGACTTGGGGTTCGACTTTTTTTCTTTTTTGTTGGTTTGCTTGTTTTGTTGGATTTCGGGGAGGTTTTTTGTTTGTTTGTTTGTTTTTCTTTTTCTTTTTTTGGCTTTGTTTTGTTCTGCTTTTTTTTTTCCTTCCGCATTGATTGTCAGTGTGTTTGTTTGCTTCCGCACCTTTTTTCTTTCCTTCTTTTCTTCCTTCTCACTCTTGCATCTTTTCTTCCTCCTTCATCTTTCATGTTTACACCCTGCCAGTGCATACTAAACAGAGGCAAAAACAAGTTATATGCAGAACTTGGGATTTCTAGAACAGGCGCAATTGAACTAGGTAGCAAAGCGGTGTTATATATAGTTTACTCTCTATTTTCTTGATTCTCTCTCTCCTCTCTCTTACACCAATTCCTACTCTTTTTTCATTTTTTTTTCTTTTCCAACTTACTTTATATATAAATTGGTCTTTCCACTTAATTGTCTACTCCATTCTCTTTCTTCCCTCGTCTACCGATACTAAACCACTTCCACTAAACCACTTCAATAGAAATCTCTTTTCGTACATTCCAAGAAAGAACAATTCAAGACACTTCCTTCTTCCTAAACTTAACACCTCTGTATCCAATACTTGAAGCTATAATACCCCATCAGAAACGTACAGAGTAAATTGGAAATAATATCTGGGTTAACCAAATCTGTACATTGTGATCAAACTTGGATTTTCTGAATAGAAAGTGTTAGGTTTTAAAAGTGTAAAGGAATTATAAGGTGATCTGATAACATTGTACTGTTTGAAGAAGACATCAAAGAGGGAGATCAAAAAATTCCTAGAGGTAAATGAGAAAAAAAACACAGATACATCATATAGAAATCTAATAAAATAGAAAATACTGAGTCTGTCCCTGGACAGACCTGGGGAACTATTTGCGACCAGAGCAAGAGGTTCCCGCCCGCTGGAAGGATAGACCCAGCCGCCAGTGTCCCTGGCCGCCTGGGCCCAAGTAGCAGCTCCCTGCTTGCACACAGGGCCAGACCTGGGGGAAGGGCAGTGGGGAAGGGCTTCCTCCATTATCGGGAAAGTAAGATGCTGCTGGCACCCGCCCGCTGGAAGGAGAGACCCAGCCGCCAGTGTCCCTGGCCGCCTGGGCCCAGAGTAGCAGTGCTGCACGCAGGGCCAGACCTGGGGAAGGGCTTCCTCCATTATCGGGAAAGTGCGAATTCATTTGTCTTCAGGGCACTGAGCTCATTGACTCCACTAACAGGGGCCTTAAGAGGAAAAAGTTTTTTGTTTTGTTTTGATTGCAAACCAACCATACAAATAAATGACTTAACATCACACCTCAAAGCATTAGAAAAAGAAGAACAGACCAACACCAAGAGCAGTAGAAGACAGGAAATAATTAAAATCAGAGCAGAAATTAATGAAATTGAGACTAAGGAAACCATTCAAAGAATTGAGAAAATTCAAAACTAAAAGTTGGTTCTTTGAAAAAATAAACAAAATTGACAGACCTTAGCGATGCTAACGAAAAAGAAGAAGAGAGGGAATATCACAAAAAACTCAAACTACTAACATTCGTGATGAGTGAAAAAAAATTACTTTGAAAACTTGTACTCTAATAAAATAGAAAATACTGAATGCATTGACAGCTCCAATTTCTAGAGTCATATGATTTGCCTAAACTGGATGTGGAGGCTATACACAATCTAAACAGATCAATTACAAGCGAAGAAATAGAAGATGTCATCAAAAAGCTACCTACAAGGAAAAGTCCAGGACCTGATGGGTTTACAGCCGAGTTCTATAAGACATATTTTCAAAGAAGAACTAATACCAATGCTCTTCAAACTATTTCAAGAAATAGTCAATCTCAAAATCCAAAAAGAGGGAGCTCTTCCAGACTCTTTCTATGAGGCCAATATCACATTAATTCCAAAGCCCGGCAAAGACACATCCAAAAAAGAAAACTTCAGG
This sequence comes from Tamias sibiricus, assembly GCA_025594165.1. Taxonomy (NCBI): domain Eukaryota; kingdom Metazoa; phylum Chordata; class Mammalia; order Rodentia; family Sciuridae; genus Tamias; species Tamias sibiricus. The sequence continues at coordinate 165,813,568 of CM046657.1, forward strand.
CCCATATCTTTTTAATGAACATAGATGCAAAAATCCTCAACAAAATCCTGGCAAATCGGATACAAAAAAACATATCAAAAAGATAATGCACCACGATCAAGTGGGGTTTATCCCAGGGATGCAAGGCTGGTTCAACATTCGGAAATCAATAAACATAATACATCACATCAATAGACTTAAAGACAAAAATCATATGATCATCTCAATTGACGCAGAAAAAGCATTTGACAAAATACAACACCCCTTTATGTTCAAAACACTGGAAAAAGTAGGAATATTAGGAACATATCTTAACATTATAAAAGCTATTTATGCAAGGCCCTGAGCTAACATTATCTTAAATGGAGAAAAATTGAAAGCATTCCCTCTAAAAACTGGAACAAGACAGGGATGCCCCCTTTCACCACTGCTATTTAACATAGTACTGGAAACTCTGGCCAGAGCAATTAGACAGACGAAAGAAATTAAAGGGATCAAGATAGGAAAAGAAGAGCTCAAATTAGCACTATGTGCTCATGACATGATAATCTACCTAGAAGACCCAAAAAACTCTACCAGAAAACTTTTACAACTAGTAAACGAATTTGGCAAAGTTGCAGGATACAAAATCAATACACATAAGTCAAAGGTATTTGTGTACATCAGCGACAAAGACTCTGAAAGGGAAGAGATGAAAAACACCCCATTTATAATAGCATCAAAAAAAAAAAAAACCTGGGAATCAACCTAATGAAAGAGGTGAAAGACCTCTATAACGAAAATTATAGAACACTAAAGAAAGAAATTATAGATGAACTCAGAAGATGGAAAGACCTACCTTGCTCTTGGATAGGTAGAATTAATATTGTCAAAATGTCCATACTACCAAAAGCATTATACAGATTTAATGCAATTCCAATCAAAATCCCAATGTCATTCTTCAAAGAAATAGAAATAGCAGTCATGAAATTTATCTGGAAAAATAAGAGACCCAGAATAGCCAAAGCAATCCTGAGCAAGAAAAGTGAAGCAGTGGGCATTACCATACCGGACTTTAAATTATACTATAGAGCAATAGTAACAAAAACAGCATGGTATTGGCACCAAAACAGACTGGTGGACCAATGGTACAGAATTGAGGTCACAAGAGACTAATACATATAATTTCAGCTATCTTATACTAGACAAAGGTGCCAAAAATGTACAGTGGAGAAAGGATAGCCTCTTCAACAAATGGTGCTGGGAAAACTGGAAATCCATATGCAACACATTGAAATTAAACCCTTATCTCTCGCCGTGCACAAAACTCAATTCAAAGTGGATCAAGGACCTAGGAATTAGACCAGAGACAATACGCCGAATAGAAGAAAAAGTAAGCTCCAATTTCCAACATGTCGGATTAGGCCCGAAGTTCCTTAATAAGAATCCTGTAGCGCAAGAATTACTACCAAGAATTAATGAATGGGATAGATTTAAACTAAAAAGCTTCTTTTCAGCAAAAGAAACAATCAGTGAGGTGAACAGAGAGCCAACTAATTGGGAACAAATATTTAATACATGCACATCAGATAGAGCACTAATCTCTAGAATATATAAAGAACTCAAAGAAATTTACACTAAAAAAACAAATAACCCAATCAATAAATGGGCTAAGGAATTGAGAAGACACCTCTCAGAAGAAGATACATGATTAATCAACAAATACATGAAAAAATGTTCAACATCACTGGCAATTAGAGAAATGCAAATCAAAACTACTCTAAAATTTCACTTCACTCCAGTCAGAATGGCAGCTATCAAGAACACAGACAACAATAAATGTTGGAGAGGATGTGGGGAAAAAGGCACACTCATACATTGCTGGTGGGACTGCAAAATGGTGCAACCGTTATGGAAAGCAGTATGGAGATTTCTTGGAAAACTGGGAATGGAACCATCCTATGACCCAGCCATCCCACTCCTGGGTCTATTCCCAAAGGACTTAAAAATAGCATATTACAGTGACACAGCTATCTCAATGTTTGTAGCTGCACAATTCACAATAGCTAGGTTATGGAACCAGCCTAGATGTCCCTCAGTAAATGAGTGGATTAAGAAAATTGGTATATACGCACAATGGAATTTTACTCAGCAATAAAAGAAAATAAATTAATGGCATTTGCAGGTAAATGGATGAAGTTGGAAGACATAATGCTAAGTGAAGTTAGTCAGTCTCAAAAATCCAAGTACCAAATGTTCTCTCTTATATAAGGAGGCTATTTCAAAGTATTGTTGGATGGGGGTACATAGTAGGATTAGAGGAACACTAGAATGGTCAAGGGAAGGGAGGGTAAGGGAGGGAGCAAGAGGGGAGGGAGGGGGAGAAAAGAAAAAAAAAAGGTGGTTGAATGAGAAGGATACCATTTTCCTTAATGCATGATTGAAGACCTAAATTGTACGAATATACTTTGTATACAAAATGGCATGATTGATGTGCTAATTTCTCTGTTTGTAACTAGTGTCCTTTAGAGTTTCTTAAGAGACTGAGTTAGTAATGGTGAAATAAAGGCATTATATATGATATTTGTCTTGATGGAAAAGTGCTTAGAGTTTTCATGGAAAAGTTATTGAATATATTGTTTTATGTAGCATGTTCTCAAATAATCTGAAATACAAAGAGAAATAGTAAAATATTGAGACATGATATCAAATGGGATAAAAATAAAGGAAGATGTTACTATGCAAGGTAGTATGATAAATGAAAAGTAAGATGAAATTTATTGTGAAGTGTATTAAGGAAAATAATTAAAAGCTATTTGTGCTGTTATTGAGCTTTATAGTGTCAATTATTTTCTTGTAGTGGACTAAGGATGTTGCTACTTAGTGCATTAAATGCACTAAGCTGTACTATTTCACAAAATGATTTTTCATAGTGATAGATTTGTAAGGAAGTATATTCTAAGTCTCATGGGAAAATATCATCCCTGTGTAATATTATAAAGATACTTTTGCACTTCCATGAATTTATAACATATCATAGAACAAGCACAATTTGGATATCCTGTATTTATCCAGGGTTTATTATGGGAGATACACAGTTCTTAGTGATTTCCATGTATTGATTGAATTTTTACTGTAGTTATGGGAGATAGTCCCTATTGTTATTCCCACTTTGCAGATGAAGGATCTGAGGCATAGAGAAATTAAGTAATTTGTCCAAGTTTACAGAGATGGTGGAGTCAGAATTTGAAATCCTGCAGTAGAGTTCCAGAGCCTCTGTTTTTAACTACATTTTGAGGGGAGTATGAGCTTTTACCTGAGTGTTAGCCAGACAATTAGGAAAAAAGAAGGCAAGTAAATGTGACCTAAATTTATGTTAACATCTTAGACTACAGTCTTTTGTTAGTAGGTTGAGTCAGGAAAAGAAATTAAAGAGAATGTCTTGAAATTTTAAAAGATGGAGTAACATATACTCAGTAGCTTTTTATTCCATTAATGATGCAATGAATTCAAGATTAAAATTGGAATGTGTTTCATGATGACTTTAAGGAATTGGATATTAGTAAGCAGTTAACTGGAAGTTAGGTCTGTTGGAGAGGTCAATAGTAATGACTTGGAAAGAGCACATAACTATGCTGAGCCATAATTCTGACTTATAAATATTGCTGGAAATGAAAACTATTTGAATTAGCAGCAAGTGTTGTAACCCTTCCTTTGTATCTTTTGTTTTGCTCCTTAAAGAAGGCTATTGTTTATTCTTTTCTGACATGCTTTCCCATCTTAGCACAAAATATTTGAACATATGGTTATTGTGTATTTTTTTTATTATCTTGAGTCTTCTTTAAATTTCTGTAATTTTTTTATGAGATTTTTAAGTTCTAGGTTTCTATAGATTATATATAGCTTGTATACCTATAGGTGTTAAAAATCCTTTAAATTTAAAATTATTTGCTGACTACATCCTACAATTCTACAAATTGCATGTGGGGAGAGAGGATCAGGGAAGGGGAAAAGTAGCACACTCTTGAAGGTGGTTCTAGTAAAAAATCTAATCATTGGCTTCAGAGAATTCTTCCCTGACCTTCTTATTTAATGAAGATATTCTTGTTCCTGTATTTATTCTGCTTCTCAGCACTTTTTTTGAAGTACTTGTTAATTTCAAAGGTACTTTTTTTCTATGACTAAGGTTTTGTTTGATCATGCATGAGAATCTCTTGTAATTTTGTGTAAAATCAGAACTTCTGAATGTCTTGTAAGATTAAATTTTTTAAAAAAATATTTATTTATTTACTTTAGTTGTACACAGTGCAATGCATTTATGTTTATGTGGTGCTGAGGATAGAACCCGGGCCACACACGTGCGAGGTGAGCGCTCTGCTGCTGAGCCACAACCCCAGCCCAAGATTAAATTTTATTGTAAGGAATTTGGAAACTGATAACAGGTGAGGATGGGTAGGAGTACAGGCTTAGAAGTCATATAGATCAGGGTTTAAATCCTTAAATATTTCTTTGACCTCCTTAAACTCTCTAGATCTTTAAAAATAAAATTTAAAAAGTATGTTTTAAAGGATTAGAGAAGTGCACATAAAACTTTCAGTTCAGAACTTGTTTGCTAGTAGGCACTCAAATATAATAATGTTCTCTCAAGTGTTCAGAACTGTGATCAGAGAATGTGTGGGGATTGGCACTTTTAATTTTAACCATTGAGGACTTTTCAGAAAAAGACTTGATTATGTAAATATTTCATTCATCAAGTTGAGGATTCATTTAGGAGGTTCTTGAGCTATAACAATTCACCCATGACCTCTATAAAATTATGATTTACCAAGGTCTGGGATGAGATTGGAGTATCTGGCTGTTAAAACTGCTTCATTGGTAATTCTGCCATTCACCTGAGGTAAAGTGATACAAAAGAGAATCTAAGCTAGAAAGGTGAATATTTTGCCATCTTTATGGATGGGAAAATCTAAGATCCATTTTAACAATTTTAAAGATGTAGATTTTACAATGGATAATGCACATTGTCCATTGCAACTGCTTAAGACTTATCTCTAACATCTGAAAAAAAGTTAATTTTAATGATTTTTTTTTTTTTTTTTTTTAAAAGAAAACTGACTGTAGAGCTAGGCTACTTGTTTTAGAATTTTGGCTTGCCACTTGTGTGACTCAAGGAAAAACATTCATTTTTCTATGCCTCAGTGTTTTTTTTATTTTCTGTAAAATATAAATAAGAATAGATTTGTTTGAGTTAATATATGTACAGGGAATGTAATACTGCCTAGGAAATTGGAAGTATATTATTATCTTATTTTACAGTTTTAAGTTCCTTTTTAGTTTGTTTATATAATCTTAAGAAAAGTCAATTCGCATCTTCTATGTAATCTATTAGACTTCCAGAGTAAATTCGCTTTTTTGATGTTACTGTTCATTAATGTTACATTTTATTTGCAGTTTACTGATCCTAAAATTAATGTATTTTGTACTTGAATTTGAAAACTTAAAGTATTTCTAAATCTCAAATTGGCATTAGGATTTACCAAAGATAATTTATTTTTTACTTATAAATGTTTTAAATGAAGCTTATATAGAAACTGCTTTATTTTCCTACTAGTTTTTTAGTTCTAGATGCTGCATCTTTATATAAATCTTGTAGACATGGTTTGATTTATTTTTAATATTCTATACTTTTGAGTAGACTTCCTTTTAATTATTTCTTATACTCACTCTCCTACTTTTAGTTGCCAATCTACTCCTTCTTTTCTGGTCTAGAAATAAAAACTCAATCCTGGAAAAATGGGAATCAGAAAAGGAAATATAATGGGCAAGATAATGTTTAGTTTTTATTGGTATGTTTATATAGGATTTACATGCTATATCCTTGAAATACTTGTATTTAAAGATTTAACCTCATAGAAAAATGTGAGATTATCTTACATTTATATTTGGAGTTAAAAGTTTAGATTCTTGATAAAAGCAGGCTGTTGCTATAGGTTATGCTATATACTCTTATCCCTGGGAAAACCTCTCTGCTTCTCCATTCCACTCTTAAACACATGGGTTGCACAGCTGCTATATGGTTGTACACTGTCCCGTGTGTATTAAGCCAACACAACCTGCGAAGAGGTTGCATTTTGGAGCATGGTAGTAGCATGGCTGGTTGGAGACCCCAGAAGTGTAGCTGCCAGAATTCTGCCATCTGGCAACATTGCTGCTAGGCTGTTCCACTCAGGGCATAAATATATTTTTGCTGAGCACTTTTCCTTTTGCAATAGCCATGAATGCCCAGGCAGAGATATGGATGGATGGTCATGGGTACTAACATAAAGATGTTTAATTGGAACTACTCTGATGTTCAAGGTGAGAGAACATGCAATAAAGTGTAAAGAAATACATATGAACTTTTACAATAGATTCAGGAAGCTTGACAAATAATCTTTAACTTTTATGAAGAACTTTGAATTAAAGAATTGTGAGAATACAGTGAAGCATAGTTACCTAAAAAATTTAGCCTTTTAATACATGGCAGAAGGCAATATAGAAGCATAATTTTTATTTTAAGGTAAAATAATCATGATTATCTTCATTTAATGAAAGTTTATTGTAGTTTCATTAAACATCCCCAAAACATTGAATATAAGTCAACATTTCATGGAGATGAAAGTATTATGCTGCTTGCATGTGTGCATATCTGCATATTGGAGCACAAAATATTGACATGATAATTGCAGTCAAGCCTGAGTGAACAGTGGCCTGTGGGAATTCAGCTGGTGTTGTACCAACTGGATGGCTGCTCAGGACACAGTATGAAATGCAAGGTGCAAGTTAGCACTTTATTCAGCACAGGCAGGCATCATTTAAAAATCCTTGGGGGCAACCCTGGTGATGTGCAGATGTTAAAACAGTCTGTTCTGAAGTGCTGATATTTTTGAACACTGCGAGAGACTTCTAGATTCTGGGTGAAAAAAATATTTGCACAATTATTAAAGTTATATAAATACACAATCTTTTCCAACTCCTTTATGAATGTTCTGCATAATAAATGTTGGGTATGTGCAGAAATATCTGACTATGTAGTTAAAAAAAAACAGGAAAATCAGGAAATAATCACTTAATTCTAACTATAAAACAAAATATTATGCTTTGAGTTTCAACTTGATACATTTAGAAATTAACTGATTACATAAGAGTTGAATAATATTGTTTAGTAATATATTAAATCCAAATAATTATTTTCTATTGAATTATTACTTTTTTTCTTAAAACATTCACCAATATGCCATAATTTACAGGTAGATTCTAATTTTATTTTGAGACTTAGTCTGAACCTACGTGATTGAACAAGGGAAAAATATGTCATTTTTCATATGTGAGGCTGATTTCTTTTAGTTTTAAATATTTATTTTATTTAAAAAATAAAATATAATAGATCTACATTCTGGATTATAAAATAAAGACTAATTCATGTACCAATGTAAACTAACTATATTAAGTAGATCTAAGCCTTTAAAATATTTTATACCAAATTTTTATATGTACTAGGATCTGTTGCATTATTTTTATTCACAGTACTAGTGGTATTTTCCCTCAATAATTGTTTTTTACTATGAAGTGAAGTGTGCCTGTAAAATATTTTTATAATTTCTTTTTCAAGTTTAAGTGTATTATTCTAGATACCATAGTGGTAATTCATTATATGTTTTCAAGAATGGAAATGGTTATAAAATACTTCATGAATAAAAGGACAAAGCATTTAACAATAATCTCATTTCCATAAACTTCCATTTTTATCAGTCTTACTGTTTTAGAATCTAAATGTTTACTACAAATTAGGAATGTTTTAAAGGCAAAAGCCAATAATATGCATAAAATCTTCATTTTAATTAATGCAATACTCAAATGAGAGAATAGTCCAATAAGATTTATTTTGTGAATTATTATCTCTTAATTAAGAATAATCAACTTCAGTAAGATTTGCTTTTCTATTTTCTTTGTTTTTTTTAATTCATACCAATATCATAATCCCATTTATAGTTAAATGTTTCTTTTAGACTCTAATATTTCATTCTGACATCTCATTAAAAATGGGCTCAAACCCAGAAAATACGATCCTGTCATGTTGTATAATATATGGCATGGTCTATAGCACAACAAATTTTTGTTTCTTAACAATTTAGAATAATTTTTCAGTTTTTTGAATTCAGAAAAATGGCAAAAAGTTAGCATGGTAATTCATGTGGCCAAGGACGGCAATGTTAAATGTTTAAATGGGTAGTACTCTTGGGAATAGTGATTGGAGCTTTAAACTTGTACACATTTGACAGCTTTTCTTCACTTCATTTTTCATCCTAAAGAAGTCTGCAAATATTCTTAGCTCACATCATTATTGCACATCAGTGGTTCTAATTAGCTAAACAGGAGTTTGTCTCAGTCATTGATCATCATCAACTTCTTGACAGTGTCTTTTTTTTGGGGGGGGAACCTTTTTTAATGTCTTATAAATATGTAGAACATGTCTTAATTAAATTTTTTCAGATAGATTGGTGATTTTTAAACTTGAAACAACCTTTTTTCATCTTATTATTTTAAGTAAAAGATATTGTATTCATGTTGTAGCAGTTTTCTCTTGGGAGCATTGTCCTGTTGTGAAAATGTTAGATATCCCATACCACCAGGAGGAGCTGCTGGACAAATTTCCATAAAGATTTTGAGTTGTGATTATTTTTTTCAGTTCAAAATTTAAACTTTTTATCAATTTTAGGGTTTTTCAATTATAAAATATCACAGATATATTTTTAAAGTGTACATTGTATATGATGTTTCTATTTAATTTATAAACTGTGTTTGCAGTATTGGATCATTTACATAAATCTATTGACAGATGTGTGAGTTATTGGACTCTCAGATGTTAGTGTGCATCAGAATTACTTGAGGCCTTGTCTGGCTTCTGTAAGAAAATACCATTGATTGGGTATCATAAATAACAATTATTTCTCACATTTCTGGAGTCTGGGAAGTCCAAAATTAAGGTGCTAGCTGATTTGGTTCCTACTGAGAGCTCTCTTGCAAATGGCTGTCTTCTTGCTGTATCCTTATATAGTGGAGAAAAAGATCATCTCTGTAGTGTTGTTTCTTATAAGGGTGCTTAATCATTCATGAGGACCCTGCCTCCATAACCTAATTACCTCCCAATGGTTTCATCTCTAAATACCATCATTGGGAATTATTAATTTGGGGGGAGATAAAAACATTCAGTCTAGAGCACCTTGTTAAACGTAGTTTACTGGGCCCCCTTCCTTCGGAGTTTCTAATTTAGTGAATCTGGGGTGGGCTGCAGAATTTGTATTTCTAACTTAGGTGATATTGGTACTACTGCTCTGGCAACCTATACTTTGAGAACCACTCTTAGACTGCATGTGTGTTATATCGTACATACTTCTGTCATAGAGAAATCACCCTTTTTCAAATTCATTTGGATGATATAATAATGCATTTGTTTGGATTATTTTGTGGTATATAGTCTATTTTATTCTTATCGTGTTTAAAATAAACCCTAGAATTGATTTTGATACCACTGGGGATTGCAGATTTATGATGGAAAAGTGGATTAGAAAAACTAAAATGGGCACCATGGTGCATGCCTGTAATCTCACTGCTGTGGAAGGCTGAGACACGATCACAAGTTTCAGGCTAGCCTCAGCAATTTAGTGATGACTTAAATGACTTAGTGAGAGTCTGTCTCAAGTAAAATATAATTTTATAAAGGGCTAAAAATGTTGCTTAGAGGTAAAGCTCCTTGGGTTCAATCTCCAGTAAATTAAAAAAAAAAAAAAAAAAAAAGACTCCAACCCTGTAAATTAAACTAATGAGGAATTACCAACTGGAATTAATGCCTTGATATTTATTTCAAGCTGGATCTTTGTCCCTAAGTAAATCATACCATGCTCTGCCTTTTGACATTTGGTTATTTTTTGTTCAGCTATTTATTCCTCAAATGAATTGATAGTATTTTTCTACAATACTGGAAAGTTAAAAATACAAATGATAATTTCAGGGTATATATTAGTGACAAATGATAGGCATTTTATACACACACACACGTATGTATGTAAAAGAACATATGTTTTAAATATAAAATAGTTTTATAAAACAATAAAAGACAAATATAAAATAAAAAGGGTATTAATTTATGAAAGTATGTTAAATTTCACTATTTACAAAAGAAACACAGGAGGAAGCCCAGTTGAAGACAATGGATTGCAATTGTGCATGAAATTTGCTATTACTGCATAGTACAAAGAAAATAACTAATAAAGCAGGATAAAGTGCGAACAGTAAAGAAGAAGTAGTAGTAATTCATGTTTGCAAAATTTCCAACATAGTTTGTTACACCTCTTACTTAATGTATTCCTACATTCAGAGTATTAAACATGACTGACTATAGAAAAACTCTGGACCATGATGACACTGCTCTTTTGTAACTTTAGAGCCATTGTGGTGAAGTAGTCCTTACTGTTGTCTGGGTGGTCTCCAGTTTTTTCTTGGCCTAATGACTGTCCCAGTATCCCAGAGTATTTTATTCTTCCTCTCTTCTCAACTTCCTGCATTTCTTTTTCCATTCTCACTTTGAGGTGATGGATACCTTGCTTTCTACTCCACTGAGAAAACATTCTTATGGGAGAGAGAACTTTTGCTCCTCTTAACCACAACTACTATTAACCACAACTACTATCACATTTGAATGTATACTCATATTCTTTTTGTTTCATTATAAGAACTATTTATACTCGTCTAAGTCCAAATAAACTGCATTTGTCACTATCTGAATTGTTCCTGTCATTATACACATTTGCATTGTAGCTCTGAAACAAATAAAAACTCCCTCTCTTTTGATCTCCTATTTCCCTTGAACTATCGTTTCATTTTGCTGCTTTTTAAATAGAAAAATTCCTCTGAAGAGGAGTTTTTAGTATCTTCATTTTTTTATTTACGTGTTGAACTCACTCCAATTAAGTTTTCATACCCATCATTCTCCTAAAACAGATCTTGTTAAGATCACCGGTAACCTGATATTTCTAAATTAAGGAATCCATTTTCAATTTTTATCTTCTAAAGCATCTAACACAGCATTTAACACAGTTGACCATTCCTTCTGAAAATATTTCATTCACTTACATCTCTGGATTCTCCTCTTAGACTATTGGCTTGTCTGTCTTCTTAGTATCATTTACTGAAAAATTTCCCCTCGTGTTTCTAATCTATAAATGTTGGGAGTGCTCCAGACCCACTCCTCAGCTTTATTTGTTCAAAATCACACCTGGATGACATCATCTACTCTTATGATCTAAAATATATTTGGTAAAATACGTTTGTATGACTAAACTTGCATCTCTAACCTTAACTTCTTTATTGATTCCAGACTTTTCAAACTGATTAATTCTCTTGGATGTTGGTTAGAATACCTCAAACTTAGCACGTCCAAATCCCAAATCATAGTATCCACCTATTTCCTGCTCTATATTTAAAAGCATATTTATTCCATCCTTCTAGTTGCCCAGGCAAAAAGCCTTAGAGACATTTTTTACTTTTCTCTTCTACATGTCTAAAGCTCTAGGAAATCTTGTTAGCTCCACCTTCAGAATATCTAGAGTTTTTATCACTTTTCAGCATTGCCACACTTAACTGTCTTATTCATTTCACCTGTGTCTTTCCTCTGGGGTATTGCAGTTGCTTCCTAATGGCCTTTTGTTTTCATCCTTGACCCTTAAGGTCTGTCCTCAACCCATATAACAAGTATGATACTCGCAAACTGTTAATTTGTAATATGTTATTTCTTGGCTCAAAACTATCCTCTGCTCTACTATTTCACTGAAAATCAGATTCACATTTCATGGGGCTTAGAAGACCACATATTATATCCAGTGACCTGTTTGTTCTCAGGTACCATTCACTTATTCACTCTACTACAAATACACTAACTTCTTTGCTGTTCTTTGAATATACCAATTATAGTAGTTCCTCTGTTTCCCCTTATCTGTGATTTGGCTTTCCATGGTTTGAGTTGCCCATAGTCAATTGTGATCCCAAAATATTAGTAGAAAAATCCCAACAATAAACAGAGAAACCACATTTATATAACTTCTATTGTAGTTATATTATTATAATTGTTGTATTTTACTTTTAATTATTGTTAATCTCTCTCTCTGAACCAAATTTATACATTAATTTTATGATAGATACATATGTGTAAGGAAAAAGAACCTCAACATATATAGAGACTGGTATTATCTGTGGTTTTGGGCATCTGTGGAGGGTAGTTTTTGTAACACAGGGCTTGTGGATAAGAGATGTGTTCTACATGCTCAGTGTCTTTGTATTTGAAATTTGTTGGGTGGTTTGAAAAGCTATTCCCTGAGATCTGCATGATTCTCACTTCCTTTCTTTAGATCTTTACTCAAATATTAAAGGGAGTCATTTGTTAACTATCCTATGTAGAATAGCACCAACCTTGCTTTCTCTTCCTTTTACTTGGGAATGAAAGGGAGGTTATTGCCATCACTTTCTTAGTTATCCTAATTTATTTTCCTTATTATAACCATTCGACAGACTATTTATTTACTTATATATCTTTATTTTCAGTGTCTCTTTACTAAGATATTAATTCCATGAAGACAACCTTTTGATATTTTGCTTTCTGTGGTATCTCTAATCCCTGGGCCAATGCCTCTCTCATAATAAATGCTCAATAAATACTTGTTGAATGAATAATGAAATGATATATGAGATATGGCTTTTTAATTTTTATTCTGCCAAGTACTCTTTCAACCTGAGGACTTCTTTGATTCTAAAACATTCTCATCAATTACTTCTTAAAATATTGCTTTATCTTTCATCCTACTATTGCTCCCTCTGGGATATTTTAAGGTATGTTAGAGTTCCCCAGTGAAACCTTCATGTCTCAGCTGTGTTGTCATATTTTTAATATTAGCATTTTTCTCTGCAGTGATCTGGGTGAATACTTCATGATTAGCATTCATTTTAACATTTTAGTAATTCTCTTTTGGTGTTTAGTTCTAAATTTTAGTTTTCTGTTTTGTTTTTTTTTGCTTCATTGATTATAATTTTTAAGATATTTAATAGATTTTTTTCACATCCACCTGTTTTTGTTTGACTTCTTGTTTTGTTTTTACATATCTTTTTTTAATATTTATTTATTTGCTTTAGTTGTACACAATGCTTTTATTTTTACATGGTGCTGAGGATCGAACCCGGGCTGCGCATGTGCTAGGCGAGCGCTCTACCGCTGAGTCACAACCCCATCCCTGTTTTTATATATCTTTAAGGGCCAATAAGTTGCTTTAATATTTTTTCTCTTTTTAGTTTTTTTGTTAATTTTGTCCAGAGGCTTGCATCTTCTGATAATTGAGCTAGTATGTTTGTGATCTTGTGTTTTGAATTTGTTGTTGATGTTGTTTGTGGTCATATCTTGAGAGGTAGTGTTGCTGTAATTGTTAATCGTCCCTTTATCTTTTCCTATTACTTCTTTTTAATTTAATATTATCTTTTTCTCTGTAGACATTTTATGGTTGCCACTAATTTTTCAACCTCACCTAGAAACTCTCATGAAATAGGTTTTATATTGGTAACTTGGGGCCCTTGGTCAACAGTGACATAGAGGTTTTGCTATATTTAGTGCCTCAGCAACAAGGTATTTTGGTCCAACACCTGAATGGGTTGCCATATCTATTATAAACTTTTGCTGTTTTAGGCTTTCATGAAAGTCTTTTTTCCCAGCAAGGGTATTCAGAAACTTTCTGAAGCCTCCTTTCCTGAATTATGAACTCTACCCTAGGCTTACTTTTAAATTATGAACCTGATTATTCTTCGACATATGACCTCCAGAAACCAAGCTCCTTTCCACTTAGGCCTACATCTGGACCTGGAGGATAGCAAATAGCATCTTCATCCCCATTCATATCTTTGTATCTCTGCTTAGTTTGTGATCCTCAGGCACTGTTTCTTTACTTTTTTTCTATCTTCCTTACCTGTAAATTCTGTGATATGTCAGTGATTTAGGCAGATTCCTATTTGCATTACCTGTTTGTAAAGATTATTTTTAAATTATGAATTTGTGTCCAGAAGATTTCTTACCATTTATGATATAAACTAAACAGTATCAGCTTGATTGTATAATCTCTTCATATCTTTGTTCCTTTTCCTTCTCTTTTCCATATTTAAAGCTGTCTATTTTTAAAGGATTGTCATTATTTACATGTATTATAATTTTCTATTTCCTGGAGGACTATGCTTTGATTATGCAATTACTATTTAGTTTAGATGGTAGTATTCTCAAAGACTATGAATGTATAAGAAGTTGTCAAAATTTAAAAATTCTACTCATAGAATATTGATAATTAGTAAATCTGACTGTCTCTCCTTTGAAACTCTTACTTTAAAATGGTAATATTTTATCCTTAATCTAATTATGTGTATAAAATGCCTATATTACTATGAATATATTTACTTTTTATTAGTTAATTTAAAAGTGATGACATTTTGGACATTGCATTCAAGGTTAAACAATGTACATATTTTTGATGACATATATAAATCTGGAAATGAAACTGTTCTTTTAATATGAAGTTGTTTTAGTTGTCAGTAGTTGTAAGTTGCTGTCACTTGCCATATGGTTTCTGATTAATTCTGAAAGGGCTGTCAACCCAAGATAATTTAATTTCCTATATCTTAAAGTGATATTCACTATCAGGATATGAATATTTAAAGGACTAGTTAGCAATTATGACTAATAAACTGTACTTATATATATCTTTCTTTCTAGAGAAAGACAAAAATCTGAAACTAAAGACAGAAAAGTTCTAGAAATTCTGCAAGTCAAGGATGCTAAAATACAAGAATTGGAACAGGTTAGTGTTATAATAAAATGTTAAAAATCAATATATTTACTTCAGGTAGTAGATCTTTAATACTATTAATTTTTTGCAATGATATTCATTAAGAATATCCAGGTGGTTACATTAAAGCATTACTATTTTGAAATCACTATAGTTAGTCTATTTGTTATTATATTGTGCATGTAGCCTATTCTTTGTTTTCTGAATTAATAGGCTAAGATATTTATTTGTTTAAACTTGTAGGTAATGTGATAGCTTTGTAATAGTATTTACCTATTATTTATTGTTTTATTGAATTTTGCCTTTTATTATCACTCATTCACTTCTGAAACTTATAAATATGCATATGGTATTATTTGTACAAAGGATGAACAACAACTTGGATAAATCTATTTCATCATTTGAAAATGTGTTCTTTTGAATTAGTATAAGCCTATATTTTATATATAATCAGCAAGTTATACAATTTAGTTAATATGTGATTATAAAATTATGTATAACTGTATAATTAGTATAGTATTATTGCAACAGTGTGTGGTCAGTGCTTCTAGGAACCATTTTTAAAGTGCAAATGTCTTAAAAACAGCAGTGAAAGAATCTTTTATGGGGTTAAAGAAAGGTAGCTTTTTGGCAGCCATGCTGTTCTGATATTTTATTCATTTTCTTTTCTAACAATTAAAGGGTCATGGGAACTTGAAGCTAAGGTTGGTTATTATTATAAGGTTGTTTTATTAAAATTCTAAATGTTAAAACTAACTTCAATAAGACATTCAATTATTTGCCCTTTCCTTACATTCATATGAATTCTTTTTATAATGGAATGTATGACACACTAATTTGACATTTATATCTTCTCTAGAGTTGTTTTAGTTAACTTTTCTATTGCTGTGACCAAAATACCAGACAAGAACAACTTAGAGGAGGAAAAGTTTATTTGAGGCTAGTAGTTTCAGGCATCTCCGTTCATAGATGATTCACTCCAGTTCTGGACCCCAGGTGAGGTAGCACATCATGGAGGAAGGGCCCAGCAGAGAAAGACTGCTCAGTCCATGGGGAGAGGCTGGAAGCAGAAAAGGGATTTGCAAAGAGAGGCCTTAGGGAAGTTGCACCATTCCAGGGCACGCCCCCAGTGATCCATCTCCTCTAATCATACCCCATCTGCTTACAGTTACTACCCAGTCAGTTCATTCAAGATGCTATGGACTGATTAGGTTAAAGCTCTCATAACCTCTTCATTTCACCTGTGTGTATTCTGAGTTAACAATAGCTTTTGGAGGATACTTCATATCTATGACAATAACAAAAGTTGTATTTTCCATATTCATAATATCACAATTGATACTATAAAGATAGCATTTAAAAATAACATTTTAATTTGTTTAGAGTTTTTGGCTCTCTTTTAATATCCTTTGACATTAAGTTTGCAGTGCTTTAGTGAACATTCTTTAGTTTACTGTAGAAGATATAGCATTATATTAAAGATATATTGGCTTTCATAAATGATGATTTATTTTCCCCTTTTATTTGCTAAGGGACACTTATATAAGTCATTGACTCACACAATTGTGGGCTAACGAGTTTGAATTCTGCAAGGCAGCCTGGCAGAATGGAGACCCAGTAAAGAGTTGATGGTATAGTGCAAATCCTAAGGGAAACTGAAGGTAGCATTCCTTTCTCCTTCAGGTACATTTTTAGGTCCTTCAGTTGATTGGGTATAATCAACCCACATTATTGAGGCTAATCTTGTTTACTCAAAGTCTACTAATTTAAATGTTAATCACATCTTAAAAGTATTTTCATCACAACATCTACATTGGATACTGTGAGTACCATAGCCTAGCCAATCTGAAAAACATGAAATTAGCCAAATAGGTAAAGAGAACTGATGTAAATAGTCCTTTATCATGAGGTTTTGTATTTATCAAAACCTTAGGGATTATCAAAAGCTTAGGGATTATGCTGTGTCTACTGTTTGTTTCTTTGGTGGCCTTGATTTTGTTTGAATTTCCCTAGACTTCTGAAACTTCTGAAATAAACTCTGACCAATGCATAATTCTTTCAATTGTATTGCCCTTTTATTATGCTGGAGCCCTATTGGTGTGGTGGTGAGGCATGCAGGAAAAGAAGAAGCATTCTATAGTATTATAGTTAGGTCTCAGGTCTTTTGGTGAGCTAGTGCCTCTGTACTTTAACCTACATAATTGCTTCTCTGTTTTGTTTCTTTCCTTAAGAGAGATAAGAAGCCTGGAGGCTGTTAAAGTTAGATATTTCTTTCTTCCAGATTGATTAGGTTATGGCAAAACCCTATTAGGCTGGTCTCTGGTAAACAGTTTCTCTTGAGAGCAGATCTTATTAAAAAGTAATGTTTTTAAATGGCTACTCTTCCTCTCCCCCTACTGGCAGCAGGAAGGGATTTTTTCACCCATCTTCCCTTTGACAGCCTGATAAAGCTCCTTTAGGTAAAACTCATGAAAATGTGCACCTACTCTCAAAGTCTGGACCCTCTTGGAATTTTTAACTCTCAAATTTGTCCACATAGATCCTCTAGTAATTAGCTAATTATACATAGGCTTTCCTGCCCTGGTACTAGTTCCCATGGAGCTTTCTGTTCCTGGTCTTCTGCTTTGGTCAATTGTTATTCTCTTATCTATTTCTCTTCAATTTCGGGAATATTGGTTTGTCTAGTGACCTCACTTCTCTGATGACTCTAAAAATTATGGATTTTCAGTTTGTTTAGTTATTTGTTTTTCTTTTCTTGTGTGAATGGAGATACAACTTCTAAGATTACATGCTAAATTGGAAACTGGAAGTCCCTCCATTATCTACCTCCATTAGGTTTTTTTTTTTTTTTTTTTTTTTTTTTTTTTTTGTACCGGGGATTGAACCCTGAGATGCTTAACCACTGAGCAACATCCCCAGCCCATTATTTACTTATTTATATAAAATTTTGAGACTTTGAGACAGGGTCTTGCTCAGTTGATGAGGCTGGCTTTAAACTTGTGATCCTCCTGCTGTGGCCTCACACACCACTGGTATTACAGGCATGAGCCACCACACTGGGCTTCTATTAGTTTTTTTGTGGCTCTCCTGAGTAATAGTAAATAGGTCTTCATTTTCAACTTAGAGCTTGTGGATTAGAGTAGCAATCAGAATGACAATTCCTTTAGCTTAAGTCTTAACTAGTCAAATTTGTTTGAAAGTTATAATCACTGTTTTAAAAAAAAAAATTTAAAGCTGGTTGCAGCAAAACCTTCACGTAAATGCCATCAAATGTTAGTACTTGAATTTTATTGGTAACAGTGTAAAGATTTGCCATACATTTTCTTTTGGTAAGACTCTGCTTTAGCTTTGTCACTGTTATGAAATATGTGATTTAATAAATTTCTCTTCTTATATTCCACTGAATAACACGACTTTTGATAACTTAGTGTATTGCATTTAATTAAATTATAATTACTCTTTAGCATTGTATTTATTTTTTTCTTACCTTTCTAGGAAGCTGAGAAATAAAATTTAGTTTCGAATTGCAATTAATTTTCTTAACCCTTTCCCAGTCTTCATTTACCATTATTTTAGTTGTGATTTTATTATTATTTTTTAATTAAAACTTTCCCATCCAATTTGAAAGGAGGTCAGTATCAATAATAAATTAACTATGCTCCAGTATTACTTGGTAGAGTTTTAGGTCTTATGCTATTGTCTTCCTGCCTCTTTTCTCCCCTGCTTCATCCTATTATTTTCTTCTTACTCTATAGATTTATCTTAAACATGACTTGAATTATTCATTTATTGGCTTATTCATATAAATTATTTGTTCCAGACATACTTTCTCTTGTCATTCTGTATGCTTTATGGTTCCTCTGAGCTCTGTTTGCTATTTTAATATTAGTTCAAGCTAGACCATTAAGAATTTGCTCTATCCAGAAAGGTTTGTTGAGTTTTATAAAGCTTAATTTTAAAATTATTTTAACTGTATATACCTGTGCTTTCATTATGTAAAGTAGATCATTGGGAATACATTTCATTAGGAAAATATGCTGAATTCTACAGACTTTCAAGCATTTAGCAGTTCTCTGACCTAAACTGTGATAAAATGATACTATTCCTCTTCATTAAAATATTATATTGTATAATCAGTAATGTTATACAGATGTAACATTATATAATATTACTTTATCAAACAAAGTAACATCTCACTTTGCTTACTTATCACACTATACAGTGTAACATCTTTGTGTAACATTATTTATTATAAAATATACTTACATTTGTAAAAGTATTAGGATGATAGTTTTATTTAACCAATGACCCACATTACGATGCATTTTATTTATACTTTAGGTCTATGTTTGTTCTTATAAATTACCCAGTTCATTAAAGTGCCAAACTTCAAATTATTAAGTAATCATATGAACAAACTTGGTGTTGATGTCACATTGTTGGTGCTTGTTAAGTTTAGCTCAGATTAATGGGAAACCCCTGCTAAAACTTTTTTTTTTAAATACCTTCTATTTTTTTAATACCATTATTTTATTTTTTATGTGGTGCTAAGGATCAAACCCAGTGCCTCATGCGTGCTAGGCAAGTGCTCTACCACTGAGCCACAACCCCAGCCCAAAACCCTGATAGAACTTTTTAAGTATGTTGTTTAGTGTCTTTCTGTCCTAGAGTCTAAATAAACTCCAGAAGAGATGAGGGGTACTCTTCTTTAGAATAATAGATGTATAGATGTATTTAAAAGAGTCTTAAAGTTTACATCTTTGAATTTATCATTCAGTGTAAATCTCATATGTAAATTTTTACAAATCCTGTTTGGAAGATAATGAGTATATAGAGAGATAATCAGCAAGAGTAAATAGTACATTATATGTTAAATGAATCATATAAGCAATGTACAAATTTAGAGCACGCAAGAATTATAAAACAGTTGGGCTAGTTGTAGAAACTTTCACTGAGGTTAAATCTTGAAAAAGGATAAGACTTAGATGGGAATAGAAGAATGGACTGTGACTTGTGGATGGGCCATTTATGTATCTATTTTTATGCTGTTTGACCAATGTCATACACATTTTGTTATGACTTACTAATTAAACAGGAAATGAAAAATCAAAAACTATATTGAGGTTCCCTTTATACTTATAGGATTTGTAAAATTCCCTCCAGCTTTTCTCTTAAGTGTTTGTGGGGATATGGAGTGATGGGAACTTTTGAAGTGCATATAGCTTATTTCTTAGCAATTTCATCTGTAAGCATATATGATCTAGATAGTGTTTTCCTGACTTTTATTAATGTGACCCAGTCATGACCCAGTATAGACAAACATGGAATGAAAGTTTCATATTATAGTTGTCCTCACTACATGTAATAAACATAAACATTCAACAAAATTTATATAAAATGTGAATTTCATAATGCTTAAATAAAATAAAAATTTCAAATTAAACATGACAAAATTTAGGCAAAATTTTAGCTTACATAGTGTGCCTGTTTTATAAGTTTATTCTTATAGGCATGTTTTTGATAAGAATTTGTGTATCTCATTTTGATATTTTCTATTGTATTATATTTCATTTTTTAAAAAATGCTGATTTAATGACTGGTTTGATTTAATGACCTATTACTAGATGATAGTCCTGCGTTTGAAAAATACTGCTTGGGAAAAATTCTTGTTTGTATGTTCTTGGAGATGTTTGAGTGTGTTCATATCTTTGTTGTTTGTAAAACTTTTTCCCTGAAGTGGGAAACAACTGAAATATATATTGACAAGAGATAAATATACTGTAGTATATTTATATCATGGAATCATAATACATTCCACAATAATCAAGCTGCAGCTATATTTGTCAATATGGATCAATTTGGGAATATATTTTGAACAAAATATATTTTGAACAAAATATTTTGAACAAAACAGACACAGAATATGTGTAGTATGTTTTAATGTGTATTCAGTTAAAACATAAACTAAACTATATGTTAAATATGCATATTATGTTTTAAAACTATGAAGAAAAATGAGAAAAAGAGAAGAAATAGTTTTAGGATAGGGGTTACCCCTGGAGGGGTGGGATAAGAGGTGTTAGATGGTAAGGGAATAATATACAGACTTCAAAGGTAATGGTTGTATTTCTTAGCTGGATACAGGCTCCTTTTAAAAAATCTTTTTCTTTATTTTTAACTTACCACAGATTAATTTTATTTGTGCTTAGTACCTAGACTATTTTAGTAAAAGTGAAATATTAACATTACTGCTTTAAAAAATTAGACATTAGACTTATCTTTCCTTTATTCCTTAAAATCAACCTACTTTTCATCACATCCCTCAATCTTACTCTCATATCCATGTCATCCTCAAGTTCTTTGGAGAGGGATTGATAAAGAATAAATGTAGGAGTACAAAATAAATTTATATTTATGTATCAGCATTAATGATAGGTCAGAGATGCCATAAAGATCAGTTTCTATAGAGCATATTACTTAAAAATAGAAAAAGTTTTTCCATTTTGCTATGTCTGCTTCTTGGTTGACAGACAGATGGAGCTGTTGAGTCTTATTTGGAGGCTTCAAATAAGCATGTCAGGCCAGATAATTGTTTAGTTAATTGAAAGCATGGATGGATTGACAGAAGTTGATGAAATCAAAAAAAAAAAAAAAAAAAAAAAAAAGTATCAGTATATGAATTTTGGTTTTAGCATGCAAGTTTAAAGTAGCCATAGACAATCTCAGTTGAGGTATTATATCGAAAGTTAGCAAATATGAGATTGGTGATTGGAAGAGTTTGGACGATGGATTACTCTCTCATACAGAGTAATAGAAGTCAAAAGAAGGGGTAAGTTTTCTGAGAGAAAAGCCATATAAAAAGCGAAGCCAAGAATTGAGTCATGGGTGCATCCACCAGTTAGGTATCATTGACATATTGCTGGTGGGAAGAATATTTAGCTAAAATTATGGTGATCTTCTGAATATTCTGTCTAAAGAGCACGATATTTTTAGTACTGAGACAAACTGGCTATTTTTAAATATTTGAATGACTTATACCAAATGTGACCATAATTGGTTTTTTTAAAAAAAAGTTTTCCAAGTGACATTCAAATAAGAGAATAAGTGTTTTATTTTAGTAATACATACATATTTATTATTAGAATGCTTTACAGTTTTTTTTTTCTCCTGTTATATACTTAAATACTGAAAGTTTGCTTTCTCAGTTTGGCTTTGGACAGTTTTTTGTGTTCTTCATCTTAAACTATTAAACAGTTGTCCATTTTATTGAAACTATTAAATACTTACCTATTTTAGTTGAAAACCCATGAACATGTCATAAATGAGAATTATGATAGACTTTTTTATGGAAGTTAGTTAATACCATAGCATTGTCAATTAAAATCCAAACATTTTCTTAGACATACCAGCTCACAAATAATTAAATTTTTTTTTCCACAGAAAGAATCAGTACTAAAACAGGAAATAAATGACCTTCTACAACAGAAGATTTCAGTAGATGAAGAAAATACTTTCTTGAGGAAAGAATTCAATGACTTGCAGAAGAAATTTAAAGATAAAAGTCAAGAAGTTAAGGTGTATTGACTTGAACATAGTTTTATAGGAGTGTTTTTTTGAAGTCTTGCTTTATGCTTTGTGGCACAGAAAGTGACAGGCTTGGATGAAAAAATTGCCTAAGGCCCTGCTGTACCATACAGTTTTCTCACATGCAAAAACTCAGAGAAAAATGCTTTAAAGCTAAGACTCCAAGCTTTATAACTTTCAGATAAATAGTTAATGATGGAAATGGAGCTAAGAAAGTAGGAGTGTGAATATGTGGCTTCTAGTAATTAGATTCTGATGGGACTGGCATTATTAATTGATAAAACCAGGTCTGGGAGGATGTGTCTGTGTGGGTCTCAAAAATAGCTGGGGACAGCATCAAAGGCAGCTTGATCAATTAATGGGCTCTTTGCAAATGTGTACTCATCAAAGCTGTCATCCAGTGAAAAAATATGACCCATCCACCTGCATGAAAAGAGGCCAATAAAAGTACACAGGTGACCTTGGCCATCAAATATAGAAGAAGCTGCTGTGAGGGTGAAACTGCACAGTTTATATTTGCTGATTAGTTCTCACCTTTTTTGTTGTTGTTGTTGTTTATCGGCCCTTGTGGTACTGTTCTACAGGACACTAAGGAATGTGTACAGAATAAAGAAGAGCAAAACAGGCTGGTTATAAAAAACCTGGAGGAGGAAAATGAGAAATTGAGTACTCGCTGCACTGACCTGTTAAATGACCTGGAGAAACTAAGGAAGCAAGAAGCACATTGGAAAAAAGAAAAATATGGCATTGATGCAAAAATAAAGGTACACAAAATGAGAATTGAATCCATGCTGCAATTTTGGATCTAACTTCTTATAGGAAATTTAATACATGTTATTTTCTTTTAAATAACAAGTTATATATTCAAATCCACCAGTGGGGAGTAGCATTAATTTATATTCTTTCACTTAAGACCCACAGCTTTTTAAAAATTGATGTTGCAAAGCAGGAAACTGACTTCAAATAGTTATCCTAAAATGTAGTCATTAAAAAATAAAGGCTATTGCATTTTGAAATAAAATGTGTTTTCAAAAAACATATTTAGAATCATGAGTTTTGACTTTTTAAAAGGAAGTCTTAAATTCATAAATGCAGCTAAAATTTATTGCAATGTAATTTTACTTTAAAAAAATAAAGGGTAATGCCCCCCAGAAAATCATTAAAAATACTCATGGATGGTTCTAAAATGGTGCTTTATTTGGCTTAAAGGGGAGTTATTTATAGTAAAATTTTAATAGAATATTAAAGTTAATAATCTTATAAAATTCTTACATTCTTTTGATTAGTATTTTTCAAAATAATGTGTTTTTGTGGCATTCTCTTTGTCTTGAGAAGGTTTTTGCTCATTTATTTTCCAATCAGATGTCAGGTTTCTCTTTTACTATATATTTTACTTAAAAGGGCATAAATAGATAAGGCTACAAAAATATGGTAGTCTTTCTATATATGTTTACATAAAAGGAATATAACCAACATGTTTATAAATATCTATTAAAAATATGTAATTATAATATGGATGTTATGTGCATATGTGCACATGTGTGCATAAATATTTAACTTAGGGGAGAAGTGAATCAAGTGTGTGAATCAATCCATTGCAGATTTTTAAGGGAACACATTAAGTGTTAGTATACAATTAGAATGACTGAGCCAGTGAGGAAACTGAATTCTGGTGCATTTGTTTTCTTAATTTTTATATCAGTTTCTGCTACAATACATCCTTTAAAAAATTTGGTCATTTGATAAGAACAGGTGGTAATGCCTTGTGTTAATTTACAACTACATGATTATTTAGTGATATTTTCACTTCTTTTTATTAGAACATTATGGTTGTACATAGAAACTGGGTTCATTTAGGTAAAAAATCATACCTGAGTGGAATTTGATTTACTCCATTTCAGTTCCTGTTGCCCCTCCTGTTTCCCTTCCCTTTTTCCTTCCTTTATTCTCCTACCTCTACTGTACTGATCTTCCTTTGGCTCATTTATTTATTTATTTCGATTTATTTGTGATTTCTACATAAACATAAAGGTAGAACTCCTTGTGGAAAATTTATACATGTACATAGTGTGATTTTGTTAAATTCATTTTTGCATTTCCTTTCTAGTCCTTTTTCCCTCCCTCTCAGTCTCTTTCTTCTACTTCACTGTATATTTTATGATATTCTCTTCCCCCTCTTCTTTCCCTTATTTTGCTCCAGCTTTAACATGAGAGAAAACATTTGACCCTTGATTTTCAGGGTCTGGCTTATTTCACTCAGCATCATATTCTTCACTTCCATCCATTTACCAGCAAATGCCATAATTTCATTCTTCTTTATGGCAGAGTAAAATTCCATTATGCATACAGACCACATTTTCTTAATCTATTCATCTATTGATGGGCATTTGGACTGATTATATAATTTGGTTATTGTGAATTGTGCTGCTGTAAATATTGAAGTGACTGTATCATTGTATTTGCTGAGTTTAGCTGTTTTGGATAAGTACCAAGGAGTGGGATAGCTCGGTCATATGGTGGTTCCATTCCTAGTTTTCTGAGGAATCGCCATCCCATTTTCCAGAGTAGCTGTACTAATTTGTAGTTCTAACAACAATGAATGTATGAGTGTACCTTTATCCCCACAGCCTCACTAGTAGTTACTATTATTTGTATTCTTGGTAATTGGCATTCTGACTAGAGTAACATGAAATCTTAGTGTAGTTTTAATTTGCATTTCCCTAAATGATAGAGATATTGAATATTTTTTTCATGTATTTGTTGCCTGTTGTGTTTTTTCTTTTGATAAATATGTTTAGTTCCTTAGCGCACTTATTAATTGGGTTTTTGGGGGCTTTTTGATATTTAGTTTTTTTGAGATCTTTATATATACTATATGCATAATATGTTAGTATTATATATTAATATATATATAAATTTCCTATCAGAGGAGTAGCTGACCAAGATCTTCTCCCATTCTGTGGGCGCTTTTAACACTCTTAATCATTTCCTTTGTTGTGCAGAAGCTTTTTAGTTTGATGGCATTCTGCTTATTGATCCTTGATCTTATTTCTTGAGCTTTTGGGGTCTTGTTAAGGAAGTTGGTACCTGTGCCAATATCTTGGTGGGTTGACTCTGTTTTCTTCTAGCAGTTGCAATGTTTGTGGTCTAATTCCTAAGTCTTTCATTCATTTTGATTTGACTTTTGGGTGGTGTGAGAGAGAGGGATCTGGTTTCATTCTTTTACATATGAATTTTCAGTTTTGCCAGAAATATTGGTTCAAAAGGCTTTTCTCCAATGTATATTTTTTAACACCTTTGTGAGGTATCAGATGCCTTTAAGTATGTGGGTTTGTCTCTGTGTTTTCTGTTCTGTCTCATTGGTCTTCACTTCTATGCCAATGCCATGCTGTTTTTGCTACTATACTTTTGTAGTATAATTTCAAATCAGGTATTGTTATGCCTCCTGCATTGCTGTTCTTGCTCAGGATCACTTTGGCTATTATGGGTCTCTTAATCTTACAAATGAATCTTAGAACTATTTTTTTTCCCTACTTCTGTGAAGAATGTCACTGGTATTTTAATGGGGATTGCATTGAACTTCTATAACTCTTTTGGTAATATGGCCATTTTGACAATATTAATTCTGCTTATCCAAGAGCATGAGAGGTTTTCTGCAATTTCTCTTTTCCATGTTCTATAATTTTCATTGTAAAGCTGTTTTACCTCATTGAATAGATTAATTCCCAATAGAATTTTTTTCTAATAATAGATTAGTTTTATATCTTATGATTATTGTGAGAAGAGTAATTTTACTGATTTCTTTCTCAGCAGAATCACTGTTGTAATATAGGAAAGCTATTGATTTATGAGTGTTGATAAAAACTTTCCATGATCAGAATAAGCTAAAAAAAATTCATGAACACCAAGCCAGCAGTACAAAGAAAATTCAAAGATAAACTTCACAGAGAGAAGCTAAAAAATAGTTCCAAAGCTCTCAAAAAGGAAGTTAAAAAGAAGAATAACCCACTAAATTAGAATCAAGATAGGAAAAAATGAAACAAAAAACCAAAATGGCAGGAAACCACAAATGCATATCCATATTAATGCTGAAATTTAATGGTCTCAACTCCCCAACTAAAAGACAAAAGTTTAGCAGAATGGATTGAAAAACAATATACAACTATGTGCTATTTGCAGGGGACTCTTAGGCAAATACATCAACATGCTAAAGGTAAAAGTATTGAAAAAATATTCCATTCATTTGGACCATAAAAACAAGAAGGAATAGCTATTCCCATACCTGATAAAGCAGATTTCTAGGAAGAATTAATCAGAAGAGACAAAGAAGGCCACTATATCCCTTTTTCTGTTGAAGGGTATCTTGATTTGTTCCATAGCTTGGCTATTGTGAATTGTGCTACTATAAACATGTGGCTGCATCATTGTAATATGCTGATTTTAAATCTTCTGGACATGTACTATTGAGTACATATAGTGGTTCCATTCATAGCTTTTTCAGGAATTTCCATGCTGCTTTCTAGAGGGGTTCAGTCCCACCAACAGTGTATGAGTGTACATTTCTGTCCACATCCTCCTGAATATTTATTGTTATTTTTATTCTTGGTAATTGCCATTCTGAGTGGAGAAAAATATAATCTCAATGTAATTTTAATTTGCAATTCTATAATTTCTAGAGATGTTGAACATTTTTTCATATATTTGTTGACCATTTGTATTTCTTCTATTGAGGAGTATCTGTTTTGTTCTTTTGCTCATTTGTTGGTTTTTTAATTTGTTTTTTTTTTTATTTTAACATTTTAGTTGTAGATGGACATGATATCTTTTTTTTTTTTTTTTATTTGTATGGTGCTGAGAATTGAACCCAGTGTCTCATACATGCTAGGCAAGTGCTGTACCACTGAGCCACAACCCCAGCCTCATTATTTGTTTTTGATGCTAGGTGTTTTTTCATTCTTTACATATTCTGGATATTCGTGCCTTACTGAGGAGCAGGTGGCAAAGATTTTTTTCCCTTTCTGTGGGCTCTCTCTTCACACTCTTGTTTCCTTTGCTAAGCAGAAGCATTTTAATTTGATGCCATCACACGTATTGATTTTTCATTTTGTTTCTTATGCTTTAGGTGTCTTGTAAGGAAGTTGGTTCCTGTGCTGACATGTTAGAGAGTTGGGCCCACATTTTCTTCTAGCTATTGCAGGGTTTTTGATCTAATGGCTATGTCTTTGATCTACTTTGAGTTGAGTTTTGTGCCTGGTGAGGGATAGGAGTTAAATTTTATTCCTCTACATGGGGATTTCCAGTTTTCCCAGCACCATTTTTTAAAAAGGGCCATCTTTTCTCCAACATTTGCTTTTGGAACCTTTGTCTCGTATCAGATAACTGTGTTTATGTGAGTTTGTCTCTGTGTTTTGTATTTCATTGGTCTTCATGCCTGTTTTGATGTCAGCACCATGCTGTTTTTGTTACTATAGGTCTGTAGTACAATTTGAGGTCCAATATTGTGATGCCTCATGTTTTGCTTTTTTTGTATTTACTAAGGATTGCTTTGGCAATTCTGGGTCTGTTATTTTTCCAAATTAATTTCATAACTGCTTTTTCTGGTTCTATGAAAAATGTCATTTGAATTTTGATGGGAACTGCATTGAATCTTTTAGCCCCTTTGGTTGTATGGCTATTTTGACAATATTATTTTTCCCTATCCAGGAACATGGGATGTCTTTCCTTCTTCTGAGGTCTACTTCAATTTCTTTCTTTGGTGTTCTATAGTTTTCTTTGTAGAGGTTTAGCTCTTTTGTTAGATTAATTCTGAAATATTTTATTTTATTTTATTGAAGTTATTGTGAATGGGAATGTTTTCCTAATTTGTGTTTTGGCAGATTCGTTATTTGCATATAGGAATATGATTGATTTATGATTTATGAGTGTTGATCTTATATTATGCTATTTTGTTGAATCCATTTATAAAGTCTAGAATTTTTATTGTGGAGATTTTGGGTCTTCTAAATATAGGATCATGTTGTCAACAAACAGATAATTTGAACTATTTTTTTCTTATTTGTGTCACTTCAATTTCCTTCTGTTGCCTGATTGCTCTGGCTAGAGTTTCTAGGTCTATGTTGAATAGAAGCAGTGAAAGTGGGCACCCTAGTTTTGTTCCTATTTTTAGGGGAAATGCTTTCAGTTTTTCTCCATTCATTATAATGTTGGCCTTGGGTTTGTCACATAGGGCCTTTACAATGTTGAGGTAAGTTCTTTCTATCTCTAGTTTTTCTAGTGTTTTAAACATGAATGGGTGTGGTACTTTAGCAAATGCTTTTTGAGATACTCATGTGATTCTCGTCTTTAAGGCTATTTAGGTGGTGTGTTACATTTATTGATTTCCATACTTTGCATCCTTGGGATGAAACCCTCTTGGTCATGGAGCACTATTTTTTAAATGTGGTTTTTGTATGTGTTTTGCTAGTATTTTATTAAAAGATTTTGCATCTATGTTCATTAAGGATATTGGTCTGAAGTTTTCTTTCCTTGATGTATCTTTGGCTGGTTTTGGTATCAGGGTGATACCAAACTCATAAAATAAGTTTGGCAGTGCTCCCTTCATTTATATTTCATGAACTAATTTAAGGAGCATTGGCATTAATTTTTTTTTAAAGTTCTGGTAGAACTCAGCTAAGAAATCCACCCAGTCCTGGGATTTTCTTTGTTGGAAGGCTTTTGATATTTGCTTCAATTTCATTACTTGATATTGATGTGTTTAAATTTTCTATATTGTTATGGTTCCATTTGGGTAGGTCATATGAGAGGAATTTGTCAATATCTTTAAGATTATCTAGTTTATTGGAATATACATTCTAAAATAATTTGTGATGATCCTCCGGATTTTAATAGTGTCTGTGGAGATATTTCCTTTTTTTTTTTGGGGGGGTCTCAAATTTTGTTAATTTGAGTTATTTTCCCTCCTGTCTATTTTGGCAAGTTTGGCTAAGGGTTTTCCAATCTTATTTATCCTTTAAAAACAATCTTGTTTATCTCTGTTTAGTTGATCTTTTGTCTTTTTTTTATTCTCAATTTCATTTCTGATTTTAATTATTTCCTGCCTTCTACTGATTTTGGTGTTCATTCTTCTTTTTCTGGCTTTGATTTGTAATGTTAGATTATTCATTTGCTGTCTGTATATTATTTTAATGTATGAGCACAGTGCTCTTACACTGAACTTGCTTCTTAAAACTGCCTTTATACTGTCTCAGAAATTTTGATACAGTCTATCACTCTTCTTATTTACTTCTAAGAATTTTTTTATTTCTTCTTCCCTGGTTTCTTCTGTTTTCCCTTCATCGTTAAATGGCATATTTTTTAGTCTGCAGGTGTTAGAGTAGCTTCTATTTATTATCA
Organism: Tamias sibiricus; assembly: GCA_025594165.1. Taxonomy (NCBI): domain Eukaryota; kingdom Metazoa; phylum Chordata; class Mammalia; order Rodentia; family Sciuridae; genus Tamias; species Tamias sibiricus. The sequence continues at coordinate 165,843,411 of CM046657.1, forward strand.
TTGATTTCTCATTTTATAATCATCTGATAGAATGCAAGGTATTACCTCTATTTTTTTTCTATTTGCTAAGATTTGCTTTGGACCTAAAATTTGGTCTATTTTTAGAAAATATTCCATGTGCTGCTTAGAAGAAAGTTAATTCAGTTATTGATGGATGGAATATAGATTTCTGTTAGATCCATATTATTAATTGTATTTTTCAGTTCTGTAGAATCTTTCCTTAGTTTAGGTTGGATGATCTATCCAGTGGTGAGAGAGTTAAAGTCACCCTGTATCATTATATTGTGGTCTACTTTGATTCTTAATATTGAGAAGGATATATATATATATATATATATATATATATATATATATATATATATATATATATATATACATACACACACACTCTCCATTGTTGGGGTCATAAATATTTACAATCATTCTATCTTGTTTCTGTGTGATTCCCTTAAGCAGTATGAAGTGACCTTCTTTGTCTCTTCTGATTCTCTTTTGTTTCTTCTTTTCATACAAAGTCCATTTTATCTGAGATGAAAATAGCTACCCCTGGGTGTTTACAAGTCCCATGGGAATGGTATGTCTTTCCTCATACTTTCACCTTCAGGCTGTAGTTGTCTTTAGTTGTCTTTGCCTGTGAGGTGTACATCGTTTTTTTTTTTTTTTTTTTTTTTCTTTTGGTACCAGGGATTAAACTCAGGGGCACTTGACCACTGGGACACATCCCCAGCCCTTTTTTGTATTTTATTAGAAACAGGGTCTCACTGAGTTGCTAAGTGCCTCACCATTGCTGAGGCTGGCTGTGAACTCGCGGTCCTCCTGCCTCAGCCTCCCAAGTGCTAGGATTACTGGGCCTGGCTGAGGTGTACATCTTACAGACATCCATAGTGTTGGGTTTGTTTTTAAATCCAATTTGCCAGTCTATTTTTTTTTTTTTTTTTGATTGAAGAGTGTAGACCATTTACATTCATTGTTATATCGAGAGCTGATTTTTATTTCCTGCCATTTGATTTATTTTTAATGCTTAAATTGGACCATTAATTGAATGTTTCTCTAGTGTGTCTTATTCCAATGCTGGTTTTAATTTTATTTTTCATTCCTCTCTATCAAATATTTCATTAAGTATGTTTTGTAGTATTGGCTTTCTAGTTATTAATTCTTTAGCCTCTGTTTATCATTGAAGGTTTTTAATTTCATCTTTAAATCTGAAGCTTAATTTTTCTGGGTATAGTATTCTTTGTTGGCATTTATTTTCTTTCAGATTTGGTATATATTATTCCAAGTCCTCATGGCTTTTAGGGTCTGGGTTGAGAAATCAGTTGAAATCTGCATTGGTTTACCTCTAAATATGACCAGCTATTTTTCTCTTGCAGCTTTTAAAATTCTACCCTTATTTTTTATGTTAGGCATTTTTATACAATATTTCTTGGAGTGGATCTATTCTGATTTTGTATATTTTGAGTCCTGTATGCTCCTTGTATTTGAATTTCCATCTCATTCTTAATGTTTGGAAATTTTTCTGATATTATTTCATTGAAAACATTGTGGGTCCTTTTTCCTTAATTTTACAGCATTCATCTACCCCAATAATTGTTAAATTTGGCCTTTTGATATAATCCTAGATTTCTTGCATATTCTGGTCATGGCCTATTAATAGCTTTTATTTATGGTCAATTTTATTTTCAAGATTTATACTTTATTTTAGAGGCCTCAAAATTCTATCTTCAAAGTGACCTAATCCATTTGTGGCACCTTCCATTAAATTTTTAATTTGGTTTATTGAGTCTTTCATTTCTGTTTGGTTCTTTTTCAAAACCTCTATATTTTTATTGAAACCAAGATTTCTGTTTGGTTCTTTTTCAAAACCTCTGTATTTTTATTGAAGTGATTTTTTAGTTTCTATATTTTCTTTCTGATTTCACCTTATATATCTTCTTTTAGCTCATAGGACATTTTAAATATGAACTTTCTAAATTCTTTCTCTGACATTTCCTACATTATGTTGTCAGTGGAGTCAGTTGTTGAAGCATATGGTCTGTTTGTGATGGTTTGTTCCTTTGCTTCTTTATATTGTTTGTATTTATACCCATCTATTTGTATAGATTTCATTTCTTCTTTTTAGGGAGGGACTACTTTGTGAGTTTAATTGTTTTTGGTGCTCTGGGTTGGGTGAATGTTGAGATATCAGTACTTTTAGTCAGTGCATGACCTGCTGATCCCAATATCAGCATCATTTTAAGAGATGCCATTGACCATATTTACTATAATCACTTCAGAGCCAAGCCTCAAACTATTTAGCCTTATGAGACATTGATTGCTATTTTTCTCCACAGTTCCTCAAATCCAGGCATAAGCTTGTAATAAAATTCTGGAATAGGTAACAAAATTAGTTATTAAATTTAATAAAATTACCACAATCTTAAATGAGGGCCAAAATGTGGGAATAAGAAATATTGGGCAAAAAGGAGAGAGAATAAGAGACAAAAAAAGTAAGAAAGAAAAAGATAAAAGATATAAAATAATTCATACCCAGGTAGAAAGGAGAAATAGATTGATTTTGGGTATTTGAAGTATTAGCAGATAATGCAGGAGGACTGGTAGGGGCCAAGAGGAACAAGTATAAACTATAGCTAGGAAAACAAAGATAGGACGACTGATTCCAATTAATGCTTTTAATTAAACCATTAGATGAAATACATTTTCATATGGGTTGCAGGTACAATGTTGACTACTGGGGTAACAAATATCATTCAAAATAAAGGGTTAAATAATATGATCAATTTGATGTTAGAGTTATTTATAGTAAACCATGCGAATGTGAAGTAAATTCTTGTTGAATCTTGGTTTGGAATTCATTGGGGTTTGGACATTTAGCAGATATCATTCAGGCTTTGCTATGGATCTCTCCAGAGTTACTTAGGCATAGGAACCAATTCCCTAGTTGTTAATGAACCTCCCACCAGCCAATTCTGGTTTGTCAGCTAAGGCACCTGCAGCTGACTGCTCAGAAGGTGCAGTGTTGTGGCTTGGTTGTTTTCAAAGTGTGCAGGAGTTCAAGATGCAGATGCTGGATTGTTCCTGTGATTGCTGTAGGTCATCATGTACCTGGTTTCTTTTATAGTATCCTTTTCATTGAGGTAAAGATCCGGTGATTGTGAGCATAGGAACTCTGGTTGTGGCTTTTCCATGGGTGTTCTGTGGTGTGGAAGTATTCCCCCTGCCAACTCTATTCTCTAGTGTACTGTAGTGAAGGAACTCGGGTGGTTCACCTGGATTCTAGTTTCCACTGCCCCAGCTTGTGAATTACATGTGTTAATTTCCTCTGTTGACTATGTCTGATGAAAGTTCCTGCCAGTTTCTAAACATTTTTCATTCTCCAGTTGTGATTATGGGTCAAGCTGGGTGCTAGTTAAGCCTGGGAGCATTCTTTTCCTGTTGCCTAGACTTGGGTAATTTTCCTCCTTAATTGACCTTCCTTTGGTTATTTTTGCAGGTGTCTTCCACTTAAGTTTCCTGGGATATTCAGGGAACTTATCTTAGTAGTCTTACATTTGCAGTTATCAACATCCAGGAACTGGGTCTCTATGTCACTGGATATTCAGGCAGTTTCCCTCTGGTACAGCCCAGAGGTCCCCGGGACAGAACCTAGGCTTCCCAAGGTGCCTTCCTCCAGTGTCAGTGGTCAAGGATATTGTGGTCCTGGTGAATTAGTTTTCCTCTGCTGGGATCTAAGCTGCTTTGTTGCTGTCTCTCTGAGTTGAATGGACACTGCCCAGAGCTTTCTGCTCTTGCCTAGGTTGCAGATGGTGAGCAGAACACTGGGTTAGGCACATTTCCTGGCACAGGTCTGTTCCACCCCACTCCCTTTGTTGGTGAGGAGTAGGGAGGGATTCAGTGATTTTTGGCTAATAGTGATCCTTCTAGAAATTTTTTCTGCCCAGGGTCTTAAGGTATCACTGCAAGGGACTTCCCTTTGGTTTAGCTTGCCGCTGTCTGGGCATGGGAAGACACACTGTTGATTTGGGAGGGTGGCTAGTCTGCTGAGTGTTTCACACAAGTGGCTTCAGACCCCTGGCTCAGCTTTGTTTTCTTGATTGAGTTTTCAGCTCTTTGCTGTGTTTTAAGGACCCTGCTGTTCCTGTCATGTTTTAAATTTTGTCTGCCTTTCCAAATGTGGATGAGCTTAGGAGTTTTTCTGCTCCCCTTTTCTCTGTTGCCCCTCCCCCATTCTCCTACTGGGGTTCAAGTTCCTGGCTAGGGGATTCAGTGCTTATTTTCCACTCTGATAACCTATCTTCAAGTCTCTCCAGGTATTGGACTTCGTAGTATTGAGTCTTAGAGCATTTATTTTGTCATCCACCTCTCAATCCTGCTTTTCCTTTTCTGTCTCCTTTCTGTGTTAGGAGATTGGGACATGCTGCTTAGCTCCCTTCTACCATCTTTTTAATTTCCTTTTATTTTTAGTATTTTTAGAGTAAGAGTAGAGTAATAAGAACTAACTTTTGCCATTTTCTTATTTCTTTTTCTTTCCTTTTGTAGTTGTGTTTTTGTACCTCCTTTCCTTTTTTGGTTCATTTTTTTGGTGTGTATTTTGTTGATATTTTCTTAGTGGTTACCATGGGGATTACATTTACTATCCTAAATGTACTGAAATCTAGTTTGAATTGATACCAGTAGTCTGTAATACCTTATAAAAACCCTGCTCCTTTACAGTTCTTTCCCTATACTTTGTTATTGTTGTCACAAATTACCCCTTTATATATTATCAGGTGCTTAGTAATATAGATATATACATTTTAAAAGTATTTATCTTTGAAATAATGTTCCAAATAAAAATTTGAGTTATAATCAAATATTTGATAACAGTGGCTTTTATACTCTACTCGCTATGTGTTTACTTTTGCTGAACATCTTTATTTCTTCATATAGCTTTCAGTTACTGCCTTGCATCCTTGTTCTTCAATCTGAAGAACTTCCTTTAGCATGTTGTCTAGGATAGATCTAGTGGTAATGACCTCCCTTGCCTATCTTGATTGAAAGGTCTTGTTATCCTTGTGAAAAATAATTTTACCAAATATAGAAGGAATTATGTCTAGACTCTTATTCTCTTGGTCAGTATATTTGTATTCCAGTGTCACAGTGTTTTTATTCCTATGGCTTCGTAATATGGTTTGTAATGAAGAAATAAAGTCCTCCAACATTGTTATTCTTTTTCAAAATCGTGTTGGGTCTTGAGGGTTCCTTAATATTCTGTATGAATATTAAGATAATATTTAAAATTTCTGTAAAAAGTACCCTTGTGATATAGATCGGGATGTATCAAATTTGTAGATTGCTTTGGATACCAATCTAGTAACATGAAATGTTTTTCTATTTATTTCTCATCTCTAATTTAAAATAAAAGTTTGTAATTTTCAATGTATGTCTTTTACTTCCTTAGTTAAATTTATTTTTAAGTATTCTTTTGATTTAATTGAAATGAATTTATTTTTAAATTTTTCTGATTATTGTTGGTATGTAGAAATGTAATTATTTTTTGCCTTTTGATTTTGTTATCAGTGACTTTCCCATTTTAAAAAAATATTTATTTATTTGCTTTAGTTGTGCACAATGCATTTGTCTTTATGTGGTGTTGAGGATCAAACCCAGGTCGCGCACATGCTAGGTGAGCGCTCTACCGCTGAGCCACAACCCCAGCCCCCCATTTTTTTTGTTATTAGTTTTAACAGTTTTGAATTTCTTTTTAGGAATCTTAGGATTTTTTATATGTAGCATCATACAATCAGTGAAAAGGATATTTTTACTTCTTCCTTTTCAATTAGAGTGACTTTTATTTATTTTTTTCCTTGCCTAATTGGCCTAGCTTGCAGGGATAGGTTTTGAAACCAATCTTTGAGATTTCTTCTTGCTCTAGGAAGACTCCACTGTCTTTTCTAGTTCTATGTGGTAAATTTATGGCCCTACAGTGTGTTTTTTTACTGTTACAGAGATATCAATTTCCTCTTAATTTTTTACCCTCAAATTCAGTTATTTTGAGGCACTGTAATTGATGCTTAATTTCTCCAAACTCAATTTCAAGCAAAGGCAACTTAACAGGAAGGAACTTCTTATCTCTTTGTTCTTATTGCCTGCTTGTACTGCAGAGGAAATATCTGTATCAATATTTTGGACAGTAGGGTAAGAAAAATGACTTCTTTACTTCAACTGTTACCTTTAGGAGCAGGGTGCTTATGAGGGTGGTACCTTTCTCTCTTCTTGACTTGCCTCTTATTATGTGGATCTTCCTAAATCTGAGTGATCTGATGTGAGTGTGGTTGAGGCCAGTGGTCTGGTATTCTTTCTCTACTACCAGGAAAAGATCTTCTGTTCTATGAGTAGTGACTGGATGGTTAGGGGGTCTGGAACTGAGGGAGGAAGATTATAAATGCAGTAACCTCACTCACCTGTGGAAATGCATTTGTTTTTGAATGTGTTTCTATTAAATAAGCTAGAAAGTCCTGCTTCAAATGCCAGAGATCCTCACTGTTCTTAATGGACATTTTGTAAGTTTTCATAAATTGATATTCCTTCATATACTATATGTCCTTAGGACATTTTGCAAAGACTTAAAATATTCTTTTTTCTGAAATTTTCAACAGTTATGCCTTTTCTCTCTAGGTTATGCATCTCTGAAGCTTCTCATGCTACACCATTTTGGAAGTAGAACCTTCACATGTATTTATTTTTTCAAGTGAAATAAAAGCAATTTAATATTTTTACTTAATCTTAGATATTTTAATGATTTATCTGGTCTTTATGTTCCAAATCATTCAAATAAAGACAGAATGACTTTTTCTGAACAACTTTCTCTTATAATTTTCTAACATTGGGGGCGGTAGTCAGATGAGAGGGAGTTAAATGAATGGGGAATTATTACTAAAAAATCTCATTACTAAGGAGAAGTTAAGACTTTAAATGTAGAAAAGCTAATTTGTAGAGGAGATATCTTTGTATTATGTTAATTGTAATGATCTGAATTTAAGTCATTCATGACTTGTCAAAACCCCCAAAGTTATAGTCAAATGTGAATGGGTGGTTGGTGGGAAGCATTTATGTAATTATTAGACATTGCTACTGCTATTGTATTCTTTGGCCCTGACTAATATATGTGATAATATAAAAAGTCAATAGAATTTCACCTTTATTCAGTAGAAAAGTGGTTGTATCTATCATTAGATCTGGTTAAAAGAAGTCACTGGATTGCAAGTGTCGATGTCTTCCTTAAAGGCCTTCTAATTCTTTGGAGGATTGTGTTCTAAAGTGCTGTTTGCTGTGTAGTTTAAACTTGTTCCACAAGACTGAGATGCTATTATATTTCTAAATTATTTCAGGTTTAAAAAAAAGGGGGCTGTTTGTTGTGGGATCTGAGAGTGGAAGAGAACATGTCCTATCAGATATAATCACCTATTTATTATCTTTCATGGAAAGCCACCAAACGCAAATAAAAGTCAGAGATCATCAGAACTGATGATGAATCTTAAACCAGCAATCAAATTACCATTCATACTTAAGAAATATTTCAGAACACAGGACCCTGACCAAGACTTACTCATCTAGGTAGCTTTAATCCCCACAGGTTGGGTAGAAACAAGTGTGCCTTGGTTCTCAGTCTACCTATATAACGATGAGGCACTTTTAATTCTGTCCATACCCTCTCTGAGTTACAGCACAAAAATGTCAAATTAAAGAAAAAAAATTCCAGAAGAAAAAAACATTTCAAACCAAATAGATGAGTATTATATTAGGTTGTTACTACAGGAAGAACTGCAATGGGAGTGTCTTCTCAAACTTGGGGAAAGAATGGCATTTTATGGGGGAAGACACAAAAATACGAGTTCCCACTATAATTTTAGTGAAGTTTGGTTAGGCTGGTGTTGCAGTAAGTTATTTTTCTTGTGATTAGGTCTTACATCTTATGGAATTGTTGACTGGAAGAAATTTGGAGGAAGTGTGTTACTCTTTTGATACCAGGGAACAGGGCTTGGAGGTATTAGCATAAATCCAGAGAAGATAATGTTACCATTCTCCACATTTAATAAGGATTTATTGAATATCCATTCATTATGTGTTTGGTATTGAAAAACAACTAAGAAACAGTATGAAAATTTCTGCTTTTACAGAACTTATATTCTAGCAATGAGAGTTCTAAAATAAACACATAAACAACAAAATGGCAAGCTTTGTCATATAGTAATATTTGGAATGAAGAGAAATGTGGAAAGATGGAAGGTGTTTTGGGTCTAGGTTAGGAAAGTTTCAATTTAATCAGAATATTATCATTGGCCAATTAATTTAATAGACTAGCTTTCCTCCAAGGATTTAGAAAGACACTTTCATCTTCTATCAAATTTCAGTATATATTATTTGGTCTGGTTGTATTTTCTGTTTTATGTTTATTTGGTCTGTGTGCTTATTCTTCTTTTGGCAATAAATTGGCAAAGCTTGTTAAAATTTTTTTATATAGTGTTCACTTTCTTGATCATCCTTCAGAACTTTAGATTTTTTTTGAGTTCATCTTGAAAGGGAATATGTTAATATCCCTTTGTTTCCCCATGGTATTAATTTGTCCCTTTTAGGCAATGTTGAGGGTCTTGGCATGCTAGGGTACTTTTTCATTGTCTGGGGACTCCTATTCCTCTCTGTTATTTGACATAATTCAGAGTAAATCTTGAGATGGGCAACTTTGCCTAGACCCTGTTTGTGGTGGTTTAAATTTTTTCTTCTATGTCTCCAGAACACAGTCACAGAATTTTTTATTTTTTTTTGAGTGTAAGAACCCTTTCTGGAGTTCCCATTTTTATTTTATAAGTCTGAATTCTTCCATGCCAAACACATTACTGCATTTAGTCCTTATCACCTCTCAGTGGTTAAACATTTAGCCACCTCTAAAGTGGAAGAAGGGCATAGAGAGAAAGGCATTTTCTTAGCTTTTGCTATGCCATTTGAGGACTATTAGTATGGTTTCTTTTATTTTTTAGTGTTTTAAGCTTTTCTTCTCCCTTAAGAACCACAACCCCCACAACCCAAACAAATCTACCTCTACATACTTTCCTTCCCTTCCTCCCCCTTCCTTCCTTCCTTCCTTCCTTCCTTCCTTCCTTCCTTCCTTCCTTCCTTCCTCTATTTATCTACCTACTTATGTATTTGTTATTACATTTTTGTGAATAAATGGGAGTTTCTAGTGCTTAACCTAAAGCCTGTTGCTTTCTTTTGAAAATAATGAAAGTATTATTTGTATGTGGGCATATTCTATTTAGAAATAAACTTTACGGTTATTCTTCATAACAATGAAATTAATTTTATATATTAAAAATCAAGTTTTAAAGTTGTTTCAAAATGTAGAAAGAGTTAGAGAATGCTCAGATGGAAAAGGACAAATTTGAAGAAATTCAAGTGAAATTTTACCACTAATCAGAACAACATGATCTGTCTCAAACATTAGAAAATGATTTTGTTTTCTTTGTAGTCCTATAATTTTTTCTTGAGTATATTTGTGTTTATACATTTAAAATAAGGAAACAAAGAAATAAGGAGACAACTACTGTTTTTTGACTAATTTTTAAATAATTAAGCTCATTTTTCCTTTAATGAACTTCTTCATTAAATACTATTTATTATAATTTTAATAACTAAATTTTCAGGTTCTCAAGTTTGTTTCAAATTATTAAATCTTCCTATCAGGAAGGTATTGTATACTTTTTTCTTTCTGAAGAAAAATCTGACTAGTGTAACAGTTGTGCTAAATTTTTTTAATTAAGTTAAAACATTAACTTTTCTGTCATTTTGTACTATAGTTAAATATAACAAATTTCATTACATTGCATGTTTATTATGTTTGATTATAACATAGGTGCTTTAATTTTAGGCCTTTGAAGACAATTTAGTTGAAGCAAAGAAAGAAATTGAAGTATCACAGAGTAAATATAATGCTCTATCATTACAGTTGAATAATAAACAGACCGAACTTATTCAAAAGGATATGGATATTACCCTGGTCAGGCAAGTATATTCTGTTTTCAGTTTAACATTATAGAAATGTCATTAGTCATTTGGTATGATATCATTTATGTTTATTATGAATACCCCTAAAATGACAAAAGTATGTCTTTTACAGGTACATATGTTTCTGCATTGAAAAACTGGAATTATGTACACTAAACTGGGGATAGTTTTGTAGGAGAATAAGGAAGGTCACAGGATTAAGAATGCATAGGCAAGGATTACCCTTATTTCACTTTTTAAGGACAATGTATTCATTCATTGTTTATTCAAGTTCCTGGCCATGCATTAAATGACAATCATATTGTTATAATCAACAATAATAAATGAGAAACAGAATTTTAAATTTTTATTTTATTCCTATATAGTTTCAGTTTGTGAATTATTCTTTCTATATCAACATTTTAAAATTTTTAGTACTACTCAAAAAGTGGAACTTCAAAAGGTAAACATGCTATACTTGTTTTTTTAAAGTGTTTTGAAACATGTTATTTACTTCATAATTGCCTTGATTAAAAAATAGTGTCATAGACTATAGATTAGGACAGGATTTTTGCTTGGTTAACAGACTATATATGGATTTACATATAAACATATATACATGCACATATATGTATATATGTGTGTATATATTTATTTTGGTGGCACCATAGCATGACATTGAAGGTATGCTTATAATGGTAAATGATAAAGTTAATTGTTTAAACAAAGAGTCTTTATATCAGATGGTGAAAGTGACTGCCATTCTGGTATACATTTGGGTAGAGTTATTCTTTTGATAACTTTAAGTTGTGAATTTTCTTTCATTTTAGTGGATATTGATAAGAAGGCTAAATTAGTGCTGAATGCTGGTACTTTTTATAATTCCATTTGGTGAAATGTACAGTTTTGTACATTTAAGTATACCGTTATGTTGTTTATGACATATAAACATGAGCTGTGTGTTGTATTCAAGACACACAAAGCCACGATTGTGGAAAAAATGTCCTAGGCACTTCCTTATTTGGATATGCTTTTTTGATAAACAATGAGGATGACTTAGCTCTATTTCTATATGGATTAATTTCTTTGGGATTCATAATTATTTATATATTTTATTGAACATTTGATCTATGTTACTCTTTGTATTATGGGATATTGTTGTGAACTACCTCAAGTATATTTTGTTCAGAGTTAAAGTACATAAGTCTATATGCACATATAATAATTATTTATCTCTAATACATAATGAATATCTAAACATGCTTACTGAGAAGTTGGATATAAAAACTATTAGCCAATTAAGTTGTATAAACAAAACTTGGCTTAATAGGTAATGATTCGATAATTGAGGTGAAAATTTTTTTGGACATTAGTTGTGAATCTTTTTTTAAATTTTAATTTGTTATATATGACAATAGATTGTATTACAATTCATATTACACATACAGAGCACAATTTTTCATATCTCTAGTTGTACACAAAGTAGAGTCACATCATTCATGTCTTCATATATGTATTTAGGGTATTGATGACCATCGAATTCCACTGTCTTTCTACCCCTATGTTTCCTCCCTTCCCCTCCCTCCTCTTTTCCCCTTTGCCTTATCTAGAGTTCATCTAATCCTCCCACCCCCCACTCCCCCACAGCATATTATGAATCAGCATCCTTAAATCAGAGAAATCATTTGGCATTTGTTTTTTTGGGATTGGCTAACTTCACTTAGCCTTATATTCTCTAGCTCCATCCATTTACTGTAAATGCCATGATTTTATTCTCTTTTAATGCTGAATAATATTCTAGTATGTATATATACCACATTTTCTTTATCCATTCATCTACTGAAGGGCATCTAGGTTGGTTTCACAGTATAGCTATTGTGAATTGTGCTGCTATAAACATTGACAAAAATGAGTCATAACGGTATAGTCCTAATTTTGGTTAGGAAAATACTTAAGTCAAAATCCTGAAATTGAATTCAGTTGGATTGCTACTTTTCCTAGGCATTTAGCAGAAGCAAGTGTAAATTACCTCTGGAGGATGAAAAAACAATTCTGATCTTAAATTTTGTCTGTAGTTTTGCAAAATAATGGGTAACATGTAGTCATAAATAACAAGTATACAGTAAGGAAAGAGTAAACATTAAAAGATATAGGAACTAGAAACAAAGGAAAAGACCTAATTATTTGTCAAAAATATTAATTTATATAGAAAATTCCATTATAGATATATTGTTTAAATTAATGAGTTTTGCATGTTTGGTAGATACAATGTTAGGGTTTAAAATTCAATTACATTTTTATACTAGCAAAACAATTAGGAAATTAACTTAAAATAATTCAGTTTAGAATATATCTAATGATATGTACAGTAAATATAATTAAAGATGTAATTACACTGAGAACTATAACATTACTGAGAGAAATAAAAGGTCCAGTGCAGAGATATATACCAAGTTTAAGGTATGGAATACTCTGTATGAAGATGATATCAATTCTCTCCAGATAGCAGGTTCAGAATAATACCAACCATGGATTATCAAGGACATGATACTATTACCGCCCTTAGGCCAGAAGAAGAGAAATTATTGCCATTTTTTTTCCTCTTTACTTGCAGAAGGTTTATAATTTTGATGTAATTTCATTTGTCAATTTTAGCTATTTATTTCCTGAGCTATTGATGTCCTACTCAGGAAATTGTTGCTTATATGTTCTTATATGTTTTCCTCTAGTAGTTTTAGTGTTTCAGGTTTTAGAATGAGGTCTTTGATCCATTTTGAGAATTATTTTTTAATAGAGGGAGAGAGATAGGGATCTAATTTAAATCTTTCACATGTCAGTATCCAATTTCCTCAGCACTATTTGTGGAAGACACTGTCCTTTCTTCAAAATACGTTTTTGGCTCCTATGTCAAAAATCAGGTGACTGTAGGAGCATAGGTTAATTCCTTATTTCTCTATTTTATTCTATTGATCTGTGGGTTTATTTTCATGCTAGTACCATGATGTTTTTGTTACAGTGGCGCTATAGTATATTTTGAATTCTGATATTGTGATGCCTCCAGCATTTTTCTCTCAGAATTGCTTTGTTAATTTGGAGTATTTTGTGCTTACATATGAGTTCAATCCCCGGTACCACAAAAAAAAAAAAAAAAAAAAAAAAAAAAAAGAAAAAAAAAAAAAGAAAAGAAAATAGAACCTCAGTCTGGAATTAAATAATTAAATAATTAAATATCCATTACTTACTTGGGAGCTTCAATTACCATGCAAAGTGAGTGAAGGAGCAGGAATTTTAGGCATGAAGAGATAAAAAGTAATTAAACATAATACATTATTGTGACGGCTACTTTTTACTGATGAGCTCAGATATACTGAATTAGCCACCCAGGTTGATTCTGCACAGACAAAGCATATCCTAGAGCAATCTGTCAGATAGAAGAAGATAATTTATCTGACTACTGGTTTCCTTTTATGTTTCATCTTCCATTGGTCAGAATTCATACCCATGTCCTGATCGCATTTTATCATAGTCTTGGAACTTGTATAAAGAGACTAAGCATAGAGTATACTGTTTAGCCTCAAGAGATGAGCCATATTAATTGTATAAATTTCCCCTGCAAGAATGGTAATTCATAGGATGAGGCAGAAAAAGGGGAAGTCTAAGAACTAGGTGAAATTGAAGGTGAATAGATACATAAAATGTGCTTGATAAAATAAATATTTAATAAGAGAGAGGAAAACTATTTTAGGTACTCTGTTTGTAGCAATGAGAAAAGAGTCCCTGCTCTCAGACATGCCCTTACATCTTGACTTCCAACTGATGTTTCAGATAGATGTAATGACTTTTTTTCCCCATATTTTTTTTTCTGATTTCTTCAGTTGTTCCTCCCTAGGAGTATACTATTCCTTTGATTATACACAATGATTTTTTCTTAATTTTACTCACCCATTTCCTTTTAATAAGTCCTATTTGCTTTTCTTTATTTGTTTTCAAATGAGGAGAGATCTAGACAAATTCATTGTTATCAAATAGTCCAGATGTATGAGTTTTGTTGTTTGTTGCTTCCTTTGATACTAATCAAATTCTACTTTTTATATTTTCATATCAGTGTGCCCATATCCCATCTATTTTCCAGAGGGTGGCATAGGGATTAAAAGAAATATATACATAAATTATGCTTCTATTCCACCTACTAAGAGTATGCCCAGAAAATTGCACGAGTGATGAGATGAAAATATAGTCTTCCTTCAGTTGAGTTATTGTCAAGTGCCTCATAATAGTACAAGCATCTTCCTACTCTTGAGTATGTTTCCTATGATTAAAGATACATATATTTTGTTGCACTTGATCTGTAATATAAATCAATTGGGCCCTACTGATTCTGAACTTCTAAGAAATAGTAAATATCTTCTAACATTGAAGCAGAAATGAATTTGGTCTTTTACATCATATTGAAAGATGATGTTCTTTACCTTCACTGTGTCCCCTTTATGAATACATTTACTTAATTCTCCTCCCTAACATATATCTTCACTATTCTCTGATATGCTATTGCTTATATCCTTTGATCATTTTTTTCCAATTTTATTCATGGATAATGGCAGTATTATTATTATAATGGTCTGCATTATTACTGTGAGTTTCATTTCCTCTCCTCTTGTATCACATTCCCTGGGAGCATCGTGCCACTATTAGTTCTTTTCTTTCCCCTCCTCCATTTTTGGACTATTATTTTGTGCAAGTGTCTATTTTTGATTAATTACAAAAGATGGCATATGCAAATGTATCAGTATGGGAACAGGCATTGTGGTTGTGGTTAGAGAATATTAATGTCCTGAACATATAAAAAGTAGTGCTTATTTCTCCCATATTATTTTCTGTCCATTTTCAACAACTGCCTGCAGATTTATTTTGCTCTTTTAAGATTTGTTTTATGTAAATGAATCACCAGTTTGAAGCTATAGGCACAGAGAAAAATACCATGTAAAAAAATAAGAGTCTCCATGCAGAGAAATCTGTGAACAAAATTCAGCACCCATTCATGATAAAGACACTGGATAAACAAGGGATAAAAGGAACTTACCTTAGTATCATAAAGGCTACATAAATGACAAACCCCAAACCTGTCTCATAGTAAAAAGCTGAAAACATATGAGTAAAAGCTGAAAATATTGCCTTTAAAATTCAGAACAAGAAAAGGCTGTTTACTCCTATTCAATGTAGTACCAGAAATTCTAGCCTGGGCAATCAGGCAAGAGAAGGAAATAAAAAGGATAAAAATTGGAAAGGAAGAAGTTAAAATATCACTGTTTGCAGATTATATGATCCTGTACATAAAAGATTCAAAAAGTTCCACCAGAAAATTGTCAGAGTTAAAAAACAAATTATACAAACTATGAGGTTACAAAATTAATAGCTTTCTTATACACCAATGGTGGTTCTGCAAAGGTAATCAGGAAAATAATTCCATTTATAGTAGCCGCCAAAACAAGAGGAAACAACAACAACAATAGAATCATCATCATTAACAACAGCAACAAAACAGCTCTAGGAATAAATCTAACCAAGAAGGTAAGAAGACCTCTGCAATGAAAATTACAAATGTTGAAGAAAGAAATCAAATAAGACACAAATATGGAACAACCTCCTGTGTTCATTAACAAGCAGAAGTAATATTATTAAAATGACCATATTACCAAAAGTAATATATAGATTCAATACAATCCCTATCAAAATACCAATGACATTCTTCATAGAACTGGAAAAACCAGTCTTAAAATTCATTTGAAAGAATAGGAAAAGCAGGGCTGGGGTTGTGGCTCAGTGGTAGAGCACTTGCCTGGCTCGTGCACGCACATGTGAGGCCCTGGGTTTGATCCTCAACATCACATAATAATAAATAAATAAAATAAAAGTATTGTGTCCAACTACAACTAAAAGGTAAATAAAAAAAAAAAAAAAGAATAGGCGAAGCAATTCTATGCCAAAAAAAGCAATGTTACAGCCATTATAGTAGCCGACTCAAAATTATACTACAGAGCTATAATCACAAAAACTGCATGGTACTGGCATAAAGACAGACACACGCACCAAATGCACAGAATAGAAGACACAGAGAGAAACCAAGAAGATGCAGTCATGTGATCCTTGACACAGGTGTCAAAAACATAATTGGATAAAATCAGTCTTTTATATAAGTGGTGCTGGGAAAACTGGTTATCCTTATATAGAAGAATGAGAGAATAGATCTTTATCTCTCACCCTACACAAAAGTCAGCTTAAAGTGGATCAAAGGCCTCAAAATTAGATGAGAAATTGTGCAACTCCTAGGAGAAAACGTAGGGTTAACACTCCAACCTGTAGGCATAGGCAAAGACTTTCTCAATAGGACTCCTAAAGCTAAGGAAATAATACCAAGAGTTAATAAATGGAATGGCATCAAACTAAAAAGCTTCCACAAACAAAATAAACAATTAAGAATGTAAAAAGAGAACCTACATAACAGGAGAAAAATCTTTGTTGGCTACTATTCTGACAGAGGATTAATATGCAGAATATATAGAGAACTCAAAAGAACTTAAGACCCCCCCCCAAAAAAAAAACCCAATAATCCAGTTAATAAATGGACAAATTAAACAGACATTTCTCAAAAGAAATACAAATGGTCAACAAATTTAAAAAAATGTACAACATTGTTAGCAATTAGGGAAGTGCAAAATAAAAATTACATTGAGATTCCATTTCATTGCAGCCAGAATGGCAGCCATCAAGGTTACAAACAACAGGACTGGGGATATAGTTCAGTGGTAGAGTGCTTGCCTAACAGACATGATGCTGTGGGTTCGATACCTAGCACTGCTAAAAACAAACAAAACCAAAACCAAACCAAACCAAACAAACAAAAAAATCCACAATAATAAATTCTGGAGAGGATGTGAAGAAAAAGAAACACTTTTACATTGTTGGTGGGATTGCACATTAGTATGTTCACTTTGGAAATCAGTATGAAGATTCCTCAAAAGAGTAGGAATGGAACCCCCATATGAAAGCTATACCACTCCTCAGTATTTATCCTAAAGAATTACTTTCAGCATAGTATAGTGCAACATGCGTACACATTTAGAGCAGCACAAATTACAACAGTCAAACTATGGAATCAGCCTAAATACTCATCAATGGATAAATGGATAAAGAAAATGTGGTATGTTTTATTGAACCATAAAGAAGAATGAAATTATGTCACCTGCTAGAAAATGGATGGAACTTGAAAACATATGTCAAGCAAAATAGGCAAAACTCAGAAAGTCAGGGGTTGTATGTTTCTCTCATATGTGGAGCTAAAGCAGAAAAAAGAAAAGAAAGATGGGGGTGGGTCTTATGAAAAATGAGGGGAGAAATCAGTAGAATAAAATGACTGGGGGAGGCAGGAGGAGAGGGAAAGGAGAAATACTGGAGATGATATTAGTTAAATTATATAGTTATATTGTATATATGTGCATGTCTAACACTGAATCCCCCATTATATACAACTATAATGTACTAATAAAAAATATGGGAAAATTAAAAAAGAAAATGTACCTTGTTTTCCCCGTCTTCCTTTTCACACTCTAAATCTTTACTTTATGGAAGTCCAAAGTTCTTGATGTAGCCTATGTATATCTTTCCTACCTTCCCTCTTATCATCTTTTCCACTTCGAGCATTACAGTCTTTAACACACTATGCTATTTGTCATCTCTATAAAAAAAAAATGAAAAAAAGACTCCAAATCTCCAAAATATGTAATATAAAGTGCATTTTGATGAAATCTATCTCTAAAAATTTCTCTTCAGATTGAATATACAAAATAACTTTCAATGTTGTGTGATCTGCATCACACAATATTAACTATCCCAGAATTTTCTAGAAATGTTTATACTAGAGGTATGGTTCTCCTGGACCCTTTGTGCCATCATTACCACCACTAGTTCATTTATTTGTCCTCCTGCTTATCAGTTTTACCCTGGTGACTTGGAAAGACTAGTTTTCCCTTGTCTTGCTCTTCTTTGTTCTGACTTTTTTGCTTCATTATCTTCTTCAAATTGGATTAGAGGAATCGTAGGAATCCCAGCTAGGCCTCCAAGGTTAGAAACTAGAATTGATAGTGTTGTTTTAAAGAACTCTCATTTGAAAATGAAAGCTTTTTGCCTTTGGGATTTAAAAAAATATGAAATTTTTGTATAATATAAAATGGAGGGTTGAGTTCTGTCTATTCAAAACTATCTGATAACTATAGTTGACAACAGTACTTATCAATTCTTGGAACTGAAGTGTTAACTTAATTTCAATAAGAAGGTGGTACTATGACTATATATCCAGGATTTTTATTGCTAACAAGCTATAAAAGAAAATTGATAAGTATTTGCCTTTGAAAGTCATAGTAGTTCTATCAATACTTTCTAGGTGTATGTGATAAATATTAAATACTTTATATATTATTTCTTTTATTAATAAGTTTGCCTGCAGTAAAAAGTAATAGATGAAAAATAGGAAGCTGATCTATAACCTTAGATGAACACAATTATTTAACTGAGATGATTTTTATTCATGCTCCTTTCTGTTTATTGCTTGCTTTGCACAGGAAAGAATTGCAGGAGCTGCAAAATCTTTACAAACAGAACAGTGCACATACAGCACAGCAAGCAGAGCTGATCCAGCAGCTTCAGGTTCTCAATATGGACACACAAAAAGTACTAAAAAATCAGGAAGATATCCATACAGCTGAAAGTATATCATACCAAAAAGTATGCTTCTATTTTGTTATAAAATATAAATTTATATATGTGCACATTGGGGAATATATAGAATCCATTTTTTTAAATTTAGCATTTATTTATTACTTCCCTTTACGTGTATCTTTTCTTTTCCAAATTCACAATGAAATATGTGAAGTTCAACTGGGTAATATTTAATATTTCATCTGTTTATTAGTGGTTATGAGAACTGAATTATTTATAATGTAGACATAGCTTTATTCCATAGATATTATATTTATAAATTTTGACATCTACTATGAAACTTCTAGGGTTGTAACCCCTAAACTGGAAAGGATTTGGGGAATAGAACTATTCAGGATTCTGCTATGAGAAATTAATCAAATGTTATTCTAGTTTATGATCTATAACGGACTTTTGTAATAAAATTTGTACATTATGTTATTAGCAGATCTGCACAAACACAAAGGGGAATGTTGATGAGATCTTCAGGG
This sequence comes from Tamias sibiricus, assembly GCA_025594165.1. Taxonomy (NCBI): domain Eukaryota; kingdom Metazoa; phylum Chordata; class Mammalia; order Rodentia; family Sciuridae; genus Tamias; species Tamias sibiricus. Next base: position 165,862,670 of record CM046657.1, read on the forward strand.
TCAATAATTTTGAAGGTGTTTTCCTCTTTATTTTGTATGTTTCTTTTAGTAGTCATTTCACTTTACTGTTGGTTCAGGAGCACCTTAAGTAGGTTTATCTAGCTATTTAGTTATGCTAACTGACTCAGAAGCAGTAATTATAGCTAGTAGGTTTCCAAAAAATAATTATTGAGTTTTTAAATACATTTTGTATAATTTGTGAAATTATTTATATGAATAGTTTAGTTTGTATATATATTAACCCTATGAAAGCAATGTTATTTCCTTTAATAGTTGAAGCTGGTGACATTTTAAGAGTTTAACTAGTAAAATCCATTTTGTTTCTACAAATTGGGTTTTTTTTTTCTTTTAATCCTTTCTCCTGAAAAGGCGTGATGAAAACCTAATCTCTAATATATATAATTAACACAGAATAAATAACTTCATTATGTAACATTAAACACATTTTTATTTTATTATATTTTTGTTGTTTGTTTTCTTAAACATAATTTTGAATGATGTTTTCACATAATGGTTTTTACTGTGCATTCTGTCTGTGTTGCCTTCTTGTTTTCCCAAGGGCATAAATGATACCTAGCAGGAGAGTAGAGCCTATCCTCTCTGCTTCAACTAAAGCAGTTCTACCTTTTTATTTTGTATGATGAAATTATCCCCTGTGCTTTTGTTTCTAAACCAGACTCCATTGCTAAATGATTTGAAAATTTACACCTTATATGTAACTTTCTTTTTTTATTTTTTTCCTCAACATTTGTTATCATTGATAATTCTTCCTTGAAATCCTTTTTTTTTTTTTTTTTCAGTTGTTCATTTCCTGGCTTCCAATGTACTACAATACTTCCTTCAGTTCCTGTCTGTTCCTTTTTATTTTCTTTTTTGGTCCTTCCTAGTCTTTATCTCATGTGTTAAAATGTCCCCGGCCTCAGTTGTAGGACCTATTTTTATTACTGCTTAAACTCCCAACCTAGGTGATTTTATCCAATCACTTATGCTTTCAAAATCATACTGTCTGATTTCTGGGGACTCCCAAGTTTGTCTTTTGAATGTCTTCCTGAATCTCTAGGAAAGAGTATATCTATTTGCTTACTCAGTAATTTCTTTGCTTTGATGCCTAAAGGAATTCTGACACTCAACATGTTCAAAACTAACTTTTCTGCTTTGTTTTAACACATGTCCAGAATTCTATTTCCTATCAACTCTGCTATCAACATTCTATCCATGCCACTATCATGGATTATAGCAGTAAGTTGCCACTTGTTTTCTTTACTCTGCTCTCATGCCTTTGAGTATACTTTCAACACATGTCAAGACAGTCTTCCTGAAACTTAGCATATCAAATCTGGTTATTCCTCTTTTCCCTCCATTGTTTTCCTAGTACATAAAAAATAAAAGCCTGTGTTCTTATTACAACCTGTGTGATACTACACTTTTCTTCTGTTTATTTGCTCCATTTTAGCTATATTAACCTTATTTTTGTTCCTTGAACGTGCCAGGTATTTTTTTCAACCTCAAGGTCTTTGTACTTGCTTACAGTGAGTGCCTGAAGTCCCCTTATCAGCATAGATACCATCTACTTACTAAATTTGGAGAGACAGAACTATTATTTCCTTCCTATTATTATAACTTGTTCTAAATTAAATTTGATCTCAATATTTTTGAAACTTAACATACTTTTCCACTAGTATTATGTTTATCCTCTCCAAGAAATATGAGAAAGAAATATCTAAGTGGTGGAAATGTATTGTGCTTATGAATATTACTGAGGCAGAAAAAAGCCAAAAAGAACAAACTAAGATCTGCTGCTTTGAAAAATTGGCTTACTTTTCCTTTCTTTAGTCTATTTTTTGTCCTCTATTTCTCAATATTGAATTTCATTTTCCTTTTATTTGTTCCTCAGACATTCTTCTGCAGTGTGTGTGCATGCATATGTTTGTGAAATTTATTGATATTTAACTTAATTCTTAATCTGAAATTGTAGTTCTCACTATAGTATTTTAATTTTGAAGTTATTTTAGGTACTTATAGGAGATCATAATGTTTGCATTAATATCCTCAAATTAACTCAATTCAGAATTGTTTTTTAATTATTTATACTTTATAAATTTTGCCTGCAGTTAGGAGACATTACAATTCTTTTTTGTTTGATAGTTTAGATATAAGTAGTTACTAATAAAAAAAAAAGAATCTGTACAATTCCATCTCCCAAAGGCAAATACTACTAACACTTTGAATATTTCCTTTCAGCTTTCAAGTAAATTTTAACATATTTGTAAGCACACTAAAAATGTCTTCCACTGGCTGTATGCAATGGTTCATTCCTGTAACGCCAGCTCCTGGGTGGCTAAGACAGAAGGATTGCTAGTTTGAGGCCATCCTGGGCAACCTAGCAAGTTTCTGTCTCAAAAAATACAAAGTTCTGGGGATATATTCAATGGTAGATCAATAGTGGGTTCATTTCCTAGTACTGCAAGAACAATAACAAAATAGCAAAAATATTATATTAAAAGCTATGACATATAATTATTTTAGAAATAATAATTTAATTCATTTAACCATTTTATAACATCAATTATATATTATTTAAAATTTTCACTAGTATAATAAAGTTGGAGTAAACATCTCTTTGTTATTACTTCAGACTCTTAGTAATTATTAGAATGAAATGAAAAGAGACACAGGTGCAGACGCACGCATACACACAAACACACATGCACACACTCAAACCCATCCACCCAGGAAATTGGTCTTTTTATGATGAAGTTAGTAACAGCATATCAACAGTGTGTAATTAACTTTTAATTGGGTCATAAATGAAGATAAGACTTGTTTAAATTTTTAAACAAGAAGGCTCAGGGGATTGTGGAGTTTGAAGGGAACCTGTTTGCCACATTATCAGTAAATATTAAATCATTCAATTTTAAGGAGTTGTATACTATGGTAATCCACTTTGGGTGATGCAATGTTAAAACTATGAATGCTTATTTGAATGCTTATAGTATCTTAAAACTTAACAGGGATATTTCTATATGTATTGAAACATTATTCTTGTTCACTTAATTTTAGTTTGAGTGGCTAAATTGGGCTGCATGGTATAAAAATATGGAAAAAATAAGAATACAAGTGCTAGAATTAGATATTGAAGTATCCCCCCCAAAGCTAATGTGATAAGACTTGGTTGATTCCTGTGGCATTATTGGGAGGAGGTGGAAGATGAAGGAGATTTCACCTTTAGACTGAGTTTAAAGGTGACAGACTTATTTATCTGGCAGAGGAAATTTCAAGGAGGCATAGCAATCATGCAGCAGCATAGGTTTTACTGTCTGCTTTTAGCTAAATTTATAATGAGAATTGGGAGCAAAATAAGACTGAAAATATTTGAAAAACTTTCAGTTTGGCCAGAAAAGAAGTACATTTACAGTTATGGCCAAGTGGGTATAGAGATTAGTACCAATTAAAATGAAGCCAAGTATTTTGCATCTGTACAATAAGAAAGATGCCTTAAGGGCATCTCAGGAATCAGCAAGAACCCACCCATTGAAGACTCAAGGGTGTAAAAGTATAAATTCCTTTTAAAGGTCTTTCATTTGAGAAAGGGCCTTGGGCATCCTATTTATATAGGGTCACCTAGGCAATTGTTTCCCTGGGTTTTGTTTCCCCATGTTCAGCCATAAAGTTATACAAACGCAAGGCACTACAACCCTGGTTCACTGGTAGCAAATGGAGGAACCCATGACGTTGGTTTTAGCAAGCATTTAGAAAGCAGGAGTTGTGGTGTCTTGGAGTCTTTCACCAAGATTTCAAAGAAAAGCACATGGGAGGCCAGGCAGTATATGGTGGGGTCAGAGTTCTCGCAAGCAGTTCCTGACAGGGCAATTTGTAAAGCTGTGAGAATGAAGCCAGAGCTGCAGTGAAGACCCAAGACAGTTAGAGATGCCAAGCATGTGGAATGCCCTTTGAAGGAAGCTGCAGGCACCAAACCAATGTAGCCCAAGATAGTGGCCATGTGGGCTGCAGCTGACAAGATAATAGGATCATATCATGCCACTATGTGACCTACATGCCAGACATGAGACAATGGGATTTAATCTTTGCCAACTGGATTTTGGTCTTAGTTTGGACCTTCCCCTTCTTTCTATGACTTTTCCTAATGTTTGGAATGGAAGTGTTACCCTGTGTCTTTCTCACCATTATATATTGGAAATATGTAACTTTCTTTTTGATTTTTATTGGGACTCACAGTTGGGTTTGCCTTGAGTTTCAGAGGAGACTTTGGGCTTGGACTTTTCTTCAGTGCTGGCAGTGTTAAGACTTTGTGAACTGTTGGAGATGGATTGAATGCATTTTTGCATTCTGAGATTGACATGAGCTTTTTGTGGCCCAGGGGAAGAATGGTATAGTGTGTATGTGAAGTATCCTACAAAGGCTCATATAATCAAGGCTTGATTGTCAGCCTGTGGCAATACTGGTATGTGGTAGAATCTTTAGAAGGTCATTCCTAGTGGAAAGAAGGTAGGTCATTGGAGGTATGCCCTTGAAGGAGGATCCATGTTTGTTTGGACCACAACCTCTTCCTGTCTCCCCTTTGCTTCCCCACTGGTCTGAGCTGAACAGGTTTCTTTTACCACATACTTTCATCATGATGTACTCCCTTACTACCATAGGCACTTAAGCAAGCAGGCCAACAAACCATGGACTGAGTTTTGAAACTGTGAGCCAAAATAAAATTTCCTCTGTAAAAGTTGATTTTCTCAGGTGTTTTGTCATAGCAATGAAAAAGCTAACAAGTGAGAAAACCTTCCATCTAGATCACAATTATATATAAAATAAAGAGTGTAAAAAATGTACTATAAGCCAGGGAAAACGTGCCTTTCCATTTATATGCATCTTTTCAGAACAGTTGCTTTCATCAGCTTTTTTTTTTTTTTTTTTCTGCTGTGACCAAAAGACCTAGAAAAACAACATAGAGGAGATAAATTTGGGATTCACAGTTTCAGGTGTCTCAGTCTATAAATGTCTAGTTTCATTGCCCTGGGCCACAGTTGAGGCAGAACATCAGGGCAGAAGGGTGTGGCAGAGCAAAGCAACTCAGGACATGGAAGTGGAGAGAGATCTGATTACCAGGGCCAAAATATATACCCCCAAAGGCACTCTGCCAGTGACTCACCTCCTCCAGCTACAATCTATCTGCCTAGAGTTACCACCCATTTAATCTTTTTAAGTGGATTGAACTGATTTTTAGGGCTTTCATAACCCAGTCATTTCACATCTAAATTTTATTGCATTGTCTAACACATGAGATTTTGGGGACAGCTCATATCTAAACTGCAACAACAGTATTATGTAAACTGAGATAAAAAGGCAAGCCACCCTAAGCCACCATTAGTTGTAATGATGAACTATTATTGAATTTATTGTTTATCATGTTTTTACAATTAGGCTTTTGTTTCTTTATTTGCATGTCACACTAACCCTTTGTGAATATATTATTACTTGTTATAATAATTACTATATTTATTTTATAAATCAGATATCTGAGTTTTAGATTATTGTCTAAATTCAAACAACTACCTTTGTAGAATTCAAATCTCATTAATATTGAGTTCAGAATCCATAAACTTAAACTTTATTTTAAGGCCCACAATATAAGTTCATTTATACCTGGAATAATATGATTAAATCCTTAAAAGATTCAGTTAAACAAATTCTACAAACTTGTATTGTAGAATTCTCATCAAAATTCTTTCAATATTGAATAACCTTTAATGTTACACAACTTACCCTGATATCTGAATTGTTATTCAGAAGACTCCATTGTGTGTTTGTTTATTTATTTTTTTTGTGAAAGAGTATACCATATTACTAGATTCTGTGAAAGGGGACTCCATCATTACTCCATCGTTTTCCCTGATTGCACATATTTAGTTTGTTTTTCTTTTTAATTTGGCTATAATATCATGGTATTTAATTTTTCAACTTCTGCAGATTTTTTACTAAACTTCTGTCTACCCAGACTTCCATTGTTTGTTTACATCAAATTAGTCATTCTAATCCTAGATTATTTTACTTATGTCTTGTGTTATGCAGTTTTTTTTTAGTCACTGTGACCAAAAGACCTGATAAGAACATCTAAAAGGAGGAAAAGTTTATTTTGGCTTAAGGTTTCAGAGGTCTTAGTTCATTGTTAACTGACTTAAGTGCTCTGGGCCTATGATGAGGCAGAACATCAGACGGAAGGGCATGGTGGAGGAAAGATATCAGCTCAAGGATTTGGGAAATATAAGAGAGCATGAAGAGCTAGGAACAAATATAAAATCCATAAAGCACACTCCCAGTGACCTACTTCCTTCAACCAGGCTCTACCTTCCTACATTTACCACCCAATACTCCATTCAAATTATGAATCTATTAAATTGATTAATCCAATAATTAGGTTATGACTCCCATAATCATTTCACTTCCTGGATTAATAGGTGAAGGGCAAAAACCACACCAGGACCACCTTGTAGTAAAAGGGGTTTATTTACGGGCCCTTATGGCCGGTGGGGAACCGAAGGGGACACATGGAGAGAAGGGAAGAGAAGGAAAAACGGCAGGGAGGAGACGGGCGCGGATGGGGCTGAAGAGGAAAAAAGGGCCGAGTTCCTGCCTAGTGGGGGTTTAAGTAGCAACTTGAGGGGTCTGAAGGATCCCTGACTCTATAGGCTGCTGGGGGTCAGAAGTGAGACTTGCACACTCAGTATTGGCTCAGAAAGGGAGAGCCCTCCCTTGGCTGAATTCCGGAGAGGTGAGTATTCCTAGGATCAGGAAGGGTGGGGACATGGAGCCAGCCAAAGATGGAATCTCACGAGAGATGGGCACTTCTGGGAAGGCACCTGGGGGTGTGGCCTGCCAGCCTGAATTTTATCTAATGGACACCTCATATCTAAACCATAATGCCTTTATTCATATATTTTTATAGGATATTCCCAATGCATTTCAACAATCTAGTAATCCACGAAATGAGATTAAACTGTTTACTTGAATACTCAGATTTTAAAAATATTTTCACATAGATTAATTTTAATATTTCAAAATTTTATTTGGAGTTTAGGTGTGAGACTCAGGTGAGTTGAATTAAAAAATATATTAACAATTTTATCCCCAGGTATTACTATGCTTAGTTATTCAAGAATTAGATATTTATGTATTTATTTATTTATTTATTGTTAATTGGTGTTTTATAGATAGTCATAAAAGTGGAATTCACTGTGATAAATTTATATATACTCATAGCATAATTTTGTCAGGTTCCTCATTTCCTCCCCTTTCCTGTCCTTCCTCCCTCCCCCTACACTTCATTCTACTCCACTGACATTCCCTCTGTCTGTATGATATATGATCCTTACCCCCCTTTTTTCCCCTTTGATCTATCTTCTGCATATTAGAGAAAACATTTGATCCTTGATTTTCTGAATCTGGTTTATTTCACTTAGCCTGATGTTCTCCACTTCTGTTCATTCACTGGCAAATCTGAGTGAAACTACATTATGTATATAGCTCATTTTCTTAATCCATTCATTTGTTGAAAGGTACCTGGGCTGGATCTATATCTTGGCTATTGTGAGTTGTGATGTTATAAACATTGACGTTCCTGTATTACTGTAGTATGCTGACTTTTTTCTTTTGGCTAAGTGTTGAGGAATGGAATAGAAGGGTCATATGGTGGTTCCATTCCTAGTTTTTTTTTTTTTTTTTTTTTTGATACCAGGAACTAAACCCACATCCCCACCCCTATATTGTATTTTATTTAGAGATAGGGTCTCACTAAGTTGCTTAGCGCCTTGCCATTGCTGAGGCTAGGCTGGCTTTTAACTTGCAATCCTCCTGTCTTAGCCTCCTGAGCTGCTGGGAGAACAAGCATGCACCACTGCACCTGGATTTTTTATTTTATTTTTATTTTTGTATCAGGGTTTGAACCCAGGGGTGTTTAGCCACTGAGCCATATCCCCAGCCCTTTTGAAAATATTTAATTTCATTTTGTTTCATATGGATTTCCAGTTTTCCTAGCACAATTTGCTGAAGAGTCTATCTTTTCTCCAAGATATGTTTTGAGCGCCTTTGTCTAATATGAGATAACTGTAATTATGTGGGTTTGTCTCTGTGTCCTCTATTCTGTTTTTTTTTTTTTTTTTTTTTTTTTTTTTTTGGTACCGGGGATTGAACTCAGGGGCACTTGACCACTGGGCCACATCCCCAGCCCTTTTTTGTATTTTAGTAGAGACAGGGTCTCACTGAGTTGCTAAGTGCCTCGCCACGGCTGAGGCTGGCTTTGAACTCGTGATCCTCCTGCCTCAGCCTCCCAAGTGCTGGGATTACAGGCGTGCGCCACCGCGCCCGGCTCTGTGTCCTCTATTCTGTACCATTGGTCTACTAGTCTATTTTTGTGCCAATACCATGCTGTTTTTGTTACTATTGCTCTGTAGTGTAATTTAAGGTCTGGCATAGTAATGCCACCAGCTTCACTCTTCTTGCTAAGGATTGCTTTGGCTAATCTGGGTCTCCTATTTTTCCAGATGAATTTCATGACTGCTTTTTCTATTTCTATGAAGAATGCCATTGGGATTTTGATTGGGATTGCATTGAATCTGTATCCTGCTTTTGGTAGTACGGTCATTTTGACAATGTTAATTCTGCCTATCCAAGAACAAGGGAGATCTTTCCATCTTCTGAGGTCTTCTTTAGTTTCTTTCTTTAGGGTTCTGTAGTTTTTATTGTATAGGTCTTTCACCTCTTTCGTGATTTCCAAGTATTTTATTATTTTTGAGGCTACTGTAAATGGGGTGTCACTGATTTATAGAAATGCCTTTGATTTATGGGTGTTGATTTTATATCCTGCTACTTTGGTGGAGTTTTTGGGGTCTTCTAGGTATAGAATCATATTGTCAGCATATAGTGCTAATTTGAGTTCTTCTTTTCCATCTATATCCCTTTAATTTCTTTTGTCTATCTAATTGCTCTGGCTAGAGTTTCAAGAACTATGTTGGTCTCCCTGAGTTGCTTAGGGCCTCACTTGGTTGCCGAGAATGGTTTTGAACTCGTAATCCTCCTACCTCAGCCTTCCAAGTAGCTGGGATTACAGGTGTGTACCACCATGCCCTGGTCATTCCTAGTTATTTAAGGAATCTCCATACTACTTTCCAGAGTGGTTGTGACAATTTATGGTCCTACTGACAGTGTGTAGAGTGTACCGTTTTCCCCTACATCCTCACTAGCATTTGTTATTATTTATATTCTTAATAATTGTCATTTTAACTAGAACAAGGTGAAATTTTAGTGTAGTTTCAATTTATTTTCCTAATTGCTAGAGAGGTTGAACATTTTTTCATATATTTGGCGGCCATTTGTGTGTGTGTTTTTTTTTTTTTTTTTTTGGTACTGGGGATTGAACTCAGCGGCACTCGACCACTGGGCCACATCCCCAGCCCTTTTTTTTGTATTTTATTAGAGACAGGGTCTCACTGAGTTGCTAAGTGCCTCGCCATTGCTGAGGCTGGCTTTGAACTCACGATCCTCCTGCCTCAGCCTCCCAAAGTGCTGGGATTACAGGCATGCGCCACCGCGCCTGGCTTGTGTTTTTTCTTTTGAGAAACATCTGTTTAGTTCCTCAACCCAATTATTGATTGAGCTATTTGTTTTTTTGGTGTAAAGTTTTTTTGAATTCCTTATATATTCTATATATTAATACCCTGTCAGAGAAGCTGGCAAAGATTTTCTCCTTTTCTGTAAGCTTTCTGTTCACGGTCTTTATTGTTTCCTTTGCTCTAGAGAAGCTTTTTAGTTTGATGGTGTCCCACTTACTTATTCTTGGTTTTGTAATGTCTGTGCCAATATGTTAGGGTGTTGACTTTGTTTTCTTCTAGCATTTGCAAAGTTTCTAGTATAATTCCTAAATCTTTGATCCACTTTTATTTGACTTTGGTGCAAGATGAGAAATGATGATCTCATTTCATTCTTCTACATGTGTTTATCCAATTTTTGCAACACCATTAGCTAAAAAGGCTATCTTTCCTCCAACTTATATTTTGACACCTTTGTGAAGTATCATATGGTTTGAAAAATGTGGGTTTGCCTGTGTGTCTTCTATCTCATTGGTCTTCATGTCTATTTTGATGCCAGTACCATGCTTTTTTTTTTTTTTTTTTTTTTTTTTTTTTACTATATTTCAGTAGTATAATTTCAGATCAGGTATTGTGATGCTTCCTGCTTTGCTTTTCTTGCTCAGGATTGCTTTAGCTATTCTGGGTCTCTTAAACTTCCAAGTGAATTTAAGATTTTTTTTTTTCTAATTCTGTGAAGAATACCATGGTATTTTGATGGAAATTGCCTTGAATCTCTGTAACACTTTTGGTAATATGGCCATTTTGGCAATATTAATTCTGTCTATTTAAGAACATGGGATTTTTTTTCCATCTTCTAAGGTCTTCTTCAATTTCTTTTTTCTGTGTTCTTTAATTTTCAATGTAGAACTCTTTTATCTCTTTGGTTAGATTAATTCCCAAGTGTTTTATTTTCTTATAGTTATTGTGGATAGAGTGACTTTCTTTCTTTCTTTCTCAGCAAAATCATTGTTGGAGTATAGGAAAGTACTTGATACTTTGCTGAATTTATCAGCTCCATAAGTCTTCTGGTGGAGTTTTTTTGGGTATTCTACATATAGAATCATGTCATTAGCAAATAGTAATTTGATTTTTTCTTTTCCTATTTGTATCTCTTTAATTTCCTTTTTGTTCTGATTTCTCTGGCTAGAGTTTCAAGGAATGTATTAAATAAGAGTGGTGAGAATAGACATCCTTGTCTTGTTCCCGATTTTAGAGGAAATGCTTTAATTTTTTTCTCCATTTTGTACTGTGTTGACTTTTAGTTTTTTCATATATAGCCTTTATACTATTGAGGTAAGTTCCTTCTATTCCTAATTCCTCAAGTGTTTTAAACATGAATGGGTGCTGGATTTTATCAAAGAACATTTTCTGAATCTATTGAGTTGATTATATGTTTCTTGACCTGTTATGATTTAGATTTTAGGAATCTACCAAAAGCTCATGTGTGAGACCATGGAAGAGAGTTTAAAGATGAAATGTTTGGGTTATAAGAGGTTTAACATAATCAGTACATTAATCCCCTGATACGGATTAATTTGTTGATAGCTGTAGCAGGTAGCCTGTGACTCAAGGAGGTGGGTTCCTGAAGGGGTTTCTATTTTGTTCTTAATGAGCAGGGCTGTTTCTTTGCTTACTGGTACCATGTCCCCAGCTGATTTTGTCTGCCTCACCCTTCTATCATGATGCTCTACCTTAGCTTAGGCCCAAAGGAATACAGTTGTTTATTTTTGCAATGAGACCTTTTAAACCATGAGTATCAAATAACCTTTTCCTTCTTAAAATTGTTCTAGTCTGGTCTTTTGTTCACAGCAGCAAAAATAAATAAATAAATAAACCAAACCTGACTAAAACATGCCCTTCAATTCTATTATTGATTTAATATGTTGAACCAACCTGTATTCCTGGGATGAAACCCACTTGATCATGGTGTATTATATTATTGATGTGTTTTTGAATGTGGTTTGCTAATGTTATTAAGGATTTTTGCATCTGTGTTCATCAGGGATATTGCTTTGTAGTTTCTGTATCAGGGTTATATCATCTTCAGGGTATTTACTTGGGAGTGTTCCTTTCCTTTCAATTTATTGGAATAATTTGAGGAAGACTGGTGTTAGTTCTTTTTTAAAGGTGTAGTAAAACTTAGCCAAGAATCCATCTAGCACTGGGTTTTACTTTATTGAAAGGCTTTTAGTTGCTGTTTTAATTTCATTATTTGACTTGTTCTGTTTGGATTTTTATGTCTTCCTGTTTCAATTTGGGCAGGAAATGTGTGTCTAGAAATTTGTTAATACTTCTAGGTTTTCCAGCTTATTAGAGTATACATTTTCAAAATAGTTTCTGCATTGATACTGATGGTGCCATGTTGTTTTCTCATACCACACTTCCATTTCCTCTCATTTCTTTTATTTTTAAAGTAGATTTATAACATAATATCCATTTTATTATCTTCAAAGTTTAGAAACTGTTGTCCAGAGTGGTAGGATGAGGGACATGAGTAGGGGAACAGGGTGAGTAAAGAAATCTAAAATGGTTTTTGAGAACAGGAAAGAAGTAAATCACATTTTTGGAGACATCTCCTTAACAAGTCAATAGTTTTATACCTGTATCTACTTACCATATAAATGGAGGGCCATTCTAAGAACAGAAATACTTATAAAGATAATTAAAAGTAAACTATTATATAATCTTGCTCTAAACAGGTGGACATTTATATAATGTTGGTGGTGGGGGAACTGGGAATTGAACCCAGGGACACTCTACCACTGAGCTATATCCTCAGTCTTTATTTTATTTTGAGACAGTGTTTTGCTAAGTTGCCAAATCTGACCTTGAACTTGAAATCACCTTGCCTAAGCCTTCTAAATAGCTGGGTTTATAGGTGTGTGCCACCATTTCCAGATTATAATAGTAAATATTTTTATCTTTTACAACATTACTATCCATACATGTGATTTAAATATTGATATGAATTATATCTTCATTTGTGATTTTCAGACTATAACATGTTTCAGATCCTAACTATGTATTTTATAACCTTTTTCTCTTTAGTGGTAATTACATTAAATAAATTAATACCAGTTTTAGGAAAAAAGAAGTTAACCTATGCATACTTTTTATCTAAACTTCAGATTATAGTTTTCTTCTTTTCATCTTCTTGTATAAATATACTTTTCCCTTAAAGAATTTATTATCTGACTAAATGTCACAAGTAGTATAATTAGTAAATGTAGAAAATTTGTTAAACAAGTTAGTGTCATTGGGTGAGAAAGCATATACCTTTTCAAAATTGTTTAAGTAATAAAAATATTATTTTGCTTTCCAATGCACATTAAAATATGGGAGAAAGTATACTTTAGCACAAGCCCCTGAAAATTGAAGGACTTGGAGTTTGGGGATTCGAATCTGATATTAACTTGTTTTCTATAATCTAGAGATTCTCTTTTTTCACTTTAGTTTTGCCAACAGAAAATAGCATGAAGAATAGTAAACATAATAAAGTTTACATATAGATTTTAATGAATCATACCTGTAAGATATATAGTAGAATATATGATTATATTTTCATAGGGTAGAATCTTGCAAAAATTGTGATAAAATTCCAGGATTTTTGTCTATTAAAGGAAAGGAATTATGGAGAAAAGTTTTCTCTGATAACTTCTCTGATGTATTCTGATTGCTAATAGAGAAAAAATTACTTACAATGCCTCAGCCAGAACAGATGAATGAATCTATTACCTAATTTAGTTACTTGAGAACTTTTTTTTAAACTCTACTGTTATTAATGAAATGAGAATAATGTAGTATCCAGGGCACTGGAATATCTAAACTTTTGTCTCCTTGCAATATCTCCTAGAAAAATAAGCATTTTACTAACCTGAGGCTTTGTCACCAGAAAATGCTTTAGAAATAAAGATAGACAAATCTTGTTTGAAGATGTTTTGGCTAAGTTTCTGCTGGACTGCGTCCTAGAATTAAAAATGCTGGAGGACTGTCTTTGCTTCTTATACTCTTATGTCTCCAACTTAGCAGTCTTATTGCTATTAAGTATGTAAAGTCCAGTCACCCATCAAAGACAGCAGGCAAGTAGGAGATGTTTATTTGGAATAAGGACTAAGGAATGAGAATTTGTCCCAATTCCTAGATGTGGATGGGCCTAAATAATTTGTTCCAGTCTTTCTCTTTCTCTGTTTGTTTGTTTTTTTTTTTTTTTAACCTGCTTCTTTGAAGGATGGATATTCAATGTAAGATAGTTTGCCCTTGTGTCTAAGAGTTACTCACCCAGTCATATTAGATAAAGACAGGGCAATGTCTGAATAGGTGTGCAAATGCATAAAGTGTGTGGTGGAGAGGTCACTATGTCTCTTACTATTCCTTCTGCCTCACCTTAGAAGTAGATATTAATGTATATTATATGAGAATACGTCAGTCAATCTTAATGAATTCTCAATGAAATATTCTTGGTTTTTCCTTTATTTCTTTCAAATGTATATACTATAATCAATTAGGCTGATATACCTTATGCTCCTTTGTGTTGTTTTTAGCCCTGCACATAATTTTTTCACATTTCCACCATCCTTAGAATGGTTTTTTTGTTTTCAGTTCAGCCTAATAAAACTGTAATTGCTTAGTTCAAGACCTTTCATTTTCATGAAACCCTATGAGAGTACTATATTAGCTTAAAATATTTTCAAATTCCTTAGACATTTATAATTTTTCCTTTATTGAACTGACTAAAAATACTTATGACCTTTTCAACATTGGTCAAGTTTTCTATTGATATTTGACTACGTATTTAGTTTTCCTTATGTCTTTGTCTTGTTTCTTTTTTAGACTTAAAATAACCTGAGAGAAAGTACTATGTCATATATTGTCAATATATGTTTGTATATATATATGAAGGCACATATATATATAGGCACTAATCTAGTTTTTGATTATTAATATAATCTGAATGTTTTTAAACAGCTCTACAGTGAGTTACACATTTGTTTTGAAACCACAAAATCAAATGAATCTATACTTCGTCAAAGTGTTGTTAATCTTCAGGATCAACTATTTCAAATAGAACAAGAAAATGCAAAATTAAAAGAAAAGCTTCAGGAATCACAAGGAGCACCATATTCTTCACTTCAAGAAAATGATTCAGACAACTCAGCACAGGTGAGAGACATATTCTAAAAATATTAACCAGTATAATACCAAATTAAATCATCTCTTACAATTTACTAAAAAAATTTAAATAAATTTATATTTACTGGAATAGTAGTAGTATAATTTTTTGTTTTACTATTGTCTTTAGTCTTTGTGACATGAATATTATATACATACAGATTCTTATAGAAATGCATTTAGAAATAGACAACATCAAGCAGTCAACCCTCTGCCAAGTATCTGTGAGTTCCACATCCATGAATTAAACTAAGCTAAGATAAAATATATTTGAAAAAAAGTTGCAAGTGTCCTAAACATGAACAGATTATTTTTTATTATTATTATTATTATTTAAAAATAAGTATACTAAATATTTTTATAGGGCTTATATTATGTCCTATAAATAAGAAATGATTTAAACTACACAGGTTTTATGCAAATATAAGAATCTATAGATTTTGGTACTTAAAGGGGGTCCTTGAACCATTGTTTTATGGATATGGAGGGACAACTATATAGATATTGTGTGAATTATTTTGATTAATGAGGAGCAAATAAATAGGTCATGTCTATTTCGAGACTTTGTAACTGAAAGTGGTAATTGAATAGAGAGTATCTAACAGCACATCTCATAAAGTACTTGCCATAATACCTGCTATATAGTAGTCAATATCTATTGGTCTTGATTCTTTGATTTTGGACAAATCATTATACTATTCTGATTATGTTCTGTGGTAAATCAACAAATTTCTTGCCACTTTTAACCAAAGTTTCCTCATAAATAAAACGTTGATATTAGTGGTATCTATGTCATAGAATTTTGTGAGGATTAATGACATAGTTCATATTAAGTACAGGGCTTGACATAGAGAAAATGTCCATTAGTACCTCTTTTAGATTATCTTCAGGGTAACTTTCAACTTAAATATCTTTTAAAAAATACTCTGTTTCTATGGATGTATTTGTGTGTTTAAGGTACTTATAGCAATTCTTTAAATTTCATGATTTATTTATTTAAAAATGCAATTAACAGAAATAGGAAATTGGGTGAGTATTTAATGGGTTTTTTATCTGTAATTTTGAAGCTAGTACATTTTTTCTCTTGCTAACAACTCAAACCTTAAGACAGCAGTTTTAAAATTTGCATTGTGTTGTACTGCAGTTTTTTTATTTTAACAGCAGGTGCATTGAATTGGGTTGATCATAAGATTTGCATCATGACACATTATTATGTTATATGTGTAGTATACCTACTTAATTTAATTTAGTTGCATTATTTGCTTGTGTATTATAATAAATTTTCTCATCTTACCAACTCATCCAAAGACAAGAACATTACTAATGACTTATAGCTATTTGTATTTCCTCCCTTATCTGGTATCTTGATTCTTTTTTTTTAATTTTATTTTTATAATTTTTAATGTGTACAACTCATAGTGCATATATTTAGTATCTTTTTACATACAACTATTTGTATACAAAGTATATTCGTACAATTCAGGTCTTCAATCATGCATTAAGGAAAATGATATCCTTCTCATTCAACCACCTTTTTTTTTTTCTTTTCTCCCCCTCCCTCCCCTCTTGCTCCCTCCCTTACCCTCCCTTCCTTTGACCATTCTAGTGTTCCTCTAATCCTACTATGTACCCCCATCCAACAATACTTTGGAATAGCCTCCTTATATCAGAGAAAACATTTGGTACTTGGATTTTTGAGATTGACTAACTTCACTTAGCATTATGTCTTCCAACTTCATCCATTTACCTGCAAGTGCCATTAATTTATTTTCTTTTATTGCTGAGTAAAATTCCATTGTGTGTATATACCACATTTTCTTAATCCACTCATTTACTGAGGGACATCTAGGCTGGTTCCACAACCTAGCTATTGTGAATTGCGCAGCTACAAACATTGAGATAGCTGTGTCACTGTAATATGCTGTTTTTAAGTCCTTTGGGAATAGACCCAGGAGTGGGATGGCTGGGTCATAGGGTGGTTCCATTCCCAGTTTTCCAAGAAATCTCCATACTGCTTTCCATAACGGTTGCACCATTTTGCAGTCCCACCAGCAATGTATGAGTGTGCCTTTTCCCCCACATCCTCTCCAACATTTATTGTTGCTTGTGTTCTTGATAGCTGCCATTCTGACTGAAGTGAAGTGAAATCTTAGAGTAGTTTTGATTTGCATTTCTCTAATTGCCAGCGATGTTGAACATTTTTTCATGTATTTGTTGATTAATCGTGTATCTTCTTCTGAGAGGTATCTTCTCAATTCCTTAGCCCATTTATTGATTGGGTTATTTGTTTTTTTAGTGTAAATTTCTTTGAGTTCTTTATATATTCTAGAGATTAGTGCTCTATCTGATGTGCATGTATTAAATATTTGTTCCCAATTAGTTGGCTCTCTGTTCACCTCACTGATTGTTTCTTTTGCTGAAAAGAAGCTTTTTAGTTTAAATCTATCCAATTCATTAATTCTTGGTAGTAATTCTTGTACTACAGGATTCTTATTAAGGAACTTGAGGCCTAATCCGACATGTTGGAAATTGGAGCTTACTTTTTCATCTATTAGGTGTATTGTCTCTGGTCTAATTCCTAGGTCCTTGATCCACTTTGAATTGAGTTTTGTGCATGGTGAGAGATAAGGGTTTAATTTCAATTTGTTGCATATGGATTTCCAGTTTTCCCAGCACCATTTGTTGAAGAGGCTATCCTTTCTCCACTGTACATTTTTGGCATCTTTGTCTAATATAAGATAGCTGAAATTATATATATTAGTCTCTGTGTCTTCAATTCTGTACCATTGGTCCACCAGTCTGTTTTGGTGCCAATACCATGCTGTTTTTGTTACTATTGCTCTATAGTATAATTTAAAGTCCGGTATGGTGATGCCCCCTGCTTCACTTTTCTTGCTCAGGATTGCTTTGGCTATTCTGGGTCTCTTATTTTTCCAGATAATTTTCATGACTGCTATTTCTATTTCTTTGAAGAATGACATTGGGATTTTGATTGGGATTGTGTTGAATCTGTATAATGCTTTTGGTAGTATGGACATTTTGACAATATTGATTCTACCTATCCAAGAGCAAGGTAGGTCTTTCCATCTTCTGAGTTCTTTTATGATTTCTTTCTTTAGTGTTCTATAATTTTCCTTATAGAGGTCTTTCACCTCTTTTGTTAAGTTGATTCCCAGGTATTTTATTTTTTTTGATGCTATTGAAAATGGGGTAGTTTTCATCATTTCCCTTTCGGAGGCTTTGTCAGTGATGTACAAAAATGCCTTTGACTTATGGGTATTGATTTTGTATCCTGCTACTTTGCTGAATTCATTTACTAGTTGCAAAAGTTTTCTGGTAGAGTTTTTGGGTCTTCTAGGTATATTATCATATCATCAACAAATAGTGCTAATTTGAGCTCTTCTTTTCCTCTCTGGATCCCTTTAATTTCTTTCATCTGTCTAATTGCTCTGGCCAGAGTTTCCAGTACTATGTTAAATAGCAGTGGTGAAAGGGGGCATCCCTGTCTTGTTCCAGTTTTTAGAGGGAATGCTTTCAATTTTTCTCCATTTAGAATAATGTTGGCCTGGGGCTTATCATAGATAGCTTTTATGATGTTGAGATATGTTCCTGTTATTCCTAGTTTTTCCAGTATTTTGAACATAAAGGGGTGCTGTATTTTGTCAAATGCTTTTTTCGTGTCCATTGAGATAATCATATGATTTTTGTCTTTAAGTCTATTGATGTGATGTATTATGTTTATTGATTTCCGAATGTTGAACCAGCCCTGCATCCCTGGGATAAACCCCACTTGATCGTGGTGCACTGTCTTTTTGATATGTTTTTGTATCCGATTTGCCAGGATTTTATTGAGGATTTTTACATCTATGTTCATTAAAGATATGGGCCTGAAGTTTTCTTTTTTGGATGTGTCTTTGCCGGGCTTTGGAATTAATGTGATATTGGCCTCATAGAAAGAGTCTTGAAGAGCTCCCTCTTTTTCTATTTCTTGAAATAGTTTGAAGAGCATCGGTATTAGTTCTTCTTTGAAAGTCTTATAGAACTCGGCTGTAAACCCATCAGGTCCTGGACTTTTCCTTGTAGGTAGCTTTTTGATGACGTCTTCTATTTCTTCGCTTGTAATTGATCTGTTTAGATTGTGTATAGCCTCCACATCCAGTTTAGGCAAATCATATGACTCTAGAAATCTGTCAATGCATTCAGTATTTTCTATTTTATTAGAGTACAAGTTTTCAAAGTAATTTCTAATTATATTCTGTATATCTGAGGTGTTGTGATATTCCCTTTTTCATCACGAATGTTAGTAATTTGAGTTTTTTCTCTTCTTCTTTTCATTAGCATCACTAACGGTCTGTCAATTTTGTTTATTTTTTCAAAGAACCAACTTTTAGTTTTCTCAATTCTTTGAATGGTTTCCTTAGTCTCAATTTCATTAATTTCTGCTCTGATTTTAATTATTTCCTGTCTTCTACTGCTCTTGGTGTTGGTCTGTTCTTCTTTTTCTAATGCTTTGAGGTGTGATGTTAAGTCATTTATTTGTTGGTTTTTTTTCTTCTTAAGGAATGAACTCAGTGCAATGAATTTTCCTCTTACTACTGCCTTCATAGTGTCCCAGAGATTTCTATATGATGTATCTATGTTCTCATTTACCTCTAGGAATTTTTGATCTCCTCTTTGATGTCTTCTTCAACCCCTTGTTCATTCAGTAGCGTGTTGTTTAGCTTCCAGTTGATGGAGTAGTTTTTCTCATTCCTTGTTTTGTCTTTGATTTCCAATTTCATCCCTTTATGGTCCTATAGCATGCAGGGTAATATCTCTATTTTTTATATTTGCTGAGAGTTGCCTTGTGACATAATATATGGTAATTTTGGAGAAGGAGCCATGTGCTGCTGAGAAAAATGTGTATTCGTTTACTGAGGGATGAAATATTCTATATATGTCCGTTAGGTCTAAATTGTTAATTGTTTTAAGGAGGCTTAAAGTTTCTTTGTTTAGCTTTTGTTTGGATGATCTATCCATTGGTGAAAGAGGTGTATTGAAGTCCCCTAGAATAACTGTGTTGTGGTCTATTTTACTCTTGAACTTGAGAAGAGTTTGTTTGATGAATGTAGGTGCTCCATTATTTGGGGCATATAGATTTATGATTGTTGAATCCTGTTGATGGATGGTTCCCTTAAGTAATAAGAAATATCCATCTTTGTCCCTCTTGATTAGTTTTGGTTTGAAGTCTACCTTATTTGATATGAGAATGGAAACCTCTGCTTGCTTCCGCCGGCCTGTGAGTGATAAGACTTTTCCCAGCCTTTCACTTTCAGTCTGTTGATGTCTTTTTCTATGAGGTGTGTTTCTTGGAGACAGCAAATTGTTGGGTCGTTTCTTTTAATCCATTCTGATAATCTGTGTCTTTTGATTGGCTAATTTAGGCCATTAACATTCAGGGTTATTATTGAGATGTGATTTTTATTCCCATCCATTTTTATTTGAATTATGGTCTTTAGCTTGATTTGGTTTCTCTTCTGGTTGGTATTTCCTTTAATTTAATATCTTCCTTTGTTGATTTTCGTTATCATCTTTCTCTTCTTCTTCACGAAAAATGTTGCCCAGGATGTTCAGAAGTGCTGGCTTTCGAGTTGTGAAATCTTTTAACTTTTGCTTGTCGTGGAAGGTTTTTATTTCATTTTTGAATCTAAAGCTCAGTTTTGCTGGATATAAGATTCTTGGTTGACATCCCTTTTCTTTCAGAGCTTGAAATATGCTAGTCCAGGATCTTCTTGCTTTTAAGGTCTGCGTTGAAAAATCTGAACATAGTCTGATTGGTTTCCCCCTATATGTAATCTGCTTCCTTTCTCTTGTGGCTTTTAGTATTCTCTCTTGCTCAGTGTATTAGTCATTTTCATTATAATGTGTCTTGGTGTGGATCTATTGAGATTTTTGTTTGTTTGGTGTTCGGTATGCCTCTTGAACTTGGTTTTCCCATTCATTCCTCAAGTTTGGAAAATTTTCTGTAATTATTTCGTTAAATAGATTACTCATTTTTTTGGTTTGAAACTCTGCCCCTTCCTCTATGCCAATCACTCTTAAGTTTGGTCTTTTTATGCTGTCCCATAATTCTTGGATGTTATGTTCTTGATTTCTAACAAGTTTTGCTGTTTAGTCTAAATTCTTCTCTAGGATATATATTTTGTCTTCATTGTCTGAGGTTCTTTCTTCCAAGTGGTCTATTCTGTTGGAGATGCTTTCAATTGAACTTTTATTTTGGTTTATTGCTTCTTTCATTTCTGGAATTTCTGTTTGGATTCTCTTTAGAGCCTCTATTTCCCTATTGAAGTAATCTTTTACTTCCTGTATTTGTTTTTGGAGTGCTTTGTCAAAATGATTTTTGCCTCCTGTACTTGCTCCCTCATCTCAGTTTTGAGTTCATTCTTAAGTTCCATAAACATTTGGCATATGTAATTTCTAAATTCCATCTCTGGCATTTGACCAACTGTGCTTGCCATGACATCTACTGATGAGGTATCTTGATTTGTTTGTGTCATTTTCTTCCCTTGTTTTTTCATGTTGATTGTGTGTCTATTCTTCCTGCACTGTGGGACCTTGACTATTTCGATTTTACCTTAAAGCCTTATGTTGTTCCCGTAGTACAATGCTATCAGATCGCCTTACAATTCCTTTACACTTTTAAAACCTAACACTTTCTATTCAGAAAATCCAAGTTTGATCACAATGTACAGATTTTGTTAACCCAGATATTATTTCCAATTTACTCTGTACGCTTCTGATGGGGTTCCATAGCTTCAAGTATTGGATACAGAGGTTTTATGTTTAGGAAGAAGGAAGTGTCTTGAATTGTTCTTTCTTGGAAAGTATGAAAAGAGGTTTCTATTGAAGTGGTTTAGTGGAAGTGGTTTAGTATCAGTAGAGGAGGGAAGAAAGAGAATGGAGTAGACAATTAGGTGGAAAGACCAATTTATATATAAAGTAAGTTGGAAAAGAAAAAGAAATGAAAAAAGAGTAGGAATTGGTGTAAGAGAGAGGAGAGAGAGAATCAAGAAAATAGAGAGTAAACTATATATAACACCGCTTTGCTACCCAGTTCAATTGTGCCGGTTCTAGAAATCCCAATTTCTGCGTATAACTTGTTTTTGCCTCTGTTTAGTATGCACTGGCAGGGTGTAAACATGAAAGATGAAGGAGGAAGAAAAGATGCAAGAGTGAGAAGGAAGAAAAGAAGGAAAGAAAAAAGGGGCGGAAGCAAACAAACACATTGACAATCAATGCGGAAGGCAAGGAAAAAAAAAAAAAAAAGCAGAACATAACAAAGCCAAAAGAGAAAAAGAAAAATAAACAAACAAACAATCAAACAAAAAACCTCCCCGAAATCCAACAAAACAAGCAAAAAAAAAAAAAAAAAAAAAGTCGAACCCCAAGTCTCAAACAAAACGGGCCCTGAGAAGCCCCCCTCTTTTTTCCCTTCCAGTTCAAGCCAATTGTTATTGGATCACGTCTAGACAGTCTGTGATCCTATTAGTGGAATCAAGGCTGCACCCCAGGCCAGTGGCTGAACGGCTCAGTGAAGGAGTGGCCCAGGGGGGTTTATGTGTCAGCAGATGAATCGTACAGGGAAGGGGAACCTCCAGAAGGCACCCCCTCCCCACGCCCACCCACAGTTGCAGCTTCTTGTGGCCGCTGCGCTGGCCTCAGACACGCCCTCCCCTGCTGGCCACCCGAGCCTCACCCAGGTGTGCGTTGTCTTCAGAGAGCTGGAGGGCCCCTGGATGGCTGCAGCTGTCACTCTCTGTCTCCTCCCCTTTGTCTGGGTCAGCCACTGCACCCTTCAAAGATGGCGGTGCTCTCCTCCCAGTCAACAGCAGCTCCGCAGACTCCCGTGTCCTCCCTGATCGATCCCAAAGCTGCTGGGTGGATGTCTCCCTGCCTAGGTGGCACCGGGAAGCCGCAACTGTAACTGCGGCGCAGACAGCACTGCTTTGGACTGTGGACCTCTCCGACTCTGCCCCTGCTTGCTGTTCGCAGGTCTCTGCGCCACTCTCTTCGGGGCCCTACTGCTGAGGTTCGTGTCTGGCTGAGTGTGGATTCGAACTGGTGTTGTCGACCCAAGGTCTCCCGTGGTCCCCCAGCACCAGTTCCAACGGCTGTTATTGCTGGTTTTTATCGCCGGTTTCACGCTGGTGTGCCCTGAGTGTGGCTGGGGTTGCAGTCGCAGTGCGGTCTCCCCACACTGACTTTGTTTCCCACGGCCTATGCACCACCCGGGCGGTTCTGCAGAAGCCTCGTGGCTCCAGCCGCTGCAGACAGCTTGTCTCCCTCTCTCCCTAGTAGTGGTAATCAAACCATCCAGGAGATCGGTATTTTCAGCCTATATATATATATGATGAAAGGCAATTTATCTGCTTTGTTGGATTCTTTCCTCGGAGCTGCCCTGAAGTGCGGCTTCCTCTAATCCGCCATCTTGGATCTCTCCCCTTGATTCTTTTTTTTAAGAGGTCTTTTTTTTTAAAGTAAGACTGATACAATAACATCTTTTTTTAAAAAAAACTTTATTCTATTTATTTATTTTTATGTGGTGCTGAAGATTGAACCCAGGGCCTCACACTTGCTAGGCAAGCACTCTACTGAGCTACAGCCCAACCCTACCTTGATTTTTTACTAGGAGTAACCACTAAACTATTTACCATTTCCATTATTTAAAAAAAAATTTTTTTTACATACAAATTTGTGAGGAAATGATATATTGTTTTGTTTCATCATTTATTGAAGTGGTATTATAATATGTATTATTGTATTGTGTTTGGCAATTTTGACTCATCATGTTTCTAAGACTCATCTCTGTTGTTTATAGCTATTTATTTTCACTCTTTAATGTATTCTATGACTATCAATTACTTGTTTATCTTTCTCTAGATTAGTACTTAGGTTATTTCTAGTCTTTTGTTGTTATTAATGTATCTTCTTATAAGCATCACAAACAGACTAAGATACCATATATTCTTAGTATGATGAAAGCTTTTTCATGAACAGGCATTGAATATATACATTGCTTTTTATGAATCTTATAGAATACTAAAGCTTTTGAAAGTTATTTCATTGATGTTTTGAATTACAGCAATTGATTTTCAATTATTGATTCAATTTTCCATTTCTTAAATGAACCTAATGTAATGTTTTATCATTTTCATATATTGCTAAATTCAAATTTGCTAATATTTTGCTTAGGGTATCTGCATCTATGGTTATGAGGGACATTGGATTGTACTTCCCCTTTCTTAAATGTTTCCCATCAGAATTGATATTAAAGTGTTATTGGCATTTTACTATGAATTGCAAAGAACTGTGTCCTTTTCCCATTATTGGAAGAATTCATGTAATAGTGATATCATTTATTTCATAACGATAAACACTGAATGCTTTCCCTCTAAGATTAGAAACAAGTCAAGGATGTTCTTTCTCATACGTTCTTTTCAAAATTATCCTGGAGATTCTAAGTGGTACAGTTAAGCAAGAAACCAATGAAATAATACAAATTAGAAATAATGAAGTGAAACTATTTATAGATAACATGGCATTTGTATAGAATCCCTATAATTTATGAAAAAGCTCCTAGGACTATTAAGTAAATTTTGAAGTGTTGTAATGTATCAACTTATAAGTCACTTGTATTTCTATATGAAAGTAAATAATCACCAATTGAATATTAAAAAAATGCCACTTATAATGACCTCAAATGCTGTGTAATAATTAAGGGTGAATTTGACAAAACGGTGACAAGATATGTACTTTAAAAAGTATAAAACATACTAGAGGGAAAGTAAAGAAGATGCCCAATCGGCAGCTATACTAAATTCAGGAATCAGAAAATTCAATATTGTTAAGAAGGCCAGTTTTCCCTTAATATATCTATCATGAAATCTCAGTCAAACACTGAGGAGGCTGGTTTTCTTTAAAAGAAATTGATGCCGGATGCAGTGGCACACGCCTGTAATCCCAGCACTTGGGAGGCTGATGCAGGAGAATTAAGAGTTCAAAGCCAGCCTCAGCAATGGCGAGGCACTTAGCAACTCAGTGAGACCCTGCCTTTAATAAAATACAAAAAAAGGGCTGGGGATGTGGCCCAGTGGCCAAGAGCCCTGGTACCAAAGTAAACACACAAACAAATAAATAAACAAACAAAAGAAATTGACAAGCTTTTCTAAAATTTATTGGGACATGCTCAAGACAAAATGATCGATAGAACAGGATAGAGTTAAGAGATAAACCCATCTGTGTTAGTCAGCCTTTAGTCACTATGACCAAAATAACCTGACAAGAACAACTTAGAGGAGGAAAGATTTATTTGGGCTCACTGTTTCAGAGGATTTAATTTATGGTTGGCTGGCTGCAAAGGAAAAACCACATTGCAGAAAGGCATGGTGGAGGAAAGCTGAACTGGGAGATAGGAATCTGAGAGAGAAAGACAGGAAGGGGGCCTAGGACCGATATAGTCCCCAAGTCTGTTCCCTGAGTTGACAACTTCCTCCAGCCATGGCCCACCTGCCTACAATTACCACCCAGTAGTCTGTTCAGCTTATTAACCACTGATGATATTACAGTCCTCACAATCTAATCATTTCCTAAGAGCCTCACCTATGAACCTTTCAACATATGAGCCTTTGGGAACATTGCAGGTTCAAACAAGAATAACTATTCACATGTGTAACTTTAAAGTAACTTTTGAAATGACAGTAGTGTAACTCATTTTCTTTTCTTTTCATGAATACTCTATATATTCCTCACTATTTTTTGTAGAAATTTTAGTATCTTGTCAATTTCTACAAACAAGTATTCAGTTAGAAACATTTTTTATTTCCTTCGTGATTTTCTATTTGCCTTTTTGGTTACTTAGAAGCCTCTGTTTTACTCTTGAAATATTTTTATGTGTTTTTCTCTCCTTTTATATCTTCTTATTTTTACAGACTTCCAATGCACATGCATTTTGGTTAGAGATAGTTCTCTGTAAGACTGCTCTATTATGAAGTTTATTGAATCTTTTATGGCTTAGCATATGGTTTTGTTGAATATACTATATATACCTGAAAATAATTTATACATTGTACTATAGGGTGAATGTTCTTTAAACATTAATTATGTCATTTTAGCTGGTAGTATTCAGATTCTGTGCCTCAATTTTTCTATTGGGTTTTTAAGAGAAACATATTAAAATCTCTCAGTATGATTATAGATTTATTTTTCTCCCTTTATTTTTTTTTCCAATTTTTCCTTCATTTGTCTTAAAGCTGTTTTATTAGGAGAATACTTATGAGGATTATGACTTTTTGAAGAAAACTTTTGTCATTATAATATGTAGAATTTAGCTGCTATATTTTTTAGACTTGAAATCTACTTTTGTGATGTTAGTATAACTAGTCCTTCCTTTTAATGATTACATTTTACATAGTAGAACTTTCCCATCCCTTGAATTTCAACCTATAGTTGCCTAAATATTTTTATATCTACATATCTATATCGAAATTTTATGTATTCGTTCTTGGTTTTCTTTCAATTCATTCTGATAATTTCTTGCTTTTCATTGCAATGTTGATTCACTTAAAATATAACATTATTATGGTTGGTTGTACTACTTTATTACTTTTTTCCCCCCTGTTTATTTCCCCCTCATTTCTTTTCCTCCCTTCCTTTTAGGTTAATTGTTTTAGGTAATTGTTTTGTTAAGCAGTTTAAAAGTGTCAGTTTTCTGTCTTTTGGACTCCATTGTTTATGACAATAAGTCTGCAAGAATTCATTTTGTTTTTCACTTAAATGAAATTTGTCGGTTTTCTCTTGATTTCTTTTTCAAGATTTTGTTTTTAAGTATTTTAGAATGTGTCAAGTTTGTTTTGTATTATATTCATGATCTTGTAATTTCCTGCACTTCCTTGGTTTTTTAAAAATTATCCTACTGAATTTGAAAAAGTTATTGATATTATTTTTTTAATTTTTTTTTTTTACTTCTCTTTCTTTTCTCCTTTTGGGATTCCCATCTCACTTACATTGGGCTTTCCTGTGTCCCAATTTAGTGAGTCTCTGTTCATTTTTTCCCAATCTCTTTATATCTGAGTTATTCAGATTATATGATTTCTATTACATATATTCAAGTTTAATGACATTTTTGTAATTTTCTATTTGTTCTTAAATCTTTGACTTTCTCTATAAATATTTTATGTTCAATTCAGAAATTTTCATTTGATTCATTATTGTATTTTGTAGATTTGTAGGGTTTTCCTATTTGTTTATATTTTATATTTTATAAACAAGTTTATTTAGGCCATTGTTATAGTTAAAGAGCTACTTTAAAATAATTATATCCTAATTTCATTTTTTGAATCATCATGTGTATGATGACTTCTCGCCTTTTGATGGTTTTCCTTTCCTTTTGAATATGCCTCATGTATTAATATTTCCTCTATATCTCAATTTGCTAGGCACCATGATACACACCTGTAATGACTTGGGAGGCAGAGGCAGGAGGATTGCAAGTTGAAAGACAGACTTAACAATTTAGCTAGGTCCTAAGCAACTTACTAAGACCCTGTCTCTAAATAAAAAATTAAAGGGGGTGGGAATGTGGCTTTAGGGTAAAACACCCTTGGGTTCAATCCATGGTACTAATAAAATAAATCATTTTATTGTAGTTTCATCTTTTGGATATTCTTGTATTTGATGACTTCTCTTTTTGAATATACCTCATGTATTAATGTTTCTTCTATATCTCATAAGTTAACATTGTATGGTATATATTATAATGTGTTACTCTGATTAGTTTTATTACTCATGCAAGTATTGAATATATATATATGTATACATATACATATATAAATGTATATATACCTATCTGTTCATCTAGATTTATTTAACTATTTAAAGTTCCCAGCTCTGTTTTCCATCACGTGAATGACACAGATGACAGTGAATTGCTTTTCAGTCCTTTTAACCCTGTATGGATTTCTTAGAGGTCTCCTCAGTGTACTTGTTGTTTTGGCTTCCTCCTATCTGATATTTCTCTCCTCCATTTTTGGCTGTAGTGGTAGGCCTTAATTTTGTCCTTTACTTCTTTAAACCATTAAGATTCTTGGATTTTAGTCTCCCCACATATGGTTTATTGATTGCTTTCCCCAGGTAAAAATCCATAAAAATGGATTACTTACCCAATTTTGTTCAGTTTCCAAATACCAGTTATTGTCCATATTCTAACTGCATTTGATCATTCTTTGTTGCCTTCAATAGTTGCTTTTATATTTTTCTTTGAAGTGGTTAATATGCAGGAGGTTTAATCTAACAGGATCTACTGTGTCATTATTTTAAATAGAACTATCCAATTCTTGACTATTTATTTTCTTTTTTATCATTTTTTATTAGAGCTTTTTAGTTATATGTAGTAGTTACATTCATCCCAACAAACTCATACATGTAGGGAATTTGACTTCAGTTCATGATCCCCCATTTTTCCCTCCTGATTTTTCCATCCTCTATGTTTTTTCTTGTCCCATTCTCCTTAATCTACTCTAGTAGACTTCCTTTCGCTTGACTATTAATTTATATTTGGTGGATTCTATCTACCTATAAAGTTGAAATTCCCTGTCATATATTTATATATGAACATAACATGATTTTCTAGAATTTATTTTGCATTGCCTTCCCTTACCCATCCCTCCACACTAGAACTCTTGAACTCCTTTGCCCACATTACTGATCTTCCCTTTATCTTTATGTGAACCTCTCCTTCCCTCCCCTTTTCCTTCATTTCACTCTAGCTTCCACATATGAGAGCAAACATTCAGTCTTGAATCTGAGTTTGGCTTATTTCACTTAGCATGATATTCTCCATTTCCATCCATATGGCAAAAGCCATAATTTCACTGTTTTATGGCTGAGTAGAACTCCATTATATGTATGTATATGGTGTGAACACACACACACACACACACACACACACACACACACACATAGAGGCACAGACACAACCACAATCTGTTAGTCCATTCAACTATTAATGGGCATCTGGATTGACTTCATAGTTTAGCTTCTGTGAATTGTGTTGCCACAAACATTGAGATGGCTGTATTGCTGTAGTATTTCAATTTTAGATCTTTTGAGAATGGGAAAGCTGAGTCATATGGTGGTTCCATCCCTAGATTTTTGAGGAATCACTATCCTGCTTTCCAGAGTAGCTGTACTAATTTGTCATACCACCAAGAATTTCCCACATCCTCACCAGCATTTATTAATATTTAGATTTTTGGTAATTGCATTTCTGACTGGAGTAACACGAAATCTTAGCGTGGTATTGATTTCCCCAAATAATAGAGATATTGAACATTTTTTCTTTTCATTTATTTGTTAACCATAGTGCTTCTTCTTTTGAGAAATGTGTTTGGTTCTTTAGCCCATTTATTATTAAAGTTATTTGGGGCTTTTGATGTTTAATTTTTTGAGTTCTTTATGTATTCTGAATATTAATTTCCTGTCAGAGGAGGAGCTGACCAAGATTTTCTTCCATTCTTGGGCTATCTTAATGCACTTAATCATTTCCTTTGATGTTCAGAAGCTTTTTAGTGTAATGGCATCCCGCTTATTGATTTTTGATGTTATTTCTTGAGCTTTTGGGATCTTGAGGAAGTTTGTACCTGTGCCAATATGTTGGAGGGTTGACTCTGTTTTCTTCTAGTATTTGCAAAGTTTGTGATCTAATTCCTAAGTCTTTGATTTATTTTGATTTGATTTTTGTGTGGGGTGAGAGAGAGAGAGATCTGATTTCATTCTTCTACATATGAATTTTCAGTTTTGCTAGCAGCATTGGTTTAAAAGGGTATCTTTTCTCCAATGTATGTTTTTAACACCTTTGTGAAGTATCAGATGCCTTTATGTATGTGGGTTTGTCTCTGTGTTTTTTGTTCTGTCTCATTGGTCTTCATATCTATTTTGATGCCAATGCCACACTGTTTTTGTTACTATACTTTCAAACTGTAATTTCAGATCAGTTATTGTGATGGCTCCTGCATTGCTCTTCTTGCTCAGGATTGCTTTGGCTATTGTGGGTCTCTTAATCTTCCACATTAATCTTAGAACTATTTGTTTCTAGTCTGTGAAGAATGTCACTGGTATTTTGATGGGGATTGCATTGAATCTCTATAACACTTTTGGTAATATGGCCATTTTGACAATGTTAATTCTGCCTATCCACAAACATATGTGGTCTTTTACATTTTCTAAGGCCTTCTTCAATTTCTTTCTTCCATGTTCTATAATTTTCCTTGTAAATAACTTTTACCTCATTGGATAGATTCATCCCCAAATATTTTATATTTTTATGATTATTGTGAAAGGAATGATTTTCCTAATTTCTTTCTCAGCAGAATCACTGTTGGAGTACAGGAAAGCTATTGATTTATGAGTGTTGATCTTGATAGTTTTGTGACTTCATTTATCAGTGCTGGAACTCTTCTTGTGGAGTGTTTTTGGGTCACCTACATGTAGAATCATGTGATCAGGAAACAGAAAGAGTTTAATTCTTTTACTATCTGTATGCCTTTAATTTCCTTTTCCTCTTTTCCTCTCTCTCTCTCTCTCTCTCTCTCTCTCTCTCTCTTTTGTGCCTGATTACTCTGGCTAGAGTTTTGAGGAGTATACTTAATAGGAATAGTGAGAGTGAACATCCTTGTTTTGTTCCTGATTTTAGAGGAAATGCTTTTATTTTATTTTTCTATTTAGTATGATGCTGGGTTTGGGTCTGTCAGAATAGTCTTCACAATATTGAGGTAAGTTTCTTTGATCCCTAGCTTCTCCAGTGTTTTAAATATAAATGGGTGCTGAATTTTATCAAATGCCCTTTCTATAACTCTTGAGATGATCACATGATTCTTGTACTCAATTCTGTTTAAGTCGTGAATTACATTTATTGATTTGTGTATGGTGAACCAACCTTGCATTCCTGGGGTGAAACCCATTTGATCATGGTATATTATGTTCTTGATGTATTTTGAATGTGGTTTGCTATATTTTGTTAAGGATTTTTGCATCTATGTTCATCAGGGATATTGTCGTATAGTTTTCTTTCCTTGATGCATCTTTGGTTTTATTATCAAGATTAAGGTTATACTGGCATCATAACAAGTATTTGCGAGTGTTCCCTGCCTTTCAATTTCATGAAATAATTTGAGAAAGACTGGTGTTAGTTCTTTTGTAAATGTCTGGTAGAACTCATCTGAGATTCTATCTGGACCTGGGCTTTTCTTTTCTAAAGTTTTTTTTTTTTTTTTTTTTTTTTTTTTTTTTGTGGTGGTGGGGATTGAACCCAGGTCCTTGTACATGCTAGGAAAGCACTCTACCAACTGAGCTATATTCCTAGCCTCCTCCTAAAGATTTTTAATTGCTTTTCAATTTCATTAGTTGATATGGGTCTGTTTAGGTTTTCTATATTTTCCTGATGCAATTTGGGCAAGTCACATATGTCTACAAACTTGTCAATGTCTTCAAGACGTTCCACTTTGGAAGTGGAGAATAAACTTTCAAAATAGGTTCTGATAGTCATCTGGATTTTAGAAGGGTCTGTGGTGATGACTCCTTTTACATCTATGTTCATTTGGGTTTTCTCACTGTTTATTTTGTTTAGTTTGGCTAAGTATTTGTCAATCTTTTTAAAATATTTTCATAGAACCAACACTTGGATGCATTAATCCAATGTATTGTTTTTGTAATCTCAATTTCATTGATTTTGTCTCTGTTCATAATTATTTCCTGTCTTCTGGTGGTTTTGTAGGTTAGTTTGTTCTTTTTGTTCTAAAGCCTTGAGGTGGAACAAAATTTATTTATTTGGAAAAATCTCTAATTTTTAAGTG
This sequence comes from Tamias sibiricus, assembly GCA_025594165.1. Classification (NCBI taxonomy): domain Eukaryota; kingdom Metazoa; phylum Chordata; class Mammalia; order Rodentia; family Sciuridae; genus Tamias; species Tamias sibiricus. Next base: position 165,894,360 of record CM046657.1, read on the forward strand.
TAGGCACTCAATGGCATATTTTTTTTCTCTTAATACTACTTTCATACTGTCCCAGAGATTTTTGATCTGTTATTTCTGTGTTCTCATTTGTTTCTAAGAATTTCTTCATTTCTGTTCTCATTGCTTCTTGATTCATTCTTCATTAAAGAGAGTATTGTTCAATTTGTGTTTATATGGTTTCTATTATTTTTCTTGCTGTTGATTTCTAGTTTCATTCTATTATCTGATGAGATACACAGGATTATGTCAAGTCTTTGTGTTTGCTAAGATTTGCTTTATGGCTTAGAATATGAACTGCTTTGGAAAATGTTCTTTGTAAAGCTAAGAAAGTAATTTTACCTGTTTTGGGTTGGAATATTTTGTAGATGTCCTTTAGGACTGTTGATTTTATGTGGACTGTAGACATCTTTATTGATTTTACGTTTTGGTAACCTCTATATTTGGGACACAAATGTTTTCTATTGTTATATCTTATTTTTGGATTATTCCCTTTAGTAGGATGTAGTGGCCTTCTTTGTCTCTTCTGATGAGTTTTTTTTTTTTTTTTTTTTTTTTTAAGCTCTGCTTTATCAGAAAGAGAATGGCTACTTCTGCTTGTTTTTGTAGTGCACATACATGGAATATTTTTTTCTATTCTCTTACTCTAAGCCTGTGTATGCTCTGGCCTACATTGAGTTTCTTCTTAATAGCATATAGTTGTATCTTGCTTTTTGATCCATTCTGTTAATCTTTGTCTTTTAGTTGTGGAGTTGAGACCATTAACATTCAGCATTAGTATAGATATATATTTGTGGTTTCCTACCATTTTTGTTTCTTTTCTTTATTATTTTTTCCTGACTTGATTCTCATTCAGTGGGTTATTCTTCTACTGAACTTTCTCTATTTGGGAGCTTTGAGATTTTTTTTTTTTTTTTTTTAGTTCCTCTGTGTGCAGTTTATCTTTGAGGTTTTTATGTAGACCCGGATTGATGTTCATTAATCTTTTTAGTTTATTTTTGTATAGAAAGTTTTATTTCCCCCTTGAATGTGAAAAATGAGCTTTTCTAGGTATAGTAACCTTAAGTGGAAGTTATTTTCTTTTAGTGCTTAGAATATCTCATTCCAGGGCCTCCTGACTTTAGGGTCTGAGCTGATAAATCAGAAGTGAGCCTTTTTGGTTTGCTTCCAAATGTGACCTGATGTTTCTCTCTTGCAGCTTTTAATATTTTTTCTTTTTTTTTTTTATTTTAGGCATTTTGGTTATGATATGTCTTGATGAGATTCTCATTCAAATAGGTTTGTTGGGTCCTGTAAGCCTCCTTTATGTGGATATTTATCTCATTTCTGATGTAGGAAAAGTTTTCTTTAACAATCTCATTGAAAATGTTCTTTATGCCTTTAGTTTATATCTCCACTTTCTCTTCTATACCAATGGTTCTCATGTTTTTTTCTTCTAATGTTCTTCCAGAGTTATTTTACATTTTGATCATGCCCCATGATTTTTTTCCCTTTATTGAATTCCATGTACTAAAGATCATATACCTCTAACCTATTTTAAATGTGGTTTTCTATATTTTGTTAAGGATTTTTGCATCTATGTTCATCAGGGATATTGGTTCTGGGCTGAAGTTCTGTCTTAAGGGGTTGAGGTTCTATTTTCTATGCATTGTATTTTATTAGTGGTGCCATCAAGTTCTTAATTTGATTGATGTGTCTTTCATTTCTAGTAGTTCTGCTTGATTTCCTTTCACTATTTCTATTTCTTGATTAAAATGGTCTTTCATTCTCCTGTAATTGCTCTCTTAATATCTACCTTAGATCTTCAGTTAGTTCTTTGAACATTTTAATAATCTGTTTTTAAACAGTCTTTCTCTGGGCTTTCATCTACCTCACTATCAGTGAGATCCTTTGTGTTAGGGGATTGTGGATTTTGGTGGGAGATTTATTTGCCCATTTCCTCAAATTTTTAGAAGTCCTGGACTTGCTCTTCATATGAAGTGGAATTTGCTACTTCTTTTTTCTACAAGTTGTTTTGTGTATAATCATTTTATTTGTTCTGCAACTTCTCTTTGTTTTTGATATATGAGTAGATGCCAAGGGGTAGGTCCCGAGGTTCCTCTCTGGTTGTTCCTCCTTGTCCTTTTCGGTTTGTGAATGTTGTCTCCCCAGTTCCTGATTTGGAGCTTTGTTAAGGCTCAGGTGGAGTAGACTGTGTATGAAATGAAAGTCACTGTTGCTTCATTGAGATGTGAGTTTCTTAGCTGCAGGGTCTCTATTTTGTGATATTGAAGTGTCCCATCTCTTTCCAGCCTCTCATAGTTGGAGGGCAGATTCAGTAGTGGCACTAATGTCAGCAAGGAATATATAGATTCATGTTATAAGTCCAGTGTCTATTTTGATGTGTGTAATACTGTTTGCCACCTTTATGTGAATGAAAAAACTGAACTATATGGAATTCAACTGCAGGTGTCTACTATGTTGTCTAACATATTAATGATCACTCCAACTTGAATGGAGGGAAGATTACATAGTCAAATCATTAGTATTATTTTTTTTGTCTCTTCCATTGTTTTGTATTAAAGGATAGCTGAAGATTGAGTGTGTTTATGTGTGGAGTAAGGTATGTTGTCTTTTTGTTGAGTTTAGTTCAGCAGCAGAGTCTCCAGCCTGTGAACTTTTAGTGTCCATGTAGGTTCCCAGCATCTCACAGAATGGAGTAAAATAAATAATTATAACAAATATTACAAACAATACACAGCATTAAATGCATAGGTTTCATTATGATATCACCAACATTTATTACCACTAAAAAACATGAATGATGGATTCGGCAATTTGCAACAATAAAAACGATAACCATGAACTACATCTGACAAAAAGCAGGTTTCAGCTATAACATCCACAGCAATACTGATTATATCACCATTAATGATGAGAGTAGGAGTTATATAAACCATTTAGTTCTGAAAGATGGTAAAAGTAAAATTAATTAAAAGAAATTAGCCGGGCGCGGTGGCGCACGCCTGTAATCCCAGCACTTTGGGAGGCTGAGGCAGGAGGATCACGAGTTCAAAGCCAGCCTCAGCAATGGCGAGGCACTTAGCAACTCAGTGAGACCCTGTCTCTAATAAAATACAAAAAAAGGGCTGGGGATGTGATCCAGTGGTCGAGTGCCACTGAGTTCAATCCCCAGTACCAAAAAAAAAAAAAAAGAAAAAAAAGAAATTAAAGTGTATTAGGAAGTTTGAAAGAGTTTACAATTCAAAAAGTGAACATAGAGAATGCAAAGAGATGTAGCAGGTAATGTTTATGTGGATAAATAGCTGAAGCAAAGTATTCAGAAAGAGAGAGAAAGACTGAGTGAACAATAGACTTTAGCAAGAAAAGAGAGAAAGAGAATCAGGAGAAATAAACAAATTAAAATAATACAAAACCAAACCAAAATATCCAATCCAGAAAACCCAAACCCTCAAACAACAAGTCTAGGAAAAAATGATAACAATAAAACATGCTAAAAATGAGAGAAAAAGGAACAAATAAGTGTGTATGTGTGTATGTGTGTATATATGTATATGTATGTACATATACATATATATACCCCTAAGAATTCATATATTTTCCTCTCTCTCTCTCTCTCTCTCACACACACACACACACACACACACACACACACACACAGGGGAAAAAAGTTCTTAATGAAGAATAAAAGAACCCTCACCACAGAGGTGGTCAAAGTAGTTGAACAGATTGGGTAGTCATTGTCTATGTCCAATAATCTTTCTTTCCAATTCTTCTTGTGTTATGAACTGATAGTGCAAGGGTGGTGGTTGTTAATCCCTTTCTGTTTTGTTTTTTGCTTTCTGAGCTGCCAAATGCAACAGCCTCTGATTGAAGCTGTTTGATATGTACTCAGGTTCCCTTCTCACAGGTATGATAGGACAGGTCATGATGTACTTCTCATTGGTATGATAGGACAGGTTATGATGTTGGCATTTTGTCCAGTCAGATGAGTTCAGTGCACTTCCAAGGTACCACTTCTGCATCATTCTTGAGGATAGTTCTGGTAGGTGGGGCTCAGGTCCAATCAGGCCTCTGGGCCTTTTTTGAGTTGTGTTTACTAGATCCTCTGGCCCCTGGAGCTTCACAGTAGGCGATCTCTGATGTAGGTCTCCCTTCTCAGGAATCTCCTGAGAATTTTAATCATGGGACAGGGATGCCAATCCTGGGACAGTCATCCCAGGCTTAGTCCCTGAGTGTATTTACCCCCTTCTGCTCAGATTCCTGGCCTTCTTCAGCTGGTCACATGAGCCACCAGACATGAAAGAGAAGGAAGTCAGGCTCCCCTTTACCCTTATGACTTGAATCCTTCCTGGATAGAATCCACTCTGTTCCTGTTTAACTCACATTGCACCATGAACACCCTAGGTCATGATAGGAACCTGGTTGAATATTGTGGCAGTATATTTTACAATCTCATCTCTTGGAGCTGCTACTGCAGATCAGTCACCCCAAGTTGGTGCCACCTCAGTTCTCCATGGCCAATTGAGATGCAGAATATGCTTTTCAAGCACCAGTGCACAGTGTAGCCTCTGGATCGGAAAACATTAGGCAACATTTTTAAATCTCAGGCTTTTCTGTGCCAAATCTGTGTTATTCTTTCTTCCTTTTGTGGTGAATTGACACTATTGGTACTGGTGTGGCAGCTGGGTTGGCTTCAATGTATTCTTTATTCTTTGTTTATCATACCCAAATTTCTAAGTTCTTAAGCCATTTTGAATGTCCAGTATTGGATTTTGTAAAATCCCTCTTTGACTCTCCTCACTTAGAAGGTGTACATCTCTGGTTTGGTCCTGAGTGATAGTACAGCTTGGAATGCAGCTTTCTTCTACTCTAAAAGTAGAATTCACTTTTACTCACTTTTTATCACTTTCCATTGAATGGATAAATTAACTCAAAATTTTAATCTCCTCACCTATTTTTGTTATTGTCTTAGATTTTAAATTCACATTTTTTACCTTCTAAGACATTATTATTATTATAAAACATCAATTTCATTTAAAATTTTTACCCTTTTAAGAGTTCTTAGGTATTTTCTGCAATTCTGTTTTCCTTAAGCTCTCCCTCTAGTGTTTTTTGTTTTTTTTTTTTTTTTTTTTTTTTTTTTTTTTTTTTTTGTGTGTGTGTGTGTGTGTGTGTGTGTGTATGAATTGCTCATAAAGAATTCTCTCACTTTGTGCTCTTGTGTTTACTGGAGAATAGTCTTTCTTTTGACTTTATATTTGAAGAATATTTTCCTAATAAATAGAACAGTTGTTTGGCAGTCTTCTTTGCTTCTGCATTTTGTTTCTTCTCTTTTGGCTTCTGTATTTTGCATTGAGGAATCATCTTTCTGTCTAGTTGGTACTCCTTTGAAGGTTATTTCCTTTTCCCTTTACTTTTTTTAAAATATTTATTTGTTTGCTTTAATTGTACACAATGTGTTTTTATTTTTATGTGGTACTGCATGTGCTAGGCGAGCACTCTACAGCTGAGCCACAACCCCAGCCCCTTCCCTTTACTTTTAACATTTTCTCTTTACCTTTGGTATCCAGTGGGTTTTTTTTTTTTATGTTTTTAATGATTCGTTTAATTGTAAATATGTCATTGAATTTCTGTTGTTCTTGATTTGTGGTTTATAGGGCTGTTGTAGCTGTGACTTTATGGTTTTTTTTTTCTTTTTTTTTTTGTCATTATTAGACAAGTATTGGTAAAAGTATCTTCAAAAACATATTCTGGCTGGGCTTGGTGACACACTCCTGTAATCCCAGTGGCTTGGGAGGCTGAGGCAGGAGGATAGCAAATTCAAAGCCAGCCTCAACAATGGCAAGGCACTAAGCAACTCAGTGAGACCCTGTCTCTAAATAAAATACAAAATAGTCTGGAGATGATGTGGCTCAATGGCCCCTGAGTTCAATCCCTGGTACCCCCACTCCCCTCAAAAAAGTATTCTGCACATTCATTCTCTTCTCTTTTAATAGGATTCTACTTATGCACATTTGACATTCCCACTTTACTCCACACATTTTCTCAGCTCTTTCTTTTTTGGGGGGAGGGTATCTTCAAATATTTTCTCTCTTTGCTGCAACATTGATATTTTTCTTCAGTTCACAACATGTTCTCTTTTTTTGTCATTATTGTGATGTTGTATCTATTTACTAAATCATCATCATCATCATCATCATCATCATCATCATCATCATTATTTTGGTACAGGGAATTTAATCCAGGGGCACTTAACCACCGAGTTACAGGACCAGTTCATTTTAAAAGTTAATATTATGGTTTTATTTTGCAACAAGGTCTTGCTAACTTCCTTAGGCTGGCCTCAAACTTACAAGTCTGCCCCAGCCTCTCAAGTTGTTGCTGCTACAGGTGTGGATCATTTTGACTGGATCTACCTACTAAATTCTTGAATGGAATATTTATTCTGCTTTTGTGGATAAAATATTCTATAGATGCCACTTAGGTTAAGTTTGTTGATGTGGTTCCACAGCTATTCTATGTTTTTACAGATTATCTGTACTTCTTCTATAAATTTGTGAGAGATGTATGGAATTATTCAACTGTAACTGTAGATTTGTTCATTCTTCTTTTCAGTTCTATCATTTGTCTTTTTAGATCATATTGGCTTGTAGCATTCTTCAAGCCTTGTGTTTCCTGGCTGATCTACAGTCTGGCTTTTATCTGTTATTATTGGCTATTTCTCTCTTTAATCCTGTCAGTTTTTGCTTCATGTATTTTTGAGTTCTGTGTTAGGAGCATATATATTTATTATTGTTATCTCTTCTGGGTAAATTGACCCTGTTTACATTATAAAATATACTTTATCTTTTTATGTATTTTTAAAATTTGTTCTTTTTATTTATACATGATAGAAGAGTATAATTTGACAAATTTAAGCAAACATGGAGTACTTCATATTGTAATTAGTATCCCAACCTTGTGGTTATACATGAGATAGAGATTCACTGTGGTATATTTATGTATGTACATAAGAAAGTTATATCAAATTCATTGTACTGTCTTTCTTATTTCCTATCACTCCTCCCTTCCCTTCATTTGCCTTTGTATACTCTACTGAACTTCTACTCTCTACCCCCCTACCTTGTTGTGTGTTAGCATCCACATATCAGAGAGAACATTTGACCTTTGGGTTTTTGGGTTTGGCTTATTTTGCTTAGTATAATAGTTTCCAGATCTATCCATTTTCTGACCCACAGATTTCATAAAGTAATTTCTTTTTTATGACTGAGTAATATTTCATTGTGTATATAAAGCAAATTCTTCTGTCCATTTATCTGTTGAAGGGCATCTAGATTGGGTCCATAGCTTAGCTATGGTGAATTGAGCTACTATACACATTGATGTGGCTGCATCATTGTAGTATGCTGTTTTAAAGTCCTGTGGGTATATACTGAAGAGTGGGATAACTGGGTCAAATGGTAGCTCCATTTCAAGTTTTTGGAGAAATCTCCATAATGCTTTCCAGAGTGGTTGCACCAATTTGCGGTCCCACCAACAATGTATGAGTGTCTGCTTTACCCTACATCTTTGCCAACATTTATTGTTACTTGTATTATTGATAATTGCCATTCTGACTGGAGTGAGATGAAATCTCAGTGTAGTTTTAATTTGAATTTCTCTAATTGCTAGAGATGTTGAACACTTTTTCATATATTGGTTGACCATTCATATTTCTTCTTCTGTGAAGTATTTATTCAGTTCTTTTGTTCATTTATTAATTGGATTTTTTTTTGGTGATAAGTTTTTTAGTTTTTTATATATCCTGGACATTAATGTTATATCTCAGGTGCAGGTGACGAAGATTTTCTCCCATTCTGTAGGTGGTATCTTCATGTTCTTCATTGTTTCCTTTGCTATGAAGAAGCTTTTTAGTTTGATTCCATCCCATTTATGTATTCTTGATTTTTATATACATATATATATATGCTCACACACATATACATAAACATATATATTAAAATATATACAAATATATAAAATATGTGATATGTGTGTGTGTTGTAGATGGATACCATATCTTTATTTTATTTATTTTTATGTGGTGCTGAGGATTGAACCCAATGCCTCACATATGCTAGGCAAGTGCTCTACCACTGAGCTACAACCCCTTGGCTTTACTTCTTGTGTTTAAAGTTTCCTTTATCTTTAATGACCATTCTTATTTTAAAGTCTATTTTCTTCGATGGTTATTAATATAGCCACCCCTATTTTCTGTAACTGTTTGCCTGGTATGTCATTTTACATTCAGCCTATTTGAATATTTAAATCTAAAATGTATTTTGTGTAGATACCACATGGATGAATTGTGATTTGTAAATCATGATTTGAGGACTTAATACATATACATGGAATCTAATTTCTGATAAGGCAGGATTAAATTCTGGCATTTTGGTGTTTATATTTATGTGTTTGCTTTGTGTTGTTTCTCTTTCATTACTGCCTTGTTTTTGTAATAGATGTTTGCTAATGTGACAATTTCATCCCCTTGTGCCATGTAGTTTATATGTGTATGGCTCTGTGTGTATGTGTGTGTGTGTGTGTGTGTGTGTGTATGAAATATTTAAGAGACATGATCAATAATTTTCCAATAATAAAAGAATCACCAGTGCAAACATCACAGATATCCATAAGTAGCATAAACGTAAATTTAGTCATTTTCTTAGTGGTTACGCTAAGGGATTATAATTAATTTAATTTTCAACAATTTTGTTTGGATCCATATGAACTTAATTAAATTCCATAGTCTCACACTTTGCTTTTATTGTGGGGGTAGGGGGGTTCCAGGGATTGAACTTGCACTTGAGCACTGAGCCACATCCCCCTCTATTTTATTTAGAGACAGGGTCTCATTGAATTGCTTAGTGCCTCCCTGTTGCTGATGCTGGCTTTGAATTATTGATCCTCCTGCCTCAGCCTCTTAAGCATCTGGGATTACAGGTTTGCAACACCACATTGGCTACACTTTGCTTTTTATATCTCTGTTTCTTTCCTAGTTCTTTATGCTCTTATTGTCATAAAGTATATCTTTATATATACTTACTTATCAGCATAGATTATATTTTATAATGCAGTTATATTTGAACTCAGAAGAAAAAAATTTCTTTATGTGTAAAGGTAGGTCTTTGTCTTTGGGTTTGTGTAATTTATGATGAGAAATCTGGTGTAATTATATCATTATTCTGTTGTATATGTAATTTTTCTTTATCTAAGACTTTATTGTTTTGTCAACAAGACTATATCTTAATGATCTCACTCTCTCTCCCCTTCTATCATGTTTATTTTCTTTATGGTTTTTGTAAGTTTTGCATCTGTGATTCTTTCATTAATTTTGAAAAAAGTATGCCCATTATTTCTTCACATATTCTTCCTTATTCTCTTTCTGGGTTTTCAGTTACACATGTATTAAACTATTTGTTATTATTTCAGTACTCTTGAATATTGTGATTTTTCCCCCACATTTTTGTGTGTCCGTCATTTTTTGTTAGACTATATTTGAATTCATGCCTCTTTCCTTACTTCTGCCATGTCTCCTCCTGTGCTAGACAAAGGAGTCCTTCATCTCTGATTTGTGTATGTGTGTGTGTGTGTGTGTGTGTATTGCTGTCGATCAAACTGAGGTTCTTCTGCAGGCTAGGCAATCAGTGTACCACTGAGCTGCACCTTCTGCCCTTCATTTTCAATTGTTACATGAAACTGACATTTCAGATTTTCTCTAGCATTTCTATTTGACTCTTTATTATAATTTTTATTTCTGGATAATATTCTCCATCTGTTCTTGAATACTGTCTACTCTTTCAACTAGGATCTGTAACATGTTAATCACTGTTATTTTAAAACCCCTGTCTAATAGCTCCAATATATGGTTCATCTATGAGTTTGGTTCTGTTGATTGTTTGGTCTCTTTATAAGGAATTTGTGTGTGTGTGTGTGTGTGTGTGTGTGTGTGTGTGTGTGTGTTCTCCTGAATTATTCACTAGATGTATTGGTGAGGTATTTAAATTAGGAGTTTTAGATATATTTATAATAAGTTTATGCATAAATATGTAGAACGTGCTTTTGTGTTTTTCATAAATATTAGGTACACAAGAGCATATGGCATATTGGATATTGCTGTTAAATAATTGTTTTCAGGCCAGATTAGCTTAGTATTTTCATTCAAGTTTAAGATAATCAGGCAGAGATGAAAGAGAAAGCTGAAAATCATTTTTTTTCTTCCTGCCCTATTTTTATTAGAGTTAGAGAATGAGATGAATAAAAATTTTTGGATGTTGCTATGTATTTTTCTCTGAACATAAACCTTTATGTAGCTAGTGAGGTGACCTTTAAAAAAGTGCCTTTTATTAACTGATTAAATAATGTTTTTTAAAAATATTTTTTAGTTATACATGGGCACAATATCTATATTTTATTTATTTTTATGTGGTGCTGAGGATCAAACCCAGTGCCTCACACATGCAAGGCAAGCACTCTACCCCAGCCCTTAAATAATGTTTTTTATGTTATATGGAAGAGATAGATATTTAAAGATAGGAAATTTGAATTAGAAGTTGATTTTTAATGAATTAAATATATTTTCTTTAAATAAGAAACAAAATGCAGGAATCATTTAGACAAAACTTAATTAGTGTGTGTGTATGTGTATATGTGTGTCTCTCTGTGTGTGCATATATATATATGTATATATATTATATGCTTGCCTTCCATTTATCACTTATTCATCATTCAATTTATATATATATATATTCCACAAGTATTGAGATATATCTTTCTATCTATCTATCTATATCTATCTATCTATCTATCTATCTATCTATCTACACACACATATTCCACAAATATTGATATCTTGTTATTTATTAGGTACTGTCCTTTGTGTTATTAGGGTACAAGATAAGGTTATTGTACCCAAGGAGCATACATTCAGGTCAAAGAATCAATATCAAACACATGTCACAGGATAATAAATGTTATATGAGATAGAGGCTAATAAAGAATGACGGTCTTGTTTTGTACATGGTGGTGAGAGAAAGCCATTCTGATTTGAAAGAAATCTAGAGGAAGTGAACTACTTAGATATCTCACAGAAAAATATTCCAAGCATGGGTAATAAATGCAAAATTTATGAAGGAAGAGCTTGCCTAGCAAGGAATCCAGTGTGTCTCTATGAAGAGAACTATGAGGAGAGGAGTTAGAAGAGATCTCATAGAGGTGGATGTGAGGTAGTTCTTCTAGGGCCTTGTTAAGTCACTGTAAGATTGAGATGGTGAAACAGGAGAATAGAGAGTTTAAAGCCACCCCCAGCAAAAGCCAGGCACTAAGCAACTCATTGAGACCCTGTCTCTAAATAAAATACAAAACAGGGCTGGGGATGTGGCTCAGTTGTTGAGTGTCCCCGAGTTCAATCCCCGGTACCAAAAGGGGAAAAAAAAAAAATTAAGGTGGAAAAGCATTCATGTTGTAAGTAGAAGATCAACATGGAACATTTTGAAGTGTTTAATTACAAGAATGGTGAATCTAACTTAATGCTTTAAAAGTATCCTGCCTCCAACCCAGAAAAAGCACAAAGAGATAAGGGGGGAACCTGATATACAAATTTAAGACACAATTGTAATATTACAGGTGGAACAAGGTTGTGAGACAGTTGGATTCTGGAAATAATTCAAAGGTAAGGCCAACAAAATTTGATGATGGCTTATATGTAAAGTGTGAGAAGAAAGGAAGTAGTAAAAATTAATTCAGGACTTTGATGTGTAAACACCCTGAACAATGGATTTGCCATTTCTGAGGCAAGAAAGGTTATTCTAAGTTGTCTTTCCTGGAAGTTAAGAGGACACTTTAATAGATACATGAGACACATGGAAGTCTTGAATTTGAGAAGTAGGAATGAAGAGAAATATATGATTTAGGATTTCTACTAATTAGAACTATATCCTTTGTGATGTCAGTACTATAATTCTTCCTTAGGATTCAGTCCAACTGGATTCACTTCCTTCCATTCATAACTTATCCAGCATTCAATTTTATAGTCAGTATTTACTAATTTCACTCTCAATTTTGGGTAGTCAGTGGCAGGAGATACAAAAATGAACAGTAGGGTTTCTGTTCTTATGAATCATAGAGACAGGGATATAGTTGTTATAAAATATGCTATAAAAATATCTATCAGATGGGAGCTTTGTTGAAAGCAGCTGTTCAGGAGCATGTTTTCAGAAGAGGTGATTGCTAAAGCTTTCACGGAGAAAGTAGTGTATGCTAGTTTGAAAATTGTTAAAGAATTTCTAGTTTCTTTTAAATGCATTGGCATAGGGCTAGAGATGGGAAAGTTATATCCAGGATATTGGGAATAGTCTGGATAAAAGCTTCTCATATTTTAATCTGCATTCAAGTCACCTATAGGTTTATAGGTTGTTTAAAACAGATTCTCATTCAGTAGGTCTAGACTGGGATCTGAGATTGTGCATTTGTAGCATGTTCCTAGGTTAGACTGTTGCAGCTACGATACGAGGATCACATATTGATTAATAAGAACCTCAGTAGTTAGCAAGCAAAGCTATCATTCAGGAATGAAGAATTAGTAAAGTCTTTTCAACATGAGCAAAAACAGAATTTGACCCCAGCAGACTGACCCAAAAGCTTTTGTTTTCAACTGGTAGCAATATTGGGAAATGGTAGAAACTTTAGGAAAAGACAATTTTTTGACAGATGTGGCTCACTGTCTTTGAGGGCATATTTTGTCCCTATACCGTTCCTCTTTCTTTCTGTCTTTCATGCCTAACAGAAGGTGAACAATTTTGCTCCACCATCTACTCTGCACCACATTGTTTTGCTTCACCATTTGGCGATGGAGCTAAGTGACTCTGGACTGAAATTTTTGAAAGCGTGAAAAATAAATCTTTCATCCTTTAAATTGTATTTCTAAGGTATTTTGTCAGTGTAATGAAAAGGTAACATACACAAAAGTTCAAAATTCTCTAGAAAAATACATATGCAAGAAAGAGAATCAAACATTCTTAATATAGACAACCTTATAGAAACTACCAAACCACAGGGGCTGGCTCAGCGGTAAAGTGCTTGCCTAGCACGTGCATGGCCCAGGTTCGATTCTCAGCACCACGTAAAAATAAACACATTGTGCACAACTAAAAGCAAATAAATAAATATTAAAAAACAACTACCAAACCACAAAGATGACCAATAGGAGAAGAAAGAAAGATCAAGGAATATACACAACAACTGGAAAAAAATAACAAAGTAACAGGAATGCATCTTTCCTCATAAATAATAAACTAATGTAAATGCATAGACCAGCTGAATGGATAAGAAAAACATGACCCAGTAATATGTTGTCTACAAGAAATTTTCTTCACCCCATTGACTTGGGAGACTGAGGCAGGAGAATCATAAGTTCAAGGCCAGTCTCAACAACTTAGCAACTTACCAAGATTTGTTTCAAATAAAAAACAAAAAGGACTGGAGTTGTGACTCAGTAGTAGAGCACCCCTGGATTCAATACTCAGTACAGAAAACAAAATAAAACAAAACCCTTCCAAAACAAAAGAAACATATTTCACCAGTAAAGACACACGTACAATTAAAATTAAGTGATGGAAAAAGACATACCCTGCAAATGGAAACCAAAACTAAGAAGGTATAGCTAGACTTATGTTAATAAAATAGTTTTGCCCAAAACAGCAAAAAGGTAAAAAGGAGTTAAATGCATAATGATATAGCATCAATCCCAGGAGAGGCTATTATGTGTGTTTATGTGTGTGTGTGTGTGTGTGTGTGTGTGTGTGTATTGTATATATGAGATACATCATTATGTATGTACATAATATATATGATGTATAAATGACATATCATTGTATGTGTTTATGTACATATATAATGTGTGTACATGCATGTACACACATTATATATATATGACATGTATGTGTGTGTATACACACACACACACACACACACACATATCCCCAATGCTGAAATACCCAATCAATAAAGAAAACACTATTAACCTAAATGGATAGATGGACTCTAATACAATAATAGTTGGGGCTCCAACACCCAACTTTCAACACCCAACTTTCAACAATGGATAGATTATCGAGACAAAACAATCTTCAAGGAAATAGAGTTAAACTGTAATATGGACCAAACGGACTTAACACATTTTTCTCATGAGCACAGCAAACATTTTCCAGGGTAGAAAATAAATTGGGTCACAAAACAAGTTCAATAAAATTGAAATCATAACATGTATCCTCTCGGACCACCATTAATGAAAATTAGTAATCCACAATATAATGTTAGAAATTATATCAATATGTGGAAATTAAACAACATCCTCTAGAATGACCAAGGAAGAAGTAAAAGGGAAATTAACAAATTTCTTGAAACAATTGAACATGAAGATATAACCTGTCAAAATGTATGGAATACTACAATGACAGTATGAAGAGGGGGATTTTATAGTAGTAAATGCCTACATCAAAAAAATAGATTTCTAATAAACGGCCTAGTGTTAGGAACTCAAAGAAATAGAAAAACGAGAACAAGTGAAACCCCAAATTCATAGGATGAAAGAAATAACAAAGTTCACAGAAGAAATAAATATAGACCAAAAAGGAATACAAAACATTAAGGAAGCAATCAGTGAGCTATTTTTTTGTTATTGGTGGTGGTGATAATATTTCGTTTTTTAATTCTAATTTGTTATATATGATGGTGGGATGCATTACAATTCATATCACACATACAATTTTTCATATCTCTGGTTGTGTACAAAGTATATTCATACCATTCATGTCTTCATACTGGATAGTGATGTCCATCTAATTCCACCATCATTTCTAACCCCATGCCCCTACTTTTCCCCTCCCACCCCTTTGCTCTATCTAGAGTTCATCTGTTCCTCCCATGCTCTCCCTCACTACCCCACTATGAATCAGCTTCCTCATATCAGAGAGAACATTCGGTATTTGGTTTTTGAGATTGGCTGACTTCACTTAGCTTTATATTCTCCAACTCCATCCATTTACCTGCAAATGCCATGATTTTATTCTCTTTTATCGTTGAGTAATATTCCATTGTGTATATACATCACATTTTAAAAAATCCATTCATCTACTGAAGGGCATCTAGGTTGATTCTACAATTTAGCTATTTTGAATTTTGCTTCTATAAATGTTGATTTGGCTGTGTCCCTGTAGTATGCTGTTTTTAAGTACTTTGGGTATAGGCTAAGGAGAAGGATAGCTCAAATGGTGGTTCCATTTCTAGTTTTCCAAGGAATTTCCATACTGCTTTCCATATTGGCTGCACCAATTTGCAGTCCCACCAGCAATGTCTGAGTGTGCCTTTTTCCCCACACCCTTGCCAACACTTATTGTTTATATTCTTAATGGATGCCATTCTGACTGGAGTGAAATGAAATCTTAGATTAGTTTTGATTTACATTTCTCTAATTGCCAGAGATGTTGAACATTTTTTTCATATATTTGTTGATTGATTGTATATCATATTCTGAGAAGTGTCTGTTGAGGTCCTTGGCCCATTTGTTGATTGGGTTATTTGTGGGGTTTTTTTTTTTTGGTGTTAACTTTTTGAATTCTTTATATATCCTAGAGATTAGTGCTCTTTCTGACATGCATGTGGTGAAAATTTATTCCCAAATTGTGGGCTCTCTGTTCACCTCACTGATTGTTTCTTTTGCTGAGAAGAAGCTTTGTAGTTTGAATCCATCCTGTTTATTAATTCTTGATACTATTTCTTACGCTATAGGAGTCTTATTAAGGAAATTGGGGCCTAATCCGACATGATAGAGATTTGGGCCTACTTTTTCTTCTAAAAGGTACAGTGTCTCTGGTTTAATTCTTAGGTCCTTGATCCACTTTGGGTTGAGTTTTGTGCATGGTGAGAGGTAGGGGTTTAATTTCATTTTGTTGTATATGCATTTTCAGTTTTCCCAGCACCATTTGTTAAAGAGTCTATCTTTTCTCCAATGTATGTTTGTGGTGCCTTATGTCTAATATAAGATAATTGTAATTTTGTGGGTTAGTCTCTGTGTCCTCTATTCTGTACCATTTGTGTACCAGTCTATTTTGGTGCCAATACCATGGTGTTTTTGTAACTATTTCTCTGTAGTATAGTTTATAGTCTGGTATAGTGATGCCACCTGCTTTACTATTCTTGTTAAGGATTGCATTAGCTATTCTGGGTCTCTTATTTTTCCAGATGAATTTCATGACTGCTTTTTCTATTTCTATGAGGAATGCCATTGGGATTTTGGTTGGAATTGCATTAAATCTGTATAGTGCTTTTGGTAGTATGGTCATTTTGATTATATTAATTCTGCCTCTCCAAGAGCAAGGTAGATCTTTCCATTTTCTGAGGTCTTCTTTGATTTCGTTCTTTAGGGTTCTGTAGTTTTCATTGTATAGGTCTTTCACCTCTTTCATTAAATTGATTCCCAAATATTTTATTTTATTTTTTGAGGTATTTGTAAATGGGGTAGTTTTCCTCATTTCCCTTTCAGAGGATTTGTCACTGATGTATAGAAATGCCTTTGATTTATGGGTGTTGACTTTATATCCTGCTACTTTGCTGAATTCATTTACTAGTTATAGAAGTTTTCTGGTAAACTTTTTGGTTCTTCTAGGTATAGAATCATATTGTCAGCAGATAGTGCTAATTTGAGTTCTTTTTTTCCTATCCTTATCCCTTTAATTTCTTTTGTCTGTCTAATTGCTCTGGTCAGTGTTTCAAAAACTATCTTAAATAGAAGTGGTAAAAAAGGGCATCCCTGCATTGTTCCAGTTTTTAGAGGAAATACCTTCAAGTTTTCTCCATTTAGAATGATGTTGGCTTGGGGCTTAGCGTAGATAGCTTTTATGATGTTGAGATATTTTCCTGTTATCCCTAATTTTTTTTAGTGTTTTGAACATGAAGGGGTGTTGTTGAATGCTTTTTCAATCAGTTAGCTTTTTGAAAAGATAAACAAAAAAACTTGACAAATCTTTGACTAGCTAGGACTGGTGGACTGTAGAAGATTCAAATAAATAAAATCAAAGAGGAAAGCGGAGACATACAACCAATACCACAAAAATACCAAGGTTTGCTAGGGATTTCTATGAACAACTATATGCCAACAGATCAGAAAACCGAAAAGAAATGGATAAATTTCTGGACAAATAAAACCAACAAAATTGAACCATGAAGATGCAGAAAATCTGAACAAACCAATCAGTAACAAAATTAAAACAATAAGAAGTCTTCAAAAAAGACTTGATGGTTTCAGTGAATTTTACCACAGCTTTAAAGAAGAACTAATTCCAATTCCTCTTAAACTATTTCAAAGTATTGAAAGGGAGTAGACACTTACAAACTCATTCTACAAGTCCAGCATTACCCTGATATCAAAACCAGACAAAGACATAGCAACCACAACAACAAAAAACAAACAAACAAAAACAACCTCCAATATCCCCAATGAACATAGATGTAAAAATCCTCAACAAAATATTAGTAAATTGAATCCAGCCAATCATAAAAAGATTATATACTATCATCAAGTGAGATTTATCCCAGGATGGTTCAATATCAGAAAAAAGTCAATAAATGTCATACATTACCACAACAGAATGAAAGATAAAAATCACATGATCACCTCAATGAATGAAAGAAAGGCATCTGATTACATTCAACATCCCTGAATGATAAAAACCTTTACAAAAATTAAGTATGCCAGAAATGCATCACGCACATTACGCTGTATATGGCAAACACATGACTGACATTATATTGAGTGTTGGAAAATATGCATTTGTTTCCTCTGAGATTAAGAACAAGACAAGGATGTCCACTTTCAACACTTATATTCAGTGTGGTATTAGATGTCTTAGAACAATAATGCAAAAGGAAAAGAAAGAGCATCCAAGAGGAAAGGAGGTCATATTATACCTATTTGAAATTGACATGATTTTTATATATTGAAAAGCCTAGAGATTCCACCAAAGGCAGAAAGAACTGATGAATTGATTCAGTAGTATTGCAGGATACAAAATCAACAGAAAAATCAGCAACTTTAGAAAAATACAACAGTAATAAAATTGCTAAGGATGAGATCAAGAAAGTGATCCCATTCACAATCGCTGAAAACAGAAGAAATATCTAGGACTAAATTTAACCAAGGAAGTGAGTTATCAGTATGAAAATTAGAAAACATGTTCAACAACAGATTAACGGATAAAGAAAATGTACATAAACCCAATTGAATATTACTCATCTTCAAAAGATGAAATTGTCATTGGTAGTAACATGGATGGAAGTAGAAAACATGTTAAATGAAATGACAGGTACAGAATGATAAATACTATGTTTTCACCTAAATGTGGAAGCTAATATGTAGATCTCAAAGAAGTAGAGGTTGGAATAGTGGTTAACAGAATCTGGGAAAGGAGTGGGGGAGGAGAGATAGAGGATGGTAATAGGTACAGGGATGTGTTTGGATTGGAACTATTCTGTTAGACGGTAGCATAACTATGGTTGACAATTAATCTAATATTTCAAAATTGATAGCAGAAATGATTTTGAATGTTCCAAACACAAATAAAGGTATTTGGGGTGATAGGTATGCCCGATCTGTTATGGCACATTATATACACATATTGAAATTTCTTTTAATAGCCCATAAATATGTGCAATTGATATGAATCAAAATAAAAATATCTTAGACACTATGCAGCAAATGAAATATAGGGTTGAGGGAAAGTACTAGGAAGAATTTATTCTTCCATTTTTCTGTCTCTAACATTTTTCCAACTGCTTGTACTGTGGCTTCTTTTGTGTTTGATTTGTGGGAGATGAATTTATAGAATGATGGATAAGGTCATTGTAAATTCTGGAGTTAGGATGCATGGGTTTAGATTATAGACTTAATCACATTTGTGTGAACATAGGTAAGTTACTTCTCTATGTCATCTCAATTTTATCATTTACAACAACATGTAGTATTAATAGTATCTACCTCATAGGAAGTTTATGAAGATTAGATAAGGCATTACTTTGTGGTTACTTAATGAATATTGAGTCTTAATATCATCATAAAAAGGAGATACTTCTGACGTCATGTTAGTAAATTTGAGATTTTTTTTTCCTGGGTTGGTGATGATTTATATTACCTTCTCCTGATCTCACTTGTAATTTGAATTATTGGTGATCTGACAGTCTGCCATAGAAAAGGGCAAAGCTAATTGGTTCATATGGGACTGAAACCTGTGACCTTTGATTTCATAACACCCTGCTCTTAACTAGCTGAATTCTGAATGACTGCCTAGTCTTATCTCAAAGTGATTATTTTTTTCATGCAGAAGTGCTCAGTTTATTGCCTTGGAGGAATATCTTTCAGTATAGGACAAGCAAGAAACCTAAGCCTTAAATTTATTATATTTACTTGTGAATGAAATGTACTCCATGTAGATCAGAGTTACAAATTTTAGCCAAAGTTTTGTTTATTTTAATTCCTTTTCACAGATACCATTTTCCCTCCTTTCCTACATTATAGAGTTTCCTTTGTGTTGTTTACCCTTATGTTTTCATCAAATTTTAAAATTTTATTATAAAATATTTGAAACCTATATAAGTATAAATAATATCTATGTACCCGTCAGCAATCATTACCAGTACTTTTGATGCTACCTATTTGCTACTCCCTAATCCTGCCTTTTGTCCCCTACAGATAATAACTCTTTTGAATTTTGTGTTTATTAATTTCTGCCTATTAGCCTTGAATTTATTTAAACCTTCAAAATATCATCATCTGTGTGTATCTTGCTCTGTGACTAGGATTTTTTTAAAATCATTTTTGTTGTTCAATGTAGCTGTAATACTTTACCCTTATGTGTACATGTCTATTATGTGAATAAACTACAATTTGTGGCACAGTCTGGATGTGTCCCCCACCTCCTTGAAACCCATTCCCTAATGTGAGGGTATTCAGAGATGGGACTTTTGGAGATAGGGCAATGGGAACACTTTAGTACTCTGAATGAGATTGCAACAAGAGCCTAAGAGGGACCACTCACCCCTCCCACCATGTGAGTTTACAGCAGGACAGTGCCATCTTTGAGCTACAAAATGATCCCTTTACCAAATATCAGATCTGCTGATGCTTTTATCTTGAACTTCTCAGTCTCTTGCTTTATGAGGAATAAATTGTTGTTTTATAGGATATTCAGTTTATGGTATTTTGTTACAGCAACCCAAATGGAATAAGACCATTTTAGTTAGCTGTTTTACTGTTGTGATTAAAAGATCTGACTGGAACAATTTTAAAGGAGGAAAAGTTTATTTGGGGGTTCACAGTTTCAGAGGTCTTATTCCACAGAAGGCCAGCTCAATTTCTACAGGCTCTAGGTGAGGGTGAACATCATGGCAGGAGATCAGGAAGTAGAGAGAGACCACACTCACCAGATACAAATATGTACCCAAAGCCATGCCCAAATTCCCACCTCCTCCAACCACACCCTACCACTTTAGTTATCACTCAGTTAATCTTTATCCGGAGATTAAATCACTGATTGGGTTAAGACTCTTACAACCCAATCATTTCTCCTCTGAACCTTCTTGCATTGTCTCACAATATAAGCTTCTGGGGGACACCTCACATCTAAACCATAACAAAGACTATTTATACATTCCTTTTAACAATAGACTTTTTTGTGTTTTGTTTTTTGCCATAGGAATTTGTAAACACTGCTGACATGAACTTTAATACATGTCTCCTGACACATATGTGCAATCATTTTCTAAGATTTATTGTTAAGGGTAAAATAATCGATCATAGATATGCAAATGTTTAGGTATATAAGAAATGCCAAATTATTTGCAAAAGTGACCAGTCTCAAATTGTAGACTTCTTAGGTGCTGCCTTCTTCCTCCCTCCTCTCTCTCCTCCTTCTCCTTCTCCCTCTCTTTCTTCTTTTTCTTCTTCTTCTTTTTTTTTTTTTTTTTGGTGCTGAGGATTGAATTCAGGGCCTCACATGTGCTAAGCCTGTGCTTTGCCACTGGGCTATATCCCAGTATCTGATGTGTTCTTAAAATGGATAAAATGATATATCATTCTGGTTTTATTTTGTATTTCTATGATTCCTAATGAGCTTGAACATTTTATATTTATGTGAATTATCTGTCCCTTGTGCCCATTTTTCAATTAAAATGGTTTTCTTATTGTTGAATTTCTTTATTTTGGATACTAATATTTCTCATTGTATTCTTTAACATAATGTGAACTTCTATCATATATAATCTCCGGATACCTGTGCCTTAAAATAATTTACTTCTTACATTTATGATAACCCAAGATGGGTATTACTTGGGCTTTCAACTTTTGGATTTAGTGTCTAAAACATGGCTCCCATTGTGGTGTTTGGGTCAATTTTACTCTACTAGCCAGAAATGGAAAAGAATCTAGAGAAAAGACCAACTAGGAGGTTTAATTAATTATACTTAGAAATGGTACATACTTACTTTTACCAGCCTGCCCATGTTCAGAACTCAATTATTTTTCCACATAGAATGTAATTGCAAAGAAGATTGGGAAATATGTGCCCATTTCCTAAAGGAGGAAATGAGTATAGAGATTAGCCAGCACTTTGAGTTATCACTTGTACGGGTTGTAGTGATCTTGTTTGTCGTTTTTTTTTTATTTTACTTATACTATTGTGACTTTTCAAAAGTGAAGTTATTAATTTTAATATAGGTAAATTTCAACCTATAAGTTGGAGTTTAAAAAAATCCTACCGTATTCTGATATCATAAAGAAATTTCTTTTATTTCCATCTGAAGTATAATTATTTTGACTTTATACATATAAGTCTAATCTATGTAGGATTGATTTTTGTGTTTGGTATAAAAAGAAATTTTAACTTAAAAAGAAAACCTGGATATTTGTTAGTCTCAATACTATTTGTTCTGCAAGTAATTACTTCTTCTCAGTGATCTGCAGTGCCAACTGTGACATTTATTACTGCACATATATATTGTTCATATCTGTATAGGTTTATTTCTGGGCTCTGTATTCATTTGTATTGGGTAATTTTTTAAATCTTTAGACATCAACTCTATTTATTATTGTAGCTTTATAACAAGCCATAATAACTGATGTGATAAGCTTCCTCTCCTTAGTATATTTTTGATGGTGTTTTAGATATTGTTTACCATTTGTTCTCCAATATAATATCGTAAATATCCATCAACTTACCTGAAAAAACTTTGTGGATTAATTAGAGCAGAACTGACATCTTATTACTATTATAAGTTACTATTATAAGTAGTTTTTATCTATGAATATTCTATGTGTCCTTTAATTTAGGTCTTCTGTAATTTATTTAAATAAAGTTTTATAGTTTATCCACAAAGGTCTTACATATATTTTTTACTAGTACTGTTGTCTCTGAGTATCTTACATCTTTGTTGGTATTTTAATTACTTGCATTTGTGTTACATTTTTTGTTTAGAATTACAGTTGAATAGTTGAATTTTGAAAAAAATGTTTAGCTTATATTCAGCCAACTTGCTAATCTCTCTCTCTTTTTATAAATTCACTTTGGTTTTCTATGTGGATATTTATATCTTTTGCAAATGAAGGCAGTTTTGTTTCTCTCTTAAAAATTCTAATTTTTTTTACCAATTTCAATTTAGTTCACCAAAAATTTAGTGGAAATAGTGAGTGGGTGTCCTTACATTCTTCCTAATTTAAAGGGAATTCTAATATTTCATCGTGGAGAAAGAAGTTAGCCATAATTTCATATTGATAACCTTTTATCAAGTTAATGAGCTGATAAACTAATATCATGAATGGGTCATAAATTTTATCATTTGTTTACTATTTTTATTCTTGGCCATTCCTAGTTTTTCATACTGCAGTAGCTTTTTATTGGTATTTTATTTGATTTTTTTTAAAGTTTATGTTTATAAATAATATTGGTCTGTTACATTGCTTTATTGTACTATCTACCTCATATAATGAGTTGTTGTGTTAAAGAGAGAATTAGAAAATCGGAATATAAAGCTGATAAAATTACTCAGGACATAGTGTAGCAACACATCATGATGGAAAATATAAAGAGTTGAGTGGACACGGAATAGAGAATGAGAGTTCAAACCAAGTCGAATTGTAAAAGGCAAAATAGAGAGTAGGAGGGTGGCAGAATACTCTTTAGCTGTGTTTTTGGTTCTTATTGGAATCTGCCTGGACAGTTTGACAAGAACTTTCTTCGTTTTTGTTGGTGGTGGTTTTTGTTTCTGTCTTTTAAAAAGTAATTCATAGCTAGCATTAAGAGTAGATTAGGGGCTGGGATTGTGGCTCAGCGGTAGAGCGCTCGCCTAGAACGTGCGCGACCCGGGTTCGATCCTCAGCACCACATACAAATAAATGCAATGTGTACAACTAAAGCAAATAAATAAATATTTAAAAAAAAAAAGAGTAGATTAATTCCTAAGAATTGATGCTCTTTTTGGTATCTATCTATCTATCTATCTATCTATCTATCTATCTATAAACAAAAGGGATGATGAGATTAGTCTTAATGAATTCAAGGCAGATGATGATGATAATGACAGGGCATTGTAATTAGGAATAGAGAGATCTCTACCTAGCATTATTATTTCTTAACATCTGTAGTTTGAAGTGAGATCTAGGGAAAGCAGGTCTTGGTCCCCAGTGCTGGGCTTTTCCTTCAGCCCCACATGTTGGTAAAGACTTAAAGAATGTGTGCACTTAGACCTGGAGTAAAAAAGAGTAACAACTAAATGGAAAATGTGTATCTGTATAATTAGAATCATATATTTGTATCCTGCTTCCTCCTTATATATAATATGATCTAACATATTTGAAGTTTTCCTTAACTATTTAGTATTGTAGGAAAGGAACTTTTTTTTAAACCCAAACATTTTCCTACTTATATCAGTTCACTTGGGGCCTAATCCGACATTTGGAAATTGGAGCTTACTTTTTCTTCTATTATTTTTTTTCCTATTTTATCTGTTTCTGATGCTATGGTAAAAACATTTTTTTTATTCATATATTTATGTTTATCTCTGGTTGTTTCCTTAAGAAAAATTCTTATTTTTAAAGTTGTCAAAGACTGTGAACCTAAGGCTTTTGAGTATTCTGTGTTAAACTATTCCATCAAGGTTTTACTGTTTCTTCTCACAGTGCATGAGATTGCCCACTTGTCATACCTTTGCAAGCATTTATTTTCACTTAAAATCAACCTTTTGATTTTTTCAAAAATTTTGTTGTTTTGTTTTTCATCTCATTGGAAATTAGTGAGGATTTTTTTTTTTTACTTTTCCTTTTCATATAGTCATGTTTTTTTTTTTTTTTTTAATTTTGGTAAATGTTCTGTTAGTTTGTATTTTTGTCTTGTTTAGGCTTACTGATACACATAACTATACTTTTAGATACATATTAGTTGGAAATGAGTTCTGCCTCAGCCTCCCAAAGTGCTGGGATTACAGGCGTGCGCCACCACGCCCGGCTTACCTCTAGGAATTTTTTTAATCTCCTCTTTGATGTCTTCTTCTTAAACCCCTTGTTCATTCAGTAGGATGTTGCTTAGCTTCCAGTTGTTGGAGTAGTTTTTCTTATTCCTTGTTTTGTCGTTGATTTCCAATTTCATCCCTTTATGGTTGATAGCATGCAGGGTAGTATTTCTATTTTTTTATATTTGCTGAGATTTGCCTTGTGACATAGTATATGATCTATTTTGGAGAAGGAGCCATGTGCTGCTGAGAAAAAAGTGTATTCATTTACTGAGGGATGAAATATTCTATATATGTCCGTTAGATCTAAGTTTATTAATTGTTTTAAGGAGGCCTAAGATTTCTTTGTTTAGTTTTTGTTTGGATGATCTATCCATTGGTGAGAGAGGTGTGTTGAAATCCCCTAGAATAACTGTGTTGTGGTCAATTTTACTCTTGAACTTGAGAAGTGTTTGTTTGATGAATGTAGGTGCTCCATTATTTGGGGCATATATAGATTTATGATTGTTATATCCTCTTGATGAATGGTTCCCTTAAGTAGTAAGAAATATCCATCTTTGTCCCTTTTGATTAACTTTGGCTTGAAGTCTACCTTATTTGAAATGAGAATGGAAACCCCTGCTTGCTTCCGCAGGCCATGTGAGTGATAAGACTTTTCCCAGCCTTTTACCTTCAGTCTATTGATGTCTTTTTCTATGAGGGTGTTTCTTGGAGACAGCAGATTGTTGGGTCATTTCTTTTAATCCATTCAGATAATCTGTGTCTTTGAATGGCGAGTTTAGGCCATTAACATTCAGGGTTATTATTGAGATGTGATTTTTATTCCCATCCATTTTTATTTGTATGATGATCTTTAGCTTGATTTGGTTTCTTCTTCTGGTTGGTATTTCCCTTAGTTTAATATCTCCCTTTGTTGATTTTCATTGTTATTTTTCTCTTCTTCTTCATGAAAAATTTTGCCCAGGATGTTCAGAAGTGCTGGCTTTCGAGATGTGAAATCTTTTAACTTTTGCTTGTCGTGGAAGGTTTTTATTTCATCTTCAAATCTAAAGCTCAATTTTGCTGGATATAAGATTCTTGGTTGACATCTCTTTTCCTTCAGAGCTTGAAATATGCTATTCCAGGATCTTCTTGCTTTTTAAGGTCTGGGTAGAAAAATCTGAACATAGTCTGATTGGTTTCCCCCTATATGTAATCTGCTTCCTTTTCTTGTGGCTTTTAATATTCTCTCCTTGCTCAGTATATTAGGCATTTTTCATTATAATGTGTCTTGGTGTGGATCTGTTGTGATTTTGTATGTTTGGTGTTCGGTAGGCCTCTTGAACTTGGTTTTCCCCTTCATTCCTCAAGTTTGGAAAATTTTCTGTAATTATTTCATTAAATAAATTACTCATTCCTTTGGCTTGAAAACTCTGCCCCCTCCTCTACCCCAATCACTCTTATGTTTGGTCTTTTTATGTTGTCCCATAATTCTTGAATGTTCTGTTCTTGGTTTCTTACCATTTTTTGCTGTGTAATCTAGATTTTTCTCTAGGATATATATTTTGTCTTCATTGTCTGAGGTTCTTTCTTCCAAGTGATCTACTCTGTTGGTGATACTTTCGATTGAGCTTTTATTTTGATTTATTGCTTCTTTCATTTCTGGAATTTCTGTTTGGTTTCTCTTTAGAGCCTCTATCTCCCTATTGAAGTAATCTTTTACTTCCTGTATTTGTTTATGGAGTTCTTTGTCAAAATGATCTTTCACCTCCTGTATTTGCTCCCTCATCTCATTTTTGAGTTCATTCTTAAGTTCCGCTAACATTTGGAATATGTAATTTCTGAATTCCATCTCTGGCATTGCACCAACTGTGGATGGTATGGAATCTACTGAGGAGGTATATTGATTTGTTTGTGTCACTTTCTTCCCTTGTTTCTTCATATTGCTTGTGCGTCTATTCTACCTGCACTGTGGGGACCTTGTCTACTTTGATTTTACCTTTAAAACCTTATGTTGCTCCTGTAGTACAATGCTATCAGATCCCCTTATATTTCCTTTACACTTTAAAATCAAACACTTACTATTCAGAGAATCCCAGTTTGATTACAATGTACAGATTTAGTTAACCCAGATGTTGTTTCCAATTTACTCTGTATGCTTCTGATGGGGTTTTAAAGTTTCAAGTAATGGACAGAGAGGTAATATGTTTAGGAAGAAGGAAGTGAGTGTTATTGACTTGTTCTTTCTTAGAAAGTATGAAAAGAGAGTTCTATGGAAGTGGTTTAGTATCAGCCGACGAGAGAGGAAAGAGAATGGAGTGAATGAATAGATGGAAAGACTGATTTACATATAAACCTAACTTATGCGGTGGTTGAGAGGAGAAATAAAGAAAGATGGAAAAGAAAAAAAAAAAAGAAGAGAAAAAAAAATAACCAAGGAGTAGTAATTAGTGTAAGAGAGAGGAGAGAGAGAATAAGTCTAGAAAAATAGAGAATAAACCATATATAACACCACTTTGCTATATATTTCAATTGTTACACGTTTAGAAATCTCAATTTGTGCGTATAACTTGTTTTTGCCTCTGTTGAGAATGCAATGGCAGGGTGTAAATAGGGAAGATGAAGGAAGAAAAAAAAAAAATATAAAAGTGAGAAGGAAGAAAAGAAAGAAAAGAGGAGCAGAAGCACACAAACACACTGTCAATCAAAACAAAAACAAAAAAACTCCCAAGAAACAACAAAACAAACAAACAAGCAAATAAAAACAAAAACGTTGAACCCAAGAACAAGTCTCAAACAAAATGGACCCTTGGAAGCCCTTCTTTTTTCCCTTCCAGTTTAAGCCACCTGACCCAGATCATGTACAGTCAGCAACCCTGTTAGTGGAGTCAAGGCTGCACCTTTGGTCCTTGCAGAGTGGCACAGTGGAATAGTGGAAGGGGCTTATCCTCAGGCTGGGCCCTGCTTACAGCAGCAGGGAGATGCTACTATGGGCCTTGGAAGCCAGGCAAACTGGCGGGGGGTTCTCTCCTTCCAGCGGGCAGGTGCCTACCTCTTGCTCTGGTTGCAGCTGGGCAGGTCGCACTCCCCCAGGGAGTGGAGGAAGCACTTCGCCAGGTCTGGCCCCCGCGTGCAGCAGCCGGGAGATGCTGTTCTGGGCCCTGAAGACCAGGCAAACTGGTGGCTGGGTTTCTCCTTCCAGCGGGCGGGAGTCTACCTCTTGCTCTGGTCGCAAATGGGCAGGTCGCACTCTTCCCGATAATGGAGGAAGCCCTTCCCCAGGTCTGGCCCTGCGTGCAGCAGCAGGGAGCTGCTACTCTGGGCCCAGGCGGCCAGGGACACTGGCGGCTGGGTCTCTCCTTCCAGCGGGCGGGTGCCTACCTCTTGTTCTGGTCGCAGCTGGGCAGGTCCCACTCTTCCCGGGAATGAAGGAAGCCCTTCCCCAGGTCTGGCCCTGTGTGCAGCAGCAGGGAGCTGCTACTCTGGGCCCAGGCGGTCAGGGACACTGGCGGCTGGGTCTCTCCTTCCAGCGGGCGGGAGTCTACCTCTTGCTCTGGTCGCAAATGGGCAGGTCGCACTCTTCCCGATAATGGAGGAAGCCCTTCCCCAGGTCTGGCCCTGCGTGCAGCAGCAGGGAGCTGCTACTCTGGGCCCAGGCGGCCAGGGACACTGGCGGCTGGGTCTCTCCTTCCAGCGGGCGGGTGCCTACCTCTTGTTCTGGTCGCAGCTGGGCAGGTCCCACTCTTCCCGGGAATGAAGGAAGCCCTTCCCCAGGTCTGGCCCTGTGTGCAGCATCAGGGAGCTGCTACTCTGGGCCCAGGCGGTCAGGGGACACTGGCGGCTGGGTCTCTCCTTCCAGCGGGCGGGAGTCTACCTCTTGCTCTGGTCGCAAATGGGCAGGTCGCACTCTTCCCGATAATGGAGGAAGCCCTTCCCCAGGTCTGGCCCTGCGTGCAGCAGCAGGGAGCTGCTACTCTGGGCCCAGGCGGCCAGGGACACTGGCGGCTGGGTCACTCCTTCCAGCGGGCAGGAGTCTACCTCTTGCTCTGGTCGCAAATGGGCAGGTCGCACTCTTCCCGATAATGGAGGAAGCCCCAGGAACTTTTTTTTAAACCCAAACATTTTCCTACTTATATCAGTTCATTTTAATTTTTTTTCCTATTTTATCTGTTTCTGATGCTATGGTAAAAACATTTTTATTCATATATTTATGTTTATCTCTGGTTGTTTCCTTAAGAAAAATTCTTTAACGTTGTCAAAGACTGTGAACCTAAGGCTTTTGAGTATTCTGTGTTAAACTATTCCATCAAGGTTTTACTGTTTCTTCTCACAGTGCATGAGATTGCCCACTTGTCATACCTTTGCAAGCATTTATTATCACTTAAAATCAACCTTTTGATTTTCAAAAAAATTTTGTTGTTTTGTTTTTCATCTCATTGGAAATTAGTGAGGATTTTTTTTTTTTTTTACTTTTCCTTTTCATATAGTCGTGTTTTTTTTTTTTTTTTTAATTTTGGTAAATGTTCTGTTAGTTTGTATTTTTGTCTTGTTTGCTTACTGATACACATAACCTTTTAGATACATATTAGGGAAATGAGTTCTGTATAAAATATTTATCACAGATATTTTCACAGTTTATTTACATGTTAACACTTTTTTGATCTTTGTTATGGTTTGGATATGAGGTGTTCCCCAAAGGCTCATATGTGAGACAATGCAATAAAGTTTGGAGGAGAAATGATTGGGGGTTATAGTCTTAGCCTAATCAGTGAGTTAATCCCTGATGAGATTAACTGAAGTGGTAGGGTATGGCTGGAGGGGTTGGGAATTGGGCCATGTCTTTGGGTGTATATTTGTGTCTGGAGAGTGGAATTTCTCTCTCTGCTTCTTGAGCTGCTTTCCTCCTCCACCCTTTCCTGCCATGTTGTTCAGCCTTACCTCAAGCCCTGAGGAATGGAGCTGGCCTTCTCTGGCTAAGACTTGTGAAACAATCAGCCTTCAAATATCCCCCCACCCCCACCCCACAGTTGTGCTGGTCATATCCTTTAGTCACAGCAGTGAAAAAGCTGACTAAAAACAATCTTCTAATTTTAATTCTAGAATAATCATTGATAACATTTTCCTGAATACTTTTTCTTTTCTTTTTCTCTTTCGAATCAGGGCACTGGACCACTGAGCCACAACCCCAGCCCTATTTTTTGTATTTTATTTAGAGACAGGGTTTCACTGAGTAGCTTAGTGCCTCACTGTTGCTGAGGCTGTCTTTGAACTTGTGATTCTCCTGCATCAGCCTCTCCAGCCTGAATCCTTTTTCTTGAGTTCTTTCATGCATTAGCAGGTATTAACTTTATTGTTGTCCTTGTCTCTCTCCCTCTCTGGAATGTGAACTAGATGAAGGCAAAGAAAGTTGATGTCTTAACCTTTTTATCCCTACTGCTTTTTCTAGTGGTTGATATTCTAAGTTCAGTGAGTGGTTTTTGAATGAAGACATGAAAAAAATATGCCTCCTAGTTCTATAACCATTTAGCCTATCATAAAATGATTAAGTATTCTTTGTTATAATTGTAGTATGTAAGAAGTAGGAAGAGTAGGATCAGTTTTTAAAGGAGTATCTATTTGTGAGAAATAGTTACATGTAGACTAAAAAGTTCTGTTATCTATTCCTTTTTATTTTTTTCTTTTTCTTTTTGTACCAGGAATTGAACCCAGGGGTGCTTAACCATTGAGCCACATCCCCAGCCCTTTTACATTTTTTGAGACACAGTCTTACTAACTTGCTTAGGACCTGGATAAGTTGCTGAGTCTGGCTTTGAACTTGTATTCTTCTTGCCTCAACCTCCAGAACCACTGGGATTATAGGTGTGCATCACTGTGTCTGGTGTGTTATCTTTTCTTTAACAGTACTGGATTGAGTTTGTACAATTTTCCAAAAAGCAAAGGAGAAAAACAAATGTCCGTAGTTGTAAATTTTGTTTTCTTTTGCTAATCAGATGGTCTGGTATTACTGGTGATTGTTATCAATTAAAGTCATTTAATTTCACCTTTGGCAGGGAAGAAATCAGATTATAATAGCATAACTAGGGCTCAGAGTACTGGTGATTCTTGTCATTTTATAATTTAGAAATATTATGCAAGAGTTAATAATTGGTTTGTTTTTGATAACTTTTTATAATTTTTACTTTATAATTTCTATTACACTCATTTCAACATGGAAGAATATTAATCTTTTACTTTATCTAGGTATCTTACTGTTACAGAATCAAAGTAATTTTGAATATATTAGAACAAGGTATCATAAATAATGTGTTTTAAAATTATGCTTATGATGATCTTATTTCATACAAATTAGTTTTGAACTTATAAACTCAGTTTGACATTTGTCTTATTCTATAGCATTGTTTCAAATGAAAACTGCTTTGTAATTTGTTACTTGATTTAATTACATTTATTGTGTATAATGTTTAATTTGCTATACACGTAGACATGGCTACATAAATATGTGGGAAATGGTTTCATGGTAGTTTCATATTTAATCGATCTTCAGGAAAAGAACAATAAAATATAACATGATTTTTAGCTTTGGTAAATTGTTTTAGGATTTTTTAGTTTTGATAAATGAAGATTTTTTTAAGAAAAAATTGAAATCTTTATCTTTTATAAATCTTAACTATGAACTTTTTCAAAAGCTTTTTGTGCATTATATTCACAAAATTTGAACTAGTTATAACCACTCAACTCCATTATCTTACATGAAAAAATAAGTGCAGGCTGCCAATAGATATTCTGATATTTTAAGCCTACTTTAAGTTTCAAGAATAAAACAGCCGAAGATACTAAAATCTAGATTTTTAGCATATATAATAGAAACTGCAACTCAACTTTAACTACTCTATAGTGGCATTTCTCTTGCCGCTATAATAAAACTTAAGAATGTTTAGTGATTTTTTTTCCCTACTATTATTCAAAATTACATTACCCTTACTGAAATCGGAATGGCTTTTAGTGGATTAATTAAACTGTAGCTGGTTTGCCATCTGGGTGCAGCTTATTTAGCTGCCTTTACATGGAAAAATTTCTCATGGAATAAAGAGTATTTTTTGTTAGAATACAGCTGGTAGGTTTCACTTTCTAAAAACAAATAGTTTATGGTTTTATATATCAGGTTTGTGAAGGAATTCAATTTGTAAAACATAAAACCTATTATTGTCATTCTTTCTAAAGGTTATTAACAATACAACATAAGTTTTTTTATATTCCATATAAATTTATAAAAAATATTTTGTGTCTTGATAACTTATAATATTAAGTAGAATCATAGGTTTAGGCTAAATGGGAAAAAAATGAGAAAGAGGGAATTAACTAAATCTGATTTTTATGGCTCAAGTGGTTTCATTAAATTAGAGTGCTCTGTGTTGTTCATTAATGAACTTGTGCCATATGCTTTAACTGTTCTGGTCAATAGCTGATAAAGAAAGGCTTGTGGATTTGATTTTTTTCATACAAAGCTGGATAAAAATATCCATGTGATGGGCTTTTATCAAAGGAGTTACTTTGAATTCAGTAACTACTACTGAGGCAATATGGCTCGCAATTTGCGACCCAAAGGTAGTCATACATTATTGGAATACAGCCTACTGCGCTTCACATTACACAGATGTGAAGGCCTGATTATAGCTGCTTCATAATTAACAGTGATCCGATTTGTTTTGTGGCATAAATGGTGCATGTGTAGAACATTAGCCATGGCACTCTCATTCAAATTCAACTCAAGGGCTCAGCGGCAGGCGGGTCACGAGCTTCAGGGAGTAGAAGCACAAGCTCCTCCATATGTTCTTGCTGCATCTTACTATGGCTATGAGTGCAAGTTAAGTTCCCCAAAGAACCTAATCGTGTTCTGTAATTACAGCGCGGCTTTCTGCTGGCTAGAAATGAGGGAGAAGCTAAAACACTCCCTCATCAGATAATTTGTAAATTACTTTACATGGCGGATGCCTAACTCAGTTGGTTTTCAACTGCTGAAATTATAAATAATTGTAACAGATGTGGCAATATGGCTGGCCTCCAATAAATGAGGCCCTTGATAATTTGGCCAACCCTTTGACAGGCCAATTTAATAAAATGTGAACAAAATCTTCTTGCTAATAATTTATCATCCTTTTTCCCAATAGAATAAATTTAATTACCCTAGCAGTTAACAAGGTCACACCCAGATGCCAAACTCGGCTACAGTTTTGATAATGCAATCAGGAATTGAGAGGTGATGACAGCGTTGTTGTTTTTTTCATTACCTGGCTGCACATAAACACAGGTGGCGTAGCTTTCTTGTCAGTTTTTAATAATTACAGGCTATTATGGAATGCATAGTTAGCAGATTGAAAACCACACTTTAGTGAATTTGTTTGAGTATGATTGAGGTTTTAATGTATAGAGATGATAATGCATAACAAGCATAGTCCCTTGCTTATAACACATTAGTGCACAAATTTTGATTTTTTTTTTTTACTGGTGACATAAGTGTTAAGTGTTTATAAAACTTAAGAGTATGTATCATAACAAGTAATGGATTATACCCAAAAGTCACATATTTAGAGATATACCATAGAGGAAATTTAATTCTTGAATCTAGAAATTCATTTTAGTATACTATTAACATATACTTTAAATAATTCAGATTAGCAAATTCTGGCAGAAGAGTTTTATCACACATTGCAGAAAAACCTATTGTATTTCATTTTGCTATTTAAGGTAAAAAGTTATCTATAGGAAAATCAATATTTTTTTCTTAGTTTTTAAATACACTCCAGGTTAGTTTACTCTTAAGATTGGAATTGACAGTTGATGAATATATTATGGAGCTGACACTCTAAATACTCTTCTGTGACATATAAATATCACTAATTTTTGTCTGTGCAGTGTAATATTTACATTCTTTAGAATAAATGCTTAGCTTGTGATTGTTGGGTTTACCTAACAAAGATGCTGCTGTTAATCACTGGATTCAAGTATAAGCAATAAAACATCCATGCATAACTTATTCAATGTTACATTTTATATGCTGTGTGTAAGGAGTTAAAGTTATGAAACTAATTTTCCCATTTATTTTGCTCTTCACTAACTTGACTATACCATAGAAGTGTTTAGGTAAAGAGGGGAAGTTAAATTTGAGTGAGTATAGTATTGAATTTTGCTACAATGTGAGATTTGGATGGTATTTATGAGAGGCAATGTTGGTATTTTAAGTTTTACCTACATAATTATTTTACTTTGTGATTTCTAAATGCAATCTGAGGATATTTGGGTTAAAAGTGAGTGGACGGAAGAAATGTAAATATTTATGTTTTTGAAAAAAGAGTGCTAGATGAAATTGCTGGTATTAAACAAAACAATTCTTATTCAATTTAGTGGTCTTTCTAAAAGTAAAGTGTAAATTTAAACTAGTATATTAATTTCATTTGTGAACTTTATGATAAGGTCATTTTGATCTAGAATATCATGTTGATTATTTTTTCTTTCTCCCTTTTTTTAAGAATATATGATTATCATTAAAGTCATCCATATTCAAGTTATGGATGATTAAGCTAACAAATTTGTTTTATGAATTGGAAATATATGTTTTTTTGCACTTCTAAAAACAAAATGACAAGTTTCTACAGAGACTGAGATATTTCGTAAGAAAGTCATATATAAGATGTACGTAATGTTGTATATATATAGTCTATACAGATTATGATTTAGAAGATATACATTTTAAACTGTATTCTTTCAAAAGGATTTAATTGTTTTTCAGAGCACAGTTATTCAAATTGTCAGTTTCTCTGATATACATATATATATATATATGTTAGATATTTTATAAACATACAAACACATAATACACATACACATTTGAACTGTACTTGATTTTTAGTGAAATATTCTATAAGGGAAAACGTTTTTTTGTTGATAAATCACATCCTTCAAAAATGTTTTTGTTTTCTGTTGATATGTTGGGAATTTATAAGTTTTTTAAGTGAAATAATGTATGTAGGTAGGAACTAAATACTTTTCACTAAATGCCAGTGTGTGGAAGGAGTTATTACTTAAATATAGGAGCAAATAAGCATTTAATTAAAATTTACTAATAATGTAAAACAATTTAACATACTATTTTTAAAAAATTATTATATCTGAATAATTTTTATATTTATTAAGCAATATTTAGTCATCTTCCACTGTAATATCATACACTGTTCTTTAGATTTAATACAATAAGATGATGTTTAAGTTACATCATGTTTTAGGTAGTAATTGGCATAACTCTTAATGGTTACTCACCTACTTCTCTATCTTTTATAGGATCTTTTAATTAATAGGTAGATGTATAAAAAAATGTTGTGTAGGGCCCAAGAATATATGCCCAGCACCAAAAAAAAGAAAGAAAGAAAGAAGTTGTATATCATGATGACTATTCCCTATCAGATGCTTTTAGACACATACTCCACTGATCATTTCTTATCAGATTAACAATGATCTAGCACCATACCATTATATTTTAAAAATAAGGAACACATGAGTTTTTGACATTAGATAAAAATTTATAAAAGATAAGTATTAGGAAGAAGTTATTTTTTCAAAAATTCTAGGATTTTAAGTGTAATTAAATGAACTTGTGTAGAAGGGGGCATTGGGTAATTTGGTTTTGCTAGAAGTATAAACAGCTCTTAAAAAATACATATATATATATGCCAGGCGTGGTGGCGCACGCCTGTAATCCCAGCACTTGGGAGGCTGAGGCAGGAGGATTGCGAGTTCAAAGCCAGCCTCAGCAATGGCAAGGCACTTAGCAACTCAGTGAGACCCTGTCTCTAATAAAATACAAAAAAGGGCTGGGGATGTGGCCCAGTGGTCGAGTGCCCCTGAGTTCAATCCCGGTACCAAAAAAAAAAAAAAAAAAAAAAAAAAAAAAAACATATATATGATGATATACATTGATCTATAGGGATATATATATATATATATATATATATATATATTCTCATATGTATGTTATTTAGACTTAAAAATTATGTGTAGCTGGGCACTGTGGTGCACATCTTTAATCCCAGCAGCTGGGGAGGAAGAGCCATGAGGATCTCAAGTTCAAACACAGCCTTAACAGCTTAAATAGGCCCTCAGCATCTTAGCAAGACCCTATCTCAAAATAAACAAAAAATAAAAAATAAAAAAAATGTCTGGGGATGGGGTTCAGTGGTTAAGTGTCCTTGGCTTCAATCCTTGTTTCCAAATAAATAAATATTTTTTTAAAATTATGTATATAAGTCCATATATATTAATGTGAATTAAGTTTTAAAAAGCAAGTTGTTTTTGTTTTATCCAAGTAATGTTGGTACATTTCATAGTAGAGTAACCTGATAAATGATACCTCAGCCAGGTGATGAAGGTCAACATCAACTGTCATCATTTATGTTAACAGTATATGTCCACATTGGTTTGATTATTGTCTTTCTCCACTGGACTCTTACATTGGAAGCTTGGTATCCAGTGTGGGGATGTTAACAAGTGTTAAGACCTTTTAAGAGGTGGGGCCTAGTGGAATATAATCAGGTCACTGAGGCACTGCCCTTGGAAGGAATTGGTGTAGTTCTTGTGGAACCCCTTCAGTTAGTACCTGAGAGAGTAAGTTGTTAAAAAAAAAAAAGCAATCTGACCCCTCTCATGATCTTGCTTCCTGTCTTACCATATGATCTTTCCCTTTCACATGTTCTTCCACCATGATGCCAACTGCCATGATCTCCTGTAGCCAAGGAGGTGCTTTCCAATACTGGTACCATATGGTTTGGACATTCAACTTCCAAAATTGTGTACAAAACAAAGCTCTTTTCATTACAAAGTACACACCTTCCGGTATTTTGTTACAGCATTCAAAACTGAACTAATAAAATAAAGTACTTGTGATATCATGTGATGAAAATGATAGTTCGCTTCTATTATATTCCTCATTAAAACTCACACCCACAGTGTAATCATGAGAAAAACATCAAACAGATTGCAAAGTAGACATATCCTACAAAATACTGTCAAGCTCATCAAAAATAAGGAAATTCTGACAAACTGGTACATCCAAGAGGAGCTCAACAAGACATGACAACTAATAGTAATGAGTTCTAGTTGAGATGTTGAAACAGAAAAAGAACATTAGGTAAAAACTAAGAAAATCTGAGTAGACTATGGACTTAAGTTAATAATAATGTATGAATAAAGATTAATTAATTGTAACCAATGTACCATATATACTAATTTAAGATGGTAATAGTAGGGGAAACTGGGTGGGTAGAAGTGAGAAGTATAAAGGAACACTCTATGTAGTATCTGCTAATTTTTTCTGTACATATAAAACTGTTGTAAAAAATAGTCATTAATTTATAAAAGCAGGTTAAAGGACAAAATTATAATGACTGTTCTTTTTAAAGTCACAAACTTATCTCTAAGAACTCTGAGGAATGATGTTATGAAGATAATTTAGTTTCTTAGGTTGAAAATTTTTCTAAGAACTTTTATTCATTCAATTTGTAGAGAAAAATAAATTAATAAAACATTGTATGAAAAAACAAGTATTTATACTTTGAAATACATTTAGTAACAAGGTTACTATAAAAAAGTTAAAGAAATTCAGATATACATAAAGTATAACTCACATACAATCCTTTCATTTATTGAAATAACCCTGTAATTTCAAGGTTTTTTTCCTGTGCAGGTTTGGTGCAATCTATATCTTTACAGTACAATATAGCCTTTCTACCTTACTTTTCTCAATTTATCATGGATATCTTTCCATCTCTGCCCTTAGCATAATTAAAATGCTAAGTCTAAGACAAGGTACATTTTCATTAGCTTTGATTCGTATTTCAAAACTTGTTTAGAAAAATTGTATCAGATTATACTTCATCACCATGTTTGCAAAGTACAGATGTCAGAAATTGGGTCTAACCAACATTTAAAGATCTGGAGATTTCCTTTAGGAACCTATGATTCTTTTGAAAAATCAGTAGACCTAGCAATAGTGGGCCACATTCTTCTATGAAAACAGTTGACTGGAGTTAAGTAAGAACTGCTAAAAATAACCCCTTTATTCCTCAACAATAAGACTGAATGTTGTCAATTCCTTTTACTTACACTTTTAAAACATGGTTTATTTTAGAAATTTACTTCTTGTGAATATATGT
The DNA here is from genome assembly GCA_025594165.1 of Tamias sibiricus. Classification (NCBI taxonomy): domain Eukaryota; kingdom Metazoa; phylum Chordata; class Mammalia; order Rodentia; family Sciuridae; genus Tamias; species Tamias sibiricus. Next base: position 165,932,126 of record CM046657.1, read on the forward strand.
CTAGGAAAAGTGATAAAAGAAAATAGAAGCAATATAATTTACTTTGTGGAAGTGAAGAATGTATTATGATTTAACATATAAATATCTCTTATATGAATTAAAATGCTATAATTTTAGAACATATACAGCCATATTATTTATTTCCTTTCTCTGATTCTTGTGTGAATTTGAGCTATCATTACTTTCATAGTGCTTTGTTGTAATGAGAATTTTGAAATAATGCTGCCTAAATATTCTTTATTGTTAGAAACATTAATATCATTAATATTAGTAGAAATAGTATTATAAATAAGTGTTGATTTCAGTGATAATATGTATTGTTGGAACATTTAATCTATTCACGAATATTTTATTTTTTATCATTGTAGCTTCTTGATAAAATATTAATTGTTTTATATTCTTAACTATACTCCATTGATGATTTAGATAATTCATTTTATAAAGAAAACTAGATTGCTTATTGGATGTGCTAAGAAACTAAAATTACTTTTCTTCTGTGTTAATCTAAATTTTTTCTTTGACCTTGAACAAATTATGCAGAATTTATTTAGCAAATGATGTTGGTAAATCTTCAATTATTTCATTAATGGAAACCTAGACAAGAGCAGGAAGCCTTTGAAATTGTTTAAATTGGTAACCAATCAAAGGAAATATGTGTAGATGTCAAATTTTTAATTATAGAATAGCAGGGGAAACAAAAGAGCAAAATTTGGACAGTATTTTAAAGTAGGAAGGAAAAATATTGCAAAATCATTTAGTCTTACAGTAATCAAAATGCTTTAAGTATTTTAATGTTCCAAACAAGGTAATGGAGTAATATAACAGTACAATAAAAACAACACTTTGAAGAAAATGTTTAATAGTATCATAGGCAGAAAAATAAATCGGGTTATGTAAATATGAGGAAAATAAAATGATGTAAATCAAAGGCAGTCCCCTCATCTCAAAAATTATAGGTTATAATTAGGAAAATTTTGCCTATCCTACCAAAAAAAAAAGTAGGCAAACTTGGAAAGAACAATATTTAATCTTACTGATAAAAATCAACATATTATATATCATTTAGGAAGTTGGGACTCTGTATTACTTTAGGAATATCATTTAGGAAGTTGGAACTCTGTATTACTTTAAATGAAAATATTTTCAGGGATACTTGATTCATATTGATAATAGTCAAAAGGTTTGATAGTCTTTGTGGCTAAATCAAGAAAACTTTTGTTTCTAGTATGATTGAGTATTTTTATTTTTTGTAAAGTAAGTGTTTAATTTGAAATAGAATATATGTATTGTTTTTATGGTACCATACATATTCAGTGGCAAAGGTAGCAAGCAGTATTCTAGTACAATCCTAATCATCATAAGTAGATTTCCTAAGTTTGATTTTCTTGTGATTTCTTTTGTTAAAAATTTGGGGCTTATCATTATGACTTTATCTGACATGAATAAATTTCAAAAGAGAATGGTTAATAGTGTATTGACTTCTAAAATATCATCAGGTCCTTGAGAAGTCATTATTAAATTATGATACATTAAAAGGTAATTGGACTTACAATGTTACTGGTTTCCTTTTTCCAGCTTTGTATTCTGTGCTATAATATGACTCTTGATCAGATGGTAGACTGAGTAATTTGTGAGGAAATACATGTTTAATCATAAGTTTGAGATAATTAAATTACAGATGAGTGGTATGTGCCATGTAGCTATGAATTAAATTTTTTTCTCATTCACATGTATATGACAATGTTGTTCATAAAAATATTTGTATAGACTCTTGGTTATTTTACAGAAAAATGGCATTCTACTTGAATAATAATGTTTAACTAGTTGTAGTTCCCTTTTTAAAAAAAATTTTTTGGTCTTAGAGCTGGAACCCAGGCCCCTGAGCATGCTAAGCATGTGTTCTACCACTGAACTATGACCCCAGTATCTTGTAGTATATTTATAGTTTAATGTTATAATGAAAATTTTTCCCTGAATATTTATTATTTACATAATATGTATTTGCACATATTTGTAAATATGATAACATATAAATCAACACATGTATTTTTTTTAATAGTCATCTCAACAGCCATCATTATCAAGCTTGGAAACATTAATGGTCTCACAGAAGTCTGAAATTGAATATTTACAGGAGAAACTGAAAATAGCAAATGAAAAGCTATCTGAGAACAGATCTACCAAAAAGAGTTTCTCAGAGAAGAGCATCATGACCAATGCTGAAAGAAAACTTAAGGTAGAGGCATTTTGTCATTTTGTGAATTTATCAAGAAGAGACTGGCTTGGCATGATATGACATTAAACAACTTACAACATGTACTTCTCTGCTTATGTTTCTGGAAATTTTAAACAAATATTACATGTTAAATAGTTGATAAAATGCCTCCTAGGAGAAGGGAATTTTCCATTTTCAAAGGGGGGATACTACATTCCTAAATTAACTAATTCAATACTAGGATATTATTAGTAGTGTATCTGTTTTGACACTAATATTCTTTTTTAAAAAAAATATTTATTTATTTAATTTAGTTGTACACAATGCAATGCATTTATGTTTACGTGGTGCTGAGGATCGAACCGGGCCTTGCACGTGCGAGGCGAGCGCTCTGCCGTTGAGCCACAACCCCAGCCCCCGACACTAATAATCTTCTATTAAAATTTTTTGATAAGCATCCCTCATCTATCTGATATAATCATCTGATTAAAAGTTTATTTTAATATTCATTTACTCATTTTTCTAATTTTAATTAAAAGAAAAATACATCCAATATTTTTCAATCTGATATATTTTTAGTATAACACATACAGAATATAAAATAATAAATGGATTTTAATATTAACTTGCACACTTATATATTTGTATTTAAAGGGTGGAAGTAGGGAAAATTAGTATATTTACATAGCATGCTTCATTAATGTTTCAGCTCTTACTTTTTTTTTTTACTATTTTTTATGTATTTGTATTATACTGCAAAAGATTATACAGAATGTTACCAATATAAAAATTCCATAATACCATATTGTTATTCTAGTATTTCTAGGTAAGTTGAAATAATATTTCCCTAAACATAAGGAGTTTTAGATGTATTTTTGTTAATGCTTTATTTAATCAACAGTAGAGGAAGAATATTTTTTAGAAGTAAAAGATGGTTTTAAAGATAATTATTTTTGGTTCTTTCTATTTTTTCCTGAGTAGAACAAACTATCATAATAAAGAAAATGTTTAAAATTAGACCCATGTTTCTTTAATTACTTAGTACTCTCACTCCCTATAACATTATTCGTAATTTTCAGAGGAATGAGTTTTATTCATTTACTAAAACATAACAGCATTATATATATCTTACCATTTTGAAGTAGTTTTGCAAGTTTTATTTGAATGAAAGTAAATACTGTTAAATTGAAATATTTCATTATAGGGCCTGATTTGACTTCTTGCTGAATCGCTGAAGTTTAAAAACGTACTGCTTTGATTTATCACTGTTTTTGATAAAAGTTGAGAAGAGGAGAGGTGTATTTTAAGGAAAATTTTCTTTCTTTTTTGTAAGGATGAATACTATGTTGCTCAGCTTAATAGTTGCTTTCACATATTCTGTCTCCAGATTGGTATATGAAGCTGTACATAATATAAACACACATTCTTGTCTCTAGTTAGCCACATTATAGTTAATGACCATATGGTCATTATGGTATAAGATCTACTGTCTGTTGTATTTATATTCCTCAAGCATATTGTTCCTTCAACTTCACAGTGTGTTAAACTATTTCAAAGGGAAAAAAATCCTTTCCCTCTTGTTTCTGGTTGTCCTATCAAGTGTAACCTTGGACCCTTATAGAGCAATTAGACCAGCCTCTATCCCCTCCTTTGTAATGAGGTTTCTTGCATTTCTGAGTCTATAACCCTTTAGTCTTCCCTAATGGGACATCATTATTCTGAAAGAAACAATGTAAATGTAAATGAATATTCTCATTAACGAGTCACAGAGAAACCTTTAGCGGTAGCACTGTGGTAATTCCGCTTGTTATTTCTCAGTATTCCATGCAGGATTTTTTTTATAATTCATTATTAGTATTCAAAATTACTTGTTCTTTAATTTTGCATGTCTTTCATAATCCGATGTTTCAACTAGTTCAACCATGTCCTTGTTTTATTCTCGAGGAACCACCTGTGAAACGTTCAAGGTCTTTGTCCCCAAAGAGCTCTTTCATAGACTCAGAGGAGCTGAGGAAGCTGAGAAGAGCTGAAAGAAAGATTGAAAATTTAGAGAAGGCCCTACAACTAAAGGTGAAAATTAAATCATATCTTTAATAATAACCGTGGAAAGATAAAACTATACCAAAGTAAACAAACATTTCACAAATTACTGCTTGTCATTTTTCTTTCCTGAGTTTAATTGCCTGTATAAAAGCATGCAATCACCTAGTCTGGATTTTAAATTTTCCGAAGATCATAAAATAATAGAAAAACATTTGTTACTTGAAAACTAAATATTTATTCACTACTTTCAAATTATTTTGGAATATTTTCATTTAAACTTTGGACTAAATTTCTTCTTGTTTCCTCAAAGACAAAACAAAGAACTGTAACAAGTGGAAAAGAATTTCTTGTTCTTTATATATGATAAATGTCTGAAAATAAAAGTGAGTTAAAATCATATTAACAGGCTAGGTATAGCAGTGCATGCCTCTAATCCCAGCTACTCTGGAGGCTAAAGTAGGAGGACTGGGAGTTCAAGGTTAATCTGGACAATATAGAAAGATCCCATCTCAAAAACAAAACCAAACCTTTCAAATTAGCTCAGATAATGTACAGTTAAGTTATCCTTTTTATGAAAATCACATAGTCAAAGTGGCAAAAGAAATTGCCTTATTTTTTTCCATTTCATCTGAATTTTTCTCAGAATATGTGACTTTTAAGTACTCTGCCTATGTTTAAGAAACCTATACCTGATTGGTTTGTCTTTGAGAGCTCTTACTTCCTGATTCATACTTCCTGAATTCTCTTCAACAGAGGAGATTATTCATGCATATTGAACCAATTTTTATGTGACTAAATTAAGGGTTTTTTTTTTTATCTAACTTTGTAGTGCTAGGAATTGAACCCAGGGCCTCACACATGCTACACAGGTGCTGTTTCACTACACCCGAACTCCTCCTCATAGGCTTTTATATTTTCTCTGACTTCAATATGGCAAACTTCATTCTTTATTCATAATTACCTAAAACCCTACTGTATTTGAGTTTTAGTTGTATAATTGATTCTCAATAGTTTTATACCATTCTATGTCCGGTCCAATGCTTTATGCATGATATATATGCATATATATATATGACTTGCTCTAAGGAATTGACTCACAATTATGGAGGTCAAGAAATTCAAGATATGTAGCTCTGAAGCTGGAGATCCAGGAGAGCCTATGATTTAGCTCCAGACTGAGGCTAAAAACAGGAGAACTGATAGTATAAGTTCAAATCAAGTCCATGTTTCAGTTTGAGTTCAAAGGCAAGGAAAGACCAATGTCCCAGCTCAAAGATACTTGAGTAGACAGAATCAAATCTTTTTTTACTCAGTTTTTATCCTGTTTGTGGTCTTTCAACTAAATGCCCTGAATATTTGGGAGGGCCATCTCTTTACTCAGTGTATTAGTCTGTTTTTTTTGTTGCTAATAGCCAATACCAGAGCCTGGGTAAATTATGAAGAAACCAGGTTTGATTTGTCTCACAGTTCTGAAAGTGAAGCTTGAGAAAAAACACATCAGATGATAACTTCTTGATGGCAGAGTTCTCAGGTAGTACAGGGCATTACATGGCAGGAGACAGGGAAGTGCATGTACATGTTTCTCTTTTGCTCTTTTTCCCTCTTATAAAGCCACTGACTGGGATTCAGTCACTAAGGTTCCTTCCTAATGATCTTGTCTAATCTTAAGCACCTTCCAAAGTCCTACCTATAAGCACCATAGTCAGATTGTTTATACCTTTTTAATATCACACAGACGGCACACTCAAACCATAGCATTCAGTATATTGATTGAAACATTATTCTTATTCAGAAAGATGGAGAAATTCTGTTTTAACCAAATGTCTAGGCAAATTGACAAATTAACCACATATCCATTATCACATATCCATTCAACAGTAGAGGATCTTCAATTATTTGTTCCCAGAGATCTGTAAATCCCTTATTTTGGCAGTAAGTAGTACAGCAATTCAGTGACATTTTAAGTCTAGTCTCTTATTATCCATCTCTTGAATTAATTGTTTAAAAACAGAGTCTCAAAAGGATTATATGATTTATATCCTCCTCCTTTTTTTTTCTGACCACACCTTTTTGAGGGGAAGCTGCAATTTTATTTTTAGATTAAAGTTCTTTTTTTCATGAAACTTTTTTTATAGTTTACCTATATTCATATTTTAAGTCAATTAATAATTATGAGTTTCAAATTTAGGCAAAATTAGAGCAAAGTTTTTTTGTATATTCTCATTTAGTGAAATTTTTTATTTTAAAGGAGAGAAACATTATAATCAAGGTCACTTAGGAAAAGAAGTAGATAAACATAATTTATATAGTAAACTAATTCCAAGGAAAGTGACTGAGCTCAAAGTAACTTTTTAATTAATAGATAATGTTGGTATTGTAATGGCAATTATATTTAATAAAAATAGAAGACCTTTATAATCTCCATTATTATTCTGTCATAATAATACTTTATTACTCAGTTGCATGTAAATATAAAGTAAAATAGTAATTATTTGATACTGGGGGTGCAGTTCAGTGGTAGAACATGTGTTTAGCATATAATAGGCCTCAGATTCCATCCCTGGCACCACAAACACAGAAAATAATAATGTGTCTATATTAGTTTTTTTGTGTTCTGTAAACAAGTACCACAAACTGGGTAGCTTAAAACAACTGAAATTTATTGTCTCAAGATTCTGGAGGCTAGAAAAGTCTAAAATCAAGGTGTCAGAAGAACTGGTTTCTTCTGAGGTCTGTGAGGGAGAATCAGTTTCATTCTTCTCTTAGCTTTTGGTGAATTTAGGTTTTCCTTGGTTTATGGATTACATTCTTCCTATGCCTTCATATTATCTTCCCTCTCTGCATCTCTCTCTGTGTCTAAAATTCCCTTTACTTTAAGAATATCAGTCAAATTGGACTAGGGCCCACCTAATGATGTGTTTAACTTGATTACCTCTATATAGACCTGTGTCCAAATAAGATCAAGTTCTGAAGTATTAGAAGTTAGAATTCCAATATAATTTTTTTTGTAGGAGGGGAGGCAGGGGAACACAGTTCAACCCATAATGAGTATCTTTTGGATTTTAAAATACATGTATTGAACTTGGTTTCCATTTTGTTGTCCATCACCCACTTATGTAGACATGTGGAATTGTTGTCATGGCCTTTGGTATTCTATGGAATATTGCTCTGCCAGAAACTCATGAGAGTATGGTGGATAAAAAATGGTCCATGCTTAAATGCTTATTGTAAACAATGGATTAAAAAGTTTATTTTTTGTGAATCTTTAACATATTAATGCACATTGTGAATCTATAGAAAGGTATAGATGTCTTTTCCCAGATTTACTTGGTTATATTACTATTAATATTTTTCCAGAAGGTGGCTGCTTTTCCCTGGAAGATACCATGGGAAATATTGAAGTAAAGACAAAAGTCATATTCCAAGGCTTTGTAGGTAGCTGTAGGGTCCCAAGTTGATTACCTAGGTGAATTGAAAGGTGGGAGGGAGAAATAGGTTTCACTAGTAGCCTATGGATATGAACTTTAGTGCATTGATACGATGCACTGTGTCATGTTAGCAGTAAATTATGTATATAAAATATTATAATGCTAGTTATTAATTTTCTACAAATATTAACCCATTATCTTGTTTACTTACTTTTGTGACTAGCTGTACATATTTTTAAGATGGGTGACCCTTGTCATAATAAATAAGCTGATATGGTATGGAAGAAATTAAAGTTTGTTTTTTTTTTAAATAAAACTCCTACTCATAATCCTGACTTCATGAATGTAATGCTCTAACAACTTATAAATATAATTTGGAAACCTGAACTTTAGAGATTTATGAAATCTTTGCTATTCTTCAGACCATTAATGCCATGAAAATCCCTGTTTACTGATTTTCTTTCTTTCTTCTTCTTCTTTTTTTTTTTTTTTTTTCTTTAGTGGTGGTGCCAGGGCCCTGTACATGTGAGATAGGCACTGTACCAACTGAGTGAGCTATATCCCCAGCCTGTACTGATTTTCTTTCATTTGGCAACAGGATTCTATTAGCAGTTTTCAATGCCATTTAACAGCATTAATTTTTTGAATAAATTTTATATATATTTTATTTTTCAATGTTTTGATATATATACACTTTATACATTTTGCTGAAATTAAACATTCACACTGGAATCCTTGATATTGTATTAATATTTTTATTTTTTCCCACTCCTCTAAAGCCTTGTTCTTATTTCCTAAAAATCAAGTTCCTATTTCATGAATAGAGTTTATGCTCTTAGTTCACCTTATTCTCATGAAGTAACCTTTGAGCAAACCAGATTAGGTCAAGAATTATTTCTGTCCTTATGAACTTACTTAAAAACAGAATTTGAAAATATCTTTAAGGATAGCCAAGCAATACAATTTTCCTATTTTGTACTTCCTAATGTTTCAGTCTTCAGACTTGTTTGCACACCAAAGCCTATATTTTAGCTATTTTAATTACAAATTTTATAGAAAACACTTGATAAATGATTTATTAAATGATTTATGAGTGGCTCTAATTCAGTGGCTACCCATGGAATATCTTTGTGTGTGTCCTTTTAGGAAAATGTAGTGATTAGTGTTATAAAGTATATTTATCAGTCTTTACACTCGATTTTGTTATAAGGTCTTTGGTGGTAATATTTCCCAAATAAACTATTGTGTTTTTGATTTGGGCTGTTATGTGTCAAGTGAAATTTGAAGAATCATAATCCAAACTACAGTTAGCCTGACTTTGTGAGAAGGTTATAAAAAAGTATTTTGGTTATTTCTTCAAAATATTTCTTCTGAGATAACCAAGTTTTGATAGATGAGTTCAGCTAACATATGTTCTTGCAGCATTACAATAGGAAAATATTTTTGTAAAATCTATCATATTTACATTTTGTAAAATTTTAATATTTAATATTTTCTGAAAGGACAAAGTATGAATCTATGACTGAAATTCCATCTTAAAAGAATTATTATTATAAATTACATCTGTTAAATTGATTTATAAATAAATTACTTTCATTTTTAATAGTTTAGATTTTAATTTTATAAAAATTATATAAACACCCTAGTTTTAGATGTAATAAATTAAGAGGCAAGTAAAATTAAAGCACAAAACTCATCTACAAAACTGTTTTCCTAAAATCACTACATAATGAAACAAACCAGTTATTTGAGTTATTATAAGAAAACCAAAATTATTCGGTAATATTGAATAGTTTACCTTTAGGAATCAGAAGTAGTAGCATTCAGTAATTTGACTTGTTGTTATGTCTACTATAGAACCTAGTATAACATAAGTGATATATGAATTCAGGAGATTTTTCTTGGATCTTATTTTTTGCCTCAAATCATAACATAGTTTGTATTTGAGAATTAGGGAAAACTATTGGTAGAAATTCATTGAGTAATGGTAGCTCAGGTAGTACTGAAAAGTGCTGAAATAGTGACAATAGTAATTAGAAATTCAGTTCATTTCATTAATTCAACAGGGGATCAATCATTATGAAAAGAAATTGAGAATATTTGGATGCCCATTCTATTAATTTCACTTTTTGGTCAAACTTAAAGGTTCCATTTATTTAGCATTTTTAATGACGTTTAACACAGAACTAAATGATCCCTAAAACACTGGGCTTATATGCAAAACTTTTAAAAGAAGTTCATTGTAAGATGAAAGTTTATAGGCAAGAATTTTTATTCCATAAATAATAATTATAGCAGTTATTTTAAAAGTCTTTGATGTAATCATTTTAGTTTAATTATGAATTTATTTAAAAATTGTTTTGACATGAATCCTTTCTAATATGATCTGTAAACTTAATTATTTTATTAAAAATTTCTAATACATTGTGTTATAATTCCTAATAAAACTTTTACTTCTTAAGGAATCCCAGTAAACATAATTACCTTATGTCACCTATGACAAGATATTAACATTAGTGTTAGTTTTCTATGTGGCTAAATTTCACCTACTTAGGATTTATTCACCTACTTAAGATTTTAAAGTTTTTAGTTCGATAAGTAAAGTGACATTTAGATTGTTTACTCAACTTAGTGTGAGAAATTCAAGTTCAAGTTTAAATTATTTTTTATGCCTTAGCTTCTAGTTTGAAGATGTAGAAATAGAAACACATTGAATTTTTAAAATTTTTTTTAGTTTTATATGTATATGTATATATACACACATACATACATACATATATGGACACTATATCTATTTTACTTTATGTGGTGCTGCGGATCGAACCCAGTGCCTCAGGCATGCATGCTAGGCAAGCGCTCTACTCCTGAGCCACAACCCCAGCCCAAAACTTACTGAATTTAAGTAGCTGTCCCAAAGTAAAATTTAGTTGCTTGGCAATGAGGTTTTCACTATTATGAACACTAAACATTGTGCATATAATAGGTTCTGCTTATGTGGTTCTTCAGTGAAACAAAATTGGACTTAGTATCCTCAATTTTTTACTTTTACTTCATATATTAAACTATGCTACTTTTCAGCAAGTTTGTAGTAACTGTAATGCCCTGTCAGGTAATGCCATACTTATGCTTTTTGATCAAGCACTTCTATTTCCACATGGCATATCGTAGGCCTCTGAGTCACACAAGACTCAAATACTTCCGAATAACTACTTAAAAGAAGAATTCTGCTAGGAGCATATTCAAGGTAGAACAACAAAGTACCATACTGCTGAGACCGCTAAAATTACAGTAAAATGAGGTAGACTCTGTAAAGTAGTATTTCTCTATCATATGAATAGAGAAGTAAATGGTCAAGTAAATAGTGAATTTTAAAGGAATAGTATATTACTTCACTATTAATACCTGGGAAAATGAAAAAAGAGGCTAACTTTAGCTTTGTGCCTCTCTAGGGCAGGCACAAGTGCAAGGGCCTCAGCCTAGTTAAACCTTTTTATTTTTCTTTCCTGTATTTTATAGGAAATAAAATTAAATTAGTTTGCATAGTGTTCTTAAGATTATACAGCTAAGAAGAGAAAACTCCAAGGATGGAATTCAGATTTTCCTGGTTACCATAGGCTTCCCATCTCAAGTACCTGTTTCTCCCAGCAAATAAGCATTTAAGTTCACTCATACATAAATACAAATAGGTTTTTTAAATTACTGAAATTCTCACAGGGAAAAAACTCTTATCTATTTAGTTTACTTCAAAAACCAGAAATCATAAGTAATATGAATACATCTTTTGAGGACTAAGAATGTGGCCTTTACAAGTTTGTTTATGGTAACATCTGATGAAAATTTATCTCATGTACTGTATAGTTAGAATTAGTTGACTAATTTTTTAAGCTAGGTGTTGAGATAGCAAAGTAGTGTTTGGACTGTCTATTGTATAACCTTAAGAGCACTAAGCCTATTTCTCCATTTCAGTTCTTCATGGTAGCACCCCAAAAGATTAAATTATGCTACTTTTCACATAGGTCTAGCATTACTTTCTTCCTTTTGTGTAATCCTTATACTTTATTCTATATTAATGTATGAATCTGTGGCCTGAAGAATTGGTCTTACTATGATGAATGTTCCTACATTTTAACAAAATAGTTTTCCTTTTTATGTAGGGTGAAATCCATTTGTTGGTGAAAAAGAAAAAAATTAAAATGTGTTAAATGACCTTATGAATATTTGTATGTATATTAATTAACAAGGAAAAAATGAAACTAATTTTATAGCAGAATTTAGAAATTATATTAGCAATTTAAAAAACTGTAGTTGAGTAGGTCAAATTTATCAAGCAAACTAAATCTTTAACTTGAGGATTTCTTTCCTTTCTTCACTTAAGTAACTATTACAAATGCATTCATGTTTACACACTATTGTCTTTCAAATTTCATATTTAAATGGGTAACATTTTCTTTGAAAAATTACACCAGTGTTTTCATCAAACTTTTATACTTGCTTTTTTGTGTGTTCTATAGAGCCAAGAAAATGATGAGCTAAGAGATGCCCATGAAAAACGCAAGGAAAGGCTACAGATGTTACAGACCAACTACAGAGCAGTAAAAGAGCAATTAAAACAGTGGGAAGAAGGCAGTGGCATGTGAGTTACATAGCTCATAAAGACCTTTCCCTAAATATTAAATGGAATGGAGTAGCATTATATAGGTGTTTTAATGGCTTTTGTTTGGTTTTAAAGAAATTATTTGGTAGTCAAATCTTTATTGTGAGTTTTTAAATGGAGAGCATAATGAATGAGAGTAATGTACTAGCTGTAACTTAGATTTTCCTAGCATTTACATATGATATTAGTAGGTGATTATGAATTATTGTATATATTTTCATAATCGATAGACTAGCTTAATGAAAGTATATAACTAAAAAATAGTTAATATTCATATGATTGAAAAGCTGCTTTTGAACGAATAAAATACTTCAAAATGTTTATAACCCCAAAAGTATTCAAGTTTTAGTGGAAAGACAAGAGAAATATGAAATTCACACATATAGTTAACTATCTTAAAACTACTTGAACCTAGTATGCAATTTGAAGATCTTTACTATCCATCAGTTTGTTCTCCAGCTTATCTGAATGAATTGGTGGTCTCAGTTCAATTGCTCTGAACAGGTGTTCAGATCTTGGTTAGTCGTAAGTGGCTCCCCTGTTAACAGTATTAACAGAGGGCAAAGGACTGAATGAGTACAGAAAATCTACTACCCTCTCATCTTTTGAGATGGATCCTTTAGGGTAATGTTGATGATACACATTGGTCTGCTCTGCAGAGAAATACTGTTTCTAAATTGGCCAGTACAGCACTTTTTAAAAATAAAAATGAAGGGTTTGTTTTATGTACAGAATGTGAAAATGTAAAGGACATTTGGCATCACTTGTAGATAATTGTCACATCTAATTTTTTCCTTTGATGAATGGAAAGTATTTCATATTATGTGTCAGTAAGCAGTGATAAAGTGATTTGTTCTAGCTTTAGCATCTCCTCACTGCAAGAGTGAAATCTCTTTTCTGACATGTTCATCACTAATATCTTGATCTAAGATAGGGGATGTATACTACACATTCAGATTGGGTGGCAGCAAATTCTAGACAATTACTTATAGGGTTTTTTTTTTTTTTTTTTTTTTTTTGTGTGTGTGGAGACTTATAGTTCTACAGTGTATGTTTTATTATTAATGGACTAGAATCAGAGGAATAAACCTAAGCATATCATATATCTGATTAAAAGTTTGCTTTCCACTGTAGGAGTTTAACTTTAGGAAATTATAATATAGGATTTTAGTTTCTACACACTTCCATTCTAGGAAATTTATCTATTTAGCTACTAGTAAGTGTGAATTAGAAATTGAAAATTTGGTCTTAGATAACAATTTTAAGGAATGTGTAATTTAGTTTATTTAGTTTTTATTGCACTTTGAATATGTTAAGGAAAAAAGCAAATTTATTTTAAAAATAGGATTGAAATCAGAAAAATAAAGAGAGCAGATCCCCAACAACTTCGACAAGAAGATTCTGATGCTGTATGGAATGAACTGGCATATTTCAAAAGGGAGAACCAGGAACTAATGATTCAAAAGTGAGGTTTTGGTTTTGCTTTGTTTTTTTACAATATAGAGTTATACATTTGGGAGACATTATTTGTGACTTAAAGATACTAGAGAAATACCTTATAAAATTTTTAAATGAAATAATCTGGATTGTGCTGATAGAAATAACAACAACAAAAGATTAGCTTTTCATACACACATGCGCACACACACACACGTATGTATAATGAAATAACAAGTTGCACATTTGCTAGCTCTAACAGAAACTGTATAATATGATCTAGGGATTGTGTTAATTAATGTGGCTCTCATCTGTTGGAGGTGTCGCTCTTCATTAGCCTGTATTTTAGACACTGCCGTGCTTCATTTTTGGAATGAGGTGGAGAGGGGATAACCTAGCCAGCCATCCTTGTTTGATCTCCTAGATACATACGCAATGCAGAATGCCTGAGCTCTCTTGGTTCCCTGCCCTGTCCTGCTAATCCCAGCTGAGCTCATTATGGTGTAGCCTTGCTGCTACTCTTGGAGCCAGAGCTGTCCAAGCTAATTACTGGTAGCAGCAGAACTGCCTGTTAAGGGTCTGGTGTGGATCTGCTAACATGGTCCTTGGTAGTGACCTGCAAAAGACACGAGGGAATTGCTTTCTTTCTTGCTGTGCACTGCCTGTCCTTTGGGCTTAATGCTGATCCCTCCACATAGGTCTTTTAGCTGCCCTAAGTATAAAACTTGATGAAGGGTACTCATATTTTAGAAAACATACAGTTTGCTTGCTTGATCTTATAATTCACAGACTATTATATTCAGCCTGGCAAAGAAAGATTTTTTGTGTGTGTGCAGGGTTTGTTTTTGTGGGTTTTTTTTTTTTGTTGTTGTTGTTGTTTTTTTGAGACAAAGAAGAGTTAGACCAATATAATTAGCCTCTTCTGCTACTTAACTATTTTATCATTTAGAATTAATTTTTGAAACTCAGACTATATGATATTTTTGAAAGCCTGAATGTCTCTTTGATTGCAAGAATTTAGCAGTGTATGGCATATTATAATTGTCCCTGACTTTTCTTAGCTATAATCAGAAACTTGTTTTATGCACTATATAATAACATGTGTACCTTTTGATTAAAACCTTTTCTATGTAATGATATACTCTTTGAGGAAATGACCATATCACATTTAAATCCATACTCCCATTTACTTCAACAATACAGTATGTTCTATTAGCTCTCAGTATTTGATGCTGATAATGAAGTCTCTTGTCTTGAAAATAATTTTATAAACTACATATATTTATCCCCATTTTCTGATAATTTAAAATAGTTTCATTGGAATATAACTCAGGAGTCATACAGTTTACCCATATAAATGATATATTTCAGTGGCTTTTGGTATATTCAAAGTGTTGTTCACCATCTATCATTATAATTAATTTTAGAATTTCATCATGTCTTCAAAAAAATAATGTTAAAACCTCATACAAGTTACCCGGTGTGCCCCTAACCCTTCCATCTACCTTTCCCAGACCTAGGTAACTACTTATTTATCTACATTCTGGGCCTGTGGATTTTCCTATTCTGGACATTTCATATCAGTGCAAGTGTACAATATGTGATTCTTTTGTTACTAGTTTCTTTAATTTAGCATAATATTTCCAATGTTCATTCATGTTGTGGCACATGTCAATACTTTCTCTAATAATCTTTAATGACAGTCTGTCTCCAAAAATGAAAGTTAATTTTGGCTAAAGTGAGTTATGTGAGAGACCTCATCTAACTAGTTTTGAGATCTATTCAAGAAAATTTAGTCTGAGATTACAAGTATATGTTTTGGGGTTTGTTTTATTCATTAGTGAAATAGAATAGAAAGAAAAAGTAATAAGGCCTTTTAAGGAAAATTAGGGAGCTCTTAAATCCTACTCTGTTCACTGGGCAGTGTTTTTACATTGGAAATAGCTCTTTGAATAAAATGCTAAGAGTCATTATTATACTGTGGAAGTTTTCCCTGATATCTCTTTAAATTCGTCAATGTGATAGTTATTTGTAAGAGTTATTTTTCAGCTCAGTCTTAGTAAATAGTAATGATTTTTTTTCATAAAGTGTTGAATAAACCTCAAGTTGTCTAGTAGAAGTTTCTTGGGGAAAGTTTATTTTGTGAAACTTGATTCAGTTAACTAAATGTGTTTTGAGTCTGCTGTCATGCACTCTGGTGAATGAAATGAGAACATTAGACAAATTTTCTACGTGTAGGTACTTACACAAACACATGTTAAGTATGAAACATTCTTAATGAAATTTGATGTCAAAAATAAAATTCATATAAAAAAGTATTTTCAAACAAAAAGATTTTTTAAGCCGGGCGCGGTGGCGCACGCCTGCAATCCCAGCACTTTGGGAGGCTGAGGCAGGAGGATCGCGAGTTCAAAGCCAGCCTCAGCAATGGCGAGGCACTTAGCAACTCAGTGAGACCCTGTCTCTAATAAAATACAAAATAGGGCTGGGGATGTGACCCAGTGGACGAGTGCCCCTGAGTTCAATCCCTGGTACCAAAAAAAAAAAAAGATTTCTTAAAATATTAATTTATTTGCTTTAGTTGTACACAATGAGTTTGTTTTTACATGGTGCTGAGGATCAAACCCGGGCCGTGCACATGCTAGGCAAGCGCTCTACCACTGAGCCACAACCCCAGCCCATCAAACAAAAAGATTTGCAAAACCTCAGTCTTTTATTCATTGAAGTATACAGACTTCAGTGAGGGCAGGAATGTTTTGTTTGCTTTTTTTTTCCCTTAAATTTATATTCAGTACATTGACTTTTTTTTACTATGCAGTTTTATCAATTATAACAGATATAACACTTAAGTAACTAACATCACAATCAAGATGCTGAATATATCTCAGAAACTTTCCTTGTTCTGACCCTTTGTAGTCCAATCATTCTACCATCCCTACACTTGACAACCACTGATTTCCCTTCCTGTAGCTTTGCCTTTTTCAGTCATATTCATAGATTCATATAAACTATTAGAGGGCTGGCCTCTTTTGCTCAGCACAATGCCTTTGAGATTCATTCAGGTTAGTGTATTCAGTTTGTTCCTTTTTATTTATCAGTGGTATTCCATTGTAAAGGTTTATTATAGTTTGTTTACCCATTGAACAACATTTAGGTCTTTTCCAGGGTTTTTGTTTGCTTATTTTGCATTTATGAATAGAGCTGCTATCATAGGTTTTGTGTGAACATGCCTTTTTGATTCTTTAAATACTCAGGAGTTGCGCTGCTAGATCATATGGTCAGTCTATGTAGAACTCTATCAGAACCTGCCAAATTGTTTTTAGAATTAGCTATTCCATTTTATTCCCACTAACACTTCATGAGAATGCAGTTGCTCAATAATCCTTGTCAACTCTTGGTGTTGTCACTAAATTTTAGAAACCAAATAGGTATATAGTGGTAATCCATTGTGATTTTAATTTGCATTTCCCTAATGACTAATATTGATTGTCTTTTTATGTGCTTATTTGCTGTCTTTGCTCTTTGATCAAGTCTTTTCAAATCAATTGCCCAATATAAATGGTTAGTTATTAAACAAATTATAGTTGTTTCTTATTTTTAAGGTTGAAGTTGTGATTTTCCTGGATCTTGATTTGATGAGTGATTTTAAAAACTGTCTCCTGCACTTTGGAATATTATGTTTTGAGACTCTTGATCTTATTGAAATCTTTTATTTTAACATGCTGCTGATGACATCATGCCTCATGACATCATAAGGGTCACCTCATTACTGCTAAAAGGGGTAGGAATCTAACCTCCTAATTTGAAATTTTGCTGTTCATTAAAGGGAGAGTGAAGAGGTTTCTGCTTGTTGTAGGTTATTCTGTTTTCATTAGTATCGCTGGATTAGGGTAGATCAACAAGATTTCTTTCTGGCTTGTCTGCTCTTTTACTGGTCCTTTGTTAAAGAGACCAAGCTTTCCTTGAGGATTTATTTGTTTGTGTCCATTAGCATTTCTGGATTGTGGGTTTCTTTAGTTCCTAATTTGGGGTGAAAATGATGTTATTAAACCCACGAAACTCACCACTGTGAGCTATTCTTCTAGTGTTATTCCTCTACTCTTGAGGTTCCTTCTCTATTGTTTTTGCCTGCACCTTTTAGAGTCATATTTTTAACATATTATTTTCAGGGTTTTTATGTTTAATTTGTAGGAATAGATGTATTTATTCCTTCTTGTTAGGAACCAGAAGTTTCAGCATTTTTTTTTTTTTTTTTGTGAACCCAGAAGTCTTATTTTTGTGTCACATATTACCCTCTTATTTAACATTCAGCCTTGAGTTTTTAAGGAATAATATTAACTTTATTTCTGCTGTCCTAAGTATCTTTTAAGATTAGAATCCGCAAAAGAAGATATACTGCTACTACTACTTTTAAACCAAATTTTAACTAGGCTTCCAAATCTATCTAAAAGTTGAGTTAGCTGTGAAGTTTTAAAAAATCTAATCAAACATTACACTTTACAAAGTATGATTATAAAGAATGCTGCTGCTGCTGACTGACATTATAGTTTTTTTTTAACCATCGAGTATGGTGAGAAGTATTAGTTGCTACTACAGTATGGGACTCTAAGGACATGGAAACTTTTCATGGAATATAGTTCCTGCAGTATTTCATTTAGATTTATGAAATATATCTATATATTATTCCAACTATATTTTAATAAACGATGAAGAAATTAGTAATCCATGAACAAATAAGTTGCCTGGCTTCTTTAGTATATTCATATAGTCATTCATTCATTCTGTAATTGAGCACTATAATTCAGAGTCAGACACTAAAGTAGGGTCTGAATTTACAGTGGTTTACTGAAATGTAATGGTTTCAGAATCTAAGGGGATTTAGTCTAGGGATACCTGCCACAAGCTAATGAGGTTGAAACCACCCTTTGGATGCTATATTGTAAGAACCAAGAAAAGCTTTCAGAAATGCCAGTAGACATACTCTGCTTTCTTGCTCATTTGAGCATGTTATCTTACCAATGCTAAGTTAGACTTAGGAACCTACAGAGTCAAATATATGTTAACATTTTTGCATTGGAATAAAAATATTTGTGGCTAGGCATGAAGCCATATACCTGTAGCCCCAGCTACTTGGGAGGCTGAGAGAGGATTGCTTGAGCCTAGGGGTTTAAGGTACGTTAGCCTGGACAATATAGGGAGACTTTGTTTAAAAAAAGAAGTGTATATTCTATGAAAATAGTGATATAAAACTATAAGAGTGAGCCGGGCATGGTGGCGCACACCTGTAATCCCAGCACTTTAGGAGGCTGAGGCAGGAGGATCACCAGGTCAAAGCAAGCCTCAACACTTAGCAACTGAGTGAGACACTGTCTCTAAATAAAATACAAAAAAGGGGCTGGGGATGTGACCCAGTGGTTGGGTGCCCCTGAATTCAATCCCTGGTACCACAAAAAAAAAATAAATAAATAAAAATAAAAAACTATAAAAGTGGCTATTACATATTACATGCAGCAAGAAATTAAGTTTTTCCAGTCCAGCAAATCATACATTGTACATTGTCAACCAAAGTTACATGTCCCTGCTGGTAATCCTAGGTGTGATGACATTCATTATGTGTCCTTTGAATTCTTGACCAAATGAAACAGCAATTTACAATGATTTTGTAATTTTGGTCTCCTTATGCTAATTGATAGCCTGCATAAAATTCTGCCATTGGGCACTCTGCTGGGCACAGTGCCACAGAGAGAAATAATATGTCACCCTGTTTTATCAGGGTACAACTTAACAAGGAAGACAAGCAAAGTGTCATAAGACTAATAAGAGAATAGTAGTGACACAAAGCAGGGAAAGCTCTCTTCTGTTTGTGAGTAGGAAAAAACTAAAGCAAAGCTTCAAGGTAAATGATGTCACTTTGAACTGACTGCTTACAAGCTCAGAGCTAAATGACTATGTAATGACCATGGTAAGATTCTATATACTATGGTAATTTGTTCCTTTAGTATATAAATTGGAATATTAATGTCACATAATTATAATTACTTAGGGTAGTTATTGTTATAAAGTAGAATGTGAAAAGACTAATATCTGAGAAACTAAAGTTATACTTTAAATCTGTATCATGAGGGCCTGAATTATGGCAGTAACAAACATTAAGAAGAGATGCCTATTTATGTATGATAATAAAATATATAAACAAAAATTAAAATATATGAAATTTTTCTTTGCTTCTATGGATTCTTATATCTTTTCTGGAAGGTATAAAATTTACATTTTCACTTTAACAACTCTAGACTTAGAGAAATTCATTGGTTAATTAATAGATCTTTTATCTTTGCAGGCTCAATTTAATTGCTCTTTATCAGAAGTTATACTTATTTTCCTCTAGCCTTCACTTACCTATTTATGTATACCATAAAATTCCATACATAATTTAAACTACTTATAAAATGTTTATCCAAGTGTTATTATCATTATGGCATTTATCCATATTCTGATTGTAGTAGTAACAAAGAATTTAATAAATAAACCGTAATAAATTGTTTTTTCATTATCCTGTGCATATTCTGAAGTTATGATTTATTTAATAAATAAAAGTATATACCTCTAATATTTATAAACCATATTATAGGAAAAATTAGCCAATTCAGTATATGCATGGGGAATAAAAAATTGAGAACTGTGAATTTTCAATGCTTTAGTCAGATCAGACTGCTAAAACTAAATGCCATAGACTGAGTCATTTAAATAATAGACTTTTTTTTTCTCAGAGTTCTGAAAGATGAGAAGTCCAAGATCAAGGTGCAGATGGATTATATTCCTTTTGAATGGCCTGTCTCTTGGTTTGCAGATAACTACCTTCTCTTTGTTATTATATATAAGAGAGTGTGCTCTTTTTCTTTCTTTTTTTTTTTTAAATGTTTATTTTTTAGTTGTAGTTGTACACAATACCTTTATTTATTTTTTATGCGATGCTGAGGATCGAACCCAGGGCCTCACAGGTGATAGGCGAGCACTCTATCGCTGAGCCACAACCCCAGCCCCTTTTTTTCTCTTCTTAAATGCCACTCATGTTGGCACAAATGCTCCACATAATCCAATTTACCTTTCAAAGTCCCCATCTCTAAATACCATAACATTAGGGATTAGTGCTTCAACATGTGATTTCCTACATAATTTAAATTGGTTCATAGCAATCAAGAAAGCAGAATCTTATTTGTTAAGAATAATTAAATCAAGAGAAGAGAAATCTAGGCAAACCATTCAATAACCAGGAGTTAACCAAAAGACTTCACATCTTGAAATTCTCATTCCTGTTCAACGAGGCTGATCATTTCTCTCTCTCTTTAAAAAAAAAAAAATTGTAGATGGACAGCATGTCTTTATTTTATTTGTTTATTTTTATGTGGTGCTGAGGATTGAATGCATTGCCTCACACGTGCAAGGCAAGCACTCTGCCACTGAGCCACAACCCCAGCCCTGGTCATATTCTCTTTAAAACAATTTTTTTTCCCTTAAAACTCTGTCACCATTCTCTTCTGATTTTGTTCTTTGAATCTCTGGCCATCTCTTTACATCCTCCTTTGCCATCTCTTCCCGCAGAAATCAGCTACTTTTTAACAAGTATTTTTAGATTCTGGTAGACAGTCTATGTGTTCTTCAAGACAGTTTCAACTATTCTAATGATTTAAGTTATCATTCCTTGTTTTTTGACTCTCAAATCTACATTTCTAGCATAAACCCCTGTTTCTGAACTTTAGCTTGGTATATCCAAATGTCTATGAAACATCTCCCCACTGATGTCTTACCCAGATACAACATGTCTGCAACCAAATTCATGATCTTTTCCTACAGATTTACTCTTTATCTAGCATTCCCCATCTCAATAACTTGAACTGTGATTTACCATTTTGCTCAAACAATATACCTACAGTATTAAAATTGCTTTTTTATTCTTTCTGACCTCCTCATTAACATCCATACATGTCTTAACATTCCATACCACTAGTACTTCTAGGATGTATCTATTTCTTTCCATCTTACTCTTCTTTTTTTTTTTTTTTTTTTTTTTTTTTGGTACCGGGGATTGAACTCAGGGGCACTCGACCACTGGGCTACATCCCCAGCCCTTTTTTGTATTTTATAAGAGACAGGGTCTCACTGAGTTGCTAAGTGCCTCGCCATTGCTGAGGCTGGCTTTGAACTCGCGATCCTCCTGCCTCAGCCTCCCAAGTTCTGGGATTACAGGCGTGCGCCACCACGCCCGGCGCTTCCATCTTACTCTTAATGCCTATTCAAACCCCCATTATTTCTTCGCTGATCTCCTAGATTAAAATTTTGAATATCTACAATTATCCTTATCCCCTCAAATCCAACTCTGCAAAGTGATATTTTAAAATACAATTCTGAGGGGCTGACTAAACATATAGCACGGCTTAGCATACCCAAGAAGATCTTGTGTTCCATTACTAGCACCACTCATACACTCAAACAATAAACAATTCTGAGCACGGTTCTCCCCATTTTAAAACCCTTTGTATCTTTTGTTCTTAAGAGCTAAATTCTTCATACAACATACTTGAACATTAGCATCTTTTTTTTTTTTTTTAACTCTTCATGCTTCCACTTTTGTTTTATGTCTAAAAATAAGTATGACTATGTAAGAGTTTCCTGTTTAGTGAAATTGTCTGTGGATGCAGTTAGGGCTGGGGTCAATGGTAAAGGAATTTAAAATTTACACACACACAAAAACCCTTCAATTTAATTTCATAGAAGTGGAAAATTTTGCCCTCTTTATTTTAATTAGATATAATTGTCTTTATTTTAATTATCTTCTGAAAATTTTTCATAATAAAAGTCACAAGGTCAATGGCTTAGCACAGATTGGAGTACTTTCTTCTCTTTTGGGGTAAGTGTTAAAAATATGCAGGCCATAGTTTCAAAGAATATTTTATAAAATTCAATAATAATTGCTTAAGGAAAATAAAATGAGAATATTATCTTAGGAAACTTTAGCCATTTTTTCCCCTAGCAAAGCAAAACTCTTGGTCTTCTCAATACACACACACACACACACACACACACACACACACACACACACAAAATAAATAAATAAAAATTTTGTTTGCTATGTCAAAATGAAGATTATAGGAATTGCATTTCTCTAACAAGAGGGAAATAAAATTCTTAGAAAAGCCTATTTGCCAATGATGACATATTTTGAAAAGCAAATCTTTTTCTGGATAATCATTAGATATACATTAATTACATGTTAATTTTATTTTAAAGCACATAATTCAGTAACATTTTGTGCATTCACAATGTTATGTATCCATGATCTTTAATTCCATAGCATTTTTCATCACTGCCAAGGAGACCTCATACCTATTAAGCAGTCATTCACATCTCCCCATTTTCCACTTTCCCTAGCTTTTTGGCACCACTTTTTTTTTTTTCTCCATGGATTTACCTATTCTATAATAGAATTATAAATAGAATTATGCAATTGTAAATAGAATTATACAATATATACTTTTTTTGTATCTAGCTTCTTTTACTTAGCATAATATTTCAAGATTCATCCATATTGTGGTATATTTCAGAACTTAATTACTTTTTACAGTGGGATAATATTCCATTATATCAATATATTGCAATTTGTTTATCAATACATACATTGGTAGACAGTTGAATAGCTCCCAACATTTTATTATTGTAAATAGTGCTACTACGAATATTTGTGTGTGTATATACATATATATATTCAAATACTTGTTTTTAATTCTTTCAGATACATGCCTGTAAGCAGATTTGCTGAGTTATATGCCAACTATTTGTTCAGTTTTTCAAGCAACTGCCAAACTGTTTTCATAGTAGCTGTATCATTTACATCCCTACTAGTAATCTATGAGGTTACCAATTTGCCACTATCTTCTCTATCATTTGTTAATAGCCATTTTTTGTTTTGTTTAGTGTGGTGCGAAGTGGTATCTCATTGTGACTTAATTTGCATTTTATTAATGGTTAATGATGCTGAGCATCTTTGCATGTGTTCAAACATTTATCTTCATTGAAGAAATATATGTTCAAGTCCTTTGCCTATTTTGAAACTAATTTGTCTTTTTGTTGTTGAGTTGCAAGAGTGCTTTATATATCCTGGATACTAGATATTTACAGGGTTTTTTCCTCTCCCATTCTATTAGGTGTCTGTTTCCTTTTAATAAACAAAGTTTTTTTTATTGATGATGTCCTGTTTATCTGTTTTTTCCTTTTGTAGGACCTTCAAATGCATCATTGGTTCTGGTTTTGTTAATGTAGGTACTCATGGCCATAAACTTTTTTCTTACTACCACCCTTATAGTGTTCCAGAGATCCTTGTTTGTTGTATTTATATTTTTATTAATTTTTAAAAAATTTCTCCCGGTTTCTTCTGTGATTTGTTCATCATTCTAAAGCTCAGTCTCCCTGTATTAATGTAGTTTTTATTGATGTTGATTTTAATTTGATTCCATTATGATTTGATAAGATGCAAGAAATTGTATAAATTATTTTATATTTGCTAAGGTTTGCTTCATCGTCTAAAATATGATCTGTTTTGGAAAAGGTTCCATGATAGCTAAGAATAGTTTACTTTGCTGTTGTTGGATAAAATATTCTACAGATGTGTGTTATGTCCATTTGATTCGTAATATTTTTTAGATCTGAAGTGCCTTTACTGATTTTATGTCTGGATGAACTGTTTGTGAGAGAGATATGTTTAAATCACCTTGTGTTATTGTATTGGGGTCTATCTGAATGTTTATGTTGAGTAATGTCTTTTTAAAAATATTTATTTATTTTAGTCGTACACAATGCCTTTATTTTTATGTGGTGCTGAGGATTGAACCCGGGCCGCGCACGTGCTAGGTGAGCGCTCTACCGCTGAGCCACAACCCCAGCCCAAGTAATGTCTTTTATGTAATATGCACCAACATTTGGGGCATACATATTTATTAATTATATCTTTTTGTTGAATTGTTCCCTTTATAGTATGAAGTGTTTTGGTCTCTGATTTTTGTTGTGATGTATACTTTGTCAGATATGAAATTGGCTGCTTCTGCTTGCTTTTTTGAGTTCCGTTTGTGTGGAACTTCATTTTCATTCCTTTTACTTTCAGCCTATGGATATGTTTGCCTGAGAGGTATGTCTCTTACACAGAACATGTAATTGGGTCTTGTCCAAGTATTTTAGTTGGAGAATTGAGACCATTTATATCCAGTAGTATCATAGAGAGATGTTTATTATTTTCTGCCATTTTAATTTATTTCTAATGCATAAATATTATTCTAATATATGTATTCTAATTCTCATTTGCGTATCTTCTACTAAGATCATTCTTTTTCAAGTTCTATTTGGTTTTAATTTTCTATGTGTAAAACTTCTTGAAATATTTTCTGTAATACTGGCTTAGTAGTCACAAATTCTCTTAGTTTATGCTTGGAAAATTTTTATTTCTTGGATTCTGAATGAGAGCCTTATTGCATATAGCAATCTTGGTTGACAGTTATGTTCCTTCAGGGCCTGAAACACACTGTTCCAAGTTCTCCAGGATTTTTAGGATTTCTGTTGAGAAATCAGATGTTTTCCTCATTTATTTACCTCTAAATGTGACCTGACATCTTTTCTCTTGAGGCGTTTAAATTCTATACTTACTTTGGCATTTTAATTATGATAGCTCATGGAGCAGTTCTTTTAAAAATTTTTGTCTATTTGCAGTTCTAAATGCCTTCTTATATGGTCCCCATCTCATTCACAAGGTTTGAAATTTTTTTCCTATCATTTCATGGAAAAGGCTATCCATTCAAGGACCTTAGGGATTAGGCCAGAGAATCTGCACTACTAGAAGAAGAAGTAGGCCCAAATCTCCATCATATCAGTTTAGGAACCAAATTCCGCAACAAGACTCCTAAAGTGCAAGAAACAAAATCAAGAATCAATAAATGGGATGGTTTCAAACTAAAAATCTTCACAGCAAAGGAAATATTTAAGAATATCAAGAGAGAGCCTACAGGAAGGGAGAAAATCTTTGCCACTTGCACCTCAGCTACAGCATTAATCTCCAGAATATATAAAGAACTCAAAAACTCAACAACAATAACAAAATAATAATAACAGTAATAATAGCAATCCAATCAACAAATGGGCAAAGGAACTGAAGAGACACTTCACAGAAGAACATATACAATCAGTCAATGAATATATGAAAAACATCACTAGCAATTAGAGAAACACAAAATTACACTGTGATTTCATCTCTAGTCAGAATGGCAATTGTCAAGAATATAAGTAACAATAAATGTTTGCCAGGATGTGGAGGAAAAGGTACACCCATACATTGTTGGTGGAACTGCAAATTGGTGTAACAACTCTGGAAACAAGTATGGAGATTCCTCAGATAACTTGGTATGGAACCATCATATGACCCAGTTATCCCACTTCTTGGCATATACCCAAAGGACTTAAAATCAGCATACTATAATGATGAATCCATATCAATGTTTATAGTAGCCCAATTCACAATAGCTAAGCTATGGAACCAACCTAGGTGCCCTTCAAGAGATGAATGGATAAAGAAAATGTGGTATATATACACAATGGAAATTACTCAGCCATAAAGGAAAATGAAATTATGGCATTTGCCGTAAATGGATGGATCTGGAGAATGTCATGCTAAATGAAATAAACCAATCCCCAAAACACAAAGCCAAGTGTTCTCTCTGATATGTAGATGCTACCACATAATAAGGTGGGGTGGAGGGAAGAATAAGTTCATTGGATTGGACAAAGGAGAATGAAGAGAAGGGAAGAAGGTTGTGAATAGGAAAGACAGTAGAATGAATTGGACGTAACTTTCCTATGTTCATATATGAATACATGACCAGTGAAACTCCACATCATGTACAACCACAAGAATAGGAAGTTATACTCCATGTATGTATAACATGTCAAAATACATTCTATTGTCATGTGTAACTATAAGGAACAAATAAAAACAAAAAAGAAAGAAAAGGCTATCCCTGTCATTAGCCTATTCTTTTTGCTTTCTTGATGTCAATGATTCTTCTTTTTTTTTCTCTTAAGCATTGCCATTGTTATCTCAGAGTTTTAATATGTTCTGATCATAGTTTATTTTCATTTCATTAATCTAAATATTAAACAATGGTCACTTTGTATTCTACCTCAGAGATTCTGTATTCTACTTGATCTCATCTCTTGGTGTGACTTTCAGTTGAGTTTTTAATTTGATTTATTTTTATTTTATTATTATTATTATTATACTCATCTTTTATATCTCTAGAATGCTTCAGGCCTATGGATGTACTTTAAGCAGTCACTTGTGAAAGTTTGGAAATAAGTCATTTACTAAGTTATAGCTTAGTAAATAACATTGAGAAAATGCTTTGAAACTATGGATTTTATAATAAAGTTGCATGTTGCTGAATCAGAGTGCCCCTTTGTAGGGCCTGTGGTTTCATTCACTAGTTCAATTAATATGGTGAGTGCTGGAAGTATTGAGCTGAACACACATGACTCCCAGCCTAATAGAGTTTCAGTTTCTTGGAGAACACAAGTAGTAATCCAGAAGCCCAACAATGTGTGACTAAAAATGATTAATATGAATATGAATATGAAACTCTTTTATGCTTTTCCATTGTTATATTTTCCCCTTATTCTTTCCACTTTTCTCCCATCTTTGTCTTTCCTGCCCTTTTCCTTATCTGTCTAAAATATAGGAATGATTTATATATTTGTTTGCTATATTGATTACCTAAATGGTAACTGTGTATTTTTGTAAATGTGTTTCTATGTGTGTGTGTGTGTGTGTATGTATATGTATATACATGTACTGTAGTTAGTAATATGTATGTGACATAAAATTTACCATTTTCACCACTTTTAGGTGTATACTTCTGTGGAATTTAGTATTCACACACTGTTATACTAATATTACCAGCATCATCTCCAAAACTTTTCATCTCCTCATACTGGAACTGTGCCAATAGGAAGGAGAAAATCAGTAACTCCCCTTTTCAACTTCTTCCATTCCTTGTCTCTTTTTACTTTATGTCTATGAATTTACCTATTCCAGGTACCTCATAAAAGTAAAATTATAACAATATCTGTCATTTTTGTCTGTTTTATTTCATTTATGAAGACTTCAATGCTTATCTATATTGTAGCACATGTCAGTATTTCTTTTGGATGCTGAATAATTTTAACATTTTACATATATGTATATATATATATGTATGTATCATTTTTTTTATCTGTTAACTCATTGAGGGACATTTGGGCTTTTTGCAACTTTTTAGCTATTGTATTTTTTTTTTGTTTGGATTTGGTTGGTGTTTTGCCATACAATCAACAAGATTATTGGTTAAAAATATTGTTTTCTATCCATAGGGAAATATTTCACTTGAGTAAATGGCAGGAATATATCAGAATTATACAGTAGACCTCTCTTACATATGTGGGATATGTTACAAAATCACCTGTAGATGTCTGACAGTTGGATTATACCTAATCCTATATATGCTTTTTTTCCCTATGCATGCGTATTTATGATAAGATTTAATTTATAAATTAGAACAGTACGATGTTAATAATAACTAATATTAGAACAGTTATAATATCATAAAATAAAGATTACTCAAAGCTTATGATTTTTTTTAACGTTTTCATTTAATATTTTCTGGCCATGGTTGACCATGGATAACTGAAACAAGGAAAACATAATGACCAACAGGGGGATTACTGTATTTTGTAACTCTTTGAGATTAGCTTTTGGTTTTGACCCTTTGAGTTATTGTCAAATTTTGAGGCCAAATACACATGATATTCATTTGTTGAGGATATACATGTAGTAGTTTTAATTTGTTTGCTATCTTAATTTGTTTTCACATACTTGGGTAATTATGTGTATGGTATTTTAAAAGTTATTTGAAGACTTACATAGAAAATCTTCATTGTTGTAATCATTTGATTTTTCTGAAAAAAAATTATCAAAATTACTTTGTTTTGTCATGCTAAGACCCATTGTACAACATTTTTTCTTTAAGGAAAATACTCTTATCCACAATGTTGGATTTGAACATATGGATTAAATGCCAATGACTATATATAATTATTAAAATTTATTTTGAATGATATAGGTAAGTGAAACAGAATGTTTCCTTACTCTAAAAACCACTTATGGCTTTATAATAGTTCATTGTCATTTAGATTAGTTGATTGCCCTGGGTGCTTAAAAGTAGAAGAGCATTATGCCATCAAGTGTAGGAAAAAGAATGATCACAATGGACTACTGAAATACAGAAGATTCCAAGAAAAGAAGACATCAGAGCAATATCCCTGATGACTACAGATGCAAAAATTCTTAATAAAATACTGGCAAATTGCATACATAAACAAATTTAAAAGATAGTGAACCACAATCAAGTGGGCTTCATCCAGGGATGCAAGGTTGGTTCAACATATGGAAATCAATAAACATAATTCATCGCATCAGTAGACTTAAAGACAAGAATCATAGGATATCTCAATAGATGCAGAAAAAGCATTTGACAAAATATAGAACCTCTTCACATTCAAAACACAAGAAAAACCAGGGATAGTAGGAACATACCTCAACACTGTAAAAGCTATCCATCTCATACTAGACAAAGGCAGCAAAGACATACATTGGAGAAAAGTTAGCCTCTTCAAATGTTTGGGGAAGACTGGAAATCCATATGTAGTAGAATGAAATTAAACCTCTGTCTCTCACCCTGCACAAAACTCAACTCAAAGTTAATCAAAGACCTGGGCACTAGAACAGAGACCATGCACCTAATAGAAGAAAACATTGGCCCAAATTGTCATCATATTGGCTTAGGACGTGACTTCCTTAACAAGATTCCTAAAGCACAGGAAGTAAAATCAAGAATCAATAAATGGGATAGATTCAAACTAAAAAGCTTCTTCACAGCAAAGGAAACAATCAAGACCATGAAGAGAGAACCTAAAGAACGGGAGAAAATCTTTAACACACACCTCAGATAGAGCACTAGTCTCCAGGATATACAAAGAACTCAAAAAGCTTCACACCAAAAAATCACAAATAACTCAATTAATAAATGGGCTAAGGAAATGAACAGATACGTCACAGGAAAAGAAATACAATTGATCAACAAATATATGATAAATGTTCAAGATCTCTAGAAATTAGAGAAATGCAAATCAAAACTATTCTAATATTTCATTTCACTCCAGTCAAAATGACAATTATCAAGAATACAAGCAACAATAAATGTTGGTGAGGATGTGGGGGAAAAGGTACACTCATATATTGCTGATGGGACTGTAAATTGGTGCAACCACACTGGAAAGCAGTATGGAGATTCCTCAGATAACATGGAATGGAACCACTTGACCCAGCTATCACATTTTTCAGTTTATACCCAAAGGACTTAAAATCAGCATACTACAGTGATGCAGCCACATCAATGTTTATAGCAGCTGAAATCACAATAGCTAAACTATGAAACCAGCGTAGATGACCTTCAACAGATAAATAGATAATGAAAATGTGATATGTATACACAATGGAATATTACTCAGTCTTACAGAAAAATGAAATTATGGAATTTGTAGGTAAATGGATGGAGCTGAAGAACTTCATGCTAAGCAAAATAAGCCAACCCCCCCAAAACCAAAAGCCAAATGTTTTCTCTGTTAAGTGAATGCTGATCCATAATGTGGGGGTGTGGGGGTAGAAGAACTTTGGATTGAGTAAAGAGAATGAGGGGAGGAGAGGGAGTGTGGGAGTAGGAAGGTGCCGGCCATTATTACCTTATAGACATGTATGATTTCACGACTGGTGTGACTCTGCACTGTGTTCACCAAGAGGAATGAGAAATTATGCTCCTTTTGTGTACAGTGTATCAAAATGCATTCTACTGTCTTGTATAACTAATTAGAACAAAATTTTAAAAACAAAAATATAAAACTTTAAAAAAATGTAGGATTATAGGCAAATTATTTTCCTAATATATCCCCAATATTTTTGTTTGTTTTGTTTGTTTTACTGTGCTGGGTTTTGATCCCAGGATCTGCACAATGCTAGGCAAGTGCTCTACCACTGTCACAGACACGCGGTACTCTCTGTGTTATTCCATCTAGGAAATATAAAAACTCTTGAGAGAAAAATATCACTCCAAAATTGATTCTAAGGATTTTTTAAATGAAGTAAAACATTATACATGAATTAGGATATTTATAGCCACAGTGTTGTAATAGTGATGCATTAGAAATTATCTAAATGTCCATTAGATTGCATAAATGCATTGTGGTATATAAATAATGTGAGATAATACTGTATCTAACATGCATAAATAAAGTAGATTTATATTCATCAAAATGGACATGCTTAAAAAACAAACATTGAGTTAAAAGAAGTTGAATAATGGTATGTACATTATTATACATTTCTGAAAAGTATAATTTTGTTTAAATCATAAAATTATATTAAAAATTAATAAAAATATAGTTATACATATCTATATATATGCACACAGAGATATTATTAAGGCATGGACCAGAAAGAAACAAACCAGACTTAAGATATTGATTATTTCCAGAGACTGAAGGAAGGTCAAATATTGGATGGAGTAAGACTACTTATGGGTTACTTTTTCTTTCTTCCTTCTTTCCTTCCTTTCATTCATTCATTCATTCATTCATTCTAATACCAGGGATTGAACCCAGAGCCTGCACATACTTGGCAAGTGCTCTACCACTTCATTGTATCTCCCCAATCCTTTTTCTTTTGGGACAGGTTATCTATAAATTTCTTTATCTAAAAACCACTTCAGGCTTTTTAACAGTTTATTTTCAATGTATATTAGTTACTTGCCCTGGGTTCATTAAAAAAAAAAAAGAATAAGATCATACCTTATCAAATGTAGCCTTGAGTTTGCAGTCCTCCTGCTTCAGCCCCATGAGTATCTGGTATTATAGATGTTGTCGCCGGAAAAGGATTGCAGCCTGGAATGGCAGCGCCGCGGGAAGGAGTCCGGAGACAGGATGGAGACGAAAATATTCTTTAATAATCTTACAAGAAACTACAATATATCTACACAATAGCGATAACCCTGTCTTTTCTCCCTCTGGTCTCTTCCCATGCGCCCGAGCAGCAATGGCGCTCGCTCGATCTGCTGAGTCACCGTTCAAATCTCTCGAGAGCCTCGACCAAGTCCCGCGAGATCCCGTGAGACTACGGAAAGCGGAAATGCCCAAAAATGTCTATGGCCCAATAGTCAACCGCAATCTTAGCTATCTCCGCAAACAGGGCTCCTGCATTTCCCCCTTTTGTTTTAAAAGAGGGGATGCTCTAGGATGTCTATGTGCAACCAACATTCTTACCCGTCATCGGATAATCAAGGCTGTGCCCTTGACTCCTGTCTTAGGTTGATATGTCGGCCACATGAGACTATCCCGTGCGACTGTGCCTGTCTTAGGTTGTCCCCCTCTGGGGATCTCACCCGTCATTGGCTAACCAGCCATCCAATGGAGCCCTTTAGGATCGACTGTGTAAGTTGACTAACAGCCGTCCAATTGTGGGGAGATGCTGCGGCTTTAAGGCGACAAGCCTTTTGGTGACGAGCCAAATTGCATAGCATATCAAATTCTTTAAACAAATCAGCTGCCTTAAGTTCTATCAAGTAACACACTGAGTTCTCTAAACAAATACCCCCAAGGTACTGTCCCATGAAGTCCCAAACAATGAAAGATCAAAATGTCCACTTGTTATAACACGTAGATCTAGGAGGCCCCATGCATGCAGAGCAGAGGCCACACCGCTGGTGAGGTTGTTTGACATTAGAGCAGCAGGGATGCTTGCAGCGACCGCGATCCCTGCATCTGTAGCAGCAGCCGTCTTTTTTATGTCTAGACAATGCCACCGGCAAATCTTCAGGGCCCGCTCCCTAGAGACTCAAGCATCAATTATTAAAGGAAAGGCAGTGCTATTGCAGCACTGAGTCAAGAGGCGAGTTGTCAAACTAAAAAATAGAATTATTAGATTAGAAAATTAAAGTTGATTTCTGCTCACACACATTGCAGCCTGAGCTCCCACAAACATAAGCTGGCAAAACATCATGTTTAGAACAAAACAAAGAAAGACTGAGGGTATTTACTGTATTAAAGATAGATTAAAGAAAAACTAAAAGCACTTTGGAGAAATAATTTGTTAGCTGGAACTCTCGTGTTTCTGCATATACAGCAGTCCTTTACCTGTTGAAATAATTGAAATTAATCATTTATTAAACAAATGAAGTTAATAACAAATAAGCAACCTTATGTCAAAACACCAAAATATCAGGTTATACAGCCCTAGTCATATTTTTCGCTAAAGAGAAATCCCTGGGACACCTATAAAACAAAATTGAAGGTACCTTCACTTATTAAATTATTTACCCAATTTGAATACTCTTAAACTTAAATGAATTAGAGTTATTTGGATCCATATATATATATATATATATATATATTCACAAGCGCTTTGTTATTTTTGATGTCACACTGGACAGACAGACGCACATACAAACATATATTTGTGACGTCACATTAACATGAAATTTAGACAAATACACAGACATAAACACATATATATAAAAAAAAAATACAATTGTGTGCACACTAAAGAGAGATCTCTTCGTCCCAGCTGGGAGGAATGACACTTAAGTTGTGATGTATTTTGAAGGACTCTTTTAAGGGAATCATTCCATATCTTCATTATGGTCCTCTTGATTTTGTACCTTTTTTATTAATCTTGATTCCTCAACAACTTCATCTTGATCCTTTTGATTTGGTACTTGCTTTATTAATCTAGATGGTATCCATATTGGAGAGGATTCATGCTTTGGAAAAACACAAACAGATCCTCTCCCCCAAATTAACACTGGATCTGGACCTTTCCATGTACCTGAAAGAACATCCTTCCAGTAAACCAGAGGTTTATGTTGTTGATGTGGGTTCCAATGTCTGTCTCCAGCAGAATAACCATCAGAGTCTAAAGTTAAAAAATTTAAGGTAAACAGGGCAACTGCCAATCTGTCCTTAGGATTTTTCCAGTTTCCTTCTTTCTGTTTTAACAACATAACTTTTAGTGTGCGGTTTGCTCTTTCAATAATGCCCTGACCCTGAGGATTGTATGGGATGCCTGTTTTATGGGATATGTTGAATTTTGCGCAAAACTCTTTGAAAGATGAGGACGTATATGCGGGGCCATTATCTGTTTTAAGCATTTTGGGGATGCCCAATGCAGCAAAAGCTTGTAAACAATGAGATGTGACATCTTTAACTTTTTCTCCAGAATGTAAGGAAGCAAAAATCATGCCTGAGCATGTATCTATGGTTACATGAATAAATCGCAATTTTCCAAAACTTGGCTCATGAGTAACATCCATCTGCCACAAATGATTGGGCATTAATCCTCTAGGGTTAACACCAAAATGAGGATTGGGCAAATGTGTCATACAAGATTTACAATCTTTTACAATTGTTCTGGCTTGCTCCTTTGTGATTTTAAACCTACGTTGCAAGGTGGTGCTGTTGACGTGAAACTGGGAATGAAATAAAGTAGCTTGTTGTAGCGCTGAAAGTATAAATATAGTTTTTGTAAGTTCATCAGTCTTTTGATTACTTTCATGGAGGGGGCCAGGCAAATTAGTATGTGCTCTAATATGGCCTATGAATAGAGGTTCTTTTCTTGCCCACAAAAGTTTTTGTATTTGATAAAACAATTTAAAGGCTGGAGTATGAGGTGCTATTGGTCCTGCTAACTCTAATTTTGGGACGGCTTGTACAATATAGTGGCTATCTGAAAAAATGTTTATGGGCTGGTCTCTAAAATTTTCCAGAGCTCTTACCACAGCTTCCAATTCCACAAGTTGAGCTGATTTGTGTGCAGTTATGTAAGTCATACTTTCCTTTGTAGTGACTACTGCAGCAGTACCATTTGAGGACCCATCTGTAAATACATTAAATGCCTTAGGAATAGGTTGATTTTTTATTACCTGTGGAAATATAATAGGATGATTAATACAAAAAGATAATATAGGAGACTTAGGAAGGTGATTATCAAAATTTGCAGAGGTAGAGCATCTAGCTATAGCCCAGTCATTATCGTTGAAGCATAAATATTCAATCTGTGACGATGAATAGGGAGTAATAATAGTAGCAGGGTGAATGCCAAATATTTTAGTAGAAGTTTTAAGTCCTTGAAGAATAAGTTTAGCCACCATGGAGGTATAAGACTCAATTATGCTTTTAGGAGAGACAGGCAAATGTATCCATAATAAAGGCCCTTGTTGCCAAAATACTCCTGTGGGTGTATATTGTGAAGAAATAATAATCAATATCAGCGGTTGAGTTAAATCAAATCTGTCACAATGAGCTCCTTCGATGGCTTTTTCTACTACCTTTAAAGCTTTCCTAGCATCAGGAGTCAATGTTCGCGGTGAGGATGGATCAGGGTCCCCTCGAAGGATATCAAATAAAGGTTTTAATTGGCCAGTAGTGAGGTTTAGTGTAGGGCGAAGCCAATTAATGTCTCCCAGTAGTTTTTGGAAATCATTGAGGGTGGTTAAATGTTCTTTATTTATTAAAATTTTTTGGGGTCTAACAAAAGTATCCATGATTTTAAATCCTAAATATAATATGGGAGATCTGGTTTGAACTTTTTCTTCTGCTATATATAATCCGTATTTTTTTAAATTTTCTACCACATCACTGAATATATTAAATAAGATTTTTTGATTAGGGTGGGCCAGTAAAATATCATCCATGTAATGTAGACACATGAGGTTTGGATATTTATTTTTAATGGATTGGATGGCCTTGTCCACATATATTTGGTATATGGTGGGGCTATTAGCCATTCCCTGTGGCAAAACCTTCCATTGATATCTCTGATCAGGGCCATTATTGTTAATAGAAGGAACTGAAAAGGCAAACCTGGGGGCATCCAGAGGATGTAGGGGAATAGAAAAGAAGCAATCCTTTATATCAAGACTAATAACATGGAAATTTTTTGGAATAGCTATAGGAGTCGGAAGTCCAGGTTGAGTAGGGCCCATGACTTGCATGGTTTTATTAATTTGTCTAAGATCATGTAATAATCGCCATTTTCCTGATTTTTTCTTGATCACAAATATGGGGGAATTCCAGGGAGAGGTGGAAGGTTCTATATGTCCTGCTTCTAATTGTTCCTGAACTAGTAGGTGGGCCGCTTGTAATTTCTCTTTAGATAGGGGCCACTGAGGGACCCACACTGGCTTATCAGAAAGCCATGGTATTTTCAAAATTATTTTCTCAGTGGCCCCGAAGAAAAATGTCTTTTTCCTATATGATAATGATTTCTTTTAGGGTTAAGCTTACCCTGTACTTTTTGATGATTTCTTATAGGGTTAAGATTACTCTGTAGATTTTTACATTTAACACCTGCAGGTTTGGTTGCAAGGTGTACTCCCATTTGTTGTAAAATATCTCTTCCCCATAAAGTAACCGGTAGATTAGGTAAAACATAAGGCTGAAACGTGCCTTTATGTCCTTCATCATCCTCCCATTTTAAAATTACCGCACTTTTTTTCTGGGAGGTTATTATATCCCAAGCCTCTTAAACTGGTTGAAGCTTTTTGCAGAGGCCAGTGTTTGGGCCATTGACGTAAATTAATGATGGAAGAATCAGCTCCAGTATCTATAAGACCCTCCATTTCTATTCCTTGGATTCTTATTTTACACATAGACCTCCTTGTACAGTCCCGAACCCAGCAAACCATGGGTTTCGAATCAGTGGAACAAAATCCTCTATTGTTCCTATTTAGAGGCATATTCATTTTAAATGACTTATGTAAATTTGGAAGGAGGAGCAACTGAGCAATTCTATCTCCCTGATTAATAGAACTTATACTTTGGGGTGAGCTAAGCATTATTTTTATTTCCCCTTTATAGTCTGAGTTTATTACGCCTGGGGTCACTTGCAAACCTAATAAGCTCTCAGGACTTCGCCCGATAATAAGTCCTACAGTCCCTGAGGGAAGAGGTCCCCTGACTCCTGTGGGAATCAGTTGAACCCCCATTTCAGGTGTTAACACTATTCGGGCGTTGGAACAGAGGTCTAATCCTGCATTTCCTCCTGTTCCTCTGGCGAGGGAGTGGATGGGTAATAGGGATTGTGTCGGGGAAGCATCTGAGTGGATGCTTGAGGATACTCCTCCTCCAATGCTTCGTACATTTGTGGGCCCCGGGGCATTGGGCCCCTTGCCCCGTTTTTTGAATTCCTGAATAAAGGATTTCCATGGATGTCAAATTTTGAATAGCATTTATTGGCCCAATGATTTCCTTTCTTACACCTGGGGCAGCAACCTGGAGCACGGTATGAATTTGGTCTTATTTCTCTTTTAGGATTTTGCCTAGAATAGCCTGATTGATTATGATAATTTTGCCTAGAATATCCTGATTGATTATAATGTCTATGTTGAGCTCTTGTAAAATTTTGAGGGGCAGCATCTCTCACAGCTGCTGCAATCATATTCCCTGTGACAAAGGCATCATTTATATCTTTACATAATTGTATATATATGGAAAGATCCTTTTTATTTTTCCATGGCCTGATGGCTTCCTGGCAATACTTATTAGCATTTTCGTACGCTAATTGGACAACTAATGGCATAACTTGATCAATGTCTCCAAAAACTCTACCTGCAGTTCTCAAAAGTCGATCAGCAAATTCAGCATATGGTTCATTAGGTCCTTGAATTACTTTTGACAAGCTACCTTGTAGATCCCCAGGTCCTTGTACAGTTTTCCATGCCTTTAAGGCAGCTGTGTTTATCTGAGCATATACTCCTGGGGTATAATATTTTTGATCCTGTACGTCTGCAAATTGCCCTTCTCCTGTGAGCATTTCTATATTATGGTCTCCAAACCCCGCATCTGCATTTCTTTTAGCTGTTTCTATACAAAGTTCTTGAAATTGCGATTGCCAAACCAAGTATTGTCCCCCACTTAATGTTGCTTTACATAGACGTTTCCAGTCTGCGGGGGTTAAGCTAAAGGTGTTAAGGGACTCCAGTATACTCAACGTGAAAGGAGCTTGGGGTCCATAAGTCATTACTGCCTCTTTGAGATTTTTTATTGTTTTGAAATCTACTGGCTGGTGGTCCCTCCGTCCATTTCCATATTCAAATACTGGCAGTTCCCAACGTATCTGTGAGTTACCCTTGAGAGCACATAAGCGCTCAGAAAGACTTTTTATTTCTGTTTCTAGGGTATGCAAACGCCTAGTGATACCCTTCATATTTTCTGTAATTGATTTCACCCATGGGGGAGTAGAGGACACAAGTTCCTCCACTTGATGATCCCTTATCTTGGTCTTCCTTAATTTCCTTTTGTTCATTTTCTCAAAATCACCTTTAGTTAATTCCTCCTCACTACTACTACTCTCATTGGTCCTAACTGACTCAGTAACATCCTGAGTCCCAGGTTCAATTGAGACCATGTATCCTTGAAGTATCTCTAATAAATCTTGAATAGCTTTAGCAGCTCGGATCTTTGTCATTTTGGGGACGCTTCTAATACTCTCCTTACTGGTCTTAGTTGACTCAGCGGAATCTACGCTTTTATGATTGCCTTCACTGTTTTCTAAATCCTCCTCGCTAACGACAGACTCATCTATATCAAAGAATTCATCAAGAGCCTCGTACACTTGGGTCTTAGATATTTTCGAACCCATTTTAACCGCTCTGACTAGAGACTCCTGCGAGGTTTCTCAGTTCTTACCTGCCGTGCTGAATTCCCCGTACAGGCCACCAACTGTTGTCGCCGGAAAAGGATTGCAGCCTGGAATGGCAGCGCCGCGGGAAGGAGTCCGGAGACAGGATGGAGACGAAAATATTCTTTAATCTTACAAGAAACTACAATATATCTACACAATAGCGATAACCCTGTCTTTTCTCCCTCTGGTCTCTTCCCATGCGCCCGAGCAGCAATGGCGCTCGCTCGATCTGCTGAGTCACCGTTCAAATCTCTCGAGAGCCTCGACCAAGTCCCGCGAGATCCCGTGAGACTACGGAAAGCGGAAATGCCCAAAAATGTCTATGGCCCAATAGTCAACCGCAATCTTAGCTATCTCCGCAAACAGGGCTCCTGCATATAGACATGGACCACCATTCCTGGTTCATTTTGTTTTTTCACAAAATTAAAGTAATTACTTAAACACAGCATAATGTTCTTGTTTTTAAGTCTAGTTGGTTGTTATAACGATGTTTGTTATATTATTTAAGTTTGTAATATGCTTTCTATATGTTTAAGAATATACTCAAATATATAATAATTTCACTTCTAGTTACAAACACTGAGGAAAATCTTATATATCAACATACAAGTATGTTTACTATGACCAAATGAAAAATGGAAATAACTAAATTTAGATTTTTTAACTGTATAGCTAAAAATCCCAAGAACTTTGACTTAAAAATCTTATTTAATTTAATAAAATATTTTTCCTCCTCAAACCAAAAACAAAATTCTATATACTGATTATCATGCCTAGATGTAAAGGGCCAAGCAATAAAGCATTGAGGGAAAGACATAGAAGAACAGCTTTGTAATCCTATAGTACACAAAGATTAGTTAAACCACACAAAATGCAGTAACCACAAACTAAAAATTGATAAATTGAACAATATTAAAACCAAGAGCCTCTGTTCCTTGAAACATACCATTGGATGAATTAAAAGGCAAATTACAGAGTGAGAAAAGATGTTTACATTATTTATGTCCAGCAAAGATTTAGTATTCAGAATATATTAAGAATAAATTTTAAAAAGGACAGTTGATTCTATAGAAAAATAAGCAAAACAGTTTTGGAAGCTTATATCATTGTAGATCTTTTTTATTTTCTAATATAATTATCTAACATTTTGGTTTTCCATCTAAGTATTGGGTTAGCTCCACCTAACAATTTTTGAAATGTTGTTTTAATTTTTTATAAGTTCAAAGTATTTTCTAACTCCTTTTGGAGTCATCTTTAAAGACATATTTAGAAGTCTTAATCAAAAAATTTTTCCATGATAACTTATTAAAATACGATACAGAAGAATTCATTCAGGACTCTTACCATAGAGCACATAGAATTTTACTGTGGTGGAGAAAGATTGATTGGGATTGACTCTGAACATTGCATGAGCCAGTGAGAATTTACAGCCAGCATAGGGTAAGAGTCAATGGATAGAAAATTACTAAGGAAACATCAGGGGACTCTGGCTAAATGGCCTTAACAGGAATCTTCATAAAGATAGGCCAGGGTAGGGGCGGGGGGGTTGTGACTCAGCAGTAGAGAGCTTGCCTCGCACATGTGAGGTACTGAGTTTAATCCTCAGCACCACATTAAAATAAATAAACAAAATAAAGCTACTGTGTTCATTTACAACTATAAAACAATAAAAATAAAAAGGCCAGGGTGATCAGACATCATCTGGGGAATGGTGGAGGATATTGATGGTGATCAGATATATATGAGTAGAGAGGTTGTTGCTAAAACTGACTTAGTAGGGTTGTTTGCTAAAACTTGATTTTATAAGGAAATGCACAGTTGGGTCTAAGAGAAGCTACAGGAACCTGACTAATGTTTGCTTAATTAGTCAATCTTTGTGAGAAGTAAGTTCTTTAATTTCAAATATTAAGGGATTTTCTAGACATCCTTCTGATATTGGGTTTTAATTTAATTATATTGAGTTTGTAGAAGATGCTCTGCATTATTTCGATGACTTTGGTTCATTTAGAATTGATGTGTGATTCAGTATATTGTTTTATTTTGGTGAATGTTCCATGGCACTTGCAAAGAATGCTTGTCTTGCTATTCTTTGAGCGAAGTGTTTTAAAATGTCAATAAGGTCAAGTTTTTTGATAGTGTTTTCTCAAATATTCTGTATCTTTATTGGCTTGAGATAAATTTTATTTGCTTTTTCCTTGCAGGGCCATCTTACTTCAGTGTTTTCCATATTGTTAGCTAAACAAACGAGGAACTTAATCCAAATCATCATGTGTTGAGTGTATGTGTGTACTTATGTATGTGCTCCTCCTATCAATTTGTAATCTCAAATGTCATTTGCAGGTAAATGGATAGAACTGGAGAACATCATGCTAAGTGAAATAAATCAGACTCAGAAATTCAGGGGTTGAATGTTTTGTCTCATATGGGAAAGCTAGAGACAGAAGAAAACAAAAAAAGAATAAAAAGGGGATATTATGAAAACAGAGGGAAGACAGACCAATAGGGTAGAGGAAGAGGATCAAGAGGGAGGGACCAGAGGAGGGCCTGGAGAAGTCCTAGGGAATGAAATCTACCAAATTATGTTATGTCCATATATGGTTATACCACAATGAATCCCAATTATCTATATAATTAAGACAAACTGATTGAAATAATAATAAGAATAGAAGGGAGATCATCAGAATAGAGCAAGCAGATTGGGAGTAAGGAGAAAGGAAAAGGAAGGGAAGGAAAGGTACTAGGGATGAGATCAAATTATGTGCATATGCAAATATGGCATAATGAGTTCCACCATTAAGTATAATTATGCCTTAATAAAATTTTTTTTTTTTTTTTGGTACTGGGGATTGAACTCATGGGCACTTGACCACTGGGCCACATCCCCAGCCCTTTTTTGTATTTTATTAGAAGCAGGGTCTCACTGAGTTACTAAGTGCCTGGCCATTGCTGAGGCTGGCTTTGAACTCGCGATCCTCCTGCCTCAGCCTCCCAAAGTGCTGGGATTACAGGCGTGCGCCACCGCGCCCGGCTTTAATAAAATTTTTTAAAAAAGAAAAAAATCTATGATCATAGGATCTAAATTTTTTATTAAATATTTATTTATTTGCTTTAGTTGTACACAATGCAATGCATTTATGTTTATGTGGTGCTGAGGATCGAACCCGGGGCACACACGCGTGAGGTGAGCACTCTACTGCTGAGCCACAACCCCAGCCCTAAATTTTTTAAAACTCCTTATTTATACATTTTTATGTCTCTATGAACAAAAATATATAAGTCCACACATCAAACTATAAGATTCAATAATTTATGTAAGAGGCTGAGTGGAAATAAAGACTACTTATTTTTTTGCTTTCATGATTACATTTATTATATAGTAGAAAACATAAAGATTTAGAAATATTATCCCAGT
Organism: Tamias sibiricus; assembly: GCA_025594165.1. Lineage (NCBI taxonomy): Eukaryota > Metazoa > Chordata > Mammalia > Rodentia > Sciuridae > Tamias > Tamias sibiricus. Next base: position 165,974,168 of record CM046657.1, read on the forward strand.
AAATCACTATTTAATAATTATTTAATGACCACCTTTATTCTTGATACTGTTTTTTTTTTTTTTTCTTGCTGTTTATTTTATTTTATTTTGAGACAGGTTCTTACTATGTTGTCCAAGCTGGCATCAAATTCCTTGGTTGAAATGATTCTTCTGCCTTAGGTTCCTGAATAACTGGAAGTAGAAGTTCATGCCACTTTATTTTTTATGAACACTTTAAAAAATGATTTTCTTGCCTTCAGTTTGATTCACTACATTTTAAAATTTCTTGTCATGATTTCCTATAACTTGTAAATTAAATTTGTTTTTTATTTTTAAATGACTTTTTTTAAGCACTGAATGTTGCACACCCTAGGCAAATGCTCTACCACTGAGCTGCATTCCAGCCTGTTAAATTATTATTCTTGAAATTATCATGTACATCACGTTTGATGGTCCAAAACTTATAAGTACTTCTTTCTTCCAACAACAATACAAGAACCTTAAAAAGCTTTAACCCTGATCCCTCCCTTCATTTTATATCATTTTTTTGTCCAGAATTTTAGTTCTGCCTTATTTTAGTTCTACCTTTTATTAGATAATTGTTATGATCGCCTTACATAATAAACCTTTGTTTAGTGTTGTGTGCATATTTGCCAATGTCTTTCATCACCATTGCCTACTTTATTTCAAGTTTTGCCAAAAATAAAATCTTATTTTTCCCCAAAATAAACTCTTTTATAGATTTACATCTAAGAGCCATAAATAATCAACCATGGCATGTGGAAGATGGTACTTGATTTTAGTTGTTAGTGATTTTTCTTCTCAATTTAGTTTATTTAAAGATTGTCTTCTTTCTGCTTGTACTTTGGATCTTCTCTTAATCTGTTAATTCATATATTTCATCAATCCTCAAATCTTCAGATGTTTTATTTTGGTTGTTCCACTTAACTCCACCCTTCTCTCAGTTCTTTTCTTTAAAAAAAAAATTCTATTGGCTGCTCTCTGGATTTCTCATTTCAACATATTTTATATCTCTCTACTATTTTCTTTCTCTTTGTCCCTATATTTTCTTTCATTTTACCAATTTTTGTTAATTTTATCTATGTTATTTAATCTATCTACTGAGCTTTTATTTTTAATTTTTATCCTATTCATTTTTTGTTGTATTAAGCATTTATAAATTTATTTGGTTTTCTTTTATTTCATAAATCCCGGTTCTTTGTTTGAATACACTTAACACCTTATCTTTTTTAAAAAATCATTTGAAAAAATAATTTTGAATTTGATTATTCCATTATGTCTATTGCTTTGTTGTCCTTTATTCCAATTTGATATATAGATTCATTCATTTTGCTGAATTGATTAATATATTCTATGTGTTACCAAGTTGGACTTCTTTGGTGGACTTGTGGTGGTTTTTCTTTCATCAATTTTTTGTGAATGCCTCCCTTTAGAGGATGTGTGTTAGCTTTCTGTCACAATTTTAAAACACTGAAGTAGTCAATTTATAAGGAAAAAATTATTTATTTTAGCTTACAGTTTTAGAGGTTTCAGCCCACGATCAGCTGTCCCCACTGTTTTGGATAAGGCAGCACTTCATGATGAGAACAGGTCATGAAGCAAAACAACTTACATCATGACTAGGAAGTAAAAGAGAAAGGGAAAGGGACCAGGGTCCTTCAGTCCACTTCCAGGGCATAGTGACTTCAAGAACTCTTTTAAGCTTCATCTATTGAAGGCTTCATTATATCCTAGTAGTACCATTCTAGGGACTTTGGGGGACACTTAAGATCAGAACTGAAGCAGGATGATTATGTTTGCATGAACTCTTCAGTTTGCACTGCCTATATGCCAGTTTTTTACTATTTTTTGATTCTTTACATTTCTACAAATGTTATATGGCTCAAATTTGAACCTAGTGATAGGATCTTAGGATTCCGATCTCATGTAGTTTACTCTGATCTTCCCTCAGATTGAGGCAGGAGGATTCTTTTCAATGAAACCCCAATTGGATAAGCTCAGATATTCATATTTTTATTTAGCAAAGTTTTGTCTCCCAATTTGCTATAGTTATACCAGTGTTGTCTTATGACCCTATGTGGAGCCCTGGTCTAAATTTCCATTCCCATTCATCTCACAGTCTCAGGTCCTCTCTGGAGTATGATCTAGGTCAAATACTAACCATGATAGGTCAAATCTATTGAAGTTATAAGGGTACTTTATTTGACATCTAGAGATTTACTATGCTTGCATTCAATGTTTATGTATTAACACTTTTTAGTACTATTTTACCTAGCATATCTCTGTGTTCGAAAGTGATTAAGTAGTTTAGTACATGATTTTTAAAAATTAGTCTGTATTTTAGGTAACCATGTTTATTATGATAAAGTTACCAGAAATCACTTACCTAAAGCATTTTGCTTTCTAGATTCTCATTAAAATTCACTTATAATTTTGAGGTTGTTAATATGATTAATATATTTTTTTGCTTTTATTCTACCATTTTTCCATTTTATGTATTATCAAATATATTTATTACCTTTATTTGCTTAAATATTTGTTTGCATTCCTTAACATATATATTAATGTAATTATTCATTGCTTTAATTTTCATAGAATGAATCTTCAGGAAGAATTGGATGAACTTAAAGTACATATATCTATTGATAAGGCAACAATACAAGAATTGAATAGATGTATTGCAGAGAAAAGAGAAGGTACAATTTTTTCTGAGAAGATATTTAACAGAGGCATTGTTAAATTACATATTTCTTCACATATGTTTATTTACAGTTCTGTAAAAGATTTGGGGTTAATAGTTTATTCATATTTTTCACTTGACATTACATTTTTAAAAGATCATTTAGATATCATCTATTTTATTGGAATCAAAATCTTAGATCTAGAAGGAAACTTGGAAAACTTTAAAGGTGCAATCTCTCTGACCAGTAACCTAAAATTATTCTATAATATGAAATATGTCATTGCTCTGACTGTAAGATCATTCCTTTATCAAGATAAAGACATTAACTGGCTGTGGTGACACAGGTTGGTAATCTTATCGACTGGGGAGGCTGAGGCGGGAGGATTGAAAGTTGTAGGCCAGTGTAAGCAAGTTAGCAAGACGCTCAGCAATTTTGCGAGATCCTGTATCAATATTTTAAAACTACATAAATAAAAATAACTGGGGTTATAGCTCAGTGATAGAGTACCCCTTGGTTTAATTCTCAGTAACAAAATAAATAAATAAAAAAATAATAAAGATAACAATATTTACCATTCAATGTCAGTAACTCACTAGAAAAAGTAAATAAGATTGATATGATAGGATTTATTCTTACTTACTTTTCTGCAGTCTCATTATTTCCACTGTACTTTTGGTTGTTGACAATTGATACTTAATAATTTCCTTTCCTATATCCCTCTTCTGGCTTTTTTCTCAATTCCTATTTTTTCACTTGCCTTTACTTAGGTCACTGGTGACTTTTCAAAACTAGTATCTGAACCCTTCTGTTTTACATCTTTAATTTTCATTGCATTTCAAGCTTACTTTGTTTTTGTCTTCTGAAACATTGGTTTTTCCTGCTCTTGTCTGTATCTTCTCTCTTTCACTGGGCTTTTTTCCATTTACCCTTTAAATATTGGTATCTCTGAGATATTATCTTTGGTTTACTTTTTTTTTTTTTTTTTAATAATGACATTGTTTTTAAAATTTTTTTTTTTGTTTTTTGGACCTTTATTTTATTTTTTCATTATTCTGATTTGTTATACATGTTAGCAGAGTACAATTCATTTCATATTACATATAAAGAGCACAAATTTTCAAGTTGCTGGTTTTATATAAAGTATTTTTACAACAGTTGTGTCTTTATACATGTACTTAGGGTGATTATGGCTAACTCAGTCTGCCATTATTCCTATCCCTTGCCCCTCTCTTCCCTCCCCCCTCTTTGTTCTATTTAAAGTTCTTTCATTCCTCTCATCCCCACTCCCTTGCCTTTATAACTTAGTATCTTCATAACAAAGAGATCATTCGACCTTTGGTATTTTGGGATTGGCTAACTTCACTTAGCATTATTTTCTCCAACTCCATCCATTTACTTGCAATTGCCATGATTTTATTCTCTTTTAGTCATTTATTTATATGCAGTGCTGAGAATTGAATCCAGTGCCTCATACATGTGATGTACATGCTCTACCACTGAACCACAACCCCAGCCCCAATGTTGTTTTTGAAAAAATATGCACATATAAATATTTAAGCAATAAGAATGATTATAAAGAAGAAAGCAAAGAGGAAACTCATACTTCATAAACAATTAAAAACAAAATTTTTAATATTATCAGCCATCTCTTAATGGTTATATAGAAATAGCTTACACAGATAAATTAATTATTTAAAAAGAATTCTGTAATTTATGCTACTTTTTAAAAAAGGCTTAAATTTATTATATTTATTTGGAATGAAATTGAAAGAAATGAAGGTAAAGGCAAATGAGAGTTGTCACGGTGGCACAAGGCTATAATCTTAGCTACTTGGAAGACTGAGGTGGGAGAATCACAAGTTGAAGGCCAGCCTGAACAACTTAATGAGACCCTGCCTCAAATTTTTAAAAAAAAAATTTAAAAAGGGCTGAAGATGTAGCTTAATGGTAGAGCACTTGTCAAGCATAGATGTAGTGCTAGATTCAATTCCCAGGACTACACACTAAAAACGAGGTAAATGAACTATTAAACTTTAGATAAATATTTCATTGATTCAGGAGATAATCAACACCCTCTATGTTTAACAAGAAAGGTTACAAAAATATTGAAGATACAACTACCATGTATTTTTTAAAGTATTTCAGTTTTAGCGGAGTTGTAAGCATGGTGTCATTAACAGAGACCAAATATGTTTGTGTCATTCCACAGGGTCAGAATTTATTTAATAGCAATGAATTCACATACTACACACTACTTATTTTTTATATTTTTTTTTTAGTTGTAGATGGACACAATATCTTTATTTTATTTATTTATTTTCATGTGGTGCTGAGACTTGAACCTAGTGCCTAAAGCTTATGAGGCAAGCGCTCTACCACTGAGCCCCAGCCCCATCTAAAAACCCATATATTTGCAACGTGTATTTTCTCTCACTGAGTTATACTTTTTAATGACAGTATGGTATGTTATTATTCAGGAAATGCTTTCCTAACTTCTCTTCTGGATCTGAAATATAGATCCCTGTTCCATTGAAGTTGCAAATATATGGGTTTTTAGATGGTCCATTTCCATCCAGAGTGGAGTAAATATGACTTTCCCTAATAAATATTACTTAAAAGGAAACACTAGAAATAGATGGGCAGCAGAAATTTGGGTTTGTAATTTCTAGCAAGTATCTCAAGTTTCCTTAATATTAAAAGATTGTGGTTGAATACACACCAAAAAGAATCTGACTGAAAAAAATCAGACCTTGGGAAATGGGAACCTTATTTTGACATAGAGATGAGTCAAGGGGATATATTCAAGTACATTCATGTTTTTTTTTTTTTTTTAATTTTTTTATTATTTATTTACTTATTCATCATGCACAAGTATAGTATCTTTTTACATACAACTGCTTGTATACAAAGTATATAAGTACCATTCAGATCTTCAATCATGCATTTAGGACAATGATATCCATCTCTCATGTTTCTTTCAAATAAAGTCAAAACTTCATTTGCAATAAGAATGTCAAAATATTATTTGCTTCTTAGAGTAATTAATATTAAATAATTCTTTATGGCTACAATTGAATGGATAGTCATTAATCTATTGGTGATATACATTGGTGCCTAAATATTTAAAGAAAATAATTGTTATAAATCCATGCAATGCATTTTTATAAAGAAAGGGATTGTCAAACTCAGATTTTCTTACGCTACTTATAATTTCTATGATCACCATAAGAACATTTCCTCCAGCCCTATTTTTCCTGGATATAGACCTCCTGGTGTTATATTAATCCCTAATCCAGTGACTTCCTATTGATAATAGAATGAAGCCCAAATTCTTTAATCCTATTGATATCTAACCCTTGCCTACCTCATTGATCTTATGTTTCATATGTTTAGCTTTAATTTTCTACCCTGGAATGAAAAATTGACAAAATAAAACCCAAAATGTTTTTAATCATTTAATACTCCTGGAAAGTTGTGCCTGACATTCTCTTTCTTTCCTGTCACTTCCATCTAGAAAGAATTGGACTGTAGTATTCCAATCAGAAGCCTTTCTCTGCTCTTTTTCTTTGTGGCCTCAATGTATTCTGCATACATTGTGCATATAAAATGTGTACTTTTTATATATATATATATATATATATATATATATATATTTACATGATCTGTATATGTTTTGGGATTGCTAATATTACACTTGAGATCAAGCTTCCTTCTAATTGTTGCATTAAGAAATATAAATAAAGTAATTTCACTGGATTGGGACGGGGGAACTGGGGGAAAGAGAGAGTGATAGGAATGGGAAAGACAGTAGAATGAATGAGACATACTTTCCTATGTTCATATATGAACACACGACCAGTGTAACTCTATGTCATGTGCAACCACAAGAATGGGAAATGATACTACATGTATATATGATATGTCAAAATATATTCTACTGTCACATATATCTAAAAAGAACAAATTTTTAAAAAGAAATATAAATAAAGTAACCAATGAAATAAACTATCAAAGTAGGAAATTTAAGATGAGGAAATGTTCTGGTAAAGAAATAAGAGAATTAAGGGGCTGTGGCTGGCTCAGTGGTAGAGTGCTTGCCTAGCATTGTGAAGCACTGGGTTCGATCCTCAGCACCATGTATAATACATAAATAAATTAAATAAAGGTTCATTGACAACTAAAAAAAGAAATAAAAGAATTAATATCAGGAATATAGGGAAATGCTAAAATCAGTTGAAACAAAGTAAATTAATAGAAATAATATGTAACATGAAATCATAAACACAAATCCAAATGGTAAACTTCACAAAGTTAATTCATTTAAATGTAAAAATAAGAATTAAAATGTAATCAAACACTTGAAAGTAGAAAAAAAACAGTTTAAAATATTTAAATTATTGTCAAATTATGGGCTTAAGGAATAGCATAAAATTAAGAGGAGGGTATTACATATAGCCTTCAAGGTAAAGGAACTGTACAGCATACTCAAATATCTGTAACTCATCCATGTGAATTAATGAGATCAAGGATCCCTGATTAAAGACGTTTTATTTTTAAGGCCAAGAAACCTATGGTACTGGATGTAGTTTACAATGAAGAAAATGCAAAAATACAGTAAACCAAAAAAAAAAAAAAAATTACCCATTCTTCCATCTCCCCACATTTCTTCACAGAAAAAGATGCTTTGATTGTTCTGGCAGCATCCTCTTCAGAATAGTTGTGACTGGTAACAGAAATAGCCTACTTCTCTTTCAACTTTAAGTGATTGAATAAATTCTTCCCAAGACTTCTGTGGAGATAAAGTCAATGGTGTGCAACATATTAATAGTAGTAGTCATATGACATGACTAAGATTCTCTCCTATCCACCAAAAGCAGTTGATTTCTTGCTTTCCTCCAAGAGAAATGGGACTATATTTTTTTTATTGACTTATGGTCATTTTTCATAGGAGATAGGTTCAAATTGTGATCAGAGAGAATCTACTTTATCTTATTTAAGACAGTATTTTAACAAAACACAAAAGTTTTTTGCATGGCAGTTCTCACTGATTATTACATGTTTATTCCTAATTCATTTATCTGAAATTGTACTGTGAGCTGATTTTCCTTAAGCTTCTGACAACAGTTAAATGAGATGTTTTCTCCTTCCTTCAATTCTGGCACTACATGTAGTCAGTACACACCTCTAGGTTAAGGTTTCAGTTCCAAAAGACTTCTCTTACTCAGATGCCCATTGGCAAATCCCAGATTTCCAGAACCCATGATAACTTCTGCAGATTTGATAATTTATTAGAGTGGCTCAGAAAAGGGCCGGGCACGGTGGTGCACGCCTGTAATCCCAGCACTTTGGGAGGCTGAGACAGGAGGATCGCGAGTTCAAAGCCAGTCTCAGCAATGGCGAGGCACTTAGCAACTCAGTGAGACCCTGTCTCTAAATAAAATACAAAAAAGGGCTGGGGATGTGGCCCAGTGGTCGAGTGCCCCTGAGTTCAAATCCCCGGTACCAAAAAAAAAAAAAAAAAAAGAAAAAAGAAAAGGACTTTATTTACTATTAAGCAGTTTGTTATATGGTATTTAACTTAGAAATAGCCAAATAGAAGAGATGTGTAGGGCCAGGTATAGAGGGAAGGACAAATTCGTTCATGCCTTTTATGGATTTGGCACCCTCCTAAGATCTAGATGTGTTTACCATTGAACACATTGAAACCCATTGTTCAGGTCTTTTAATGGAGGTTCTATTACCTAGGCATGATTGATTAAATCATTGACCATTGGTGACTGAATCCAATCTCCAGCCCCTCTTCCCTCCACAGAAGTCTGAAAGTGGGGCTAAAAATTCCAACTCCCTGATCACATGATGAGTTTCTCTGGCAACCAGCCCCTATCCTGAAGTTATATAGGAACCCACCAAGAATCACTTGATTAGCAGGAATTCTGGTATGGTTGAAAGGAGCTTGTCATGAATTATAAAAGATGCTCCTCTGATCAATCAGGAAATTCCACAGGTTTTAGAAGCTCTGTGTCAGGAACTGTCGGCAAAATCAAACTAATATAGAGTTTTATTGTATTATAAGTAACTTCTAAACTATGACTATTATTTTGCTTTTCCTAAAAATGAAATAGGATTATTCTTTAGGAAATTGTTCATATACAAATTAATACTTATTCTTCTTTCTTAATCTCACAAATTGGTATAATCACTAATAGACCTTTAAGAAAGTATGTGTAGGAAGCATCATACCAAGATCAGGAAAAAAATAATGATAATAGATCTTTAAAATAATGTGTTAGTATAGTTAAAAGACTCTAAATGGAGAATAAGCAGTGAAAAGTTGCAGAGGAATTTAATTATTTAATGTAATGATGGGGCTCAGAAAATAATATCTCAAAGTATGATGCTTTGTCATGTTGAACGCTTTTGTATGAAGGAAAATTGGAAGGCCTTAGAAGCAGTCTTAGAATCAAGGTCTCTCTAACTTTCCATGTTTCTGTCACCCAAGCTCAGGGAAAAGCTCTGCCTGAAGTTCCCATTGGACTAAAGGGAAATTTTTCAGAAGAAATGCAATTGTCTTGGTCTCCCTTTCTAAATCTCATTAACCACAAAAGATTAACTCATAGAAAAGAAGACTAAAAGGTGTCCACTGTTTTGCACCAAAGACATCATTTATTATTCTGATGATTATCATGTGAAAGACTTATTATCTGCATAATAAGACAATCTTTGTTGTTAGTGCAATTCAACCCCTCACTTTCTCTAAGTCTATTGTCTATTCTTCAGGCCCATTTACCTCTCCTAAAAATCATTTTCTTAGCTCTGGGAAAAATTTTTTTAATACCCTCTTTCATTTCCTTCTCCTCTAGGGGAAGAGTACTGAAGCTTCAACCATCTACCCTTTCTTATAGTGTTCATATTTTGTTCCTGTACCCATATGTGCATTAATAAAATGGTATACCTTTTATCCTGTGAATCTATTGTCAGTTTATGTCAACAGAATTAAAGACTCAAACCTTCAGAGGAAGTGGAAGAAGTTCCCTTGACTCCTATAGTAAGCCAAAAGTATTAAAATAAGAATATAGAAAATAGAGTAAGTTTAAACTATACATACTGAAAAGTTAAAAAGATAAAATGGAGGGAAAAGAAACACCTGGGAAAGAATACAAATCAGAATGAATTTCTATAGTAGTAAAGATTTAAAATTTACAACTAAAATATTAAAAATAAATCTCCTATAAAGTTAAGGTCATGCTCATACCCACCATCTTAAAAAAAAAAAAAAAAAAAAGAAAAATGAAGAAGAAAGAAAGAAAGTGTATATTTCTAACTAGGTTCTCTTAGTTCATTCCCAAATCCCAAGATCCTTGAAGATAAGAGAATGAAGATGAAGAGAGTTGGTTCCTTGTTTCTTCTATGCCCTGGGCCTAACCGCTTGCTTGAATGTTCTTTATAAAACCTTTGAAGGCAAGGAAAAAAAAAAAAAAAAAAAAAAAAAAAACACAACTTTTCAGCAGACAACCACAGGTGAATATATTTAGCCAGTTTATCAGGGGGTCTTACATACACCTGGGGCAAAAAAAAGCATCAGAATTTTATTTAATCAATCTTTAGCATTTATTTTTGTTAGTTATTTAGCTATTGTTAGCACTCTATGCTCTTTGACTATAGAATTTTTTTAAGAGTAAATATTTCACTCAGAACTGTAACATATTTAAATGACTAGAACAGATGAATTGTATTTGCATATTATTTATATATATTTTTAAAGAGTATTGTAAATGAATTCAGTACCATGTTGTTAGGGGACTAGTAAAAGAAACTTGGGAATGGATAGATTATTATCAAGGTAAAGGTACTTATTCCCCAGATAGCAAATTCTACCTATTCTAGCTTTTATTATCCTTAGGATAGTGTTCTATTTATTTCACAAGTACAGAAGTTTTAATTGGGTATGTCATGTTTCAAAGACAAAAGAAGTGCCTAATTCACTCTAACAAACGTGTTAGTCACTGTTTATACCAAGAGGATTTCTACTCTACAGAGAATAATATTGTTTTCCTTCTCCTTTGTTGATTAATCAAAGTTTTACACTGACCTACAGTAGTCAAGCATACTTTAATGTAAAACCATCCCAGGTGAACAGATATGCATCCTTTCAGCTTTTGTGTATTCTTTTGTGCCCCCTTTTTTGTTCTTTAAGAAATGTTATATTTCAAGAATAATTCATCAAGAAAATATTCAATTTGTCACTGCATTTTATCTGATAAGAAAAATGTTAATAGGTTTTAATAAATTTCACTTTTTAGTAATATTAACAGAAAATTTATCATTTTTTTCCTTTGAAATTGTTTAGTTACTTGCATATTTTTGCTTAGTTCAAAATGTTTTTGGTAGTTGCATAACCAGCATGGAAATGACTTGTAGAAGCAACTTAACATATATACCTAGGTTTCTGTTTATTATGAAGTCATAGTTTTTCTAGAAACATGATTTTTATGGTTTACCCTGACAAGTGCATGACCATTCACTTGAACAAAAGGTTTTAGTTGGGGTGTTACAGTTTCAGTCCACCCTAATTCTGTTACTGTTTGCTTTGTTCAGCAATCACTGTGATCCTCCTGGCAGGGAACAAGATTCAGAGAACAAAACTAGTAGTGACTGTGTAGATAAAAAGGCAATGAATTCTGCTTTTAAGGCAAAGGGGGAATAGTCTACAAAAGAATGAAAATGGGAATAAAAGTATAGCATTGTTAACCTGCAGATCTATTGTACTTTTGAAAATCTTAACACTGCAGAAAAAAAAAAAGTGAAACTACAAAGACATATAATTATGTGACTAAAAATCTTGAAAAAGATCACTATTTAGTTGCTGGCCAAATACTTAACAAAAAATATATTAGATTATTCATAATTGAAAAGCCACAGAACAGTTTTCCTTAAAATGATAGGACAGTGTTTCAGCAGTGTACATGCATCATAATATATTATTTATTCTCTTCCAGAACAAGTCTTTAGATACCCTGAAGATGATGGGGTCAAGAAGAGTACTCCAGAGAAGAATGGGAAAGAAATATCAGAGCAGACATTACAGAAGGTAGTCTAATCTTTAAGATATTGAGCTGAGCAAGTTAAATCTGAATTTTAACATAACGGATTATATTTTAAAACGAGGGCTCATGAACTTAAACCTTGTGTGAATTCTTAATTTAAATTCATAATTCAAAATCATTGGCTTGCCAAAATGGGGTTAAAAAAAATCAATGTTAACGATATAAATGTGTAAACACTTGTTCTTCCATTGACATAGACTAAAATATTTTCAAAGATTAAGTGGAGAGTGTTGAAAACAGTAGAAGTTAAGAATTTAGATGATATGTGCTTATTAGTTATAACTGAGCAGTTTAAGTTTAAAATGGGTCATGATGGGACTCTGCTACTTTGCAACAAAGATACAGATTTACAATATTTGAACCAAAAAAATGGAGCCTAGTTAGAGCTCAACCACAGTAAATCTAGTATATTTACCATTTTATACTTGAAAATATGCATAGTTCATCTCATCTTATATAAAAATTTATACCATATAATTCAGTATATCTTTCTGTTTAATAAGACTGTTGTCAATCTTGTAGTCAAAATACAGCTTGCCTTTCATTAATAGTAAAATGCTGTTTTAAAATCTTAACATTTAGCCAGGCATGGGGGTGCAGCATGCCTATAATCCCAGTGACTTGGGAGGCTGAGGCAGGAGGATTGCCCGGCGGAAGCAAGCAGGGGTTTCCTCAAACCAAAATTAATCAAGAGGGACAAAGATGGATATTTCTTATTACTTAAGGGAACCATCCCCATCAACAGGATATAACAATCATAAATCTGTATGCCCCAAATAATGGAGCACCTACATTCCATCAAACAAACGCTTCTTAAGTTCAAGAGTAAAATAGACCACAACACAGTTATTCTAGGGACTTCAACACACCTCTCTCACCAATGGATAGATCATCCAAACAAAAGCTAAACAAAGAAACTTTAAGCCTCCTCAAAACAATTAACAATTTAGACCTAACAGACATATATAGAATATTTTCATCCCTCAGTAAACGAATACACATTTTTTCTCAGCAGCACATGGCTCCTTCTCCAAAATAGACCATATAATTATGTCCACAAGGCAACTCTCAGCAAATATAAAAAAATAGAGATACTACCCTGCATGCTATCGGACCATAAAGGGATAAAATTGGAAATCAACGACAAAACAAGGAATAAGAAAAAACTACTCCATCAACTGGAAGCTAAACAACATGCTACTGAATGAACAAGGGGTTGAAGAAAGAAGACATCAAAGAGGAGATCAAAAAATTCCTAGAGGTAAATGAGAACACAGATACATCATATAGAAATCATCCTGGGACACTATGAAGGCAGTAGTAAGAGGAAATTCATTGCACTGAGTTCATTCCTTAAGAGGAAAAAAAACCAACAAATAAATGACTTAACATCACACCTCAAAGCATTAGAAAAAGAAGAAGAGACCAACACCAAGAGCATAGAAGACAGGAAATAAGTAAAAAATCAGAGCAGAAATTAATGAAATTGAGGACTAAGGAAACCATTCAAAGAATTGACAAAACTAAAAGTTGGTTCTTTGAAAAATAAACAAAATTGACAGACCCTTAGCAATGCTAACGAAAAGAAGAAGAGAAAAAAAACTCAAATTACTAAACATTCGTGATGAAAAAGGGAATATCACAACATTTACAATATTTGAACCAAAAAAAATGTGGAGCCTAGTTAGAGCTCAACCACAGTAAATCTAGTATATATTTAACCATTTTATACTTGAAAATATGCATAGTTCATCTCATCTTATATAAAAATTTATACCATATAATTCAGTATATCTTTCTGTTTAATAAGACTGTTGTCAATCTTGTAGTCAAAATACAGCTTGCCTTTCATTAATAGTAAAATGCTGTTTTAAAATCTTAACATTTAGCCAGGCATTGGGGGTGCAGCATGCCTATAATCCCAGTGACTTGGGAGGCTGAGGCAGGAGGATTGCAAGCTAAAAGCCAGCCTCAGCAAAAGCAAGGCACTAAAGCAAAAGCAACTCAGTGAGACCCTGTCTCTACATAAAATATGAAAAAGGGTTAGGGATGTGGCTTAGTGGTCAAGTGCCCCTGAGTTCAATCCCCCAGGCCCCCCCAAAATAAATAAATATTAACATTTAGCTTTATAATTTTATACACAGTCATATTTTTGTCTATAAATATATTATTATCAAATTTAAAAAATGGGCTCAATTGTATTAGTACTTTTGAGTATTATTATTAAAAAAATGATCTTTAAATTATTTAGTCTTATAACTGACTCTCATTTGGCCATACTGGATTGATTTTATATTTTATAAATCTTTAATACTTAGATTAAACTGGAAATGCACATGTATATAAATAAAAATATTAACACAGCTGCTTATATTTGTTGTGCCCAGAGTATGGACCCCAAAGACCACCAAGGAATCCTGAGTGCATGCACAAACAAAGAGCCTTTATTCAGGCTTAAGCTTGGACTCTCAGACCTCACCAACACAGTGGATATGTACTGAGAGCCCAGAACTGAGGAAAGACTGAATCTTTATAGGGGTAGAAGCAAGGAGAGGGAGGGGGTTCGCCTGATTGGCCAGAGGAGCCCATTTGTGACTAAGGAGGTTTTCATTGGTGGAGGCTATCTCCAGAGCTATGGAATGTGCTGACTGTTCATTGCAGGGCCCTGCCATTGCCCTATTTTATTATGCATGGGCTGGCTTATCATACCCGGGCTTATTCTTGCCTTGTGACAGGAGACTTGCAACAGTGTGAGGCAGCTGATAACAAAATGGAATTATAGCAGTTTGGCTTCTATTATCTTTAAGCCAAGCATTTTACAGAAGCAAAAAGAAGCAGTTAAACTGAAAAAAGGCTTGGGGCTGAAAAGGGGGGTTCCACATTTGTATCTGTGAATTGACATGTAGGAAATCTAGTGATTTATAGCAGATGATGTGTTCCCTGTACTTTTAACACATGGTATATAGTCAGATAACAAAGGATATCATCTCATTATTTGTGAATGGCACACATCAGATTAACATGTAGTGGCACTCCCCCCTTCACAGAAAATCTTAACTAAGTTTCTCCAGAAATCTTCACCATAATTGATTTTAGGACTATCAACAAAAGAGTCTCCACAAAAGAGTTCAATGTAGATAAACTTCCTATTTTCCTGTTGCTCTATTTTACTTGGCCACTGGCCTGGAAGAAATCAGCACTCCAGGTGCTGAATGTCCCTTTACTAGTTTTTCACAAACATTTTTCCAGTGTAATAGTTTGTAAAAGTGTGTTTTCAAATGCAAAATGTGATTAAAAAAAAAAAAAAAGACAAATCTTTTAATAAGGCCTCTGGCTTCACAGAGATGTCTACATTTCTAACATAAGAGAAGTTACCAATTGGGCTCCTTGGTAACAGCTGGCAGGGGGAGGGAAGAAAGGGAAGAAAAAGCTCTCCCCTTCTCAGGCACTGTCCTTGAAGGGTTAACTTGCCCAAAACAGTGAAAGAAAAAGCTGCTTTTATGTGAACTTCTGCAGACTCTGAACTTCTGAGCCCCTCCCCTTACATGCTGAGTATAAAGTTCTGAAACGACTTGAACTCCCGTTTCAGGGAATTAATTGATTATAGTAAAAGCTGTACCCTCTGAACCTGGCTGCAGCCCAATAATTTTTTTTTTTTTTTTTTGTGCTGGGTATTGAACTCAGGGGCACTCTACCACTGGGCCACATCCCCAGCCCACCCCTCCCCCTTTTTTTTTTTTGTATTTTATTAGAGACAGGGTCTCACTGAGTTGCTAAGTGCTTCGCCATTGCTGAGGCTGGCTTTGAACTCGCTATCCTCCTGCCTCAGCCTCCCAAGTGCTGGGATTACAGACGTGCGCCACAACTCCCAGCTAATAAAATTGTTTTCTGCTATCTTTGGTGCCCTGCCTCCTCTGTCCACTACAACAAATATAGTAACCCAAAACAAGAAATGCTCATGTTCATTTATCTTAAAGTAAAAGGAATAACTGAAATAATCTGTACTACTAAGCTAGGATTTCATATAGTTTATACTAGTTTGTTATCTTTGTTTCAAAGCAATATTTTTGTTTGCCAGGTTTTGTATAATTTTTGTTTCTATGAATACATAATGTTCCTGCTTATAAAAACCCAATAGTAATCTATTATTTCATTCTAACTACCATAAGTGACTGATGGATCCAGAATCTACTTTAAGACCTAGAAAATGAACAGAAATTATTTTCACTGGAGTTTGTGTCAAATTAAGATACTAATTTTCCACTTTTTATATATTAACCTAATGCAGTTGTATTGGTCGTGATTTAATTCCTCCTGGTTGAATATCTTTATTTTAAAAGGATATATATGAAACTCATTTAAAATTGATTTAAAAGACGGTAACAAGATGCAAATAATATTTGTATATATTAGAAATGAAGTAGATAAAAGTACATTACTTTTAAAATAAGGTATTAGCATTTCATAATGTTATTGACTGAAATATGTCCTCTAGAAATTTACATGTCAAAGTTCTAATCTCTTATATCTCAGAGTTGGAGAGAGTCTTTAAAGAGGTAACCAAGTTATAATAAGGTTATTAGCTTAGGCCCTTAATTTAGTATACTGGTATCCTTATAAGAAAAGGAATTAGGACAAAAACAGAGGGAAAACCATGTGACACAGGAAGATTGCCACTTACAGTGAAATGAGCAGGACCTCAGAAGAAAACCAACCTTGCTGACACCTTGTTCTCTGTCTTCTAAACTTTAAAACTAAGAAAAAATAAATTTCTGTTTAAACTGGCCACTCTGTGGTACTTTGTTATGGCAGACTTATAAAACTAATGTACACACTTTACAATGACAGGTGTTTTATTTCAATTGTGAAAAGTACTAACTCTTCGATATTAATTTAAATGTTCAGTATAGAAATAAAGTAGGGGCTTGAACTGATTTAAAACACACAATCCAAATGCCTTTTACAATTCCTCAGATTTTCATTCTTAAAATAATTTTAACAGTTCTTGAGACATGCCTTGAATAATACTTTAATAGATGCTATGGATTTTCTCTTTTCAAAGTCTTTAGACACTTAGTAGTCTCTTTGTTATCTGTCCTCTACTTTAAACTTAAAGTCAAATAATTTTGAACAGTTCTTATGGCTAAACTAGATTCACATTAGGTTGTTAATAGATTATAAACCACAGACCTTTTCAGTTTCATATGTGTAAGGGTAGAGAAATGCAACACTTGTACAACAAAGGTTAGGTTAACGGAAAAGCATAAAGTTATTTAATCAAAGTTTTAGGTGATATGCAAGTATTCAGAAATGAAGACCTAAAGAACAGGGAAAACTATCTTTTTTCTTGGTGTGGAGGGGACAATACTGGAAGTGAACGCAGGGCCTCTCACATGATAGGCAAGCGCTCTACCACTGAGCTCCATCCCCCAAACTGTCCATTTTTTATGCTTAGATTATGTGAAGCATGGAAAGCTGTGTTGAAAAGAATTGGGGAAAAGTATATTATCCAATAACAGACTAAGGGGAAGAACATAGAAAAGCCTGGTTGCTCAGATTGTTTGTGGCCTCTCTGTGTAATTTCCTTCCTTCAAGGCATGCGGCAGGAACCTTCTGGAATGAGTATCTTCAAAGGTGAACCAAGCAGGCAGAGAGTGACCTTTCTGTGTATTATGACTTTTTAGGGAGAGAGGAATTGGAGTTTCAGTGAAATTTTGGTTATCATCAGTTAGGGAAAAATGAAGGCAGGAGGTCAGAGAGACCTATTTTCTGAGGCCCTTCCAATACCCTTTAGTTCAAAGTACTCAGCATGCCAAAGTACCATTCTTTGGGGTAGAATGGTGTTCTGAGCCCCTAATATCTGTAAAATTTTCCTGAATTTTGCCCAAAACTTAAATAGATTGATATTAATCAAAAGTAAAATGAAAACCTTCTAATTTCTAGAATTGAAATCTCAAATTTCAGGTGTTTACTTGTTATATTTGTTCATGTTTTACTTTAATTGAAATGATAAAGTTGATCTAATGGATAATCAACATACTTAACATAAGTAATTATATTTCAGCTCAAGAAATTTTAATAGGTAGCTGTTAAGATTAATAATAATAGAAACAATAATGATGATAATTGTTTAAAACTTATTGTTTCCAGGATTTGTTATGATCATGTTTAATACTCATAACAAGCCTGCATAGTAGATATGACTAGTCCCATCTTACAGATGAGGAAACTAAAAATAAAATGGGTTATTATCTTACCAGCTAAATCATCCAAAGCTGGAAGTGAGATACAAACCTGACTCAAAATTCTATTCCTTCTAATCCACACTGCTTCTTGATTATACTTTTATGCTAATATTCCCAAAGTCATTTTTTAAATACTTTTTTTAGTTGTAGTTGGACACAATACCTTTATTTTATTTATTTATTTTTATGTGGTACTGAGGATCCAACTCAGAGCCGCACACATGCTAGGCGAGAGCTCTACCACTGAGCTATAACCCCAGCCCCTCAAAGTCAGTTTTTAAAGTGCAATGCTTATTTGTACAAAATAGGTGTTTTTTAAAAATAGAATTCATTCTACTTACCCTACCATGGACATGCTTAAATATTTTAAATTATATTTATGGAAAGTATATTAGCCCTACTGAAGGAAGTTGGAGAGAGTATAAAGATAATATTCCTTGTTGGTCTGTAGCATATTTTTTATTCAAAGTTGTTGTATTTATAATAGTAGTATGTATTAGCATATTTTATTAAAGGGGAAATAAAAGTTGAAGATAGAGTGAATTGGAAGTAGTAACAAAGATTCTATATTTTCTTGAACACTATTTTTTTTTGTGTGTGTGTCACATTAACCTGCTCTCCAATAAAGTAATTGCACTGAGAAGGAACAATAAAATCTTTCTCATAGAAATACACAAAGATCTATAATAGTCTGGTATAACCTCTACTCTCAGTCAAGAGAAGGTCTAATAAGGGACATATCATTCTGTGGAATGAAGGGATTAAAATTAGATGAGATTCTTCATATTATGTTGGTAAATACCCCATACCCCAGGGTAGGATAGCCAGTCAATAAATCACTGTTTAAATTAATTGAAGCTGGTTGAACTCACAATAAAACTAGGGTGAATAGAAGGACAGATAAATCAAAGATGACCTGAAACTTGTGTTTGGAAAACAATTTTACATATTCACCATTATAAAGTTCAGTAAACTGGAAAATGTTAAGAATATGTACAAGTTTTACCTTATATATTCCTTTTTATTCTTTCTTTTTTGGGGGGAGGGCATGGACTTAGGTGTGCTCTACCACAGGGCTACATCCCCAGCCCTTTTTTAAACTTTTTAATTTTTATTTTGAGACAGGTTCACACTAAGTTGCCAAAGGTGGCCTTGAACTTGCAATCCTTCTGCTTTAGCCTCCCAAGTAACAGGGATTACAGGGATGTGCCAACACACCTGGCTATCTTGTACATTTCTGGAATATTGTTATTTCAAATCACTTGTTGTCATCTTAGTCCCTTCAAGCTGCTATAACTAAATGCCAATAAACTGAGTAATTTACAAACAGTGGAAACTTATTTCACACAGTTCGGGAGGCTTGGAAGTCCAAGATGAAGGTGTCCACAGATTCAGTGTATGCTTTCTGTTGGTGCTTTCTAGCTATTTCCTAACATTGATAGCAAGTTAGCCCTCTGGGGTCTCTTATAAGGACACTAATCCCACTCATGAGGGCCCTGCCCTTATTCCCAATTAGGTTTTAACATAATTCTGGAGGGCTCAAGTATTCAAACTATCAGAGTTGTCAAAACATCAAAAATGTTTCTCCCAGACACACACACACACACACACACACACACACACCCCACCCCACACACCCCACACACACACACACAGCATAGAGAGGGAAATATCTCCACAGATTTTTTTAAAATAAATATGAGTGTGTAGTTTTTCAATCATTCAGATTCCTTGCTTATCTCTAGTTCTTTCCTGGCTTAATTGTTTGTTCCTTTTCCATATATATTTAAGTAACACTTCTTAGATGGCTTATAGGATAGTAGAAGGGGCACAAAATACTGAATGTGAG
This sequence comes from Tamias sibiricus, assembly GCA_025594165.1. Taxonomy (NCBI): domain Eukaryota; kingdom Metazoa; phylum Chordata; class Mammalia; order Rodentia; family Sciuridae; genus Tamias; species Tamias sibiricus. Next base: position 165,994,050 of record CM046657.1, read on the forward strand.
TTCCAATTCAAAGTAGCAAATGTTTGCCTTTATAGGTAATTTAAATTTTCAGAATCTTTCTTTGCTGTGTTTTCTACTCTGGAAAGATAATAAATGGCTCTATTTAACTCATGCGTTTGAGATGATCAGGAGAGATCGTATTTATGAAACTATTTTAAAAATAGCAAAATGTACTTTATAGGTAAGTTTCCCCACATAATGATTACTGCATTTACATATACTTCCAAGTAGTCTGCACATCCTGCACCAAAGACAGTTTAGTAATAAATGATTTTTATGTAATACCAGAACAATTTTTTAAAAAGCTTCACATAATGACCATACCCCACATTTTTGCAATTTGATGTAAAATCTGCAATGATTTTGCAGTGCATTATAGTTGTAGGGCTTGTTATTTATTTTTCAAGATCTAAATCTAAGTCAACTTCTCCATGAAATTTTTATACTCTTGAATCAGAATTAATTATTCTTTCCTTGATGCTCAGTCTTATGGCATTTAGATCATATCCTTTATTAAGTTTAGGTATGCAAATTATAGTTTTTGAAATTCCTTAAGTTCAGGAAGTGTATTTACCATTGCTTTGTCTTAAAACATGAACCATATTTATTAAATGGAAAAAATAATTTACATACAGCCTTGAAATCACTATAATTTTAACTTGTTATACTTTTTTTTGGTGATTTTTTTTTTTTTTTTTTTTTTGGTATCAAGGGCCACACTAGTCATGTGGCCCTTTATGTAGGGCCACATGTATAATTACATTTTTCTGATTTAGAAAAAAAGCAGCTGTGATAGGCTGCTTTGTATTTAGTCATCACTTTTTCACATGATTGCTGAATAGTAATGATAAATGTTACTTACTAGTACAATTTCTTTAGATACCTGTTTTTGTACTTTGTGAAGATTGTTTTACTCTGAAAATATTTTTTCATAATAAGTGGAATATATACTCAAAGCATTTATGGTCTTAGAAAACTACAGCTTATTAACATACTTAGTTCTGTGTCACTTTGTATAGAATTTTAACTTCTCTTACCATCTGTCCTATATTCAACAGATGTATTATTGCATTTTTGAATGCATTCATCTATACCACCTTACAATTATTTAGAAATTAAGTACCTTAGATTTATTTTGTCCTTGTGCTAAATGTAATTTTTCTTTCATCACTTAGAAATGAGAATAAAAATATAGTAATTATGGTTTTTGATTTAAAAAGGTACATTAAACTCTTTAATTAAACTCTTTTGTTTAGGTCATTGAGTTGGAAAATCGGCTAAAATCTTTTGAGAAAAGGTCGAGAATATTAAAAGAAGGGAATAAAAAATTAATGAAAGAAAATTATTTCCTGAAATCCCACTTAAAACAGCATCAAGAAGATGCAGAGACCAGAGAAAAAGAGCTAGAGGAGCTACAAAAGAAAAGTGAAGATGTTGAAAAAGACAAAACTGAGCTTCAAGGAAAAATCAGTGAGCTACAGAGAGAAGTTGCTTCCCTAAGGAAACAAGTGGCAGAAGCTAATACATTGAGAAAAGAAAATGAAGAGCTGATGAAATTGAACCATTCAGCAGACAAAGCTAGATCAGAGATGGCTACCACAGAAGGGAGATCTGGACAGTATGATTGTAAGACAACCACTACCAAGGTTAAATTTAAAGCTGCCAAGAAAAAGTGCTCTGTGGGTCGTCACCACACTGTTCTCAATCACTCCATCAAGGTTATGAGCAATGTGTTTGAGAACCTCAGCAAGGACGGCTGGGAGGATGTGAGTGAAAGCAGGTAAGGCTCTCATTAACTTAGCTCTGTGGTGGGGACACCGTGCATATGTAAAGCACTGGCAAATGGAGATTGAATTTCAACTACTGTCGATTTGGTATTCAGAAAAAATACTGTCAGATCCTTTGAAATATCTTGGGAGGTCTTGTTCTGAGCTTATTGACTGAAATTTGCATGCAAAATTAGCCACAACTGCATGAGTATTTGAATAGGTGCCAGGAAACCCAAAAGAAGGCAATGCTTGATTTCTTCCAGTGATGCTATTTTCATGCAGTCATGAGGCTTGAAATTGACAGTTTGGCAGGTTGATTTAATTTGCTGGCCCTTTGCATATTCACCACTGACAGCTAAGGATTCCCAGGCAAGCCTACTAAGTCAGTTTAGTTATCTTGTGACATGCCAACCTGGGAGGAGAAACATTTTCCCCCCTTAATTTAGTTAGATAAATTTTGAATGACCCATTTCAGCTTGTTACCAGATGTCTACAAGCTGTTTAACATCCTTTAAATTAAGAACCATCTTCACTAATTATTTTATGTATGTATTATGCAAAGTCATTGTACTAACTTTAATTGAATGGTCCTTAAAAATTACTTCTTAAAAGTTATACAAATTCCTACTCTTTAGGTTCTTTAACCCTTAGTAAATAGCAATAGGAAAATACTAAAAATCTATTATATTTTTTCTCTTACCTCTGCCTATACATTTATATACACTTGAAGCACAAAGGCAAATCAATGATAGAACACTTTTTTTTTTTTTTTTTTTTTAACCTAGGCAATAGGGAAGTTCAGTATTGCCAGAATTGCTAACGAATTCTTCAGTTTGCTATAGATTAAAAATGCCCTCTTCCATAATGGCATATATTTCCTTTTATATTCCATAGTTTTTATTTTGTTTTTAAATCTACAGAAGTGGTTTTATTTTAGATTTGAGAAGACTATGGATAGTTTTCTTAATCATAGACAACTGAAAAATTTTTTAAATCATATTTCCCAAACTGGTGTAAAGACAAAAAGGTATGATGCCATACCTCATCCATCATAAGGGTTAGGGCTGACATTCCTGTAACAAAAGACATATTAAAAAGAGAAAAACATAACAGGTTTATTTAATTAGTTTTACATGATAAGGTAGGCTTCAGACTGAAGACCCAAAGACTCAGGTAAACTCCATTTTTATGCTTATATTAGATGAAGAGTGAACAGTTACATAGAAATGTGATTATACCAAAGGGTATAATCTAACATAATAAACCAAAGGGGAGCTACTAGGCAAGATCTGTCTGTTCATTTTCTTCCTGGCCTCTTTTCTTGGCATTCTTTCCTCCTTGGTGTAAGGTAGGACCCCTTCTGGAATGATGGTCTTATGATCTATTACACACAAGTTAAGTGAGAGAATTTCTTCACAGTTAGCTTTTCCACCTTTAGTTATAAAAGTGGAGAAGGTTAAAGCAATATGTTTAAGATTTATGGTTTGCTTTGGGGAAAAGGGTTCTCGTTTCTATCAGTTGCCTCAGAGAAGAATAATTCTGAACTGTGACTTATTTGGAGAATGAAAGGTCAGAGATGGGAGGGTAGGAGAAGGTCAGAAAGACTTTGGTTCTAAGACTACTTCTCAGCCTACTGTGTCCTTTAGTATTCAGCGTGCCAAAATTCCATACTTTGGGATATTATTTTCTGAGCCCCAATGTTGTTTGCATATTATAATCACCTGGAGGTCTCATAAAATTACAAAGCTTATTCTACACTCCAGACTAACTATGACTTTTGGGCTGGGAGATGGGCTTCGTCATATTTTTAAATGTCCTATCTGATTCCAATGCGAAGATAAGTTTGGGAACTTCTGTTTTAAATGTTCATAAAGTCAAGCCAAGCTCTTTGTCTTTAGGCAGGTTAAAACACTCAGAAAAAAAAGATTTATGAAGTTAAAGCTAAAGGATCAAATCTATATTCCCATTTTCTTAATACCTCTTTTCCTGTTCTTCCATGTTCTCAAAAGCCACTGGAGTTAAAATCCTACCTAACTTAAAACCCACTAAGCATTTATCTGTATCTTCAAGGAGATTCTACTTTTAGCTGCAAATTGTACTTCAGCCATGTAGTATTACTACACCATTCATTCATAATATAACAATGCAGTTTACTTACATGTGAACATGTTTGTGTTAATAATATATGAAAAATATACTCAGTTCTAATTTCATCAAATTAGTACTTGTACACAAAATCATATATTTTCAGAGATGCAGGACACTATATTTGTTAAAATATTAGAATTTAGTTTAAGATATTTTGCAGTGAAACTCAATTTTACAAGGTGAGGATTAAGTGTTACATTTCCCGCCTGACAGAACACTCTCAGGAATCATTCAGCTGCAAAGAATTCTCAAACAATTAGAAATCCTACAGTGGAACTCTAGGGACTTCAGAAGATTTTATTTCTTTTAATTTTTTGTAGACCAAAATATGAGAAACTTGTTTGGTTACTGAAAAAAATGGAAGTTAATCATATGTATTATACATACACATTTTATGTGTGTGTGTGTGTGTGTGTGTGTACACAAATATACATATATAGTATACATGGACATGGCTTGGATACAATATATATATTTATGTACTTGTTATGTAACTACATTCTATAATTTTCTATTGTTCTTCAACAAAGAGCAACAGAGCAGATAACAGAAAAGCTCTCAGCCCTCCCTTGTCTTTAAGTAGGACATAAATTTATGTAGGTGTTCCACCTTCCCTCTCTACCAAGATGGACAAAAACTAGTCACTGGGGAGCTTTTAATCCTAATCAGCCTGGGAATGGCTCCAGAAAACCTACATACAAAACTTTACCAACTGGCACTTATTGACCATTAGTTTCTCACATACTTACCTGCCCACAGTTTTGCTGCCTCTTGGGACTTTTCTTTTGTAAAGTTACTTCTCTAAAAATTTATTGTTTTTTGAAGGTGTAATAATAAGATGGAGTTCTAAGATACCTCTTTGAGTTACTCACACCTTGGTACTCCCATGCTGTTTCCATGTTGTATTTGTCATGCACATCTGACTTTGGTATTTCTGTGTTGCATGTGTGATACACATTAATGAAAGTGTTTGTTTTTTTTCTTATTAATCAGTCTTTTGTTATGGTGGCTCTTGTAGAGAACTTAGAAGGTTAGAGGGAAAATCGTGATTTTTTTTTTTATCCCTACAACTAAAATGTCTAAAATCAGTTTTCTCTTACCAACTTCTTTACTTAATTGCCTTGTTACTTTCCCCAAACACATCACAAACATTTGTGATTCTCTTTCTTTACCCTAACTTTCTCTTTCCCTGCCAGTATATTTTATTCTCATTCAAAATTATTTTAAAAGACACTAACAATCTTTAACATTCTATTTTATTATTTTGTGTCAGGACTAGCTCATGCCATTTAGATCCTTTCAGAGTTTTCAACCTTTAGTTTTAAAGTCCTTTTCATCTTTCTTCCATTTTCACTTATAAAGCAATTATTCACTCACATTATCACCTTTTAAAAATAGATGTATCCTGTTGGTGGAGTTCAGGACACTCTACTCAAAAATATAGCTGAAGGAATTTAAGAAATGTCAGGTGCTGGAAGAGCTCTCTAATTTTCTTCCCTAAAGCAGGTCATAAGAGGTGCCCTTTATATACTTGGGAGAAATGACCATCCTTATCTCCAAAGAAGAGGAATCTGAATGCATAGGCCTTACTAAGTGTTCACCAATTTTTTTTTTACAATTAGCTCATATTTCTTTGTAAAATCTCCTGTGTCATGTAAAACTTACATCAAATAGACTAGTATACTTTTATCTTGTAAATCTTCTTTCTGTTAGACTTCTGTTAGGTTCTCGGATGAGAATATAAGATGGTTAAAGGAAAAAATATTTTTCTTCTCAACATATCTCTACTTATTTAGAGTAATTATAGCAGTTAGGTACATAGAGCCTTCAGCCACACTGTTCAAACACTGGCTCTAATATCCTCACTTTGTGGTCATAGTCACATTATTTGACCTGAGTGTGCCTCAGTTTTTTCATATATAAAACAAGCATGACATAGAAGCTTTATTTTGGCTCATGGTATCGAAGGTTCTGTCCATGGTGAGCTGACTTCATTGCTCTAGGCCCAACTGTCATGGTAGAAGGTCTTTGAGGAGGTAGGAAGGAAGCAATATTCAGGGAATTCAGGAAGGACTGAGAAGCATGAAGGGGACCACAAGGATGACACAGCCTTCCTAGGCACATCCCCCCAACCCAGTAACCCACCATATCCAGCCGTGTTCTGTTTTTCCATTCAAACTAGCATGGAATGATTAGGTTACAGCTTTCACAATCCAATCATTTCACCCCCAAACATTCTTGCATTACATAGGAACTTTGGAGGAACTCTTCATATCCAAGCCATAATATTCCACCCCTTGCCCATTAAAGCTTATGTCCATCTTACAAAATGTGTTAATCCATCTCCGAGTCCCATAGTCTTAACAGTTCCAGCATTGCCCAAAAGTCCAAGTCCAAAGTCTCCACTGAGACTCAATGCAAACTTTTAGCTGTGGACTCCTATAAAATTCAAAGGCAAGTTACATATATCCAACATACAGGGGCACAGAATAAACATTCCCATTTCAAAAGAGAGGAATAGAAGCACAGGATGATCAAAACTCAGCTAAACAAAGAGGTTCCATAACTTCACATACATCACCTAGTACACATGGCTATGAGACACGCTCTCCAAAGGGCTTAGGCAGTCCTACTCCTTTGACCTTGCTGGTTGCAGTGCACATGGACTCTCATCTAGCCTGACTGTTCTCACAGCCAGCAGTTTTGCTTGGCAGACAGTCCACATTACTGGCATATCTTAATTCCTGAGATATCTATTTGGGCTTTGACTTCACCTTCACAGCTTCACACATCACCCTCTCAAAGGCCAGCCTGCAGAGAGTATGACCTTATTACACTTTTCTTGGCCTCCCAAGCCTTCCTTTGAAATCTCAGTGAAATCCTCCATGACTCCTTAACTCAAGAATCCTGCATTCCTGCAGAATTGGCACCATGTTGATGCCAAAATCTGTGGCCAGTTCACACAACACTTGGGCCCACTGCATGGTGAAACAACTTCCTAGGCCCCCCTAAGCAAGTAGAGTGCCTGGATGATATCTGCTTTCTTTTCTACATCCTTGAGCAATGGGTGTGGTATTACAAATTTCTGAAATGCCCTGGAGGCATCTTTCCTATTGTCTCTGCAAAATACTTAGCATCTCCTAAGGAGATGTATTCTTTTCAACAAGCAAAACTTTCTGGGTCCCAGTTTTATAAGTACTTCTGTGGACAAATTGCAAGTTGTAAAATCCACTAGCTTTGTTTTCTGCTCTTTATTTTCACAGTAAACCTGGCTAAAAGCTGCTATCAATATCCATACTACTGACTGCTATGCTGCCTTGAAATTTTATCTGCCAGATTAATTAATCCATCACTTTTAAATTCAATCTCATACAAAGTCTAGATCATGGGCAAAATTCAGATAATTTCTTTGCCAAAATATAATGAGTGGCCTAGTCCAAATCCCAAGAGTCCTCAATTCCCTATGAAAGCTTATGAGCACAGTTAGCATTCTTTTTTTGGCATTCTGATATTCTGAGCTCCCAAAGAATCACCCATTAAGCTCTGCTTACAGCATTCTGAGCTTTTCCACACTGTATTTCTAAACTTTTCTAAATTCTTACCACAAACCATTTCCAAAGGCTTCTGAACCATGCAGTCAGGTTAGTCCCTTCAGTGACCTCACTACTCAACAAAGTATGTTTTAGTCAGCTTTGCAACACTGACAAAAATACATGAAAGAACAATGTGAGAGGAGGGAAAGTTTGTTTGCCTCACACTATCAAAAGTTTGGTCCACAGTAGGTCATCTCCATTGCTGTAGGCCCAAGTTGAGGCAACACATCATAGTGAAAGGTCTTGGTATATACAGAATGCTCCATTCATGGCTGGCCAGGAGTAGTGAGAGGTTGGAAGAGACCACAGGGAAGATGCAGCTTTCCAGATCGTGTCCCCAGTGGCCTGCCTCTTCTAGACATGCCCCAGCTGCCTACAATCTGTTCATTCAAATTAGGATGGACTAATCAGGTTATAACTTTCAGAGTCCAATTATTTCACCTCTGAACATTCCTGCATTAACACAGGAGCTTTAGGGGCACATCTAAAATCCAAACCATAATAAATTTGATATAAGTGTTTGCTATTAACATTACTAATGAATCATTTTTTTTTTTTTTTTTTTTTTGTTAGTCCCCAACTCTCCTCCCATGCCCAGAATACTTCTTGGTGTATGTCTGTATTTTTATTCATTTCATTCGTTCACTTATTCCCAGTGATGGACAAAGATTAACCTTCAACAAAACATATTTTCTCACATGGCAAAAATTGTCTGCCAACAATTGCCAATATAGTTCTTTTTTAGTCCTACTTTTTATTGATATTTGTAGATTTACCAAATGAATGTTTTGTGAACATCTCTTAGTAAACCTGTTTAGACCATAACAATTTTATTTCTCAAGCTTATTTTAATTCTATCCATGTTACTCAGGTGGTACAGTTATAGCATGGAGTTAATGGAACCATTAGTTTTCTATTGCAAGGGTTCTTTTCCTTTCCTTCCATCTCCTCCTATCCCCATTCTGTAATTGTCCCATTACTCTGATGATCTTTTCCTTTCTTCAGCAGAAGCTTTTTAATTTGATATAATTCCTTTTTTCTATTTTTGCTTCTGTTTTGTGTGCTTTTAGTATCCTCCCCCCAAAATCCTTCTCCATTATAATGTTCTGAAGCACTTTCCCTATTCCAAAAGTTTAATAGATTTAGGTCTTATATTTCAATTACTAAGCCACTTTGAGTTAATTTTTTATTTTTTTTATTTTTTTATTTTTTTTGGTACCAGGGATTTGAACTCAGGGGCACTCGACCACTGGGCCACATCCCCAGCCCTTTTTTTGTATTTTATTTAGAGACAGGGTCTCTGAGTTGCTAAGTGCCTCGCTATTGCTGAGGCTGGCTATGAACTCGTGATCCTCCTGCCTCAGCCTCCCAAAGTGCTGGAATTACAGGTGTGCGCCACCGCGCCTGGCCCATTAATTTTTATAATTGCATGTGGATAGCCAATTTTTCCAGCATTCTTTATTGAAAAATGCATGTTCCGAGCACTTTTGTTGAAAATCAGTTGTCTATAGATGTGTGACTTTTTATTCTAGTACTTTTTATTCTAGTACCATGACGTTTTGATTACTATAGCTTTGGGAGTATATTCAAAAATTTAAAGTCAGATACTCGAATACCCTGATGCTGCCTGCTCTTTTTCACCCTTAAGAAGGCATTAGCTATCCTGTGTGTGTGTGTGTGTGTGTGTGTGTGTGTGTGTGTGTGTGTGATTTCATATAAATTTTAGGCTTTTTTTTCTAGTTTTGTGAAGGATATCATTAGTTTATTGATAGAAATTGAATTAAATCTGTGGATTGCTTTGGGTAGTATGGACATTTTTTAAATAGTGAATTTTTCAATCCATGGACATAGGATGTCTTTTCATTTTTGTGAGTCTTTTTCTATTTTTTCATGAGTATTTCATAATTTTCATTGTAGAGATTTTTCACCTCTAGTTAAACTTAAACCTAGGTTTATTATTTTATTTGTAGCTATTACATATGTAATTGCTTTCTTGATTTTATTTCAGGTAATTCACTACTAGCATGGAGCAACCCTACTTATGTTTGTATATTTATTTTATATCCTGAAATTTTACTGGAATTTTTTATTAGTTTTCCTAGTTTCTTGGTAGAGTCTTTGGGGTTTTCTAATTATAAAATCATGTCATCTGCAAATAGTGACAATTTGACTTCCTCTTTTCCAATTTGAATATTCTTTCTTTTTCTTGCCTTGTTGCTCTGGCTAGGGTTTCCACTACTATGTTAACAAAAGTAGTGGAAGTGGCATCTTTGTCTTATTATAGGTCACAAAGCAAATCTTAGGAAATACAAAAGAGAGAGGGGGGGGAGAGAGAGAGAGGGAGAGAGAGAGAAAGAGTGTTAATACCTTGCATTCTATTATATCATAATGGAATGAAATTAGAAATCAATGATAAAATAGAAACCACTCTAATACCTGGAGATTAAATAATACACTTTTGATTGATTAATGGATAGTAGGAGAAATCAGGGGATTAAAAAAATTCTTAGAGGGCTGGGATTGTGGCTCAGCGGTAGAGCGCTCGCCTAGAACGTGCGCGGCCCGGGTTCGATCCTCAGCACCACGTACAAATAAACAAACTGTGTACAACTAAAGCAAATAAATTAAAAAAAAAAAAGTAAAAAAAAAAAATTCTTAGAAGTAAATGAGAAGAATGATACAACATATCAAAGGTAGTTGTAAGAGGAAAGTTCATAGCATTAAGCTGATACATTAAGATAATAGAAAGATACTAAATAAATAATCTAACATTACATCTCAAGGCCCTCAATAAAGAAGAACAAACCAACACCAAATCAGTAGAAAACAAGAAATAATTAAGATCAGAGACAAAATTAATGAAATTGAGAATAAAAAAACAAAAGAACATCTAAACAAAGAGTTGGTTTTTTGAAAGGAGTAACAAAATTGATAAACCCTTAGCCAAACTAAAATAATTCTTTATAAGATCACTAGCACATTGCCAAATCCAGAGATCAATTCTCAGACCTTGCCTTACTTGACCTATCAGGAGCATTTTACACAGTTGATTTCTAACTCCTCTTATATTTGTCCATACTATACTCTTTATGTTCTTCTCCCTGACATTTAACCACTGTTTCATTCACTCATTCCTGCCTCCCGTCTGTTTTCAAGAACATCAGTCCTTGAATATATTTTTTTTTTTTTTTTTTTTTCTGTAGTTACTCCTTTGTGATCTCATAGTCTCTATTAACACTATCCTTATACATTTAATTTTCATTTTTATGCTAGCTTCCCCAAAATGTATATTTCCAGACTAGATCTCATTCCTGAATTTTAGACTTGTAAAGTTAACAACTTAACATCATACTAGGGTGTCTAATAGCCTAATCTACATGCCTGAGCTCCACCACACAAAACCTGTTTCAGATGCTACCTTCCTCTTCCTAACTAATGGTAATTCTATCCAACAGTTATTCTGATCAAAATCTTGGAATCATTCTTGATTCAGTCTTTCTCTCATTCCTCACATCAATTCCTTTTTAAAAAATCCATAATCCAACCACTTCTCATTACTTCTATAGCTTCATTAACATCTGCCTGGCTTACTACAGAAAGTTTCCAGTTTCCCTGCTTTCAGCCTTGTCTTTAATCTATGTTTAGTGTGTTCTACCCACACTGGACTGCTTGTTATATTTTGCAAGTGGAAACTTCCACATCAGTGATTTTAGTTTGATGTATCTTTTGTGTGGAATGCATATCTCCAGATATCTACAAAATTAACTACTCTTATTAAGTCTTTGCTGCAGTATTAATAATGGCCAATCTATTTCAAATTGCAACCTTGCCACATTTTACCTCCTGTATTCTTCATTTATTTCTCTTACTTGCTCATTTTTCCCAACAGCATTTGTTATCTGCTCTATGATATTTCAAATTTATTGTGTTTATTTTTTCCTCTGTGAGAAATTATAGAATTTGTTCATCAGTATGTTTCATGTGCATGAAATATTGTAGTCATCCAATAATTTTTTAAATAAATAAATGAACATTTATACAGAAAAGGAAGCACTGTGCCCCATCTCCAGCTGCCCTTCCCCAAGGGCCTTTTCATTCAACTTTTCAAGTTTCTTAAGAGTGTTTATTGTTAAATATTTTGAATTTCTGCTAAATTTGGATAAAAAGAAAAGAGAATAGAATACAAAAGAGATCAACAATAATAATAGACTACTTAAGCATACTGATTCTACTGTTCTAATTCAGACATACTGAATTTCAGCATATTGAAATAACTTCTACAGTTGACCAATTTCTGTTGATTTTTTAAAAGGGAACCCAAATGGTACAAGAGTATGGAAGACAGATAAGTGTGGTTCTAATATACAAAAATAGGAAGAAGGGGAATTATATTATTGGTGTTTTCAGGAATAAATCCTACATAAAGTGCTAGGACATAATAAAAGATCAATTTGTGAATGTTTCTTGAAAGAAGCAGTGATTTCTTTGTCCCAGCATGGGTTCTTTAAGGCAGGCTCTTAGCAGACTAACCTATATCTTCTTAAGACATGATTAAACTAAATACAGTATATCTGAATCCAACAAAGCATGTTTATCAAGTTTGTTCATAGTATGGCATTGAAAGGCGAGGAAAATATCTTACAGTATAGAATCAAGATTCCAAAGACAGGAAGCATAATTATACAAAACATTCCAGGGTAATTTATTTGAAAAATGCAATTCTTCCACTACCTAAATTGAGAAATATGTGATTTTGCAAGTAAGTCTATGTAGAAATATTTTAGAAGGTTTTGTTAAATCTAGTATAAGTCTATTTACAATGCATATGTGAGAAAAGCTTAAACACAGTTTGAATTTGCATCTACCAGAAGTTCTGTAAGTACCTCTGATAGCATACAGTACTTAAAATATGATGATGTTAAATTCTGGACACAGTGCTTCATAAGGATAAGCTGGAGCACATTAAAAAATGATGAGGGGTGCTGGGGTTGTGGCTCATTAGTAGAGTGTTCACCTAGTGTGTACAAGGTGCCGGGTTCAATCCTCAGTACCACATAAAAATAAATAAATAAAATAAAGGTATTGTGTCCAACCACAACTCAAAAAATATTTAAAAAATGATGAAGGTGGTAAAGCATCTCAAAACGATATGGAATAGGAACACTAGAAGAAGCTAGGGATGTTTTACTTTAAGATGTCCCAAACAGCAAGTACAATGAAAAAATAGTTAAAAGATTGTCCATGTGTAAAAGAGACTTATATGTTGCATTCAACCTCAAAACTAATCTCCCTTGATTAATTTTTCTCTTTATCATATCGCTATTAGCATACTAATATTCATTTATTTATTTATTTAGCATACTATTATTTATTTCTCTTATTTGTTTCCTGTCCCCAATCCTTACTATGATAAAAGTTACATGAAGGAAGAGATTTTTGTTTTCTGCTTATTTGCTCACTACTTTATTGCATGTGCTTAAAAGAATACCTGGCCCATAGTTAGTGTTTGACAAGTATTTTATTGAATAATGAATGGCCATAAGGAATGAAATTGGAATTGACAAGTGAAAGCCTAAGAGATTAACATTTTGTCACAGATAAATAAAAAATTTCTGTTAGAAAAATTAAATCCGCCAGGCATGGTGGCACACACTTGTAATCCCAGCAATTTGGAAAGTTTAGACAAGAGGATAGCAAGTTCAAGACGACCTTCAGCAACTTACCAAGACCCTCAGCTTTATATATAATCTATTTGTAATATCATTTGGTTTTAAAAGAAGCAAAGCACATGTAACAGATACTTTTGGATTTTATCTTCCCATATTCCTCCATTTTAAAAAAGCAGTGATTCCGAAACACAAACCTCTCAAAATTTGGGAACAATTATTGTGGAAACATCTCAGAAAATAAGTCCTATAGAAGATGGAAGAGAGCAGAAAGAAAGTGATCAAACAGAAGACATCCAAACACAAGGGAAGGAATTAGTACAAACATATTCAAATATAGATGGCAAGACCCCAAAGGTATATGACACAGTTTTGTTTAATTTTCAGTTTGTTCTTAATTTTATCATATGCTTCAACAATAAGTTTTGCCAGTGATGAAATATGAATCCTTAAAATTAGTATTCTTTGAAGTATAGACTGAAACTATTCACTTTTGTATAATTTTCAATTTCCTATTTTTTAAAACATCTTGTATGGATAAAATGGAAATAAATGCTATAAATAACTTGTAACTTATTTATATCTCAGCCAAAAAATTTAGTAATAAGCTCATTGTTGTTTTAGGTATGTGAAATATATACCAAATGAAGAAACTTTTACTTTTATATTAGCCTTTGTAATGATAAGGTCATTTAGTCTAACTATTATACCTGTTAATTGACTGATTATTATAGAGATTACAAGTTTGCTATGTATTAATTGATTGGGAATTTTCTTTAGTTGCAGCCATTATGAGCAGCTTAATTAATTTATAAATGAAAGTAACTCATAACATCATTCATATAATAAGAAAGTATTAAGTACTTTGATTAGATCTATGCATATTATTGGTAGTCAGAAAATAAGTTGACTAAATTATAGCAAGTATTTGGAAAATATTGGATTTTCTCACTAACCCTAAAATAATTAACTATAGTTAATCACTTCCCTTTTTTTCTTTATAATTTTTCTTCTGTTAAGGTTGTGGTTAATTTCCTGCTTTTGAACTTTAGTAAATCTAAATCATCTATTTTTTGTTCAGTATTTTGCAGTGTTAGTTCATTTTCATTGCCATGGATAGTATTTCATTGTTTAAAAATACCACAGTTTATCCATTCTACTGTTAAAATTAGGTTGTTTCAGTTTAGATTCTTAAAAATAATATTGCAATGAATTGTCTTCTACATTTCTTTTGTTTCACAAGTATAAGCATTTTTGTGATTGAAAACCTTAGAGTAGGGGCTGAAGTTGTAGCTCAGTGGTAGAGTGCTTGCCTTGCATGTGTGAGACACTGGGTTCAATTCTCAGCACCACATATAAATAAGTAAATAAAATAAAGGTCCATCAACAACTAAAAATATTTTTAAAAAACCCTTGGAGTAAAATTACTTTACCATGTGCTCATGTGTTTCTATGATTTTGGTTGAGAATGGTATTTATCAAAGAGTTGTATCACTTCATTGCACCCACCAGAAGGCTCTGGAGAGTTCTACTTTTCTTCACTAACTCTTGGTACCAAGTGCTTGCAAGAATGCAGAGAAACTGGATCTCTCACCTAAATATAAAATGGTACAATATAGAACTCCAAAGTGGCAGTTTGTTAAAAATAAATAAATAAATAAATAAATAAATAAATAAATAAATAAAGGTAAATCTACCATATAACTCAGATGTCACATTTTTGGACATTGGTCACATAGAAATGAAAATTTATATTTACCAAAAAAACCTGGGGCTGAGAATTTCGCTCAGTGGTATAGTGTACTCTTAGCATGAGCAAGGGCCTGCTGGATATAATCCCCAGTAACAGAATAGAATAAATAAGTGAATGAATCAGTAAATCCTGTACTTAAATGTCATAACAATTTTATTTATAATGGCTAAAAACTGAAAATAATAAAACTTCCTTTAGTAGCTTAAGAGTTAAACTGTGGTATATTCATACAACAGAAAACTACTCATCAATGAAAGGGAAAAACTGTTGGTATGCTGTTGTCCTAGCTTTTCGACTTCAAGTTTCCCCTCCCAAGTTCATGACTAGGCTTTCTTTCCTGCCTTCTGCTTCTGTTTTGCTATTTAAATGGAATTTTAAAGTCACAAGGAATAGTCAGTGTCCTACATTTTGCTGATCACTTTTTCAGTCACTTCTTTGTCCCTCTAAATTCCTGATTTTACTTCATTTTTGGTCTGTGAGAATTTCCCTTTAATATTTTGCCATGTTAAAAAGACACTTTAATTGCATTTATTTCATAGTATGATAATATTTCTGAATTTCTATTTCAGGAATATGTCTGTAAACCGAAGCCAAGTTCTTTTTTATTTTTAGGTCCAGTTAATTTGATACCAGATCTCATAACTAATATTAGTAATTCAGTTTTGGATTATGTCATAGTACCCAGTACATGACTGATACTTGAATCTTACCAATGAAACATTTTTAAAACTGTATCCTTATACGCTAATGTGAAGACAAGTTTAAATGAAGCATTTAAGTATATTTTGAGAAGTGAAGCATTGTTAGATTTTTAAAATCTTTGAAACGAATTAGTTTAAAGGAAAACCCTATCTTATATATATGTTTCTGATATAGGTGTTAATAAGTCAATTTCCTTATTTTAGGGCCAGGCCTTGTGTATGATTTAGTATAATTTACATATTTATCAACATAACATTATAGCTTATTGTCAAAGTGACAGTGGGTCAAATAAATTTTTTCCATTTATTTTTACTATAATTTTAATTATTTGTTCCTGAATTGGGATCTTTGAGAAAGTTCTATTTGTAATAAGAAATAATTTTCTAGATTAAATGTATTCCTGTTTCCCAGCTAATAAATTCTTAAACAAAACTAGATTTTATTGCTAGGATTTATAATATTTTTGAAACATTCCTATTAAAAATGTTGTTTTGGGGCTGGGTTTGTGGCTTAGCAGTAGAGCGCTCATCTAGCACATGCAAGGCCCTGGGTTCGCTCCTCAGCACCACATAAAAATAAATAAATAAAATAAAAGTATTGTGTACAACTACAACTAAAAAAATAAATAAATATTTTTTTAAAAATTTTGTTTTATGAAAACATTTTTAAATTGGCAAAATTTATGGAACAAAAGTCATCATGATGGCTTCATTTTACTTAGCTTCGGTGGATTGAAATGTCATGAGAAAACCATGCCGCTTCAAAGAAAGTTACTCAATTATTGTGGACATTATTTTGGCATCATTTGTCATTATCTTCATCTATCTATATATGGTTGAGAAAAGTATTCGGGAAAAGGACCTAGATTCCCCGAGAATAATTTATTGAATATTCATATTTTATTTTCGTTGTTGTTAAGGAGTTTATTCCTTATTTATCTTATTTGTTAAAAATAAATAATTTTATTCATGCACTCCATAATTGAAGTGTGAATTATAGAATTTTATTGAATAGACTTTTTCTTAATTCATATATATATTTAGGAGACATTTTACTTATTATGTTGGTTCATTTGACTTTTTTATTGAATAATAACCCATTTTTTCTGAAACTTTCAAATTTAGGATATTTTTCATCATAATATTAATACCAAACAAACAGCATTTCAGAAGAAGAATGGTAATATACCAAAAAGTTCACATACAGTAGTTCCTACCAGAGGTAAGAATACATCTGAAATTAACAGTATATCTTTTTAAATTTAATCTTATTTTGAAGTATTATCAACAACATTATTTTTAATAGTTAACAGAGAAAAGTACAAAAACGTAACTGCCCAGAAATCAAGTACCAACATTATTTTATTACGAGAACGAATTATATCTTTGCAACAACAAAACAGTGTACTTCAGAATGCCAGAAAAACAGCAGAATTGTCTGTTAAAGAATATAAAGAAGTTAATGAAAAGCTCCTCCATCAACAGCAGATATCTGATCAGCGATTCCATACAAGCAGACAAACAATAAAGGTAAAGAAAACTTTAAGATTCAACTCTTAACAGATGATTACAAAAATAGTATTTTGTTTTACATGTTATTCATATTAGTGTTAGACATGTGTCTGAGTTAAAAAAAATAAAACCCAGGGGCTGGGGTTGTGGCTCAGGGGTAGAGCGCTCCCCTAGCACATGTGTGGCCTGGGTTCGGTCCTCAGCACCACGTAAAAATGCATTGTATACAACTAAAAGCAAATAGATAAATATAAAAAAAAAACAGGGAGTAATCTAGAGTAGTCCATTACTATGATATTCGTAGTGTAATTACTAAACCTCTTTAGTAAGGTACATATTAAGGGATTAACTACAAGAGAAAGGGAACTCCAAATCAAAAGTCTCTAACTAGCATTTCTTTTTTGCTTAATTTTTTCCCCTTCTTTTAACATTTTTATATGTTCTTCTATTGTGTTATTACTTAGATTTAAAAAGCGGGCTTCATTAAATGCATTTAGCTTGCCCTTTTGCCCATGTGCAAAATTTTGTGTTTGTGATTATAAATTACATTACTAAACTATTTTTCACTCACTCCTTGCAAATACTAGTAGAAAATATGAAGGTTTTAATGTAAGCATATATCTTAATGTGTTCCAATAACCTGTCTGTGTTTCTTTTACTCTGGTGAAAATTTTTTCTGTATTAATTTTTAGGCACATTACACAATCATGATTATCATAAATTACTCTTTATTCAAGTAAAAAAGACAACACTGTTCCTTGGTTCTACATTCTTAAAGATATTTGCTTGTATATGAAATGATTTGTTGGACGTTTGTTGTTTTACACAGAAAATATTTTATCATATTAAAAATAATTTTAAATAACAATCACATAATTTAAAATTATAGCTAAATTTTCCAATATCTAGTATTTTGATTCAAATAATACTTACACGTGTTTTAATTGTAAATGACTAGTGTTATACTAGAAGTACTGATTAGAATTACATTGTGACTTCATTTCCAAGGTAGCTTATAGCCACACTTTACCTGTATTCCAAAATTACACTGAAAGTTTGAGGACTTCACAGGTTTGGCCCTTGAAAATTTACAAGTGGGACATCAGATACAAGTGAGTTCTATGTTAAAAATTTAGAGATGGTCACTGATACTACAACCATGGTATGGGAACCAGAGTTCCCAAAATGATTTGATGAAACTGTATTTATTTTACCAGCTGAATATTTTTTTCTTTTCTTTCTCTCTCTCTCTTTAGGTTTTGTTTGTTTTTGTCTCCATTTCTTTTGCTTTCTTTCTTCTTTTGCTCTCCTTCTTACTTCCTTCCCTAGTTAAATGATATTTTGTTTCCTATCTCACTATGGTAGAAAACTATATATATTTCTAAGTTTGTATGTGTGTGTGTATAAATAGCTTAGTGAAGTGAAAGAATTTTTTTAAAAAGAAAGAAAAACAAATTTTAACCCTAACCTCAACTTCATTATAGTCAGCATAACATAACATTTTGGTCAATGACAGACAAAAAAGTCTATGACAGTAGTCCCCAAAATTATATTTCCTAGTGATTTTATAGCCATCTTAGTTTTTTTGTGTAAGTACACATTGTGATATTTGCACAATGACAAAATCACCTAACAATGTGTTCTCAGAATATATCTTCATTGTTGAGCAACATATGACGGTACATCAAAAACATTTAAATGCTTCAATTTTTTCTTAAATAATATAATAGAACATGACTAGTAAAGAATAAGTTTTAGGGCTGGAGTTGTGGCTCAGCCGTAGAGCTCTCGCCTAGCATGTGCACAACCCTGGGTTCGATCCTCAGCACCATGTAAAAATAAATAAGTAAAATAAAGGTATGTGTCCAACTACAACTAAAAAATAAAATATTTTAAAAAAAGAATAAGTTCTGAGACTGTGAGATCACAATTTTTACAAAAGCAATTTTCTTGTTCTCTTTGGAATAGGAATTTGTTCTATTGAGAGGTTGAAGGAGAAAAAAGGCATAATAGTACACTAGGGATTTAACTAAAGTATGTATAAGAGGGCTGGGGTTGTGGCTCAGCAGTAGAGTGCTCGCCTAGCATGTGCACAGCTCTGGATTCGATTCTCAGCACCACATAAAAATAACTAAATAAAATAAATGCATTGTGTCCAACTACAACTAAAAAATAAATATTAAAAAAATATGTATAAGAAGTACCTTGTTTTCATTCTTGGCAACAATTCTAATTTCATTTTTTGAGGGTACTGTATGTGGTAGCCTGCAAGTAAGAAATCCACACCAAAGAGCTTGACTACTTTTTTTATTTTGTTTTTATTTATTTTTGTACTGGGGATTTAACCCAGGGGCACTTAACCACTGGGCCACATCCCCACTCCTTTTTTCCTTTTTATATTTTATTTAGAGGCAAGGTCTCACTGAGTTGCTTAGGGCCTCACTAATTTGCTAGAGCTGGCTTTGAACTTGTGATCTTCCTGCCTCAGCCTTCAGTGCCACTGGAATTATAGGCATGCTTCACTGCACCTGGCTTCAACTACTTTTAAAGTAATCATCAAGTGGTATAAGAATTACTAAAGTTACTACATAGTTTATGCATTTTAGAAAGGCTATGATATAAAAGATCAAATGAGTTGCTTTCAAATGCATTCCTTCTGGAACCCTACATGGGAAATTATCTGCAAATCACTAAAATTTCATCTATTTCCAATCTCATCTATTGCAAGGCGAATGTCATGCATTTGCTACAACATTATAAATGTATCTTACATTTTATTGTTTATATTAATTATCCTTTTTAATGCAGTTTTTTTTTTCTTTTTTTTTTTTGGTACCAGGGATTGAACTCAGGGGCACTCGACCACTGGGCCACATCCCCAGCCCTTTTTTTGTATTTTTATCAGAGACAGGGTCTCACTGAGTTACTAAGTGCCTCGCCATTGCTGAGGCTGGCTTTGAACTCGCAATCCTCCTGCCTCAGCCTCCCAAAGTGCTGGGATTACAGGCGTGCGCCACCTCGCCCGGCTTAATGCAGTTTTTTTAAGTGTTGGAAAGTAAAAGAGCATCTAATATTAAAGGAAGTGCTTCTGGAAAGTATGAAAATCACATTCCAGAAATTTGTCACTTCAAACATGGCTATGAACTCAAATGGATATTCTATACATATGGAAAAATAACAAGCATGGCAATTAACTTTAAAATCTCCTACTGATAAAGTAACATCTCAAATCTTACACAGGTACAGAAGTTAGGGAATGTCTATACATTAGGGGAGCTAATATCTTATCTTTCAGACTTTCTGTTTCTTAGCTCATAATGTTAGTGGTTTGCTTCACTATTCTGTCCTCATTGCTGTCCAGTTCCCTAACCAGATACCTAAAGACTTGGGGTTATCCAGTCTTGGACTGGAGACTCCTGAATCATGAACTAAATAAACTTTCTTAACTTAGTTGCCCAAGGTATTTCATTTTAGTAATGTGAAGCTTTCTAATGCACTGTTTGGGTTTTTTGTTTCCATTTTTAATTTTTTGCATTTTACTCAATGATGAATGATGGATAGAAAATATTTTACAAGTAGGAGCTAAGGAATAAACTATGTAAATGGCAAGTTTGTGATTCCCAAATGCAGGTACTGTAAATACCATTGTATGATAGTCTAAACCTATATTGACATGCTCTATATAGCTTTATATGCTGAGCTTTGTTCTATAGATTGAAAATATAAATTGGCCTTGATAAGCTATTTCCAAGACAAAATAAGTACAAAAAATTTATATTTATTCCATATTCTATGTTGTTGCCAGAGTTTTGCATATATAAATAAGAAATGTTAGCCCTGTTCTTTGAAGACCCCTTTTAGTATGAGGAAAATGTTACACATATACAATGTGTAATTTTACAGATTTATTTGTTAAATGTTTCCTAGGTCTTATTAACTTAGACGAAAACTATGAAATAAAAAATATTTTTATAGTCTAGGCATTCGAACATGAAATATTAACTTTCCTGTAATGGATTTTGGAAAAGAGATGCATAAAATTTTAAACCATAGTAAGAAATATCCTTATTTTCATACTATCCCCCAAAAGAAAAACTATTACTATTTTGGAACATATACTTCCAGTGTATATTTTAGAAATATAAAACATAGTAAAGCTAAAAATTTTGCTAACCACCACCTACCACACTATCTTCTTCCACACTTCTTTTGAAATACTTAACATGAGTTTGTATTAATTTTCAAATAATTTTTAATTTTTACACACATATGTGTATATTGGGAAGTGCTTTGTAGCATTAATTTATTGCAATATTTTGTTTTAAAACCAACTAAATTTGGTTAAATATCACATTACACCTAATAATTATCCTATTCATACTCATTTAAATTGTTTCCAGGTTTTTGCCTTTACAGAGGTTCTACATTGAGTCTTTATGTGTTTCTTTGAGCTCCTTGAGAGTTCTCTTACATAATAATCCAGAAGCAGAATTGTTGGAGGATGTGTATTAGACATTTTACACTTTTATTGGTTTCCAGATTGTTCTCTGATTCTTCCAGTCTTATTCCCACTATAAGGGTTTCCTCATCTCTTCACCAATTCTTGATAATGAAGAAACTTCTAAATTGTCACCAATCTGATGGTAAAATATATGGGACTTAGGATTTTAAAACTATTCTTTATTGCTCTTTCATTTCTCATTATTTCACACAACAATCATACTTTACTGCATTTTTATGTGCAAGTTGATTTTATGAATACTTGTTTACAGACAGATAATACAGTTGTTGATATCATAATATGAATTCAGATTTAAGTGGTTTCTCATTTCTAAATTGCATTCTGTTAGTAAATTTTAAAAAATCTATATAATTCACATAATAAAAATTTTTACCTTTTTAAAAGTACAATTCATTAATTTTAGAGTATTTTCAAAGTTGTGCAAACATTGCTATCAATACTAGAATATTTTCATTATCTTATAAAAGAAACTTTATTATCTATTAACATTTGCCCTCTGTCCTGCTCTATTCTGATCACCTGTAAATCACTAACCTACTGTCTATGTGAATTTGCATATTCTAGATCTTTCTTATAATGAGAATTATATAATATCTGTCCTTTTGTGACTGAATTATTTCACTTAGTATTAGGTTTCAAGGCTTATCCATTCTGTAGTCTGTATTTCATTCCGTTTTTATGGCTGAATGATATTCTGTTGTATATATGTACCTCACTATGTTTATACATGAATCTATTGATGGTTATTTAGATTATTTCCAGTTTTTGACTATTTAGAATGATGCCACTACAAATATTTATGTAGAAGTTTTTCTGTGTTTGATATATATTTGGATGTATATTTTCATTTCTCTTTGGAATAACCCTAGGAGTAGAATTTCTTGTATTATGTGGAAATTTTAGTTTTAACCTTTGAAGGAATTGCCAGACTGTTTTCCAAAGGAACTGTACCATTTCACACTCCAACCAGCAATATATGAGAGGAGTTCTGGTTCTTCTACATCCTCACCAACATCTATAATTTACTTTTAGTTTACAGCTGTCCTTGTGGGTGTGAAACGGTATGTCATTATGGTTTAGATTTGCATTTCTGTAATGGTGTCAGTCACCTTTTTAGTGCTTATTGGCCATTTGTATAAAAATCTTTAAACAGATATCTATTGAATTATGTTGGCAATTTTGATTTAAAAAAAAAAAAAAAAAAAAACTGTTGGCCAGAAATGTAAAGGTTGATTTTGAGATTCTGAATTCTATTCCATTGGTCTATATGTCAGAACTACACATTCATGGTAACCATAACTGTATAATGAGCTTTGAAATTTGGAGGTAACTCATACAGCTTATAAGAGTTCTTTGTATATTTTGATAATAGACCCTTATCAGATATGTTATTTGCAAATATTTACTCCCATTCTCTTAAGTTCTGTCTTTTACGTTCTTGTAAACTTTGATATACAGAAGATTAGAATTTTGGTGAAATCTAATTTGTCTTTTTTTTTTTCTTTGCTTGTGCTTTAGATGTCTTTATAGAATCTGTTTTTGCCTAACCCAAGTTCATGAATATTTATATTTTCTTCAGAGTTATATAGTTTCATCTCTTACATTTTGCTCTGTGGTTCATTTTTAATTAAATTGCATATAAGATAATGTTCCAGATATATTCTTTGACATGTGGATAACCAGCTGTCCCTGTACAATTTGTTAAAAACATAATTCTTTCTTTATTGAATTATGTTGGCAATCTTGATTAAAAAAATACTGTTGACCAGAAATGTGTAGGTTGATTTTGAGATTCTCAATTCTATTCCATTGGTCTAGAACTACACATTCATGGTAACCATAACTGTATAATAAGCTTTGAAATTTGGAGGTAACCCATACAGTTTATTTTTCTTATGCAAGATTTTTTGGGCACAATTCAATGTAGTTTGGGGGTTAGCTTATCAATTTCTGTAAAACAGCTGTTGGGGTTTGGTAGGGATTCCACTGAATTTGGATATCAGTTTGAGAAACATTTCAATCTTAACAATATGTCTTCAAAACTCTGAATATAGTATATCTTTACATTTATGTCAATCTTTAATTTTTTTTCAAATTTTATATTTTTCAGTGTCCAACTCTAGTACTTCCATGTTAAATTTATTCCTAGTATTTTATTCTTTCTTATGATTTTGTACATTAAATTTAACTTTCAGTCTGTTCATTGTTATGCATAAAATTGATAATTATATATTGATCCTGTATCCTGTAATTTTGCTGAACTTATTAATTTTAGTAGTTTGTTTTTATTTTGTAAATTATTTGTTATTTTGTTTGTATGTCATATGCAACATACATAATTTTACTTCCTCTCTGGTCTGAAGACATTTCTTTTCTTTTTCTAATTTTCCTGGCTACAGTCTCTAGCACAAGTCCTACTGATAAGAACAGAAATCCTTGTGGCTTATCTTAAGGTGGTAACATTCAGTCTTTTGCCATTAAGTATGATGTTAACAATGGGTTGTTTGTAGATGCCAGTTATCCACTTGAGGAAGTATCTGGCTATTCCTAGTTTGTTGAGTTTTTCTAGTTAGTGGTTTTATCATGAAAATGTGTTGGATTTGGTCACATTTTCACAAGAATATTGTGATTTTTAAAAATTTGAATTAAATGGTATATTTTATTATTTGATTTTTATTTTTGAACTAAATTGTATTCGTGTTACAAATCCCACCATACATCATAATGTAAATTCCTTTTTTAAAAATATTTATTTATTTGCTTTAGTTTACGTGGTGCTGAGGATCGAACCCCGGGCCGCGCACGTGCTAGGCGATCACTCTACCGCTGAGCCACAACCCCAGCCCTGTAAATTCCTTTTAATGTATTGCTGAATTTGGTTCTTATTTTATAGAGGATTTTTCCAGCTGTTAAAAGAAATGAAGTAATGAAACATGCTACTACATGGACGAACCTTGAAAATATTATGCTTAGTGAAAGGAGCAAGTCACAAAAGGTCACATAGTATATGTGAAATATCCAGAAAAGGCAATTATGTACAGAGAGAAAATAGATTAAATGGTTAACTTAGGGAGGAAGAATGAGAATATGATAGTGATTGCTAAAGTATGTGAGTTTCTTTCTCATATCACATGAAAAAAAGCATAGGACAAGAAAATATTTTGAGGACAGACAACATTCATGTTACATTTATTATAGTAGATTTCTATGATCACTCAATTTGTTATTATTGTTGTTGCCCCTTACTATGCCTAATTTACAAATGTAAATTTGGGCTTGTGATCCTCCTGTCTCAGCCTCTGGTGCCACTGGGATTACAGGTGTGAACCACGATGCCCAGTAAGAAATGTCATTTTTAAAAGTAAAAGAAAAAACTTATAGTCTGAAATTGCTCACCATTCTATTCCCTTCCTACATCTTATATAGTGCTATTTGAGAAAACTAAAGTCCAATTTTTTTTGTATATATATATATATATATATATATATATGCATGCGCACACATATGCCTGAAATTTTTATTTGGTATTTGGCTTTTAGGATTCCCTTTCTTTTTCATGAAATATTTTTTCTTTTCTTGATAACTTCTTCTTTTGTGTTTTTAATCATTTCAAACATATATCCTTTTCAATCACATGTTCTTGAGTTACTGATTCTTCTGTTTACCATATTTGCTTACTTGGGATTAAAATTTTGATTGTCAGCTCACCTTTGGTAGGATATGTTTTCTCTTTGGTTGATTTCTTTTTTTTTAATATTTATTTATTTGCTTTAGTTGTACACAATCCAATGCATTTATGTTTACGTGATGCTGAGGATCGAACCCTGGCCGAGCGCACTACTGCTGAGCCACAACCCCAGCCCTCGGTTGATTTCTTGAAGCCTGTGTTTGAGGATCATTCCTCTAGGCTGTTTTCTATTTTCTTTTGCTACCCATTCATGGTAAATATTTATGCTAATTGTGAAGGTATTGCTTCCAGGCTCACACTGATAAATTCAGATTTAAAACCCACGTGAGATACAGTCACTGATACACACATTCTCATTAAAGAGAATTTTTTCACTCTACTCTGATCCCAATCAGAGACAAATTTCCTTACTTTCTTTCAATTTGAGCATTTGTCCTAGTCCACGCTTTAACTGAAGTTGCAACACTTCAAAGTATTCTCCATTTTTAATCTCTTTGAGCCCAAAGTTCTAGCTTCTGCTCTTACCATTCCTGAGGCTCTTGACCATGGTGATTCTCACACTATAAGCGCTACCATATCTTCTAGCACACATTCATGCTTTTCAGTCACATCTGTGATTCCAGTACCTGAATATTTCTCTTTAGTTCTTAGATTTTTCACTTGTGCCTTTAAAGAAATATTTGATAAATAACTAAAGATGCACAAAATAAATATTATAGAGTGCATTGTAATTAAGAATAAAGAGAAAAGAAGGTTTGCTTTAGATATTGATCAAGGATTGTGTTTCTGAGAAGGTAACATTGACACTAAGTCGTGAAGGATGAGAGCTTCTATATGAATAGGAATGGTTTTCAGGCTACATAGTCTGCCACATTGCCCTCTCACAGTTTTAGAACTCTTAACTGTATTACCTTTAAAGTGTGGTATCCAGGCCGGGCGTGTTGGCGCACGGCTGTAATATCAGCAATTGGGAGGCTGAGGCAGAAGGATCACGAGTTCAAAGCCAGCATCAGCAATGGCGAGGCACTTAGCAACTCAGTGAGACCCTGTCTCTAATGGCCCAGTGGTCGAGTGCCCCTGAGTTCAATCCCTGGTACAAAACAAAAAAACAGAAGTGTGGTATCCAGGTTTGAACAAAATATTAAATGTGTTGATTAGAGTACAGTAATGTATGATAACCTATAAATTTCAGTATGAATTTTCAGTTGCAGCTTCCTCATTTTGTAAATCTGAGGGAACAAAGAAAAGTCATACCAAAGCATGTAGGTATGGCATTCCAGTAATATTACAACTCATTTTCCCACTTAATATTTTTTTTTACTTCATGATTATATATATTTGATGGTAAGACAGAGTAAACTTTCAACCTTGAAAAATTAATCATTAAATGACTAAGGATTAATCATTGAGAATATTATTTTCCACAGTTGGAATAAGCAAGTCTTGGGGCTCTTAATGGCTGAATTATCACATCTGTACTATAGCAGTTATCGTTATTCTTGTCTCAGGTTTCTAAACTTTGCTGCTTAGTAATCCTTTAATAGCACCATTTTATTCATCATGGATTTATTGGGTATTTTCTGTTTGCCTGGGTTACATATCTTCTATGTGGTGGATAATTGGAACACATTGGTAAACCACATACAGATATGGTTTCGCTCTCATGGAGTCTTTTTTTTTTTTTTTTTTTTTTGTACCGGGGATTGAACTCAGGGACACTCAACCACTGGGCCACATCCCCAGCGCTTTTTTTGTATTTTATTTAGAGACAGGGTCTCATTGCTAAGTGCCTCGGCACTGCTGAGGTTGGCTTTTAACTCGTGATCCTCCTGCCTCAGTGTCCCAAGTGCTAGGATTACAGGTGTGCACCACCATGCCCAGCTTATGGAGCTTCTTGTAAGAGACAGAATAAGTAAATATGAAACAAAAGAAGTAAAATAATTAAGTATTATAGACAAAGCATTGTAATTAAGAAAGGAGGATAAAGGATGTTGGCTTCAGAAAGTGAACAAGGAATACATTTTTGAAAAGGCGACATTACCACTAAGACTTGAAGAATAAGAGGTAGTATTATAAAATAGAATCACTTTTAGATATATTAGGGTTCCTCTCACACTCTTAAAGCTCATAATACATTGTCCTGCACTACAGAGTAAGAAAGGTAAATATTAATAGGAAAAAGTTACTTCAGACAGACTATAAAAATTCTACTAAAAATAGATAACTTTCATGTGCTTACTATGTACAGGGTATCTTCTGAGCACTTTATGTGTATTCGTTCATTTGGTTTTTAAAACATCCCTGTGAGAAAGATTTTTTATTGTCTCTATTTAACAGAAATTGCCTTGCATAAGTTCATAAACCTAGTTAAAGCCTCATTGCTATACACCTTTCCAAACTTTTGATTTATTATATTTATTTTTCATTATATTTTGTTTTTTAGTAATGAGATTAGGCTATGCTTAAATAATGGAAGCATTTGCAAGTTTCATAACTTCAGAACAAATCTATAAAATAGTTACTGTTCTCATTTATATAGTAGTTTAGTTCAGATAGTTTACTTAGCTTGTCCATTTTCACTGCACTAGTATTGTATATATCTGTTGTTCAAATTCGGATGTTCTGATTCTAAATATTGTGCCCTATGTAATCTTTCTTCTATTAATACATAATTGTAAGAAGGGAGGGAAGTCATTTTGTGTTCTAGAATCAGAATAGTATGTACAGATTAAAGGATTCAAAACTTTAGTCATTGAATAATCTTTGTTTTACAAAATTTTTTAAAAATATATTTATTAATTTACTTGTGTCTTTTCACCAAAGATTTGAAGCAATTAATGTTTATTTTCATGAATTATTTTATTAAGATGCTTTGGAAATAAAGAAATGTTCTAGAACTATCCTCATATGTTAGATATTTGGTTTTGTATATTTAAATTATATATTTTCAACATAAATACATCTTTGTAGTAATAAATAAAAATAAATCTGCTTAAATTTAAATATATGAGCCAAGTGTGTGAATTGGCAATAAAAATATGCAAAATAGGATGCAAATATCCATACCTTATTTATCTGCTTTTAAGTCTTTAACAGTTATGGCACTATAGTAGGTATAACTATAATGGTTGCTTAAGATACACATGGGAAGCCGGGCGCGGTGGCGCGCGCCTGTAATCCCAGCACTTTGGGAGGCTGAGGCAGGAGGATCACGAGTTCAAAGCCAGCCTCAGCAATGGCGAGGCACTTAGCAACTCAGTGAGACCCTGTCTCTAAATAAAATACAAAAAAGGTCTGGGGACATGACCCAGTGGTCAAGTGCCCCTGAGTTCAATCCCTGGTAACACACACACACACACAAAGATACACATGGGAGAATTCTTCAATCATTTCAGAACAAGGGACATCGTACACTAGAATGTATAAATGACTTATGAGTACATATTTCCTGTATAATTAAATTTAAGGTAATATAACATTTTATGGCACAGATTGCAAAGCATTGTACATTCTTTCAAAATTTGATACATTCAAAATATCCATGAATTCATTTGGATTGGAGTTGTTTTCTCACTTCTATATAGAAAGTATGGTGACTATATGGGTAAGTGACTTACTTAAGAGCTATGCTTGGTTAGTGACAGATCTAAAATTTAAAACTTGAATTGTGATTATAGACTTCTCTCTTATAATCTTCCATCGACTTTTAGGAAATTTAAAATACTGACATGTATAATTTTTCAGAATTAAAGTTATAATAATTTAACATCAGGATTTTTAGATTAATATATTTATTGCTAGCCAAGGAAAAGATATTTAATATTTCTATTTAGTTTCATTTAAATAGAAATTTATTTTCATATTTGGCAAAAAGTTTCAACTTCTGCACATGGATTTTATGTTTTATATAGACAAAATCTGTGAACATACATTTTGAAATTTTACTATATTGCATTTGAATTAACTGAGAAAGTATGAAATTACTGACATCATTGCTTGTATATTTAGTCTTATCTATAGCATTTAAATGTACCTAGTATAAAATAATTTATCTCTTTTCTTTAAGTTTGGGTTTGTATACATCTCCTAATTTTTCCCTAAACTCTTTTTAAGAATCATATTCCTAGTCCAAACTATTATGAAAACTATCTTAAGATTTTCTATAATCAATTGTTCTTTTCAACTATTAACCATTAGTAGTTAATATCACTATTACCAAAATTATCTATCTTGTTTAAAGGTACTGTTTATCTGAAAAATTGTTTAGTGTTTTGTAACACACTTTATTAATCCATTCTTGAGATTATTTAATCTTTAAAAGATTAGGTTCTGTACCCAACTATACCTGTTACTAGATGCAAGGCCTGAAGGAAGTCACGTGTTTTCTAAGTGGTGAATTTCTCATCTTTAAAAAGACTGAAGATCAAACGTCCATATTTCTCATTAAAACTAAAAAGCATTTTATTTTTTTTTTTTTTTTTTCCTTTTTTACTCTAATTTGTTATACACGTTTGCAGAGTACATTTCATTTCATATTACATATAAAGAGCACAATTTTTCAAGTTGCTGGTTTAATATAAAAAGTATTTTTACAACAATTGTGTCTTCGTACATGTATTTAGGGTAATCATGGATAAGTCAGTCTGCCATTATTTCTATCCCCTTGTCCCCTCCCTTCTCTCCCCCCTCTTGGTTCTATTTAAAGCTCTTTCATTCCTCTCATTCCCTCTCTCTTGCCTTTATAAGTTATTATCTTCTTATCAAAGAGATCATTTGACCTTTGGTTTTTTGGGATTGGCTAACTTCATTTAGCATTATTTTCTCAACTCCATCCATTTACCTGCAAATGCCATGATTTTATTCTCTTTTAGTTCTGAGTAGTGTTCCATTGTGTATATATACCAAAAGTTGCCCTATCCATTCATTAGCTGATGGGCATTGGGGTTGGTTCCACAATATAGCTATTGTGAATTGTGCTGCTATAAACATTGATGTGGCTGCGTCCTTGTAGTAATCTATTTTTAAGTCCTTTGGGAATAGGCCAAGGAGTGGGATAGCTGGGTCAAATGGTAGTTCTATTCCCAGTTTTCCTAGGAATCTCCATGCTACTTTCCAGATTGGCTTCACCAATTTGCAGCTCCACCAACAATGTAAGAGTGTGCCTTTTTCCCCACATCCTTGCCAGCATTTATTGTTATTTGTTTTTTGTTTTTTGTTTTTGATAGCTGCCGTTCTGACTGGAGTAAGATGAAATCTTAGAGTTGTTTTGATTTGCATTTCTCTAATCGCTAGAGATGTTGAACATTTTTTCATGTATTTGTTGATTGTTTGTATAGCATCTTCTGAGAAGTGTCTGCTTAGTTCTTTGGCCCATTTATTGATTGGGTTATTTGGTTTTTTGGTGTTAAGGCTTTTAAGAGCTTTATAAATCCTTGAGTTTAGTGTTGTATCTGACGTGCTTGTGGTAAAGATTTGCTCCCATTCTGTAGGTCCTCTATTCACCTCATTGATTGTTTCTTTTGCTGAGAAGAAGCTTTTTAGTTTGAATCCATCCCATTTATTGATTCTTGTTTTGAGTTCTTGTGCTATAGGGGTCTTATTGAGGAAGTTGGCACCTAAACCAACATGATGGAGATTTGGGCCTACTTTTTCTTCTATTAGGTGCAAGGTCTCCAGTTTAATTCCTAGGTCCTTGATCCACTTTGAGTTAAGTTTTGTGCATGGTGAGAGAAAGAGATTTAATTTCATTTTATTGCATGAGGATTTCCAGTTTTCCCAACACCATTTGTTGAAGAGGCTTGTCTTTTCTCCAGTGAACATTTTTGGCACCTTTGTCTAATATAAGATAACTGTAGGTATGTGGGTTCGTCTCTGAGTCTTCTGTTCTCTACCATTGGTCAACTGGTCTATTTTGATGCCAATACCATGCTGTTTTTGTTACTATTGCTTTGTAGTACAATTTAAGGTCTGGAATAGTAATGCCATCTGCTTCATTCTTCTTGCTAAGAATCGCTTTTGCTATTCTGGGTCTCTTATTTTTCCAGATGAATTTCATGATTGCTTTTTCTATTTCTATTAGGAATGATATTGGGATTTTGATTGGTATTGCATTGAATCTGTATAGTGCTTTGGGGAGAATGGTCATTTTGACAATATTAGTTCTACCTATCCATGAACAAGGTAGATCTTTCCATCTTCTAAGATCTTCATTAATTTCTTTCTTTTGTGTGGTGTAGTTTTCATTGTAGAGGTCTTTCACTTCTTTTGTTAAGTTGATTCCCAAATATTTTTTTTGAGGCTATAGTAAATGGGGTGGATTTCCTAGTTTCTCTTTCTGAGGATTTGTCGCTGATGTACAGAAATGCCTTTGATTTATGGGTATTGATTTTATATTCAGCTACATTGCTGAATTCATTTATTAGATTTAGAAGATTTCTGGTGGAACTTTTTGGATCTTCTGTGTATAGAATCATATCATCTACAAATAGTGATAATTTGAGTTCTTCTTTTCCTATCCATATCCCTTTAATTTCTTTTGTCTGTCTAATTGCTCTGGCTAGGACTTCAAGAACTATGTTAAATAGGAGTGGTGAGACATCTCCATTTAGGATGATGTTGGCCTGGGGCTTAGCATAGATGGCCTTTACGATGTTGAGGTATGTTCCTGTTATCCCTATTTTTTCTAGCATTTTGAACATGAAGGGATGTTGTATTTTGTCAAATGCTTTCTCTGCATCTATTGAGATAATCATATGATTTTTATCTTTGAGTCTTTTGATGTGGTGAATTACATTTATTGATTTCCTTATATTGAACCAAAGTTGCATCCCTGGAATGAAGCCCAGTTGATCATGATGCACTATCTTCTTGATGTGTTTTTGTATTTGATTTGCCAGAATTTATTTTATTGAGAATTTTTGCCTCTATATTCATTAGAGATATTGGTCTGAAGTTTTTTTTCTTTGATTTGTCTCTGTCTAGTTTTGGAATCACGGTGATATTGGCCTCATAGAATGAGTCTGGGAGTGTTCCCTCTTTTTCTATTTCATGAAATAGTTTGAGAAGTATTGGTGTTAGTTCTTCTTTAAAGGTTTTGTAGAACTCAGCTGTGTATCCATCTGGTCCTGTGCTTTTATTGGTTGGTAAGTTTTTTATGGCATCCTCTATTTCTTTGCTTGAAATTGACCTATTTAAATTGTGTATATCATCTTGATTTAGTTTAGGCATATCATATGCCTCTAGGAATTTGTTGATGCCTTCTTTATTTTCTGTTTTATTGGAGTATAAATTTTCAAAATAATTTCTAATTATCTTCTGTATTTCTGTAGTGTCCGTCATGATATTTCCTTTTTCACTGTATATGTTGGTAATTTGTGTTTTCTCACTTCTTTTCTTTGTTAGCATAGCTAAAGGTCTATCAATTTTATTTATTTATTTTCAAAGAACCTACTTTTCATTCTGTTAATTTTTTCAATTGTTTTTTTTAGTTTCAATTTCATTAATTTCAGCTCTGATTTTAATTATTTCCTGTCTTCTACTTCTTTGGGGGTTGATTTGTTCTTCTTTTTCTAGGGCTTTGAGATGTAATGTTAGTTCATTTATTTGTTAACTTTTTCTTTTTTGAAGGAATGAGCTCCATGCAATGAACTTTCATTTTAGTACTGCCTTCAGGGTATCTCAGAGATTTCGGTATGTTGTATCGTTCTCATTTACCTCTTAGAATTTCTTAATCTCCTTCTTGATGTCTTCTGCAACCCATTGATCATTCAATAGCATATTATTTAGTCTCCAGGTGTTAGTTTAGCTTTTCTTTCTTTTTTTTCATTGATTTCTAATTTCATTCCATTATGATCTGATAGAATGCAGGGTAGTATCCTACTTTTTTATATTTGCTTAGAGTTGCTTTATGGCATAATATATGGTCTATTTTTGAGAAAGATCCATGTGCTGCTGAGAAGAAAGTGTATTGGCTCATTGATGGGTGATATACTCTATATATGTCAGTTAAGTCTAAGTTATTAATTGTATTATTGAGTTGTATGCTTTCTTTGTTTAACTTTTGTTTGGAAGATCTATCCAGTGGTGAAAGAGGCCTGTTAAAATCACCTAGAATTATTGTGTTGTGGTCTATTTGATTCTTGAACTTAAGAAGAGTTTGATTGATGAATGTAGATGCTCCATTATTTGGGGCATATATATTTATAACAGTTATATCTTGTTGATCTATGATTCCCTTAAGCAGTATGAAATGTCCATCTTTATCTCTTTTGACTAACTTTGGCTTGAAGTCTACTTTATTTGATATGAGGATGGAGACCCTTGCTTTTTTATGTAGACCATGTGAGTGATATATTTTATCTCATCCTTCCACCTTCAGTCTATAGGTGTCTTTTTCTATGAGATGTGTCTCTCAAAGGCAACAAATTGTTGGGTCTGTTTTTTTAACCCAATCTATTAGCCTATGTCTTTTAATTGGTGAGTTTAGGCCATTAACATTCAGGGTTATTATTGAGACATAATTTGTATTACCAGTCATTTTTATTTTTTTTTTTTTTATTATTTTTGGCATTTAGTTTGACTTGGTTTTTCCTTTGGTTGGTTTTTCCCTTTATTGTAGTTCTTCCCTTTGCAGATTTTCATTATTATTTTTCATTTCCTCCTCGTGAAATATTTTACCAAGAATGTTCTGTAGAGCAGGTTTTCTTGTTGTAAATTCTTTTAGCTTTTGTTTATCATGGAAGGTTTTTATTTCATCCTCAAATCTAAAGCTTAATTTTGCTAGATATAAAATTCTTGGTTGGCATCCCTTATCCTTTAGAGCCTGGTATATGTTGTTTCAGGCTCTCCTGGCTTTGAGGGTCTGAATTGATAAATCTGCTGAGATGAGAATTTGTTTTCCCTTATAGGTAATCTGACTTTTCTCTCTTGCAGCCTTTAAAATTCTATCTTTATTTTGTATGCTAGGCATTTTTATTACAATGTGCCTTGGTGTGGACCTGTTGTAATTTTGTACATTTGGCGTCCTATAGGCCTCTTGTATTTGATTTTCAAATTTATTCTACCTGCTTGGGAAATTTTCTGATATTATTTCATTGAAGAGATTGTTCATTCCTTTGGTTTGAATCTCCGCACCTTCCTCTATTCCAATAAATCTTATACTTGGTCTTTTGATGGTATCCCATAGTTCTTGGATATTCTGTTCATGGTTTCTTACTATCTTTACTGTGAGGTCATCTTGATTTTCAAGATTATATATTTTGTCCATATTGTCTGAGGTCCTATCTTTCAAGTGGTCCAATCTGTTGGTGATGCTTTCTATTGAATTTTCTAAGTGGCTTACTGTTTCTTTCATTTCAAGGATTTCTGTTTGTTTGTTTTTTTTTTTTTTTTTAAACTCTCTATCTCTTTCTTGAAGTAATCTTTTGCTATCTGGATTTGTTCACTTATCTCTTTGTTGGTGTGATCAATGGTTGCCTATATTTGATCTCTTATCTCTTTGTTGGAGAGATCCATTTTTGCCTGTATCTGATCACTTAGGTCATTTTTTAAATCCTTTATCACTTTAATTATGTATATCCGAAACTCCTTCTCTCACATTTTCGCTACTGTGCTTTCTATGGTTTCCATTGTTTGTTTGGGGCATTTTCCTCCCTTGTTTTCTCATGATGTCTATGTATTTTCCTCTCCTGCAAGGTAAGCCTGAGGTATTATAGCTTCTGCCCTTTTGTCTTATAAGGTCCCTCCAGGTTACCCAGAACCTCACATTTTAGGGAAATATCAATATTAAATCTTTCAATGTACCCAATGTGTGTCCATATATCAGTTGATTTCTATTTTTGTATTTACAGTTTTGTCGCTATAAACAGAAATAATGAGATCAGTTATCTTATACCATATAGTCTCTACGTTTGCATGGTAGTTTACAGTATCTAATGATCGAAGGGGGGACTTAGAGGTTGGCTTAAACATTTATGAAGTAAGATGTGAGAAAATAGAGGTATTAGATTATTTGACTAGTGAGAGTGTAATCATTAGGATTTGGCTGTTAGTAGAAGGAGCCAGAGATAGATAATCCCGTGTAAGATTCCCTGTTAGTTCACAACATCATAACTGGTTGCACCTTCTGGTGCATCCTGGTCTCTAGGAACCTTAGTGATGTCTTACCTGGACCTTTTTGCTGTTCCTTGGTAGTAGCATAGCTACCTCAGTTTTGTGGCAGTGGTAGCCGCAGGCCTATAATTATATTGGTGTTGGTTTGAATAGCTACGGGATCCCAGTTCAGTGTGTCTCTCCGGGCAGATGCAGGTTGCCTCTCTGATTTGCGGGCGTGGAGCGGGCCTCTCTCTCTGGATCACCTCCTGGCCGCAGTGTGGTGGAGCAGGCAGTCTGGCTTTCCTCTCCCCACTCTCCTCCGCCTGGATCTCCTCCCAGTCTAGTTGTTTTGGTGGGGGTTGGGCAGGTGGGCAGCAGAGACCTTCCACAGGGTGGAGCCTGCAGTTCCTCGTTCTGGTGATGGCCTGGGCTGGTGGTTGGGCAGGCTGGTGGCTGGGGCACTCCTTCCAGCAGGTGTCTACCTCTTGTTCTGGTCGCAGCTGGGCAGGTCGCAGTTCCTCAGGGAATGGAGTGGGCCCTTCCTCTGGGCAGGCCCTGTCTGTGGTGAGCTGCTATTCCCAGCCCCAGAGGTGATGGCTGCATGAGCAGGCAGCCAGGCCAGAGCTGGGGGCCAGGTGGACTGGTCTAGAAAGCATTTTATTGAAGTACTTACATGCACTAAGAAAACCTTACAATTCAGCAAAACTATCCCTCTACCTTTCACTATGTAAATAGAATTGCTGCCTTTTTAGTTTCCATTTTAAGTCATTAGTTTTAAGATAAAGGGATTTTCAACATTCTAGCAAAAAAATTTTTTTAAATGTTAGAGACCCAGTACTTTGGAAAATAAACTAAGTGAAGTTAACGCTCACCTGGAGAAAGTAGAGTGAACTAGCAGAATACAAAAGACAAAAACAGAAAATTTCTCAAATTGCAAGAATAAAAAAAAAAAACAAACTCCAAAAAAAAAAAAAAAAATGGGAGTTAAACTGACAAAAACGTTTGTAAATCACAAACAATTATAAAAGTGGCCTAGGGTATTTGAAAAGAAACAGAACTCTTAGAAGTGAAATAATACAATAAGTGTAATTAAAAATTCACTGGCTGCAGTTAGATACAACTGAAGAAGGAATTAGATTATAGAATATGGCATAGAAAAAAATTAATGAAAAAACACAAAAAAGGATTTATAAGTCTTGAAGAAAAATGAAGAAAGTCTGTTATTAATTAGGGCTTCTGATAAATGGGAGATAAAATGGTGGAAAAAAACAACATTGTTTTTCAAGAGAAGTTAAAAGGCAACTGATTTCTTAAAAACTATGTTAGTATAAACTGGGTGTGGTAGTGTGCCCCTGTAATCCCAGCCACTTGGGTGGCTGAGGCAGGAAGATTTTGAGGCAAGCCTGGGCAACATGGTGAGAAACCAGTCTCAAAAAAAAAAAAAAACAGAAACCATAAGACAGCATAACAATATCTTTAATGTGATAAACAGAAATGCATCAGTGTAAATTCTGTTTCCAGTGAAAATATTACTTAGCACATGCTCTACCACTGCGCTGTACTCCTAGCACCCTTCAGTGAAAATATCCTTTAGGAATAGGATCACGAAAATAAATTTTCAGCTCCTCAAGTCTAAGACAATTACCTACTAGCTCATTCTCACTAAAGGGTGCTCTTTCATCAGAGGAAACATGATATATTATAATCAAAGTTGATAAGCAAAAAAACTGATAAGCATATTGATTTTATAAAGCAACTGATTTGTGGGTTATAATCTCTAAGGTTAACCTTTAAGTATGATGCTTACTGTATATTTTGTTTAGATAACAAGTTAAGGAAGTTGCCCTCTATTAAGTTTAGTTAAATAATTGTTTTTTATTTTTTACATATTTATTTATTTATTTATTTAATTTTTATTCTAAGTTGTTATAAATGACAGCAGAATGCATTACATTTCATATTATACTTATGGAGCATATTTCTACATATCTCTGGTTGTATACAAAGTATATTCATACCATTTGTGTCTTCATACATGCACTTAGGGTAATGATATTCATCTCATTCTACCATCTTTTTTCCCCCCAAATCTATTGAGATAATAGTGAGGTTTTTTTTTAATTAACTTAATATAGTAAATTACATTAATGGATTTTCTGATGCTGCTCTATCCTCATATTTCCTGAGGTCATAGTGTTTCTTTATAATCTTTTTAATGGCTTCAGGATATGTAGTGATATCTGTGTTTCATTTTTTTCATGTTTCATTTCTGATATTAGTAATTTGTCTTCTCCCTTTTTGTTCTTCTTAGACTTCTTCAAGCCATCAATTTTACTGATTTTTTTCCAAGAGCCAGCTTTTTGTTTTGTTTTCCTTTTATTCATTGTACTGATTTCTGCTTTTAATCTTTATTTTTTCTTTTTTGCTGCTTGCTTTGCATTCATTTTGTTCTTTTTCTGGCTTCTTGATCTTGACATCTAGAATCTCCTTCCTTCCTTTCTTCCTTCCTTCCTTCCTTTCTTTTTTTCTTTCTATTTTTAAGTGAAGGTATTCAGGATTAAGCCCAGGGCCTTGCAAATACAAGGCAATTGCTCTACCAAAAACCTACATTCACAACCCTAGAATCCTCTTTTCTGATTTAACTTTTTAGTATTATAAATTTCCCTTCCATTATTACCTTAGGTGCATTTCATGTATATTTTATATACTGTGTTTTCTTTTTCATTAAGTTCTGCGAATTTTAAATTTTTTTTTCCCTAAAACATCCTCTTTGACTTGTGAATTACTCTCTTGCTAATTTCAAGACTTTTTGTCTTAAATTTTTTAAAGTAGCCTTCTTTAAATACAGTCCTTCAGTCATGTGTAACTTAACATTGGGGATACTTTCTGAGAAATTCCCAAGTGATTTCATCATTGTACAAGCATCATGGAATGTACCTACACAAAGGAAGACATCTGTGCATCACTAGGCAATATTCTCTTATGGGAACACTGTCCTATGTGTGGTCCATTGCTGATCAAAGTATAAACTATGTAGTGATTGACTGTAGTCTCTTACTGAAAATTTGATTTCTCCAAAAATAGGTTATTAAAAAGAATACCTTCCATTTTCCAAGGAGAATATTTTTCTCCCTGCATGTAAGAAACTAGAGAAGCTATCTTCAAAAAATTAATTACTCATGGCTTATTTCCCCTTCCTTTATACCTTGGTTCTAGAGATCAGTGACTAGATTACTACTGAGAGTATTCAGTGGTTTTGTGTGTTTATTTGCTTCTAAGAAATCTCTTAGAAGAGAATCTCATTCTGGTTTCATGTGCTTTACAGTTTCTATCCAATAATGCTTTCTGGATTTTTTTTTTCTCTTTTTCTTTTTCTTCTTCTCCTGTGTGTGTGTGTGTGTGTGTGTGTGTGTGTGTGTGTGTGTGAACGCACACTAGGGATTGATCCTAGATCCTAGACTCTCACCTATGCTAGACTAGTATTCTACCACAGACCTACATCCCCAGCTTCTTTCTTTTGTTCTTTTAATGAATTTGTTTTTATAATTCTTTTGCATTCCAATAGTTCAACTGGGAAGGCAAAGATTTACCCTCCAAAAATGATACCCTCTAAATTTTTATCATTTAAAAATAATCACAATGGCTGTTCAGACTATGATTAAAAGACAGTAGAAGTGTTGTAAAATATGAACTTAAAGTAGACCTTGAAATGTGAGAGGTAATGATTATAGCTGAAGGGTGACTCTTTTTTGTGGACCCATTTCCCACCTTACCAATCAGGAGGCCAAATCCCTAACATAGTACCACCCAACTGTTAATCCCAAAGCTTTATATTTTAATGTAGCTTTGCTTTTAAATTAGAGGATGTAGAAGAAGCAAATAGGTATATTTCCTTTGTAAATGGTGGTCTATTCCTTTCTTGTAATACGTGTTTACTTTTTTCATTAAAAAAAAAACCTTTGAAACACTTTAAAAATAGAAACTACCTGTCTTTGTGTGTTCTATAGTATTCTCACCATAACTTGTATTGTCTAAGTTAATATTCATAAAAA
Source organism: Tamias sibiricus (assembly GCA_025594165.1). NCBI lineage: Eukaryota > Metazoa > Chordata > Mammalia > Rodentia > Sciuridae > Tamias > Tamias sibiricus. The sequence goes on from CM046657.1 coordinate 166,033,546, forward strand.
TAATGTACTTTTTTGCCCTGCTATCTTTTATCTTTGAATTTTTTCTGTATTTAACTGGTAGCCCTTTTTATTTTATGTGTACATATGTTCTTCAAAATTCTGTCTTAAACCCATTTTTTCCCCTAAATTTCAAAGACCCATATTCCCTTGCCTGGAAATTCCTTTGGACTTGACTACATGTCTATCCATGCCTCCTTTTTTCACTATTGGAGACATTTTCATTTGAATCTCTATAATCAAAAATTCATCATGTTTCAATCCCAACTAAGAAAGTTTTCTCCAAACCATGCCTTCTTCCAAACTAGTACCTCAGAATCAAATTTGACTCTTCTCTTCTCTTTTTGACTCTGAATTCTACAACGACATTCTATTGTTTTTTTCCTCTTTGATTTCCATTCCTAATGCCTTCTAGCTGGTTTGTCTGTCTTATTTATTTCTTCCCATTGCCTACTGCTCAAATGTGGATTTGGCTCAAATGTTAATGTCAACCTGAAATTAATGAACCTACAGTTGGTTCCCATTACAAGCATTTCAAGGCCAAAATACTTTTCAAAATTTTTAAGACAGTGTATTTACTTGTTCAGCCAACCTATTCTTATATTCTTCTGTGTACCCACATAAAATCTCATTGTCATAGTAGACTACCCCTCTATCCCCTCTTCTGTAAAACTCTTATCAGTCTATGCTGATGCATCACTCTTTCAAATCTTACATGTTTGTTCTGTATCAGGGATTGAACCCAAGGACGCTTAACCACTGAGTCATATCCTCAACACTTTTTTTATATTTTATTTAGAGACAGGGTCTCCCTGAGATGCTTAGGGCCTCAATAAGTTGCTGAGGATGGCTTTGAATTCGTGACCCTCCTGTGTCAGCCTCCCGAGCCTCTGGGATTACAGGTGTGCTTCGCTGTGCCCGGCTTAAATCTTACGTATTCTTTAATAGAAGTAATGCTAGTCGATACTTTTTGTGTACTTAAATGCCAGGTATTATTCTATGCACTTTATGTATATTTACTCATCAACTCAAGCATTTTTCAATGAGATAGATTTCATATATGATCCTATTTTGCAAATGGTAAAACTGAGGTCATGAGAATAACATGCCAAAGGTCACATGGCTTATAAGTGGCAGAACTGGTATTCAAAATTAGGCAGTCTGATTCTAAAACTTGTGCTCTTATCCTCTGTGTCTTCCATAAAACATCATCAGCTAGTATTTATGCAATGACTATTTGGTCCTACTTTCTAGACATTTTGATTTTGTTTTTCTATTGTCTCCTTATGATAACTTTATAAGGAAGATCTTGTCCTCATATTAAGGCATAAAGGATTAAGGCTTAAAAATTGAAATAAATTGCCCAAGATCAGCTAATAAACTGATAGCTCCAGGATTATAACCTACATGTATTTCTTACTCCTAACTCCAAACTCCAAAATCTTTCTATTTTTCTAAGCTGCCTTTTTATACAAGTTTTCATTTAACAGTTTTAAATTTGAACATTTGTTAAGTCTGTTGCTTCTGGTGTCAATAATATCCTCAAACATCATTTATTAAACTTCTTTGATAACTCTCACAGATTCTATCATAATGGAGGGCATAGTACATTTTCAATAAGTGGATGAAAATTGACTTCCTGACTGACTTCACTCACAGCAAGGTGTTAAAGGTGTTGATGTCGATGAAGGAGGTCAACAAAAGATGAAAAACCATTTTATTAATTATACAGTGCAATGGAAGTGTTGGAGAGTTTGGGTTTGATATAGAGGATAGTAAATATAGTGACTTGGAACTTTCAAGGAAAATAAAGCATATCATTTCTTGTTTGTCACACATCCTACAAGGCTTACTTCACTTACTTATGTTCCTTTTCAGGGACTTGCAGGTTTTCAGTTTTCTGAATTCTGATTTTCACTGTGGACCTTTTTGTTTTCTAAAAGAAAAACATTATTTTAATCTCCAAAAAAAGACTATTTTTCTTTCTTTCTTTCTTTCCTTCTTTCTTTCTTTCTTTTTTTTTTTTTTTTTTTTGTGTGGTACTGGGGATTGAACTCAGGGGCACTCGACCATTGGGCCACATCCCCAGCCCTTTTTTGTGTCTTTTTTTTTTTTTTTATTAGAGACAGGGTCTCACTGAGTTGCTCAGTGCCTCACTGTTGCTGAGGCTGACTTTGAACTCATGATTCTCCTGCCTCAGCCTCCCAAAGTGCTGGGATTACAGGCGTGCGCCACCATGCCCAGCTTATTTTTCTTTATTAATAATATGACTGACTACACCAGTGTTTTGTATTTCCAGAGGAAGTATGACAATATTTCTTTTTTTATTTTAATATTTATTTTTTTCAGTTGCAGTTGGACGCAATACCTTTATTTTATCTATCTATTTATTTATTTATTTACTTATTTTACGTGGTGCTGAGGATTGAACCCAGGGCCACGCATGTGCTAGGAGAGTGCTCTACAGCTGAGCCACAACCCCAGCCCATGACAATATTTCTTAAAGAAGAGATGCTTTATAAACTATGCCCTGAAAAACCAGATTTTCACTCTAGACTATTGCTGCAATGCAGCCTTTGATCTGCTTCAACCTTAAGTCCTCAACTATTACAAATCTGAATGATCCCAGGACTCAAATATAATCTTTAGACCTAAATGTCATAAATATACACTGCTGTTTATTTTGTGATTAAATATCATTATGATTCCTTGGTGAACTCTTGATTCCCCTACACTTTGAATCAAATAAACTAAATTCTGCAACAGAATATTTTATTCTCTGAAACATTTTTGAAAATAGCAATCTTTAATATGAAGTTCTTTTTAAGGACTTGAGTTTTCAAGTTTATTTCATCTTTTGTCCAACTACATTAGCCAATTAATCTTAAATTAGTTTAATCAAGCACCAAATAAAAGACTTTTACCAAGTGTCATAATCTGAAATTAATTATAATAGAGCAAGGCTCATTCAACAAGTGCCTTGGGTTTTCAGTTTAATCTAGCATATATATACATTTGGGTATATAAACTACTAAATCTGAAGAGTCTTTTAGCAAACTCTTTAATTCTAAAATGGTTACTTTTTATAAATCTGAAAAAATTTTAGTATATAGTTAGACTTATATGATTGTTATTTTATCCTAAATTTATATTTGTTTTGGTTGATTTTTTTGTATAACTCTTATTCAAAAGATTGAAAGTGTTGAATTATAATGTAGCCTTTTTATGGGAGGAATTGTAGAATTTTAAATAGCGTCATTTACATTTTTGTGATCTGTGTTCACATCTCCAGAAATAACAAAATAGAAAACTACCTTCTTATTGTTCTTCATTGATAACCTCCAGAGTTTTCTTTTACCTTACCCCAATATTTTGTGTAGTACACATTCCTTGAAGGGTATTCAGTTTATATATGTCAGATTCTCTAGGGCCATGGCTTTTGCCAGATGAAGCACTTCTGATTTTGAGGCTGATGAAACACAGTGCAATTATTGATCTGTGCATGACATAGCCTGTCTCTCTCCTGGCAGAGTGTAGCAACATTTATCCAGGAATTTGTGAAATGTCACTCGGATCATGTTCGCAAGGTAAACTGTGCAAAATCCAGGATCTGAGCTGAGAATCCATGTGGAATTGGACGTGACTGTCTTATTCCTATGTCCGATCTTCCAGATGAACCAAGTGATATTTGTTAACAGAATGTCTATGTCCTATATTAGACTTTGTAAGAGCTATTATTATCACTTAGAACCTTATGTAGTAGAAAATCATGCTTCTTATATTCTGTTTTCAGTTTCACTTCTGATCTTACTGCAGAAAATATTAAGAAACTATAACCTGAACATCATCAGTTAGGGTTAGAGTCCTTTTCTGTTTTTAATGAAACAGTGTTACAATATATTGCATAATGTAGCAACATAGTCTTATATAGTCTCAGTAATATCTTCATTCTTTGCATCAATAAACTTTCAGGTAGATATGTCTCATTAAAATATCAACATGGCTGAAAGTAACAAATTACATTTTTTCACTAATGGATTTTATTTAAATGTGAACACATTTTACAGTTTGATTTTAAGTGACTAGAATATTATTTTGCACATGAATAGATGTGTTTATATTTGCTACAGTGCATTTTAAAATAATTTCCATAACACATTTAAAGTACTATACTAATGGGATATTCAGTAATGAATTAAATATGACCTTTGTCTCTGTATAAGATACTAATATGAGAGTTGGATATGTGTATAACAGTGCAAGGGAATTATGGTGTGTGTGTGGGTGTGTGTGTGTGTGTATGTGTGTGTGTGTGTGTGTGAGATGCATCATGAAGGTGCAGTAGATGAGAACAGGCTTTTATTGCTATCATTCTTTAGTAAGGATCTTGAAAGAGGTAGCATTTGGGCTGAGATTTACGTTTGGTATGATTTTTAAAGTAGTATGCATGGAGAAATGCCATTAAAAGAAAGGAAAGCTTGAAAAGACATCAAGGTGAGAAAGCAGTTTGTTTAGAATAGTGGATAATCTGGTATAACTGTGGTTCTACGGCCTGGCTATGTATTTTCCTCACTGTGAGTTTTAAAAGATACCTCTGCCCAGGCCCCACTATAAACCATTTAAGTCCAAATATATCTTAGAGTTGATCCTGTATCTTGGTAGTTTTTAAAAGCTCTCAGGTGATTCTGATGTACAGTGAGGACTGAAACTAATGTTTGAGGAAATAGAAATTGAATACAAGCAACTAGATAAGAGATTATTTAAATATAAGGGTGAAAGAAATGATAAAGAATTGATCTACAAAGTATTGATAGAAGTATACAAAGTCTTTAAACAGCACAAGAGATTTTACAGTGGAATAAATCAAAGATTTATGGCAAATTATATACGGGAAGGTAAAGCAAAGGGAGATAGTTAAGATATTTTCCAGGTTTATAATTAAAATGTCTATAAAGTTAATGCTAGAAGTATTACATAACATGTTAAATATTAGCAGTGGAAAATACCAATTACGTTGGGTAAAATATGACAAATATCCTTCTAAGTGCACATTAGAAGCTAGGAAAAGAAAAATAAAAGAAATGTAAATTCCTTGAGTGTAAATCAGTGACAGCTTACTATTGTAGCAAAGTGGTAATTTGTCACTGAAGTGTAGTGATATCCAGTAAAGAGTAGATATTTGAGTTTAAAAATTTAGTGGAGAGAACTGGGCGGGCTTGATGTATGAATTTTGGAGTCATGAGTATTTCAATGGTATTTAAAGACTTGGGACATGATGAGATCATCAAGGGAGTGAAGATAAATAGAAAAGAGAAGAAATCTAAGTCTGAGCCTTGGCCCTTGCCACATTTGGAGCTTGGAAAAATGAGAAAGGACCAGAAAAGGAAAGGCAAATACAGTAAAAGAAGAACCAAGAGAATGGAGTACCTAAGAAGCCAAGTCAGAAAATGAATGATCAATTATGTCAGATGTTGCTGATCAGAATGAGTCCACAAGAGGAATTAAATAACAGGAAGAAAAAGAGAGAAATTGAAGTAAATAATTAAATACATATTTATTTTAGAGTTAGTTTGAGGAGACTTGCTGAAAAGTAGAGAAAGGCGCTTACAAATTTAAATATTTAATCACTTAGGTTGAAAACAAATAATACAAATGCAGACAATTTTGGTGTTTTAAGATGAAGATGACATCTTTAAGGATATACATTCTTTGAACAGGCCAATAAGAATCTTGCTCTAGGGGCTGAGGTTATGGCTCAGTGGTAGAGCGCTTGACTAGCATGTGTGAGGCACTGAGTTCGATCCTCAGCACCAAATAAGTAAATAGAACTGTTGTGTCCATCTACAACTAAAAAAAATTTTTTTAAAGAGTCCTTCTCTAAATATTTATCAAAAATGTTCACATAATTTGGCCAAAAAATAGCTTTCCACCAATTTCAAAGAACTAGTAGTAAAAAAATATTGTCTAGGGCCTGGGGTTGTGGCTCAGCAGTAGAGCGCTCCCCTAGCATGTGCGAGGCACTGGATTCAATCCTCACTCAGAACCACAAAATAAATAAATAAATAAAAGGTATTGTGTTCAACTACAATTAAAAAAATATTTCTAAATATTGTCTAACATTAATAAAGTTAGAAACTAATTTTAAAATTGACATCTGACATAAATTAGAGAGAGATACAGTCGTGATGATGTGGTCCCCAAGATAGGATTAATGCCTTCATAAAAAAAGAAGAAGACATGGCATCCCTCTTTATTCTCTGCTGTGTGAGGATTCAACAAAAAGACAGCCATCCACAAGCCAGAAAGAGTGTCTTCACTGAACAGTAGATCTGTTGGTGTCTTGCTTGGATTTCCCAGCTTCCAGATCTGTGGGAAATAAATGTTTGCTGTTTAAACCACCAGTCTATGGTAATTTGTTATAGAAGCCTGAACTAATTAAGACACCCAAAGAAAATAGAACTATTTAGAGCAGAAGTTGATTTTATAGAAAGTAAAAATCCAATAGACATAATCAGTGAAACCAAAGACTGGATCAAGACTAATAAATTGACAAAATATTAACAAATGTTGATAAAGTCTAGAGAAATTGGAATCTTAAACACTGGTGGTAAGATGGTAAAATGATACATCTATTTTGAAAAACAGTTTGCAGTTCATCAAAAGATAAAAAATGACTCAGCAATTCTAGTCCCAGATATGTCCTCAAGAGAACTGAAAAATATAAGTTCACACAAAAGTTTTATATATAAATGTTTATAGTAGCCCTCCAGTGGAAACAATCTAAAGGTTCATCAACTTTTGAATGGAGAGAAAAGTGCAGTGTATCCATGCAATGGGTTGTCATTCAAGAATAAAAAGGAATGAAAAATGGATACATGTTACAACATGAATGAACCTCCAAAACATGCATATGGAAGAATCCAGTCACAAAAGACCACAAATAATATGATTCACTTTATATGAAATGTCAAGAAAAGGCAAAATTAGATTTGGTGGTTGGCAAAGGCCAGGAGTGTGAAACAAATGTCTTTTAATGGGCATGAGGATTTTTTCAGGGGTAGTAGAAATGCTCTAAACTTAGTCCAGTGTTATAATAGCACAGCTTTATAAATATGCTAAAAATCACTCAATCATACACATAAGTGTACAATTAAAAGCTCTTACCAACCAAGAATACTTTATCTGGCAAAACTGTCCTTCAAAAATGAAAGAAAGAAAGAAAGGCTTCCCCAGATAACAAAAGCAGAGAGGGTCCTTCACCCCCTGACCTCTCTTAAAAGAAATGCTAAACTGAATCTTTCCAGTTGAAACAAAAAAATGCTAACCAATAATCCAAAAGCCCTGAAAGTATAAAACTTGCTGGTATAAGTAAATACAGAGAGAAATACTGGATACTATAAAACTATAATGGTGGAACATGATAATTTTTAATTCTAATACAGAAGTTGAAAGATAAAATATAATTGTAACTATAAAATATGTTAATACACAATATGAAAACATGTAACATCTTTTCATTTTCACTAGTTTTACAAAATGTAAAATTTGTAACATCAACAAAATGGGTGTAGGGAGAAGTAAAAGAATATAGAGTTTCTTGTATGTGATTGAAATAAAATTGTTACCAGCTTAAAATAGATTATTGTAACCACAAGATATTTTATATAAGCCTCAATGTAACCAGAAAGAAAAAACTTATAAAAGATATGCAAAAGAAAATGAGAAACAATCAAAGTGTGTCACTACAAAAAAAAAAAAATCAAGGAAACACAATAGAATAAAGCAACAAAGGAAAAGAGGGACAAAAGAAGAAGACGAAAGAACAGAATGGCAATAGTAATGTCCTTTACCATCAATAAGTACTGTAAATGTATATGGACTAAACTCCTTAATAAAAGGCATAGAGTAGCTGAATGTATTAAAATTAGATTCAGCTTTATGCTGTGTACAAGAGACACACTTTAGATTTAAGGACACACTGGCTAAAAGTGAAGGGATGGAAAATGACATGTGCCATGCTAACAAGAGAGCAGGGTTGACCATATGACACCTGTTTTCTTCTTTCTATTACAGAAGAAGTGACATTAATCTGAAAGAATAATCCATTCACCAAGAACGAAAAGGTTAAAATATTTATGCATATAATTTCAGAGCTCCTCAATAAATGAAGCAAGCAGAATTGAAGGGAAAAAGATAACATAATAATGGGAGACTTGAATATCCCACTTTCAATAATGGGTAAAACAACTAGAGAAGACCTACTTTCAATAATGGGTAAAACAACTAGAGAGGACCTAAACAAAACTATGAACCAGTTGGACCTAACAGAGTTAAGAGAATAGTCTATCCAACAACAGCAGAATGTACATTGTTCTCAAGTGCATGCAAAACATTTTCCAGGATAGACTATGTTAGACCACAAAGCAAATCTTAAATTCAGGAAGACTGAAATCATAACAGGTGTCATTTCTGATCACAAAGGAATGAAGTTTGAAATCAATAGCACCCCCCCCCCCCCCCCCCCCCCCCCCCCCCCCCCCCCCCCCCCCCCCCCCCCCCCCCCCCCCCCCCCCCCCCCCCCCCCCCCCCCCCCCCCCCCCCCCCCCCCCCCCCCCCCCCCCCCCCCCCCCCCCCCCCCCCCCCCCACCCCACCCCCCCCCCCCCCCCCCCCCCCCCCCCCCCCCCCCCCCCCCCCCCCCCCCCCCCCCCCCCCCCCCCCCCCCCCCCCCCCCCCCCCCCCCCCCCCCCCCCCCCCCCCCCCCCCCCCCCCCCCCCCCCCCCCCCCCCCCCCCCCCCCCCCCCCCCCCCCCCCCCCCCCCCCCCCCCCCCCCCCCCCCCCCCCCCCCCCCCCCCCCCCCCCCCCCCCCCCCCCCCCCCCCCCCCCCCCCCCCCCCCCCCCCCCCCCCCCCCCCCCCCCCCCCCCCCCCCCCCCCCCCCCCCCCCCCCCCCCCCCCCCCCCCCCCCCCCCCCCCCCCCCCCCCCCCCCCCCCCCCCCCCCCCCCCCCCCCCCCCCCCCCCCCCCCCCCCCCCCCCCCCCCCCCCCCCCCCCCCCCCCCCCCCCCCCCCCCCCCCCCCCCCCCCCCCCCCCCCCCCCCCCCCCCCCCCCCCCCCCCCCCCCCCCCCCCCCCCCCCCCCCCCCCCCCCCCCCCCCCCCCCCCCCCCCCCCCCCCCCCCCCCCCCCCCCCCCCCCCCCCCCCCCCCCACCCCCCCCCCCCCCCCCCCCCCCCCCCCCCCCCCCCCCCCCCCCCCCCCCCCCCCCCCCCCTCCCCCCCCCCCCCCCCCCCCCCCCCCCCCCCCCCCCCCCCCCCCCCCCCCCCCCCCCCCCCCCCCCCCCCCCCCCCCCCCCCCCCCCCCCCCCCCCCCCCCCCCCCCCCCCCCCCCCCCCCCCCCCCCCACCCCCCCCCCCCCCCCCCCCCCCCCCCCCCCCCCCCCCCCCCCCCCCCCCCCCCCCCACCCCCCCCCCCCCCCCCCCCCCCCCCCCCCCCCCCCCCCCCGAAGGAAAACCCCCCCCTCCCCCCCCCCCCCCCCCCCCCCCCCCCCCCCCCCCCCCCCCCCCCCCCCCCCCCCCCCCCCCCCCCCCCCCCCCCCCCCCCCCCCCCCCCCCCCCCCCCCCCCCCCCCCCCCCCCCCCCCCCCCCCCCCCCCCCCCCCCCCCCCCCCCCCCCCCCCCCCCCCCCCCCCCCCCCCCCCCCCCCCCCCCCCCCCCCCCCCCCCCCCCCCCCCCCCCCCCCCCCCCCCCCCCCCCCCCCCCCCCCCCCCCCCCCCCCCCCCCCCCCCCCCCCCCCCCCCCCCCCCCCCCCCCCCCCCCCCCCCCCCCCCCCCCCCCCCCCCCCCCCCCCCCAACACTCTTAAACAACCAGTGGGTCAAGGAGGAAGTCATAGAGAAAATTAAAATACAATGCAACAAATGAAAACATACTTAAACTTAGGATTGGCTGCAAAAGCAGTGAAATGAGGGACTTAAGATTTTAAGGAAAACTGTATGCTGTACTGTAAACTTAATATTTTATTAAGAAGGTGGATGTGTTTTTATCGTAATAAAATAATGCAAAGAATTTTTTTTAATTATTTTTATTTACTTTAGTTGTACACAATGCAATGTATTTATGTTTACGTGGTGCTGAGGATCGAACCCGGGCCGCGCACGTGAGAGGCGAGCGCTCTGCCACTGAGCCACAACCCCAGCCCTGCAAAGAATTTTTTTAATGCAGGAATCAAACCCAGGGCCTCATGCATAATAGGCAAGCATTTTACCACTAACCTAGATCCCTAGCCCCAGAAAATCTTTTGATAAAATTAATAACCTGTTCATGATAAAAGTTCTTCTAGCAAACTGGGAATAGCAGAGGATTTTTTAAAATTCTGCTGTAAGGTATCTATCAAAAACCTGAAACAGCCATCATACTCAGTGATGGAAGTTAGAAGCATTTCTTTTTTAATCAGAAGGCATTTGTGCTTGCTGTCATGCTTGTATTTTTGATATTGTACTCAAGAGCCTAACCAGCACATTAAGAAGGAAATGAAAATTGAAGTATTAGAAATAAAGAAACAAAACCATCATTAGTTCCAGGCACCAGGCTTGTCTACACAGAATCTCAGAACAAATTGCTATAATTAATAGAGTTCAGCAAGATTACTGGATATAAAATCAGTGTATGCCAAGACAATGGAATTCATATTCACCAACTGAATATGCAACTTAAAAGAAGAAATACTATTTATGGAATAGCAAAAATTTATGTGGTATCTGAGAATGGAAGATGTATCCCAATTTCAGGGATGTTAAAATGTGAAAAAGGAATGTCTTAAAATTATTATATGTTTTTTAAATATACATACATATTTATACACACACATATACACATACATGCTAAGTATAAAGACATGAGGTAAAAATAAACACCACAGGTATTCAGGATAATGATTTGTACTCATATTTATTGCCTCAGTTCAATAGTTAATACATGAAAATTCATTTTATTTTTCATTATTACAAACCTATGGTATATTTTGAAATATTTTATTTTTAAAAAGAGAAGAAGGAAACCTACTTATGTAAGTATCCCACAGAAAACGGTGGATGTGGAACAAAATTTTGTAACAAGATAAGAAGATTGGGAGAGTATCTGCTATATGAGCAGAAGAGCCAGAGAAGGAAAACAAAAAGTATATGGAAAAACTGAAGGAAAAGTAGAAGCATGCTGTTATACAGAAAAGAAAGAAAATTTTTAAAAAGAAAAAGAAATTTGGTTAACAGTTTTAGATACCACAGAGGAATTGAAAATAGCTGAGGAGAAGTTGTTGGACTTTATTTGTAAAGTTGCATTAGCAGGAATCTTGATAGCAAATGAGAAAAACTGTACTCAAACTAATATTAAAAAGAAAAATGAAGTGCACAAAATCAAAAGATGAACAGAAAAAATATATACTTAGGAACAAGCACCAGATACTAATGTCATTGATGCTTCTCTTTATTTCACATTGCTTCATCCCAGAGCATCCTTTGCAGTGCAGACTTTCCATGTATGCAGCCAGGTACTAAGCCTACATCCTTATAGTTTAGACTCCAGAGAAAAAAAGGATTTTTTTCATTCTGTTCTTTCTGTCTTCCTATGATTTAGAAGATAATTAACTTCCTAGGACTACAAGAGAGGAAAAAATGTGTTGTCTATGTGTAATTCTGAGTTAGGATTTAGGTTACTTTTATTGTATGCATATTTTTACCTACATGAATAATTGACAGAAGACTTGAGACATGTGGATATGGGGACCTTTCTATTGAGCAGGACTAATCTACATATTGCAGTATATTTTGTGTTACTGTATTTCACCCAGTTAAGTTTTTAATCATTATGGGACTCAAAAGTGTCACCACAGATTTCCAAAATACATGTCCAAGTAGCATGTATTCTTTGAGAACCACTGTTCTAGAAGAATGGCAGAGAACCCAATTTTATTAATAAAAACAAAAATAACTCCCAGACTACCCTTTACTTAAAGATCTGTATGAATCATGGTAGTTTATGTAAGTTAACTGAGAACCAGATATTTATCTGACTTTATTTATTGAGTGAGTACTCTGTTAGATTTTTTACTCTTTGAAAGAATGAGATAAATAGAAGATAATTCTAAAAGAAAATAAAGTACAGCTGGGGCTGTAGCTCAGTGGCAGGGCTCCTGCCTAGCACGTGTGAGAGACTGGGTTCGAGCCTTAGCACCACATAAAAATAAATAAATAAATAAAACAAAGGCATTCTGTCCATCTATAACTACAAAAAAAAGAAAATTATAAAAAGATAAAAGATGATGGAAGAAGTTCCTGTGTGGAATTTTTGTGTTTTGAAAAAAAATTGTGTTTCAATGAAATCTCTGAGAAATATCTTGAATAATATTGTATAAATCCAGGTCATATAAATTTCTTTTCCTTTTCCTCCTATAAAAGAAATTTCTATTCTATGCTATGATAGGTATTTCTTTGGTTATTTTCATATACATTAGGTTTTAGTGGGGAAAAATTCTCATTTTAAATTATCAAGTTCAGAGATTATAAAAATTTATTTTAAAATATGTCATTAGCTGGGACTGTAGCTCAATGGCAGACTACTTACCTTACAAGAGGCCCTGAATTTGATCCCCAGCACTGAAAACAAAAACAAAGAACTTTAAATTTTTTTAAAAATCATTTTTTAAAAAATTTCTTGACTCTTATGAAACTTATATAGGAAATACAGAAAAACACTACTAAGTTGTTTCTCTTGAGAATTTTAGTAGGATATATTTATAAATGATCAACATCACATGAATACTTAGTATTGCTGCTGTTAAATTTGTAATGAGTTGTAGGGTTTTTTAAATTCTCTGACTAGCTTTCATCCAAATAATTTATTTGCAGGCTTAGATGTGATACTACAAGGAGAGACATACAATTAACTTTTGACTCTATTATAAAATATTTCAATATCTAAGTATTATGAGACTATTCACATTTAAGATGTATTTAAGAAACATATAACTTTCACTAATTTGAACATATAAACTTAGAACTATAAAGGATTATCTTTAGTCTTTGAGTTTGTAACCCCAAAATAGATAATATTTAATTTAGATTATGCACTATTGCTGTGAACTAATTCAAGTATAATTTAAATAAGCTTAGTGTTCATAAATGCTTTTAGAGGTTTGTTGAAAGGACTTTATCTTATAAAATATGAATTTCAGGAGTATATCATGCTCTATTATACATTTTTAGATGTCAAAATTATTTTAACTGGGGCTGGGATTGTAGCTCAGTGGTAGAGCACTTGCCTCACACATGGGAGGTCCTGGGTTTGATCATCTGCATCACATAAAAATAAATAAATAAAATAAAGATATTCTGTCCATCTACAACTAAAAAAAATTTAAAAGACAAAAGATGTGTGTATAGTATATATGAGGAATAGATATTTCTATGTTGAATTAGCTGAGTTTAAGCAGTAAAAAGTAAAAGGAAAGTGACAAAATGGGTTTTAGTTACTTAGTTTTTCCTTTGGAACATCAAATAGCACTATCATTCTTTTTTGTTCCTGACAGGGAAAAGAATCAGAATGGAAATGCATTGCAACCCCATGCTCAGTAGCAAGCCAGCCATGTGTAGGTCAGGTGTTTAGGAGAGCTGTGACTGAGCTTATAATATTACCATATGGACATTGAGAAATTATTTTCATAGTGATAATGATGAATTTTTCTGTATATACATTTGGATTCAAGTGTTTATATCTGTATTTAGTAAATGCTGTGTAGAGAGGGCTTTTCTTCTGGTAACTTGAACTGAGAATTTGAAATTACAAACCAACAATTTTATAGCTCTTTTTGCTATAAATAGACAAGTTTATTTTTATCCACAAATACTTGAAAGTCAACTATGTAAGTTAATCTTCACATATCATAAATTTTACATATAATACATCTGTTATTTTTCTCATACTAATAGGAACAGAAGTTGAAGTAATGAGGTTTAACTTTGATTCAGCTAAAATGCATTGGTTTAGTTATTTAGATTATTTTGAAATGTACTTAGTTATTTAGATTATTTTGAAATTTTCATCATGTAGATGAAAATTTACTACAAATTCCAATGATATCAAAGTATTGATGCAAATTAAAGGATATATGTTAAATGTTTTCAGCATTTTGGTCTGTTTTGAGAATTAAAAGTATTAGTAAACTGTTTTGAAAAATTTGACATTTGAAATAATAGTGTTTGTTTTCAATTTGAGAACTCATTTTGAACATATTTATAAAATAATGATTTAATTGGACATTTATAAGAACTTACATTACAAAATGCAAGGGCATTGAATAAATTTACTCCTTGTAAATGTTATTGAGAGTAACTTATCCATATGCAGATATCCATATTTCTCTGATAGAATCTAATTTGAACACATCAAGACAGATTGGCATTTTCAGTACCATAAAAAACTGCTTTGTTAATTGCAAACCATATTTAGTATGACCTTATAACAAAGTAGCACCTTAAGTGTCATGCTTTGTCTTTAATGTGCACACTGGAGCTTGGTTCATCTGTGCTAGACAACTGCACTTCATGAAAAGAATTTTTTTCTTGATAGGCAATTAGCAGTAATTAGGAAAATTCACCTCAATAAGATGTCAACATGAGATTATTTTAAAAAGTTGAATGTCAGTGACTTAAAAAGAAAGTTCTCTGACACATAGGTATGGCATGTGAAACATGAAATGTTAATTTAACTTTTCTGCTTATTATTCATGCACAATATTATTTTGTCATTCAGACACTACACTGACAGAGTATAAGGGTGTTAAAATAGTGCTGCTAGAATAAAAAGGGGATTAATCTACCATTGGCCAATTAGCCAAAAGGTACTTAATGGTCTCTAAAGGCTACTGAAGTCTAACTACTAGCAAAAGCATTGGTAAAAAGTCCTCTATATTACCTTCATTTGCTTGACATTTTGTGAAACATACTGTAGGCTTTTAATAACTGCATTTGTCAGAAAACAGTTTATAAATGAGTGATGTAGTAACTGAGCAGATTTTTCATAAGATATTTTGTTACATAGATAATTACATCTCTGTCTAGATTCTTTTGTTGTTGCCTTTCAGTTTTTAATTTTTTTCTCTTGATAGTATCAAATATCATAACAAAGCAAAATTCATGCTTTAAATTTAAAACTTCTATTATTAAACTTGAGAGTTAGAACTTTGAACTATTTATCTTCTTGAGTACTTACATGGAAATTATGTGTGTTGGTGACCAAAAAAATCAATTGTATAAGTGTCTTGATTACTCTCAGAATTATTATATAATTAAGTGACTAAGCTTTTAGTCTTATTCATGGACAACAACATACAGAATTTTGTTTCTTTATATTTTATTCCCTCTAAAAATCATACTGTTCCAGATAAAAGAATGTCAACTATTCACAGGAAGAACTATCATTAAGATTTCTCTTTCTAGAGGGTTTATAGGGTTCTTGCCTGTAAAATTCACATAGATACTATAAACTAGAATTTTATCTTCATTCTCTGATTTGATTCTGATAACAAAATTTACATTATAATTATTTTTTAAATTAAGATTTTTAAATTGCTGACTCTGCTTACATATAAACCAGAATAATCAAGATGTGAAATAATCAATGAACTTATTTCTGTCTTCAGCATTGAATAATGTCCTATGTCAACCTTAAGCAGAATTTAAGGTTAGAGATTTTGGTGAAGTAATTCAAAACAGATCACTCTCATTCAGTGGTTGCTTTTCCCTACTTTTACTGCCAATTCCTATGGCTTTCAAAAAGAGGAAAAAACAAATTGGAGACTACTCTGTAGTTATAGATGGAAACTACACCTCAATCTTTATTCTGTTGCTGATTGACCTTTTACAATATTCAGCATCTAACCTTTGCTCCAGTATCAACTGGCAGAGTTCTTTTGCCACCAACCGTTTCTTCTAAGGGCTTCCCAAAACCCCTGCTGCTCTAACCATGTCATTCAGTGTCATATTTGTCTGGATTCTCTAGAATTTCTTCTATCTCTCAGATCCTACTATCCCAACTGAAAATAGTTTCCTAATTTTTAAAATGTTTCATTACTTTAAGCTTTAATTGTAGTAGTTATAAAAAAAAAAAAAAAAAAAAAAAAAACAGAAAAACAAACTGTATCTTTGAATACTATAGGGTGACTGTTGTCCAGAAAAAAATGTAGATCACAAATAGTCTCTTATTAGAAGTAAAGATCTGTACCATCCTTTTCCTTTCCCTTGGGGGCACTGCTTCTAAAGTATTTGAATACTCAAAATCATTTTCTTTTCTTTTGGTACCAGGGATTGAACTCAGGGGCACTAGACCACTGAGCCCTTTTTTGTATTTTATTAGAGACAGGGTCTCACTGAATTGCTAAGTGCCTTGCCATTGCTGAGGCTGGCTTTGAACTCTCGATCTTCCTGCCTCAGCCTCCCAAGTGCTGGGATTACAGGCATGCACCACCATGCCCAGCTCCTCAAAATCATTTTCTTTATATGCTATAACTAGTATTGTGTCCATTATATAAGCAAGTGTTGAATATTTTATTCTTTGGAGACATCAAGATCCGAAAATATAAAAACAATATATTGTTTTGGAAGTCATTAGGGAAATTATTCTTTTAGATTTCTTTCTAAACCCTTTAACTTCTTACTTATACTGGACCTGTAAAATCTTTTTGAAGCCCATTCTTTTTGGATAATTAATTCATTCTTAAATATTAACCTGTTTACTAAAAGTCTCTGGTAATGTAGATATGCTCCATCTCCTCAGGTCTGTCCTCAGTTTACTTACCCACATTCTAGTGAGTACCTTCTCTCACATAAACACTGAAGAGCAGAGTGGTTAAGGTATAGGCTAGAGCAGTTGATGCTGCCTCTAATTTCTAGGACACATGTGACACAGCATATTAGGGAAATTACTTGAAAAGAAACTGGCTCTAGAGGTATTACCAGTCAGGAACTGAGGAGAGCAGCAGTTCCCTTAATTTCCTGTTTCTTGATAACACTGTAATCTGGTTTTGTTGTTTGTTTGTTTGTTTTGTTTTGTTTTTTTTTTGTTTTTTTGTACTGGGGATTGAACTCAGGGTCACTGGACCACTGGGCCACATCCCCAGCCCTTTTTTGTATTTTATTAGAGACAGGGTCTCACTGAGTTGCTAAGTGTCTCGCCATTGCTGGCTTTAAACTTGCGATCCTCCTACCTCAGCCTCCCAAGTGCTGGGATTAAAGGCGTGCGCCATCGTGCCCAGCTGTAGTTTATTGTTAAATATTTCTGGTTTATAGACTCTGGTTTACCTCAAGGAAAGGGTTGTAACTTTTTCATTTACCATTGACACTACAGAACTAGTGTAGTGCTTTCCACCTGATATGTAAAAAAGAATGAATAATATTGAGTCAGATTCTGAATCTAAATACTTTCCATCCAAATCTTCTAGAAAATGTCAAGTTGGAGCCTAAAATCAAATCGATTTGTAAATGCAGTCCCACATAAGAGAATAAGGAAGAGTATGCCAAGGGTGACATCTTCACCCTGTCCATGGGATTCCCATTGCTGAAAGCAGCAAAGGAAAGATTCTGAACAGAGACTTTTTGCTTGGCAAAAGAACTACAGATGCAGATCTGGTGGAGTCAGTTTATATTTCTAAGCACAGAAAATGGAACATTTGAAACCATTCAAAAATCAAATTAATACAAAATTATGGGTGAGGAAACAAAGTTGCTCCACAGTGAGGCTTATATAAATTATACACCATAGGGTTTGAGATACTTGCTTGAGGTGGGGCCTGGTAGGAGTAAGGGAACAAGGGATAGGCTCATCAGGGGCTGATTTTTAAAAAATTATGACTCACACTAGTCTTTTTTTCTGTGCTGGATAACAATTTATCACAAACTAAGCAAGTTAGAAACAACATATACTTTCATTATCACTTGGTTTTCTTGTGTCAGGAGTCCGGCACGCCTTAGCAGGTCTTTTGCTCAGAGTGTCACAAGCTGTAATCCATGTGTCATCAAGGCTGCCTTTCTATAGCTTAGGCTTCCCTTCCAAACTCAGGTTTCTTGAAAAAAAAAATCGCTTTCTTATGAATATAGAACTGAGGTTCTTCTTTTCTCCCTGCCTGCCAAACAAGAACCATTCTTACCTCCTTGAGGCCTCCCTTAGATCCTTGCTTTGTGGTTCCTTCATAGTCCCCTTATAACATGGCAGCTTACTTCTTCGAGGCCAGCAGGATAATCTCTCTCTCAGGGAAGGCCCCTGATCATCTTCAAGAGGGATTACCTCATGAGGTTATAACCAGCCAGGGTAATCTTAAAGTAACTTGATTAGAACCCTGATTGCAACCAGAGAATCTCCTTTTAGGATATGTTATCGTAATCATTGTAGTAATAGCCTTTTTTATTCTCAGGTTCCACCTACATACAAGGGGAAGATATTATAGCAAAACATAGGTCATTGGGGGTCATCTGAAAATTTTGTGTATCACAGTATTCACTACTGAAGAATAGAATTCAGTATGTGTATTCTTGTTTCTCCTTATACTTGTTTAGAGGGTTATTTACATTTCAGAGATTTATGATTCCTCAATATTATATTTATTTTTAATTTAAATTAAAATTTTAACTGTTATATAAAAAAACATGAATATTTACTTGTTTATGAGGTACCATGAGATGTTCCAATGCATATATACATTATATAATGTTTAAATCAGGTTAAACACGTCTGTCTCTTTCAACATTTATCATTTCTTTATGGTGAAAACATTCCAAAAATCTTTCTTCTAGACTTTTGAAATTTATAGTATATTATCATTATCTAAAATCAGAGAAATTATAATATCATATTATGTACATGTCTGATCAGGTAACAAATCTCATTATGTACAACTGTGATGTATGGATTAAAAAAATGGGGAAAGAAAAATAAATAAAGGGAGATCCAAGATGGCGGATTAGAGGAACCCGCACTTCAGGACAGTTCCGTAGAAAGAATCCAACAAAGCAGATAAATTGCCTTTCATTATATATATATGGACTGAAAATACCGATATCCTGGATGGTTTGATTACCACTACCAGAGAGAGAAAGAGACAAGCTGTCTGCAGCGGCTGGAGCCTCGAGGCTCCTGCAAAACCGCCTGGGCGGTGCACAGGCCGTGCGAAACAAGGTCAGGGTGAGGAGACCGCGCTACTGCTGCAACCCCAGCCAAACTCACTGCACACCAGCGTGAAACCGGCGATAAAAACCAGCGATAACAGCCGGCGGGATTGGTGCTGGGGAGCCACGGGAGACCGCGGGTCCACACACCAGTTCGAATCCACACTCCGCCTGACGTGACCCTCGGTGTGGCTTCCCAGTGCGATCGGCAAGGATACGGGAGTCTGGGAGTCTGCGGAGCTACTGTTGACTGGAAGGAGAGCGCCGCCATCTTTAAAAGCTGCAGGGGCTGGTCCTGAAAAAGGGGAGGAGATGGAGAGCTACGGCTGCATCCACCCAGGGACTCTACAGCTCTCTGAAGACAACACACAATTGGGTGAGACTTGGTTGGTCAGCAGGGGAAGGCGTTTCTGAGGCTGGCACAGCAGCCACAGGGGACTGCAACTGTGGGTGGGCTTGGGGAGGTGGTGCCTTCTGGAAGATCCCCCTTCCCGGCGCCATTCATCTGCTGACACACAAGGTCCCCCTGGGCCACTCCTTCACTGAACCGTGCAGCCGCTGGCCTAGGATGCAGCCTTGATTTCACTGACAGGATCACAGACTGTGATCCAATAACAATTGGTTTGAACTGGAAAGGAAAAAAAGAGGGGGGCTTCCCAGGGCCCGTTTTGTCTGAGACTTGGGGTTTAACTTTTTTTTTTTTTGTTTTGTTTCCCTTTCTTTTTATTGGTCTGCTTGATTTTCTGGATTGCAGGGAGGGTTTTTTTTTTGTTGTTGTTGTTGTTGTTTGTATGTTTGTTTGTTTATTTTTTCTTTTTCTTTTTTTGGCTTTGTTTTGTTCTGCTTTTTTTTTTTTTTTTTTCCTTCCGCATTGATTGTTAGTGTGTTTATCTGCTTCCGCTCCCTTTTTTCTTTCATTCTTTTACTCCTTCTCACCCTTGTATCTTTTCTTCCTCCTTCATCTTTCATGTTTACATGCTGCCAGTGCATACTAAACAGAGCCAAAAACAAGTTATACGCAAAACTTGGGATTTCTAGAACCGGCGCAATTGAATTGGGTAGCAAAGTGGTGTTATATACAGTTTACTCTCTATTTCCTTGATTCTCTCTCTCCTCTCTCTTACACCAATTCCTACTCTTTATCATTTTTTTTTTTCTTTTCCAACTTACTATATATATAAATTGATCTTTTTACCTAATTGTCAACCCCATTCTCTTTCTTCCATCGTCTACTGATACTAAACCACTTCCACTAAACCATTTCAATAGATATCTCTTTTCATACTTTCCAAGAAAGAACAATTCAAGACACTTCCTTCTTCCCAAACATAACACCTCTGTATCCAATACTTGAAGCTATAAAACCCTATCAGAAACATACAGAGTAAATTGGAAATAATATCTGGGATAACAAAATCTGTACATTGTGACCAAACTTGGATTTTCTGAATAGAAAGTGTTAGGTTTTAAAAGTATAAAGGAATTATAAGGTGATCTGATAGCATTGTACTACAGGAACAACATAAGGCTTTAAGGTAAAATCGAAACAGTCAAGGTCCCACAGTGCAGGAAGAATAGACACACAAGCAACATGAAAAAACAAGGAAAGAAAATGACACAAACAAATCAAGATACCTCATCGGCAGATGTCATGGCAAGCACAGTTGGTCAAATGCCAGAGATGGAATTTAGAAATTACATATGCCAAATGTTTATGGAACTTAAGAATGAACTCAAAAATGAGATGAGGGAGCAGGTACAGGAGGCAAAAGATCATTTTGACAAAGAACTCCAAAAACAAATACAGGAAGTAAAAGATTACTTCAATAGGGAAATAGAGGCTCTAAAGAGAATCCAAACAGAAATTCCAGAAATGAAAGAAGCAATAAACCAAAATAAAAGCTCAATTGAAAACATCTCCAACAGAATAGACCATCTGGAAGATAGAACCTCAGACAATGAAGACAAAATATATGTCTTAGAGAAGAATTTAAACCATACAGCAAAACTTGTTAATAATCATGAACATAACATCCAGGAATTATGGGACAGCATAAAAAGACCAAACTTAAGAGTGATTGGCGTAGAGGAAGGGGCAGAGTTTCAAGCCAAAGGAATGAGTAATCTATTTAATGAAATAATTACAGAAAATTTTCCAAGCTTGAGGAATGAAATGGAAAACCAAGTTCAAGAGGCATACCGAACACCAAACAAACAAAATCTCAACAGAGCCACACCTAGACACATTATAATGAAAATGCCTAATACACTGAGCAAGGAGAGAATACTAAAAGCCACAAGAGAAAGGAAGCAAATTACATATAGGGGGAAACCAATCAGATTATGTTCAGATTTTTCAACCCAGACCTTAAAAGCAAGAAGATCCTGGAATAGCATATTTCAAGCTCTGAAAGAAAAGGGATGTCAACCAAGAATCTTATATCCAGCAAAACTGAGC
Source organism: Tamias sibiricus (assembly GCA_025594165.1). Classification (NCBI taxonomy): domain Eukaryota; kingdom Metazoa; phylum Chordata; class Mammalia; order Rodentia; family Sciuridae; genus Tamias; species Tamias sibiricus. The sequence goes on from CM046657.1 coordinate 166,055,201, forward strand.
TTTAGATTCGAAGATGAAATAAAAACCTTCCACGACAAGCAAAAGTTAAAAGATTTCACAACTCGAAAGCCAGCACTTCAGAGCATCCTGGGCAACATTTTTCATGAAGAAGAAGAGAAAGATGATAACGAAAATCAACAAAGGGAGATATTAAACTAAAGGAAATACCAACCAGAAGAGAAACCAAATCAAGCTAAAGACCATAATTCAAATAAAAATGGATGGGAATAAAAATCACATCTCAATAATAACCCTGAATGTTAATGGCCTAAACTCGGCTGTAAACCCATCAGGTCCTGGAATTAAATGAAATTAAACCTTTATCTCTCACCATGCACAAAACTCAATTCAAAGTGGATCAAAGACCTAGGAATTAGATCAGAGACAATACACCTAATAGAAGAAAAAGTAAGCTCCAATTTCCAACATGTTGGATTAGGCCCCAAGTTCCTTAATAAGAATCCTGTAGCGCAAGAATTACTACCAAGAATTAATGAATGGGATAGATTTAAACTAAAAAGCTTCTTTTCAGCAAAAGAAACAATCAGTGAGGTGAATAGAGAGCCCACTAATTGGGAACAAATATTTAATACATGCACATCAGATAGAGCACTAATCTCTAGAATATATAAAGAACTCAAAAAACTTTACACTAAAAAAACAAATAACCCAATCAATAAATGGGCTAAGGAATTGAGAAGACACCTCTCAGAAGAAGATACACGATTAATCAACAAATACATGAAAAAATGTTCAACATCGTTGGCAATTAGAGAAATGCAAATCAAAACTACTCTAAGATTTCACTTCACTCCAGTCAGAATGGCAGCCATCAAGAACACAAGCAACAATAAATGTTGGAGAGGATGTGGAGAAAAAGGCACACTCATACATTGCTGGTGGGACTGCAAAATGGTGCAACCGTTATGGAAAGCAGTATGGAGATTTCTTGGAAAACTGGGAATGGAACCATCCTATGACCCAGCCATCCCACTCTTGGGTCTATTCCCAAAGGACTTAAAAACAGCATATTACAGTGACACAGCTATCTCAATGTTTGTAGCTGCACAATTCACAATAGCTAGGTTGTGGAATCAACCTAGATGTCCCTCAGTAAATGAGTGGATTAAGAAAATGTGGTATATACGCACAATGGAATTTTACTCAGCAATAAAAGAAAATAAATTAATGGCATTTGCAGGTAAATGGATGAAGTTGGAAGACATAATGCTAAGTGAAGTTAGTCAGTCTCAAAAATCCAAGTACCAAATGTTCTCTCTTATATAAGGAGGCTATTTCAAAGTATTGTTGGATGGGGTACATAGGAGGATTAGAGGAACACTAGAATGGTCAAGGGAAGGGAGGGTAAGGGAGGGAGCAAGAGGGGAGGGAGGGGGGGAAAAAAAAGGTGGTTGAATGAGACGGATATCATTTTCCTTAATGCATGATTGAAGACCTAAATTGCACGAATATACTTTGTATACAAACAGTTGTATGTAAAAAGATACTAAATATATGCACTATGAGTTGTACATATTAAAAATTATAAAAATAAAAATAAAAAAAAATACAAAAAAAAAAAAAAAATAAAAAAAAATAAATAACCAATCACCCTACTGTGCAATATACAACACCAAAACTTCTTTTTTTTTTTTTTTTTCTGGATGACATTTTAATAGTACAACATATAGGAGGTCAGCCATGACCAACAAAATACATAAACCTGGTAGAAACCAAAAATCTTTGACGCATTCCAAGAGCTGAATTGACACATTTTTGTGGGTTAAATGTACAACAATCATTTAATGAGAAAAATCTGACAGTTATACTTTACCATGATGGCATATAAAACAGAAATGAATCTAATTTGATAGCTGCAGGGGGTCATATTATAATCTGATGCATATTATGAAAAGATATTGTGATTTCTACTTTTTAGAAGCTTACCACCAAATTTATCTTCTTTTTTTTTTCATTATTTTATTCTAATTTGTTATACACGTTTGCAGAGTACATTTCATTTCATATTACATATAAAGAGCACAATTTTTCAAGTTGCTGGTTTAATATAAAGCATTTTTACAACAATTGTGTCTTCATAGATGTATGTAGGGTAATCATGGATAACTCATGGGTAACTCCTACATAACTACAGCTTAGTATTAACTGATAAACTTTCCCCCATTCTTCTCTCTGGGCTGTGGTAACCACCATTCTACTCCTAACTTCTTTGAGATCAACTTTTTTAGATTCCATACATGAGTAAGATCATAAAGTGCTTGTCTTTCTGTGCCTGGATTATTTCACTTAACATAATGATCTCCAGTCCCATCTCAAGGTTCTAAGATGTAAGTAAATAATTAGTAGTATCTACTTTAAATTTTTATAGTATTAAGTCTGTTTTATAATTGGTTAGAAATAATTGACTGTACAAAAACCAGTACAAATTTCAGTACTTAGTGAAGTAAACTTTTAAATTAAAAAAGTCTTTTGGACTGTAGAGCTGAGCATACAGAGTCAGAGGAGCACATCTGGCATCAATAAGCATGTAGTCTAGTAGAGATCTTAAGTTGATCCTAATGAAACAAGTAACTCTGCCTTAAGAAGAACTAAAATTTCTGTCATGAGAGAAATTATAGTATTATTATATACATATATTAAACAATTTTAAAATTGATCTATGTCCTCAGCTTTTAAGATGTGTCTCAGACTCTATAGAGGAACATTTACCATAAAATAATGCTGCCAATAATGCTTCACATTTAAAATCTACCAAGTGCTATCACAGATGTTTTAAATTCTGTTTTCAAAATTACCATTGTTAAGTAGGCAACATCATCTTTGTTTTAAAAGAGGAAATAAAGACACATACTTGCCTAAGTCCACTCAGCTGATAAGCAACAGTTCCAGAGAAAGAGAATCTGGAAATTATGACTCTTTCATCTGTGCTTTGTTATGTCTCTTTCAAATACAATGTAACATAAAAATTTTAAAATCTTTGGTGATGGAAAAGTAATATTATAAAAATGTGAAATCATTCTACTGATAAAAAGAAAAAATTCATAGTTCCCATTTAAGGGTAATCTTTACAAATGTTTTAAAGATTGTAGAGATTTTAAGTACTATTTAGTCAAAATATTATATTTTAATAAAGTACAAGTAATTTTATTCTCTCCATAATTTGAATGTTTCTTTATTTAATGATTTTTGTATTGTTAAGATGATGTTGAAATTTACATATGCATGTCTTTCAGAGAAATACTATTATTGGCTTGGTCTTTCCTCAATAGGGACATATTATAGTGTTATTATCTGCCATCATGGAAGTAATAGAAAATAATGGCATAGGAGTATGACAAGTGAGAAAAGCCACCCAGGTCTGTTAATAAGGAGATAAGCAAATCATCAGATTTTAGTTTCCTGTGTTGTCTGAGATTCTACCTGCAATTGCAGCCATGAGTTATGTCTTTCCAAACTGAAGTCTTAAAAAGTCTAATTTAGATACAGAATGTTAACATCAGAATTCAGAAATACTCTGGTATATGCTGCCTAAGTTAAAACTTAACTAATACTACATTATTAATGAAATGTATTTTAATTTATATGGTTAGATTATAAATAAGAGCTGTAGTTGATGTGTCTTTACAGCACCATCTGTACTACAAATAGGGAATATTGAAAAAATTTAAACCTTTCTTTTGGTTCTTTTTATACCTAAGGCATTATTTTTACATACTGTGGTGAATACATAGGTGGTCAAAAGCATCCTCCTTGAAGGATTTAAAGTTTACTAGGGTTCATAGATGAAGAACAATCATAGTTTTATGGAAGCAAAGAGATAGAAGAAGAAAAGGACAAAGAAGACTTTGTGTGGAAGGAAAACTAAATTGCCCTTCAAAGATGAGAAATCCTTCAGCAGTAGGAAACACTATGTGTAATCATTGATGTAGAAATGGCAGTCAGGTTTGGAGAATAGCAGGCAAGTTTGGCTTGAGGTGATAACCTGACAAACACAAATCTAAGTTAATCTTAGAAAACTTTATTTTAATCTACAGACATCTGAGATTTATTCCACTGGGGTGAAAAACCCCTAAAGAACTTTGAACAAAGGAATATGTTGTAGTAGGAAGTTGTATATAAAGTGAGATGGAGTTGGGGAGGGGGTCCCCTGGCAGTAACCTCAGTGAGATAATGAGAATTTGCATTGAGAGAATACAGAAAGGAATGAATTTAAGAGACTGTATAATTTATAGAAACTGACGACTGATTGGACATAGGAAATTAATAAATAGGGAGACAGGTAGATTCAAGTTTGAACAGTAACCCGGAAGATTTTCAGATTTAAGGAAATTGTGATTTCACTTTCAGATATTAATTATTAGGTACCTTTGGGACAATTTATGAACAAATATTTCCTGAAAACCTGTAAATCTGTGCTTACAGATCATAAACTAAAATATAATCAAATAAATCATCTTTTCACCAAGACATACTCTTATCTCAGATATATCAAGCCCTAGTTCTGGATCCATGATCTGAAATATTCATTCTTATCTATATACAATGTGTATACAAATACATATTTATTTGGGTTCTAGAAATTATGTTTAAAAACAGTGTTAATATTTGAATTACTTATGTCCCATGTTTATATTAGCATATACTTTAGCTACATCTTTTGCTGTTTCTAATTGGAATTCATAACAAAGAAAGATTTTTTTCTCATGAGAGATTTCAGGATCATTTTGTCTAATTGTTCCTTATGTTCGACTACCATATTATAAGCTTCTTTGGAATAATAAATCAGTCATGCAGTTACCCTCTTAAGGAACTTGGAGTTGTTATGCTATTAGTTTGGTGACATTCTGCAGACTATAGCTTGGTAAAGGAGCAGGGTTAACAGTAAGATAGTTTCTTTTACATTCCTTCTCAAAAACATTACTAGTATATCAGGTAGCAAAATATTTGTTATCAAAATTTCAAATATTAGAAGTTCAGTGCAATTTTACCTCCAAATTACAAATAGGACTTGTCAGCTATCAACCAAGTACATAAAATTGAGCAAGTTTGCTTGCATGCTATTTGAAATAAATTCCTAACAAGACTCATCTGTTTATTGGACTTAACGTTTATGTTACTAAATGAGAAATATTTTGGCTACCATAGAAAGTAGTAAGATCTACTCAGAATAAACAACTAACATCTGTTATCCTTTCCTGCTCTAGCTTAGCTTTTACCAATTTAAGTACTCTTAAGTCAAAGTTATCTAACTGTGACGCTCTGGCTCACTCATGTATTTGTGAAGGCAAAGAAATAGTGCTTCTTGAGTAAAGACCAGCCAACCAAAAGTTATTGAGTACAGCTAATTCATATTGTTTTAACTTTACTAGCCCAAAACCTTAAGCAAAAGCTAATTGAGGTTAGAATTTTTGCCAAGTTTTTATGACTTTTTATAATTGTTTTCTCCAACATTATTCTACTTGTAGGATTTTATGCTGAAATTTGTTGAATTAATGGTATTTGCCTTTGTATTTATATTTCTTTTTCTTTTTAAAGAAGCTAAATTTGGATTTGGCTGAGCTTCGAAAAGAAAAAGAAGATTTGCTAAAGAAATTGGAGTCCTCATCTGAAATCACAAGTTTGGCAGAAGAAGTTTCCCGGGTAATAACTCCTCGGATACACATTGCATCACTGAGTCCTTCAAGGAGCATGGATCTGGAAATGAAGCAATTGCAGTGTAAACTAAAGGTGATTTGAAAGTTTATTAAGCATGAAAACATCCTCAAAGACAAGTTTATATCAACTATAATTTATTCTAATAAAAAGTAAATTATGGCATCCAAAAATTATTAATACTACATTTGATTTTATCATTCAGTTTTAGTTTGATAGATTCTTATTTGTTAACTCATAATACTGTTCTCTGAAAAAAAAAAAAATGATCAACACCCTGAAATCCTATCTTAGGAGCTAATGGAAACTGGCCATTTTTTTCTACTCCAATACTCAGTTTCTCTCTGCCCCCATGTCTCCTTCCTACTAAAAAGAATCCTCTCAAACATAGTATCAACATATACCCAATTGCTCTCCTCTACACACATTACTATTTTAGTTTAGTCCTTTTTGATTGGAGATGGAGAAAAAGAAGAGAGGTACAGGGAGGGAGAAGAAGCCGAAATCAAAGATGGATTGTTTTAGTAGATTTCAGCAAGTTAAACCTGTGAGAATAAAAAGCTGAGTTCCTTTTGTTTATAAAGAATTATATTTAAGTCAGGGAAAAACTGTCAACAGCTTAAAAGTGGGGCTGACCTTAGTTTAAATAGAATTACCTTGTAAGAAACAAGATTGATGAGTTTTAATTGGAGAGTTCATTTTCATGCTGCTTAAAACAAGCTCATTTGCTTTTCACATATTTAATTCTGTTCTTCAGTGGGAATTGGTAGCTGGAAGCTAAAGACAGTGTATATAGGACCAGAGTTATAATGAGAGTCACTAGAAGGAAATATCTTACTGTAAATGCACAGTGTACATTAAAAGTAGAATTACTGTTAAGATGATATTGACTTATTGAATTGTGGAACAGACTCAGTTGTTTTCAACCAAAAAATGATGTTTTATTGCAGGATTATGAATAAAATAAAATAGGATAAAATTTAAAATAAGGGAATGCATCTTTGCTTGAAAATATTTTACTTTCTTAGAAATAATCATTTACAAAATTGGCATTAATTGGGATACTTCTTAAATGCCATCCTCAGACAATGTTTACATGTAGAACTTGCCACAACAATATTTTATGTTTAATACCTTATATAAAATTAGAAATGTGAGAAAAAATAATTGTAAAAGTTTTGGGGCATGTATCTTTTAAAATATGCTTTTGTCTATGAAAAGGTGCAATAAAATATATAAATCAAACATTTTAGTGTTTAGGTTTAATATACAAAAAGATGAAATCATTGAGATAGTCTTTGGTCTTATGTATTACTTAGATTTTAATTCACAATTCTGTGATTCTTTTTAAGTTTTAAGATCCTGATATGTTATCTTTTTAAGATCCTGATATGTTATTTTCACCTAGATAAAATTGAATGTTAGATCCTGTATGATCTGACTTCTAAGTTTTTTCTAAATTGTTAATACCTTTAAGTTGATGTATTTGATTTTACTTGCTATAGATGGTCTGACAGCAATTAAAAATAAAAGAAACAAATGGTCTAACATAATTTTGAGTGAAAATAGACCTAGTTGAATGTGTGTAAGTTATTTACAATATAATTTTCCATAGTATAAGTTTTTACCCACATATAAATATTTATCTTGTTTTGAAGGAAAACATCAGTCAGAAAAGTGAAACATGTACCTAAAACAGTTTTGTTTCATTGTCTGTATCTAACCTGTAGTCTTGGAATACTAGTCAGGGCATATAGAGACAAAAAGCATAAATATTTACTTTTATTTTGTTTCATATTTTTATATGGAAATTTTCTAAAAATAAATTTACATACGTAATACTCTCTGCTACTAAAAACTTCTATTTCAATATATTTGTTTGTTAGTGCTGCCATAACAAAATATCACAGATGGGGTAGTTTAAAAAATAAACATTTATTTTCTCACAGTTCTGAAATTGGAAGTCCAAGGTCAAACTTTTGACAGTTGTATTTGTATTTTCTCTTCTGAGGCCTCTCTCCTTGCTATGTAGATGGCTGTCTTCCTTTGTCTTCATGTGATCTTCCCTTTGTACATCACCATGTCCTAATTTCCTCTTCTAATAAAGACACCAGTAATACTGTATTAGGACCCACCATAAAACCTCATATTATCTTATGTAGTTAAAGGTCCTATCTCTACACATAGTCCCATTCTGAGGTCCTGGAGTTAGGTGAGGACTTCAGCATATGTAATTTAGGGGAACATGATCTAGCCCAACACAGATCTCAAACTGTGAACACAGTAATTATCTAACAAGTAACTTATTTTCTAACATATATATATATATATATATATATATATATATATATATATTTACACTTAGTTGAGAAAGTTGGTTAGACTTAAATCTCTTAAAGGTGTACAAGGCATCTTTTTTATTTTGTCCAATTAATATGTAGAGATATATTTTTGTGTGTGTGGTATGGTGGATTGTACCCAGTGGTGCTCTACAACTAAGCTACATACCCAGCCCTTTTTCATTTTTTTATTTGAGGACAGGATCTTCCTAAGTTGGCCTTGAACTTGTTTCTCCTGCCTCAGCCTTCTGAATTGCTGCAGTTGCAATCATGCTCCACCACACCTGGCTGTGATTTCTTATGTGTACTTTTCAAATGTCCCTGATTCATTTAGTATGGTTAGAGTGCTCAGGAGCATTTTCTGTATCTTAGTTTTTGTTCGTATTATACATGTTTCCTCAAATACCCAGGTTTATATAGATAGGTAATAAAATGTTACCAATATACAAATTTCTTTTAGTGAATAATATATATAATCAGTTGTTTATATTTACTTTATTTATAGTTTTTTATACAATCTGGGTTAAGTAATACTTAAATTTATATTTGTGATTTTTATTACTTTTTGGTTGTTAAAGAGCATTCTTTGTGATATGTACCATATTCTCTTCCAGTTTGCATGTAAATGAAAAATAATGGACATTGTTTTTGAACTATTGTTACACAATCTATAAATAGACTGATTCTAAGTGTCTTCCAAATACTAACCATATAATTTTCATTTAACCCTATAAGATAGGTTCTGATATTACCTCTCCACTAACTTCTTGTGGAGCCTTATCAAAGATATTACTTAACTACTCCAAAGTTCTAAAGCAGTAATACCTTTCTACTCATCTCATAAGGACTTTTGAGGATCAAATGAAATAGCTGTCAGACATAAAGATTTTGGCCAAAGTATATATCAAGCTGGCATTGTTTTATTTATCCTAATTCAGTAATCCCTCTATTTTCTAGAACTCTTAGAAGTGTAGCATATTCGGCCACAAAAAATACAGCCTTAAGTCTTAAAAACAGAAACGAATAGAATAGCTATCTTAAAATTCACTTAATTTATTCCACTGAAGATACTATCAGACTTCTGTTTTACTATCTGTTGTCTTTTATTTTAGATAAATGTCTAAGTTTATTTATGTTACATGTCAGCAGAAAACATTTTAAAAGCATCAAATTAGAAATATGCATATGAAGGAGCAGAATGATTGTTTTGGGCAGGAATATTGACAGGCAAAAGAGTAGAAGCAGCAGATTGACAGAAAAAAAGAAATATGAAAAGTTAAGATAAATACAGAATTAAAAAACATAGGAGTTGGGGACCATTATACTGGCAATATTTTTTTTTTTTTTTTTTTTTTTTTTTTGTGGTACCGGGGATTGAACTCAGGGGCACTTGACTACTGGGCCATATCCCCAGCCCTTTTTTGTATTTTATTTGGAGACAGGGTCTCACTGAGTTGCTAAGTGCCTCGCCATTGCTGAGGCTGGCTTTGAACTCGCGATCCTCCTGCCTCAGCCTCCCAAAGTGCTGGGATTACAGGCGTGCGCCACCGCGCCCGGCTATACTGGCAATATTTTTATTACACTAGTTCCTAAGGGCATCACTATATTATAGTATGGAGATAATGTATATAGTAATATATCATATATAATTAATATATTGAGAATATTTATAACATCATTTTTAGCATAATCATGGATGTTTATATTTCTAACCGAATGAATAATCATTTCTGAAAAAAATCAAGATTAGTGTTTAAGTAAAAGTTTCAATTATTTGGTAAATTCACTAGTGTGGCCTCCTTATTATGGCAATCCTAGAAACAGGACATTGTATATCTCTGTAAACATGCAAAATATAGTGAAAATTTAGGTTACTTTAAACACATCAAAATTCATAACATTCAAAATAGGTACATGTTGAGGTAGCTCTTTGGGTTTTTAAGAAAAATTAAGATTACATTTCATGTACAAATTAAATTATTTCAAATTTTAATTCACATGTGCTATGTAGTGCAATATTTAAAGTTGGTGTGATGAATTTAACTTACTTTCCTTGTGTGATTAATGATTTCATACTTTAAATTTTTTAAAAAATTGCCATTAATCAAACATCCAAACCTAGGAATAGCTCTAATAGTAATAGTTTATTGTAGCTTAGCAAATTAGTGGAAGAACTATTCTGAAGATTTATTTACTTGGCTGAAAGGTCCAAGAGAGTTCCACTCAGGTTTGTCACTTGGTCTGCTGGCCGTCAACTGGGGTATCTTTATACTTTTTCACATGGCCTTTCAAGTGTATTCCTTGCAAGGGGATCCCACAGAAGCATTCCAAGAGGGTGAAAGCCACAAGACTTTGCTGTGTCATTTCTGACAAATTATTTTGGTCAAAACTGATAACAGGGGGCTAGGATTGTGGCTCAGCGGTGGAGCGCTCGCCTCGCACGTGCGCGGCCCGGGTTCGATCCTCAGCACCACGTAAACATAAATGCATTGCATTGTGTACAACTAAAGTAAATAAATAAATATAAAAAAAAAAAAAAACTGATAACAGGCCAGACTAGATCAAATGGCTTAAGAAATGAATCCCACAACTCGATGAGAAGAGCAACAAATTATTTGTGACCATATTTAGTCTATTGCAGGTTGCTAGTAAATCCAGCATTTATTTTTAAATGATATTATTAAGTCATCAAATTTCCTACTCATACATTTATGTTTTACTAGGATAATTCATACTTCCAAAAATGTATTTGCCGCATGTACTCTGCACTTATTATATGATTGTGTTCCTCTATAATCTGGCATACTATTTAAACATTTTAGCATTGTGTCTGTTAAAAAATATAAAAACACTTAAAAATTTAATGTTCATTTTAGTTATTGTTCATTATAATTATTATAAATTTATTACTCTTCTTGAGAATGGTGTTTGTTTTGCATTAGATCAAGATTGAAAGACATGTTTATTTTTAATCTAGAATGCAACTAACGAACTTACTAAGCAGTCATCAAATATGAAGTCTCTGAAATCTGAACTCCTAGCAAAAGAAGAACAGATAAAGGAAATGCATGAAAAGTATGTTTTTTCATATTTCTATCCATTGTATTTGGTGCCACCTAGCAGTAATCAAATATGTTAAACATTGCAGCCCAAAAAACAATACCAACATATCATTAATAATGGAATTTTAATTTCTTAATTCATCTTTAAACCTATATAAGACAGAATTGTAAGGAATGCTACATATAGCATGATTAATGGAAATTTGGTTACTATTTTTAGTTAGGGTAAGAATAAAGTTAGATTTCCCTTATTAAATATATAATTTTGAGTAAATGTAAATTAATGACTTTGAGACTATGGATAAAAATATTTAAAATGTGCCAAAAATTTGACAAAATTATAGATGACTACTTATAGTTGGTTTAATGCCTAAGTTTATAAAGCTAATGTGGAAAAAGGAAAGTTTTTGTTTGGGTTTAAAATAACTGGAGGTAACTCTTATGTTTATTGTTATTTTTTAAAGGTGTTTTATATGCTCCCAATGAACTAAAATGCCTTTCTTTGTATATAATTTTTAGATTTTATGGGTAATGATATGTGTACATACAATTTCATTCATCATAGATAAATTTGAGATGTATGTATCATATATATATATATATATATATATATATATATATATATACCAACCATATTGTAGGTGAATTACATCTCAAATGGCATTAAGTCAGAAGATATTGTGCCTGATTTTAGTTTCTTTGTGTATTACAAAGTAATATTAACAGGTAAAAAACTATTAGACAAAAAGATTAGTTAATATTTTTAAAATATTTATTTATTTATTGTATACAATGCAATGCATTTATATTTACGTGGTGCTGAGGATCAAACCCAGGCCGCGCACGTGCTAGGCAAGCGTTCTACTGCTGAGCCACAACCCCAGCCCCAAGTTAATATTGTTGATTGAAAATATCTTGAAGTTTTCTCTTAGATTAAGAGGTGATCTTAGACACTTATAATTTAATGGTGAGGGCTCTAGAGAAACACTCTTTGAATCTTGGCTTCTCCACCTGCTAGCTCTATTCCTCAATTTAATAGGATTAATTCATAAGGTTCTTAGAAGAAATAAATTAGTTAATACATGTAAAGAACTTGTAATAGTGACTGGCACATAATAAGCCCGTCAATAAATAATAATAAACGTTAGTTATTATCACTCTTATAGTGTAATTAGTAGTAGCAGAAGTAGCAACAATGGTAGCAGTTGTCACTCTATCTACCATTTTATACTTTTCATTTCATTTTCTTAAGCTAAACCCCCAGGTGAATTACATCTCAATTGGCATTAAATCGGAAGATATTATGACTGATTTTAATTTCTTTGTGTATTACAAGACTTATATGTTTATTATAGGATTTTTTCCTAACATTGTTCAACTTTTGATCATCTTTAAGTATCACTTCAATTATCCTAAGTAGTGTCATTTACATATCATGATTCCAGGTTCTCATAAATTTTAATAATCTTTCTTTTGTTTTAATGCGTGTGTATTATACTATAATAATCAAGCCACAACCACATTGTAGATTTTACTTAAAATATAGTACAGCAATATTTTATTCAATGTAATTTATTTTACTAATTTATAGTTTCATTAACATCAGATAGCATTTTAAAATGAACAGATATAACATTGGTAACATGCAAGATCAGAGTATTTTCTGTTCTCTGGATAAAGTATCTTTCTTTTTCCTTTCAAGGATGTCTCGAATGGAGAGGAATATAACCATGAAAAGACATTTAATAGAGGACTTGAAATTTCGACAGAAAGTTAATTCAGAAAGTAATGAGAGTTTTAGTGAAATGTTAGAAAATCTTGAAAAAAAGGTATCAATGTTTAAAATTCAAGATTCCAAAATCTCATACATACTATAATCACACATTCTCTTCAATTTGTAACTATTGCATGAGAAGATAAATTTAATTTTTAAAATTTTAATATTTCTGGAATACATAATTATATTTTATTCAGTATTTTATTTTATTTAAAACTAGTTTATAATGATAGAATAAATATTTCTGAATTTTTTGAAACAGTGATAATCAATAGCTATTAGAAGATCTGTCCAAAGTGTACATTTTCCCCTATGTATTTAATTCAATGTATATGGGGAGGTAGTTTTATTTAAATATTTATATATGACCCGAAACTAGAAAGGTTTTGTTTCAAAAACAAAAAAGGTGGTATTTGCATAATTCATAAAGCAGTTTGTGCTTTGGCTTTCACTAAATGTGTTATTCACTACGAAAGAGCATCTCCTTTACTTTCCTTGTTGAAGTTGAAAATTTAAGTATCTAGCAGCTCATATGATTTAAGAGAGAAAATTTTACCTGAACACGAAAAATGCATGTGAATTTTATTTCTGTTTCTTCATCACCCACATAAATGATAATTTTTACAGGTTTTAAGTGTTATTCTTTAAATTTTGTTAAATTTTTAACTTGAGTAATCATTTCAGATAGACGTTTACAATTTTTAAATAAGTAACCATTTATCTTTAGTGGCATTAAAATGAAAAAGAAAAACTATTTCTCCTGCTATTCTTTGATATGTATAATAAATGTGTTTTTATTTAGTACTCCATTACAAATATTCTTATGTTTTTATGCAATTTTGATTTTTGTTATTGGTTTAAGGATTGTTAGTTTTGCTTATGAGTTCTGCAAATATAATTCTTGAAATCAATACAATATTGTAAGACAATAAATGAAGATGGACTCATTCATTCATTCATTTAGTTTCTGATTAAACAAATATAGTATTGCACTAGAATGACTTTACCAAGGATAATTATCTGTCTTTACACTTTTACTGTAGGTTAAGACATTAACCGAAGAATGTTCCAATAAGAAGGTATCAATTGATTCACTAAAGCAGAGACTTAATGTTGCTGTAAAAGAGAAGTCACAATATGAACAGATGTATCAGAAAACTAAAGAGGAGTTAGAAAAAAAGGTATGCTTTTAGATATTTTAGTCTAGATATGAAATATAAATGTCTTTTTCATTTTTAACATTGTCACTTTTATCTCCCCAAACTACCATGAGATAGTGAAAAACTTCATATAACTGCAAAGAACATTGTATCTCTATAAGAAATACCAAGCATTTGTTTAACATTAAATGTAATGCTTTATTAATGAAAATAAACAAAACCAACCACTAATTTTACCCAAATAAAAGTAAATAATATATGAAGTAATAAAATCTTTCCTTGTCTGATTTGTATAACATTCCAAATCTAGTCATGAAAAAATTGTTTTTATTTTATGATTACTGATTTTTGTAGGATCTCAAGCTTACTTTCCTGTTCTCAAAAATAAATGAGACTGAATCGGCAATGGCAGAAATTGAAACAGCAGCATCTAAACAACTTCAAGGATTAGCACTACAAAGTGAGCAGGTTCTGGAAGATGCACAGAAGAAACTGCTATTAGCCAATGAGAAAGTGGAAGAGTTCACCATATTTGTGAAGGTTTGAATTATTTGTGGCTTACAACTTTGTACTTTACTTCAGGCAGACTAGGCAGTGATCTACTTCAGATGATTTGGGTAAAACTGTGAAGATACTTCCTGCTTTTTTAACCCGCAAAGCATTTTCTACTCTTCTATGTGTCCCATTGCTCAAAATTGTGTCTGTGAAAGATTTATTTTTATAATTTGAATTTAAAATTTTCCACTCTGTGTAAGCTGCCTGTCATGGCCAGCCACGGCGCCGCGGGAGGAAAACTCTCGGAGGCAGAGTAAATCTATTACTACTTTTACTTCTACTTTCTTAGGGAGAGCTTAGAGAGAGAAAGAAAGATTTTTCTTCTTCTTAGAAAGAGCTTAGAGAGAAAGATTAGAGATAGCTTTTTCTTCTTCTTCTTCTTAGAGCTTAGAGAGAAAGAGAGAGAGATTGAAAGAGAGAGATTTCTTCTTTAGAGAGAGAGAGAGAGAGCTTAGCTTTTAGAGCTTCTTTCTTCTTTGTTCTTTCTTCTTTCTTCCTCGGGAGCCTCGGCCTGACTCTGACCAGGAATTACTTCTTCTATCTGGTTTCTCTTCTGTAACCGCTCTGCCTACGTTCTGGCCGCTCTGATTCTTTTCTTCTTCTCCAACCCGAACTCTTCTTCCGACCGAGCGACTGCATGACTGACTGAATGAATTCATTCTTCTCCTCTCCGACCGCTTTCACCCGGTTATATACCTTTAGCTTTGCGGGTGCCTCACGTGCATTTACAGGTGCGTCACATACATACTTATTATCAGGTGGAACTTATGGCTTCCAGCTGACCGCAATAGCCATCTCCCTAATTGGGGCTCCTTCAACTCTGGCCAGGCTTGGTGGCACACACCTGTAATTCCAGCGACTCAGGAGGCTGAGACAGGAGGTTTGCAAGTTTGAGACCAGTCTCAGCAACTTAGTGAGACCCTAAGCAACTTAGTGAAACCCTGTCTCAAAATAAAAAAGAAGAAGGGGCTGGTGATGTGGTTCAGTCATTAAGTGTGCTTGGGTTCAATCTTCAGTAGCAAAAATAAATAAATAAATTCACTCTTGGTAATGTTTTTCCTAATGTCAGTTCAGTAACAAAATTGTAGTAATCAAGATAGATTTGATATTTAAAAAATTAAGTCATTTCCACTCCAGTTTCATTTTAAAAATCACCCAAGCAAGAACAACAAACAGAAACATCATATTCATTGAAGCTAGGGGACAAGTTAAGTCCAGTCTACAAACTTCAAGACATGGAATGAATAAAGGAATGGTAGATGATTTAGTGGACCAAAGAGAAGACTACTTAAGTGCCTGCAGATAAATGATGGCAGAGGGTGTACCATCTAGAAATTACCTAAAAAGGTGAAGAACCCCCAAAAGGCTTAGGAACTGGCTGCTCAAGGAACCACCGAATCTTCAAATGATGGAGTAGGAGCAGATACGGAGCTTAATAGGTAGTTTGTTTGAAGTTTTCATAAGGAACTTAGAGACTTCTGGTCTATACTTTGATCCCATATGGTTAATAGTATTCTTCCCTTAACCTTCTGGAGAGGCCAAGGAGAAACAGCTCTGGATACAGAGTTAACACTAAGGGCTAGTGGTCTGCAATTGTTGTGCTTCCTTTAATTTTTGCTGAGAATTGTTTAAACTCTGTTCAGTGTCTTTTTTCTTTTTTGTATTGTCAGCAAGCAATCTTTTTTGCCACAAGATAGACCATGATGAGTTCCATTATAGCAGGGACAATATTTTATTAATGTTTTATCCTTACAGCACCATTCAGTGCTTTGCAAAGAATGGGAACACAATAATGATCACTAACTAATCAAATTGAGTTTTCATTAGGAATGTGAAATTTTAATGATAGTACTTTTGGCCCATAAAACTAAGAACAAAACAATTGATAGTAGGAAAGGAACTATTTCCTTTCTCCCCTTTCCCCTCAAATCTCAGTATTCTTTTTTTCCCCCAATCTTTGATGAGACTGAGTTCCCTACTCTTTTTGCTTCAGATGGCATGTAATATTAAAGTAGTCATATCCTAATACTATCTATGTATTTATACGTGTAAAATGTTTTTAATTTATGGAATCTTTTAGAAGTTTAAGTGTCCCCTTAGAGAGTAAAATTACATCACCACTTAATATCTTCTTTCCTAAAAGACCCAACACCATTTGAACCACTCATTCAGACCTTGCTATGAAAATACATATTAAATATAAGGTATATAATTCTAGATACATTAATGTTTATATTCTCAAATGAGTTCTTTTTTTTTAAGTCTCTCTTTCTAGATAGGTCAGTAGTTGGACATCTCTTAAGGCATTTGATAGAAAAGATATTCAGCTCAATATATATTAGAATTTTTAAAATGTTCTTAGCTATTGATCTTATTTATAAGTGATAACATTTCTGGGCTTATAGATTAGATATTGGTTAGCAAATAACTGGCATTATTTATAATGTTATATTCTTCATTCCCCTAAAAACAGGTGCCTACTACATTGTTGATCTAATCCTAAGGAAATACCTTACTTTGCTTCTTTGAAAATCAGAAATATTTTGGGAGTTTCTTATTAAAAAAAATACAAAATGAATGAAATAAAACATTTTATTTCTTTTAATGAAGGTTTCAATTGCTATGAAGTCAAGCTAATACCTCCCTCAGAGGATGCTGAATAATTGCAAAGCATTAATTTTAGTAAATGTAATTTTTCTTTTCCTAATTTAAAATTGTTTTCTTCCAAATGCTTGGTTATGATGCATAGTCTCATTGAATGTTGCCACTATTTTACCCATTATGTAGCACCATTTTTATTATGACTGTCAGCTTCATCAACTTTTGTTTTCCTGTTTTGTATTCATCCTAGGGTCAGACCCAATAAGCTGCATTTTATAAGTGATTATAACTAAGTGATTATTATATGTAAACAGCTTTAGAAACACAGCCTTAAACTTTTTTAACAATTGAATCTATATAACAAAATACTTAACAGTTTGACACTATGGTAACACCCTTTACAACTCATAACTTATAATGGCAATTTGACATATATATTTTCTTAACTGTGTTTTAGGGCCATGTTTAGTTAACACTAGTACCACTTCTGGTGTTTAATTCATTTTTCTAATCAATGACCACTAACAAATTAATACCAAACCCAGAAATATTGGCGAAGATTGGTTGGTTGGGTGTTAAGAAAGGGCTGATCAGCATCTTTTTCTTCATTATGTGGATGACCCTAGGACTAGAATAATTGCTTAGGAGTCACCATCTGAAGCAGCATACCATCAGTGACTTCCTAAATCCTGTTGTATTAGTTACATAAGATCTAAGCTTTCACCTTTATAAAGAGTTAAGATCTTTCATAATTGAACACTATTCTGCCTAGAATCTAATCTTCCCCACTTCTCTCCAACTTTTGCCCATATTGGACTTATTTCTCTGGCCTTTGCTCAAGTTCTGCTTTTCACTCAAAATGCCCTCCCCTCTCTCCCCTTTGCTTTCTCCTTTCAGATTTAGCTCAGTGTCTTCTTCTTACATGAACAATCAATCCCTTTAACTCTGTGCTTAAAAGGATAGAGCTCAACTCTGCCACTTACTAGCTATGTGATCTCAGGCAAGTGACTTTATCATCTGCATCCAGTTCCCCCATCTATAAAATGATTGTAATAATTGAACATACCTGTGGTTAGAATTTAAATCAGTTATAGGCAATGAGAAGAGTGCCTAATATAACAAAAGAGCTAAATATCAATGATTTTTATGTTGCTGCTGTTGTAATAATAGTAGTAGTAGGATTGTTCTTATTTATTTTTCTGAACATTTTTATGTGTAACTCATAAATTAACATGTGTAAACTCTTGTATTTTTCTTTTTATTTCAAGTAGATTATAGCCAACTTGAGGCCAGAAGCATTGATATTTGTTTTCCTCATAGTATGGGCACCTAACTTGGCTTATTAAATTCTTGAGGTATTTATCTTGTATCTGCTTCAAGAATGGTCCTAGATGCATATCTATTGCTCATACTAAAAACTCTACAAAGACAAGAACTGTGTACATTCCTTAATGAACATGGTTAATGAATTTATATTATTCTTACATAGAACATTATAATCATCAGAACTCATTCTATACAGAGCTTATTAGGGTATCATATACACAAAAGTACTTAATAAATATTATTAGTAGTATTAATAGTACTAATGTTTGTTCTGGCCCTGTTGTGGAATGTATGTTCCCTTTAGTCTTTTCATTTATTCATAGGGCACAACCAGATTATAGAAGAGGTGGTATAGCCATCTGTTCTAGATCTAGTCTTGAATACAGAATTTTGCCCTGGGGTGAAATCAAGTGTTTTGAGCATCTGGGCTGGATATATGTGGCAGATCTGAGGCTTTGAATTCTCCTAATAACTGAATAAAACACACTAGGGAAATTTCTAGAAGTATTTGCTCAGTTTGACTCAGCCCTAATATATAGGCTACTTAATGTGCTTGTATGTAATAGTCATATGCCAAATCCCACCTTCTCGATGTTTTTTTTTTTTTTTTTTTGTTAACTACAAAATACATAACAGCCAAAAAACAATATTTAGCTACAAGCATAAGTTGTTTCATTATCAATATATGCTTGCTTTGATGAGATTTAGTCTGATATTTGGGGCATATAAATGTCTTGCTTCTTTATTATAAACATTTATGAAGCATTACAATTTTATTTTCACATACAGTTGTTCATTCTTTGGCACAGATCTAGCTTCTTAATTGTGATTTCTAAACAGTTCTGTGGTATACTTTGACTTTAATTAACTCTCTTAATCCTATCATTATACTGAAAAAGGAAAATTACAAATGTTTTCAGAGAAAGGTTCTTAATAAAATGTATTACCTTATTATATCACAATAAAACTGAAAATCTTTAAAAGCACACACATAATACTTGTTTACTCCCTATCTCTTGCTATGTAAGGCCCTACACCACCATGGGATCCTGCAGAAAGACCATCACCCAGTGCAGCCTCTTAACCTTAGATTTCCAGAACAATGATTCAAAACCCTTTTTCTTTATAATTAAAAAAGTTATTAAAAACACATTAATTCTTCAGGAAACTATGATGAAAATGGTGACTCCAGAGTATCTGAATAGCCAATTCACAACTTCTTACAGTCTAATCTTACTGAAAAAAAAAGTCCAATTAATCCATAATAATTCAATGCAACTCAAAATTGCAAGTAGCTAGTTAACACAGACAAAAACGCTCATTGATAAAGACTGGAAAACTAAATTTAAAAACACTGGAATACTAGAAACAATAAGATCAAAATGGAATAGTTTACTTTCTGTTTCCTGAACACCACTTCTGGTTGCTTGCAATAAATTATAAAGATTTTCAATTTTATAAATTATAAATGAGTACCTGTAAGTAGAAATGTACATCCAAGAAAATATTCTTATTTTGAAAATGTCTTTGGATGTTGGGACCATTCTTAATCATTAGAAGGGACAAAAAATGGGGGTATTTCATATTGATTATAATGAATAGTATGCAAAGAAAATGTAAAAGTCATGAATCTTTATGACCCTGAAATCATGATAAACAAAATTTGATACCAATATAAAAATAAATTGGTGAATCCATAGATATATTTACTATAATGTAGTATATTTAATCTACTGTACTCAGAAATCAATAGTTCAAATAAACAAAATGTAGCTCTTTTCAAATCTATCTGTAATATTCACAGAAGCCATTTACATCTTAAGCCACAAAGTTCAATAAGCTCAAAAAGCAAAAGTCATTTGGCTATTTATTATGCATGTGACATAATATAACTATGATTTAACAAAATAAGAGGCCAAAATTTATCCACTTAGACATCCCAAACTTCTCTGATTTAGAGTTAGAAGAAATAATAAGTGAGTTCATGAACTGGTTCAAAATAAACAGTGAAAATATCAAACCTTTGAAATCTAGACAAAGTTTCACTTTCAAATCAAAATACTTGTGAAAAAATAATAAATAAATGATAAAACAACAAAAAAATGAAATCAGGGAGGAATTCGCAGGAATCTTAAATTGTGTACATAATGCATTTTTCTTTATAAACATATTTGATAAGGTCCTACCTTGACAGAGGGCCAAACTGATATTTCTGCTCAACTATACCATACAACCTGGGCCTCAACCAACCAGGGAGCCCAGCTAGCCATACCACATTCCTGTGCAGCCCAGCCCAGAGTCTTGCCCATTTTACAAGCACAACCTAGTCCAAACTTGGGCAAAGAGACCAGCCATCAACCCTCCCAAAGCACAAAACACAACCCATGACCCCACCTGATCATAGAGCTCAACCTACAGCCCCACTCAAATATGGAACAAAACCTGTGGTCTCCCTGACTAAAGGATGACTGGTAACAACCCTGACTAAACATGAATTAAAGCCAGCAACCCCATCCAGGCAGGGAACACACCCAGTGACTCCACCCAACCACAGGGTATAGCTTGTGGCTCTCACTGATCATGGAGCTCAGTGTATCCCTACCTGAACATGGATTTCAGTTAGCAAAATCCCTTGACCACTACCCCAGCAAGGTGCAAATATGGAGACTAGCCCTCTCCTGCTGACTAGGGGCAGTCATGGAGCCTAGCCAGCAACTCAGTCGGATTGTAAATCTCAGCCAGCAGCTCCACCTAACCACAGAGTATGGGCAGCATGCCTGCCCAAGTAGAGAACTTGACAATGAGCACTGCCTGCTCATGGATGCCTGCTGGCCCATCTAGACCTAAAATTTGGACTTACTGGTAAAGGCTTTTTTCTGCCAAAATCAGTCTGTAAATGTTCGAAGCAGTGGCTGCTTTGTAAAATGTGAGAACACCAATGTAAGGAAATATGATTGTGAAGAATTAGGATAAAATAACACCATTAAAGAAATTTAATAAACTTCAATGACTGACCCTAAAGAAAAGGAGATCTATCAACCAAATAACAATTCATATACAGTTATCTTAAAGAAGTTAAGTGAACAATAAAAAAAAACATAACAGATAACTAGATGAAATTAGAAAAACCATGCATAAGCAAAATGTGAAGTTCAGCAAGGAAATAGGAAACAATTTTTTAAAAAAGAATCCTAGAGATAAAGAATACTGAGACTGAACTGAAAAATTCAATAGGGAACTTCAATAGCATACTTGATGAAGCATAAATAAGATTCAGTAAAATCAAAGGTGTATCATTTGAAATTATTCAGTCAGAGAGGCAAAGAAAAAAGAATGAAAAAGAGTGAAGAAAACCAAACAACTTATAAGAAACCATCACATGAAACAATATATACATTGTAGACATTTTAGAAAGGAAAGAAAAAAAAAAGTGATATAAAGGCCATTCAAAGAAAAAAATGACAACTCAAAATTTGGAGAAAGTGACATGCAGTTTCATGAGACCCAGAAGTCCCCAAAAGACTGAACATGAAAAGTCTACCATAGGAAACTTATAATTAAATTGTGAAAATTCAAGAACAAAGAGAAGATTTTGAAAGGAGCTAGAAAAAAAGTAACTCATCACATGTAAGGGAGCCATGATAAGAAAGGGAGCCCCCATAAGACTATCAGGGGATTTCTCAGCAGAAATTTGCAGTTCAGGAGAACATAGGATGATATGTTTCAAATATTGAAAGAAAAAAGCTGACAATCAAGAATATTCTAGCAAAGCTGAGGGATAGATAAAAATTTTGTCAAACAAAAGTAGAGGGAAGGCTGGGGTTGTGGCTCAGCGGTAGAGCACTCACCTGGCACATGTACAGCCTGGGTTCTATCCTCAGCACCACGTAAAAATAAACGCATTGTGTACAACTAAAGCAAACAAATAAATATTTTAAAAAAAGTAGAGGGAGTTTATGACCACTAGACATGCCTTCCAAAGAACTCTGAAGAGAGTTCTTCAGGCTGAAACAAAAGAACTCTAATTAGTAAATCTAAACATAGACTCTGAGTCAGAATTCTATAATGGTGTAATGGTGTTACAAAGAGCACAAAGTTAAGTCTTAAATGTTTTAAAAAATTATTAAAAACATGTAATGACAATAATTTGATATTAGATATACAATATAAAAATATAAATTATAACAACTTCTAAAATATGAGGGGAGGAGAAGTAGAAGTGTTGATATTTTGTATCTGATCAAAATTAACAGCTTAAAAGAGAAAGTTATAGCTGTCAGATATTTTATATAAGCCTCATGATGTTGACAAAGGAAAAAATCTGAACTAGACACACAAATGATTAAAAGAAAGGAATCAAAGCATGCAGCAACAAAAAGTTATCAAATTCTAAAGACAGACACCAAGAGAGGAAGAAAGAATGAAAAAACTACAGTCATAAAAACAACAACAAAATGGAAATAGTAGTTCTTACATGTTAATTATGACCTTAAATGTAAATAGACAAAACTTTTCAATCAAAAGACATTAAGTGACTGAGTGGATTAAAGTTAAGATCCAGCAGTGTGCTTCCTATAAGGCACTCCCTTTAGGTTTAAAGAGACACATAGGCTGAAAGTGAAGGAAAGGAAAAAGATGTCCATACATTTGTAATCAAAAGAGAGCACAAATGGCTATATTTATAGCAGACAAAATAAACTTTAATAGACAGTCAAAAGAGAAAATGAAGGTCATATCATGGTAGAGGGATCAATTCATCAAGAAGATATAATAATTATAAATATGCACCAAAGTGTGGAACACTTAAAAACATAAATCCTGTCAAAACTGAAAGGAGAAATATGCAGCAATACAGTAATATCAATAGTACTTTGCTACCCTCTTCTCAAAAACAGAGATGCCATCCTGACAGAAAAACCACTAAAAAATAGTAGATTTGAACAACACTATAGATCAAATGGTCCTAACATCCAAAAGCAGCAGAATACACATTCTCTTCAAGTCAAAGTAGAATTTTCTCCAAGATAGTTTGGATGTTAGGCCACAAAAGAGATCTTAGTAAATTCAAGAAGACTGAAGTCATATCACTTTTCTTTTCTGACCACAATAGTATGAAACTACAAATCAATAATAGGAGGAAAACTGGAAAATTCACACATATCTACAAATTAAATATACACGCCTAAACAATTTTATTCAAAGAAGAAATCAAAAGGGAAATAAGAAATTGAGGACCAAGAAAATAGAAACACAACATACCAAAATTTAAGGAATGCAGCAAAGCATTATAAAGACTATAGCTATATTGGGCTGGGGTTGTGGCTCAGCGGTAGAGCGCTCGCCTAGCATGTGCACGGCCCGGGTTCGATCCTCAGCACCACGTACAAATAAACGCATTGTGTATAACTAAAGTAAATAAATAAATATTTTTAAAAAAAGATTATAGCTATAAACACCTACATTAAGTGAAAATTATCAAATAAACACCTAACTTTATTTCAGAGAGACAAAAAATGAAAAACTAAGTGCAAAGCTTTCAGAAAGAAGGAAATAATAAAGCTTAGAGAAGAAATCAGATAAAGTATAGAAAAATATTACAAAAGATGAATGAAATGAGAGCTGATTTTTTAAAAAGAAAACTGATATATGTTTAGTGAGGTTAATCAAGAAAAAGAAGACTCAAATGAAATTACATAGAAAAAGGAAATACTATAATTGATATCAGAAAAATATAAAGAATCATAAGAGAATACTGTGAACAAATACATGCCAAGAAATTAAATAACTTAGAAGAACTGGAAACTCCTAATAACATACCACCTACCAAGACTGAATCATGAAGAAATAACAGAATCTGAACAGACAATTGCAAATAAAGCAACTGCATTAGTAATAAAAAACTTCCCAAGAAAGGAAATCCCAAGACCATATGGATTTCTTAGCAAACTTTGCCAAACATTTAGAAAAAATGGATGCCAGTCTTCCTCATACTCTTCCAAAGTATTGAAGAAGAGGAAATACTTCCAAACTTAATTTACATAGCCAACATCAGATAAGGATACTACAAGAAAAGACAATTACAACACAATGTCATTGATAAACATAGATACAAAAGTTCTCAACAAAATACTAGCAAACTGAATTAAACAGAACATTAAAAATACCATCCATCATGATCAAGTGGATATGCAAAGATGATCCCTGGATGAAAGGATGGTTCAGCCATGTAAATCAATAAATGTGATACATCACATATTAGTAGAATGAACAATAAAAGTCATATGATCATGCAATAAATGTAGAGAAAGCATTTTACAAAATCACCCCTTTGTGATAAAAAATTTCAACATATCGTACAAGGAATGTACCTTAACAAAAGCCATATTTAACAGCAAACATCATATCAATGGTGAAAAGCTACAAGTGGTTCCCCTTAAGATTAGGAACAAAACAAAAGATATCCATTCTCACCACTTTTAGTCAACATACTACTGGAAGTCCTTGCTAGAACAATGAGACAAGAAAAGAAAAGGCATCCAAATCATGACAGAAGGAAAATTGTCCGTTTATAGATGACATGATTGTTTATACAGACAACTCTGAAGACTCCACCAAAAACTATTGGTATAAATGAATTCAGTAAAGTTGTAGGTTACAAAATCAACTTATAAAAATCAGTGTGTTGGGCTGGGGATACAGCTCAGTTGGTAGAGTGGTTGCCTTGCATGCACAAGGACCTGGGTTCAATCTCCAGCACCAAAAACAAAAAAAAAAAGAAAAGAAAAAGAAAACAGTGTGTTTTTACAAACTCTGAAAAAAAAAGAAGAAAAACAATTCCATTTATAATAGCACCAAAGCAAAAAACTTTGAGTAAATGCCAAGAAAATGAAAGATCTGTTTAACTGAAAAAAATGTAAGTCATTGATGAAAGCAATTTAAAAAGATAAAAATAAATGGAAAGATACCCTATATTCATGGACTAAAATAATTGATATTGTTACAATGTCTTAGTACTAAAGATGATCTATAGATTTAATTCAGTTCCTATGAAAATCCCAATGACGTTTTTCACAGAAATGGAAAAAAATGATAAAATTCATATGGAACCACCAAATATGCCTTAAATTGATTAAGGAATGATGAACAAGAAAAGTAGTTGGAGGCATTAAGCCTTTTGATTTGAAATGATTACAAAGTTCTTCTAATCAAAACAGTATGCTAAAAACAGACACATAGACCAATAGAACAGAATAAAGAGCTCATATAAACACATGAATATATGGTCAACTAATATTTGACAATAGAAAGCATAGGCACTTCAATAAATGATGTTGTTGAAACTGGATACCCACATGCAAAAGAATGAAATTGGACCCCTATCTTTACCACTCACAAAAGTAAATGGATTAAATACTTAAATACCAGATCAAAAACCTTGACTCCTGAAAGAAAACCTAAGGAACAAACTCTTTGGCCTTGGTCTTGGCTTTTTTTTATGACACCAAAAGCACAAGCAACAATA
Organism: Tamias sibiricus; assembly: GCA_025594165.1. Taxonomy (NCBI): domain Eukaryota; kingdom Metazoa; phylum Chordata; class Mammalia; order Rodentia; family Sciuridae; genus Tamias; species Tamias sibiricus. Next base: position 166,081,216 of record CM046657.1, read on the forward strand.
GCAGAAATAAATGGAATTGATTAAAAGAAGCAACAATAGCAGAAATAAATGGGACTAAAAGACCATCACAACAAAGAAAACAATCAAAAAGTTAAAATGTAACTAGGAAATTAGGGAAAATTATGTATCTGATAAAGGTTAATATCCATAATATATAAGGAGCTCATACAATTCAACAAAAATACTGCAAATAATACTAATAAAAACCAAGCAAAGGCCCTGAATAGAAATATTTCCACAGAAGATTGCAGATGGCCAACAGGTACATGAAAAAAGAAAAACTCAACATCATAAATCATAAAGAGAAAGCTCAACATCATAAACATCAGGGAAATGCAAATCAAAACTGCTCTTTAAGCCGGGCGCGGTGGTGGACGCCTGTAATCCCAGCAACGGTGAGGCACTGAGCAACTCAGTGAGACCCTGTCTCTAATAAAAACACAAAAAAGGGCTGGGGATGTGGCCCAGTGGTCAAGTGCCCCTGAGTTCAATCCCCGGTACCACAAAAAAAAAAAAAAAAAAAAAAACCTGCTCTTTGGAGTAGAGCTGGGGATTGACCAGGAAAGGACAAAGGTGGATATTTTAGAGTGATGGAACAGTTCTTTACTTTGATCTGGGTGGAGATTACCCAAAGTTTCATTTGTAAAAGATCATAAAACTATGCAATTGAGACAATGATGGGGTTGGAGTTGTAGCTCAGTGGTAAAGCACTTGCCTAGCATGTGTGAGGCACTGGGTTTGATTCTCAGCACTGCATATAAATAAATAAAATAAATGTCCATCAACAACTAAAAAAAATATTTTAAAAAATGACTTAATGCATCTCACTCTACATAAATTATACTTCAAAAGTAATAAACAAGTATAAATATTCATCTTTTGTTAATGATATGCATGCTAAGGGATTTAGGCTTGAACTGGATAGATATCTTCAACTTTGAAATGCATCAACAAAGTAAGATAGATTGATAGATGAATTGCTGCATGATAAAGCAAGGATAGGAAACGTCAATACAAATGTTTTAGTATATAGATGGTAAATATCTGTGCACAGAACAACTTCATTCAACTTTTTGCATGTTTGAATTTTTGCATAATAAACATATTAGAAAATGCCCTAGGGAGAATTCAGACTTGAATTTAGAGAGAGAAAACCAAAATCATCATTTGCTCCTTACTCCCCTGGAATCATGCAACAAACAAACAAAAATAATGAGAAACTAAAATTCTATACCTCTTTACAATAAAACTATATTATAACTAAAACTCTACGTATCAAATATGGAGAAAACAGCCAAAAGCAGGTAAGAACAAACAACACCATGCAAGAAGCAGCAGAGAAAATATACAGAAAAGACCTATCTGAAGAAAGCAATTTTTCTTGCAGCCAACAAAAGGATTACTTATATATTCTAGAGATTAGTGCTCTATCTGATATGGGCCAAGGAACTGAACAGACACTTCTCAGAAGAAGATACACAATCGATCAACAAATACATGAAAAAATGCTCAACCTCTCTGGCAATTAGAGAAATGCAAATCAAAACCACTCTAAGATTTCATCTCACAGCTGTCAGAATGGCAGCTATTAAGAACACAAACAACAATAAATGTTGGAGAGGATGTGGAGAAAAACGCACACTCATACATTGTTGGTGGGACTGCAAAATGGTGCAGCCAATATGGAAAGCAGTATGGAGATACCTTGGAAAACTTGGAATGGAACCACCTTATGACTCAGCTATCCCACTCCTTGGTCTTTACCCAAAAGACCTGAAAACAGCATATTACAGGACACAGCTACATCAGTGTTTATAGCAGCACAATTCACAATAGCTAAACTGTGGAACCAACCTAGATGCCCTTCAGTAGATGAATGGATAAAGAAAATGTGGTATATACACACAATGGAATATTACTCAGCAATAAGAGAGAATAAAATCATGGCATTTACAGGAAAATGGATGGAGTTAGAGAATATAATGCTAAGTGAAGTTAGCCAATCCCAAAAAGCCAAATGCCAAATGTTTTCTCTGATATAAGGAGGCCAATTCACAGTGGGGTTGGGATGGGGAGCATAGGAGGATTAGAGGAACACTAGAATGGCCAATGGGGAAGGAGGGGAAGGGAGGGGGCAAAAGGGTGAAGGAAAAAAAAAAAGATGGTAGAATGAGATGGATATCATTACCCTAAGTGCATGTATGAAGTAATGAATGGTGTGAATATACTTTGCATACAACCAGAGATTTGTAAAAAAGTGCTCTATATGTGTAATATGAAATGTAATGCATTCTGCTATCATTTATAACATCTTAAAATGAAAAATAAATATTTTTTTAAAAAGGCTTACTTATAAAAACAAAAACAATGAAATAGAATTCATCATCAGAAAAAAAAAAAAAAAAAAACCTTAAGTTTATATATAAAATTCCACTTGCCTGGAACATAGCCCAGGCCCCTCTGCCATGTAATTTTCTATCAATAGGGGGTCTAGGAAAATCTGCTGTCTCTCAAAATGAGTCCTGGAAAAGGATCCAGCACAATATCTCCACAAACATATTAGAATAAAAATGAAGGAAAAAAATGAGAAAAGAAGTTTTACCAGGAGCTGTAGAGCAAATGAAAATATTTTATTATGAGTAAGAAATATTTATGATGTAATTTCTTCTAAAAAGTACCAGGTACTTTTAGTGCAAAGCAGAAATAAATGCAAGAACTTGGGAAAATGATGAGAGAATTGGAAAAGATGAAAGCAAGCTGGCAGATTAAGCAAGGAGTAAAAGAAAATACAGTTATTTCAGAAAAAATATTTTGATAGGTGTGAGTGTGTGTGTGTGTGTGTGTGTGTGTGTCAAATTGTACACTTTAAATATGTTGAACTTACTGCAATTTAATTATACCTCCCACAGTGAGTTAAAAAAAAAAAAAAAAACTGAGGCTAGGGTTGTGGCTCAGCGGTAGAGCGCTCACCCAGCATGTGCGCTTCCCTGGGTTTGATCCCCAGCACCATGTAAAAATGAAGGCATTATGTACAACTAAAGCAAATAAATAAATGTTTAAAAAAAACTGACAGAAACAACAACACGGAGGGGCTAGGTTGTGGCTCAGTGGTAGAGCACTCGCCTAGCACATATGAGGCCCTGGGTTTGATCTTGAGCACACATAAAGCATAAATAAAAGTATTGTGTGCATCTACAACTACAAAAAAAATTTTTTAAAAAAGAACAATGCAGATGAATTTTTAAAATGTATTGTTAACTGAAAGAAACTAGATATGAAGGAGTATAAGAAATACATAGTGTTTTTCTGTTTGTATATCATCTAAACAGCAAGCAAAATTAAGATCATAAATCAGAAACACTTGCTTTTGTGGGGTGGGGAGGAAATAATTAAGAAAGAGCAACAGGGAAATTTCTGGAATATGAAGATTTTATATGATTTGAGCAGGTTCGTGGTTATACAGATGGATACATCTTTCCAAACTCATTAAATTCTTAAAATCTATGCACTATTTCATTCTAATTATGATGACAAACGGGTTTATGGAGCACATGACAAAGATTCAATATATGTATAATTGGAGTCTACAGAAAACAAATCTAAAATAATGGACTACAACAAATATATTGAAATGTATAACCCAAAAACAATTTTCAGAAATAAACTTAAAAGAACATAAAATGAACCAGGGAAAACTGATTTAAAATGCCATGCCCTAGATATATTCTAGTCAAGATTCTGGACTTGAAAAGATAAATAAGTATAATACTGTTAAACATCTCCTTTTCCCTCATTCCACTTCCCTAAGTTCCTGCACACAGATTTTCATCTCAAAATTTTTTTTCCAGGATTCCAACTTGAGATACATTAAAAAGAATATCTCAATTTTGAAAGATAGGAATGGTAAATTTTCTGTTTACAGTACAAATAACATTAATACTTATTTTAAATAAGTTATATATATACATATGTATATATATATGCATAAACTGTTTATGAATAGTATAGGTAATGCAATAAAAACTGAAATTGCTCATAAAACCACAGAAGTCACTAGGTTTTAAAAAATCAGTTCTTGCATAAAAAGGAAATCTGAAAAATTGCAGAATGTCCCTACAAGAATAATACTCTAGAATTATCAGAACCTGTAGGATACAGTTAAAACAGTGCTCAATAAAATTTTATAGCCTTATATATTTAAATTAATAAAATTAGAGAAGAAAAAATGAAAATAAACATTAAACTATATGAAAAACAACCAGAATCTGAAGACAAAATAGAAATAAATGAATTAAAATCTATAGAATTAATAAATAAATTTAGGAATTCGCAGGGAGCAATAAAATGGATAAACTTTTAGCTTACTTAATTTGGGAAAAAGAAAGCACAACCATACAAAGTAAGAAGTGAAAAGTGAAAATAACCATAGATGCAGGGGGGAAAAAATCATGATAGACTACTTAGCTCAACACTGTGCAGATAAATTTGAAAGATATGAAATGGATAATTTTCTAGGAAAATATGATGTGTCAAATCTCACCCCTGAACAAACAGAAAACCAAAACTAATTATCTAAAAGCTATCTTCCCCTGCAATAAATACTAGACCAAATGCAAGTGAGTGCAATCACATCAGTAAAGAGCAGATAAATCTGGTCTCATTAAAACTGCTGTAGAATACAGAAAAAATATATCATCTAAACTTTTTTGGTAGATTGTATAAAATAAAAATGGATCAATTTCATATCAGTGCAGAAAGATAAAGTATTAACAAATAGAGTTCAGCAACAAATCAAAAAATAACATGCTACAACCAAATGAAGTTTATTCTAGAAATGAAAAGACAATTCAAAATTAAGAAAGTTATTAATAATTCTATAATAGATTTATATGGAAAATAATATGATAGCCTATATGATTACTAAAATGGTTTTCAGACAATGTAGAATCCATTTCTATAAGAAATGTAAATAAAATATACTTTCTTTATATATTAAAATCTAGCTATTGCAACTCAAACTTAGTGTAGTGTTTCCTATGAAATAAAGAGATCCACCCTTAAAGCAGGAACAAGTATGTCCATCAATATTGCTATTTAATATTGTTAAGAAAATACTTTATCTGTGAAATAAGAAGAAACTGGAGTTTTAATAAATGGGAAAATAGGAGATAATCTATCATTCTTTTCAGAAGTGATTGAATTAGAACAACAAAGAGGAAACAACTACAAAAAACTCCTATAGCAAATGAGAAAAGTAGTAAGCTAAATATATGTTAACAGTCTTTGTATGTAGAGGCTATAATCAGTATCAGAAACTGCCAGAGTAATATAAAACAAAATGCCCAGGAGTAAACTAGATCTGTTAAGAGAGTACTTTAAAATAATGCTTAGAAATAAAATAAAGACTTTAACAAATGGAAAAGAACACAATGTTCTTTGATTAGGAAGACTCAGCATCTTAAAATTTTAAAATTAGGGCTAGGGCTGTAGCTCAGTGGTAAAGCGCACGTGTGAGGCACTGGTTCAACCCTCAGCACCACATTAAAAAAAAAAAAAAAAAAAAAAAAAAACATAAAAAGATATTGTGTCCATTTACAACTAAATTTTTTTTTTTTAAATGTTAAAATTATCCAAATGAGGGCTGGGGTTGTGGCTCAGCAGTACAGCGCTCGCCTAGCATGTGCACAGCCCAGGTTCGATCCTCAGCACCACATAAAAATAAATGCATTGTGTACAACTAAAGCAAATAAATATTTTTTTAATTATCCAAATGAAATTTAACATAACTCAAATAATATTAGCAGTAAGACTTGGGGCAAGAGGCGGGAATCCAGACAAGTTGAATCTGAAATTCATATGGAAAATTAAGCAAACATTACCAAGAAAAATCTGGAAAAGAAGGGTAATGATGGAAAGCTAGCTCCAAAAGATATAAAATTGATCATAAAGTCTCACTAATTGAAATATATTATAAAATTTTACTCAAAGAATGGGAATCCCAGAAGCTCAACTAAACACATGGAATCCACTGGGGGGAGGGGCATGAAATTGCATTTGAAAGTGAAAAATCAAAACTAAAATAGCAAGGAAAAAAATCATGAATTGAACATGCCTTGATTATACCTCATAGTGGAGATGCTTTTTAAAGTATACCACCTACTTCAAAAATGAGAAAGAAAGAGATTTATACATCAGAGTCCATAAAAAGTTAAACATATTTTTCTTTGGTATAAAACCCTATTATTGTCAAAATAAAAAGAACAGATTATGAAAAATGAAATACATAAAACAGAAAAATATAATTTCCATAATATGTAAAGAACTCTTACAAATTATTAAGAGAAGCAGGAAAAGTGACAAAGAAAATACAATTATCTCAAGGTGATTCTCAACTTCATTTATAACAAGAGAAATGAAACTTTAAAGTACAGTGAAAAATGTCAACCTGGGTCAGTGGTGCAAGCCTGTAATCCCAGCAACTCTGGAGGCTGAGGCAGGTGGACCTCAAGTCCAAAGCCAGTCTTAGCAATTTAGCAAGGCTCTCAACAACTTAAGGAAAACCCCTTCTAAAAATAAAAAGGGCTGGGGATGAATGTGGCTCAGTGGTGAAGCACCCCTGGGTTTAACCCCTGATGCCAGGAAAAAAAAAAAAAAAAAAAAAAAAAAACAGTAAAAAATCAAATACTACATTAAAACATCAGATTGATGTTTTGCTAATGGTGTGGAGAAACAGGTACTTTCATGTAGAGGTATAAATTGGTAGTGTCTTGGAGGAGAAATGGGAATAAAATTAAGTAACAGCTATCAAATTACAGTTATGTGAGCACAATTATTTACTGCAGTGAGCTAGCAAAGGATTGAAAACAACTCAAACATCTAACTAACCTGCTCTCAGCTCACAAGACACAGAACTCTCCATCCAGAGTAAAGACTTTTTCTTATGCAAATGTAGGAGTGATATAGCTTTGCACTTGTTGATTTCTCAAAGGGGGAATTTAGAGACTTTGGTGAGGCAATCCTAGCTTTTTTAGGATTTGTTTTCAATCCCTTATTGCTTGGCTTGCCTATACTTCATTTAATTGAACTTTTACCCTACTTTTCTTTCTCAAGTCCTTCCAAAGCCATTTCTAATTCAATTTTAGTAAAATAGAAACAACCCTTCTTTCTCATCATCTTTCATCAGTTTATGTAATAAATTAAATGAATTATGTCAACTAATATATACACATTTAGGAATCCATAGAACTGATTTTTGGTATCAGGTCAATTAGCAGGTCATTGTGCTTTAATCATGACTAAAAGTAGCCTGCTTGCTATAATCATTCACCAATCAAGATACCAGATGGTGTACTGAAAGAGAGGTTGGCGAGCTTTGATTAATCCAGAAAGTTGGTTAAGTCACTTAAGAAAGGTTTTTTGTTTGTTTTTACATATTGACATGATGTAATCTATTATATTCCAAAACAAATAAAATTGGAATAATCCTTAAGAAAAGATTAGCTAGGTTGTAGCCCAGTGGTAGAGTGCTTGCCTAGCATGTGTGAGGTACTGGGTTTGATTCTCAGCACCACATAAAAATAAATAAAGGTCCACCAATAACTAATAAAATACTTTAAAAAGAAAAGATTAGCTAGTATTTTCACATTTTAATGTTTAGACTGGTTTGTCTTCATTATAATTTCCATATGAGAGCCCCTTTCTTTCTAATATGTTGCAGGCTTTGGTCAAAGAGTTACAAAATGATGTCCATGTGATAAGGCAACAAAACAGAGAGCTTAAGAAAATGCAGAAAAACAGGAACACTTGTAAAACCTCAGCCCGTAAAGCCCAGACCTTGGCAGCTTCTATCCTGAACATTTCTCCATCAGACTTAGAGGAAATATTGGAGACAGAAGATGAATTGGTAAGATCATTTAAATATCTTTAATAATGGGATTATTAAACATTGATTTAAGTACATGTCTTTATTTTGTTCTTAGAATTCGATCTTTAAGATTATATTCATGAAGATAGGATTGTTAAGGTGCCAATGAAAGATATACACTGAGTATTAACCAACTCAAAAAACCTATAGGGAAATTTAATTTGTAATATAGAAATGAGTCAGTGCAGTTAACCTTTCAAATTGCTTGTTTGTTACTCAGACAAGTTACAGTTTCTTATCTTCTCCATTTTCTTTAATATAGTTCATCATTATATTTCATGTAAGCAAGTATTTTTTTAAAGGTTTATTTTGGCTCACAGTTTTATTTATGTGGTGCTAAGGATCAAACCTAGGGCCTCACACATGGAGAGGAGCACTTTACTGCTGAGCCATAGCCCTAGCCCCTAAGCAAGTATTTTTAATTAAGCCAGTTTGAATGGATTTAGTTACACTGAGTCACCATTGATTTGACAAAAATCTCCTATGTGAGATTTTTTAAAAGAAGTAAGTTTACTGGCTTTCCTGCCTTAATCCAAAGTTACTGTTAGTCAATATATATTTTGAAAATATAATGGTGAAAAATACATTTACTGTTGTGTTTTTTTTTGTTTGTTTGTTGTTTTTTTTTTTTTTTTTTTTTTTGTGGTACCGGGGATTGAACTCAGGGGCACTTGACCGCTGGGCCACATCCCCAGCCCTTTTTTGTGTTTTTATTAGAGACAGGGTCTCACTGAGTTGCTAAGTGCCTCGCCATTGCTGAGGCTGGCTTTGAACTCGCAATCCTCCTGCCTCAGCCTCCCAAAGTGCTGGGATTACAGGCGTGCACCACAGCGCCCGGCTACATTTACTGTTTTAACTTGGGTAAAATGCTCCTGTCTGAGTGAACTACCTGCATAAAGTTCAGGTCTTCAGTAGCACCGTATCCCTTCCTGCTGAACACTGTGTTTTAACATAGTTACCACCATATAAAGAGTAGAATCACATCTATGCACAGTATTCTATGAAACCTTTGAAGGATATTTGGTCTTGTTCTGCCTCTGAACTTTAACATGAATATTAGATTTCTTTTATTGTTTGAAAAGGTTAAAGAGATGATAGCACTAAGAATATCCCAATAAATATTTGCCCAAATGAATAGATAAAATGATAAACTTAAATGTTTATGTGAGATTATCCTCCAGCTCCCATCAGCTTCTAAAAGATCTGGAGTAGAACAGATCTACAATTTGTAAAGGCTTTTTAACTTCCAAGAATTCTTTGAAAGGAAGTCAAAGGAATTCTGTGGAGATTATTTTTATCTGATAGGTGAATGGAATGGTAAATTATCAGTTTTCTATCTTCAGTCTGTCACAATGTTTATGACTTTCTACCAAATTCTGGACTTTGAAGTAGTACTATCAAATACGACACATGAAAGATAATGGTACTTCTACCAAGGGTATTAACCATTTTTGAGACATTTAGTTAAAATATGTTGATTAATAATGAAAAACTTAGCCAAATATTGAGGCCTCTACTATTACCTAGGAGTTTTAACATGCAGATTTAGCAAACTCCCTTGTGGGGGTGTGTCTATGTTTATATGTCTGTATGTGTCTTTGTGTGTGCTTACCTCATGCATATGTGCATGCACATGAACACATGTATTTCATACACAAAAATATGTACCTATTTTGGAACATAGAGCCCCACTGCCTTTGTTTGGTCTTTAAAAGTTGGCCTCTCTGGGGCTGACAATTTAGAAAAACACCCCTTTGAATGGGCAAATTAGAAAAAGTTGTCCCCCTCCAAGAATATAACTTAGAAAAGGTCTCTTGTTATAGTCCCATAGACTGGATGATGCATTTTTTGTGAAGAAATGGTACCTCTGTATCTGGACATATGCATTCTGAAGCCAGAGCACACAGCGCTACAATACTGCACTTCACACAACCTTAAATGAAGCCTTTCCTAAAAGGAAGAAGACTGAAGTATAAACACATTCTTCTAAGAAAGATCAGTGCACCCTTGTATATTTACCAGATTTAATTGTAAACCAGAATTTATTTAGTCTGATCTCTGCATCTTTTAGAGATATAAAGAGTTGAGTGTTTTACCCAAGCAGATCCCAGACCTCCTTACTTATGTTCTTTAAACTGCATCAATCTGTAATATAGTCATGTCAAAAACTGTGATAGCCTTTGTGAAGTGCCTAGCATGATACATGGCATACAGTAAGTTTAAACAGATGTTACAGTTTCTCAAATACTTCTCCTTTTGAAAAGTCCCCTTTGTTTGTAAAAACCTTAATTATGATTTTAAGTAATCAAATGCACTTGTGAATATATAATTTCATTAATATTTTATATTGATAATTGATGAGTTGAATATAGTAACTTACAGCACTTAAAGTTGGAGTGTCCTTTACCTATCAGTAATCTATTGGATATTTTAAATCAACAAGCATTTAAAATGCCAGGGGCATGTTCTATCTATTTGTAAGTACAATAATTAGTTATCTGTGGATAAGTCATATTTTTGAATATAAGGATTTATGTTATGAGGATCACTTGAAATTGATTCTTTTTTACAATACCATCTTCTTTTTCATTTTTTAAAAATTGCTTTCATTCCCATCTCAGTCCATATCTTGAGCTCTACTAGGAAAGCAGAAATGAAGTATCCCTAAATTATTCAGACTTATTTAGTTTGATATAGTTTTGTCTTCAACATGTATATAAATATTTGCAAGTTAAATAATAAAGAGCATGAATTTAATATTCCTACTTTGAAGGGAAAGGCTATTCTTTTGAAAATTATTCTACTGATAACTCCCTAAATTTATCAAATACCTAATAGTATTAACAAGTTAACAGACTTGCAATTAACACTGGTATTTTTATTTCCTTTAGGAAATTGAACAGACAAAGATAGAAGCTGAAAATGACAAGGAATGGCTGTTGTACATTCAGAAACTTCTAGAAGGACAGGTATTTCATTTTTCTTCATATATTAAAACTTCCAAATAAAAATCCCAAGCCTCACATTTTTACTTGATGCCTAACTTTTTACAAAAACCCATTATTTACTTCTTTTAGGTAAAAAAGTATTCCAAGAGGTAGACAGGAAAGTTAACCCTCTATTTGTACTTTTGGACTTAACAAATGAAACAAATGCCTTGGGAGAGAACCAACATGGGTCTTAGCAAATGCATTAATTAAATTATTGAGTCAACCTCTATACCTGCTAGACTGAAAAGGATCCATTCCCTCAGACCTCTTAGGAAAAGAGATTCTTTATTATGTGTCTTTAAAGTTAGTAGTTGATATGGACACCTGAGGAGTTCATGGGTTTCAGTGACCTTTTACTGTGGACCTGTTTCCAGTCAATTCATGTTTTCCTCACAGCCAGACAGCTGTTTATTACTGTGTCTTCCCGCATTCTGTACAATATTTTCTACTGAGACCTCGAGCAGCTTGTTAGTGGGAAGTAAATATTGATTTGGCATCCTGTCAATGCAGAAAGAATGAAAAAATTTCCACCAGAGGCCCCTCAAACATTTTCCTATCGACATTTTCTGGGCCGAGTGGAAAGCTGCATAGAGGATGACAAGGCCAAGACGAGTTGAAATCCCTAAGGGGTCTATTGAGACTGCTGCTGTGACCTGTGTGATACTTTTTCTTTCCTTTCAAGTATTTTTTTAATACACATATAGTCTGCTGGGATGCGCCCCTCTTGTAAGTGATCAAGGGCAGTTTATTGGCAGGTGAGAGCCCTGCTTTTCTAGTCATAGCCAGCTTTTGTTTTGACATCACTGACAGCATGTAATGTATTCTAAAACTTTTTTATTATTGTTCTTTTTGCTCAACCTAATTGTTTATTTCAAAACTGATCTGGAATAAGTGAAAGCTAAAACATATTTGTCAAAATAGCAAAAAATATTGTCTTGCGATTTTTGGGAAAACACTGTAAATGTTTTCCTTGTAAGTAATAAAAATAGAAGCTGATTTTAAATGCAATCATTTTACGTTTATTTTAACAAATAGCAGTTTTTGTGCTTTTCATAAGGCCAATACATATAAAATATGTAAATAATTTGTATTTTATATATCAATTTTATATATTTTTGAAACATTATCTGGAGGCACTCCAAAAATAACACAGAGTGATTAACAATCTTTTGCTTAAAGTTGTTTAAGTGTAGACACATAGTTGCTAAATAAAAACTTTTATAGAAGAGAAGCCATTTTTTATTTTGTATATGCTCAGAACCCAGCCCAGGGCTTGGCATGTCAGGGCATAGAGTAATGACTATTATGAGATTTTGTTTTTATTTTTGTTTTTTTAGCTTGAAAATGATAAAAATAAATGTATTAATGAATTTTTTAAAGTGTTCACATTGTAAATATGACCTCGCATTTCTTTTAATTCATTTTAATTAGGAATTTCATCAATTATGACCATAAATCAATGTGTGTAAATCTTTATTAAATTTTACTAAAGCTTATGCTTTTTTTTACTAATACATGTGGAGATACATACACACATTCTATATTATCTAGATGTATGCTTATTCTGTCCAGTTAATGTAAAAAAATTCTGTTGAAAATGGCATCAGACTGCTTAATACTGCAGTTTGATATAGTGCCTTTTTGTGCCACTGAGCCTGGACTCTGCAATATAATTGCCTGGTAGTATTGATTTAATTGCCCAGGTTTATTTGTGGACTCCTAATTATTGACTGGAGGTAAATTTAATGGAGTAGCCTTTATGAACACTGGGAAACTGCCGCTGTTGCTGTTATACATAATGAACTGCATCATGTGCCTTTAGATCATTTTTCAAGCTAATTTTATTCCACTGTGACAGTATGATAACATTTAAAAAGTCAAAGACTTTTTATTTTTATTACTGACATAGGTGGTTTTGCTGATGTCTTTGGATTTTGCGAGGAAAAAAGGGGGAACTTCATTGGTTGCACTTGAATGTCACTTTATAATTATGCCCAAGAGAAAAATCCATAAAATAGAAAACATCTCTTGTTTTTGTTAGCCTCTTTTCTTCTCACACAATCCCAGCAATTATATTTGTCCTGGATTTTAGAAAACATTTTCTTTGCCCACCAGTATTTTTAGAGTATGAGTTATGCTCACAGGATTGTGTGGGAAAGATTGTAAATATCTTCATTCACATATTTGGTTTAGCTTATAGCTTATACCGTATTGTAATCATGTATTATGTGATTTTGATTTGTGGAATAACTGAGCCCATTCCCTAAAAAAAAAAAAAACAACTACTACCAATTAACAAAATATTGGTGATTGAATATTAAAACAATTCAAAGATAAAATTATAATTAAACTTTCCTTTTATGTCCTGCCTGTGTTAGATGCTATGTGTAATAGAATTCTGAAATCATAGAGATGAATCTAATCCTGTGATTTGTATTTTGCTTAAGGATAGGACTATATGATTGTTTTTCTGTTAAAAATTTAATCTGCATTCACTTGATAAAATTTTATATTGGTAAAATATTTACCACAAAATGAAAAGCAGTTCTGCCATATGGCAGTGTGAAACTACACATAGTGTGATACCTACTGCTCCTTTTGGGCAAAAGTGCATGAGAACTAAAAGGTCTAAAATTTTAACTTACATAATGCAAATGTATGTCTTAATTGTTTCAAGTAGTCCTAATCCAATTGTAATTTTATTTATTTTATATTTTTCTGCAATATCTTTGTCCCCACAGATTTCAAATAATAAAAACCACACCTGAAGATCTTTCATTTTTTTATGGCATAGCTACCTTTCATTTCTTTGAACATTTTTACTTGTATGAATTCCTCTTTTGGCATTAATATGTTTTTAAAACTTAAAATTCATGACAGAGACAATGAAGCACATTAATAATTACAATAAAATGAGAGAAACTCTTAAATTAGTTTTGTATAATGTAGGGAGAAGAAAAAAAATAGCTACAAGCTTTTGAACAGGAAAGGGACATATTTAGTTTTACATGAGAACGATATCAGCATGTAGGATGGTTTAGGAGCGAACCGAGAGTGGGAGCAAGAAGTTAGCCAGGTGTGGTCCAGTGGGTCTACATGTCTCTGGCCATGGAAAAATAAAGCCTGGAGATAGATGTGATCCACATTATAGTGAGTGGATATATATATATATATATTCTATATATACTATATATATAGAATATATATTCTATATATAGAATATAGTATATATATATTCTATATATACTACATAGAAGTAATGAGATTAGATGAAGAGATCAGAAAGTAGAAAGTGGGCACCTTTAATACCTTGCATGATAAGAAAGATGCAGATGCCTTTAAGAATTTTAGGGATAAAAAGAGATAAAGAAGGTTTGGGTAGGAAAAAGATGTTAAATAATGATTGAAACCAGAGAAAATTTAATAGGTTAACAATATTCAAGGACTCACTTTTTCCTTAATTCATTCTGGCCTTCTCTCTGGCTCTTCTCAGTGAAATTTAACCACTTAAGAATATATTTCATGTTAAAATGAATCCAAATAATTTGTACAATTAATATGCACTAATAATAATAATCAAAAAAGGAAAAAAAATGAATACATTTGAAAGCAGAGCATGGTGGTACATGCCTGTAATCCCAGCTACTTGGGGAAGATGAGGCAGGAGAATCACTTAAGCACAGGAATTTGAGAGACCAACCTGAGCAACAAAACCCCTTCTCAAAAAAAAAAAAAAGGAAAGAATGAAAAAAAAAATACAATCCAAACTCTTACAATTCAACAAAACAAACAACCAAAAAAAAAAAAAAAAAAGTTTAAAAAGAGCAAAAGACTTGAATAGACATTTTTCCAAGAAGATATACAAATAGCCAATAAGTACATGAAAAGATACTCAACATCATTAGCCATTAGAAAAGTACAACTAAAAAAAATATATAATGCTTCATACCTAGTAGGATGGCTATAATAAAAAAGATAATAAGATTTGGTGAGGATGTGGAGTAGCTGAAACTCTCATACATTGTCTGGTGTGAATATAAAATGGTGCAGCCCTGTGGAAAACAATGTGGCTATTCCTTAAGAAGTCAAAGATAGAATTCCAATATGACCCAGGAATTTAACTCCTAAGTGTATGTCCAAGAGAAATAAGCATGCCTGTACAAAAATTTGTACATGAATGCTCATAGCAGCATTATTCATAACAGCTCAAAAGTGGAAACAACTGAGGAATGGACAAACAAAATATATTATTGCATACAGTGGAATATTATTCACCCACAAAATGGAATGAAATATTGGTACATGTTACAACAGTGAAAAACCTTATAAACCACATATTAATTAAAGAAGCCAGTCATAAAATGCTATGTTGTGTGATTATGATTCTGTTCATATTAATTGTCTAGAAAAGGCAAATCCATAAAAACAAAGTAGATTAGTGGTTGCCAAAAGATAGGGGGAGATGGAGAGAGTTTGCTAATCAGTACAGGGTATTTTGAGAGGGTGGTGAAGATGTTCTGGAATTAGACAGTAATGATGGTTGCCAAACTTGTAAATATACTAAAGACCAATTAATTAGCCAGGCACAGTGTCATATGCCTGTAATCTCAGCTAAATATGTGGTAGCAGAAGGATCACAAGCTTGAGATTAGTGTGGGCAATTTAGCAAGACCCTATCTTCAAAGAAAAAATAAAAGGGACTGGGGATATACTTCCATTGTAGAGCACCCCTTGTGTTCAATCCTCAGTACTGAAAAAAAATTTTTTAATTATATGCTTTAAAATGGTGAATTTTATGTTATGTGTTTTATCTCCAAATCATCTCCAAATTAGTTCCTTGATGTGGGATGTATTTTTAAAAATGTTTACAAGTAAATATGATAAAGTTCTTATATCACATATGCTATGCCTTCTACCATTAGCAGAGATTGCTTTAATTGCATTTAATTGACTGTAAATAAGACAAATTATTTTATGTCATACTTTGCGTTTTCCTTCAGTTGACACATAAGGACATGTCCTTTTGTATAATCTTTTTATACTCTAATTGACCTTTTCTGAACAAGGTCAATTCACATGTCCATACAAAAAAGGAATCCACTTTTTACACCTTCCCTCTGAATTACAGTTTATTTCTTTTACTCATTCTAATCTTCAAAATTAGAATTATAATAAAGGTAATTTAATTTGTTTTCAGGCCTTGATAATACCTGAAACTGTTCTTTTGTACTTTGTACTTTATAAAGGAAATGGAAAGAATTAGTGGAGATAAAACAGCCTTTGCTGTGGAATTCATTTGAAAAACATATTTTGAATACCTACTATATGTCAGGCATTATTTAAGGTTTGGGGAATACAGCAGTAAATGAAAAGAGAAAAATCCACTTACCATCATAGAGCTTACTCTTCTGGGAAGAGAGGACAGTAAACAGTTAAAATAGATAAACTATGAAATTTACTAACTGACGAACTTGAGAATAGAATTTTGGATATGTGTGTGTGTGTGTGTGCGCATATATATATATATATGTACACACATATACATACAAACATATGTTTGCATGAATGAAAACAATATACAGTAATAATCATAGTGTAGTTCTTTACTAAGATTTGTAAGAAAACTTTAGCCATCAATGGCTACAATTTTGTGTCTTGGTTATATTTTGTTGTTGGCTTATTCTTTTTTGCTTGCTAATCCTTTTCTGGGTTTCATTTAGTTTATTTTAATTCACTTTGTATCAGTCATTTGCTTGTATTGGAACAATATTAAATATCTTAAGTATTAAATATTCCAATTTAATATTGGAACAATATTTGAAATTCTGTCTTTGTCCTTCAGTTGTTGGGCACAGGCTTTGTTCAATAGTTTTTCTTTAGCTTTAAATATTTCTGTCCCTGTTAGTTGCTTCAGATCTTGCAGATGCTGAAATTTAAAATGGTTCACTTCCCCAGTGTCTGTGTACAAAATATGCTTACTTCTATAGAGTGCCTTGCAGTGTGGAGTTTATAAATCTCCCTGGCTTTTTTTTTTTTTTTTTTTTTTTTTTTTTTTTGGTGGTGGTACCGGGGATTGAACTCAGGGGCACTCGACCACTGGGTCACATCCCCAGACCTTTTTTGTATTTTATTTAGAGACAGGGTCTCACTGAGTTGCTAAGTGCCTCACCATTGCTGAGGCTGGCTTTGAACTTGCGATCCTCCTGCCTCAGCCTCCCAAGTGCTGGGATTACAGGCGTGCGCCACCGCGCCCGGCTCCCTGGCTTTTGTAGAGTGTACTATCAGTCTGAAGGTGAACTGGAAAGTTTCTCCTTGTAACTCTGAAGACATTAACTCTATGATTGCTTCCAGTGTTATATTTGTAACATAAATATTCAAATACTTTCATGCTTACACACTCACCCCTCTCTGACACATGTACACATATAAACCCACAGACTTATTCCTCACATCTAGCGAAAGTAGCACAAGATAAAAATCTCCATTCAGCACTTTGCTATGATACTTTTTGATTTAACAATGTAAAACCTAATTTCACATCATCAGAAAAATGTCATTTGTGATTGAAGTTAAAATACTCTTTTAAATAAAATAATTAAACTTGGTTCTAAACTATGTTATCAATTTTTTGCCATAACTCATATTTGTTTTTTCTCAGTTATTGTTCTGTAGGTACAGAGTTTCAATTTGGGAGGGTGAAAACTTTGTGAAGATAGATGGTGGTGATGCACAAAACTGTGTAATGCACTTAATGTCACTGAATAATAAGAATGCTTAAGCCAGGCGCGGTGGCGCACACCTGTAATCCCAGCACTTGGGAGGCTGAGGCAGGAGGATCGTGAGTTCAAAGCCAGCCTCAGCAATGGTGAGGCGCTTAGCAACTCAGTGAGACCCTGTCTCTAATAAAATACAAAAAAGGGCTGGGGATGTGGCCCAGTGGTTGAGTGCCCCTGAGTTCAATCCCCGGTACCCAAAAAAAAAAAAAGAATGGTTAAAATGATTACATTTATGTTGTCTATAAAATCCTAACCAAAAAATTAAAATAGTATCTATAGATAGTATATGGGGACCACAATAGTATTTCTTTCCACTATGATTTAATCGGTATAATTTATAGAGGGTAACTTTATTTCCTTATTTCCAAAACACTTGGAGGCACTTAATGTGAGAGCCAACTAAGTACTTGCCTAACATGTGTGATGTCCTGGATTCCATTTCCAGTACTGTAAAAAAAAAAAAAAAAGAAAAGAAAGAGAGTCAAATTTGTGTAGTCAAATGCATAATAAGCAAATTCTGCCATCTCATAAGTTCCTTGAGGTCATAGTCAGAAATCTTTTATTTTCTATAATGTGCTAAGGGAAAACAAAAAGTCAGCAAACTGTGCCTTAAAATTCTAAAATCATAGATTACCCAGAAAACCAGTATAGAATAAAAATCTCCTCCAATTCTGTACCTTGAAGCCCAGCCTATGTCACACCATTCTGGTTTCTTTGTAACAGTTTAAGGAAAAAAAAAAAAAAAAAAACATTTTTCATGTAGATTTGAAATTAGGTTTTGCCTTGGCCTGTAGACAACTGAACAAGATTTATGAAAGGAAGTATTATAATCAAAACACCAAACTTAGAATCTTTGCATTGTAAAATAGCTAAGCCAGCCACTCCTCCAGAATATGATCTCTGCCTTGTAAAATAATAGGAAATTCCATAAATGTTGAACAAGTCCATTTTCAACATCACATGCCTTGGAATGTGATTATTCAGTTTCTCCTTATATTAACCAAAACTATCTCCTTACAGTATGCTCACAATAGTTTCTAGTCAAAGACTTCACATTTGTGCCCTAGTTCATACTAGCATGTTAAACAGTTAGCTTTGAGCAAGTAACTAAAGCCTTTTTAGCCCAATATCTTCAACTATAAAATACAAAAATAATCACAGACTTGGAATGATAAATAAAATAATGCATGTAAAAATGCTTTGTCACCAGTGAAAGTGTTTTTTCATCCTTAAAAAAGATAATAAGAGTTGAGGTCATGGGACAATATATGGAAAATAATTCAAGCTTAGTATTATAGTGATTTTTTATGTCTAAATATTAATTTTTCTTTATTTACTTTAAAAGCACATCTTGTCACCAGACTTGGTACCAGTCACCCCAGCAAATGTATTGCTCATTGCCTGGCATATAATAATAGGTGCATGATAAATATTTATTTAATATTCTGAATAAGCATGTATAATCCATTATCTTCATTCACTTAGATTTTGGGAGAATTATATTTAAATCAGTAACAAACAAGAGACTTGATTAATTCAACTCTCTTTTGAACCTTTCCCATTCCCTTTATTTTTCCTGCCTTTGTAATTAAGGGCTATCTTAGTTCGGGTTGCTATAACAGAATACCACTGACTAGATAGTTCAAACAATGATTTATTTCTTATTTCTTTTTCTAATAAAGAATAAGAAATAACAATAATTTAGTTCTGGAGACTGGGAAGTCTAATCAAGGCACTGGCAGATTCATTGTCAGTGAGGGCATTCTTCCTGGTTTGTAGATGGGGGTCTTGTGATTGTATTCTTATTCAGAGAGTAGAGAGAGTGAACAATCTCTCATATTTCATGAAAGTTAATCCTATTCACTAGGAATTCACCCTCCTAACATAATTACCTCCTAAAGTTTCCATTTCAGTACCATCACATTGGGAGAACACAAGCATTCAGCTGGTACTGTCTACCTGTTAAATACTTCTTACAATCAATTAAGCTGTGTTTTTTTCTGAATTCCATATTCACATCCACGTGAACCTAATCCTTTTGATTCCCCCAAATAATTTCTTTAATATCTACATAAGGAAGAACTTCTGTTTATTACAACAGATTGTAAGCTCTTAAAGGCGTCCCTCTGTTGTGTATATCTTACCTAGTCTTGAAGGAGTATATGGGGAAAAGACATATCTCTACTACACGGTTCTTTGCTTTTGAAAAGAAAATTAATCACATTAGGATAGATTGAATACCAATATTAAGATATATTAGTTGTTGCCAGGCGCCATGGCAGACGCCTGTGATCCCAGAGGCTCAGGAGGCTGAGACAGGAGGATCACGAATTCAAAGCCAGCCTCAGCAATGGCAAGGCACTAAGCAACTCAGTGAGACCCTGTCTCTAAATAAAATACAAAATAGGGCTAGGGATGTGGCCCAGTGGTTGAGTGCCCCTGAGTTCAATCCCTAGTACCCACCCCCCCTCCAAAAAAAAAAAAGGGGGGAGAAAGAAAAAAATATATTAGTAGTTGTTATATGTGTCAGCTGAGACTATAAGACACCTATAACCTCTTAAAAGGTCTTTCAAGTGGGTGAGTGAGATGGAATAAAGTAGGGATGTGTCAGGCCTCAGTGTGAGCCAGTGTCCACAAAAGGTGACAGGAGTGCAAACTAATACAGTGGCGGGGGGGGGGTGGGGTGGGGAATTGAGGTCCTTTCTGGGCTGGTATCATTGTTCAAGGCATTGCCTTGAAGGTGAGGGCACAGTAGGAGTCTCTGTTCTATGGGAATATTGGTCATCCATCTGGTGAAAGTGACTTTTGATGGGGTAGGAAATGAGGGAGATTAACACCCTTACTAACTGCTGAGGATCCAGTGACACATAGCCCTATATTGGGAAGTTTTCAAGAAAGAGTTCCAGTGTCTCTAAAGAACCAGACAAAAAGCCTAATCATAGGCTTAGAATTACTATTGGATTTGCAGGAAAGAATACAGATAATTTAAATGTTCAAGCATTTCTTACATCCTACATAACTTACCATGGCTGTAAAAAGCTTGCTGACAGTTCCTTTTACTAAGACCTAAAGTATCTGACCAAGGGTCACCCATACCCCAAGGATTCTGTAAATAGAATAGATCACCAAATTGCATTAGATGTTGTGGAAACACTCCTTGAGGCAAAAGAATAAATAAAATAACTTAAATTTTTCCAACTCAATATTCTCAATTCTGCCTTATAACTTCTAGAATAAGATTCAAAATTAAAGGGAAAAATTATACCCTTTATCAGAGTTTGAGAGCAGCAAACACAGCCTTCTCTGGCAATTTTCAGAACACCTCCAAGAGACATTATCTATTGGGATATGTGGCAGAAATATAAATGACATTTAGGAAACATCTCACAATTCACTGCCAAATTTAAACTATAAGTAAATTATCTTCTGACAACATTCTTAATCATTTTAACAAGTTCAATCTTAATTTCAAGATAATAGGTGTGTTTGTATATATGTATTTGTATGTATACATGAATATTTTACCCAAATTGGCACCTTCGATTTTATAGTAAACAACATTGACCTTTCTTAATGAAAAGTCTCAAAGTCTCACTGATTCAGATCCTTTTTTAAAAGCATACATAATATGAAATTTTATATTTTCCCTTTCACTGTACTCCAGTTATGTAAAAGTCAAAATTTATTTTAAAAGCCACACCTTTTTGGTAATAGTCTTCAAACAAAAAACAAGAATAAAAATGGTTGAATTTTAATTTTATACTTTAGAATTAAAAGATTTTTATTTTAATTTTTTTCTTTCAACAGAATTTTTAAATTTTAAGTTAAGAATGTATTCTAAGGGCTAGGGTTGTGGCTCAGCAGTAGAACACTCACCTAGCATGTGTGAGGCACCACATAAAAATAAATAAATAAAATAAAGGTATTGTGTCCCACTACAGCTAAAAAAAAGTATTTTTTTTTAAATGGAATGTATTCTACATAATGCTGATGTTGTAAGTAAAATCATAAAGTTAGGCTTTGTTATTTTTCCAAGAGAGCTCTCAAACATCTGTAGTAATCATTTATGTCTTACCATTTATATGGAAACACCAGCCACAATTTGTCAGTGTTAAGTGACAAAGATTGTGACAGTGGTATCATAGTCCCTTAAGGCAAACAAACATCTGAAGGTGCATATATAAAAAAGAAGCTGAATATATGTGTGATATCATGGGAAATCTCTCTAGTAATGGAAATCACCTTCTACAACAGGGACAGCCAGAACCACTAAGATGACATACTTTAATATTATGTGTAGCAACAACTTTCGGTTGTTCAGTTGTCCCAGTTAAATTTCACACAAGGAAATCTCACTTTGTGTCTCATCTCTCTCTTTTTTTTTTTTTTTTTTTTTTTTTTTTTGGTACTGGGGATTGAACCCAGGGATGCTTTACCACTTGTCCATTTTTCCCAGTGCCAGAAAGGTGAAGGTTGTATAACTGCATTAATATGACCAGAAGTATCGTTTCTCCTGTTTTATCTAAGAGAAAGAGATCATGCAGTCTGTCTGAATTTTATAATCTCTGACACATGCCATATGTGGTGAAAACCAAGGCAGATAGTTGTTGTTTTAGGTGTATTTAATAAGGGTGAATGAGAAACAGTCTTTGCTGTTGGCAAGTCAAGTTGCCACTTAAATCCAACTCTAAAATCCTACTACCAAAAGGGCAGTTGTGCTTTATATATCTGAGAGATTTCTGGGGGAGGTTTAGCCCCTGCCAGAATGCATATAGACTGTCCATATGAAATAAACTTATACTTAATCTGGACTCCAAAGTAGCAGAGGTTTCAGGTCTCCTAGAGTCTTTTAAAAACATTTTACATTTAGGGCTGGGGCTGTAGCTCAATGGTAGAGCGCTTGCCTAGCACATTATTGTGAGGCACTGGGTTCAATCCTCAGCACCGCATAAAAATAAATAAATAAAATAAAAGGCATTGTGTCCATCTACAATTTAAAAATTTTGTTAAATTTTACATTAAAAAAAAGTCACAAACAAGCAAACCATGTGAATTTTTAAAGCACATTCCAAGGTGTGTAATATTTGAATACAGTTTCAGGCCTAATTCCAACCAATCTAGAGCTGTGTGCTGAGAACTGATGTTCATGTAGTATCATAAGATTTTTTTTTTAGAATACTGAAGATTAAATTTTGTTTATTTAGCATCCAGGTTAACAGTAATTTATGATATTTAAAAATTAATGATAATCTGTATGTGATCTAAGTGGTAACTCAATTAGTAAAATATCCAATTAACTTGAAAATTACATTCTTAACCATTCTTATTAGAAATTTTTATCAACTTATCCTAGACTAAGTAGAAAATTTTATGTGTATAACTTATAAAAAAAGTTTCTAAGTAGATTTATAATATAAACTTGCTCTAAACTTGGTCAGAAAGGTGATTTTTAAAACCAAAGCTGTTGGTGCATATTAAGTATCATAAATAAGAACTATTTGTATAGTAGAAGGGGAATCTACTTAAAAATTTTTAGTTGACATTACCTTGTATTCATTTGAAAGCAACTTACATTTTTATGAAATGCCCTACAATTCTGGCTTTTATGAAACGTTTATAATTCTGAGCTTCCCTCTGTTTATTTCAATTAACTATTCTCTGGCAAAGTTATATTATTACATTACAAAATTACATTAATGGGGATTAAGCTTTATATATATTTTTTAGAATAACTTTTGAAACAATACTTTGAAAGCTGGGTATATAGTTACCAGTAAACTGCAAGTTTATGAACAGCAATTAGAATGAACACTGAACCGAGAGGGAAAAATTGTCGTAATTTATTTATAAAAAAGAAAAATAGAAAAACTGAATTGAAGCAAACAAGCATCTCAAACTAATTTGTAGATATAGGAACATCTGTCTAACATTATATAAGTGTAAATGTTATTTTTCTGAACTATTTCTAGGTAAAACTAGAAGAACCTGCAAGGGCAAGTAGATATGCACTTACTATATGTATTTTGATATAAAGGATTGGCTGCTTTTTAAAAACATAATGTGTTAGCCTCTGTACAAAGCTTAAAGAAATTTAAAATCCAATAAAACAGGATTGACAAACAGTTGTGTTTAACTTTGGCTTTTAGTTTTATTGGGAGCCAGAGGGAAAGGAATAAAAGAAGTTGTTGTCAATAAGTAAGTAGACCTCTTGTTCCACATTGGAGGCTTACTGAAAGGAAATTTCTTTGAGAAAAGTTTTTTAAAGGGAAACAAAATATTCAAGTACATAATATGTTCATATTGTTCAGATCACAAGATAATAAAAATAGGTTTAGATATTTACTCAAAAATGAAATATGCAAATAAGATGACTAGTGTCAATGTAAGTACTATGGTATTATTACCTGGAAAGTTATATAACCAGTATGTCTCCTGGAGTATGATCAAAGGGCCAATAGTTAAACATTATATAAATAGAGCACGAGAATGGGTGGACAAATGAATTTTAAAATAGGATATTATGTTGACCTCTTGGAGAAACATAGTGCCTATAAACGTCTTAAAGATCCTAAGTGAGGGAGGGGGGCTGGGGATGTAGCTCAGTGCTTGCCTAGCATTCATGACACCCTGAGGTCAATCCCAAGTACCACGAAGGGAAATAAGAAAAAAATACCCTAAGAGGTCTTCAAATTTTCCCCAAACTTATTTAATAGGAGAATTTTTTTTCTTAAACAACTTTAGAAAATGAATTTTTAAACACTCATTTTTGTTTTTGTTTCTATCAGCAAGGGATGAAAGTCTATTCTCATCGTCCTTTTACAAAGGATTGCATATGAATACTGAGTGGCATAGTTTAAATAAAAGAATGTTACCCAATAGTCTTGTCATTTTTATTGTGCATACCTTTATCATCATTGGCCTGAAAATCTAAATTATCTTTATTTGTAAAACTGGCAATTTTACCAAATGTAACTATTTTTCATATCCCAAAAGGGCAATTTATCAAAGTACGGACTTATTGGTATCATTATCTTCCAAAAGAGAATAAAATATATTCTTTTTTCTTGATTCTAAAATGCACTTTTTTCACTTTCTCATGTTTCTGAAATTGGAACGCATCTGCAGTATATGTGTGCTCAATGTGATAGGATTTTCCCCCAGACAAGATGATTTTTAAGTGAACATGCATGCCTTATGTTCAGCTGTATCCAGGAACTGATGTAGTATTCTATTTTGATATACTTTCTTCAGTGCTGAGTTTCAGGTAATACAAATGTGTGAAGTTCTTGTGTTTCAGGGGAAGAGAAACAGACTCAAAGTGCCATGTGGAGAAGGCTGATTATTATAAAGATAAGGAGGAACACAAGCTAGAGAGCAATTTAGGTCCCAGGCAGTTCTGTGGACCATTTTCGGTCTCTAGTTCTTCTCCTTGTACATGGTCTGTTTGTTTTTGCCTGTCTGCCCTGTAGTGTCACTGCCATGCCCAATATTTTCTCCTTTCATCAGTTCAAATTCAGAAAAGAACCATTCTTATTGATTTAACTAATTATAATCACCTAGCAGAGAAACCCACACAGAGGACATCAGGCTGTCTTTGATCAGACACTGGCCAATGAGTTCATGAGTGTTCTTCCTACCATGAACAGCCTGATGCTCCCTCTCTGTAAGGAAGAGGGCTAGGAATAATAATCATTGTTATTAATATATTCGTGGAAACAAAAGTAGTCTTTCCCTGGTGAATCAAAAAGACAAGTCTAGCTGGGTATGGTGGTCCACACCTGTAAACCCACCTACTCAGAAAGCAGGAGTATCTCAAGGTCAAGGCCAGCCTGGGCAACTTAGTGAGATCCTGTCTCATAATAAAATATTTAAAGGGCTTTGGGTGTAGCTCAATGGTAGAGCACACCCCTAGTACTGAAGGAAAGAAAAATACAAGACAATTTCATGAACCATTTAATGAACTTCTTCATTCGGACTGAACTGTTATATGAGACTAGATCTCTGGGACTATGTATAAAAGGAAGTTGGTAGGTCAACTGGAAGAACTTGGGGCAACATTTCAGACTTTATTTTACATATAGCCCATAACTGAATCATATGAGTCTGAGTCCTACTGGCAAACCAGTGAAGCAGAGGGAACAATAAAACTACCAGAAAAGTTATATCAATTATGAAATTTTAAAATGTACTCACATTTCATAAACTCAGCAGTTTTTGAAACATGTGTATTACACTTTAATATACCAAACAAACTTTAACAACTTAATCAATGAGTATACTTTTGCCATTTTTTTCCCTCCGAAGTTTCACCCTGCAACTCTTGAGATGTTCAGCTCTCACACAGACAAGTGTATTGATAGTTCTCTCTCATTCTTTTATGAGTGATGAACATACAGTACTACTTCTGTGGGCCTGTGTGCCCTAGAGATGACTGTAACCTGCTATTGATCAGCTGATTGAAGATAAATGGCTTAGCTGCTTGTATTGCAGATTACATCATTAACATGGTCAGTAAACCATGAATTGTTCAATAAGGCGTTTATCTTTTTTCATTTTACTTCTGCTCTTTTATCATTTTTATTAGAAAAGACAAAATTACCTATACTAACCAGCAAGATCTGTTGAAAAGAGATCCAGTAGGGTCCCATTATGGGTGCAAAGTTACAGATAGCTAAATTCTAATGGTTTGATGCTATATAATGTATGTTTTTGAATGAAGAAAAGATAGTTTTGGTAATCTTTTTGTGTGTGTGTGTGTTTCTCTTACAGCTTCCTTTTGCCTCATATTTACTAGAAGCAGTGCTGGAGAAAATAAATGAAAACAAGAAACTAGTTGAAGTATATTTCACAATTATGAAAGATATTTGATGATATTACAATGGAGAACTTTTTTCATTGTGAAAATTTTTGTATGATGTGATTGGAAAACATGCATTATAAACCGATACTGTATTTGTTCCAACTATCAATAGTCAGGTTCAATACCAAAATAAAAAGTCTCTGAAACTAATTAATTGCTGAACAGTGACACTAATTAAGGGCATAGCCATTTAAGAGGAAATAGTGTAGCATTTGATTGTTGAATACAAATATTGCCACAAATCAATGCAAACTTGAAAATTATTTTCCTTCCAGTGCTTTAGAAGAAATTAGAAGAAGCTTGGCATACAGAAATTGGACTGAGCATATAAAGAAAAAGGGGTAAACTAAGGATTTAATGTACTAAGATTTATAAAGAAACTACACATTTTGCATAAAAATGCTATAAATTGTCTTAGGGTGTCTAGTAAGCAGCATATCTGTACTAAAAGCAAGTATGAAATAAAGCATATCTTAAGGATGAGAACTTAATGATATAAATTGTGTGGTTCAGTTGTATATTCTCATTGATATACTAGATTATATAGAAGATACTGTGTTTTTCTAGAACAAAAATAAAATTATTTCCTCCTCCTCCCCCTTCCCTTCTTGGTTCCCCTTCTTGGTTCCCCCCCACACCTGCACCACCCTTTCTGGCTCTCAAATTTCCAGTACTTTGTGTGGTCAAATAAATTGGCAAGGGACCACAAACCCAGTGCATGCAATTAGGTTATGCCTAACAGAACTCCTACTGTGGTCAACTAAAATTACATTCTTAATGATAAACTTATTTCGATTCCTGAATGTTCCTACCTCATTTTACCTCTTCACTATGTTTCTGCCACACAAGTTTTGTTTCCTCTAATTTACTAACCTCCCACATTTGCCCATAGTATTCTTGCCCTTAGTAGTCTTTCTTTGTCTAAAATCTTGTGTGTTAATTTTCCTCTGGACTGGCTCCTTCTCATCATTCAAGTTCACTTCACCTATTGCCTGAATTCTCTGAACTTCTTACTATTTAATTTCCTTATAACATAACATAATCTGGTTTATTTACTTCTTCACTTATTCTTTGTTGTTTTTGTTTTGTTCTTGTTTTTGGTTTTGTTTTTGTTTTCTCTCTATTTAGATTGTAGATTCCTTGAGATTAAGGCAGGGGTTGGCAAATTATGGCCCATAGCCAAGTTTGGCCTGCCACCTATTTTTATATGACCCACAAGTTAAGAATTGTTTTTACAGTATTAAATGGTTAAAAAATTCAGAAGAAGAATATTTTGTAGCATGTGAAAATTATATCAAATTCAAGTTTTTAATGTCTATCAATAAAAGTTTTATTGGAACACAGTGATGATCATTCATTTACACATAATTTATGGCTGCTTTCACACCAGAGTATTTGAGTAGTGAGTAGTTGTAGCAGAAACTGTATTTGATTTTCTCATAATTTTGCACAATGACATACTCACAAAAGAATTTCAGTGCCATATATACTGCCTTACTACAATTTTAAAAAATATCAGCTCATACTCATCCTGTAAAATCAAGAAAAGAAAAGAAAAATGGCCATTAAATCCACATTTTTGAGGTCTAGTGAAGTATATTTTACTTTTTTTATTGAATCAGATGGCAAAGCATGTGTTTGTTATGCAATGACCCTATACCAATGCTAACAGAATGCAGTATACATGGCTATTAACATATTTAAGCACTTCCCCACAATGTTACCATCTCACAGGAAAGCCACAGAAAACAAAATTTAAAAATTTTAAATGTAATATTTCCTCATAGCAGAATTTTGTTACAAAGATAAGAATGAGACTGCCTGCCCAATATTATCCTAATACCAAAACCAAAAGAGGCAAATAACAAAAATAAAATGTGATGGGCTAAAAAAAAATGTTCCCTCAAAATGATCACCTCTTGATCCCTTCAACCTATAAATTTGCTTCCTTATGTGGCAAAAGGAAATTCACAAATATGAATAAGAATTTTGAGTGGGAAGATTATCTTGGATTATCCACATGGAGCTGATGTGACCACAAGAGTTCTTAATACAAGGGAGGTAGGAGCTATCAGAGTTAGAGCCATGTTATCACAGAAACAGGGGGACAGATGTTTTACTACTGGCTTTAAATATGGAGGAAGAGAACCATAAATCAAATCAGGTAAGTGGCCCCTGGAATTAGTAAAGGTAAAAACACAGATTCTCCCCTAGAGCCTCTGGAAGGAACCAGCCTTGTCGACACCTTGACTTTTAACCAAGTTAAATTGATTTTGAATATCCAGAACTGTAAGAGAATAGTTGTTTTCTGTTTTAAGCCATGAAGTTTGTGGTACTTTGTGACTACAACAATATAAAATGAATATAATTTGCTAAATTTCTGCTTCAAATTTGTATCACTATGGGATATTGATCAGAAGTTATACACTCAAGGCTGGTTCAGTATTCAAAAATTTATCAGTGTAAGCCACCATATCAACAGGCTAAAGAAATATCACGTGATCTTAAAACTTGATGTAGAAAAAGCATTTGACAAAATTCAACAGAGTTCATTAAAAATTCAAAAACCTAGGAATAGAGAGGAGGTTCTTCCATTTGATGATGACATCTTTCATAAAGCCTACAACTAATCTTGCACTTAAAGATGAAGACAACACTTCCCTCTAAGATTAGGAATAAGAGAAGGATGTCAACTCTCACTTTTCTTATTCAACATGATACAGAAATTTCTAGCAAGTACATGCAAGGCAATAAGAAGAAATAAATCAAAAAGCAAAACTATATCTAAAGCAAACAAAACTCCTAGAATTAATGAGTTCAACAAAGTTTCAAGGTATAGGATCAACATAAAAATTATATTTCCATATGCAGTAAACTAATAATAATTATGTAGAAACCAAAATGTAAAATACAATTTTCAATTTAAAAAAATATTTAGGTTTAAATGTAATAAAAGGTACAGTACTTGTATATAAAATATACAAAACACTAATGAAATTAAAGATCCAAATAAATGAGAAGATATACTGAGACAATGAATGGGTAGATTCAACATGATAAAGATGCTAATTATCTCCAAATGGACATACAGATTTAACAAAATTCCTACAAACACTGCACCAAGATTCTAGTTTGCTATCTTAAGCTTGCTTGCTATCTCTGTAGTTTATTCCCAGAGCAAGTTTTTAATTTTGACAAAGTCAAATTTGTGTTTTTCTTTCATGCGTCATGCTTTTGCTGTCATGTATAGCAATTCTTCAAGAGAAAAGAGCCTACTTAAATTTCCATGGAAAGGCAAAGGATCTAGAATAGCTTAAAAATTTAAAGAATAATGAAGTGGGAGAAATTACCTGATTTCAAGGTTTGTTATATAGCTTCACTAATCAAGAGTGTGTGGTTTGGCAAAGGAATAGACACATAAATCAACCAAATAGAATAAAAAACACAAATACACCCATGTGAGTATGCCAAACTTTTAGACAAAGGTTCTAAAGCAATCCAGTAGCCACAGAACAGCCTTTGAACAAATAGTGCTGAAGCAATTTAGCTTCCCTGAGTTAAGAAAAAAGTCTTGTCCTTAATCTCACATTAAGACTAAGATTATTTAAAGTAGGAGTAAGAGATAAACATAGTCAAATATTAAAAAATAGAAATTATTTGTGCTGTTGCACAGCAGGTGACATACCCATAAGGTATATTTCACAGAGCTGTAAGAAATGATTTTTAATATTTTCATGTGAAGAAATGATAAACATTTAAGGAAATAGATATGTTTATCCTAATTTGAATGTTACACAAAACATGTGATACTTCTCATAGAAACATTATCTCAAAATGGGGCATACATTTAAATGCAAAATGGGAAGATAAGGTAAGGAAAAATCTTCAGGAACTAAGGCTTGGTGAAGAATTGCTAGACGTGACAGCAGAAGCATGATGCATAAAAGAAAAACTGATAAATTTGACGTCGTCAAAATTGAAAATTGCTTTGGTAATAGACAAGCTATAGGTAGTAAAAAAAAACAAACAAACAAAAACAAAACTTGAAAACCACATATCTAACAAAATGTGAAAAGGTCATAGCCAAAAGCAAATATTTCATGATTATATGTGCTTCAGAAGATAGAACAGAGGAAGGAGTGGGTTATACTCCTTAATGGTGACCCTTACTCCTCTCTTGAAAGCTTTAGTTCTACTAATTGTTCCTCAAATTATTCAGGATTCTGTCTGTAGCCCAAGTGATCCTTGGATTTAAAGGATCCACAAAGAGAATTACTGTAAGAAAGTGAATGAACACAACGAGAAAGCCATTCTCGGTTCTCTCAAATAACTATAAAACCAAACTGAAAGGATAAGCGCCAGAAAACTTCTTGAAAGAGCCTTCTATTGGCCTAAACATGTATGTTGAGAAGGGCCCTAGAGATGCATGGGCAAAAGGATGATATTTTTACTTCCAACATCCCTAAATACATAACTTCCTTTGGTAGTAACAAAATTTATATGAGTGATTTGATATAACAATAAAATGATTGCTTTCTTGTCTGTGACATAAAAGTTCTTTCAAATAGTTTTTTTAAATTATTTATTTATTCTAATTTGTTACATATGATGGGAAAGTGCTCAAATAGATAATTTTTTAAAACCCTTTTGGCTTGGCTTTTAATTTTTAAATACAAAAGCATGTACTTGATTTTAAAATCTTTTCTATTCCCTAGAGAGTTGTGGGGCACTATAGAAATTTCCTTTCCATGGTCCAATTCTGAATATCTTTTTTTCTTCAATGATACACACAGGCCACAAAATCAGTCTGGACATCAGATCCTTCCCAACAATTTTTGCTACATTGTTTTCCTTTTTTCTAGGATATGATCACTGAGAATAATTAAAAAGGAGGTGGTGACTCCTGTACTCAGATTTTATGATAGAGAAAATGTCACTCTGTTCTTACTACTGCCCCTAGCATTAGGCATTCCCTTATTACTAGAGGAGATTAGAGACTTTCCTTGTGTCCCCACCCCACTCAGAACTTGAACAAATACACCTGAACCTGCTCAAAGCATTTTTACCATCTATTGGGAAGATATTTAATAAAAGAAATAAATAGGTGTAAATGAAATTTGCATTTTCCTATCCTGTCTCATCTCAAGCCACAATTTAATCTGAGGAGGCAGAAATATCCTGTCATTTTGATGTTTCTCTGGTTAGTGACCTCGTTGTTTGGAACTAATCCCATTGTATGTCTCCTGTCTTAAAACAACTGTCAACATCCTTTATTTTAGCAGGTAATACCCTTCTGCCTTAGCGCACCATTTCCAACATTCTCCCCATTAATTCAAACATGGAAAAAGCCCAAAAGAGAATAACATAGTCAAGACATTTTTTCTTCCCCAGGTTTTCTTTATTTTTATGTAACTTTATTTTGACACAGTCTAACATTTACAAGAATTTACAAAAGTAGTTTGCAGGGGTCTCCAGGGCCATTCTTCACATAGATTCCCCAAATGATAATATCTCATATAACTATATTACATTGTCCAAATCAGGGAATGGACTTTGAACCAATATTTCAACTAAAAAATAGACCATATGTGGATTTCACAAGTTTGTACATTTGCCATTTTTCTAAGAACAGTTTTATGATATTTTGTCACATGTATAGATTATATAATCATAACCACAATTCAGATATAAAACCCTTCAATAAACACAAAGAATACCTCTCATGTCATCCCTTAGAACTCCTGCACTCCCTTGAACACTAATCCCTCACAACCACTGATCTGTTCTCCATTGCTACAGTTTTATCACATTGTGAATCTGATGTTGATGCAAATGTGGACTGTGTTAGTGAGAGAAGGTAGCTATAAATACCAACTATGTGGCTCAGTGGTAGAGTGCTCACCTGGCATGCTTGAGGCACTGGGTTCGATCCTCATCACCACATAAAAATAAAATAAAGGTGTTGTGTCCACCTACAACTACAAAAAAATACATATTTTAAAAAAATACTATGACCACATGACCAGCTACAGAAACAGGGACTATAATTATCATGAGTATTTCCTCCTTATTTTTTTTATGAATATGTTTGTGTGGGTGTTTGTTAAGTGGACAAGAGATGGTGGACTTGTAATGGTTCATTTTATGTGTCAATATGACTGGGCCATGGTGCCAAGATACAATCAAAACATCCTGGATGTTTCTGTGAGAGTGGTTTTAGAAAAGATTAACATCTAAATCAGGGGACTTCGAATAAAGAAGATTGTCTCCATAATAAGTGAATACTACAAAAAAAGACTGACCTTCCCCAAATAAGAGAGAAATCTGCCAGAAGATAGTCTTTGAACTTGCAACTTTGACTCTTCCCAGATTTCCACCCTGCCAGCCTACCCTATGAATTTTGAACTTGCCAGTCTCTATAATTCCTTAGAATAATATTCTCTCTCTCTCTTTCTCTCTCTCCCTCTCCTCAATTCTCTGCCTCCCCCACCCCACCTCCCCTCTCCCTGTCCCAATATATTCTCTTTCTCTTGAGAATGCTAATATACCAAGTTTGGGCTATTATATACAAAGTTACCATGAACATTCAGGTACAGGGTTTTCATGAACATATGTTTTCATTTCTCTAGAATCAAAATCTATTAGTGCAACTGACAGATCTTATAGTGGTGTTTAACTTTGTAAGAAACTGCAAAAATATTTTCTAGGGTGGCTATAATCTTGGTGTTTTAATTTTAGCCTTTCTAATGGGTAGGTTTTAGCCACCTTCATTCTTATCCTGTCTACATTTAAGTCACTTTTTTTCTTTTCTATCTCTAAAACCTGTTTTTGTGATTTTAGAAAGCCTAGGCTGATGGAGAAAGGGTGATTGTGATTGAATGGGCACATAACAATTCTGCAGAACTATTACCTGAAAGAACTCCTGGTAATCACCATGGGTTTTACAAGGAATTTCTAAACAGTGAGTGTATTCATTATTGCACAACAAACTACCCTAAAACTTAATGGCTTAAAACAGCAATGTTTAAGTTTGGGCACATATTACCTGGGTCCTCTGACACTGGGTCACTCACATGGCTGTAGTCATCCCATGGCTAGGCTCAGAAGGCTCCACTTGCTAGCCCACTCCTGTAGTGGTCCACAGGACTCAGTTCCTCATAGGCAGGTGGTTGAACTGGGCTTTGGTTCCTTGCTAGCTATCGACTGAAGGCTGCCTTGAGAACATTTCAGGAGCTGCCTATCACAGCAAGTGTTCAGGGTTAACAATCTAGATGAAGGACAGGCCACTGGAGAATTTGCCTTGAAGCCATGTTTGCAAGTTAAATATAGATTTTACTTAGAATGAATGTTTATTTGCAGTGGTTTAGGGAAGAAAGACATAACCTACAGATTGCAAAATTGCAGCTACAGCTTGGTACCACCAAAGGAGAGGGACATAAGGAACTCTCCTCACCAAGAGTGGTGTACATCACATAAAGAGGCTCCCCAGGTCAATTTAAAGAAGATCAAAAGTTATATGAAAGTATACATTCATTGGAACACACAGAAAAATACATTCATGATTTTGCCCCAGGATTATGGTAAATCTTCCTCTGTTTGCCATAATATAGTCTGACTGGATCTTGATTCTGCAGACTATTACCCACAGGATCCACTGTATTAGTAAGATGTTAATTGGACCAGACGAATAGGAAGTGGTAAGAACTCTCAATGTCAGACACATCCACCCCAGAGGAAGAAGATCAAGCCTATGAAGATTTGCTGGTGTGGTAAATTCAATGGCTGCCCCCTCTACCCTATTAGTGAAAGCTTTAGAAATCTAGTGGCTGGGGACCTTTAGAACATCCCTCCAAAGGGTAGGTTAAGTTATTGCACTTCTTTCCACAAAGATAAAAGCACAGAACTAGGTAAGCTTCTTCAGATTTTGGAGAAAGCTTATGTCTCAGTTGGGAATACATTTCTGACTCATTTATTGGGTAATTAAGAAAACTTGGTACAGAGAGGACTATGCAAAGGACTCAAATTGGTATAAACAACTTTCCCATTTCCAACAATGATCCAGCATATCCCATGCTGCTGGAGGTATCCACACTATAAAAATGCTGAGAGGTTCACACTACAGATTTCCAGGTTTCCAGAGAAACACTAGGCTGTTTGCAAAAAGCAGTTCCAGGCAGTCTACTGAGTACCTAATCATGTGACATCAAAGGAAAATGTAACCAGAATAGAGCTGTGCATCATGAGCTAGATATTGTCAGACCTACCAAGTCAATCTTAATAGATTCTCAAGTCTATGAGGTCAATTCATTTGTTTACCTAGGCGATTTGATTGTTTTCTACTTGTTGCAAAATAGCAAGGTAGCTACCTGCTAGTGGAGTTTTAAAGTCATGTATTTATTTTAATGAGAAATAGCTTTACACATTAATTATATGAAAAAATTCCTTGCAAATACTTCGTCCATTTTTCTTTATTTTCAACTTTAACTTAAACCTCTTCCTCATCTTAAAAATTATGTTTTTTTAAAAATCCTCCTATTTAGTATTGGTTCTATAGTTTTGTTCTTTATATGTTGATTTTAATCCATCTTGAATTTATTTTCTGTGTAGTGTTATTCTTCCAAATTAATAATTGTAAATTTTCCATCACTTAGCCTTTGCTTTCCTCAATGGTATGAAATGAAATATTGCCTTCACACTATACTGATTTCTCAAATACACATGGATCTGTTATGGATTCTCTAATTATGTACAATTGACTTTCTATTCTAATAGAACTGTTTAATTATTGTGACTTGATATAGCTTTTGATATCTATCTAGTAAACTATATCTCCTTTGGTGTTAGTGTTTTGTGTGTTGCATTAGTGGAAGCCTATTATTTGGCAATTTGTTTTCTAATTAAAAATTTTAATCTAAACGGTTAATGAGATGATTATAGAGTCACAAGAAGTTGTAACTAACAATACAAAGAGAACCCCTATACACTTTAAATACTGAGTATTTAAACTAAGATTCTGATATTAATACAGCCGCTAGTCTTGTTCAGATTTAATTGTATTCATTTGTGTTTGTGTGTATCATCTCTACAGAATTTTATGACATAGAAAGTTTCATATATCTACCACCACACTCAAGACAGTGAAATGTTCTATCATTGTTATGACCCCTTTGTTGCTCTTTTATAATCACACACATCTCCTCCTGACTCCCAACCCTAAATCCTGGCAACTATTAGACTGTCCTCTGTCTCTTAAGTTTTGTCATTTCAAAAACATTGTATCAGTGTGTAGCATTTGGAATTGATGTTTTACATTTGGCATAATTCCCTATAAATCCATCCAACATGTAGGTATTAATAATTTGTTGACTTTTATTGTTGAGTAGTATTCCATGGTATGGATATACCGGTTTGTTAAACTAGTTCATCTGTTGAATGATACCTGGGCTGATTTCAGCTTTTGGTTGTTCCAAAAAAGGCTGCTATGAACACTTGTGTATAGTTTTTTAATAATTCAAAAATTTTATTGGAGCACATTAATTATACAGAATAGTGGGTTTCATTGTGGCACACTTGTACATGCATATAAGATGATATGATTAATTTCACTCTCCGAAAACCTCCTCTTCCCCACCTCTCCCCCTCCCATATCCCCTTCCTCTACATTAAAAATCTTCCTTCTACATTCATAATGTCCTCTTTTTTCCCCTCTGTAACTTCCACGTAATAAAGAAAACATATGGTACTTGTCTTTCTGAATCTGGCTTATTTCCCTAAAAACATGGTGTTCCTTAGTTCCATTTATTTTCCTGCAAATGACACAATTCTATTCTTCATTATGTCTGAATAATACTCCATTGTACATGTACATCATTTCTTTATTCATTCATTGGTTGACAGACACCTAAGCTTAGTACATATTTTGACCACAGTGGATTGTGCCACGTTAATCATGGAAAAAGTGAATTTCTAAAGTATGCTGACTTTAATTCTTTTTGATAAATTCTGAGGAGTGGTATGACTGGATCACATGGTAATTCTGCTTTCAGTTTTTTGAGGAAACTTATACTCTACCAATTTACATTCCTACCAACATATCATAAGGGTTCCTTTTTCCCTGCATCCTTGCCATAATGTATTTTTATTTGTATATCAATGCAATTCTGACTGGGGTGAGATGGGATCCCAATGTAGATTTGACTTGCATTTCCCTGATGGCTGGAAATGATGAACTTTTTTATATACTTGTTAGCCATTTGTACTAATTCATTTGAGAATTGTGTGGTTCATTTGCCCATTTACTGAATGGGTTATTTGGTTTTTGAGTACTTCATATATTCTGCATATTAATTGTCTGTTGGATGAATAGCTGGCAAAGATTTTCTCACGTTCTGTAGGCTGTCTCTTCACTGTTAACTGTTTGAAATTTTTTAACTTAATGCTATTCTATATATTGATTTTGGTATTATTTCCTGAACTGTAGTAGTTCTATTCAGGAAATTGTTGCCTGTACCTATATGTTGCAGTGTTTCCCCTGTTTTCTGGCAGTTGCAAGCTTCTAGTCTTATACTCAGGACTTCCATTCATTTTGAATTAACTTTTGTTCAGAGTGAAGAGAGAGAGAGAGAGAGAGAGAGAGAGAGAGAGAGAGAGAGGGATCTAGTTTCATTCCTTTACATGTGGATATTGTTTTCAAAGCACTAATCAATAAAGAGAGTATTTTCTCCAGCATGTGTTTCTGACAACTTTGTCAACAGATGATGGTAGCTCTGTGGGTTTGTCTCTGTGTTTTCTATTCTATTCCATTGAGCTTTAGGTCTGTTTTCATGCCTGCACCATACTGTTTCTGTTACTATGTCTCTGTAGCATAACTTGAAATCAGGAATTGTGATGCCTCCAGTATTGTTCTTTTTGCTCAGGATTACTTAGGGTATTTTGTGTTTTGTTATTCCAGATGAAGTTTAGGATTTTTTTTTTTTTTTTTTTTGTACTTCTGTAAAGAATGTCATTTGTATTTTCATGGGAATCGCACTGAATCTGTAGATCACTTTTGGCTATTTTAACAATATTAACCAGTCAATCCATGAACATGGGAGGCCTTTCCATCTTCTAGTGTCCTCTTCAATTTCTCTTTACAATGTTCTTTAATTTTTCTTGTAGAAGTCTTCTACCTCCTGGGTAAGTTTACTCCTATATTAAATATATATTTTGAAATTTCAGAAAGAATTGTTCTCCTAAATTTTTTCTCTGCAAGTTCATTATTGGTATATAGGAAAGCTATTGATTTTTCTTATGGTTGTGCAGGAGCCCTGTTTGGGGAGATGGCTTAAATTGTGGTTGACTATGGGCCATAAGGATTTGGGCATTGTCGCCTTCCGTAGTCTCACGAGACTTGGCCCGGGATCTCGAGTGACTTGGCCGAGATTGCTGATCGTGTCAGCGCCATTTTGGTGGTGTGTGTGGTGCGTGTTAGTCGTTGTTAGAACCAGAGAGAAAAGTTATCAGAATAAAAAGCTGTTTGTCTCCAGTTTGCCTCTGAACTTCTTCCCGCGGCTCCATTGCTCCAAGCGGCCATCGCTTCAGGCGGCAACATGTGGCGGCCCATACGGGGAACTTCGGAGCGGACAGGTAAGAACTGAAAGGTCTCTAAAGATGGGTTCAAATATAACTGAATCCCAAGTGATAGAGGCTATGCAAAGACTCCTTGATATACCTGACTCTGTTCTCAGTGAGGAGGATATAGAAAAAAGTGAAAGTGATCAAAAAAGCGTAGCTTCCACTGGGCCAACTAAGACCAGTAAAGAGAGTATTAGAAGAGTCCCAAAAATGACAAAAATCCAAGCTATTAGAGCTATTCGGGAGTTGTTGGAGATAGCTGAAGGATACTTGCGCTTAATGGAACCTGGGCCTCAGGATATTGCTGTCAGTGAAATTAGCAGTGGTGAGGAATCTAGTAAAAGTGATCCTGAGAAAATGAGGAAAAATAAACTAAAAAAGACCAAGAAAAAGGACCGTCCAGTAGAGGAACCACTTGTGTCCTCTACTCCCCCATGGGTGGAATCCATTACAAAAAATATGAAGGGTATTACTAGGCATTTGCATACCCTAGAAACAGAAATAAAAAGTCTTTCTGATCGCTTATGCGCTCTTGAGGGTAACTCACAGATACATTGGGAACTGCCAGCATTTGAAAAGAAAAATGGACAGAGGGTCCATCAGTCAGTAGATTTCAAAACAATAAAAAATCTCAAAGAGGCAGTAATGACTTATGGGCCCCAAGCTCCTTTCACGTTTAGTATGCTGGAGTCCCTTAACACCTTTAGCTTAACCCCCTCAGACTGGAAAAGTCTATGTAAAGCAGCATTAAGCGGGGGGCAATTCTTGGTTTGGTGATTGCAATTCCAAGAACTTTGTATAGAAATGGCTAAAAGAAACGTGGCTGCAGGGTTTGGAAACTATAATATAGACATGCTCACAGGAGAAGGGCAATTCGCAGACTTACAGGCTCAAAAAGATTATGACCCAGATGTATATGCTCAGATAAATGCAGCTGCCTTAGAGGCATGGAAAACTGTACAAGGACCTGGGGATCTACAAGGTAGCTTGTCAAAAGTGATTCAAGGACCTAATGAACCATATGCTGACTTTGCTGATCAACTTTTGAGAACTGCAGGTAGTGTGTTTGCAGATGTTGATCAAGCTATGCCATTAGTTGTTCAATTAGCATATGAAAATGCTAATAAATGCTGCCAAGCAGCCATCAGGCCATGGAGAACTAAAAAGGATCTTTCCGTATATATACAACTATGTAAAGATAAAAATGACGCCTTTGTCACAGGAAATGTGATTGCAGCCTCAATGAGAGGTGCTTCCCCTCGAAATTTCACAAAGGCTAAACGTAGACATTATAATCAATCAGGATATTCCAGGCAAAATTATCATAATCAATCAGGCTATTCTAGGCAAAATCCCAAAAGAGAAATAAGACCAAGCTCATACTGTGCCCCAGGCCGCTGCCCCAGGTGTAAAAAGGGAAATCATTGGGCCAATAAATGCCATTCAAAATTTGACATCCATGGAAATCCTTTGTTCAGGAATTCAAAAAACGGGGCGCGGGGCCCAATACCCCAGGGCCCACAAATGTACGGGGCATTGGAGGAGGAGTATCCTCAAGCATCCACTCAGATGCTTTCCCGACACAATCCCTACTACCCATCCACTCCCTCGCCAGAGGAACAAGAGGAAATGCAGGATTAGACCTCTGTTCCACCGCCCGAATAGTGTTAACACCTGAAATGGGGGTTCAACTGATTCCCAAGAAGTCAGGGGACCTCTTCCCTCAGGGACTGTAGGACTTATTATCAGGCGAAGTCCTAAAAGCTTATTAGGTTTGCAAGTGACCCCAGGTGTAATAAACTCAGACTACAAAGGGGAAATAAAAATAATGCTTAGCTCACCCCAAAGTATAAGTTCTGTTAATCAAGGAGATAGAATTGCTCAGTTGCTTCTCCTTCCCAATTTACATAATTCATTTAAAATGAGTATGCCTCAAAAAGGGAACTATCTAGAGGATTTTGTTCCACTGACTCAGGATCCATGGCTTGCTGGGTTCGAGACTGTTCAAGGAGGCCTATGTGTAAAATAAAAATCCAAGGAATAGAAATGGAGGGATTAATAGATACTGGAGCTGACTCTTCCATTATTAATTTACGCCAATGGCCCAAGCACTGGCCTCTGCAAAAAGCTTCAACCAGTTTAAGAGGCTTGGGATATAATAACCTTCCAGAAAAAAGTGCGGTAGTTTTAAAATGGGAGGATGATGAAGGCCATAAAGGAACATTTCAGCCTTATGTTTTACCTAACCTACCGGTTACTTTATGGGGAAGAGATATTTTGCGACAAATGGGAGTACACCTTGCAACCAAGCCTGCAGGTGTTAAATGTGAAAATCTACAGGGTAATCTTAACCATAAAATAAATCATTATCAAAAAGTACAGAGTAATCTTAACCCTAAAAGTAATCATTATCATAAAGTAAAAAGATATTTTTTGGGGGGGGGCCACTGAGAAAATAATTTTGAAAATACCATGGCTTTCTGATAAGCCAGTGTGGGTCCCTCAGTGGCCCCTATCTAAAGAGAAATTACAAGCGGCCCACCTACTACTTCAGGAACAATTAGAAGCAGAACATATAGAACCTTCCACCTCTCCCTG
The DNA here is from genome assembly GCA_025594165.1 of Tamias sibiricus. Lineage (NCBI taxonomy): Eukaryota > Metazoa > Chordata > Mammalia > Rodentia > Sciuridae > Tamias > Tamias sibiricus. The sequence continues at coordinate 166,121,977 of CM046657.1, forward strand.
GAATTCCCCCATATTTGTGATCAAGAAAAAGTCAGGAAAATGGTGATTGTTACATGATCTTAGACAAATCAATAAAACCATGCAAGTTATGGGCCCTACTCAACCTGGACTTCCTAGTCCTGTAGCTATTCCAAAAAATTTCCATCTTATTACTCTTGATATAAAGGATTGCTTCTTTTCTATTCCCCTACATCCTCTGGATGCCCCCAGGTTTGCTTTTTCAGTTCCTTCTATTAACAATAATGGCCCTGATCAGAGATATCAATGGAAGGTTTTACCACAGGGAATGACTAATAGCCCCACCATATGCCAAATATATGTGGACAAGGCTATCCAACCCATTAAAAATAAATATCCAAAACTCATGTGTCTACATTACATGGATGATATTTTATTGGCCCACCCTAATAAAAAAATCTTATTTAATATATTCAGTGACGTGGGTAGAAAATTAAAAAAAAATACGGATTATATATAGCAGAAGAAAAAGTTCAAACCAGATCTCCCATATTATATTTAGGATTTAAAATCATGGATACTTTTGTTAGACCCCCAAAATTTTAATAAATAAAGAACATTTGACCACCCTCAATGATTTCCAAAAACTACTGGGAGACATTAATTGGCTTCGCCCTACACTAAACCTCACTACTGGCCAACTAAAACCTTTATTTGACATCCTTCGCGGAGACCCTGATCCATCTTCACCGTAAACATTGACTCCTGATGCTAGGAAAGCTTTAAAGTTAGTAGAAAAAGCCATCGAAGGAGCTCACTGTGATATTTGATTTAACTCAACCGCTGATGTTGATTATTATTTCTTCACAATATACACCCACAGGAGTATTTTGGCAACAAGGGCCTTTATTATGGATACATTTGCCTGTCTCTCCTAAAAGTATAATTGAGTCTTACACCTCCATGGTGGCTAAACTTATTCTTCAAGGACTTAAGACTTCTACTAAAATATTTGGCATTCACCCTGCTACTATTATTACTCCCTATTCATCATCACAGATTGAATATTTATGCTTCAATGATAATGATTGGGCTATAGCTAAATGCTCTACTTCTGCAAATTTTAATAATCATCTTCCTAAGTCTCCTATATTATCTTTTTGTATTAATCATCCTATTATATTTCCACAGGTAATAAAAAATCAACCTATTCCTAAGGCATTTAATGTATTTACAGATGGGTCCTCAAATGGTACTGCTACAGTAGTCACTAGAAAAGAAAATATGACTTATATAACTGCACACAAATCAGCTCAACTAGTGGAATTGGAAGCTGTGATAAGAGCTCTGGAAAATTTTAGGGACCAGCCCGTAAACTTTTTTTCAGATAGCCACTATATTGTACAAGCCATCCCAAAATTAGAGTTAGCAGGACCAATAGCACCTCATACTCCAGCCTTTAAATTGTTTTATCAAATACAAAAACTTTTGTGGGCAAGAAAAGAACCTCTATTCGTAGGCCATATTAGAGCACATACTAATTTGCCTGGTCCCCTCCATGAAGGTAATCAAAAGGCTGATGAACTTACAAAAACAATATTTATACTTTCAGTGCTACAACAAGCTACTTTATTTCACTCCCAGTTTCATGTCAACAGCACCACCTTGCAACGTAGGTTTAAAATCACAAAGGAGCAAGCCAGAACAATTGTAAAAGATTGTAAATCTTGTATGACACATTTGCCCAATCCTCATTTCGGCGTTAACCCTAGAGGATTAATGCCCAATCATTTGTGGCAGATGGATGTTACTCATGAGCCAAGTTTTGGAAAATTGCGATTTATTCATGTGACCATAGATACATGCTCAGCATGATTTTTGCTTCCTTACATTCTGGAGAAAACGTTAAAGATGTTACATCTCATTGTTTGCAAGCTTTTGCTGCATTGGGCATCCCCAAAATGCTTAAAACAGATAATGGCCCCGCATATACGTCCTCATCTTTCAAACAGTTTTGCGCAAAATTCAATATATCCCATAAAACAGGCATCCCATACAATCCTCAGGGTCAGGGCATTATTGAAAGAGCAAACCGCACACTGAAAATTATGTTATTAAAACAAAAAGAAGGAAATTGGAAAAGTCCTAAGGACAGATTGGCAGTTGCCCTGTTTACCTTAAATTTTTTAACTTTAGACTCTAATGGTTATTCTGCTGGAGACAGACATTGGAATCCACACCAACAACATAAACCTTTGGTTTACTGGAAGGATGTTCTTTCAGGTACATGGAAGGGTCCAGATCCAGTATTAATTTGGGGAAGAGGATCTGTTTGTGTTTTTCCAAAACACGAATCCTCTCCAATATGGATACATCTAGATTGATAAAACAGGTACCACATCAAAATGATCAAGATGAAGTTGTTGAAGAATCAAGATTAATAAAAAAGGTACAAAATCAAGAGGACCATGATGAAGGTATAGAATGATTCCCTCAAAAGAGTCTTTCAAAATATTTCACAACTTAAGTGTCATTCTTCCCAGCCGGGACGAGGAGATCTCTCTTTAGTGTGCACACAATTGTATTTTTTTTTCTTTTTATACATGTCTTTATGTCTGTACATTTGTGTACATTTCATGTTAATGTGACGTCACAAATATATGTTTGTATGTTTGTGCGTCTGTCCAGTGTGACGTCACAAATAACAAAGCGCTTATGAAAAAAAAAATATATATATATATGGATCCAAATAACTTTAATTCATTTTAGGTTAAGAGTATTCAATTAAGAGTAAATAATTTTATAAATGAAGGTACTTTCAATTTTGATTTATAGGTGTCCCTGGGACTTCTCTTTAGCAAACAATATGACTAGTGCTATATAACCTCATATTTTAGTGTTTTGACATAAGATTGTTTATTTGTTATTAACTTCATTTGTTTAATAGCTCATTAATTTCAATTATCTCAACAGGTAAAAGATTGCTCTGTATACAGAGACTCAAGGGTTCCAGCTAACAAATTATTTCTCCAAAGTGCCTTTACCTTTTCTTTAATCTATTTTAAATGCAGTAATTACCCTCAGTCTTTCTTTGTTTTGTTCTAAATATGATATTTTTCCAACTTATGTTTGTAGAAACTCAACCAGCGATGTGTGTGAACAAAAATCAACTTTAATTTTCTAATCTAATTATTCAATTTTGTAGTTTGACAACTCGCCTCTTGACTCAGTGCTGCAATAGCACTGCCTTTCCTTTAATAATTGATGCTTGAGTTTCTAGCTAGCGGGTCCTGAAGATTTGCTGGTGGCATTGTCTAGACATAAAAAAGACGTCTGCTGCTACAGCTGCAGGGATCGCGGTCGCCGCAAGCATCCCTGCTGCTCAAGCATCAAACAACCTCACCAACAGTGTGGCCTCTGCTCTACATGCATGGGGCCTCCTACATCAACGTGTTATAACAAATGGACATTTTGATCTTTCATTGTTTGGGACTTTACGGGACAATGCCTTGCGGGTATTTGTTTAGAGAATTCAGTGTGTTACTTGATGGAACTTAGGGCAGCTGATTTGTTTAAACTATTTGATATGCTATGCAATTTGGCTCATCACCAAAAGGCTTGTCGCCTTAAAGCCGCAGCATCTCCCCACAATTGGATGGCTGTTAGTCATCATACACAGTCGATCCTAAAGGGCTCCATTGGATGGCTGGTTAGCCAATGACGGGTAAGATCCCCAGAGGGGGACAACCTAAGACAGGCACAGTCACACGGGACAGTCTCATGTGGCCGACATATCAACCTAAGACAGGAGTCAAGGGCACAGCCTTGATTATCCGATGACGGGTAAGAATGTTGGTTGCACATGGATGTCCTAGAGCATCCCCTCTTTTAAAACAAAAGGGGGGAAATGCAGGAGTCCTGTTTGGGGAGATGGCTTAAATTGCGGTTGACTATGTGCCATAAGGATTTGGGCATTGTCGCCTTCCGTAGTCTCACGAGACTTGGCCCAGGATCTCGAGTGACTTGGCCGAGATTGCTGATCGGGTCAGCGCCATTTTGGTGGTGTGTGTGGCACGTGTTAGTCGTTGTTAGAACCAGAGAGAAAAGTTATCAGAATAAAAAGCTGTTTGTCAGCCGGGCGCGGTGGCGCACGCCTGTAATCCCAGCACTTTGGGAGGCTGAGGCAGGAGGATCGCGAGTTCAAAGCCAGCCTCAGCAGTGGTGAGGCACTTAGCAACTCAGTGAGACCCTGTCTCTAATAAAATACAAAAAAAGGGCTGGGGATGTGGCCCAGTGGTCAAGTGCCCCTGAGTTCAATCCCTGGTACCACAAAAAAAAAAAAAAAAAAAAAAAAGCTGTTTGTCTCCAGTTTGCCTCGAACTTCTTCCCGCGGCTCCGTTGCTCCAAGCGGCCATCGCTTCAGGCGGCAACATGGTTGTACATTGATTTCATATCCTGCTACTTTGCTGAATTTGTTGGTCAGAACTGGAAGTCTTCTAGTGAAGCCTTTAGCATCTCCTAAGTATATGATCATATCATTTGTAAATGGAGATAATTTGCCTTCTTATTTCCTATTTGTATACCTTTCATTTCTTTCTCTTGGCTGATTAAATTTTAGTACTTTTTGACAAAAATTTAAAGTACTATTTTGAATAGAAGTGGTGAGAGTGGACATCCTTGTTTTCCTCCTGATTTAGAAGAAATAATTTCAGGTTTTCCCTCATTTAGTATGGTTTGGTTTGGATTTGAGTTGGTCAGATATGTCGTTTATTACTTTGAGTTAAGTTCCTATAATCACTAGTTTCTTCAGGATTTTTATTATGAAGAGGTGTTGAATTTTATCAAAGACTTTTTTCTGCATCTATTGAGATGTTCATGAATTTGTCTTTAATTAATTTATGATTTGCTTTTGTTGAACTATCATTTCATACCTATAATGAAACCAACTTGATCATGGTGTATGTCTTTTTAATGTGATTTTTAAAATTTTTTTATTTGTTCTTTTTCTTTTTTTTCTTCAGCTTTTTAAAATAGTTTTTATTTTTTAAAAGTTAATTGTGCATTACAGGAAAAATAAAAAACACAAGCAAAGAACAAAGTTACCAGTCACAAGCAGCTTAGTTGGATATGTCTCTCTAGGTTTTGTGCTTATATACACAATATTCCATTTTGTGTGATTGAGATCCTAGTGTGTATCGTGCTTTTCCACACATCATGAATATTCACCAATTCAAAATCCCAAAGCTACGTGAGTATTTTTTGATAACCAAGAATACACTACACCAACTCAATCTGTTATTCTTTCTTGGGGACAAAAATGTCACTGAAGACAGAAATGGCAACAGGCCTCTAGATAGACATATTGGCAGAGTTACAACTAAAATAATGCATTCCCTTAATGCTCAATTTAAAATGAGACAGCAATAGAATACACCAAGCTTGTTTCATTACCAGATTTCTCTACTAAAATAGTAGCAAGAATGCATGTTCCCAGTGAATTAAAGTATTCATATAGTACAGCCAGAAGATGCACACACACCAGTGGCTCACATCAAAGTGTAAATCTTTGAGCACTTGCTCACATCTTTCCCTGTGCCCTTCTGCTGCCAGCCTAATGAACACGTCCTGGTACACAGTGCCCAGAGATAAAGCAATTCCATGTCCAAGATGCATCTTTTCTATCAATTATAACAAAAAGATATTTACAAATTGGTTAATTCACTAGCACTACTTTTTATGATTCACTGTCACCTCAGAACATCTAGAAAGCTTAGATGTTGTGAAATGAACTTTGTGACAATAAACACAATTTACCAAAAATGCACATATAGATCTATGGTAATAATCTAAACCTGTCTTCCAGATATGGAGACAATAGCAAAGAGCACTTCCTCTCACCCTTCCTCTTCTCTCTTTTCACCATTCCAGTGACTACATTCAGGACTATCCCTAGCTCCAAGAGGTAGATTAACAAGGGTCATTCTAAGAAGACAGTTCTTCCTAAAAACTAACAAAAGGATATTTACATAGGGATTGTTTTGCTACTTCTAACAAACTTTGGGCATTAGGACTTATCCTTGAACCCAACAAGATTAAAATGCACATATAACAATGACTAGACAATCTGAACTAAGCTAAGGGGGACAGATTGCTTCTCTATGCATACTTCCTCCTTCCTGGACCCCTCACCCAGTATACCTTCAACCTACCCTCCAAGACATCAAGTTCAACAATTCTACTCCCCTAAATGGCAACAATTCCTATGTAGTAACAAAACATACTTAAAGGACCTTACTTTAGCTCTCTACTTTTACAGTGTGTTGTGCACTTTTAAACATCTAGAAACACTAGATGTTTCCAACAAGGACTTGTTTTCAACTATACATATAGTTGCACTGAATAAACTGCAACACTTACTTAACAAAGGCTATACTTTGAAGCAAAACTCCCCCCTGCCTTTTTTTTAAAGGCTATAATTTGAAGTATCTTCCAAACAGTAACATTCTGGCCTTGAACCCTCCCCCTTCTAGTCTTATCAACCCACGGGTCAGTATATGCATCTGTAATGCTTAGAGATGACTTTAACAATCTCACTTTCTAAGTGGTTTTAAGAACAGTCTTCCTATGAATTTAACACAACATGTACTCAATGTGTTAGTTTACCAACTCTACTTTTGTCATTCGCTGGCAACCTCTTTAACATCTAGATAGACTAGATGTAAATTAGGACTCATTTGTCCTTTATATTTACACAGAATACTAAAACAAAACTCATAAATATAAGAGACAATGGTCAATTTTGCTTCACAGGAAATACACTGGTATAAAACCCTTTATATTTTCTTTTCCTTCTTCCTCCCTGAACCAGCACAGATATAATATGTACTTCTCAGAAGTGTTTTGAACATTCCATTCCCAAAAGACAATTATTTCCTCATGAATTTTAACAAAAAGATATCTACAAAATATTTTATTTACTACCTTTACTTTTAACATACTTTGTGCACTTCTAAACATCTAGAAAAACTAGATGTTTCAAATAAGGACTTAAATTTGTCCACTATGTCCATAGTAGTGTTAAATAAACTACATACATGTAACAATGGTTATATCTGAAAGTGTCTTCTAAGTAGGATCATTCTGGCCTAGAATCCTTCATTTCTTCCACTTCTTTCTCCTATGTCACATGTGTCACACTTGAGTGTCACATGATATGATGTTACAATTTCACTTCTAAAAGTCCTTTTCAGAAGACTGCCTTTCTATGAATTTTAACACAAAGTGTACAAAATGTGAGTTTACTAACTCTACTACTTTTGTCATACATCAGCAACCTCTTTAATATCTGGAGACTAGATATTATAAAATTAGGACTCCTTTGCAGGAGCCCTGTTTGGGGAGATGGCTTAAATTGCGGTGGACTACGGGCTTTGGCTTTGGACTTTGGGCATTGGCGCCTTCCGTACTTGGCCCGGGATCTTGCGAGACTTGGCCGGAGATCTCGAGGGACTTGAGCGAGATTGCGGAGGAGGTCTGCGCCATTTTGGAGGTTAGAGGAGCGTGGACGGCGTGTCGGGGTGTAGTTAGAGCCAGGGAGAAAAGTTGCCAGAATAAAGAGCTGTTTGTTTCCAGTTCGTCTCAAAACTTCTTCCCGCGGCTTCTTTGCTCCAAGCGGCCATCGCTTCAGGCGACTACAGGTGGTGGCCCGGACGGGGAATCGACACGGCAGGTAAGAACTGAGGAACCTCGCAGGAGTCTCTAGTCAGAGCGGTTAAAATGGGTTCGAAAATAACTAAGACCCAAGTGTACAAGGCTCTTGATGGATTCTTTGATATAGCTGAGTCAGTTATTAGTGAGGTGAATTTGGAAAAAAGTGAAAGTGATCATGAAAGCTTGGCCTCGGCTGAGTCAGTTAGGGCCAGTAAGGATAGTATCAGTGCGGGCTCAAAAATGACAAAGATCCGAGCTGCTAAAGCTATTCAAGATTTATTAGAGATAGTTCAAGGATACATGCTCTCAATTGAATCCGGGACTCAGGATGTTACTGAGTCAGTTAGGACCAATGAGAGTAGTAGTAGTGAGGAGGAATTAAGTAAAAGTGATTCTGAAAAAATGAACAAAAGGAAATTAAGGAAGACTAAGATAAGGGACCATCAAGTGGAGGAACCTATGTCCTCCACTCCCCCATGGGTGGAATCTATTACAGAAAATATGAAGGGTATCACTAGGCATTTGCATACCCTAGAAATAGAAATAAAAAGTCTTTCTGAGCGCTTATGTGCTCTTGAGGGTAACTCACAGATACGTTGGGAACTGCCAGTATTTGAATATGAAAATGGAGAGAGGGGCCACCAGTCAGTAGATTTCAAAACAATAAAAATTCTCAAAGAGGCAGTAATGACATATGGACCCCAAGCTCCTTTCACGTTGAGTATACTGGAGTCCCTTAACACCTTTAGCTTAACCCCCTCAGACTGGAAACGTCTATGTAAAGCAACATTAAGTGGGGGACAATACTTGGTTTGGCGATCACAATTTCAAGAACTTTGTATAGAAACAGCTAAAATAAATGCAGATGCAGGGTTTGGAGACCATAATATAGAAATGCTCACAGGAGAAGGGCCATTCGCAGACGTACAGGTTCAAAAATATTATACCCCAGGAGTATATGCTCAGATAAACGCAGCTGCCTTAAAGGCATGGAAAACTGTACAAGGACCTGGGGATCTACAAGGTAGCTTGTCCAAAGTAATTCAAGGACCTAATGAACCATATGCTGAATTTGCTGATCGACTTTTGAGAACTGCAGGTAGAGTTTTTGGAGACGTTGATCAAGTTATGCCATTAGTTGTTCAATTAGCATATGAAAACGCTAATAAATATTGCCAGGAAGCCATCAGGCCATGGAGAAATAAAAAGGATCTTTCCATATATATACAACTATGTAAAGATATAAATGATGCCTTTGTCACAGGGAATATGATTGCAGCAGCTGTTAGAGATGCTGCCCCTCAGAATTTCACAAGGACTCAACCTAGACACTATAATCAATCAGGATATTCCAGGAAAAATTATCATAGTCAATCAGGCTATTCTAGGCAAAATCCCAAAAGAGAAATAAGACCAAATTCATACCGTGCTCCAGGTTGCTGCCCCAGGTGTAAAAAGGGAAATCATTGGGCCAATAAATGCCATTCAAAATTTGACATCCATGGAAATCCTTTGTTCAGGAATTCAAAAAACGGGGCACGGGGCCCAATGCCCCGGGGCCCACAAATGTACGAGGCATTGGAAGAGGAGTATCCTCAAGCATCCATTCAGATGCTTCCCCGACACAACCCCTATTACCCATCCACTCCCTCACCAGAGGAACAGGAAGAAATGCAGGATTAGACCTCTGTTCCACCGCCCGAATAGTGTTAACACCTGAAATGGGGGTTCAACTGATTCCCATAGGAGTCAGGGGACCTCTTCCCTCAGGGACTGTAGGACTTATTATCGGGCGAAGTCCTCAAAGCTTATTAGGTTTGCAAGTGACCCCAGGTGTAATAAACTCAGACTACAAAGGGGAAATAAAAATAATGCTTAGCTCACCCCAAAGTATAAGTTCTGTTAATCAAGGAGATAAAATTGCTCAGCTGCTTCTCCTTCCAAATTTACATAATTCATTTAAAATGAGTATGCCTCAAAAAGGGAACAATACAAGATTTTGTTCCACTGATTCGAGTCCCATGGCTTGCTGGGTTCGAGACTGTACTAGGAGGCCTATGTGTAAAATAAGAATCCAAGGAATAGAAATGGAGGGACTTATAGATACTGGAGCTGATTCCTCCATCATTAATTTACGACAATGGCCCAAACACTGGCCTCTGCAAAAAGCTTCAACCAGTTTAAGAGGCTTGGGATATAATAACCTCCCAGAAAAAAGTGCAGTAATTTTAAAATGGGAGGATGATGAAGGACATAAAGGAACGTTTCAGCCTTATGTTTTACCTAACCTACCAGTTACTTTATGGGGAAGAGATATTTTACAACAAATGGGAGTACACCTTGCAACCAAGCCTGCAGATGTTAAATGTGAAAATATACAGGGTAGTCTTAACCCTGAAAGAAATCATTATCAAAAAGTACAGGGTAAGCGTAACCCTAAAAGAAATCATTATCATATAGGAAAAAGACATTTTTCTTCGGGGCCACTGAGAAAATAATTTTAAAAATACCATGGCTTTCTGATAAGCCAGTGTGGGTCCCTCAGTGGCCCCTATCTAAAGAGAAATTACAAGCGGCCCACCTACTAGTTCAGGAACAATTAGAAGCAGGACATATAGAACCTTCCACCTCTCCCTGGAATTCCCCCATATTTGTGATCAAGAAAAAATCAGGAAAATGGCGATTATTACATGATCTTAGACAAATTAATAAAACCATGCAAGTCATGGGCCCTACTCAACCTGGACTTCCGAATCCTGTAGCTATTCCAAAAAGTTTCCATGTTATTAGTCTTGATATAAAGGATTGCTTCTTTTCTATTCCCCTATATCCTCTGGATGCCCCCAGGTTTGCTTTTTCAGTTCCTTCTATGAACAATAATGGCCCTGATCAGAGATATCAATGGAAGGTTTTACCACAGGGAATGGCTAATAGCCCCACCATATGCCAAATATATGTGGACAAGGCTATCCAACCCATTAAAAATAAATATCCAAACCTCATGTGTCTACATTACATGGATGATATTTTACTGGCCCACCCTAATCAAAAAATCTTATTTAATATATTCAGTGACATGGTAGAAAATTTTTAAAAATACGGATTATATATAGCAGAAGAAAAAGTTCAAACTAGATCTCCCATATTATATTTAGGATTTAAAATCATGGATACTTTTGTTAGACCCCAAAAAATTTTAATAAATAAAGAACATTTAACCACCCTCAATGATTTCCAAAAACTGCTGGGTGACATTAATTGGCTTCGCCCTACACTAAACCTCACTACTGGCCAATTAAAACCTTTATTTGATATCCTTCGAGGGGACCCTGATCCATCCTCACCGCGAACACTGACTCCAGATGCTAGGAAAGCTTTAAAGTTAGTAGAAAAAGCCATTGAAGGAGCTCATTGTGACAGATTTGATTTAACTCAACCGCTGATGTTGATTATTATTTCTTCACAATATACACCCACAGGAGTATTTTGGCAACAAGGGCCTTTATTATGGATACATTTGCCCGTCTCTCCTAAAAGTATAATTGAATCTTATACCTCCATGGTGGCTAAACTTATTCTTCAAGGACTTAAAACTTCTACTAAAATATTTGGCATTCACCCTGCTACTATTATTACTCCCTATTCATCGTCACAGATTGAATATTTATGCTTCAACGATAATGACTGGGCTATAGCTAGATGCTCTACCTCTGCAAATTTTGATAATCACCTTCCTAAGTCTCCTATATTATCTTTTTGTATTAATCATCCTATTATATTTCCACAGGTAATAAAAAATCAACCTATTCCTAAGGCATTTAATGTATTTACAGATGGGTCCTCAAATGGTACTGCTGCAATAGTCACTACAAAAGAAAATATGACTTACATAACTGCACACAAATCAGCTCAACTAGTGGAATTGGAAGCTGTGGTAAGAGCTCTGGAAAATTTTAGAGACCAGCCCATAAACATTTTTTCAGATAGCCACTATATTGTACAAGCCGTCCCAAAATTAGAGTTAGCAGGACCAATAGCACCTCATACTCCAGCTTTTAAATTGTTTTATCAAATACAAAAACTTTTGTGGGCAAGAAAAGAACCTCTATTCGTAGGCCATATTAGAGCACATACTAATTTGCCTGGCCCCCTCCATGAAGGTAATCAAAAGGCTGATGAACTTACAAAAACAATATTTATACTTTCAGCGCTACAACAAGCTACTTTATTTCATTCCCAGTTTCACGTCAACAGCACCACCTTGCAACGTAGGTTTAAAATTACAAAAGAGCAAGCCAGAACAATTGTAAAAGATTGTAAATCTTGTATGACACATTTGCCCAATCCTCATTTTGGTGTTAACCCTAGAGGATTAATGCCCAATCATTTGTGGCAGATGGATGTTACTCATGAGCCAAGCTTTGGAAAATTGCGATTTATTCATGTAACCATAGATACATGCTCAGGCATGATTTTTGCTTCCTTACATTCTGGAGAAAAAGTTAAAGATGTCACATCTCATTGTTTACAAGCTTTTGCTGCATTGGGCATCCCCAAAATGCTTAAAACAGATAATGGCCCCGCATATACGTCCTCATCTTTCAAACAGTTTTGCGCAAAATTCAACATATCCCATAAATCAGGCATCCCATACAATCCTCAGGGTCAGGGCATTATTGAAAGAGCAAACCGCACACTGAAAATTATGTTATTAAAACAAAAAGAAGGAAATTGGAAAAGTCCTAAAGACAGATTGGCAGTTGCCCTGTTTACCTTAAATTTTTTAACTTTAGACTCTAATGGTTATTCTGCTGGAGACAGACATTGGAATCCACACCAACAACATAAACCCTTGGTTTACTGGAAGGATGTTCTTTCAGGTACATGGAAGGGTCCAGATCCAGTGTTAATTTGGGGGAGAGGATCTGTTTGTGTTTTTCCAAAACACGAATCCTCTCCAATATGGATACCATCTAGATTAATAAAGCAGGTACCACATCAAAATGATCAAGATGTAGTTGTTGAGGAATCAAGATTAATAAAAAAGGTACAAAATCAAGAAGACCAAGATGAAGATATAGAATGACTCCCTCAAAAGTATCCTTCAAAATGTTTCACAACTCAAGAGTCATTCCTCCCGGCCGGGATGAGGAGATCTCTCTTTAGTGTGCACACAATTGTATTTTTTTTTCTTTTTATACATGTCTTTATGTCTGTACATTTGTCTACATTTCATGTTAATGTGACGTCACAAATATATGTTTGTATGTTTGTTCGTCTGTCCAGTGTGACGTCACAAAGAACAAAGCGCTTATGAAAAAGAATATATATATATATATATATATATATATATATATATATATATATATGGATCCAAATAACTTTAATTCATTTTAGGTTGAGAGTATTCAATTTAGGTAAATAATTTTATAAATGAAGGTACTTTCAATTTTGATTATAGGTATCCCTGGGACTTCTCTTTAGCAAACAATATGACTAGTGCTATATAACCTAATATTTTGGTGTTTTGACATAAGATTGTTCATTTGTTATTAACTTCATTTGTTTAATAGCTGATTAATTTCAATTATCTCAACAGGTAAAAAATTGCTGTGTATACAGAGACTTGAGGGTTCCAGCTGACAAATTTTTTCTCCAAAGTGCCTTTAGCTTTTCTTTAATCTATCTTTAATACAGTAAATACCCTCAGTCTTTCTTTCTTTTGTTCTCAATATGATATTTTGACAACTTATGTTTGTGTGAGCTCAAACAACAATGTGTATGAGCAGAAATCAACTTTAATTTTCTAATCTAATAATTCTGTTTTTTAGTTTGACAACTCGACTCTTCACTCAGTGCTGAAATAACACTGCCTTTCCTTTAATAATTGATGCTTGAGTTTCTAGGTAGCGGGCCCTGAAGATTTGCCGGTGGCATTATCTAGATATAAAAAAGACGGTTGCTGCTATAGCTGCAGGGAACGCGGTCACCACAAGCATCCCTGCTGCTCAAGCATCAAACAACCTCACCAACAGTGTGGCCTCTGCTCTACATGCATGGGACCTCCTACATCAACGTGTTATAACAAATGGACATTTTGATCTTTCATTGTTTGGGACTTTACGGGACAATGACTTGCGGACATTTGTCCAGAGAATTCAGTGTGTTACTTGATGAAACTTAGGGCAAATAATTTGTTTAAACAATTTGATATGCTATACAATTTGGCTCGTCACCAAAAGGCTTGTTGCCTTAAAGCCACAACATCTCCTCACAATTGGACGGCTGTTAGTCATCATACACAGTCGATCCTAAAGGGCTCCATTGGATGGCTGGTTAGCCAATGACGGGTAAGATCCCCAGAGGGGGACAACCTAAGACAGGCACAGTCGCACGGGACAGTCTCATGTGGCCGACATATCAACCTAAGACAGGAGTCAAGGGCACAGCCTTGATTATCCGATGACGGGTAAGAATGTTGGTTGCACATAGACGTCCTAGAGCATTACCTCTTTTAAAACAAAAAGGGGGAAATGCAGGAGCCCTGTTTGGGGAGATGGCTTAAATTGCGGTGGACTACGGGCTTTGGCTTTGGACATGTTTGGGCATTGGCGCCTTCCGTACTTGGCCCGGGATCTTGCGAGACTTGGCCGGAGATCTCGAGGGACTTGAGCGAGATTGCGGAGGAGGTCTGCGCCATTTTGGAGGTTAGAGGAGCGTGGACGGTGTCGGGGTGTAGTTAGAGCCAGGGAGAAAAGTTGCCAGAATAAAGAGCTGTTTGTTTCCAGTTCGTCTCAAAACTTCTTCCCGCGGCTTCTTTGCTCCAAGCGGCCATCGCTTCAGGCGACTACACTCCTTTGTCCAGTATATATACAATATATACAGTATAGCAAAGTTAAATAAATTGCACGTTACAGGGCAATGGATAAGGTGAAATTTTCTAGCACACTCTAACAAAACACCTTTTGCAACTTCTTCCCTGCCGCCTCCTTCAACCCAATGAACAAGTACAGACAGTATTCTCTGAAGAGGTGGTTTAACAATTCCAAACACAGTATTTCTCATCAGTTTTTTAAAGCTATTTACATAAAGTTTCAATTATACTACTTCTATTTTTAAATATATCAAGCACTTCTAAATACATAGAAGGACTAGATATTCCACATAAGAACCTTTCCACTGTGCACACAGCACTGGTAAATAAAATTGCACGTGTAGCAATGCTTATAATCTGATGTATTTTCTAATATGACCATTTTATCCTTGAACCTTTCCCTCCTTCTATTTTCAGTCCAGTGGACAAGTAAAGGTATATGTAACACTTAGAGATGGTTAAACAAGTTCATATCCAAAAGTCATTTACAGAGGACAAGCTTTCCTATGAATTTCAACAAAAAAATGTACAAAATGTTCTAATTTTACTAATTACTTGGTCATACACTGGCAACCTCTTTAACATCTAGAGACTAGATATTGCAAAATTGGGACTCATTTGTCCACTATATACACTATGTACTCAGCAAAACAAAATGCACAAAACATACAAAAAACTGATGTTTGAAAATGTCTAAGTATGAACACACTAACATATTACCTTTTGCAATTGCTTCCTTCCTGTTGGGACAAGAAGTTACCCAGGAACGCTGTGCTGAAAAGGGATGGTTTATTGGGGTGCCACGTGGTGTGGTAGGGGACAAAAATGGCTTGGAGGATTGGGAAGGTAAGGGGCAAGGCAAAAGGGAGAACAAGGGCGCGGAGCAAGGAAGAACAGAAACAGGGACAGGAACAGGCGCAAACAGAGCTGGTTTCCATCTGGAGCAGGCTTAAATAGCGAACTGGTGGTCAGCGAGCCCCCTGGAGTGAGTCCTTGTCTCCATAGGCTGCCGGAGGTCAGGAGGCAGTGGGGAGGGCACCTGCTGGCCAGGTTCACTGACCAGCCTGAGGCACCTGGGAAATGTAGTCTTTCCACAAAGTACCTGGGGAGGTGTGGCCATCTACCTGGGAGGCACAGCCTCCCTGCCCAGAACCCAACACTTCCCACCTCTTCCACATCACTAAGCAAGTACACACAGTACTATACTGCTCACAGAGGTGGTTTAATAGTTCCATTTCCAAAAAACTATTTCATATGAATTTTAGCAAAAAGATATTTACAAAATGATATTTTACTATCTCTACATTTAACATACATCATGCACTTCTAAACAGCTAGACAAGACTAGATGTTTCAAATCAGGACTCAATTTGTTCACTATGTACATGACAATCTTGAATACACTGCACACATGTAACAATAGTTCTAATTTGAAAATGTATTCAAAATATGAGCATTCTGGCCCTTCACTGACCCAGTGGGCTATGATGCTCAAATTTTTGGAAGACAATCCTTCCTAGGAATTTTAACACAAAACATACAAAATTGGTTTACTAATTCTACTTTTGTCATACACTGGCAACCTCTTTAACATCTAGAAAGACTAGATGTAGATTAGGACTCACTTGTCCTTTATATACACTGTGTACACAGCAAAGTAAAACAAAACACATAGACCTAAGGTACAACTCTTAGCTCACGGTAAGCACACTGGCACTGTGCTCCCAAGGACCAGCACACAACTCTGTACTACTCAACACTACTCAACAGGGGTTTGGCTATTGTACCACCACCCCTAAAAATTTTTCATAAGAATTTTAACAAAAAGAAATTTACAAAATGTGTTATATATTTTACCACTTCTACTTTTAATATATATCAGGCACTTTAGAACATGTAGAAAGCCTAGATATTTAAAAATAAAAAAGTACTTAGTATTTTCATCTATATATACACTAATGAGGAATAAAATGCACACAAAAAACAATGGTTATTATGCGAAAAATGTCTTTTACATAAAACTATTTGTTCTTTTTAGTTATACATGACAGCAGAATGTATTTTGATCTGCTATACATACATGGAGTATAATTTCCCCTTCCTGTGGTTGTACATGATATAGATTTACACAGGTCATGTATGCATATATGAACATAGGAAAGTTATGTCTGATTCATTCTACTGTCTTTTCTATTCCCACCCCTTTCCCTTCATTTCAATGAACTTCTATTCTTGCCCCCCCCCCCACACACACACAAAAACCCTTATTCTGTATTAGCATCGACAGATAATAGAGAACATCCGGGCTTTGGTTTATTAGAATTGGCTTATTTCAGTTAGCATGATAGTCTCCAAGTTCCATCCATTTACTGGCAAATGCCATAATTTTCTTTTCTTTTATGGCTGAGTAATATTCTATTGTGTATACATACCACATTTTCTTTATTCATTTATCTGTTGAAGGGCACCTATGTTGGTTCCATAGTTTAGCTATAGTGAATTTAGCTGCTGTAAACATTGATGTAGCTGTGTCACTATAACTATAGTATGCTGATTTTAAGTCCTTTGGGCATAGACTGAGAAGTAGGATAGCTGGGTCAAGTGGTGGTTCCATTGCAGGTTTTCTGAGGAATCTCCATACTGCTTTCCATAGTAATTGCACCAATTTGCAGCAATGTATGAGTATACCTTTTCCCTCACATCCACACCAACATTTATTGTTGTATATATTCTTGAAAATTACCATTCTGACTGGGTTGAATTGAAATCTCAGAGTAGTTTTAATTTGCATTTCTCTAATTGCTAGAGAAGTTGAACAATTTTTCATATATTTTTGATTGTATTTCTTCCTGTGAAGTGTCTGTTCAGTTCCTTTGCCCATATATTGATTGGGTTATTTGGTTTTTTTGGTGTTAAGTTTTTTGAGTTCTTTATATATTCTGGAGATTAATGTTCTATCTGAGGTGCAGGTGGCAAAGATTTTCTCCTATTCTTTAGGTTCTCTCTTCACATTCTTGATTGTTTCTTTTGCTGTGAAGAAGCTGTACCATCCAATCTATTGATTATTGATTTTGCTTCTTGAACTTTAGGAGTCTTTTTGAGGAATTTGTTTCCTAAGCTGACATGATGGAGATTTGGGACTACTTTTTCTTCTAGTAGGAGCAGGGTCTCTGGTCTAATGCCTAAGTCCTTGATCCACTTTGAGTTGAGTTTTGTGCAGGGTGAGAGATAGTGGTTTAATTTCATTTTGGAACATATAGATTTCCAGTTTTCCCAGCATCATTTTTTGAATAGGCTATCTTTTCTCCAATGTACATTTATGGTGCCTATGTCTAGTATGAGATAACTTTATTTTGTGGGTTTGTCTCTGTGTCTTCTGTTATATACCATTGGTCTTCATGTCTGTTTTGATGCCAATACCATGCTGGTTTTGTTACTATTACTCTGTAGTATACTTTAAGGTCTGGTATTATGATGCCTCCTGCTTTACTCCTCTTGCTAAAGATTGCTTTGGCTATTCTGGACCTTTTATTTTCCCAAATGAATTTCATAACTGCTTTTTCTATTTCTATGAAGAAATGTCATTAGAATTTTAATAAGAATTGCATTAAATCTGTATAGCACTTTTGGTAGTATGGACATTTTGATGATGTTAATTCTGTCTATCCAAGAACATGGGAGATCTTTCCATTTTCTAAGATATTCTTCAATTTCTTTTTTTTTTTTAGTGTACTGTAGTTTTCATTGTAGAGATCTTTAACCCCTTTTGTTACAAGCTTGATTCCCCCCATTTTTTTTTTTGAGATTATTGTGAATGGATAGTTTTCCTACTTTCTCTTCCAGTTGATTTATCACTGATGTATAGGAACACAATTGATTTATGGGTGCTAATTTTTGATTGGTTCTTCTTTTTCTAGGGCTTTTAAATATTTATTTATTTGCTTTAGTTGTACACAATGCTTTTATTTTTACGTGGTGCTGAGGATCGAACCCGGGCTGTGCACATGCTAAGCAAGCGCTCTACTGCTGAGCCACATCCCCAGCCCCCATGGATGCTAATTTTATATCCTGCTTCTTTGCTGAATTCATTTATAAGTTCTAGAAGTTCTCTGGTGGGATTTTTTGAATCTTCTAAATACAGAATCATGTTTGGCAAATAGGGATGGTTTGTTCTTCTTTTCCTATTCATATCCCTTTAATTTCTTTCTTCTGTCTAATTGCTCTAGTTAGAGTTTCAAGGACTATGTTGACTGGAAATGGTAAAAGAGAGCATCTCTGTATTGTTCCAATTTTTAGAGGGAATGCTTTCAATTTTTCTTTATTTAGAATGATGTTGGCCTTGGGTTTAGCATAGGTAGCTTTTATGAGGTATGTTCCTACTACTTCTAGTGTTTTGAACATGAATGATGTTGTATTTTGTCAAATGTTTTTTCTACATCTATTGAGATAATCACGTGGTTCTTGATGCAATTACATTCTTTGATTTCTGTAAGTTGAACCAATTTTGTGTTCCTGGAAGGAATCCCTTGATCATGGTGCACTATGTTCTTAATGTTTTGTATGCAATTTGCCAGTATTATATTAAGAATTTTTGCATCTATACTCATCAGGGATATTTGTCCGATGTTTTCTTTTCTTGGTGTATTTTTGTCTGGTTTTGATTATTGTCTGTATTTCAGTAGGGTCCATTGTGATAGTTCCTTTTTCATCACGAATTTTAGTAATTTGGGTTTTCTCTCTTTCTATTCATTAGCTTGGCTGAGGGTTTATCAATTTCATTTTATTTTTTTAAAGAACCAAACTTTTGTTGATTTTTTTGGATTGTTTCTTTCATTTCAATTTCATTGATTTCAGCTGTGATTTTAAATATCTCCTGTCTTCAACTGCTTTTTGTGTTGATTGGTTCTTTCTTTTCTAGGGCTTGTGATGTAATGTTAGGTTATTTGTTTGTTGACTTTCTATCCTTTTAATGAATGAGCTCAATGCAATGAATGTTCCTCTTAGCACTGCCTTCATAGTGTCCCAGAGATTTTGATATGTTGTATTGCTATTCTCATTTACCTCTAATTTTGAAAATTTCATCCCTGATTTCTTCTGCTCTCCATTTGTCATTCAATAACATATTATTTAGTCTCCAGGTGTTAGTGTACCTCCTATTTTTTATTTTATCATTGATCTGATAGAATGCAAGGTATTATCACTATTTTTTTTTTTATATATTTGTAAGAGCTGATTTGTGGCATAATATGTTATTGCGGTTTACTGTGCTGAGTCCTTGCTTCCCCGAATGTTGAAGTATAACACCAAAGAAGCGGGCTGAGGCAAATGTAGAGTGGAAAGTGAAAGGCTTTACTAAAGGACAGCAGAAAAGACACCCCACCCCCACCCCAGGAGGAGAAGGGGACCCGAAAGGCAGGATCCTGGGAAGGGGAGGTCTTCTCCCTTTTATGTCTAAGGTATTCTTTTGTCTTCTGACATTCCTGTCCTTGATTTTGTTAGCCTCCCTCTATCCTGCATGTGGTGGGGAATGCAGGTGGGAAGGCCAAAAGTTGGAAGATAGGTGGGCTGATGGTGAGGGGGAGGAGTGATCTGGGCAGGAAGGGCCTAGGGTAATTAGCATATCCCTGTTTTGCTGGGAGCTGCTTCTTTAACAGTTCTTTAGGATAGGCCCAGGCCTTGGGGACATTAACATTTCAGTTTCCCAGGTGTTGTTCTGATTTCCCAGGCTCAGTTCAGACTCCATTTTCTTTATGGACTCTATTTTCTTTATTAGACCCGATATTAGATCTGATTTACCTACCTATCTTTAAATCTGACTTCAATAAGATATAGTCTATTTTAGAGAAGGATTCATGTGCTGCTGACAAGAGAGTTTATTCATTTATTGATGGGTGAAATATTCTACATATGTCTGCTAAGTCTAAATTATTAGTTATATTTTTTAGTTCTATAGCTTCTTTATTTAGTTTTTGTTTGGAGGATCTACCCAGTTGTGAGAGAGGTGTGTTAAAGTCACCCAGTATTATTGTATTGTGGTCTATTTGATTCTTGAAATTGAGAAGTGTTGGATTCCAGGCAGGGAGGCTGCACCTCCCAGGAAGAAGCCACACCTCCCAGGTACTTTGTGAAAAGACTACATTTCCCAGGTGCCTCAGCCTGGCCAGCGAACCTGGCTAGCAGGTGCCCTGGCTACCACCTCCTGACCTCCAGCAGCCTATAGAGCATGGACTCACTCCAGGAGGCTCTCTGACCACCAGTTAGCTATTTAAGCCTCCCCTGGACTGAAATCTCTCTCTGTTCGCCGCCTCTTCTCCCCCTTCCATGTGGCACCCCTAATAAACTTCCCTTTTATTAAAATGGCGTTCCTGGCCCTAGGTTAACTTTGCCTTTTTCTCTAACAAGAATGTTTTGTCTGATGTACATAAATGCTCCATTTTTTGCAGGATAGATATTTACAATTGTTATGTCTTGTTGATGTATAATTCCTTTAAGCAGTATAAAATTTCCTTCTTTGTGCCTTCTGATAAACTGTGGTTTGAAGTCCAGTGTGTATTTTATGAGGATAGAAACCCTGCTTGTTTATGAGATCCAAGTGAATGATGTTTTTTCCCTCCTTTTACCTTCAATCTGTGGATGTCTTTGCCTATAAAGTGAGTTTCTTGGAACAGCTTATTGTTGGGTCTTGTTTTTTAATCCATTCTGCCAGTCTATATCTTTTTATTTATGAGTTTAGGCCATTTACATTCAATGTTATTATTGAGATGATTTTTCTTGTCATTAATTTACTGAGTATGTTTTGTAGTGCAGGCTTTCTAGTTGTGATTCTTTTAACTTTTTCTAATCATGGAAGATTTTTATTTCATCATCAATTCTGAAGCACAATTTCACTGGATATAGTATTGTTGGCTGTCATGCATTTTTTTTTTTTCTTAGTTGTTATATATTATTCTAAGAAGTCCTAGCTTTGAGTGTCTAGGTTGAGAAATCAGCTGAGATCTGGATTGATGTCCCTCTAAATGTTACTTGTCATTTTTCTTTGGAAGCCTTTAAATTTCTATATTTGTTCTGTATGTTAGGCATTTTCATAATAATGTGCTTTGGTGTAGTCTCTTGTAATTTTGTGTATTTGTGGTCCTGTATTTGATTTTCAATTCCATTCTTCAGGTTTGGGAAATTTTCTGATATCATTTCATTGAAAATATTGTGCATTCCTTTCATTGTTATCTCTGAGCCTCATCTACCCTGATAAATCTTCAATTTGGTCATTTTAGGTGGTCCCACATTTCTTGGAATTTCTGTTCATGGTCTTTTAACATCTTTTTCCATGGTCAACTTTATTTTCAAGATTTTATATTTTGCCTTCATTGCCCGAGGTGCTGTCTTTCATGTGGTCTGTTCTGTTAGTGATGTTTTCCATTGAATTTTTAATTTGGTTTATTGATTCCTTCATTTTGAGTATTTCTGTTTGATTTTTTTTTTCAGAATCTCTATCTCTTTATCAAAGTGATTTTTACTTCCTGTATTTTCTCTCTGATTTCTCTCTTTACATCATCCTTTACCTCACAGATCAGATTAACTATGTACATTCTAAATTATTTCTCTGACATTTCTTCCACTGTGATGTCAATGCATTCTGTTATTAAAGTATCTTGGATTATTTGAGGCAATTTGTTCCCTTGCTTTTTCATGTTTGTGTGTCTACCCATCTAACACTGTGTAACTGAGACAGTAGAGATTCTACCCTATGGACTTATAGTGTCCCTGAAGGATTCTAGTACCTCACTGTTTAGGGGGAGATAAATAATAACAGCAACAAATGCAAACAATATACAGCATTAAACCAAATAGTACCTGCTATGACATCTACAATGTTAATTATCACCGTAAACAGAAATGATATGGTCAGTTATTGCCTAAAATAAAAGTAGTAAATTTGCAAATGGGTTTATAGTTTGAATGGTAGACAGGGACAGAAGAGAAATGACATAGGATGTGATGATTATGATGATTATGAGGGAGGAGAAGGGAAGATAAAAGTTAAAAAATTAAAGAATGAGTGAAAGAAAGAACAATAGAGATTGGCAGTTAGCAGAAAAAAAAAAGAGAAAGAGAATCAAGGGACACAGATAAATGAGAGAAATACATATTATATATGAAGTAAAAATTTAAAAAATTAAAATAAAATAATATAAAACAAAACTCAAATATACTCATCAAATATACTCAAATACACTGATTCCTAGTCCTAACAAAACTGTTTTCAAAAAAATAACTGGCTTCAAAAATGCTAGAAATGAGATTTTTAAAAATGTGAATATGTATAAATATCCATGAACAATTAAGGTCACAATTTAACAGAGAAAAGAAAAAAGAAAAAGATAGAAAGATCTCAATGAAGAGTTAAAGAATTGTTTCTGTATTGGTGTTCAAAAGATTCTCAGCTTCTTTTCTCAGCTGTGGGGTGATCTGGAGTTTGATGCTTGTTCCACTCTCATGGTAGAGTTGCTAGTGTGAGAGAGATAATCCCATAGG
Organism: Tamias sibiricus; assembly: GCA_025594165.1. Classification (NCBI taxonomy): domain Eukaryota; kingdom Metazoa; phylum Chordata; class Mammalia; order Rodentia; family Sciuridae; genus Tamias; species Tamias sibiricus. Next base: position 166,145,051 of record CM046657.1, read on the forward strand.
CAGAATATCTGGAGGTGGGGTTTAGGCTTAGGTAGGCTCCAGGCTCTTGGCTGAATGCCAGTTGGTCTGGAGATTTTAAACCAGTGCACCCCCAGGGCCCAGCAATTGCTGATCCATGCCTGCTGACTGCATCCCAGGGTTCTCCCCTAGGTTCCACTCTTGTGGTGGAGGAGCCAGTTCTTAGTCCACTATATCACCCAAGTTTCTTGGTCTCAGGTTCAGTCTCCAAACTCAATCTCTCCCACACTGCTCTTTTGAATACCCAGCCAGACTTGTCTCTCCAAGCTAGTTCTGCACACAGCTGGATTGGAGTGGAAGAGAGAGAGCCACGTGATTTTCCACTACATTTGTCCCTGTGTAATCCTCTCTCCATGTATCATTTTCTCCTGGTCACTTGGGCACACTCAATGTCATGCTGTGTGGGCTTGCCAGGCCTGTATTTTGTTTAGGCCAAACTTGGGTATGCCAGGAATTATTCCCCCAGCTGCTGCCCACGTCCCCCTACCCCCAACACACACCAGTGGCTGCAAAATGGTTCTTCCCTCTGTCCTCCTCATGCAGCTGGGAGAGATGGGGCTTCTTTCCTGCACAAGGATATTGTGCAGTGCTCCTGTCAGTTTATTCAGGCAGTGTCTTTGATCTCTATACTCTCCATATGCAGACATGCCTCAGTCCTCCAAAAAATGTGGGTTCTTTTAATTCCTTTGTTTCTCCACTTTTCTTGCAGAGGGAGCCTGCTCTGGCTGGTGCCTCTGGCCATGGCAGAAGCTGTGGTACTGGGGATTTCTTTCTTCTTTTATTATATCAAATCTCCTGAATCCCTGATCTGCTTTGAATATCCAGTATTAAATTCCAGTAATGTTCCCTCTACACTTTTTTTGTCCACCCACTTTGCTGAGAAGCTGCCAATCTGCTTTCTTGGTTTTACCCCATGGAGCAGCCAGGAAAGTGACCTTCTCTAGTCTGCCATCTTGAAAAACCCATTAATGTGATGTTGGATTTGGTTTGTAAGTATTTTATTAAGGATTTTTGCATCTATGTTCATCATGTTTATTTGTCTGTATTTTTCTTTCCTTGATGTGTCCTTATCTAGTTTCAGAATCTGAGTGATGCTGGATTTGAAAAACGAATTTGGATCTATCCTTTTCCTTTCTTCTCCATGGAATAATGTGAAGGCATTGGTGTTTTTCTTTAAAGGTATGATAAAATTCAGCTGTAAACCCATTCAGTCCTGGACTTTTCTTTGTTGGGAGGTTTGTAAATTACTGCTTTAATCTCATTTCTTGCTATTAATCTGTTTATATTTTCTGTAGTTTTTTGGTTAAATTTTGATTTTCGAATTTATTAGGATATAGTTTTCAACATTGCCCCTAATGATCTTGTGGATTTGGGGGTCTGTTTTAATATCTCCATTTCTATCTATAATTTGTGCATAAGTTTTTATGTAAACATAAATTTCCATTCCTCTGGAAAAAAAACTGCCAGATTATATGGTTATTACATGCTCAGGTTTTGTATTGTTTTGTTTTTAGAAACTACCAAACTGTTTCCAGAGTGGCTGTATCATTTTAAGTTCTCACCAGCAATAAATGAGTGATCCGGTTTTTTTCATATTCTTTTTCTATTTATTAATGCATTATAGTTATACATAATATTTAAGGTTATTTTGATACAATTATACAAGCATGGAATATAATTTGCTTCAATTCAGTGTCCTGTACTTCCCCTTTCCCTTCCTTCCACCCTCCCCTTTTTCCCTTTGCTCTGTTCTACTGGTATTTCTTCTTTTTATTTATCTTTTATTTTTTTCTTCTATTTATTTATATGTTTTAAATTAATGCATTATATATATGAAATTCACTGTGGTGTATTCATGTACGTAATAGGATAGTTTGGTCAGTTTCATTCCATCATTCCTCTCTTTTCTCATAACTCCACCCTCCCCCTCGGTCTGCTTTCTCTACTGCTTTTCTGTTTCCATGGAATCCTCCCCTGTCCCCACATTTTTTTCTCTTTATTTTGGTCTAGCTTCAGCGTATGAAAGAAAACACTCAACCTTTAACTTTCTGGGTCTGCTTATTACTTAACATGATATTCCTCAGCTCTATCATTTACCAGGAAATGACATACTTTTATTTTTTTTAATGGCTGAGTAAAATTACATTGTGTTTAACCATATTTTCTTTATCCAGTCTTCTGATTATGGGAATTGGGCTGGTTCCATAACTTGGCTATTGTGAATTGTGCTATATAAATATTAAGGTAGTTGTATTCTTATACTATGTAGATTTTAAGACTTTTGGAATATATAGCAAGGAGTGGTTTAGATGGATCATAGGGTGGTTCCATTGCTAGTTTTTTTTTTTTTTTTTTTTTTTTTTTTAAGGAATCTCCACACTGCTTTCTAGAGTGGTTCTACAAATTTACAATCCCACCAACAACTTGTGATTGTACCTTTATCCCCACATTCTCACCAGTATTTATTATTATTTGTATTCTTGAAAATTACCATTCTGACTGGAATAAGATGAAATCTCAATGTGGTTTTGATTTGCATTTGCTTTATTACTAGAGATGTGGAACATTTTGTCACATATTTGTTTACCATTCATATTTCTTCTTTTGAGTAGTGTCTGTTTAGATATTTTGTCCATTTATAATTGGGTTTTCGGTTTGGGGTTTTTGGTTTTGTTTGGTTGATTATTTTGTTTGTTTGTTTTAAGTTTTTTGTGTTCTTTATATATTCTGGATATTAATTCTTTGAGAGGGGATGGCAAAAATATTTCTTCCATTCAGTAAGCTCTCTTCACACTCTTGTTTCCTTTGCTGTGTAAAAGCTCTTCAATTTTTTTTATTAAAAACATTTTTAGCAGTAGATAGACATAACTTTATTTATTTATTTTTATGTGGTGCGTAGGATTGAACCCAGTGCCTCCCGCGTGCTAGGCAAGCACGATACCACTGAGCTACAACCCCAGCCCAAAGCTCTTCAATTTGATGCCATACCACTTATTGATTCTTGGTTTTATATCTTGTGCTTTAGAAGTCTTGTTAAGGAAGTCAGTGCCTATGCCAGTATATTGGATCATTGGGCCTACATTTTTTTTTTTTTCTAGCTGTTGCAGCCTCTGGTCTAATTCCTTGGTCTTTGAACCACTTTGAGTTGACTTTTGTGAAGGGTGAAAGATAGGGATCACACTTCATTCTACCATAGGTAGAGTTCCAGTTTTCCCAGCACCTTTTGTTTAAAAAGGCTGTCTTTTCTCCAACATATATTTTGGCAGTTTGATGACTGTTATCTATGTGGATTTATCTCTATGTCTTTTATTCAATTACATTTTTTAATGTTTATTTTGGTGCCAATACCATGCTGTTTTTGTTACTATAGCTCTGTAGTATAATTTGAGGTCTGGTATTGTGATGCCTCCAGCATTGCTCCTTTTGTTCAGGATCATTTTGGCTATTCCAGATCTCTTATGCTTCCAAATTAATTTTAGAAAAAATTTTTTCTAGTTCTATGAAGAATGTCATTGATATTTTCATGGGGATTCCCTTGTATCTGTATATTGCCTTAGGGAATTTGACCATTTCAACAGCATTGATTCTGCCTATCCAAGAACATGGGATGTTTTCTATCTTCTAAGGTCTTCTTCCATTCCTTCCTTTATTGTTCCACAGTTTTCATATTGAGGTCTTTCACTTTCTGTGTTAGATTTCTTTAGTTTCTTCATATTCTTTTTTAAAAATTTTTATTATTCTAATTTGTTATACATGTTTGCAGAGTACATTTCATTTCATATTACATATAAAGAGCACAATTTTTCAAGTTGCTGGTTTTATATAAAGTTTTTTTTTACAACAATTGTGTCTTTATACATGTATTTATAATGGCAGACTGAGTTTCTTCATATTCTTGACAGTATTTGGTGGTGTTACTGCTTAATTTTAGCCATTCTGCTGGATGTATATGATATTTCATTGTGGTTAAAACATACCTTTTCTTGATGTGGAACATTTTTTAATGTCTTGTTATTATATGTATATGTTCTTCAGTATAATGTGTGGTCATGTATTTTGTCCATTTTGAATTGAACTGTTGTTATTGCTTTTGGTTGTGTTTGTTTTTCTGTTCAGTTTAAGAGTTCCTTATAGACTGTAGATTTTATCTTAGTCCTTTCTTGGGACATGTATTTGCAAATATTTTCTCCCATCTGCAGTTTGTCTTTTCATCCTATTTACAGAGTATTTTTCAGTGCAAAAGTTTTTTTTTTTAATATTTAAGAAGTCCCACTTATATTTTTTTGTTTATGAATCATGCTTTATAATGGAAATTCAGGTAATCTTTCCATAATTTTCATTGACGATAAGAAATTTAGGTCAAGTGTTTTGTTGTTGTTGTTGTTTGTTTGTTTTTGGTTTGTTTGTTCATTTGTTTTGTTTGTTTTTGATTAGGAATGCCCAGTTGCCCCACACTATTTTTTTAAAAAGTTATCCTTCACTAAGTTACTTTTGCATTTTGTCAAAAATGAGTTGAGCATATTTGCATGGGTTTACTTCTGCATTCTTTCTTCTGTTCCATTGATCAATATGTTTATCCTTCTGCCAATACCACACTGTATTGGTTACCATAGCTATATAATAAGCTTTAAGATCAGATAGAGTGATTCTTTCTATTATATTCCTCTTAGTTAAGATAAACTTTACGTATTTTAGCATTGTGCCTTTCCATATAACTTTAGAGTGACTTTGCTATGTGTACAGAAAACTTTGCTGAGATTTTCATAGGAGTGACATTCAATTTACAATAAATTTTTGGGAAAAATAATACCTTTCTTAAGTTCAGTTTTCCTATTCATTACAAGGTATGTATCTCCACATATTTAGGCCTTCTTTGATTTCCTTAAACAGAATTTGCAATGACCAGATCCTATACATATTGTATTAAATGTATAACCTAATTATTTAATTTTCTTTGGAACAGTTAAAATGAAATTTTATTCAAATTTGAGTCCTATGTGTTAATTGCTAACATATAAGAATATAATTAATTTTTATGTATTGGTCGTATGTCCTACATCCTTGCTGAATTCACTTATTAGTTCTGAGACAATTTGTGTGTTTTGATTTTTTTAAATGTACTTTTCTTGGAATTGCTACATATACAATTGTCAGATTCAAGTAGTTATTTTTTTCTTTCTCATTTGTATGCCTTTTATTTCCTTTACTTGCCTCGTTGAAGCACCTTGAATTTGCAATATAATAAGAGTTAAGTGTTGGAGATGTAGCTCACTGATAGAGCCTAGCATGCAGGCTTTGGGTTTGATCCCAAGAACAGGGGGAAAAAATTGTTGGAGTGGATGAACATTCTTTTTTTGTTGCTAACCAATGGGGAAAATTATTAGGTATTTCACATTGAGTGTGATTTTAAATGAGGTTTTTTTGTAGACCCTCATTAAGTTGGGGTAATTTTGTCTATTATGAACTTAGAATTTTCATAATGAATGTTATATTTTGTTAAGTGCTTTTGGTGGGGAGGAGAGGGTATCACCTAATATGCTCATATAATTTTTTTCTTATAGATATGGTGAATCACACTGATTTACTTTCAAATGTTCAACTTCATTTTGCATAACTGAAATAAAGTCTACTTTGTCATGGCATATCATTATTTTTATTCTGATTTTCTAATATTTTGTTGACATTTTTTGTGTCTAAACGTTAGTCTGTAATTTACTTTTTTTGTGTTGTCCTTGCCTGGTTCTGGTGTCAGGGTGATACCTACCTTATATAATGAGTTAGGAAGTTCTCTCCTCTTCTATTTTCTAAAATAATTTTGTAAAATTGGTGTTAATTATTCTTTAAATGGGTTTGGTAGTATTCTTCAGTAAACCATCTGAACCTGGAATATTCTTTCCTATGATTTTTTAAATTGTGAATTCAATTTTCTCTATGGTTATTAATACTATTTAGATTTCCCATTTTTAAAAAATATTTATTTATTTGCTTTAGTTGTACACAATGTGTTTATTTGTATGTGGTGCTGAGGATCGAACCCAGGCCGTGCACGTGCTAGGCGAGTGCTCTACCACTGAGCCACAACCCCAGTCCTAGATTTCCCATTTTATCTTGGTTGAGTTTTGGGAGTTTGTGATGTTCAAGAAATTGGTCCATTTCTTCTAAATTTTCTATTTGTGAGTGTAAAGTTGTTTGGATTATTTCCTTATGATTTTTTTAATGACTACAGTATCTGTAGTGATATTTCATATTCCATTTTGGTAATTTGTGATTTTGATTTTTAGTTTTGGTAGAGGCATGCCAGTTTTATTGATTTTTGGTGAGGAAGGGAAGGTACCAGGGATTGAACTCAGGAGTACCCAACCACTGAGCCATATCCCCAGCCCTATTTTGTATTTTATTTAGAGACAGAATCTCATTGAGTTGTTTAGTTCCTCGCTTTTTGCTTTGAACTCATGATCCTCCTGTCTCAGCCTCCCAAGACACTGGGATTACAGGCATGAGCCACTGTGCCCTGCCAGTTTTATTGATTTTTTTTAAGAAATATTTTTATTTTGTTCACTTTTTTCTATTGCTTTCTTATTTTCAGTTTCATTGAGTCTGCTTTTTATTATCCTTCCTTATTTGTTCTGAGTCAACTTGGTCCCTTTTTTCCTAGTTTCTTGAAGTAGAAAATGCTATAGATTTTCATTCCAGCACTCCCATATATGTAGTCCACATATTTTGATACATTGTATGTTATTTCTCATTAAGTGCTATATATTTTAAATTTTTCTGTTAGACTTTCTGTTGACTTAGCTATTATTTAGAAGTATGTTACATAATTTTCACAATGTTTAGAAATTTTGCTAAATATCTGGCATTGATTGATCAAAAATTACACTTTATGGTTTCATCCCTTTTAAATTTGTTCATGTTTATTTTATGGCCAAGGATGTGGCCTATTTTGGTGAATTTTCCATATGCCCTTAAGAAAAACTGAAGTGTTATGTTGTTGTCTGGTGGAATGTTCTATAAATTGTCAATTAGAACCTGAAGGTTGATTGTGTTATAGATGTCCTATATCCTTGCTGTTTTTTTTTTTTTTCCTATAGTATCATTGCTGAGAAGGGGATATTGACGCCCCCAGCTATAACTGTGGATTGTTCACTTTCTCCTTTCAACTTTATTAGTTTGGGGTTCATGTGTTTTATAGCTCTTTTGTTGAGTCCATACACGTTTAAGATCATTTTTCTTCCTGGTGGAGTGAATTTTTCTCATTATGCAACATCCCTCTTTGTTTCTATTAATTCTTTTTACTCCAAAGTCAACCTTATCAAATGATGCTGTCATTCCTGATTCTTGCCTTTTTTTTAAAAAAACCAGGGGTTGAATCCAGGGCCTTGTGTTTACTAGGCAAGTGCTCTGCCACTGAGAGACATCCCCAACCCTCTTTCAGTAAGGTCTTGCTAAGTTGCCCAGGTCACATCAAACTTGTGATCCTCCTGTCTCAACCTCCTAAGTAACTGGGATTACAGAGATGTGCTACCACACCTGGCATTCCTGTTCTTTTAAAATATTTGTATGGCATATATTTATTCATATTTTTCCTCTCAATATACATGTCATTGAATTTGAAGTACATTTCTTGTAAAAATCAGCATATAATTGATTTGTGAGTATGTGTGGATTTATCCACTCTGCCTACCTCTGTGTTTTTGCTCTATTTAGTCTATTCACCTTTAAGGTAGATTTGGGCAAATTAGTGCTTAAGTGTACCATTTATTATTTGCCTTCTCTTGGCTTCTACTCTTTATCACGCCTCTATGCTTCTTCTTTTCAAATGCCTTCTGTAACTATTAACTCCCAAATGTAATCTTCAACCCTGATACAGACTCATTTTCCTTCCTAGTCAAATCTTCACTTGATTATCTGTCATCTCAAATTTCATGTCTAAAATTGAACATTGCATTTCCACCACTCTTCTACATCTCAGCAAGTGGCAACCCAAAACTTTTTTTTAATTTAATCAATTCAAAAAAATATGAGTTGTCCTTGTCTCCTCTTTTTACAATAGTCCCATCATCCATTAGCATATTCTGTTCCTCTTCCCTCAGAATGTGTCCAGAATCCAACAGTTTGTTACCACTTTCTCCATTTTTATGATAGCTCAAACTGCTAACTCAAACTCCTGCATTCACTTTAGCTGGTCTCCCTGCCTCAGCTGTTGCTCTAATAAAGAATATTGACCATTCAGCACTTTTTTTTTTTAAACACAAGACCATGTCATTGCTCGGCTCATAATATCCCAAATGATTTTTATCTTAGAATAATAGCCAAAGTCCTTCCTGTAGCTTTCAAGGCCTCATGTTTTGGATATCAGTTACCTGTTACCCTTCTCCTTCCTCTTTGTTTGCTCCCTCTGCTCCATGTAATACTGTATTTGCAGGATGGGGTAGGCTTTTCCTTAATAAAATATCAATGTATTTTCACAGCAAAAGTTTGGGAGATACTATTCAAACTATAATACCTGTAGCACCATAAATGTGACATTTTTGTTGTTGGAGTCGACGTATTTTATGCTCAAATCATGGCTTTATGCTCAAGAGAGAAAAATTATTTTGGTTATTTTGTATTCAGTTATTTCTTTCTATATGCCAGGCACTAGGATTATAACTATAACACAAAAAGAACAAATAAAATCAAGATGAAATTCTTGCCATTGCTAGGACCCAGAACATGTTGCCCCTAAATATGGCACTTTGGAAACTGAGAAAATAGGAGACACAAAAAGTCCAGTCTCTGATCTTCTCCCATCTTTCTATGTGAGAACTGGCCATTAAGGAATAATCAGACCTTCCTTCTCTGAAAGTCATAAAACCCTCATGTGACAGGTGTCCTTCCCTGTACTCAGAGGAAAGTAATGAAAATATAAGAAGCACCTGAATAATTAGGCCTTTCTGAGACCACTTCCACTTTATTATCATGAGGTCAGACCTCTTTTTGTCCAGTCACATTGCTATACAACTCTTCATTCTTTATTAAACTGAAGCATAAAAATATCACAATTTTCCAGGACCTTTGGGTCATTTCTGAAGTCTGTCATGTCACATAAAACTTTGGCTAAATAAATTTGGTAGACTTTTCTCTGCTAATCTGATTGTATTATAAGGGTGTCAGCCATGACTCTTGGGATAGATGAAGAAAAGATATTACTTTTTCTCCTCTACAATGTCATGTACATACAATTAACTCTTCTTCCCATTTTAAATTTAACACAGTCTGCACTAGGAAAAATTTTTACAATAATGTTTTAAAATGTAATTGAATATAACTATTCTAAGTGTATTATTTAGAATTTCACTTTTTACTCATTTTACTATATACTAAGTTGGAAAACATATAAAACAAGGGTTCACTGTTCTAGAATGCTGAACTTTTAATTCAAACAATTGACACATGATAAATGTATGGGATGAAGGGAGACCTGCCAGGGCTCTCTAAAGGCTTAGTGTTTTTCTACACTTTGCAAGGTATATGGTCCTGGATCGTAGACTTCATCACCTATGAAAAATAAAATTATGTGTTTATTGGATTTGTATGACCTTTTCCTCCAACAATTTCAGGGCACCAAACTTTTAGCATGTCCATTTCTTAAGTAATTTTAACATGCAGAGAGGATGAGAAGGTCAAACAATTACAAGAAGTCTGCTAGCCAATGTCAGCCGAATGCATTAGGTGTCAGTAGAGTTTCTATTTCAAATAATAACAAACAAGACATAACACTTCAGTGTAGCTGGGGTGAAACAAAAGGCCTGCCAGAGAATATGCTAAATGACCCTCGGGAATTGAGCAGTACAGCTAGTCTTCTTAAGAGTATAGAAGAGAAAGCAGTAAAAAGGCAATGTTTTCCAAACTAAAAACTAAGATTTTTACCAGTAAAGATACCTCACATAGGCTCTTTACCTGCTTTCAAATATTTTGCTTGTGTGAATTCAGTTATTTGTAAGGGTAGGAAATTCTTTTTCCACTTGCTCCTTTAATTTCTATTGTTTGACTTCTTTCCCTGAGCAAATTTTTGCAAGATGTTATGAAATTTTTTTCTTGTTAGACCTTCTGTAATAGCCACCCACACATTTTTTCGTACTGGAAGTGGGTTCATTCCAGAGAACAAAACCACTGGGAGTATTACAGGGGCAAAGGGATTTAAGGCCATCACATAGGTAGGCTAGCCAATGGAAGGAGGTTCTGAATGGCTTCCAGGAGAGCATCAGAGAACTGTCCCCTAATGATTTCAGCCAGCAGAGCTGGAGCAGGGAAAGAAGATGTTCTGGTCCTGAGAAGAATGATTTAGCTTTCCAAATCCCACACAAGTCCCTCTCATTGGCAAAAATCAAACCCTAACCCACATGGAAAGGATTCTGGAAAACATGGTTCCCACCTTAGGTGTGAGAGGTGATACTGCTGAACTGACCAGAGACAATTCAGCACAGGCAGCTGCACAATGAAAAGAGAGCTCTATTTATTGAAAATGGGCCTGTTTATTTTAATTAATAACTGATGCACAGGTTAACACCACAAATTCAGTTCAGTTCATTACTCAGTTCAGAACAAATTATTAACTTACATTTTTAAATTTTACCTGAAATTATCTCTATCAGATTTTGGACATGATTTTGCAACCAAGGAAAGAACTATGGCAGCTCCCTACCCTGCCTTATGGCCTTGGCAATGGAGGCCAGGCAGTGGCAATATTTTGAGTGATTGTTTGTGTTTTCGTAAAGATATTAATTATTGCCTATTCTTATGGTTCTAAAATGTAATTTAGGTCTGAGGTATGAAAAATTCTGTGGACGGTTATTTGCCCTAGAATCGAAATTGGATTATAATACAAGTGTGTAAATTAATGAACTTTTAAACTATTTATCTGCAAACAATCTAACTAGAAAAGGCATAAGGTAGTTGTCAAAGTGAAATTAAAAAAAAAAAAAAAAAAGAAGAAGAAGAAGAAGAAGAAGAAAACCACAAGCTTTGATTATAAGTTCTGCAGCTTTGGCATTTGAGTCACAAATTATCAAGATTTCCAGAAAATGAAAGAGGCCTTTTGTGGTTAGAAAAGGGTTTTGGAGTGAGGATATGAATGGTAGGAAGGTCTCCTGTGGTCTGGTTGCAGAGAAAATTGCAAAGGCTCTAATGGAGCAACATAAGCCTTTATAAGGGGGCTAAGAGAACAACCCTATGACCAGGTTCTGTGAAAATCTGAACAGAAATGTGATTTATCTGATTCCAGTATAAAGACAAGCAAGAGACTTGCTCATTGCATAATTTCTTTCATACTTGAGCATAGTTGTATGGATAATACTTGTTTAACTTAATATAGGTTTTTAATTCATTTTTAAAGAGAGAAGGTTATTCCTTGAATAAAAACCAATCACTACTTTTGTATCTCATTTCATATTTAGGAACAGCTTTTTCTCCTGAATGGCATGGAACTCTGCTATCACCAGGTGGCAACTCACAACTTTGCAGGTAAGAGAAAGAGTTGACAGAAACTGTTCCTTTCAAGCACCAAACAGCACTAACTTATGATCGTCTTTGATATTGCAAACCATAACTGGCAGGACAAAGTGTGTTTCAGAGTTTAGGTTGCTTTGACCTGAAAAACTAATTTACTGACAGTTTCTTCTAGAGTTTCTCTAAATAATTGCAAATGACTATTCACTTATGACTATAGCATTTCAAAAGTTTTATTTTTTCCCTTTAAAATTTCTGTCACCATTGAGAATATTGGCTCTACCTCTTTCTGTATTGTTTTTATCAGATGCATTGTAGAATCATGACTTCTTAGTTGAAAGATGAATTAATAAACATCTGTTTACAATGAGACCATCCCCTCCCCCAATTCAGTGCATTTTCTACTACACTTTACAGTGTTGTCTTATTGCTGTCTCCTGTCTCCTATGACATAGAAGGCCATATGTCTCCCAGGGATTGTATAAGGATTAAGAAGATAATGCATGAACATGTCTAGTACCATGCCTGCCACATAGAGATGTTATTTAAATGTTAGTTGTTTTCCTTTCATACCTGCAATTTTGATCATTGTAATAGGGATGGTATCTAATTGCTGAGCTATGAACCAGGCATTTTATCAACTAATTTAATTCCTAAAACAGCTCTATAAGGAAAATGAGGCTCAGATACTAACTTGCCTGAGAACATACAGCCAATATATACATGAACAACCTCAGGACTTTCAATCCCTTTACCAGTATGCCATCTTGGCTTTGATTCTTCAAACCAAACATGAAATCCCATAGACCTTATGCAGACTTTAAATCACTTGGGGAGCTGCACTCATGGAAGAAAGATTCTCTGAGAATCTTTAGTGTTTTAGTACCTTTAGCTTTTGAAACTACAGTATAACATTGCCAAAGCTTGAGATTGATGCTGACAAGCAATCCTTACTGCATACAACTGAAAATGGGCCTGCAGAGGTTTCTCTTGATTTTTCAGAGAAAAATGAATTTGAAGATTACCTTACATATTACTTGCTTTGTTTTCTTTCATTATGCTGTAGAGTGTTCTGTGTGAACTTTTGCCTCATATGATCATTTTCTGGCATTTGCCTATAATATATATGAGACTTCTAGAACTTTTGCACATATATATTAAGAATTGGATTATCTGGTGTCTTTTTAATCTCTTAAATGGGACCCCATAACGAAGCTTTGGCCTAAAACAGAGGAATCGATTAGACCTTGCATTAAGGAGCACTCATCAATTGAACAGATTCCTCCATTACAGGACTGACCCCTGTGGATCTGTGCAAACTTCTTTGGTCAAATAACATTAAGAGTAGTTTTCACTAAAAAAAAAAAAAAAAAAAAAAAAAAAAAAAAAAAAAAATCCTTTGCTTGTCTTCTTTAAAATATTCCTTTACCCTTACTTCCCTTACTTCAAGTAAGTGTGAAATATTTTCCTAAAATGAGAAAATTTAAAGAAATGGTTTTTGTAATTGAATTGTCTATATATGATTAATACCAGTCAATAGTAACTTTATATTTAATGAGAACCAAGTATATGTGTGTTTTTACTTATTTATTTATTAAAAGGGATTGTTTCATGATTTTATGAAGGCTGAGGAGTCCCCAAATCTGCACTCAGTAAAAAATAGACCAGGGAGAGCTGATGTTGTAGTTCCAGTTTAAAAGCAGATGATGCTTCACTTGGAGTCCAGAGGCAGAAGACCAGTGTCCCAGCTCAAGGAAGATAGGCAGCAGGGGTTCCCTCTAACTCAGTCTTTTGGCTCTAATCAGGTCTTCCTTTGAGGTCACCCATTTTAGGGAGTGCAATCTGCTTTACCCAGATTCAAATGTCAATCTCATCCAGAAACAACCTCACAGACAAACCCAGAATAACGTTTGACCAAATGTGTAAGTGTCCCATGGTGTACTTAGATTGATACAAAATTAACCTTTGCAGTATTCCATTACCAATAACATTTAATTTGAACTTTGTTCTCAGTTTCAAGTAACGTCCATAAACACATGGCTATTTGTATAAATTTTAAATCTTCTTTGTTGACTATAATTCAGAAACACTGTCAAAATAACTTTTATGTGTGTTTTACTCACATTTAAGAATAAAACTTTGGCTGATTTTTCTATTTATCTATACAGATACTCCCGCACCCACCCCAAGGTTTATGTTCCAGGCATTTACAAAGAGAAAAGTAGCTCTTGATGTCTGGGAACTGGCTTGGTGCTGTACACTAAGCCCTACATTTGCTAAGAGCCAGCCTTGGTGTTTTTCTCTTAAACATAAAACTTCACAGATTAAACCAAACAGGACCACTCAGTGACTATCATAGATCAAGACAAAAATAAGGGCCCTCTTTAATCATGTTCAAAGATAGACAATAACATGGACATTGTTGGGTATTGTATTAACTTGTTTCATTCCTAAAATAGCCCTCTAAGAAAATGACACAGAGACCAACTTTCCCAGCATATCTTAACCAAAAAATGACCCACACCATAAAAATGGCCTGAACATACTCCTATCCTGGCTAATGAGTGACTGCTACTTTCTTTACCAATTACAGACTTAGCTTCACTCTGATTTTCCCTCTTTTTCTAGAAGACATTTATTAAGATACTCAATCACAGAATTACCCATTTCTGATAGCATTATATCCAGAGTAAAGCCCCTCTTCCTTATACGTTTGATAATTTCTATAGTAAGTTCTTTGTGACACTTCAAAACATGATGCCCCATGGTGTGTGTTCTCCCTCACTGTAATGAGTCATAATTCACTATATTCAAGTATAGATGTGTTCCTTGTGATCCTTGACAAAGATGGAACTTTGCTGAGCTTCATCTTAAGTCCTCATTAGCCAGGGCCTCAAATCAGTAATAGTGTATACATTGGAGCTTTTCTTCTCTCTTTCTTCTTTACCTGCCTCTGCCAAAAAGAGAACTTTGCTCTGACTTGAGCTCTGTTTATTCACTAAAGCCTTTCCATAGCATTTTTATGTTGTATTCCTGGGAATAAGGTCCCTTGCTTTTTAAATTATTCTTGTCATTTTTTGCTTTCGGGATTTTTTGTTGTTTGCTTGCTTGCTTGCTTGTGTTTTGCTTATCTGGTTGAATTTTAATTTTTCCTTGATGCAATTATTTTCCAACTTTGTATCACATGGCCCTTTGGCTTGTCTACTTGTCATGAGTATCTTGAGGGTTGTTTGCATATAGGGAAAAACATCTCTTTAAGTACAGGATGGACATACATCTGGTAACTCTTCCTTGAGCCAGCTGTGGGTGCTGAGGAGTTTAAAAGGTCTCCTAAGACTTGTATTTGGACTAATTGCTAAAACTCATCAAATTAAAACCTTACAAGCACTTCTTCTCTGTCATGTCTTTGTGTCCTTAGGAATGGCTTTGCTTATATTTGTCTGTTACTAGGTGGTTTTGTCTGGTCCTTTTGGTCAAATTCTGGAGACACAAAGTTACACAAGCATCAACGTTACAGAGAGGACCCATCACTTCTTACTTCTTCCATCTAACATCTGCTTCCTTCATCATGTCATTTTACCATAATGATAACTTGTACACTGATGTTCTTGCTGGAACTATTTGGAATTGCAGTGGTCACTTTTGGAAATTTTTGACATGAACATGATTGTTCATTTGAGAGGTAGCTCAGCACAAAAAGCAAATAAATCTTCAGATAATTGTCTTGCTTATCTAAGAATCATTTTATTTAACATTGGCATTATCCTTTTGTTTCTATTCTTCAAGAATTAATAAGTGATGACTTTAAAATTTTATAACTTGACAGCTTTGATAAAATTGTCAAGGGCTCAAATTTTGTCAAAACCAAATGTATATCACATTTTTTATTCTATTTGCTTTTTTCCTTTTTCACAAACTGTGAAGACTGATTAAAATTATATATTCATGGGCTGGGGTTGTGGCTCAGCGGTAGAGTACTCGCCTAGCACGTGCGCAGCCCGGGTTCAATCCTTAGCACCATTTTAAAGAAAAAAAAAAAAAAAAAACGCATTGTGTACAACTGAAAGCAAATAAATAAATATTTTTTAAAATTATATATTCATTTTTAATGTATTGTAGGAATATCTAGTACAAATAAACAGCAAGTATTTCCTAACAGAAAGAGAAACTCATTATTTTTATAAGTACTAGAAAATACCTTTACACAATATTTGTTTTTATAGCTGCAAAATAGTAAGAAAAGGTTTTAATTTCAGAATAAAAGAGTAATTTTTATATGATTTAGAGTCTTTAAAATTATTTGACCCTATAAAAATACTGTTATCACAATATTATGATTTGTTCAAGACTAGTGTTAAATTTCTCTTAATTCAAATTGTACTACATTGATTTTATGAGTTAAATGAACTATCACTATTCCCATAGCTTGCTTAAAATAAAAAATTACTTATATGTGTGCTAAATATAATATACAACGACAAATACTTTTTAAAAATCCAATTTTATGAAAACTTGCAATGCTCTAAATAAAAAAATATAATGTTGGCTAAATTGCAATTTCCAGATATAGCATTACATTTAAGATCATAGAGAAATGTAAGAGCCCTAATTGAGGATAGCTAAGATGGCGGTTAGCTGAGAGCCATAAAGGTGTTCAAGTATTTTCACCTGATATTCATGCATTCATCTAAGAATCTTTTTATGCCCGTGAACACTGTGTGATGCACCTGCAAGCTCGAGCTGTAAGCACTTGTCCTTGTTAAGGCAAAATGTATTTAACCGGGTGAGGTTAGTTAGAGGGGGTTGGAGTTGGACTTGTGGTTGGAGTTGGAGAGGTTGTTGGAGCCAGAGAGAGAAGTTAGAAGAAAGAAGAATAAAAGAACTTTTTCATTTCCAGTCTGCCTCCGAGTTTTCTCCCGCGGTATCGTTGCTGCAAGCGGCAATTGCTGTAGGCAGCGACAGAGAAATTATTAAGTACATTTAGAAATGATCTTTGAATACCTGAACAGTTTATAAATATATAAGACACTAATTACTGAATGTAATTTTACTCTCATTTCTTAAAATAATAGATAAATTAAATATTTGGATAACTATGTTTTGTGTATCTATAAGACATATATAACATGTGTATATATACATATATGGAGTGGGGGGAGGGAGAGAGAGAGAGAGGGAGAGAGATATCTTTTTTTTTTTCTTTTAGAAATGGCCAAACTGATATGAAATAGATGCTCATAGAGCAATAAAAGACAAGTTTTGTCTAAAATTTCCAAACATTATCTAAATTGTCATAAGAAACTTTATCAGATTAGTATTTAAACTGACAAATTGTAAAGAGAGTTTATCTTCTTTGGTTAAATAACACAAGTTAAATATTCTGACACAAATATCTTTCAGTTATATATAAAAGGAATATCTCATGATTAAGCACAAAGACTAAAACAATAACTGTGTACCAAAAGGTTTTCTAGAATTCTAGGTTAACAAATAATTTTGTTTACAAAAGTTGTGAACATATTTAGGAATACTAACCAATGGGAATCATTAGACATCTATTATTTTTTTTCAGTCTTTCATTATTATCTCTAATAGCTAAGTCACATGCACCTTCTTCAAGAGTCAGCAATGAATGGTAAAACATGTAAAAAATTAATTAGGTTAGTTCTAGAATGTCCACTAAACTTAATGATTCTTGTGCTTTACAAATTATTCTACATATAAAAATGTTCATATTCTGCTGGTCACCTAACCTCAGGAACTGCTGTTACTTTTTCCTTTATATATCATTGCCTATTGCTATGATACTTCAAATCCATTCCTCCTTCTTTCTTTACCTGCAAAAGAAAAAAAAATCCTACTGTTTCTTACCTCTGTTGGGGAACTAGCCATACTTTGTACAACCTTTCTTGAGACTCCCCTTTGATAATCCTTATTTAACTGTATGTTAATTGTTTATACTTAAAAAGAAAATAACTAAAACTTTCCAAGCAGGTTATTAATCAAAACGTAAATTTATGCTTAAAATATAAAGTCTCACTGATTTAATTAATAAACTGTTTTCCATAGGAACATACATTAACAATTGTGATACTACCATAAATGTATACTGGAACTGGAGAATTAAGTAAATAGATGGCAGTTGATGGGAACCAGGATTCTCACTATTGGAGTGGGAATTTACACATAGCAAGGGAGGAGATTAGAAGGATCCAAGGATAATATAATGATATGTATGAACCCAGCTGAGAGAGTCTAGAAGGAATGATGCCCAAGTAACATTGTGCATACCTAGCCCCCAGATCTTGGTTTCCAATAAAAGGAACCAGTGTTCCTTGGAGAAAAGGTTGATTCTAGAACTCAGGCAAGAAATACACCTGATGAGCCTGGAGCACTGTGTAGTGCCAGAAAGTAAGAAAGTGCTCAAGAAAGAAGAAAACAAAACAAAAAAGGTACATCAATAAAAGTACATCACAGAAACATAGGAACCAATTAAAAAAGTTCCTGGAACAATTCAATAAAATATTGGATTATTATCTGATATTATCCAAAGTATAAGATAAATAACCATAAATTCATATGAACAAAAATAAGTGATTGGGGGACTGGGGCGTGAAGTGCTTGCCTCACGAGTGTGAGACACTGGGTTTGATCCGCAGCACCACAAAAAAATAAATAAATAAAAGAAATTGTGTCTATCTACAATAAATAAATAAATGATTGGGTAAATAAAAAATTGAGTGGGGGAGAATAGACCAATCTCCCATGTAGAAGAATACCAAATAATTTATGTAGAGTTTCTCTCTTAGAGGAGTAGGGACAAAAGTTCCTACTCCTTATGTGTGGTCCATAGGTATATGACTTCTTTCTGAAGAATACAGCATGGAAAGTTGGGGAAAATAGTAGCTTTAGAGTGGAGAAACCTGATAAGCAGTACCTCAGGAAGGTGATAGAGGTCAATATCAACAGTAACAAATCATGTGGATGGTATTACCTCGATATGACAGGATGGAAGTAGAGCTTCACTTCTGTGGTTTGCTCCCTGAAACCCATAGTACCAATTTAAATTAGAAGAAAGTGTTAGACAAATTCCAGTGGAGAGACATCCTGCAAAACACTTGATCATTACCCCTCTGAACTTTCATTGGTGAAAAGAAACAAGTTTGAGAAATTGTCACACCCAAGAGTAGCCTTAAGTGGCATAATAATTAAATGCAACATGGCATTTAGATGGGATTCTGGAATAGAAAAGGAATTAATGGTTGGGATGTAGCTCAGTGGTAGAGCTCTTGCCTGGCATGTGTAAGGCCCTGGGTTTAATCTCTAACACTGAAAGAAAAGAAAAAGGACATTAGGTAAAAAGCAAGGAAATCTGAACAAACTATGAACTTCAGTTAATAATAATGTATCAATGTTGATATATTAATTTCAATGAATACTCCATATTTCCAATCCAGAGAAAAAAAACCTACTTCCTTAAACCTTGAATGCTATATGTCTTTTTTGACACCCTCTACTGAGACACCCCACAGTTCCCCTGCAATGTAAGTAACCCAACTTGTTCAACTTGGTGTATTTCTAGTGGTCTTTAGCTGGAAGGCACTAGCAAACCCAGCATGACCATTACCATGCTGGTAGTAGGAAGCTTTAGATGCATGTTTCCTGAGATTAATTTTTTTTTAATATTTAGGTTTTAGTTGTAGTTGGACACAATACCTTTATTTTATTTATTTATTTTTACGTGGTGCTGAGGATCGAGCCCAGGGCCTTGCATGTGCTAGGTGAGTGCTCTACTGCTGAGCCACAACCCCAGCCCCCAAAGATTAATTCTTGTTTTTATTTTATATTGAAGTACTTGTTTTTAAAAATTCCTTCCCCTAAATCATCTCTTTTTATATGGCATAGATTCTCCAAAGAGACTAAGTGTTTCTCTAATTGACCTCAAGATGGCAGGCTTGAATAAAAGATATTTCCATTTTTATATTTTGGGCTTCTGAAAAGTTCATTTTGAAGTTGGAATTACAAATGGTCTTTTTCTCTCATTTCTTATGGGCTTTAAAAAAAACTTATCTATGTTTATTTTTTATTTGTTTTCTTCTTTGTTTCTTAAAGGGTTAGGGGATTTTACTCAAGTTTTTTTTCATAGAACATTAAAGTCAGTCATGACAATCTGGAAGCCTCTTAAGATAGAGATAAATGGAAAATACATTAAGGTAAACTTTATACTACATCAGTAATGTGCACCCCCTACACCATTCCCTAAGAGTACCACTTTATTCTTGATAACACCTTTATTGCCAATGGTCTTACAGTATTGGTTCTAACTTACTATGATGCATTACGGTAGTTTTATTCTAAATTTCCTTTTGGATGAGTGTATCGTATCTGCTGTACCAGCTTGTCATTGAAAAATTAGACTAATGTAGAACTCCAACCGGTGGGTTAGTATCATTATAGTGTCTACAGTTCTACCAAAGTAAGTAAAATGTGTTTTGATTTTACTTAGTTAAAAAAATTATGGGATAGTATTTCTTCTCCTCTCCTAATTTTATCAGAAGAAGTAAGAAAGCATGGTAATTAATAGGTTTTAGAGTCAGACAAACTAAAATTCAGACCTAATTCTAACTCTCATGGGCACACTATTTAACTTTTTTGAACTTCAACTGTAAAATGGGGAAAATAATTATTTCTCAAAGGTTTGATGTAAGGATCAATTCAGGCTGTGAATACAAAGCACTTAGCACAGCTCAATAAATGACAGGCAATATTATTATTTGGAGGGGAGTGAGGGAAAGGTGAAAGACATAAAACATGAAAAACAGAGAATAGTATGAATTGTGAATTCAATTCCAAAAAGATTAATAAAAATAATCTAATTTTTAAAAATATATGTGAGTGTTCACCTAGTACAGTGGCACACATCTGTAATCCCAGTTATGAAGGAAGTTGAGACAGGAAGATCACAAGTTCAAAACAAGCCCAAGGAACCTAGTGAGACCCTGTCTGAAAATAAAATAAGAAGGATTGGGAACAGTGCTCAGTGGTAAAGTGCCCTGGGTTTAATCTTCAGTACCAAAACAACAGCAATAATAATAACAATAAATTTTCATGAGCAGTCAGAAGAACCAACTTTTAGCATTTCCTGTAAATTCAAAGCAGATTATTTAAAGACTTTATGATTCATTTTCCCCATCCATTCCCACAGTATATCCATGACCACAGATTTGGATCAGAGACCAGAAGGATTTTTCTGAATATTCTGGTACTTAGATGCTCAGGCAATTCTGGGGCTGAATTTGGATTGGGGCTTACTGGAAATCCCAATAATAAGCCTGATTCAAATCCCCAGCAGCCTAGAAGAGGGGCTCAGAAAATATTAATTTAGAACATATATGTTTATGCATATACACATATATAATATTTACACATGTCGTTATTATACATTCACACCCTTACATACAGATATATATTTCTTTTATAATCTTCTTACAGCCTTGTCTGATGATAAGGAGTAAAGAAGAGCATTGATTGGTTGAGTGTATTGTGGTTATTCAGCATCGTTGAAGGGGCATGTGCAGAGAAGTGTGATGCTTTTATATCTAACCTGTATCTTTGGGCAATAATTAGTGTCAAAAATTGACACAGGAATCACAGAATCTAAGGAAGTACCTAATTATTATTTAGATCTACATGTTACTTTTTCTTGAAATAAGTATTGTTGGTGAGTGCAACTCACCCTCTGCCCCACCAGAACTTTCACCAGACATGCTAACTAGTGATCAATCCATGAACTGTTACGTTTGTTTTTGTCAACTCCCAGAGCAGAAAATACTAAGGTCAAGAGCCATGTAGCCAGATAAGAAAGCCAATTAAACTTTCCTTGTAGAATGGTGCCTGGGTAGTTTTCACAGGGGTACTTTTTATTTTTCAAATATTGCCAATTTTGGAATACCTTAACAAGGCTTAATATTCAGACCAACCCTTTGAGTTAACCAATACTCACTCCCAGGTGTGCTTTGTTGAGTTGTTGTTGTTACTATTTTGCCTTGATTTGTAGCCTCACTATTCTGAATACTAAATTCCAACCTAGGAAGAGAGTGAGAATTTATTGAACATTGAACAAAACAAAACATCTTCATCAAAATTAAAAGAAAAGAAGGCATTATTAGAGTGCTATTATTTTAAAATAAAATACACTGTGTTGCCAGGCATGGTGGTGCATGCCTGTATTCCCACCTACTTGAAAGACTGAGGCAAGAGGATCTTTTGAGCATAGGAGTTAAGAGACCATCTTGGGCAACAGAGCTAGATCCTTGTCTCAGAAAAATAGAAAACAACAAAAAATAAAAAGAAACAGAAAGAGAAAGAAAGAAAGAAGGAAAGAAAGAAAGAAAGAAGGAAGGAAGGAAAGAAGAAAGGAAGAAAAGGAGGGAGGGAGGGAAGGAGGGAAAAGGAGAAGGAAGAAAGAAAAATGTGAAATATCAATAATGCCAATGAACACTGGGGGGCAGTAATACATAGCACATCCACCATTCTTTTCTTCAAAAGGAAATAATTTTTTTCTAAATCTCCACTTTGAAAAGGAATTTTCTTAGTAATTTCTGTTGTTCAAAAGATACTGCCCCAAATGCTCCTCTGGACCTTAAGTGAATCAGAAAATATTTAGTTTGTGAATTCAGTAGTTATCCTGACAGTAGACTAGACTTTGTAAATTAAGTAATGAAGTTGTTTGCCTTTTTACTTCTTAAAGATACAAAATTAGGAAAGACTTTTTAAAATTGTTTTTTGCTATTTTGTCTCACTCCATGGTGGAATGACCAAATACTCTGTTTAATTGTTTATATCTGGTCTGAAAGTCAGACTGTCCTGGTTTGAGAGGGATGGGATAGACTGGGTCTGGGATTGTATTCAGATAGTTTCCCTGTGTGTCACGATGGGCTGGGATGCAGAGGGAAAGGGGATGGGGCTTCTGCTTGACAACTGTTTCAGAGCTGTGGTCACCCTGTGGCAGATGTAGCACAGGCATCATACAGAGGAGAGGTAAAGAGACCTGCAGGTGCCTGTGGTGTGTGAACAGATGGAGGGCAGAAAAAGTCTGGAGCTCACCATCCTTGGAGCGTGGACAAGGTGGAAAGGCACAGGGTCCCTGTGAAGAGCTGGCTCTGGCAGGACCCCTGAGGGCATCCATGTCCTGGCTTTCCTATCGTGGTCATGCCCCGGATATTTCAGTAATTCTCAAACACAACTGCTACCTTCATCACTCTACCAACTGCTCGCTTAGTTTTTCAGATTCTAAGGACACAAAACAGAGTATATCACTAAAGACCAGCCAGAAAAAGGAGAATATGAAGGCATCCACCTTTGGGAACGACTTTGGCTTTTACAGAGTACAGATGAGAAAGTTAGTGTTAAATTGCAATTTTATCCTGCAAAACAGCCACATAATAATAGTTGCCTGTACAGAGTGCTTAATGTGGGTCAGGCACTGTTCAAAACTCATTTAATCAGCTGGGTACAGTGGCACATGCCTGTAATCCCAGTGGATCAGAAGGCTGAGGCAGGAGGATCACAAGTTCAAAACCAGCCTCAGTAAAAGCAAGGCACTAAGCAACTAATCAGTGAGACCCTGTCTCAAAATAAAATACAAAATAGGGCTGGGGATGTGGCTTAGTGGTTGAGCGCCCCTGAGTGCAATCCCTG
The DNA here is from genome assembly GCA_025594165.1 of Tamias sibiricus. Classification (NCBI taxonomy): domain Eukaryota; kingdom Metazoa; phylum Chordata; class Mammalia; order Rodentia; family Sciuridae; genus Tamias; species Tamias sibiricus. The sequence goes on from CM046657.1 coordinate 166,168,259, forward strand.
GTTACCGCCCCCCCCCCAAAAAAAAAAAAAACCCTCATTTAATTCTTATAATGGCCCCGTGGGGTATGTGCCATAATTATCCCTACTTTCTAGATGGGGAAGTTAGAGTACACAGATGTTAAATGCCCCAGTTAAACACACTACTCGTTAAGCACCAGAGCTCAGATTTGAACCCATGCAGTCTGGCATCAAAGGCTACACTGAACCATAATGGCTGAACCATTATGCTATGATGTTTGCAATATGAGGGATGCAATGTCTCCTGTGAATGAAAGGAAACTCTTACTTTGAATTTCAGTAGCTGGATTTGAAGTTAAGTGATTTTACATATAGTATAAATTATCTGAATGAAAAAATGTTATTTTATAGTAAATTACTTAACTCATTTAAAATTTACAATGGGACTTCTGCCTTTATTTAAATCCCATTCCCTAGTCACAGACACTGTTTTGTTTTGTTAGCTTTTATATAACCTCTGCTAAAAATAAGACATGAGAGAAATCCCATCTTTTTCATTATCTTTTTAGCATCTGTCATATTTAGCATAGGGTCTAACCCAGAGAAAGTGTTCAAGAAATACATACAGCTGGTTGAACAGCTTCAATAAATATATTTTGATTCAGTAAATATTCATTATGGGTAAAAAGTGCACCCACCAGAAACACTTCTTATATGATACATCATTATAGGAAAAGAAACTTGGCGAATTTTCTAAAGAATGGGAAAATCTATAAGCAAAATAGATCTTAATTATTAACACATTTTTAGGAATCATTGATAAATGATTAGTATTAACAGATTAGCATATTAATTAACAGATTAGTATATCTAGTAGAAAAGAGGGAAGTAACAATTATTAAAATAACAAGTTCAGGATTCTTCAAGAAAGACAGCTAATCCTGTATATTAAGCAATAAGTGAGGCACCTTCCTAATTACCTTGTTTTAGTCTTCCAGAAATTCTAAAATAAGAGGCTATTTTATTATTTTTATTTTTACAGATGAAGGAATTTAAATTTTATGGAGGTCAGGTAACTTCCTTTCTCAGTAGTCACAATGTCTGGTTCCAAACCCAGGTTCTTTCTATTCTATGTTATATAATCAAATATGCATTCCTCAGTAACAGAATTGTTGAAAATGGCTTGAAACAGTAGGGTTTATTTTATCACCTAAAAGATGTCATAGTCTGATACAGTGGCGCACACTTATAATCCCAGCGACTTGGGGAACTGAGGCAGGAGGCTCACAAAGCCAGCCTGGGCAACTTAGGGAGATCCTGTCTCAAAATGAAAAATAAAAAGGGCTGGAGTCTGAAGTTGGAGATGTATCTCAGTAATAGAGTATCCCTGGGTGGTTTAGTGCCCAGTACCCCTGACACACACACACACACACACACACACACACACACACACACACACAACCACCTGAAGGCATCTGGCTGCTGGTATTGGTCCAGTGACTTGGTGATGTCAGGCTAATGGTGAGCTTTTCCTGGCCTTTTTCCTCAGAGTCACAAGACTCAAGGGAGTCTTCTACCTCAAATCCAAAAGCTTTTCTAGGATCCCTGTAGCTGATTTCCATTTATATACCCCACTGGCAGGAACAGACCTGAGAAGGAGGATGGTGAGGGCCAGGCAAGCCAGTGAACCATTTCTGCACAGTCACGCCATGTTTTGATATTAGATTCTATGAAGTTATCTCGGTGGAGTCCTGCGGAAATGACAAAGTAGCTGCTCATCTCTAGGGGTGTAGTCTTTGTCACGAGAGCTGAGATGCTGGGGGGAAACTGGACTACCTGGGCATACTAACCCTACCAGCAATAGTCTTGTGCAAGTGTCACAGAGAGATCATGCAGTTAAATGCTGCTGCCACTTTTCATATGCTTCCTAGCAAGTTCCATGTCTATAGCTCAATATTGTAAAACTGTGGGCCACTGGGCTTTTCTTTGGTCTGATTTTTTATTTTTGAGTGGCCTAGAGAGAGCATCAGACAAGGAATCAGAAGACTTGGATTCTAGTCCGGTGTTTACTACCTACTGAGTGAACTGGAACACATCCTTAAGACCCAGGAGCTCTTAATATTTTTTTATATGTATGAGGTAGTGATAATTTTCTCATCTATTTATCAAGGTTGCAGAATGTACAAGTAAGCACTCTGAAATTGCTGAGTTCTTATATAAAATAAAGTGTCATTAATATGGGAAGGTGCAAAGGGGCCTTTTGGATCCAAGGATTGTGGCACCTCTTAGATCATGTATTTTATGAACTAAAGACCTGGTGGGTTAGATGATTTAAACAATGCTCAAATAAAGCACTAAAAAGTTATGTGCTTGGTTTGGATTAGGGATGCCTTTTCACTCTCACCATTTAAAAGTACCATGTTTATTAAGATAATTCACGTACTATTCAAGTCACCCATGAAATTGGACAATCTGGACTTTTCACAGAGCATATTCACAGAGCTGTGCAACCATCACCCTAATAAGATGAAACACTTAAATCACCTTACCTTTTCCATTAAAAACTTACGCATGAGCTGCTTCTTCCCTTCTCTCCTCATCTCATTGTTCCCCCTACTCCAGCCTTAGAAAATGTCTAACCTACTGTCTGTCTCTGTAAATTTGTATATTCTGGACATTTACTATAAATGGAATTGCATAATATGTGGTCCTTTGTGACTGGCTTCTTTTACTTGTCATGATGTTTTCAAGGCTTATCCATGTTGTAGCATGTATTAGTAATTTGTTCTTTTTATTGCTGAATAATATTCCATTGTATGAACATACACCTTTTTACTTATCTATTCATTAGCTGGTGGATATTTAGGATGGTTCTATTTGGGGCTATTATGAACAATGCTGCTGTGGATGTTGGTGTGCAAGTTTCATGTGAACATATGTTTTCATTTCTCTTGGGTAGATAGCTTTGAATAGAATTACTGGATCACATGGCAATTCTATGTTTAATCTTTTGGTGAACTGCCAGACTGTCTTGCAAAGCAGATGTACTATTGTACAGTCTTTTTAAAACTTGGGATCATTTTTAGTGTCATAATAGAGATAAGCATGTGAAGTAAAGGTGGTAATTGGCTTAAGATTTAGACATGTCAAAAGAAACACAATTTTATCTTATTTTTAAGTAGGGTACATCTATAACTCATGTCCAAGTCACCATAAGCAAATCTTTCTGGAGACAGGACTGCATGGTGCCAACTAGCTTGCTTATAGCAGAGGTAAGATTCCTTGCATTTAAAATTACCTTCGCCGGAATGTCCTCTTGAGCCGACATTGCTTTCTGCCAACTGTCATGCTCCTTGTGAGAAGTTCCAAGGATGGTGATGTCCTGACTCGGCCCAGCCACTTATGAGGCCCTCTGTGTTGTTCTGCCTCTAGAGTCAATGCTCAGCCCAATTCTATGCTCACTGATTTTTTTTTTCCCATAGTGAATGACTGTGGTAGTAAATTATGTCACAGAGGAAAAGAGAGAGAAAGAGAGACAGACAGACAGACAGACAGACAGACAGACTATGCCAGGAATTGGGCACTTTCTTCAGAGTGGTTAGAAGGAGGGGAGAGGAAGAAAAATCAATTTTTGCAACTTTCAGGTTTTAGATCTCTGAATATATAAACTATAAATGCAAAATTCTGGGTTTCATTATGTTGGCTTGCTTTCTTAATTTAAAACAATGAAAAGAAAAGAAAGAAAAAGATATCACTGTCGGTGTAAGCTCGATCTTTTTTTAGACTCAATATATCTCACCTCTGAGAATGCTGAAATTAGATGAATTGCTTATTTTGGTAAAGAGGGAGAAAGTGTTTTTCTGACTGTTCTATCTCCTTATTAGTATTGGAAGTTCCTCCCTATCTATTTCTTCTTATTAAGAGTTAGGATTAAATGGACACAGCTTTAGGAAACTAATAATAATATATTTTAAGACCTTCAGAATGTTACAATTACAGGCGAGGCAACTAGGAAACTTAGCTCCCAGAGAAATTAAGCATGTCGTCCAAAGCCTCCTGGGCAGTAGCCCCTCTGGAACCCTGTCCAGAGCTTTGACTGTCAGGCCCAGCTGTCTTTGACCCTGACTGTGTATGAAGGGTAGCAAGAAAGAAGCCTGCCAGGTAGAGTGTGCATGAGCCTCTGTCCTCCAGCGCTGGCCACTGTGTCTACACATGGCGAGGCCCACAGCAGCCATTGAGTGCGGAGTGTTAGGAAAGGGGTTCCAGGCTCTCGTATTCCACCCTCTACTTTGGGACCATTATAGGCACAGACAATGCCTTTATGACAGAAAAATTCACCATTCCTTAGGGTGGGTAAAGTCCTGTGCCAGGGCTTGGGAGTGGTGGTTGCATAGGCTCTATCTCAGCCCACTTGTGCCTTTGCCTGGGAGTTCTTATGCAGGGCCCAACCCATACCACTGTGAAGGAAAAGTCCATTATTACTCAAAGAAGCTCCCTTTCTTCATCTATAAAATGAAGACAACAGTAATAGGAGCTCTCTAGTAAGGATTTGTGACAACTGAATGAGACCCTGTTGGTGAAAGTCCTTGCTAAATCAGAAATGATCATCACGGGGTAGTTATAGATGTCTATGTGTGTGCATGCTCTGGAGTGATACTAATGCCTACTCAGGATTGAGAAACAACACTCACTGTTCATTAATCATCTTAATGCCTGGATTCTTCCTGGGAGATTTTGCCAAGCTCCGTTTTCTCCTGATGCTTCCTGAAGCATGCCCTCCATCCTGTGGTTGAGGTGTGTGATTAGATGATAAACTAAGACTCACAATTAAATAAGGGGCCAGGTGTCATTTGGGATTTTAGCCATCAATAATAAGATCATTAAAGAAACTATATTAGTTTGCTAGGGCTACCATAACAAATACCACAGATTTGGTTGCTTCAACCACAGAAATTTATTTTCCCATAGTTCTGGAGTTCTAGGTTGGATCCCTAGCACTACATAAAAAACCTAAATAAACAAAACAAAAGTATTGTGTCCATCTACAACTAAAAATATTTTTTAAAAAAGAATATTCTGATAAGAAGGCCTTGATATTGGCATTGTTCTTAGGAAGACTTTTATAATTTATGTCATGCAGATCTTGGGTTTTCAGGACACTTCATCTGCTAAGTGTTAACAAAATATAGCTGTGGTTGCAATGTGTCAGCAAGGATGCCAAGGACGAAGTGAGAGGGTTGAATCTGCTGGGGCTCAGCTTTTTAGCTAGAGTCTCAGTGGTTCATTCTGTTTGGCAGCTTAGGAGCCATTCAAGTTCAGAACTAAAAATGTGTGGGCTGAGGGGAAGGTGACAGCGAGAGGTACCAACTGGGAAAACCAAAGCCCGGAAATTTCCACATGCATCTCTTGATATGATTCTTGGCTAGGTTAAAAAACAGAAACAGCAGTCTTTTATCTCGTGTTTCTTAAGTGCCATTTTGTCTAAGAATCACTGAGTGCTTGTTAAAGTGCACATTCCTGTGCCCCTTTGCAGAGACCAACATACTGCTTCACACTGGGGCTGGGCCCAGATATCTGCATTTTTACAAGCACCCTGGGTATCCAGAGTAATGGGGTCTGTGGACCACATTTTAAGAAATGTTGCCTTGAAGTCTTCCATGTGCTTCAGCTGTCTAATCGCTGTATGAGGGGCCATGATTTAATCTATTTCCAAGGAATGGGGTCTGGAAGTAGTTGCTCTCCTCCCACATTCAATCTGTCATCTCCTTCTGCCACGCTGTTACAACATTTTCTTATGTTCATACCCTCTCCTCAGGCTCCTCACCCAAAATCACTATCTACACTGAAGGCATTTCATGTAGGGCTCCTCTCTACAGAAGAAAGGCGCAGCAGGGACCTGGGCAACACTGTGTCTTGGCCACAGTTACTGCGTCACTCAGTTTGCCAGAGGTGCCAACATGATGAGCAAAAGCTGAGCCTTACACATATTTTCTTCTGTTTTTTAAAGTATGAATTTCTTGTCAATATTTAAAAATGTGAGGACTGTCCCCCAAACACCCATGTCTCCGGCTATGCTTAAATTATCAGAAGATCTGGCCAGTCTGGCCACTTTCCCTAAGGTCCACTGGAGTTGAGGAGAGGCTGCCCTCCCCCGCCTCCAGCCCCCTGACTCTGCACGGGCCCACCTAGCAGAGGTAGGTATATGGTAAAGATAAGGGGCCCAACACATCAGGGCCCCGCTCTTCCAAGGCCTGCCACCTACTTTCATGTTTACAATTTTGTGAGGTTTTCTTAAAGAGGCTCCCAAAATTGTTTAAGTCTGAGATTCACCCCTTCCACTTCTACTCTATGTACTTCCCACACTGAGGTTGAGGTTTGGTTACCATTTATCACCAGTCTTGTCAGTAGATTTTCTTAAAGTGGAAGAAATAGTTCTCTGAACTTATGGGTCTATAAAAACAGAAGACAAACAGAGAGGGCCTCATATTTCAGAAAGAAAGAAAGAGAGTCTGTCTCTAGTAGGATGTGATCTGGCCCACATCCCTGGCATTTATTTCATGATCCTTGGCTGCATCTAGTCCTCCTTCTACAACTTGTGATTCCTTAAATTCCCCATAGCTGGAACCATTTTTGTACATAGTCATCATATTTGCTTTCTTCTCCATTTCTTCAAAGACATATTAAATCCTATCAATTTAATCCTCATGGTAAAGAAAGGCTGCTAAGAATCCCCGTGTTAAAGAAAAAAAAATAGTATCTGTTCATAGAAAGAGAGTGAGCTATATATATCTTGGTCTTTGAAATGGAATGTCCTAGGGGGAAAGAGCTGAGTCTTTTCTGCATTTTTTACTGCAAGTGTTTGCAGGCATGGCTAAATGCTAACTCAATAAATATTCATTGACATTGATGATAAGACATGTATGGAACAGAGCATATGTTCTCCAGTTACCTTCTAGGTTATGTGTTTTCTGTATTGGTCACTGTTTGGAACAGATCTGTTTATCCCATAGTATTAGAGCTCTGTGGAGATATAAATATTTTTGTTGTAATAACAGGCTGTGATAGGGAATTTGGTCATTACATTTCCCCTTCCAAGATATTCTTTGCTTGACTTTGATATTTCTTGTGTTGTTCATGATGCATTTTATAGCCCCATTTTTCACTCTCAAGATTGTTAAGGATTTGGTGATGTTTTTGGTGACTATATTTATTACTCAGCAGACCAATGCCTCTGCTGCTCCCCAGGAATGGGGGAAGGGTGGGGGTGGTGAAGAGGCATGGATGATAAATTATCTGGCAGAGCTTTCCCCAAATCATTTATTTGAAGCTTATTTTGACATTCTCCATTGCAGACTCTTGTCTTCTCTTTTTAGATAATGTCTTTGAAGATGTACAAATAAGACTAAGTACAAACAATAGGGCTCTTTTTTTTTTTTTTTTTTTTTTTTTTTTTGTGGTTACCGGGGATTGAACTCAGGGGCACTCGACCACTGGGTCACATCCCCAGCCCTTTTTTTGTATTTTTATTTAGAGACAGGGTCTCACTGAGTTGCTAAGTGCCTCGCCATTGCTGAGGCTGGCTTTGAACTCGCGATCCTCCTGCCTCAGCCTCCCAAAGTGCTGGGATTACAGGCGTGCGCCACCGCGCCCGGCTAGGGCTCTTTTTTTTTAATGTGGCTCTTGCCTTATGTATTTTCTAATTCTTCCTGGCTAAAGAGTGGAATGGGGGAAATGTGACATATTTCTCTAAATCTAATCCATTAGCTATTATTATTATTATTAATTTTCAAAATAATAGGTTGAGAGCCAGTGCTCACCAACCATTGTGCATATTTGTGGGTCATGACTATGCAGATAGTAAAGGATGGGATTTTTTTGGGGGGATGGGGTCCTGGGGATTGAACTCAGGGGCATTCAACCACTGAGCCATATTCCCAGGCCTATTTTGTATTTTATTTAGAGACAGCTTCTCACTGAGTTGCTGAGTGCCTCTCAGTTGCTGAGGCTAGCTTTGAACTTGTAATCCTCCTGCCTCAGCCTCCCGGGCCACTAGAAATGCAGGCATGCACCACCATGCCTGGCAAGGATGGGATATTTTAACATTATTAATGATGTGAGCCTATTTTTTCAGAAATTTTCCATTTTACTTATATTTTGCCTACACAAATGTTAATAGAATATTTTTCTCTATTTAACCCAGTGCCCTGAGTAACAGCTGTCCAGTCTGAAATCATCTCTAATCCTAAAATTGAATTAAGATGATTCCAGAATACTTGTATCCTCTGATGTTTGAAATAATCCCACAAAATTTCTGAAAAGGGTATTATGAGAAAGGAAAACAATTGGCCAATTATTCTTATAAACATATATGCAAAAATCCCAAGCAAAATATTATCAAGTCTAATCAGTTTATAAAAAGTGTATATACAATGTGACTAAGTTGTGGTTTTCCTAAGACTGCAAGGTAATTTGGATGTTTGAAAATCAATTAGCTACAGAGTAAAGAAGAAAAATTAGTATTTCAATAAGCGTAGCAAAAATGTTTGATGAGATTCAACCAAGTTCTTAGCAAACAAGTAATAGATAGGAGTTTCTTAAACAGAATAAAAATACATACAAAACAGTATAAACAAACTCAACATGCTGAAAATATCCTGAGATCAGGAAAAAGAAAGGGTGCTTGCTATAGCTACTACTCCTGGACATTGCACTGAAGGTTTTAATGCTATAGGTCAAGGAAAAGAAGTAATATATTGGAAAGGAATTGCCATTCACATGGCACACGTTTGCATATAATATGTTTGTGTTTGTAATCCAAAAGAGTCATTAGGCTATTATAATTAGTATATGAATCTATAAAGGTCATTTGATAGAAGCACAGTATTAAAATCATTATATTTTATATATTATCTCAAATAACTAAATAATGAAAACTTGAACATACATAGGAATGTAGCTTAAGAAAAGATAAGCCAGAAGCAAAACTAGAGAGATGAAGTAGTGAAAAATACAAAGCAGAAGGTAATATACAGAGGGAATATTGTGAAAAGGCCTAAGGCAAGAATAATTACAGTACCAGAGAGAATGTGGACTGATGAGATAATGGCTGAGAAATTTCCAAGGGTGGTGGAAAAACATCAAGGTACAGATTAAGAAGTCTTACAAACTACCAACAAAATAAATAAGAAGAAATATATACCCATGTGCATCACATGCCAAAAATAAGTGACAAAGACAGAATCTTAAAAGCAGCCTGGAGGTGGAGTAAAGAAGAACTGAAGACATATTACCGCTGAATTATAAAAATTAGGCTATGAGCTGACTTCATAAGAGAAATAATGGGAGCCAGAAGAAAATGGGAAAATATAAAGTACTTTAAAAAATAACTGACAATTTAAAATTCTATTTTCATCTTTAAAGAATACAATTGAAATGGAGACATTTTAAGAGGAAGGAAAACAGAGGATTTATCACCAGCACACCTATTTTCATGAAAATCCCAAAGGGTAATTTTTTGTAGGTAGAATAAAAATGTTCCCAGATGGGAGAAGCAGGAAGAAAGAACAAGCAATAGAAAGAGAAATTTATGAATACATCTAAATGAATATATGGCAATATAAAATGATGATAAAAGTGTCTTATGATTATAAATCAGGAGTTAGTAAATGAAGTTAAAGTATTCTAGGGTACATGAATTGTCCAAGAGTGGGGTAGGAGTATCAATAAGCTCTATATTCTAATAAATTAAGAATGCATATTGTAATCTCAAGGGTAACTAAATGTTAAAGAAATTGAAGAGAGTTTATAATTTTGAAAGTAATAGTGGGAAAAAATGAAATCATAAACACCAAACAAATCTAAAACAAGTTTAGAAATCAGGACAAGGAACATAGAGCAAGTAGAACAAGTAGAAAATAAAGGGTAATTTCATCATTTGAAATATAAATACGCCATCATTAATGGTTAGCACTCTGGACTCTGAAATACAAATACATCAGCAATTAAATGCTTTAATTAATAGGAAAAATTTTCAGAATAAAGAGATTTATGAGGTATGTAAGAGACACACCTAAAACATAAGAGTTTAAAAAGGCTGAAATGAAAACTTTGCCGAAAGAACACTGAATACATTTTTCTTTTTTACTATAATTCACCATATGCTGGTCCCTGAAGCAAATTTCAGTCAGCATCAAAAGATTCACATCAGAGAATGATCTAGATCCACAATGCAATTAAGTTAGAAGTTAACTACATAAAATATGCAAATTTTTCATTTACTTTTATTTAAGCCTTGATCAAAGTAGAAATAATATAAATTAGAAAATATTTTGTACAGAATAATTATTATGTCTTAAAACCTGTAGGATACAGCTCAAATTGTTTTTATAGACAAATTACAACTTCTTATGCAGAGGGAAGAATGTCTGAACATTGATGCACTAACAATTCATCTCAAGAAATTTGCCATGCTTTTTAAATGTGTCCCCTAAAATTCATGTGTTTCCAGTGCAACAGTGTTAGGAGGTGGGGCCTGAGAAGTGATTAGGTCATAAGGGCTCTGCCCTCAGGGATGGATTGATGTCATTGTCAGGGAGTGGCTTAGTTATGAAGAGAGTGGAGCTGTTATGAGAGCAAGTCCAGCACCCTCTCTCCCTTGCTTGCTCTCCTACATGCTCTCTTGCCCTTCAGCCTTTGGTCAGAAGACACAGGCTGAAGGCCTTCACCAGATGCCAGCACCTGGATCTTGGGCTTCTCAGTCTTCAGACTGAGAAATACAAGCAAGATACTTATTTTGCACAGTAAGGCAAAATAAGTATCTTGTTGGTATAAATTATCCAGTTTGTGGTATCCCGTTATAGTGACACAAAATGAACTAAGACAGAGTTAGTAAATAATATCAAGTTAAATTTAAAGAAAATAATAAAGAGAGCAGAAATTAATGAAACAGAAAACAAATAATAAGCCAAAATTGCAATTCTTCTTATGAAGAAACTAATGAAACAATAAACCCCTCTGAAACCCATCAAGAAAAGGAAAGAAATAAAAAAAATAACCAATCAGGAATGAAGCTGGCAACACCATTACAGATCTTATAGACATTAAATCTATAAGAGAATATAATGAACAACTTTATGCCAGTATTCTTGAAAATTTAGATGAATTTTATAAATCCCTTGAAAAAACAGAAAAGACTTTATACAAGAAAAAATATAATTGTTCTGAAAATATTGAAGATATAAGTTTGCCTCAAGGAAAACTTTGGGCCTTGATGGCATCCACAGTGAATTCTACTAACCAGAATAGGAAGAAATAACACTGATACTATAAAAACTCTTTTTTAAGAGAATAGAACAACAACAACAACAACAACAACAAACAAAAACATGCCCAAGGCCATCTTCTACCACCCTGCCTCATGCAGGTGGGAGTTGGTGGCCCTGGCCGGAATAAAGGCTTCTTTGGCTGTTTAAAACAAAAAAAAAAAAAAAAAAAAAAAAAAAAGCCCAACATAATTTATGAAGCCAGCATAATCTTTTTTTTCTTTCTCTCTCTCTCTCTTTTTTTTTTTTGGGGGGGGGGTACGGGGGATTGGACTCAGGGGCACTCAACCACTGGGCAATACCCCCAGCCCTTTTTTGTATTTTTATTAGAGACAGGGTCGCACTGAGTTGCTAAGTGCCTTGTCATTGCTGAGGCTGGCTTTGAACTCTCAAGCCTCCTGCCTCAGCCTCCCAAGTGCTGGGATTACAGGCGTGTGCCACCGCGCCCAGCAAAGCCAGCAAAATCTTGATACCCAAACCTAAAAGCACACTATGAGAAAGGAAAACTATAATCTAGTCCCATTTTTGAAAAAGACAAGTACGCTAACGAAGTAGAGAAAAATTTCCTGTGACATACATCACTGACAAAAAAGTTGATTTTGAAATATAAACTGTCTACAAATTGATAGAAAAAGAAAACCTGATAGGAATATAGGCAATAGCTTTGAATGTCCACTTCACAATAGAGAACATTCCAATGGCTAATAAAAAATATGAAAGATGCTCACAAACTCACTGAGAAATATAAATTAAAGTCACAATGAGAAATTACTACCTATTATTGGGAATGATAAATCCAAATGAATGATGGCACCAAGTGTCAAACACTGCTGGTGAAAGTGTAAATCAGTACAAGCAGTTTGTAAAACTATTTGGTGTTATAGACTAAAGCTGAACATGGAATTGTGATTGAGCAATTCTATTCCTGGGCAAATACATGACAGGTGTGTGTGCATATGTGTGCCAAAGTGTTACATACAAGGATGTCAGCAGCATAATTCAGAGTAATCCCAAACTGAAAGCAGCCCAAGTGTTATCAGTAAGAGGGTAGAAAATATGAATTTATTGGATATCTAAGAAATAGAATTCTCTGAGTACAAGTCTTTTTTTAAAATACTTTTTAGTTGTAGATGGACACAATACCTTTATTTTATTTTTTTATTTTTATGTGGTGCTGAGGATTGAACCCAGTGCCGCACCTCTGCCAGGCAAGTGGTCTATCTCTGAGCCACAACCACAGACCCAGAGTATAAATCTTTTATCTCTGAAGATTTGTTCTTTTTAAAATTGCCTCTGTAGAACAAAATTTTGTTATATGTAAACCAGCAATAGCCCTGGAATAAATCAATACAAGAATGTAATCCTATGAAAGTTATAGCTATGTAGATAAATTTTCTAGGATATTACCTTAAGCTTAAGATATAACCGTAACCATATTCATACATATTTTATGTAATAACTTTTTTGGTTATGTAGATTCTCTCTGGAGATACAGAATTTAGACAATACCATAATATAATCAGGATTAAGAGCACCCATAAAGCTTGCCACTCACAGATAAGCACTAGTCATATTTTAAATATTTTCAGCCATTCTTTTTTGTATGCCTGTTTATACATATGTTATTATGTGATTGGAATTATAGTGACTTTTCACTTTTATACATGCTTATTGTCAATTATCATAGTCTGAAAACTTATAAGCGTCAAGAAATGTTCTTCAGAAAATTTATATTCCTTAATTTTGGATTTTAGGTTGTTTTCATTATTTTCCTGTTATATAATACTGTGATGTTTTAATTACAACTTTATCGAGATCTATCTAATTCATAACTTCATACGATTCTATCACTTAATTGAATGACTTTTATTATACCCACAACATTGTGCATCCTTCACCCCAATTCATTTTAGAACATTTTAATTACTTCAAAAGGAAAGTCTACTCTCTTTAACTATAAACCCCCAAATTCCTCCACCACCTGTCCAGCACTAGGCAACGAATAACCTATTTTCTCTATCTACAGGTTTGCCTATTTAGGAAACTTAATATAAATGGAGTCATACAATATGTAGTCCTTTGTAATAGACTTCTTTCATTTAGCATGATAATTTTAAGGTAATCCATGATGTAACATGTATCAACATTTCATTTCTTTTTAAAATATTTTTTTGTTGTAGATAGACACAATACTTTTATTTTATTTATTTATCTTTATGTGGTGCTGAGGATCGAACCCAGTGCCTCACACATGCTAGGCAAGCCCTCTCCAACTAAGCCACAACCCCAGCCCACTTCCTTTCTTTTATTGCAAAATAAAAGAAAACCTGTGTGTTGATACCACATATTATAAATCTATTCATCAGTTTATGGACATTTGGGTTGTTTCCACTTTTGGCTATTCTGAATAATATTGATGTAAACATGCATGGAAGTTAGTGTGGACATATGTTTTTATTTCTCTTGGATACATAATTGGAGTGGAAATTGCTGGATCATATGCTAATTCTATGTGTAATTATTTCAGAATGGTCAGACTGTTTTTCAAATGATTTCACCATTTTATATTCCTACCAACAACGTATGAGTGGAACTTCCAGTTTTTCTACATCCTTACCAACACTTGTTATGATCTACTCTTTAAAAAAATTATAGCCATCCTTTTAGGTATGAAGTACCATATCTTTGTGGTTTTGATTTGCATTTCCCTGACGGCTGATTGCCTAAAATTCTATGTAATAAGGACACATTTTGGATATAAAATTACTGAATTATGGGGACAATTTTTAAAGGTTGAGCTATAGTGCCAAACTGCTTTTAAATAATTACATGGATTTTACCCTGCCTAAAAGTATGTAGTATGCTCATCCCATAAAATTTCCATTAGAATAGATATTTAAATCATTGCTAATTTAGTCAAATTGATAGTATTGCAGCTCTGTTTCTTGTGACATTAGGCTTTTTTATACACATAATTATCTGGAGGCATTTGTACCTCCAGAAGGCCCAGTGTGAGAGATGAGCAGATACTAAATTACCAGTCCCATCTTTCTCTCTGATTGTTTATGATCAGGGGCCAGAAGTTATTTATGTAATTTCAGTGAGCAGCTTATACACTTTGTCCATTTTTCTATTTGGTCTGTTTTTCCTTCTATTGTGTTGTATAGCTTCTTATGCTAGTTATATTTTCCATAAGCTATTTTTAAAATACCTTGTTTGAGAAATTGTTTTTAAAATAGCTTACATTCATCTTAAATGATTTTTGTTAGATATGAATTTTTTGAGCAAATTATCACTTAAAAAATATTTTGAGAAAAAATGTTTCAGAGTCCTTGTTTTAACCAGAGTAACTATTTTCAAAGTTTTAAAAGATATTTAGAAAATTTTCAAAATTATACTTACTTGTTTAAATCATGAAAAATATTAGGCAAATGGAGACTAAGAGAGAACATTTCGGTTACGTAAGACATATTAATGATTTTTCCTGAAAACTAGATGATAGTTTATGTTCAAAGAAATGTAGAAAATTAGAAGTGGCATTATTTTGGGGTTTATCCTTTTCATTAGTTTCTTAGGCACTTTCATTACATCTCTGGAAACAACCAGAGATTTTGTTATACAGCCCGGAGTCAAACTCTGAGTGTTTAGTTGTATTTAAAAAATTTTCATGACAAAAATCTAGGTCTGAGCTCTCTTTCACTTTCTGGTTTTCAGCATTTTTAAACAGAAACCACTGAAGCACAAGTACATCCTCAGGCACTGGTACCTCCAGAAAGCTGAGTGTGAGAGATGAGCAGATACTGAATTACCAGTCCCATCTTTCTCTCTGATTGTTTATGCTCAGGGGTCAGAATCATTCATAAATTGATTATAAACATTGTCAGTTTTTCTTTAGGAAGTTCTGTAAACCTAAAGGACTTACTTAAAATTGTAGAGTAGTTCTGAATTTATAATCTACTGAATTTAATTCTGTCGTTCCCTTCTATCCAGAGTGGTTGTATATGACTTAAGCCAGAAAGGGCAAAAGAGTAATGTATGAGAGGTGCCAAATATTATGTTATTTTCCTTAAACTATATGTTTAAATGGCTGGATTCTGTTTAAGTCAATAGGAAAAACCTATTATGTTTAAATGTGTCAGCACGGAGAAGAAGTGTCCCTGAAAATGTTCTAAGTGAATGTGTGTAATCATCATCGCTTTGGGGGGACACATTGTGTGAAGGAAGTAATTTATTCTTCCTTGTTAGTTTTTTATCATCAGTGGCATGAAATATAGAAATCTGTGGAGTGTCTTTGTGTTGTTGTCTTTGGCAAGGTAACTTAAGAATGCTAAGCAATGAGAAGTACAGATACTCTTCCACATGACGGGGGTTACTCCCTCATAAACCCACTATAACTTGAAAACATCACAAGTAGAAAATGTGTTTAACACGCCTAACCTACTGAATGTCATAACTTAACCTAGCCTACCAGCAACATGATGCCCAGATACTCACAGAGAATGATGACTGTGGGAGGACAGAGGCAGAGGTGTAAACCAAGGAATGCCACAGATCACCAAATGCTAGGGAAGAATCATGGGATAGATTTCCCCTCCGAGCACTCAGAAGAAACCAACCCTGAAGACACTTTGAGTTCAGACTTCTAGGCTTCAGAACTTTTTTAAAAATTTTACGTTTTAGTTGTCGTTGGACACAATACCTTTATTTTATTTATTTATTTTTATGTGGTGCTGAGGATCCAATCCAGGGCTTCTCCCGTGCTAGTGCTAGGCAAGTGCTCTACGACTGAGCCACAACCCCAGCCCCCAAGCTCCAGAACTTTGAAGAATTAAATTTCCATTGTTTCAAGCCATCTTGTTACAAGAGTCCTAGCAAACTAAAATAGTCCCCAAATCTCTTAATAACAAAACTGCTTAATAGCCTTGTTTTAGTTTCTTTACTCGTGAAAAGAAGTAACCCCAGCCCATTGTGAGGATCCATAGCTTTTATACAGGGACAGTTTTTATGTTTGGCTTCTGATGCTTCTGGTCCAGTCCTCCCTCTCAGTGCAACCTCTGCAGCCTAGAGGCCCAGAGCATACCTCAAGAGTCACCTGGAGGTTACTCTGCCTGGAGGTTCTTAAAGCCTGTAGGGCTTGTTAAAACAGATTGGGTGGCTCCTTCTCCAAAGCATGGTCATTCTGTAGGTCTGGGTGGGGCCTTGATAATTTGTTAATCTAACATGTTCTCAGGTGTTGCTGACATTACTGGTCTGGGGACCACATCTTGAGCACTATGGAATTAGGTGCTTGGAGAACACTTATAGGGGGAAAAGCAACAAAGCAAGTTTTAGAGGCAGTCCTGAAAGTTTGAAGGGTTTTGCATCATGTGCAGAAAACCCTTAAAATGCATTATCAAAATGGGTCCTGACTACCCAATGCTTCATCTACACGTTAACACCTGAAAGTCATAAGCATTAGTTATAGGTTCTTTCTCTGTCTTCATTCTGAATTTGGAAGTTATTTCCTTTTACATCCTGGGCTCAGACTTGAAAGTCTACCAATTGTGTAATCTTGAGTTTCCCTAAGTGGTGAAATTTGAGATCTGATCCAAAGTGAATTTCAGGATCCCTCTTCTCACCTTTCCATGAAGACTTGTCACCATGGATTCCTCTGTTGGCTTCATAACTCATACTTTCCAAATTTCTTATAAGGTTTTTAAAATTTTTAAAAATATTTTTTAGTTGTAGATGGACACAATTACTTTATTTTATTTATTTTTATGTGGTACTTAGGATAGAACCCAGTGCCTCATACATGCGAGGCAAACGCTCTACCACTGAGCCACAACTCCAGCCCCACTTATTAGGTTTTTAACCATACATTTCATTGGTGGATCCAGTTTTAATGCAATGGTCACTGAATGACTTTCTTGTTGATTTGTGTGCCTCCAAATAATATTTTGATGGTTTAGGAAGCTATACCATTATTTTTCCTCAGAAGTGCCTGACATTTCTTCTAAATTTGCCAAAGTTTCGCCACCTATTTATTCATTTGTTTAATGCCCCTTGCAGCACCTGCTGTCAGACCCTTGGTTTCTGCTGGGTATGCAGTAGTGTGTTCCCCTATGGAGTTTGTAGAATAGTGTGTGTGGGGGTGGAGGGAGAATTGAAAAAAATCTTAGTAATACATGCAAAATCACAGCTGTCATAAGTACATTAGAGGACAACAGTACTTAGCTGCAACACACTGTAATGGTGAGATTTGACCCTATTAGGGAGATCAGAGAAGCCTTTTGAACAGAATTGAGCTGAAGGATGTGCATGAAAGTAGCCAGGTGTAAAGCAGAAATAAGCAGGCAGAGAGAACAGTATGTGTGAAGTCCTGGTCAGATGAAGGGGTGCACCAAGGATTGATCTTAGAGTGCAGGCAGGCATCAGGGTAAATCAGAGGTGTTGGGGAGGGACAGTAGGAAAGCAACCAGAGGGCATGAGGTGTGTGTTCTCTGTCTGAGCAGGTATGGGTCATCAGACATCTCCCTCGTTTTCACCAATTGCACCCCACTTGTTACCAGATGTGGCTCCATCCCTTTATACCTTGCTCCAATATTCTGTCTCAGGGGAATAGATATCCTTTTCCCTTTACCAGGTGACTTCTCCCTTTGACCTTTCTTCCTTCCTTCTTGCATCCTGCAGTGACTGAGCTAAGTGAGCCTCTAAGTCTCCAGCAGGACTCATACCTGCCATTTAACTGGCTCCTTTCTAGGGTTCTTAACATGCCCAAATCTCTCTAGTTGAAAAATAAAGAAAGATTACATCACATCTCTTGCTATACCTGACCTAACAACTGGGTTGTCTCTTCTCACTGTGGAGCTAGAGGGGCATCTGCCTTTGCTCTCTCCTCTTCCTCTCCTTCCCTGACCTCTTTGTCAGTTCTGCCTGGGTGGAGAGAAGACTCTTTTCACTGGTAAGTGTGTCCATTGGTCTTGCACTTGCAGGCTGTGATGGTATTTCCTCCCTGCTCACTGTAATACACTTTTAAAATTCAGGGAATCTTAAGAGTTGCTGTTCAAATTTTCCCAATTCAACTCTATCCACAGGGAACTAAAAATATTTTCAAGCTCTTTATTTAAGGAATTCCTTACTTGGCAAACTTCCTGTGACTGGACCTTGGTGGTGGTGGGGTGGTATTTCTCTAGAAGGGGGAGTTTCAATGCTAATTTAAATGTTTGAAATGGAGTTTTAAAAGAATGAGTTATATCATTTTTGTTGTCAATGAAGTCAGCTTTATATGTGTGGAGAAAAGGCAAGCTGAACACATTTAATAAAACAGCCTATCTAAAAAATAGTTGAAAAGGAAAAACAGAAGCTCAATCCAATCAAGGATAAATGATCTATTTAAATAATTGTACATTGTGTATCATTTCAAAGTATCTTTTTGCCTTTTTAAAAACATAGTAAAGTAGAATAAATACATTATTATTATTTCCATATATAAATCTGATGGTGACAGAATAGTGGAAGATTGTACTCTAAGTTCTTAGTTTTGTTGACAGGTTTGTTTTAAACTAAATTATCTCTCCTTTCTCACCTGGATGTTTCTGTAATCCAGAGAATGCAACCTTGACATGACAGGCCAAAATACTGTGGCTAACAAATAGCTTTTCTGTGCATAGCCTGTGCATAGCCAACTAGCTACTAAAATAGTAATAGAAATTGCCCTCTTTAACACAATACTTTAACAGGCTGATCCCATGTTCAAGGTTAACAGCATGTGTTCTGCATCTTTAATGTTAATATATTCATGCATCAATCAAATAGATAAGCCAATGGTAAGGATGCCCTAGCAACTTGCCCTTAATTAAGGCTATTCTCATTCCAGGAGTGGGCACTGTCATGTCAGAGTCCAGTTGCCTGGCATTTATTTACAAGCAATCAGCTGTCAATTCCCAGGGGCTGGAGAGGTTCAGGCCCTGGCAGCCTGACACATACTAATCAAATAAACAAAAGGTTTGGTTTGTAAATCAGAATGTCAATGTCTTACAGGGAGAACTGATACTTGCTAAAAGACTACATTCCTTGTCACTCAATCTGCCTACCCTTGTCTGAGAGGGAAGCCTAATACGGTGGTTAGCAGGAACAATAGTTCCCTAAATCTCTTTAGTTAGCCAAATGAGAAATGGAGCCAAGATTAGAATATTATTGCTTGGAGAGAGATGGGGTATGCATCACTAAAAATTAGTTGATTACAAACAACAGAAAAGAATATCGCCTGACTAAAGCAAAGGGGAATTTATAAGAAGGACATCAGGAACTCTCAAAGTTGACGGGGCCCTGGAGACTCAGGCTACTGAGAGAGTAGCAACCATAACTATTGAACAATTTGCTCAGATGGAGAGAAGTCCAGTCAGTTTCACTGTTTTCTTCTGCTGGACTGCTTTTTTTTTTTTTTTTTTTTTTTTTTTTTTTTTAAGAATTTAACCTTTATTTTTTATTTACTTTTTTTTTTTTTTTAATGTGCTGCTGAGGCTCGAACCCAGTGCCTAAACCGGCTAGGCAAATGCCCTACCACTGAGCTACAACCCCAGCCCCGGGCTGGCTTTTAGATGTTCATTAGGCTTTTCAAATTTCAATTGGTCTATGACAAGTGGGTATCTGTATTATCTGTAAAGAGTTAAAAAGGTAAAGATAATACCCTGTACTCAAAGAGGTAAGAATCTAACTATATTTAAATTCTACAACGCACATTAGACTGAGGTCACAGCCCATATGCACAAAAGTGCACTTTTGGGGCTTCAAAAGTGAAGACCAATGGGGAAATATTTCAAAGCAAAGGTACTGGAGGTGGGTATTAGAGATGGCAGGGTTTTGCTAGGGAAGTTGGAAGCATTTAAATCTGGGATGTAAGTAATGAGCATAGCCCATATGTAAGAGGCTGTGAGACACTCATTTAGCTAAGTCCCCTCTTCTTCCTCTGTGACTGGGTTAACACGGTCTAGTTAAGTGAAAAGGAAGCTTTTGAGGAAAGAGGTCCCTGTGCTTTGGAGGAAGGTGGCCTATGTGGGAGGCAAAGAAAGGAGGCATCACCAGGAGAAAGACCTACATATTCTGCCTCAAAAAGAAAAAATAATATAGCATTCTCTATGTAATCTGTTGGAGGGTGGGTGATAGGTGATAAACCTGGAAGCAGAGAAACTAAGGTGGTCTTTCCTTTGACTTCTCACCTCTAGGAAAGGGCTTATGATCCCTGCCCATGCTGGATAGGAGCTAGTGCACCTGGTAGCATCCAAAGGCACCAAATGTTAAATGCCACTCACATCTGGAATAACTTTGGTTCCTGCACAATCCAACTTTAAATACAGGATAATCTGATGAAGGTTTTTGAACATCAGATTCAATGTGGTAGGAGGACAACATTAGTGACACTGATGTATTGTGCATCCATCTTTCCATTGATTCATTCAAATCTATAGTTATTAACACTGACTAGAGACTCTGTCCTGAGGTGAGACTATAGGCTAGACTATAAAAAGGAAGGATGAATAAGTCACCTCCTTGAGCTGCCTTTCTTTTCTCATCTGTAAAATAGGTTGGGATATAATGCCTTTGCTTCACTGTTTCCTATTCTTGTGGAGCCTATGCTCCAAGTCTGGAGAAGTTTGCCCTGTACCAATCAGAGGGGTTGGGCCTGATGGGCCGAAAGACTAGTACTTCTGCTTTTCTTCTACCTCCTTGGAACTAAGGGTCATCTGAAAAGTACCAGGGATACAGCAGCTCTGTGCAAACTAGTGGTCTGGTATTTGCCAGAAGATTTGGCATAATGCAAGGAGAAATAGTGCATGAATGATGTGATGGAATTATTGCTGACCATGAATTTACTGCCCAATTATCGAGGTGGTGCTTTGTAGGGGTTTCATTTAATTGGGACTTTCTTTAGCAGATGCAGGTTTATTTACCTTTTTACATTGATTTTATCTCAGGGGACTATAAGGCAAAATGTTGAATCACAACAATCTTTTGTCAAAGTTCTTCCTCATTGACCTTTGAGTTCCCTTTCTCTGCAGTGTGCTTCTGAATTTCTCTGAAGTCTCTGTTGCAGATTTTTTGTAACCAAAGAGGGCACCTGTGTTTGGAGTTTTTTAGTGCCTGCTGCATTTGTTTCTCTGTATTCCAGTCACAATAAAAGTCCACAGAAAGGGTTTTCTGAATTATTGGCCTGGAAACTCCCTGGGGCTCAAAGTCTAGTCTTGCTCTACCATCCCCCAACACCTTTTACTATGATGCCTGCTAGTAATAAAAGCCCAACAAATCTCTTCAAAGGTAATATCTCAAAGATTTTTATTGGTATAAATTGCAGTTTCAATAGAAATACTGAATTTAGATGAGATCTAGGAGAGACCCAGCAGAATTAACAGTGGTTACAAAAGGATTCGGGGCTCTTTAAGTAGTTCTTCCTCCCAAGGTAGTTCCTTTGAGGTTTAACAGCATAAGCCTTCTAAATTGGTGGATGAAGAACCAGGGAAAGGGAGAGACCAGCTTTTGTTTAATTTAGGTTCAAACAGGTATTAAAAGTTCTGAGGAGGCTCTTTAGGTCCCTATTCACACCTTTCATAGTCAGAGATAAGAGCAAATCCCAGGCTCTCCACTTTGTAGATTAATTGTTCTAACTATTGGCCACTTCAATCAAGGCCCAGCCTTACATGAAAATGCTCTGCTGTTACGATCTGGGACTATGTGGTAAAATCTAACTATAAAATCCTTTTTCTATTGGATAAGTAATGGGAAAACATTTTGAAAATTGAAAAAAATAGAGAAAAAGACTTGCTTCTATCAACCCAAGCCCCAGTAGATTAAAATTACTCAGGTTTATTTCTCATTCATGCTAATGGCCATTGAATGTTAACTGGGGACTTTGCCCTCATTTGTCCTCATTCTGAATTCTGATTGACAAACCACAACCATCTAAAATGTTGTTGCAGCAGGGAAAGAGGGCTTTGTGTATCTTATATCAATGGCTAAATTCTCTGCCAAGAGCAATAGTTTTTTTCTTTCCTTATCCACTAGCCAGAATTTGTGCCTCCACTTAAAGGGCTTGGAAATTGAACTAACACTGCTGGTCTACCTGTCTGCTTTTCTCTGCAAACTGGGCACATTAGCTCTGCTTTAGTGTCCACCACTATCTGCTTGACTCTGCCTTTATGGGTTTCGGCTCTCATTAGCAAGGACTATAATTGAAGATGAGAATCCACTTGCACCAGGCGTTCACCCTTGAGCCCAAATAGCTGTGGTTAGAAGGGTGGGGTTGGTGGGCAAAAGAGGGAAAGGTATTTCTAGGAATCCCATTCAGCTATGCTTCTTTACTCATCCTTGCCAATGACTCTCATCCTGGCTTCTGTCACTCTAGCTTCTCTTCCTATCACTTTGGTCCCATGTGGGGAAAATGTTCAAATTCCTTCTTATGAACTTTAAGTATTAGAAAAACGAGGAAATGGCTAATATCCGGAGCATGGAAGGCATCTGATGAGGTTCTGCTCCCTTCACCTAATTCCGTCAGTTTCCCTTAGTCCAGATATGTATGCTTAATTCCATATTTAGTATTAGTACGATTTAGTATGAGTTTTTTTTTTTTTTACATTAAAGATTATTTCAAATTGGAAACCCTAAGTCCGCTACCATAAGTGCACCAACGCCAAGTTCACACTTTGGGTCTTTTCATTTTTGTAAACAGAAGATTAAATGCTATTATTGTAATAACACCTCAATTCTATTTACCCGGTCAGCTTTAAGTGTTTTTCTTCTTAAGTCATTAAATTGTATCAGAACGGGGTGGGGTGGGGGGCGGTTAGCGTTGGTGGTTTTCCCTAAGGTAATATAGGCTTAAGGGATATTGAAACCAGGGCAGATAAGTGTTTTCTGTGACAAACCGAGCTTGGGCAAGGCATAAAAGGAGCAATGACTTATTCATTACTCCAGATACACCGCCACTCCTCCTTTTCAGGCTGCTGAAAGGCCGGGCTCAAAGGGCAGGGCAGGCTGTCTGCAGGCAGCGCCGCTGCGGCTACCTGGAAGCCCAGCAAGTCACCTGAGTCCTGCCCGTGCCTGGAGAGCGGAGCTGCTGCAGCCTGTCCGCAGTTCGCCCGGGGTACTAACGACCCCCCCGCCCCCCGCCCACACACACACTTCCCAAGGGGAGTACATCGTCAGCCCTCAGACCACCAAGCAGGTGCCAAGGAATCCGTAGCCCGCCGTGGCCGTCAGCGCCTAGGTACAGTGCGTCGCACCACCTGCCTGGCCAGCCCCGCGCTTGGGGCGGGGCTTCCCGCGTCCCCTTTAAGAGGCCGCATCACCCGCCCCTGACGTCAGGGTGTCTCTCCGCACGAGCCCGCGTCCCGCTCCGCTCCGCGCCCCCGCGCCCACAGCCCCGGCGGCTGCACGACGAGCGGCGGTCTGGCGACTGTGTCGCCCCGCTGGGTCCACCGGTCCCGCTCCATCGCGGTCTCCTTTCCGCACCCGCAGCTGCCCCGCCGGCGCGACCTCTTGCACCATGTCGGTGGCCGGACTTAAGAAGCAATTCCACAAAGCCACTCAGGTAAGGCGCGTGACAGGTGCGTCGAGGAGCGGTCCCTGGCTGAGCCGCGAGGGGCGCCTGGGAGCTTGGGGACCCCAGCCCAGCGCTGAGTCTGCGTTGGCCGCGCCCCGAATCTCCCGCCCCTCTCGCGGCGGCTGCGGGACGGTTGATGCGGGAAGGCGCCTCCCCTCCGCCCTCTGCCCCCAGCTCGGTGCGGCGCTGCAGGCACCCGCGGGTCCCTGGCGTCCCGCCTGGTCCTCCTGCTCGCCGCCCCCGAACCGCCACTTGCCCGCGCTGCAGGGAGGGGACCGCAGCTGCACCGAAGCGGCGCTCAGGTGCCCGAGCGCCGCGGCGGGAGATTATGTAAAGTCGCTCCTTCCCCGGTGACCTTGCGGTGTCGGTGCGCCCGACTGTCCGGCGATGTGCTGGCACGAGTGGTTGTCCGCACCAGGGGTGGCTGCGGAGGTGCCCGCCGGCTGCGCTCTTCTGAATGCCTCCCCCGCCGGCGTCCTCAGGCTACTGGGGAATGGAGGATGGGGGCTTTCTTCAGTGAAGCACATTCATTAACTTTTCCTTGGAGAACTCCTTCATGAAACTTCTTTGAGGCCTTGACTTGACCAACAGTGTGCATGTCTTCTAACATTTCCCATGAATTTTGCTGTCATGGCATAACCTAATTGTTGAAAACTTAAAATCAGATATTTTGGAGTATTATTAGTGAGCCTTTACAGGTGTGTCCATTTTCCCTTAATAAGTTGCGATTATAGTAGAATTTATTTAATTCAGACGCTAATAATTCAAATCATATTGGGCCCAGGTGAAGAATTTTATAAAAGGAAAAATAAGGGAATACTTACATGATATGACCTATTTTTTAAAAATAATGTATAGGATTACCTTTTTTTCCCCCCTTTTTTACATACTTCTGAAACGAGTCAAGTTTAAGGAATCTTTAAGGACTTTTTGATTTACCTGTAAATATTTTCCATCCCTTAAATGCGTTTTCATAGCAAATTAATAGTAACTTTCTCAGAAGTAGTTTTTCCCAGGCTACCATAATAGCAGTGTTACATAGAAACTACCTACCGAAAAGGTGAGGATTGTGGTTTGTAGAGCATTTGTTAAGTTAGGGTGACAGATGCAGCATGAAATTCATCTAGTGTGTATGTGTGTTTACATGCAAGGTGTCATCTCTATTATCACTGCCTTTATAAAATTGCCTTTATAAAATTAGCTCCCTCAGTTTTAGGAAGTCAGGAAAATACTTCTTATTTTTGCTTTTCTAAGGAAGCATTCTGTGAACTCTCTGCCAGAAATTTTTGTAAGTCTAAGTGCATTGATGATTTAGATAGGAAGGCATGTAAGCTTTATATTTTAACTTCCTTCAGATTTACAGGACCAGAATATCTGCTTCTGTGTTATCCTTTACTTGTCACCTCTCTAGGTCAGACCTCAGCAACACTTCATTTTTTTCCTAAAAGGCTTTGGAGTAGATAAGGCTAAGATTTTGTATCCCAGCTCTGTTGCCTCTGACCTTGAATGAGTTAACTTCTGAATCTGTCCCTCCTAAAATGAATATGGTAGTCATTGCTCAGGGTTGATGTGAGTATAAATGCATTTGTAGAACACATACACACACACAGACAGACACACACAAACAGAAAGTGCCTAATAAACAAAAGCTGTTAACCTTGAGGATAATTTCATTAGTATAAAATGCTATCCCTTATACCAGTAATGAGACATGAGGAAATTATTGAAGCTATAATTTTTAGCTTTGTTATCTTACAGAATAATCACATAAGTCTCCATTTCAGCCAAATTCTGAGATTGTGTGTAGCTCTAAAATTTGGAATAAAAAAGTTGAATTGCAATATCTAAGAACTTCTTACATGGTTGGAGGAGGTCTGCTTGTGGTAAGATTACCATTTAATCATCCTGAATCCAAATGCAGAACTACTGCATTATTTTCTTTTGCTGAAAAGCCTTTTATTTCAAAATTGAAGCAACATAGTCTCTTGTTCATAGCTTAATGGAGAACTATGGATAACTTAAGGCAGAGATTACTCTTTCTGTGCAGGGTATCTCTAAAATACACATACATGCACAGAAAGCATAATCTCGGTATGTAAAGGGTGTGCTAATGTTTGTTTGTGACACAGATATTAGGGAAATAGTTGTATCTTTCTTCTGTAAGGCATTTTTCCCACATAGGTTCATGAACCTGATTTTATCCACAAATTATTTTCTTTTGAGAATTATTTTCTTTTGAGAACTGACATGCTGAATTATATAACCTGTGTGTATAAATAGAAGGCGAACATTTCTTATTTTTACAGAATTGAGATTTTTGCTTATGCTAGTGAGGGTGGTATTTGTACTAATAAAGCAGTGTACCTTTAGTGTTTGAACTATTAATTTGGAATTTTTTACTAAAATGTGTCATAACTATGGTTTTGTATTAGAACTGATTATTTCTATCTTGTTGCCAACAGTCATTTTAATACCTTTAGCATTTGGAGATTAAAAAATGCTTTTGACAAAGGAAATATTTCTGCATGAGAATATACTAAAATAGCAAAAAATCATCATCTATTAATATGCCTTATTAAGTTCTCATAAAGATATAATTAATTAAACTAACTTTTAAAAATATAAAATAGAGCAAATCAGCATCAGTTACTCTATTTATTAATTTTGAGATTTCATTTTATCAAGAGTAATGTCAGGTTTTTTTTTCTATGTGTTATAAACCTGCAGCAGTTTTGGGGGGAACCTCAGTTAACATGCTGCTTTTACAAAACCTGTGCTTTTTTTTTTTTTTTTTTTTAACTTCACTATACCATGTACTTTATGTGTATGTATCTGTGCATTTATCTTACTTTATTGTAACATATGAAATTCTGTTATAGAATGAAAAATTATTTGTTCATTGTATTATACACTGAGTGGCTTAAATATTAGAAATGTGTACCACCTTATACTTCTTGACCAAGGAGTGCTAGATCAAGGTGTGGGTAAGGCCACACTTGCTATAAAAGCACTAGGCAGCATCTGCTTCAGGCCTGTCTTTTAACTTCTAGAGCTATATTTAAGGCCGTCTTTGGCCTTCCTTGTCTTGTAGATACATCACCTTGATCTTGCCTTTGTGTTCATATGGCATTCTCTCTATATCTGTGTCTTACTTTACATATTTTATAAGAACAATCATGTTGGATTGGGGGCCCTTTGTCCTCCATGTAACTCATCATAACTTCAGTAATTATATATGCAGTGTCCTTACTTCTAAGTAAGGTCACTTTCTGTGGTGTTGGGTTAAGACTTTAACATATATGTGTTTTGAGAGACATAATTCATAACATTTTTTTGCACTAATGGATTCATCACAGAATTCTACATATTGCATTTGATTCAACATTTAGAAGGACAAGTCAGTCTATAAATATTACATAACTTTATTGTGTTGAAAGCAGTATGCTTTCTTTTTAAAAATGAGTTTGTTAGGAATATTGCTATGATTTGCATTTGTCCCCATCCCAAATTCTTATTTTGAACCTTAATTGCTAATGATGTAGTATTAAAAGGTGGAGATATTAGGAGGTGATTCAGTCCTCAGGGCTCTGCACTAATGAGTGGAACTAGTTGAAGGGAGTGCCCTGGCCCTATTTGCCATGTGAGGGTATAACAACAAGGTGCCACCCTGAGACTAGGAAGTTAATGAAGAGGTTTATTTTGGCTCATGATTCTGGAGGCTGGGAAGTCCAATATTGGGTGGTCACTTATGCTGAGGGTCATTCAGCTTAGAATGGCAAGAGTGCGGTGTGTGTAAGAGGCAAAGTACAAGAGGTGGTCCTGCTTTCAACTCACTTTTGTGAGGAAGACATTAATCTAATCATGAGGGCTCCAAAAACATCATATCCCTGTAGGCCCTACCTTCCAACACTGCTATATTTAGGAAATAAGCTTTCAACAAGTGAACTTTGAGGGGACACACTGAACCATAGCCCCTATTGTAGGCTGTATCTCCTGATTTTTTAAAATGATAAAACTTATTTGGGTAGGCTGTATATTATGATACAGTCTGTTATGTGCTTATTATCACACTCAGATTCTACACTGGGAAACTTTAATTACATTGATGTTCTATGCCTTGTGTTTTAACTAATTTCTTCATGCTTTCATTATTTTAAAATGATGTATTTTCTCTAGATGCTTTGCTCAGGAGAATGTGATTTAAATCTATTCATGCATTTGTTGATTTTTAAAGTATTTAATGAAATAAATGATTAATTAGTTGTGACTGAGTCAAGTTCTCAATTCCTTAACTGTGTGCTCTAAGCACTAAAATCTCCTGTGCCTTTAAAATCTTCAAGTGTGGCTTCTTGCTTGACAGTTCTTACGTCTGTTTCCTTTGCCAGGTCTGACAGTAGGCTTTAGGGACCTATATATTTTCTGAAATTATATGCCACATTTTTCATATGCATTTTTCTGAGGGAGAGGGTCAGTAGTCTATCACCAGGTTCTTAAAGGAATTTCTAATCACTGCTGTTGAGTAAAAATGTAGTGCAAGTGATTGATCATGTTGTTTGGAGGGAATAGAGTGGTTCTTACAACAACTGTCACTCTAGCCATTCTGTTACTAAGCTTGAGAATGTCTCATCAAAATGCAGCCTTCCCTGAACTATATTTAGGGGCAATCAAATATTTAAAAACCTCTCTAGAGGTGTAAGGATTGAATGAAAATGCTTGGAGAGTACCAAGCGAGTACAACAAGAATAGCTTGAACCATGTTAAAAAAAAATTGTTAATATGCTAGCTCACTGATACACTTGGCAGTGGACTGGGGGTGTGTGGAAGTAACCTTGTAACAGAAAATAATTTTCCTTGCAACTGAGATTCTTCTTGACTGAAGGTTGGTTGTTGACACAGTTATAGTTTTGCAAACTGCCCCCCCTTATTCCAGTGATTCTTTAATGTTTTGAATTGTTTTGATGAATTTTGGTTTTAATCTAGTTGGAACATTTTAATATGTCTTCTAATTTAGTTAGAGGTGTCATTGAAAATGGCAAGATGTGGTCGGGGAAAATGGTGACTGTTTTGAAGACAGATGTCATGGAGGGGGGCAGGGACTTAATATTCAGGGGAAGAGGCCTGAATCTTGCAGAGCAGATTCTATTCTTTTCAACCTCTTGTATGGCATATACAATCCCAAAACATCAGGCAACCCTAGAACTTTCTTTACAGTGATACCCTGAGGAAGTGGACCGAGATGAATGATGAGAATTGGGCAAGGAGTTGGTGTTTAAGGACTGCTTAAAGGGGATGCAAGTAGGCAAGATACTGGGTGGGTAAGAAATCAGTGAATTTCCTTGAGCTCCCTTTTTTTCCTTAAGTTTTTCCTTCTGTTTTTTGAATCCCTTGCGTTCTTGTTCTGTGCTCTTTCATAAGGTGGTCAGTCAGGGATGTCTACTGGAGGGTACATAGGACAGGGTCAGGAAAACAAAGTTCGTTATACTCTCAGGTTCTAGGAAGACAGAATCACTGTATCCTGGAGAGAGGGAGGCACATGGGGAGCAGCAGGGGAGCAGGTCAGCTAAGCAGTGAGGAGCTGAGAGAGAGTGAAGGAAGACCCCTGGTCAGTGTCTTTATTGGGGTTCATGGTGGAGTACACAAGAAAAGGCAGGAGGGAATTTCTTTCTTTCTTTTATTGCACCAAGGATTGACTTAGAGGCACTCGACCACTGAGCTGCATCCCCCAACCCCTTTTCTGTCTGAAAATAGGGCCTTGCTAAATTGCTGAGGCTGGCTTTGAACTTGCGATCCTCCTGAGTAACTGGGATTTCAAGTGTGTGCCTGTGTGCCCAGCACAGGAAGGGATTTCTTTGGTGTGCTTGTTATCAAGTCTGGGAGGGTGGGAGGAAAATTAGTAGAAGGGGTTGACTTTATCACATTTGTGTACCTGGTCATCTGGATAGTTGCTTACAGCTTATTATGTGTTTGGGGGTGTTGAGGTAGCAGAAGAAAAAAATATGTAAAGTTTTAAAAGTTCATAGCACAGCCCTTTTCAATGTTTGTCTCTTGTTTGTTTAGATTTTCTTTGTTTCCCTAATGATTTTGAGAACTAAAATACTTGAGGTGATTTATATGGTCTTTATGATAAAGCCTAATAGAGCAGCAATATAGCTATTCAAAAATGTCATAGTGGTGAGACCCAGTCAAATCATCTTGCAGACTGTTAATAAATTGTTTAGTTAGGATACTAAATCATTAGATGATGTCCAATGGTTTAGGAAACAACATTTTACATTTAGTATAACTTCTAAATTTCAAACATGATGTAGTTGTTCTGCCCCAATCTCTCTGTGTCAGATTGCATGTGGTATACATGAGTGTGGAGATGCTGCCTGTGATACTTCAGGAGAACCCATAGCTTTGAGCAGGTTTGCTTAATGTTCTGAGGCCTCTGAAAGATCTCGAGGCAATATGTTCAGACCTCTTTTGAATTGTGCTGTATGAAAGAAATAGAGATATCTTTTTTTTTTTTAAAATAATTCATATTGAACTTTCCCTAGCTGGCAGCTTTCCCATAGATCTAGCTGGAACAGTTTTAGGTGGCTAAGAAGTATCTCAGTATCAGGTATAATGCTTATTAGTGCATGTATCAGATAATCTGTTCATACTTTAAAGTGAAATGTACAAGAAGTGCCCACAGTGAACATCATGGTGAAAGGCAAGAATGGGGGTCATAGCAGTTACTGGTCCCTTAGAGTGCTGCCATCCTGCTGAATAGGCATTGTGAAGTCCCCAACCTCTAGTCCTTGATTTGATCCTCACTCTGTGATCTGGGTAGAACTCTTATTATTCTTATTTTTGGCCAAATCTAATAAGTGGGCTCTTTTGGAGCTGTATAACATTTGCATTTAACTTCTTATTTATTTAAGACTTGGCTTACAGTCATAGTCTGACTTGGGCAATAAAATTCTCTCAAAAAGGCTTTTGAACTGATTTCTTCTTGTTGGTACTATTAACCAATTATCACAGTGGAAATTCTTTTTTTTTTTTTAGATCTAGTTTTCAACCAGTAGACTTGGTTGTGTTAATGTAAACTTTGCATAATTTAGTTGTAGTAATTGAAACTTCTTGGTTTAACCACAAAGTCTTAATGAAACTTTGTTGCTCGAAGAAAGCCCTTTTCATTCTTAATTATTGTTATTTGTGTCAGGGATCTAGGATGAACCTGGATAGGTTTTGCTGCCTTTGACACTTAGTTTTCAAGGTTGCTAAAGGGAAAGAATATGCTGGGAAAGCATGGCAGATTTTCATGGTACAGGTTTGGAAGCATGTGTAGGCAGAATACTAAGATCCTCAGTGACTTTCACTTTTTTATAGTCTCCTGCCCTTTGAGTGTGGGTACAACTTTCAGTATGAAAAGATGTCATCCCTGAGGTTGTTATTTTACATGGCAAAAGAGATTATTAGTTGTATGAGTTCTTTAAAAGCAGGGAATTTTCTCTGGCTGATAGCATAGGAGGAAGTCAGAGAGGTTGAAAGAGTGACAGACTGGTCATGCTGTGGTTGCCTTAAAGAAGGAGGGGGCTGTAGGAGCAGGGAGCTGCTCTTGGATAATGCCTCCAAGGGAAGTAGGGACCTTACACTCACAGCTTTAAAAAAAGACTGGATTCTGCCAACAACCTGAATGGAAAAGGATGCTTCCCCAGTGCCTCTAAACAGCAGCCCACTCTAGCCAACACCATGATTTTGGCACTGTGAGAACCTGAACATAGAGCCTTGTTGAGCTGGCCCAGACTTCTGATTTGTAGAACTGTGAGCTAATAAATGGGTATTGTTTTAAGCTGATAATTTTGTGATAATTCATTATGCAGCAGCAGAAAGCAGTCACTTCTGTTTATGTTTCATTGGTTGGGACTTGTAACATGGCTACTGTCTGGCTCTCCTAAGTAAGAAGGAATAAGGCGGAAGAAGTCTAGCAGTGTGCTCAGAATATGGAAGTGGGTTTTGGTGTACACACATACATGCATACGCAACATGAACATGTACACATATATGAACCTTAAGTCCATTTTGCTCAAACAACCTTTTATATAAGGTTCAGTGTTCCATTTATATTTTAAATACATTTTATATATCTTCTAGGTTTACTTCTTTTAATATGTAGATGCTTGGTTTGGTGAAACACATATATATTCTGTGCTCTCTGATCAGTTTTAAACAGTGGCGCTACTGGTTCTTTATGAGAAGCCCCTTAGCTTGGTGGACTGGCAGACAGTGATAACCTCATTACCTTGGAAAGGATATAGTGAGAAACTGCAAAGAGGTTTTTCGAATTAGTCTCCAACAGTGTACAAGGAATTTTTACCAGGGAGGGTAGAGTGGTTGTCTGTTCACTGTGCATCTACTTTTGTGCTTGAGGAAGGCTGGTGCTAACAAAGACACAAGGAATGCCCCTGTTCTGGCCTGCCAGAAGGCTGCATGGCAGTTTGAAGTTGCTCATGACATTGTTGCTGAGGATTACAAATCTGTGCAGCACACACAAACAGTACAGTTGTGTAATCAGAAGGGATGACTGCACTAGTGAGCTCTGTAGCCTGTGGATATTATTGCCATGCTCTTTGGCATGATTTATGACCTCATAGCTCTGAGTGGTTTTCTGGGTGCGGCTGGTGGGCATAATTCTGAAAGGATGAGTTCTGGCACCCTAAGATGTCACTGTTGAACAGCTCAGCCAGGACGAGAATGGTCAGGCGTGGTCTGTGTCTGAGTAATAATTAACCTGAAGGTGAGGTATCCTGTAGGAATTGATTATAGGGCGGGTACAGCTTTCACCCTTGTCGTTCTCTGCACATAATGCTCACTGAGGTGACACTGGTATGCCACTTCTCTTGAGTACATGCCATGTGCAGTGGCTTGATGGCCATATTTATACCACTCTTAACTGCTTAAGTGGCTACATCTGGGCAAGAAAGACCTACGAGGCCAAACCCTTTGCAATGGCCATCCCCCATCCTGTACACCAGCTGAAGGAAGTGTGTTTTGTAGATGTTCATCCTCAGTACTGTCATCAAGATTTTACTCATGAAAGTTAATATCCTTTTATTCAGAGATCCAGTTCTCTTCCCTACACTCAGCCTTGCACTGGGTTGTCTCCAGGTTCACTTTTTAATTAAGTTTACCAAGCATAAAATGGTTTTCCATTAAGCTCTTTTCCATTCATGTCATCCAATATGTTCTATTTTTAGGCCTTTGAAGCTCACAAATCTAAAATATTTTATTTTTTATTTTTTAAAAATATTTATTTATTTACTTTAGTTGTACACAATGCAATGCATTTATGTTTACGTGGTGCTGAGGATCGAACCCGGGCCGCGCATGTGCGAGGCGAGCGCTCTGCCGCTGAGCCACAACCCCAGCCCCTAAAATATTTTATTTTTTATGGTCATTCTAGTCACCTTAAACCCAGTCCAAATTTTCCATAGACATATGGTGCTTATTGTCCATTTCATCTCCAAAATTCTTGATATAGACATGGATAACTTCTTTTTCCTAGCTTCAATAGAAGCTAGGAAAGCTTCTCATTGTTTATAAAACTTGAATTGTTCAAGTATTTAAGATGCATTCAATTCGTTTCACTGGCTCTTTCAGCTACTTCCTGGGTCTCAAGGTATATAGATTTAAATAATGCTGATTCATTTTTTACCATAAACTACCTTACATGAAAGGGCAGTCAGTTTCTCTAGGCTCTCTCTATGTGGTGGAGTAATTGGACTGTTTCCCAAATCTGTCACTCAGTTCTGTCTTCATGGCTTTTGGGGCTCCTGTATTCATTTTTATATTATTGGCTGTATAACTCAGGGTTCTTTAGCAAAACAGAAAACAATAGGATATAGGTATGAAAGAGGATTTATTTTGGGAATTGGCTCATTCTCTGCAAGCTGGAGAACCAGGAAATCTGGAGGTGTAATTCAATCTGGATTCAATCTGAATCCAAAGACTGAAGATCCAGGGGAGCAGAGGGTTTAACTTTCAGTCCACGGCTGAAGACCTGAGAACCTGGGGGCTGCTGGCGTTTAAGTCCTGGAGTCCATGGGTCTAAGAACCCAGAGTTGTGATGTCTGCAGGCAGGCCAAGGTGCAAGTTCCAGCTCAAGAGGAGCTGCTTGCCCTTCCTCTGCTTTTTCATTCTGTCCATACCCTCAGTGGATCTGATGATCTTTGATTAGCCTAATGATTCAAATGCTAATCTCTTTGGACACCCCCCAGAAAATTGTAATGTTTTGCCAGCTGAGTGTCTCTTACCTCAGTTAATTTGACATATAAAATCAACTGTTTCAACTTAAAATCATTGTATCATTTTCATTAGTGGAAAAACCACAATCATTTATGCAAAAGTTAAAGTTCTAGCTGCTCTTGCTTAAAGTCTGTGAATTTAAGGTTTATCCTGCCTTTGTTAAATTAACAAGTAGACAAGTGGTAGATATATTAATTATACCCTGAGACTTTTAAGAAGAAATAAAAGGCAGAAGGTAACTGAATGCTATCCTCTTTGAGGTTTCTAGTGTTATTGAGGACTGAGATATTGTAAAATATGTATTTTGTCCTGATTCCAGTTTCCTGGCAAAATAAACTCTCAAGACTCTTGAAATCTCTGCTTAATAGGAATGTCTCTTTCTGTTAATGAGATGATTAGTGACTGGGGACCCTAGGTATCAGGATGGGATTGGTCCAAGGCATGATTAGAGGGTTGGGACCTCCAGGGAGGAGAAAGGAACTGAATGTTAAGTTGATCACCAGTGGCCAGTGATTTACTTGAAATCTTAGGGCTTGAGAGGACTTCCTGACAGCTAGACATGTGGACATTACTGGAAGGTGTGTCAGGAGAGGGCCTGGAGGCTTCCTGTGCTCCTTCTGCCATACCTCACCCTGTACATCTATTCCACATGCTGTCTTTCTGCATCCTTCTTAGTATTCTTTATATAATAAGTGGATAAATGTAAGTAAAATAGTTCTCTGAGTTAGAGGCCCTAAGCCAATCTATCAAGTTAATTGAACCCAAGGAGAAAGTAGTGGGAATTCTTATTGATTGCTGATTGGCGAGAAGCACAGCCATAATCTGAGTTTGTGATTGGCATCTGAAGAGGGGCAGTTTAGTGGGACTGTGCTCTCAACCTCTGGGACCTGATGCTATTTCCATGTAGATGGTATCAGAATTGAATCGGATTAGGGGGTGCTCAGCTGGTGCCTGTGGTAGAATGAACTGCAGAACTGATTCTTAGTGATGAGAAGTCCCTGTGAATTTTGGTGACCAGAGGTTACAAAAATACTCTGTTTGATGCTGTACGAGTATGGGAGGAGAAACTGTTTGCTTTTCCTATATCCTTATAAGGACACTAGTGTGTCCAAACTGTGTTGTTAAAAACATAATCCCTCCCACTGTTTGACTATATAAATGGTCAACCATTTTCTGACCATCAAGGAGTCTTCTGCTCATAACAGGATTTGATTATCTTTTGTAAAAGGGAAGGTTGCTTGTTTAGAGCAGCACTGAATTATCTGTTCTGTGCCTCCTGTTCAGAAGGGAGGTAGGGGTGTACTTCAAGAGAAACTCTTGGAATAATGTAGAGAATAGAGCCAGGCATCCATCATCAGGCCATGTAGAGCATCATCAGCCAGAGCCCAGAGTTGGAAGCCCACAGGAGAGATCACCTCCTAGTCTTCCTGTTCTGAGCACCTGTGGGGTGGGGCTCTAGTAGAGCTCTAGTCACTTGAATCCAGCTCTTCGCTCCTGTACTTCCTCAGTTTTATGCTTTGGATACTATTCCTCTCTGATATTTTATCTAAGTACAGTTGTAATGATCTTTTTTTTTTTTTTTTCTTTTATGGAGCTGAAGATGGAACCCAGGACCTCATGGTAGCAAGTGCTATACCACTGAGCCACATCCCCAGCCCGGTAATGATCATTCTAAAGAGCAAGTCTAATATTGTTCTTCCATTTAAACTCTTCAGTGGCTGTAGCTCCCATCCCTGAGCCTTCATAAGCCCTCTTAAGGAGTTTGGCGTTAAGTGTCTCATCTCTTGTAGTTCCATGTTATAACTATACTGTGTTTTGGACATCTTTGCCCAGTGAGGTCTGTTGTGCCTGAATGAACATTCTTTTACTGGAGCCTTTGAACCATGCTCTTTGCTCTGTGGAAATTCCCCTCCTGTCTTTCACCTTTATACTTGACTAATCTACTCCTCTTAAAGGTCTCAGCTTCACATTTTTGAGGAAGAGACTTACACTTCTTCTTTTGGTGTGGGTCATATGCCTATCCATGTACAATGAAAATTGCCCATTGTGACTCTGCAAGCATAGCACTTGGCCCACTTCTGTGCAAGCACCTGTTTCCTTCTTCTTCTTTTTTTTTAATATTTTATTTTATTTGCTTTTAGTTGTACACAATACATTTATTTTTACGTAGTGCTGAGGATCAAACCTGGGCCGCGCATGCTAGGTGAGCGCTCTACCGCTGAGCCACAACCCCAGCCCACCTGTTTCCTTCTTAACATCTCCCAGGATAGGCATAGAGGGACCTCTTCTTTCTGTACTTCATTGTTTCTAGTGCCTGTGCCGTAGTGGGCATTCAACTAATGCCTGTTGAATGAGTACATATTTCCTGGGTTTTTTTTTTTTTTTTTTTTTTTTTTTTTTGTATGTGTATTATCCTAGGCATATATTTTTTAAGTGTATTTCTACTTAGCAGCATGTATTTTAAAAATGTATGTTTATAGTTAGAAGTTGAAGCATTTTTTCATAGAGCTGTTTAAGTTTATAGGTCTAAAATTAACATCCTTAATTGTAAAAACGTATGGTTGGCTAGGTAGTGTTTTAACTTGTTTGCTACCCACAATAACACCCATAAGTCCATAGCATTATTATCCCCACTTTTCAAATGGGAAAACTGAAGCCCAGATAAATTAAGTTGGCCATGGTTACATAGCTATGGTGGCATAGTCAGGATTTGAAGCCAGACCAGCTGGTTTCAGATCTAGCAATTTCCAGTAATTTTCAACCTAGAGTCCTCTTCTAGCCTTAAACCAAGAAGTATTGTAAAGCTTTTAGCAATCAGTAAGAAAAAGATGAATACATTGTAGAAAAATCAGCACAAGAATATGCAAAGGCAATATGTGAAAGAATTATGAGACACAATGTAAAAAACATAGAAATCAAAGGGCAGTGTGTTGCATTTTGGATTATTTGGATAGGCAGAGATTAAGATGATTATTATGTTGTATGTTAACAAGTCAGTCAGAACGTGGGTTCTCATTTGAAGCATCATTTCACTTCCCTGTAATTTTGTATTTAATAATCTATTCACATAAAATAATTGTACAAGCATGCAAATGTCATGTATAAGATTGTTCACTTTAATAGTTATTGTGGTAAAAAAAAATTAGAAACCACCTAAATGTCAAACATTTAGTGTATGGGTACTAAATCATGGTAAGTCTCCATAATGGAATCTCCATGGCTGTTTTACACACAGAGCAGTATTTATTTATTTAGAAAATATTTGTGATTATTGCTAAGCGGAAGAAATCAGGGCAAAACACATATATGCAATATGCCTAATATGATAAAAATATAGCTATAATATAACTAAAATACTAAAATAATATAAATAATATAAAAATACATGGAGAATTGATAGGCCAGGTAGTGTGCTTTATTGCTACAATAAAATTATTTTTAAATGAACTTTTAACTAGTGGGTTTATGAGTGAGCAGTTTGTTTCTACATGATTTTCCTTGTCTTTGGTAATTAGATCTTCCACCAAATTTTCTTTCTAGTTCATTATCTTCTTATTCCTGCCCCCACTTTCCCATATTAAGTTGAAAACAAGAGTGGAAGCATTTTAGGGGCCACCACAGAGATGGGGAGCAAACCCAGT
This sequence comes from Tamias sibiricus, assembly GCA_025594165.1. NCBI lineage: Eukaryota > Metazoa > Chordata > Mammalia > Rodentia > Sciuridae > Tamias > Tamias sibiricus. Next base: position 166,206,028 of record CM046657.1, read on the forward strand.
TTCTAGCCAAGTTTTAGAACTATAAGTAGATGTAAATTTGCTCCATTATTAGATATTTAGCTTAAGTCTACTGGAACACCTGTCTTGCCCTTTGTAGAGCCCTGAGTTAAATTGTGCTATTGGGGTTTCTTCTGAATGTATGGCTGCTTTTCCTGTTTCTCCAAGAAATGTAGAAGCATTATAAATAAGTTGCTAATGACTTTTTCTGGCTATAATTTTAGATAAAGATTTTCTTTTTTTTAAATTAATTAATTTATTTTTTACTCTAAGTTGTTATGAATGACAGCAGAATGCATTACATTTTATATTATAATTATAGAGCACAGATCTTTATTCTTATCTTGAGGAAATAATGTAATGAAATTGACTCTGTGCTTTGCACACAGGGAAGGAGGGCAGCTGGGACTTGCATAGTATAGAGCAGTGCTTCTTACAATCTCACAGAAGATTGGGGTGAGCTGTTCCACCTCATTCTCTTGTTCTTAGACAGGAGTCTCCTGGGTATCTGTCATACCTAGCTTCTCTTCAGAAGACCTATTGGCACTGCCTAACAGCAAAGAAGAGTGAAGTAAGGTGGAGACACTAAAAAGAAGATAGATATTCCCACTGATCCCTTTTGAACGTGAATGTAGAGTATTTTTAGTAGCCTCTATGGGTTTCTATTTAGAAAATGCAAAGCTTGGGAAGCCATGAATAGAAAAATACTACCCTTTCTCTGTGCCTCAAACAAAATGGAAAATCACTACCATGAAATACAGCTACTTTCAGCTTCCACCCAAAGAGGACACATCTGAGGGTGCTGCTTGCTGGGCACAGGTGTGCATTTATGGATGGTTTGGCTTTCTCCAGGGCCTTAATGGCTTCAATGACAAGTACTTTGAGCTCCAAGACAAATAATTCATGAAGTTGTTTCTGGAGTAAAGTTTACTTTTCCAGTTTCTGGAGAATCTCTTTAAATTTCTGGGCAATATTCACTTGTAAGTTGAGAAAGAGTTGGAGATTCTATTTTGAGAATTTTGTTTTCCTGAATAGTAATTTGCTGGAAGCTTATATTAAACTGATGCTTTATTTTCTACAAAACTTAAGGTTTTGGCCCTTTTCAAGTGTTGGAAAATAATCCAGTGTTTAAAATAACCACTATGTAAGAGTGATTTTTGAATTGAGGTAGAGGTAGCATAATGGGACATTGTTGCCTATAGACTCTGCATTGTGTGTTTCTTAGATATCTCCTGTGACAATGGGAGGGTTGTGTGGGATTCTTCTCTTATTATTGGCATTGCTGGTGGGAGGTGAGGTGTCAGAGTTGTGAATTTCTTTTAACAGGTTATTTAAGTATGCTTTTATGAGCTACTTTATAAATTATTTCAATTTAAAAACTCTCCTTAGGAAAGATGGAGTCGTAAATGTATCATTGTTTTAATCTCCTCTTGCTCTTGAGAAGACTGTTGGAATCATAGAGTCTTTCTTGATTTGTGGTATGCGTACAGACTGGGAAAACGTATGTGAATATGTTTCTGTGGATTAAATTCCTTCCCTTTTTTTTCCGCATTATAATTTTAAATATGTTTTACCTTTTTCCCATGCATTATTTGGCAGGAACTCGGACCCCAGCCTAGTGTCTCTGCTAGTAGCTTAAAACCATATGAGCTGATGCAGTGACACCCGAACTTGGCAGTACATCACACTTGGTTCCTGCTACTTGGAAGGCTGAGGAGGGGCACAGACATTACACAAACAAAAGCCCAGCTCCTCAGCTTTAGGTAATGCTGTCCAAAGAGTCTTCTATTAATAGATAGAGTATGGGGGAGATATATGAACAGAGGGCAAATAGGTTTGTGAAATATTAGAGTAAGCAAAGTTGATCACATTTCTGTACTTCAGGACTTTCAGGAGCCTAAACATAAAATGTTAAGAATTCTTGAAGCAGGATACAATTATGTACAGTTTTCCAAATGTAATTGGTTGGTAAATCCTCCTTAGATTGACTCTTCTATACTCTTTTCCTCTCATTTTTCCTCCCTAATTAATCTTTTTAAAAAACTTTTACAACAGGTTTATTATAGATCACCTATACATCAAATGAATAGTGATTCTCCCTCAAAAGTTTTTAAAGCTTGGTTTTTGTATATGTGTTTCTTTAAGTGGGAGCATTACCTTTATTTTGAAACAGTTTTAGGGTCTTTTTGTTGTTTGTTTCTTTGTTTTTGGTGCAGGGGTTGAACCCAGGACCTTGCATGCTAAGTACACATTCTGCCATCCCCAGTCCCACTATTAGGGTCTTCTGAGTAATCTGTCCTGCCAAATAGAAGTTCCTTATTTAATATGTCAAATAATGAGACCATTGTGATTTCACTTTCCACAGTGACTGCTGCGATATATGCTTCTCTGACATTCATCTCACACAGGAAACTCACGTTAACCATTCCTTCTTTGTTGATGAATGTGGAGTGACACCATATTATCTTATGGGGCGTATGTGGTTAATTTGCTGCCATAGTACTATCTAGGGAGAAAGCTTATTAATATTAAATCATCAACCCTATGGGAAAAGAGAAGCTGAGGAACTTGGCTGAAGTTTCTGCAGAAGTGATGGAATTGTGAGAGTCTGAAAACTCATATGTTCTTCTTGGGCCCGAAGGTTACCAGCAGTGCCTGATGTGTGTGTGGCAGCTGTGAGGGACAGGAAAGGAAAAAAGTGCAGCACAGGACTGTTGGGGGGGTGTTTGGTGCTACCTGTGTCAAGGGCTTTAGGTTGTCTCTCCCTGCCAAACAAACCACTCACAAACAGAAATTTGTGCCCTACTCATATTTGAACTTAGTATACAGTAGTTTCCTTTAGCCCTTAATCCACATGTTACTTCTTGGGGTTCCCTTCTCTGAACTGCTGGGTTGGATCAGGTTCCCTTTGATAATGCTTGCCATGGTTTGTGATTGCATGTTAATTTTGTGGCCATTAGATTAAGTGTCTATTTCCTTCTTTGATTTCTATTTCCTGAAGGCAGGGATGAAGTCTGTACTACTTTTGGGTATGATGAGAAGAATAAGTGACACATACATAGTGCTGAGCATTTACCTTGATCCTTGCAATAACCTATAGAGAAGGTACCATTATTCTCATTTTACTGATGAGGAAGGCACAGAGAAGTTAAGAGCCTCGTTCAAAGTAACATAGCAGTTTGTTACTGTGTTAACAGAGGCAGAATTTGACACTGGCAGTGGATGCCGGGGTAGGCTTTAAACGAATCATTTAATCATTAACCTAGTCAATGTAACAAAATTGAAAGTCCAGTAATAAGTAGCATATTTGTAGTGATTTGGTATATGATAAAAGGGAGCATTTCAGATTAGTGGAGGAAAGAATGGATTTATTCGGTAAATGATGTGTGGACAGTTAGCTATCTGTTGGGAAATAAAACTGGATCTTTTCTCATACTTTTACAAAAAATACTTTATGGGTTGTAAAAATATGAAAGTAAAATGTTATAAGGCAGTCAAAGGAAGATATGGGTTCTCTAGAGCTGGAGAAATACTTCCTGAACTTGACTTCAGGTGTAGGGACTGTAGCATATAGGTGGGTGATCTTTGATACTTAAAAATGAAGAATTGCTGACCAGCCAGAACATCCTAAAGGTGCTGAAAATGACTAATGGAATTTAGGGCTGGCCATGTAAAACTGAAAAGTTAAACATAAAAAAACCCAGAGTGTTCTCTGTCTTGTAGGTCCCTCCTCTCTGGGTAGGCAGTGTGTAGATTCCCTTTAAGTCACCTCTTGGCTTTTATCACAAGAGGGATACCTGGAGGTGTGTGCAGAGACATGTTCAAAATCTGTTGCTGTGTTAATTATACAGCGTTGTCTGTTAATATGGTGGCATTCTGTGAGGCCATTAAAGTGATGGAATATATCCCAAAACCTTTGCTGGATATACCTGGGGCAGGGGACAGATTTTAGCAAGGTATTTGTAACATGAACCTGGGTGTAATATTGTGGGTGTGGCCTGTTTCTTTCCATGAGCATAAGTGACACTGTGTATTTTTTTTTTCTCATAGGAACAGTTATCTTGCTTATGAAGTTCAAAAATTAAGATGTTTTATTGTCCTTTCATGTTTACATTCCTTATTTTTATTTTTTGCAGTGCACAGATTTTGAACCCAGGGACTTGCTTATGTTGGCAAAGCACTTTACACTGAGGTACAGCCCCAACCCCAGTGTTTACATTCTCATAAAACTTATTTTTGGCTTCTAAAAATGCTGTTCTCACTTTTGGCCTTCTTAGTCACTGCATTAGGGATGTTTGAAATATTCAGGATGCTGAGCAGCAGTTTCAACACAAGGAAGTAAGGTACAGGAGCATGTTCATTAAAATTGCATGAATGCTGGAGTTTATTCCACGGGCACAAAGCCTTCCTCGATGAACTGGATCAATGTTTAATAGAAACACAGCATCGCTGTTCTTAAAGCCTTTTGTTTTTAATTAAATGTCCTATGCTCTTCAGCCTTAACAAAGACAAAAGGAGGAGGGGAAAAAAAAGAAACCCGAAAGCATCAATGATAGTATAATGTTGAAGAAGAATTTCACATAACCCACCTCCACATACACCTCCCTCCGAGTATTAAGCTGCACGGCTGGCTCAGATTTGCATCTTTTCTCATCAGCTCTTCAGAGAACCGTTTAATAAAGTACTAATTATGGAGCAGCCCTGCTCACACTGTAGACAGGGTGCTCTATCTGTATAATTGTGCTAAGGATATATGTGCAGGCTGTGATTTCTATCCTGTTTTGAGGTATTTGTTTGTTCTGTGTTACTAGGGGAATGCTGATTCCAGAAGTACAAACAGCATTTAATATTCAACACTAACCTGGTTCCATGAATATGTACCACTATTTTGGATTTTGTGGAGAATGGACTTTTAAGACTAGTTTCATGGTAATCCACAATGTGGGGACTTATTTGGGATTTAAAACTACCTCTTGGCCTAGTGTTATAGATGAGGAGATTTTTGGAAGGCTGAACAGAGGGAAGAAAGGGATAAAGTTTATGTAGACATGAAATGTCAAGTGAATCTGGAGTTGAGGGTGTAGGGTTTGGTGATGGTAGTGAGAATTGGAGCTGTGGTAGGCAGTGGAGCTCTATGAATTTTGAGGTTATTTTTCCTATTTCCTTAGCTCTGTGACAACCACTGTGATCCACCCTACTCAGTCCAGGTGGCCCCAGCGTTCCTCACCCTTGTGCACATGCGCTGCCCAAGCCTTTCCTTGGATGCCTCCTGTTCTCTCCTCGTGTTTCCTTACTGCACAGCTCACATCTTCATGCCACAGCTCTGGTCCTGTTGGGGCTGGGCGTGCATGTCATGCACAGGTTCATTTTCTTTGCTTGTTGAAGCTCACATTGTCTTATGTAAGTAATGTCTTATTCTTTAATCAGGAGAGATTTGTTGCCAAAAGGACATGCAGCAGAATGGAGAAAGGTGGAGAAAATAAACACAGGGCTCAATGTTCAGAGGATATTTTTAGACTTACAAGCAGCTTGCTGCTTTCCATGAAATAGCTGAGTGTAATTAATGACTCACATCTCCCATTTTGGTGGTTTTCCTCTAAAGGATGAAGTACTTTTTTCAGCTGTGTGTGTGTGTTTGTGTTTCTCCAGGTTCACAGGAGTGTATTTGTTTTGTTCAGTGACCATGTGGATGGCATTCCCTTTGTGCTTTGTGAAATGTCTTCTTCAGTCATTATGGAAATCAATCTTCTCAAGTATGCTTCAGAAAAGGGAGGTGACATATTAAAACAAACTATGACAATATAACTAAATTTTTTGTATTTTGGGGGGGATGAAGGAGGAAGTCAGTGAGCGGTTAAATGAAACTGTAAATTTTCAGTCCTGTGGAATGCTTAGTGGAGCCAGAAGTAATTTTTAGGTCATTTTGAGTTGCTACACTTTATCAGGCTACTGACTGAATCCCCCCCGCCCCACACCCCCCACCCCAAGAACTTGGGATGTGGCCATTAGAGAGAGAATCTCAATGGTGGGAAATCTTCATCTGCCTTCATCTGTAGTGGATTCGATTCTGTCAAATCGTAGAAGTAATTATATTTCTAGTAGTTATAAAAGAGAAATGGTCAAACTTGGGAGAAATCTCACAAATCGTTCTCTTCTGTAATCAATCACTGTTTTTAAGGGCATTGCAGAAAGCCTGGCATAAGCTAATAAAAGACTTTTCCTCCCCAGACTGCTTCTCCTACCACTTGAAAACCACAGGGGCACTCTTTATAAAATGTCCAGAAGATGACTGATTCTATTTATTGGATAGATAGATTTAAAATAGGAAAAGACTGAATGGTGTCAATCAGACATTCCATTTGTTTGTTCTCCTTTGAACTTAAGGCAGAATCCTATTGGTTTCCTAGTGCCTCACAGCGTAATCTTAATTCATGCACTATACCCAAAATGGGGGCCTTTGGGCTCTCGTCCCTCATGTTTTTTATATTTTGTTTGCGGTATCTTTGAATTTTAGCTCAGTGTGTTGTCGAAACGAGCTAGCCCTGTCCTCTGTCCCTTCTGACTGAGGTCTGGCTTGTTTATAGGCTGCTTGGGAACACATAGACCATTAGAAGGGGTCCCATACCTGATGGGCCTGTCTCCCCAAAGATTCTGCATCATATACAGGGTTATTTTTTACTTTAGCTTATTTACCTCAACATCCCAGTCAGTGGAGCACAATTTTAATTGCTATTGTCTAAACTCTTGTTTTACTTAGGAAATCAGTGTTGGATAGTAGCTAAAGTCAGTACCTTTTTTTTTTTTAAAATGTATATATTTTTAAATTTATTTGCTTTAGTTGTACACAATGCGTTTATTTGTACATGGTGCTGAGGATCGAACCCGGGCCGCGCACACGCTAGGTGAGCGCTCTACCGCTGAGCCACAACCCCAGCATAATAAAAGGTACCCAAGTCAGTACCTTTTAATGGCTGTGTTATCGTGAAACATACACAGAGCTTTTTCTTAATCTTCCACATTTTAGCCAGAACATTTTTGTGGTTTGCTTCTCATTTTGCAAGTGTTTTATAGCACATTCCAAATGTAGAGGCTGCCAGCCACCTTACCCTTTCCACTAGTCTCCAGGAGATGGTCATAGTACATCATGCCTTCCAGGGGAGACTTTGTCCCTAGAGCGAGGAGTGGTCAGGTCCCCTCTAGGCCTAGCAGTGAAAAAAACTTCTGCATTATTGATTTGCAAGAGATGGGTTAAAGTAAGTGTTAACAAGAGAGTTGCTTGTCAATTTTTTCTTTTTATTATTCTATTTTTTGGGAGAATGGGGTTGAAAAAAAAGGTAGGGAACACCTGTACCAAAATGGAAGAATTTCTTCGTAAGAGTAACAAAACATTTAAAAAAAAGTTTCAACTAACTACAGGATGGTTAAAAGAAGTACTGTCAAGAAAAAGCCACCTTAAATCCCCTGCCAAGTGCATGCATCCAGATCTTCCTCCTTGTGGTACTTTTTAAAGAGATGGCTTTCTTTGGGTAATGTGTTTTTATTGTGTTCTTTAGTCACAAAGAGCCCAACTTAGAGGAGCCTGGCCCGGTTAAGGGAGCAGTGCTGTGTGTGCCTGTATGGCATGCTGTGTGACTGTGAGAATGTACCATCAAGTCTCCAGGCCTCTGCTCATGGAGGCCAGCTTAATTCAGAAATGGCAGGTTTTGATTTGTTTATAATAAATCACCACTTATGTTAAACAAAAACAAAACCCTTTAAACATGAATTGAATCCATTTTGCCTTATTATTACCCAGAGATATTTGACACCTGTGTTCTCAGCAACATTATTCACTAGAGCTGAAAGGTGGAAGCAGCTCTGGTGTGTCCACAGATGAATGAATAGACTGTGCTGTACACATACAGTGGAATATTATTCAGCCTTAAAAAGGTGGGAGATCTTGTCACATGCTACAGCATGTGACTGCGAGGAGATTATACTCAGTTAAATAAACCCATACTAAAAACACAAATACCGTGTGATTCCACTCATGAGGTACCCAGAGTATTCACATTTGTAAAGACAGGAAGTAGAACAGTGGCTATAAGGAGAGCATGATGGCACTTTGCTGTTTAATGGGTACAGAATTCCAGCTGGGGAAGCTAAAAGTTTTGGAGATGGGTGTTGGTGATGCTTGCATAAAATGTGAGTGTACTTTTTGCCAGTGACCTGTATACACTTGCAAATGGTTGAGATAGTAGATTTTACACTATGTATATTTTATTACAATTAAAAAACGGCTGGGTACGGTGGCGCACGCCTGTATTCCCAACACTTGGGAGGCTGAGGCAGGAGGAGCCACAGTTCAGAGCCAGCCTCAGCAATGGCAAGGCACTTAGCAACTCAGTGAGACCCTGTCTCTAATAAAATACAAAAAAGGGCTGGGGATGTGGCTCAGTGGTCAAGTACCCCTGAGTTCAATCCCCAGTATTAAAAAAAAAAAAAAAACCCAAAACCCAAAAAACATACAAAAGCAAACCAGTCTCAGAGTGAGTCTGATTTTTTTAAAATATTTTGGGCTGGGGCTGAAGCCTGGTGGCAGGGTGCTTGCCTAGCACATGTGAGGCACTGGGTTTGATCCTCAGCACCACATAAAAATACATGAATAAAATAGAGCTATTGTGGCCATATACAACTAAAAAAATATATTTAAAAATATTTTACAAATTGGCATTTTTTATTGTGGGTAAGATGGACATAATGTAGAATTTACCGTTTTATCATTTATAAGTGTGTGATTCAGCATTTCTGGAACTTTTTCATCATCTGAGATTAATTCTGTACCCATTAAACATGAACTCCCTTCTCTTCCACTCCCCAGCCCTTGTTAGCTTTTTTTCTATTTTGGCTGCCTCATAGAAGTGGGATTGTACAATATTTGTCCTTTCATGTCTGGCTTACTTCACTTAGCATTTTCTAAAGGTTTTTGTGTGCTGTAGCATGGATCAGAATCTCATTCCTTTTAAAATGACTGAATAATATTCCATTGTATGGATGTATACCACATTTCATCTATCCATTTACCTTTCACTGGATATTTGGATGGTTTCTGCCATATTTTATTTATTCACCTTTTGACTATTAGGAATAATGTTATTAGGAACATTAATGTACAACCATCTGTTTAAACCCTTGCTTTCAATTGTTTTAGGAATGAGATTGCTTGATTACATGGTAATTCTTTTTTCATTTTACTATTATCATATATATTAACACATTGATTGTATAATCAGTGGGTTTCACTGAGGTACTCCATACGTGCATATATCATGCTTTAATCATGCATTCCCTCCCTTCTCCTACTCTCTGTTGCTGTATCCCCTTCCCCTTTTCTCCATGATGCTCTTCCTAGACTCTAATAGTCTGTCTTTTACTTTCAGGTCATCTTTGTTTTTTAAATTTTTTTTTTCAATTTCCACATGAGACTTGGCTCATTTCACGTAACATGATGTCTTCCTCTTTCATCCATTTTTCTGCAAATGACAGGATTTCATTCTTCTTTATGTCTGAATAATACTCCATTGTATATAGATACCATATTTTCTTTATTCATCTGTTGAGGGGCACCTGGGCTCATTCTATATCTTGGCTACTGTGAATAGTGCTGCAGTAAATGTAGATATGCTGGTATCTCTTTTGTATTCTGGCTTCATTTCCTTTGGATATATACCAAGGAGTGGGATAGTTGGATCATATGGTAGTTCTATTTTTAGTGTTTTTTTTTTTTTTTAAGAACCTGCATACTGTTCTCCATAGTAGCTGTACTCTTCCTTTCAACAGTGTAAAAGGGTTCCTTTATTTCCCACAACCTCTCCAGCGTTTGTTATTTTATGTTTTTGCTTTTAATAGCTATTATAACTGGGGTGAGATGGAAACTCAATGTAGTTTTAATTTTCATTTCTCTGATGGCTGAAGATTTTGAGCCTTTTTTCCTATTTATTGGCCACCTGTACTTCCTCTTTTGTGAAGTATCTATTCAGATCATTCACCCATTTATTGACTGGATGATTTGTTTTCATTGTGAAGCTTTCTGAGTTCCTTATATATTCTCGATATTAATCTTCTGTCAGATGAATAGCTGGTAAAGATTTTCTCCCATCCTGTAGGTTGTCATGTTGATTGTTTATTTTGTTGTATGAATGTTTTTTTATGCCTTCAGCCTATAGCTCTTTTCCCTTGTTTATTCTGATTGTGGATACATTTGTGTTTTTAATGGTGTTCCTGACATCCTGTATATTCTGGTCCATCTTTCTTATTTTTTTTCCTTATTGTAGTCTGAAGGTGCTGTTTGGTCAGACTTGTTTTCAAACTCTAATATTATTCCTTCTTCTTTGTCCATTCTATTGGTGAGGCCTTCAACTGAGTTAGTTTTTTCTTTTTAAAATCTGACTCATTGATTTTTTTAATTTCCAAGATTTCTGTTTGGTTCTTTTTCAAAGGCTCTATCTTCTTATTGAATTACTCACTCATATCCTGCATTGTCTTCCTTAATTAATTCAACTCCTCTCTTTTTTTTTTTTTTTTTTTGTATTCTGTTGAATTTCATTGAGCTTCTAGAAATCATTCTTTTGAATTATTTTTTTCTGTCATTTTATCCGCTTTGATATCTTTGAAATCTATTACTATGAAGTTGTGAACTTGAGGAGGTGACATGTTACCTTGCTTTTTCTATGTTGAGATTTGCTCATCTTTTGCTTTTTTGGTGGCCTTCATAGTATGTGGCTTTCTTCTGCCAATGTGACTTGGAGTATTGATTTGTTGTGTAATGTAGAGTTTATTTCCCGCTGGACTTCAAAGTTTAATCTCCCTGTAGCTTCTTTGATACTAATTTATAATTGGGTCTCAGTGTACCTTATTGGGATTGGAGCACCCCACTGTCTCTGGAAATCCGAAAAGAATGGGGACACTCTGGTGCTTCAGGATGATGTGTAGGACACAATATGTAGGTTGTACCTTCTGTGGTTATTCCTACCATGGGAGTGGCATCAGGAGTTGGGGATTTCCACAGGTACTGTTAATAGTAGCTTTGTTTCTTGAAAGAAATTCTGATGCTCTTTGCTTCAGCCATTTTGAAGGCCCTGAAGCTTTTGTCTTCTGATTGGAGACAGGTGGAAATCTAGGTACTCACAGGGAGGGACTGGAGTCATAACTTCCTCTTTGTAGGATTCCATTTTAGACTTATGAGCTCTTGGTGATCTGATCTGAGGCCGCTACCATCACTATAAAGGACCTGCGTAGATGTGGTGTCATTACCATTATGTTCTGCTGCCAAGGGGTCATCTTCCCAGAAGCTGAACCTCAGTATTCCTCAGTCTGTGTCACCTGGGGATTAGTTGGCAGCTGAAAGCCTGTGTTCCCCCTTTAAGTGTGTCAAATGTGCCAGCCTGGGAGAATCCCCAGAGTGTCTCTGAGGGCGGTGGAAGCCCTCAGAGTTCTGAACTGGAGTATCAGCTGCAGGAATCAAATGATTTGTAGTCTCGATCTCTGTACCTTCAGACCTGGCCTCCAAATGAAACCACATGTGACTGGTGTCACTTCACTTCACAGAAGGAAGGATCAATGAACCACTGATGTGCCCTCCACTCCAACCCCACTGCAGCCTGTGCTTCTTGCAGCATAAACCCCTCAGCGAGTTTGTGTAAGAGACATTCCCCAAGACTTACCTGTCGCATGTGGCTGCCCTCTAAGCAGTCAGCACAGCAGGATTTTCACAGGGACCCTGAGATGTTATTAGGCCAGGTTTTCTGATCCTCAGAGCAGTGTGGTCCCTAACAGTAGGACACTTTCCAAGATGGCATGTGGCTATATCATGCTCCGTGTTTGCTCAGAGGTGCACTGGATTTTTTTTCTCTAAAGCTAGCTTGTCCATATTCCAGATCACCTATTTGTTTAGACTATTTGTCTTCAGGGTACACCCTTCTGTGCCAAGCTGTGACTTCTTTCTTCTCTTTTATCCTCTTGGAAGGGATAGTCCTGACAGAGGTGCCAGGAGCTGGGGTATATTACTTCTCTTGTTTTGTTATTCTTCCTGGTCTTTGGAATCCACCAGGTTTTCTTTTGTTTGTAATCTGTTTTCAGTGTTATGCTACCCACAGCCACTCACCTTTAGGAGCAGTTACATACCTGTTGCTTTGTTTCTATCCTGTGAAGGAAAAAACTAGTGCTGGTGGTGTCAGCCATACAGATTACAAACAAAAGAAAACCTGGTGGATTCCAAAGACCAGGAAGAATAACAAAACAAGAGAAGTAACACACAGGTTAACTTCTTTAACCTGCTTCTCCATCTGTAAAATGAGAACAATATCAGTATCCTGTGGGGTTGTTAGGTGGGTAAATTGACCTGATCCATATCTGACACCTTCCATAGTATTTTCTCATACAATAAATAAAGAAGGTTAGTTATTTTTATTATTGTATTTGTTATTGTTGCTGTTCCTTGTATGTGCTGCAAGCAGGACTTGGGGACAGAAGTCTTGGAATTCTGAGACTCAGTGGCAATCCCTTGTCAGCTCTCTGTTCTGAGCCACCTGCTCCCCTTCTGCCTGTTAACCAGCTGTGGCACCAGGGTGGGTGAGCACCTGTCTTGCTGTGGTAGTTGTGAAGGAAGAGAGTGAAGCACCCAGCATAGGTCTTGTTTAGGGGTCAGTTTTAGAGGGTAAGGGGAGGTCACTGCAGGGAGGAGGCCAGGCATCTACAAGGGTATGGTGTTCTTGGCCAGTGCCAAGACCAGAAATGCTGGACTCTGGTCTCTGGCTGCATGTGGGGGATGTTCTCCTCCATCTGAGGAAAAGGTCACCTGTTTTCTCTAGGTCAGTTGTCCCCAGAAGCCAGTTAGGGGCCTTTAGGTAGAGCTTGGCTTAGTTTGAGGTAGAGACAGAGGTATTAGTGTTATTTCACAAGGACATTTTTTTTTTTTTTTTTTTTTCCCTCTGACTCTAGATGGTAAACATCCCTTTGCTGCTGAATCACTACTTTGTTGGCTCTTTCCTAGTTGCTCTTACTAGCTTCTGGAAAAAGACTTCATCCTGTTGACATTGCCAGGATGGTGGTGTGTGCTCAAGGAAAATTCATCTAGCAAACGTGTACTGAGCAATGTGCCTAACAGGGTAGCAGGCTGGAGATGGGGGGTGGGGTGAAATGATCTTCGCCTGGAGGTGCTCGGCATCCTTCCGTATGCAGTCTTGTACCTGAGAGCTAGAAAGAACTAGGCAGAGGTGTCAGCCTAGGCAGCTCCTCAGTGAGCAGTCATAGTATTTATTATTTAAATGTGTGTGTGCTTGTGTTTCATGTAATACACATGTTCATATATAAATGAAAAGTATATACACTGCATAGCATACATATGATACACTGAAATTGGTTCCATCAAAGTCAGTGCATTTTTATCTGCTTTAAAAGATCCATGCTTGACCACATGATCACTTTCATTAATGACTTATTATTTTGTATATGTGGTTGAATTCAGTCCAGCTCAATCCTGACTGCTCATTAGCTTCTCTAGATCCCACTCCTTCCCAGACCAAGTAACCCAGAAGCTTCTCAAGCGATGCCAACATGCCTGAGCCCAAATCTTTTAGCCTGTCCTTTGCTTGAATAGCATCTGCTTTCTGTTGTGATTGGTGTCAACTCTGCCAATCTTTGTGCCTGTACCAGTTGGGTAGGTCTTCCACCATCCTGAGATGTTTGAACTAGGAAATAAAAAGCTAAAGCAGTTTAAAAAGCTTTTATCAGATTTAATTGATGCTCTCTGGTGAAGTGAAAGCTTGATATCCTCCCCAGATCTGAGCTGCCTAACATTTTCTGTTTGACCTTTTCCCCGGCTCCTATATGGGAGTGAAGGAGGAATTTAGTGTCAGGCATTTCCCACTCCTGTCCCAGAATGCAGGAAACCACCACAACAGATGAATAAAATGATTTGTCTCCAAATTCAAGTTTATCTTGAGTAGCTCCATTTCTTGTCAAGGCAGCTCCTTGTCTAGTGGTGAAATGGTGATTTAGAAGCAGAGGGTCAGCAGTCGAGAAGGGGCCTCCTGTGATTTCCCATGAGTTCAGGTGAAAGAAACACCCCACAAACAGTGATTCAGAAGAGCATGTTGCCTGGTGGGAGCCCCTTCTCTCCTTACAGGGGCTGCTGGAGAGGAAGGTTGGGTGTACAGGCAAGAACTATTTTATGATGGTTCCTAAAATGATGGCATATTTAGCTAACAATTAAATAAGGTTTTTCTAAAGTATTATTTTTTTATGGGCTCATTGTTTTATTTTGCGGGCAGATATTTTATATCACGTGCTTATGGAACACACAATTGTATTTTTGACTTGTTTCTTCACATTTTGAGTGGCTAAAACTTCTAGTAGGCTCCAAGAGCTTGTCTTTTGTTTGTTTCATCCATGGCAGAATTGCCTAGATTGAAACTAAATGAAAATAATCTGTGCTGACAACCTGATCAAACTCATGAACCAAATACAGTTCATTTCATCATTTACTGAAGATTTTCATCCCAAATACTAGTGCCCATGCTGGACATATGATGATATGAAATGTTCATTATCTTAGAGAAGTTCAAGATTTTTCTTTCCTTTTAGCTCTTCTGTTGAAATTAAAATGGAATCTATGTTTGGGAGACTGATTTACACTTGCATGTAAACAACTGAGAAAGTTAAATATTTGGGAATAAAATCTCCTTTTTGAACTCTTTTTTGACCCTTCAGGGTCAAATGTTATTGTAAAGACCTCTATTTATTTATTTATTTAGTTGTAGGAGAACACAATACCTTTTTTAAATTTATTTTTTATGTGGTGCTGAGGTCGAACCCAGTGTCTCACACTTGTGAGACAAGTGCTCTACCACTGAGCTATACCCGCAACCCTGTAAAGACTTATTAATGGAAATTCTGATGAATAAAATTAACAGACTTGATTCTTTCTCACCCAGATAAGTTGGAAGCAACAAGTATTTTGATTTTGACTCAAGTGAAGTGACAATTTGTTGATTCATGAAGCACCGTGATATTTTAAGCTGCTTTGACATTCTCTAAGCAGAGTATTGTCAGGAACAGAGCCCTGAAATCTGAGAGAGTTGCAAATGCTTTTGATTTTTTTTTTTTTTTTTTTTTACTATCTCCCCTTACATTATTGTTTCAAGAAAGCAAATGAAATTATTCCTCCAGGCTCAAAGCAAGGAGTTGTCAACTGGATTTGAGGTTGAAATTAGGTGGGGGAAATGATGATTTTTAGTAACAAGTGGAAATATGATTTAATCAATCCTTTTTAGTTCTAGTGAACGTGGACAAAAAATTCCATGTAGATGGATGTATCGCTCTTTTGATGAATAAGTTTTTGAGTAAAGCAACTCTGGTTTGGTGGTTGGAAATCTATATACGTGTATAGGAGATCTTCTCTGTCACTTTCTCCATGCACGGTGGTAAACTGAGCACTTAATGAGCAGCGATTCTCAGCCCAATGAAATGGTTATTTATGGCATTCCCATTTCTAGGTGAGGAAACAGAGGAGATATAATAGCTTGCTGAAGATCACAGTTTGTAAGAGGGAGTATTAGAGCTTGAACCTGGGGAGTCAGGGTTGTTCAGTACAATCACCAGATAAGCAAAGGCTGAAATCTTCCTGGGGATGTTGCCAATGAGAGTTGGGACTGCAGAGGAGGAAAGAGAAAAGATGCTCAGCCTTGTTCAAGAAGATCATCAAAGGCTGTTTGGTTTATAGTCTCCATATCCATAAAACTCTGGCAAGTGCAGAGGCTGTAAATCAGATGCCTGTGTAAGCCAAGCAGGTAGAGAGAAGGCTGCCAGAGAAGATGGGCTGTGGAGAGCTGGGGACCTTGATGGGTGGCCTCAGCCATCTGGAGCCAGTGGGAAGAGGAGCCTAGGGTGGATGATATTTAGTAAAGGTCTGAAAATACCTGTGGGTCCTAAATGGATCTTGAGGTCATAGCAGGTCTCTGATACCTAATGGGCAACCTCTGGACATATCCTTGATATATTTGGGGGGAATTATTGAGACTCTGGGCTCTGAAAAAATGTTGTAAATCACATTACAGAGCCACTGTGGAGCAGAGGCTGCTTCTAGAGAAGGGCCCATAGCTCATCCCTAATGAGACACATTGATGAGCAGGTTGGGGTGAGATGTTCTTGGAAGCCCCAGCAAGATGCACCATACCCATGTTTTCATGGAATTGTTTTTGTGGCTTGTGAGAGCTCTAGACATATGATTGACCACTGTCAAAGGCACTTTCTAATGCAGGTGCATTGATGAAGTATTGATTGGCTATATTAGGGGAGAGTCCTTGGTACCACCAATTTGTTTCCCTACACTGGTCAGTATATAAAATATCACCTGTAAATAATTTTAACTCTTTGGGCCTGACTTTGAACTGAGGACCAGCTTTATTCTAGTTGTGCAATTGTGGGCAAGTTCTACCTTGTCCTGATTTGTCTTCCTCAGGGTATTACAAGGATTAAACACCCAAATGAATGCAGGTTAAGAGTCTGGCATACAACAAATGACAGCTTCCTTTCTTTTCCTCATTTTAATTTATTGCTTAATTGTAAGGAAGTGATAACAAATGAGCTTTGTGGAGATCAGTGCTGTGTGTGAGCATAGGGCTTAGATTCTTTTCATGGATTTAATGAACAATATTAAATAGGCACCTGCTCTAGGGCATTAGGGTATTTAAGGCCTGTTTTCTGTTCTCAAGGAGTTTATGGTTTCGTGTCAGAGACATAGAAAAGCTGATATCTAAATGTTAACTTGGTTTAGGTGGTTAATACTTTTGGAATGAATGACTATTTAATGTAGGTGAGTGCTTAGTGTAATAGGAAATTCATATTTTAAACGGTGTAAGTAGCACAGTAGTTGAATGATGTTTAGATTATTTTGTTGTGTGTGGAACAAAAATTTTTAAAGCAAAGCCTAAGAAGTGTAAGTTTTCTAAGTTTTTTTTTTTTTTTTTTTTTTTTAAAGCTTAAGCTATCTTCTATAAGCTAATTTTTACTGACTCAGAGGCAGAATAAAAAATAGAGCAGTACCCCTCAAAGTGAGATCTTCTCTTTTGTTGTAGGGATACTTTTTAATGAATATATTATACTTATTTGCTTTATTTTTTCGGTTGTAGACTCTCTACACTAAAGCTAATACAGTTAAAAAATTACTGCCTGAATAAAGAGAAGAAAGATGTCAAAGCCAGAGTGTTAACAAGGCTCTCATTACTTTCTACTGAAGGTTCTTTTTTTGAATTTGCAATTAAAATTGTGTTTTCTCTGTTTATGTAAGATTTATTTGACAAATTTAAATTCCTGAAAGATGTAAAGAATCTCTTTAATTTTTGATGTTCATACAGTAACCTCCAAAATTAGGAAGATGTCTCATAAGTTTTTCATTTCATAAAAATTAACAGTTCTTTTGCTGTAAGAAAATGTTTTAGTTAATTTTTTTCATTGTTGTGACCAAAAGACCTGACAAGAATGATGTAGAGGAAGAAAAGCTTATTTGGGACTCATGGTTTCAGAGGTCTCAGCTCATAGGTAGTCCAACCATGGACAAAATATAAACCTCAAAGGCATGCCCCCAGTGATCCCCCTCCTCGAGCCAAGCTCCATCTGCCTTTACCACCCAGTTAATCCATATCAATGCATTAATCCGTCAACTGATTACAACTCTCAAAATCCAATCATTCCACCTTCAGACAATTCCTTTGTTGTCTCACACTTGAGCTTTTGGGTGACACCTCAAATCTAAACCATAATAGGAAATCTGTAGGTAGAGTAATATATAGCTATCTGATTTTAAGACTGCCCTGTAATATTTAAATGGGTCATTCTTTTTTTTTTTTTTTAACAAGTCTCCTAAACCTTTTCTAAGAGAAATATATTGTTAAGTTCTGTATTTCTTAACTAGTCATGTTTTTGAAAGCAACTTCCCTTTTCATGGGATAAACATGGGTACACAATAGACATATAGTACATTTTGGTTTCTTTTTTTATATTTTTGAAATTGTTCATGGAAAGTAAAATTTATTCTATATTGTACAAGGAAATAAGTATTCTGTCATCTTCGGAGCACTACCATTTAATAGAAAGTGAAACTCATGTAGAACTTCATTGGCTTCAGTTCCTCTGGCTACAGCATAATCCTCAACCTGAGTTATCTTGCCATTGTGGTAGTGTGTTTCATCTGTGTGTGGATCAAGCATGAACATGTCTGAGACTCCTTGGCTGGTAACAGAAGCTCCTCATTATTAACTTTATGATCTTACAGTGACTTTGACCCAGATTTCAGTGGATCCCTGAGACATACACTAACCTTTTATTGCTTTTCAGAAGGTGCTGGTTAACTTTGGCCACTAAAAGTCTCCTTCTCTGCAAACTGGGCTTACCCTCACTAAACCCTGTGGGGAGGCCTCTTGCTGTGACCTCCATCTTCAGTGCCACAAAAGGAGGCATTAGGAATTGCCCCGCAGAGTTTGCCAGCTGCTTTGTCTTTTGTGTTATCAAAGAATGTCTTGAAAACTTGCCTTTGTCAGTACTCTTCGCTGACTACAAAGCAACATACTGCTTTGTGCTTCTTTAAGCTCTTTCGCATCTTTTTTTCACACAGGAAATAGCTCTATAAAGTCAGTAGCTAACAGTATTGGGTCAGGTTGTATATCTGAGGACATTCTCAGAGGGAGCAGGTGCCTGGTGAAAAGCCTCTCAGCAGCTGAGCTGGCATAGAAGGTCAATCTGGGACCTGCCTGGGTGTGAGAAGTCTGGCTTCCCAGAGTAGCATTACCTCTCTTCAGTTCTGTGCTTGGGGAATAGGGAGGGAAAAAATCCTTCACAGGAGTGCCCTAGGTGAGGTTTATGGGTAGTAGCTGGGCTCAGTGCTTAGCACCTAGGATTTGTCACGATCCTGGTATGTGGTACAACCTTTAGGTGTGGGACTGACCCATAGGAATGTAGACTGTCAGGCTCCACCTCAGACATCAAGAATCATTATCTGTTCTTCAACAACATGCACAGGTGATTCTTACAGACAGTAAAATTTTCAAAGTGCAGTTCTAGAATTATAGAGAATAAGCAATCCTAGAGAATATGGTGAGGAGAGAAAGGGGAGCTGGTGTATAGGAGAATGACTAA
This sequence comes from Tamias sibiricus, assembly GCA_025594165.1. Taxonomy (NCBI): domain Eukaryota; kingdom Metazoa; phylum Chordata; class Mammalia; order Rodentia; family Sciuridae; genus Tamias; species Tamias sibiricus. The sequence goes on from CM046657.1 coordinate 166,225,195, forward strand.
GAGAATGAATTTGTTTGTGTGTGTATTTGTAAGTAGGCGAGTATGTTCTTATTTTTCTGAATACCCCAATTTTATTGAGACATAGTTCACACACCATACAATTCACACTTAGGGTACTATATAACAGTAAACCATTTCCTGGCTTTAAGTGTACTCACAGACTTGTACAACCATGACCACAGTGAGTATTAGAATTGTTCAGTTACATGAAAAGAAACTCCATACGCATTAGCAGTCACTTGTCGTTTCCCCCCAAACCCCTCCCCACTTCCTAGAAGCTCTTGACCATCACTGATGTACTTCTGCCTCTGTGAATTAGCATTGTCTACTCTGGACATTTCTTATATGAATGAAATCACATAGTATGTGGTCTTATCTGTCAGAAGTTTTCACTTAGCATAACATCTTCAAGGTCCATACTTGTTTTAGTCAGTTTTTTCTCTGCTGCAACCAAAAGATCTGACAAGAACAATTTTAGAGGAGGAAAAGTTGATTTGGAGGCTCATGGTTTAGAGGTCTCAGTCCATAGACAGCCTGAGGTGAGGCAGACCTCATGGTGGAAGAATGTGGCAGAGCAAAGTGAATGGGAACACATTACCAGGAAGCAGAGAGAGAGGTCCTCTCATGAACAAATATAACTCCGAGGGCATGCCCCCATTCACCCACCCTCTCCAGCCATACCCTGCCTGTCTACAGTTACCACCCAGGAGGTTGACACATTGATTAGGATAAGGCTTTCGTAACCCAGTAATTTCACCTCCAAACTTTCTCTCATTGTCTCACACACGAGCTTTTGGAGGCACCTAATACCTAAACCATAACAATTCTGTAGCATGGATCGGTGCTTTGTTTCTTTTCCCTGCTGGCATTTTACTTGTCTTACGCTTATTTTGAGCAGAAGTAAAGGAAGTTCGTCCTTTTTCTTAGCTTTGATGAAATTAAGGCAGTCTTTCATTGTATGGTAATATTAAACAAGAGCAGTTGCTTTTCTTTTTTTCTTTTTTTATCTTATTTTTAGTTGTAGTTGGACACAGTGCCTTTATTTTATTTATTTATTTTTATGTGGTGCTGTGGATCGAACCCAGGGCCTTGCAGGTGCTAGGGGAGCACTCCACTGCTGAGCCATAACCCCAACCCAAGAGCAGTTGCTTTTCTAATGTCGCATGCTTTAGGCTCTTGAGAGCTGTGTCCCAGTGAAGGAGTAATGACAATATTAAATGCATTCAATTGAAGAAATAAAACATTGGTATTTTTCATTTTCTTTGCATGAGAAATTTCAACAACTTCATTTTTAACCACTTTTTTCATAAAAGCAGTGGTGTGCCGTCCAAGCTCTGGCTGACAACTATGCCTGCCTTTACCAAATATCCAGCTGATGTTGCTGAAAATTTAAATGACAAAATATTGTGTTTAGATAAATAACAACAATGGTTATATTTTTGGCAAAAAAACCACAAATCCCTCCCCCAGCAGTCTGTTCCCTGCAGTTCTGAATATTTGTTAATTTAATTTGCTAATGCTGCCCCAGAAGAAGGCAGCATTCTTTGCTGAATGCTCAGAATTTTATTGGTTAAATAAAGAACAAATTGGGTTTCTTCTAGATATTAAATCCTTTTTAAAACAAAACAAAACAAAAAAATAAATAAAACAAATATGACCTGCAGAATACCTTACTGATGAGAGAAATCTTGGCTTGTTTCTTGGGCTTCCCAATGGTCACTTTGTAGTGCTTGTAATGTGAGGTGAGCAGGAATAGTGGTTAGTTAGCAGATGTTCTCCGGTGCACAGAAGTCCTTTTAGCATTTCACTGCTTTGATGGTGTTGACATGGTCATTTGGAAATTCTTATTCTGGTTTTTGCAACATGAAAAGCTTTCCTTTTCCCTCTTCCCTCCTTGCCAACTAAGCTCATCTTAATGCTACTAAATTGCCAGCGCCTTATTTGGCAGGCTGCCTGGTAAATCAAATGAATGAAGACAATACTGGAGATCTGTGTGGTCACTTTCTAAAGGGTTTTGTGCTTCTTTTACACTCTTGTCTCCTTCTCCCTCTTTGGTGGGCAGACTCAGTTATTTGACTCTTTTTGAGAAAGCTCTGGGCAAAATGCCATTTATCTATCTTTTCAACTTTAGGGGGCATGCTTTCTTAACAGATTTCTTTGAGATGTAAGGTTCTTTCTGTGACCTGATTACTGTATTTTTAGGTGTTGCAAAGTGCTGATCATTCTTAGCAAATTTCATGCTTTTCTCAGAGTTCTGACAAAGTTGCTGTTGTGTGTGTGTGTGTGTGTGTGTGTGTGTGTGTGTGTGTGTGTGTGTGTGAGAGAGAGAGAGAGAGAGAGAGAGAGAGAGAGAGAGAGAGATGGAAAATGCATGGTTTATGAAAAGAGAAAATGATTAAAATTCTTGCCCCTTTTAGACTTGGAAATTTGACTGGGCTAGTCAGATCTCTCTGTTGGAGGAAATGGGAAAGATTGGATTGAGCCCTTATGTCAAGGAAATTGACTTGGCTGGATTTCAGAGAGCAGGAGGGGCTGGCCCACTAAAGATCTGTGTCAGAATCTTTAGTGGCTCTGGATTTGGGACAGGATAGCTGTTTTCCATAATAGGGCAAACTCTGGGGAAAAAGGGCAGGCAGCCAACACTCAGTGAGAACCTCCTGTGTGTCAGGAGTATTAGCACCATGCACATTCTTGCATAGAGTAACAACCTTGCAAATTGTGTTTTACTATTGTTGTTGTTATTATTACCACCATTGCTTTGTAAATGGAGAAGCTGAGGTTGAAGGAGATTAAGGAAGTTTCCTAAAATTTTAGCCGGAAAGTAGGCTGTGGAATTTGCTGTCCCCAAAGTTGATATTGTTTCTTACTAAGTGAAGTTGTTCTTTGCTCTGTTTTTGTTCATATCGGGCAGTTGTTAGAACAGGAATGTGGCTGGTGGAAATACAAATAGACATGGGCAAAAATACAAGGTCTCAACACAACTAAATTTTTACTAATAAAGGTGATTCTACAATAGCATTTTCTGACCTCCAGGGAGGCACAGAGGTGTCCAGTACCACCTAGCAGTCTAAGTACCCCATCAGGTCCATCTGAGAATGTCCTAACCTCCCTCCTCTTATGTCCCTCTGTCCTTGGCCCTCCCTACTACTATGGACACTGCTGTGTGCCATCTGCTTTCTGCTGCTAAGCGACCACCAGTGAACTACTACTGAGTATTTACTGAGGAGTTTGTGGAATCAAGGTCTTCCTTCTAGTGAGGATCCCCAGAGGTCTAGGCTATGGACCTGCCTAGGTGTGTTTTGCATGAAGTGTTTACTAGGACCTTTTAGCAATTCATAAACAAGACCATCTGATGGGCCATATGTATTTTCTAAGAATAAGTTGATCCTTTAAAAATATATAATATTTTAATCTATCAGTTTCCCCTTATTTTTAATTTCCCCCATTCATGCTCATGGTAAAAAATTTAAAAGTTGAATAAGGGTTAGGGTTGTGGCTCAGTGGCAGAGCACTTGCCTCGCACATGTGAGGCATTGGGTTCGATCCTCAGCACCATATAAAAATAAATAAACAAAGATATTGTGTCCATGTGTGACTAAAAAAAAATTTTTTAAAGTTGAATAGAAAAACGACATTATCAAGAAATCTTCATTAAAATAATTCCATTTCTTTTCCACTGAAAATTTAATGCTAACCTGGTGGAACTTAGTCATAATGGCAGTATAATTATTTAAATCAGTTGATAATTTGTTCTAGTAACTTAAAAAATAGTTTTATATCATTTTACTTTATTGTATGGAAGGTTTTAGCTCTCTATATAAGAAATTTAATATTAGTGCTCAGTGGCAGGTATTTATGGGAATACCCAGAGAGGTATTTATGGGAATCATGATTTTGAGGAAGCTGGCCTTCTCCTTTCTCCAGGTCTCCTTGTTGGAGAAAGGAGTGGAGAGTTGCCCATTGTTATGTTTAGCCTACATCAGCCTTATGTGATATGGAAAATATTATTTGCTAAGCTATTTTGGGTATACCTGTATCACACATTGGATAAGCACTTAGATTTCAGGGAAAAGGCTAAACTAGGAAGCTTATAGATTTTTATTAAAACAAACACAAAAAGGGACTGGGGGAAATAGCTCAACAGAAGAGCATGTGCTTAGCATGTGCCAGGCCCTGGATTCAATTCTCAGTGTCAAAACAACACCAGCAACAAAATAAACAGAACAAGAGCTACCACATTAGCAAAGAAGCACAGTGATGCACAGTGAGTCAGGGACCATCTTTCATAAAAGTGGCAGCTGCATTTTGTTATATTGGGGACAAACACAGCATATGGATAGAACTTCCAACTCCAGCTAATTGGTTATAGCCAGACTTTTAAACGTTGGAATCAACAAGGAGAAATTTGCCAGAACTAATTCTATATGCACTGAGCTAATGAAAGAAGCTGTTGTTTTTATGGAGGTGGTATTTTTTATTTTATTTTTTATGAAGTTGTAGAGTGAGAGGGGAGATGTCTGCACATAATAGAGCAAATTAATAATGAGATTGAGTCTTTACAAAATCATGAAGCAGAATAAATATTGTTGCAGCTTTATCAAAAATCATTTTCTCCTTTATTCTTAAGAAACAAGAAGGTTATCAGTCTACAGAATCATCATTGATATAGTAAAGTTCTTTGACAATTTTACTAATCTAGCCTGCTGTTTGTGTAGAGTATTACATTCTAATGTTGTTCATTTTTATTTTCCAGAGATTGGTTAAATTAGTTTATATGCTTATTTTTAACTTTATTTCCAAATATCTAATACAGTTAGCCTAGTACAAAAAGTTAAATGGTGATGTCTGTTCTGCTCCTTCCCCTACCTTGTCTTCTTCCCTGAAGGTAACCAATGTTATTGTCATGTGTTTCCAAAGATAGTCCCTGAAAATGCTCTTCCTCCTCCGAAAATGCTCTTCCCTCCTCTCCTTTCTTATACCAGCAGTGGTGATCAGAATATGATATTCCATGTCTGCCTGGTTCTTTTCACTTCATGCACCCTACAGACCATTCTGTTTTAGCACCCAAAAAACTTCCTCATTGTTTCATGCTTGGATAACGATCACTTGAATTATTATGGCATGATTTATTTAAAAGTTATGCTACTGGTAGATGTTTTAAGATATTTCCTTTTTAATCTTTTGACTAGTGCTATAGTATATAAAACTATATACATAGTAGATTTGCTTAGAAAAAGGTGGAAACCAATAGCTTGAAAGAGGGTTCCAGGGTTGCCCCTGAAGATTTGGTTTCTGTCTCTGTTCCCCAGACTGATGCTCCTTGGAACCCTCAGCAGGAAAATAGACATTGTTGGAGTGGAAGGTAGATGGGATTTCATGGCTGAATAAATTGGTGAAATGCAGTGTTCTTGATTTATCTCTTGGGCTGTCATAAAATAATTAGAATATTGAAAACTCAAAGTATTCACATGGTTTAACTACAACACACCAACGTGCTGTCAGATGTAACTTTTCAGACCTGCTTGGGCATCACATTTTCAAGGTGCCTCACTGGAAAGACAGTTTTCGGGGAAGAGCTGACCTTTGTGATTCTTCCTGTCTCCTGAAAACTAGCTAAACCTTTGATTTTTTTTCAGCTGACAAATGACTTGCCTTTGGAGGCATGTTTCTTGGTGTCTGTAGCTTATTCACCCACCCCCTAGTGTGAGAAATGGCCTGTTAGGAAGGCTGTATGTCACAACCATGTTCTGTGAGCAAGAGAATGTGGGATCCAGTGATTTGGGTAGAGTCTAGTGGGAGCTAAAGCCACAACTTGTAAAAAGCATATTGTGATAATTTGGGGCAAAATTAGAAAAGTCATTTTGGTGGCTTGGATACTAACATGGAGTAGAGGAGAGGGGTGAGACTTTCTGAAGTAAGCAGCACTCCAGCAGAAATTGCAGTTTGTGGTTCTCTTGTGGAATCTGGAGCAGAAAGTGTTTGTTTGTTTGTTTACTGTTTTGCTCTAGGGCCCTGATTCTCATCAGGGATGATTTTGGCAATGCCTGGAGACATTTTTGGTTCTCATGACTGCAAAGGTACTATCGACAGACATCTGGTAGGTAAAGATCAAGGGTAGTGCTAAGCAGGCCTTCAGTGTACAGAACAGAACATCCCTATAAAGCTTTATTCAGTCTTAAGGCATCAGCTATAGCCCCAACACACCCTGCTCCATTAGGATACTACCAGAGGTGAGGACATTATTTCTCCATGTATCTGAGGTGGCAGAAATTGGTCACGTGCTGCAGACATTATCTAGCATTGATAGAATATATCATGACTCTTTATTCATAGTTGAATTTATAAAGCTCTGAATAGGTGAAGTTTCTGCATACAGGAACCTTACCTTTGTTGATATGTACATATTTATAGCCTTGATTTACCTGATTTTGTGTAAATGTTTATGTGTTTGATTTTAGGGTGTTATCCTACATACATAATTTGGGATTTTATGTAGCATGGTCAATACGCTGTTATCATTGTTGAAAAATCTGAAAAATTCTGTATGGGGTGATTTGCCTATTTTGTGGTGCTAGGGAATCAAAAACAGGGCCTCACTCATATTCTACCACTGAGCTATCCTCAGTCCCTAAAAGTTATGTATTTAAAAATTTGGGGGTTCTAGAGGTTTCAGAGAAGTGATTATGGATTTATATATTGAATTGTATTCTTGCCTCATTTGGTTTCTATTAAGATATTCAGAACTTTTATTTATTAGTGTTTTAAATTCCCAAAACAACTCAGGATCATCATGAAGAATCTGATACAGAGAGGTAATAATATTGTCAACACCTGTGCAGTGCATATACATGCCAGACACTGTGCTTGGTATTTTACGGGTGTTAACTAATCTTCAAACTTCTGTTATACTTACTTTACAAGTAAGTGAGAAAATTGTGGAAGAGCAATTTGCCTGAGATCTGACATCTATTAGATGGCACCTAAGGTTTGGCATAGAGAAGAAAATCATCTGGATCTCAGTGGCTAGAGAGGGCTGCCTTTGTTCTTGAGTGTATTTCCTTACAGCCTTCATTTCTTGAATCTCCTTCATGTTGGAAGAGTATTTCCCTTATTATGTTATATATTTTTCAAAAACCTCATTGTTAAATTGCTGCTTAAATAATTACAAGAATAGTTGAGTGAACCAGAATTTATTTCATTCATCTATTATTGGGCATTAAGATTATTTCCAATTTTTTTCCACAATAGAACATTGGCATGAACACATTTATATATAAATATTTGTCCACATCTCTGATTATTTATTTTTATTTTTTTGCAGTGCTGGGGATAGAACCCAGGGCTCTATATATTTTAGTAAGCTCTCTACCACTGAGCTATAACCCCAACTCTAGGGAGTATTTTTAAAGGGAATCAAGAGTATATAACTTTTTATTGACTCTTCATATATAGTACAAAATATATTGGTTATTTTCCCACTAGCACTTCATCATCATAAGTGTGGAATGTTAAAAAATTTCCACCCGATTTTTGAGTCTGTGATGTAGTCTCTTAATTTTTGGGGGAATGTAGGACAGATGGCTGGACTTTTTTTTTTAATTGGTCAGGAAACTAAAAGTTGTTAAACATTAAAAAAAAAAAAAAAAGTATTAGGGTGAGAGTACCCAAATTGAGTACTTGGAACAATTTATTTTTTAAAAGTTTAAATTTGAAAAAAATAAATTTTAGAGCAATTTTCTTTAGATCTTAATCTATGAAGTTAAATTGAGGCTTCATTTCACATTTTAAAGAGCTGGCAGAAATACAGCATTAGGGCCTACTTTTGCCAGAATCTTATTAGAATGTGATCAGTGCATGCCTAAAATAGCCATTCAGTGAATATTTATGAAGTATCTTTTATTTACCACACAGTATATTGTTTATTGCAGGTCTAGTGAGGAATAAATTTATAAAAACAATAATTGGAAACATTTGTAGTGGTTCTTAGGTGCCAGACACTGTATTAACTTCATATATATGTTGTTCATTTAGCCACACAACAGCCCTATGGGTGGATATTATTGTTGTCTCCATCAAACTGATGAGACTGAAGCACTGAGAAGCTAAGTGATATGCTTATGGACATCCAACCACTAAGTGGCAGAGCCAGGGTTTAAGTCAATTCCTGATTCCACGCTGAATGTTGCCAAGAAGTTTTAGAAATACAATCAGATTAAAAAAGGGGAGATTATGATCATTGCTCTTTAACTTTAGACAAGTATTGATGCCAGAATGATGTTTAAAGTTATTTGAGATTAAGTCTACCTAAGACTGGCCAATAGCCTGGAGGGCACTGGACCTATCAGGTGTGTATACTTTCTCTGATTCCTTGATAAATCATAGGGGATTAAAGCTATTATGTGGGTAATTCAGGACAAAAACCAATTTTACTTTATCCACTGATTCGGGGTATAGGTAGGATGACTTTTGAACTGGAATTATGCCAGTAATTGTCCCAGTTTTATACTTCGTTTTCTACTCTGCTCATTAAAAAGTTTGCTCTCCAATCTCTATAATGTTTCCACTTTGGTTTTCCATAGTCCATGTCTCCATAGAGCCATGGGATGTGGCATCTTTTGATTATTCCCAAATGTAAATTTTGGGTGCACTAGAACAGGCTATTTCTCAATTTGTCATTTTCTGCAACCTTTTAATGAATATGCATTATGAATTGATTTGAAAGTTTATTATTTAGGGATTATTTATTAGCCTGGTTACTCGCCAGAGCGACACATTAAAAAAAAGTTTGTCCACCCATCTGTTTCTTCCCATACTGCCCCCAAACAATCATCAACTGGCTGAATTATAATATGCAAATAAGCCATCTGCAGTGTCCAAAAGGGAGGATTGCTTCCAGTTCTTAGGCAGAAATTTACCAGGGCTGGGTAGTAATTTCAGTAGCATTCCTAAAAATGGAGGATCTCTTAAGAAGTTTGAAATGCTCCCATGGTAACTGGGACACTGGAATTGGGTGCCCAGGTCACCTGTAAGTGAAAACCTTCTGGATTATGGGGGATACCTCACATTCACTGCAACTGTGAGATATCTAAGTTCCATCAGAGGTGTCCTCAACTTTATTCTTTTTATCTTCTACAAGACAAAAAAGTGATACCAAGGGTTTCAGGCAGCTTTTCTTGCTGCTGTGACTAAAGGACTCGACCAGAACAACTACAGAGAAAGAAAGGTTTATTTGAGGCCCACAGTTTCAGAGTTCTTAGTCCATAGTAAGGCTGGCTCCATTTCTCAGGGCTTGAGGTGAGGCTGTACATCATGGCGTGAGAGTATGGTGGAGAGAAGAGTCTCACATCACATCATGGTGACTAGGAAGCAGAGAGAGTCCACTCACCAGATGCAAATGTATAACCAAGGCCATGCCCCAATTTCTTCTTCCTCCAGCCACACCCTACACTGTAGCTACCACTCAGTTAATCCCTATTAGGGGATTAAATTACTAATTGGGTTAAGACTCTTATAAGCCAATCATTTCTCCTCTGAACCTTCTTGCATTGTCTTACCTGTGAGCTTATGGGGGACATCTCACATCCCAAACAAGACACCAAGTTATAAAAAGTGAGAAAGAATATAAATTGGGGCCAGGCCCAGGCTCCATCCAGTTCCGCTGACCTCTGCCCCAGAGCAGGAGACAGCAAGGACAGACCTGCCAACTCTGCCTGAGCCCAGGCGGGCCCCAGGCAGTCCCACTGACCTTCAGCTCAGTGGGGGTTAGCCCCAGACCACCACAGGAGCTCAGACTCAACCAGTTCTGCCCGCGCCAACCAGTGTGAAACCAGCTTCAGGTAGCATACTTTGAGGGTCAGTGGCTGGTTTTGATAGTCCAGCGCTAAAGGGAGGCACAGACAACCTGCAGGGGTATTAAAAAATATAGGAAAGAATCTGTAATAACTCAGATCTACACTGCAAAAAGTAAAGCAAATAGACATCATGAAAACCAGGGGAGGAAAATACCCCAAACAAACCAGGATTCTAAATAACAGAACCCATGCTCAGTGAAGTTGAAGAAATGTCGGAGAAGGAGTTCAGAAGGTTCATAATTAAAATGATCTGTGAATCAAAGAATGACCTAAATGAGCAAATACAGGCAAAAATTGACCACTACAACAAAGATATAAGAGAGCAAATACAGGTAGCAAAAGATTACTTCAAAAAAGAGATTGAAACTCTGGAAAAAAAACAGTCAGAAATCCTTGAAATGAAGGAAACAATTAACCAAATAAAAAACATAATTGAAGTCATCACCAACAGACTAGATCAACTGGAAGAAAGAACCTCAGACAATGAAGACAAAGTATATATTCTTGAAAATAAAGTTGACCACACAATGAAGATAGTAAGAAACCATGAACAGAATATCCAAGAAGTATGGGACAGCATCAAAAGACCAAATCTAAGAATAATTGGGATAGAGGAAGGCACAGAGTTTCAAACCAAAGGAATGCACAACCTCTTTAATGAGATAATATCAGAAAATTTCCCAAGCATGAAGAATGAATTGGAAAACCAAATACAAGAGGCTTATAGGACACCAAATGTACAAAATTACAACAGATCTACACCAAGACACATTATAATGAAAATGCCTAGCATACAGAACAAGGATAGAATTTTAAAGGCCACAAAAGAGAGGAATCAGATCACATATAAGGGGAGACCAATTAGTATCACAGCAGATTTTTCAGTTCAGACACTCAAAGCTAAGAGATCATAGAACAACATATTTCAAGCTCTGAAGGAAAAGGGATGCCAACCAAGAATCTTATACCCAGCAAAATTAAGCTTTAGGTTTGAGGACGAAATGAAAACCTTCCATGATAAACAAAAGTTAAAAGAATTTACAAGTAGAAAGCCAGCACTACAGAACATCCTCGGCAAAATATTCCATGAAGAGGAAAAAAAAAACAATGATGAAAATCAACAGAGGGAGTTATTACACTAAAGGGGAAAAAAAAAAAAAAAAAAAAAAAAAAAACAGACGAGAAACCATGTCAAGGTAAATACCAAAAATAAAAATGGCTGGGAATACAAAACACATCTCAATAATAACTCTGAATGTTAATGGCCTAAACTCACCAATCAAAAAACATAGATTAGCAGATTGGATTAAAAAAAATTAAAAAAAAAAAAAAAACAGACCCAACAATATGCTGCCTCCAAGAGACTCATCTCATAGGAAAAGACATCCATAGGCTGAGGGTAAAAGTTTGGGAAAAATCCTACCACTCATATGGACAGAGGAAACAAGCAGGGGTTTCCATCCTCATATCAAATAAAGTAGACTTCAAACTAAAGTCACTCAAAAGGGATAAAGAAGGACACTATATACTGCTCAAGGGAACCATACACCAACAAGACTTAACAATTATAAATATATATGCCCCAAACAATGGACCATCCATGTTCATCAAACAAACTCTCCTGAAGTTTAAGAGTCAAATTGACCACAACACAATCATTCTGGGTGACTTTAACACACCCCTTTCACCACTAGATAGTTTCTTTGTTCAGCTTTTGTTAGGAAGATCTATCGAACTCAAAAATACAATAAACAGGCCGGGCGTGGTGGCGCACGCCTGTAATCCCAGCACTTTGGGAGGCTGAGGCAGGAGGATCGCGAGTTCAAAGCCAGCCTCAGCAATGGCGAGGCACTTAGCAACTCAGTGAGACCCTGTCTCTAATAAAAATACAAAAAAAAAAAAAAGGGCTGGGGATGTGACCCAGTGGTCGAGTGCCCCTGAGTTCAATCCCCGGTACCCAAAAAAAAAAAAAAAAAAAAAAAAAAAAAAAAAATACAATAAACAACTTAGACTTAACTGATTTATATAGAATATTTCATCCTTCAACAAGTGAATACACGTTCTTCTCAGCAGCACATGGAACCTTCTCTAAAATAGACTATATACTAGGCCACAAAACAACTCTGAGCAAATACAAAAAAAGTTGAGATTCTACCCTGCATTCTATCTGACCATAATGGAATGAAATTAAAAATCAATAATAAAATAAGAAATAAAAGCTACTCCAACACCTGGAGACTAAATAATATGCTACTGAATGAACAATGGGTTGCAGATGACATCAAAGAGAAGAATAAAAAATTCTTTGAGGTGAATGAGAACACAGACACAACATATCAAAATCTCTGGGCCACTATGAAGGCAGTTCTAAGAGAAAAGTTCATTGCATTGAGTTCATTCCTCAAAAGAAGAAAAAGTCAACAAATAAATGACTTAAAATTACATCTCAAAGCTCTAGAAAAAGAAGAACAATTTAACACTAAAAGTGGTAGAAGACAGGAAATAATTAAAATCAGAGCTGAAATTAATGAAATTGAAATCAAAGAAACAATTGAAAAAATTGACAAAACAAAGAGTTGGTTCTTTGAAAAAATAAATAAAATTGACAGACCCTTATCCGGGCTAACAAAGAGAAGGCGAGAGATAACTCAAATTACTAATATATGTGATGAAAAAGGAAATATCACAACAAATATTACGGAAATACAGGAAATAATTTGAAATTATTTTGAAAACTTGTACTCTAACAAAATACAAAACAATGAAGGCATCGACAAATTTCTAGAGTTGTATGATGTGCCCAAACTTAAGCAGGATGATATACATAATTTGAACAGACCAATTTCAAGCGACGAAATAGAAGATGCCATCAGAAGCCTACCAACCAAGAAAAGCCCAGGACCAGATGGATACACAGCCGAGTTCTACAAGACCTTCAAAGAAGAACTGATACCAATACTCTTCAATTTATTTCAGGAAATAGAAAAAGAGGGAGTACTTCCAAACTCATTCTATGAGGCTAACATCACCCTGATCCCCAAACCAGGCAAAGACACATCCAAAAAAGAAAACTTCAGACCCATATCTTTAATGAACATAGATTCAAAAATTTTCAATAAAATTCTAGCAAAACGGATACAGAAACATATCAAAAATATAATACACCACGATCAAGTGGGGTACATTCCAGGGATGCAAGGATGGTTCAACATACGGAAAACAATAAATGTAATTCACCATGTCAATAGACTCAATGATAAGAACCATATGATTATCTCAATAGATGCAGAAAAAGCATTTGACAAAATACAGCACCCCTTCATGCTCAAAACACTAGAAAAACTAGGGATAACTGGAACATATCTCAACATCGTAAAAGCTATATATGCTAATCCCCAGGCCAACATTATTCTAAATGGAGAAAAATTGAAAGCATTCCCTCTAAAAACTGGAACAAGACAGGGATGCCCTCTTTCACCACTTCTATTTAACATAGTAATTGAAATGCTGGCCAGAGCAATAAGACAGATGAAAGAAATTAAAGGGATACAGATAGGTAAAGTAGAACTCAAATTATCATTATTTGCTGATGATATGATTTTATACCTAGAAGACCCAAAAAATTCCACCAGAAAACTTCTAGAACTCATAAATGAATTCAGCAAAGTAGCAGGATACAAAATCAACACCCATAAATCTAAGGCATTTCTATATATCAGTGACAAATCCTCTGAAAGGGAAATGAGGAAAACTACCCCGTTTACAATAGCATTAAAAAAAAAAAAAAATACTTGGGAATCAACTTAACCAAAGATGTGAAAGACCTCTATAATGAAAACTACAGAACACTAAAGAAAGAAATTATGGAAGACCTTAGAAGATGGAAATATCTACCCTATTCTTGGATAGACAGAACTAATATTGTCAAAATGACCATACTACCAAAAGCACTATACAGATTTAATGCAATGCCAATCAAAATCCCAATGACATTCCTAATAGAAATAGAAAAAGCAGTCATGAAATTTATCTGGAAAAATAAAGAGACCCAGAATAGCTAAAGCAATCCTTAGTAAGAGGAGTGAAGCAGGTGGCATCACTATACCAGACCTTAAATTATACTACAGAGCAATAGTAACAAAAACAGCATGGTATTGGCACCAAAATAGGCTGGTAGACCAATGGTACAGAATAGAGGACACAGAGTCTAACACATATAATTTCAGTTATCTTATATTAGACAAAGGCGCAAAAAATGTACATTGGAGAAAAGGTAGCCTCTTCAACAAATGGTGCTGGGAAAACTGGAAATCCATATGCAATAAAATAAAATTAAAACTCTCTCTCTCACCATGCACAACATTCAACTCAAAGTGGATCAAGGATCTAGGAATTAGACCAGAGACACTACACCTAATAGAAGGAAAAGTAAGCTCTAATCTCCAACATTTTGGATTAGGCCCCAAGTTCCTTAATAAGAATCCTGTAGCACAAGAATTAATACCAAGAATCAATAAATGGGATAGACTCAAAGTACAAAGCTTCCTCTCAGCAAAAGAAACAATCATTGAGGTGAACAGAGAGCCTACTAATTGGGAACAAATTTTTACCACATGCACGTCAGATAGAGCACTAATCTCTAGAATATATAAAGAACTCAAAAAGCTTAACACCAAAAAAACAAATAACCCAATCAATAAATGGGCCGAGGAACTGAACAGACACTTCTCAGAAGAAGATATACAATCAATCAACAAATACATGAAAAAATGCTCAACCTCTCTGGCAATTAGAGAAATGCAAATCAAAACCACTCTAAGATTTCATCTCACACCAGTCAGAATGGCAGCTATTAAGAACACAAACAACAATCAATGTTGGAGAGGATGTGGAGAAAAAGGCACACGCATACATTGTTGGTGGGACTGCAAAATGGTGCAGCCAATATGGAAAGCAGTATGGAGATACCTTGGAAAACTTGGAATGGAACCACCTTATGACCCAGCTATCCCACTCCTTGGTCTTTACCCAAAAGACCTGAAAACAGCATACTACAGGGACACAGCCACATCAATGTATATAGCAGCACAATTCACAATAGCTAAACTGTGGAACCAACCTAGATGCCCTTCAGTAGATGAATGGATAAAGAAAATGTGGTATATATACACAATGGAATATTACTCAGACATGGTGATATTTCAAGAAGATGTAATCAAGAAATGAGAGAACAATGTATTTTTTTGTTTTTACTTTGTATTTGGAAATAATTTCAAACTTACACAAAAGGGGTACAAAGAACACCTATGTATCCTTTCCGCAGATTTACCTGTTGTTATGTTTAACTTCTTTGCTTTATTGTTTTCTACAGACACATGTATAGGCATGTGCATGCACATACGGTATTTTTGGGAATTGTTTTAAGGATATGTTAGTATATCATAGCTCTTTACCTCCACATACCAAAGTATTTATTTCCTAAGAATTGAGATATTCTCTTATAGAATCACAGCATGATTTCAGCTCCAGTAAATTACATTGATATAATTTTTAAATTAATATAAATCAACTCTCACATTCATATAACAACTTGGCCAGTTGACCCAGCAATGTCTTTTATAACACTTTCCCCATAAGTACAGACTATGGCAGGTGTTTTTATATCATTGATTAGTTTCTTTTAAATTGAAACAGCTGCACAGCCTCACTTTTCCTTTGATGGCATTGACAATTTTGTTTTGTTTTGTTTTGTGGTACTGGGGATTGAACTCAGGGGCACTCAACCACTGAGCCGCATCCCCAGCCCTTTTTTGTATTTTATTAGAGACAGGGTCTCACTGAGTTGCCAAGTGCCTCGCCATTGCTGAGGCCAGCATTGAACTCACGATCCTCTTGCCCCAGCCTCTGAAGTGCTGGGATTACAGATTTTGCGCCACCATGCCTGGCTGGCATTGACAATTTTTAAGAATGCATCCTTCCCATTAGGATCTACAGTAGTCTTCCATTTGGGGTTGTTTGATATTTCCTCATGATTGATACAGGTTATGCAGTCTCTGTTGTAATATTGTGGAGCTGATCTGTGTCCTTATTGGAGTCTCACATCTGCAGGCAAGGAAGGCTTATTGATGGGGATGCCTTTGATCGCGCCATCAGAATGCTGTTCAGTGTCTTTACCATTTAATTATTATTATTATTTTCTTGCCTTGCAATAAGTCTTAAATGCTTTACAATAATGCAGATGACCCTGCTTCTCATCAAAATAAGTACAAGGTTTAGCATCTATTGATTTTTACTAGGTCCAGTGTTTGCTCTATGGGTACACAATCATGGTTTTCCATCTCAGTACTCCTTCCAGGTGCACAGCTGCCTCCAGTGTTCTATAAGCAAGAAATTCCTTCATTCATATTTATTTAGTTATTAATGGCATGAACTCATGAACTCCCATCTCCCATTGGTTTACAGTTCACTGCTATAATCATTTGTGTCCATGTAGCATGTCCTCATGTCCACCCACAGAGAACTTTTTGTTTTTTTTTTTTGAGAACTTTCTGGTATAACAAGATGTTCAGGCTCATCTTGTATGTACTCTGCTCTGGCCCTGGAATCAGCCATTTCTTTGAGGAGCTTAGATTCCTTTTAGTGGAGAAAGGGTGAGGACTGGAAACTTTGTATTTGAAGGGATTCTCCCTGCTCTATGAAGTGAGAGACCAGACTGAAGAAACCCTCCATTTCTTGGTTGGTGTTGAATCGAGTAGACACCTTGATGTAATGAGGAAGGGCGCTTTTGAATTACAGTTGTTAAATTAAGTGTATATATTCAGAGTATGTCTGAGATGAAGATTGCTTTCATATGTAACGTCTTTGTAGGCCTTGGTTAGTGGTGGCCCAATAGGTTGTGTTCCCTGCCCTCTGGCCATCCTCCTTGGGAAGGGCCTGGCATGCACTTTAATGAATATGCATGTTCTCGTACTCTTTTGGGCTTGCACTTGTGTTGACACTCAGCTCTGTAGCTCTCCTTTAACCCTGTTCCCCATGTGTGAATGGGGGAGGGGAGGAGGCTCTGACTCTTAGTTGGAGAGCCTGCCAGGGCCCTTCAGTCTACAGTGTACCAGAGGGCATTGACTTGGTCTTACACCAGATCCTAGTCTGGGAGCTTTACCTTGTACCACTTCGTGGATGAGCACTAGCTTGCTACAGGGTTGTGGCAACACATGATTCCTTGTTGGCAATTCACTTTCCCACATGGACCCCCCAGCCTGCAGTTCACATCCCTGGTGGTTTCTGACAATTCCTGAACAGTTTAGAGCTATTTAAAATGTGTTCCTATGTTTTCCATGGATCTTCTCAACAGTGTCCTTGCGTGATAATGAAGGAAAAGATTAAATCCATTTTTAAGCAAGGGATTAAGAGGGGAAAGCTTTCTGCTGAGGAGGCAGCTAGTAAGTGGCTGAAACAGGACTGCATCTCAGCTCTTGTGTCTCTCAGCTCAGTGCTCCTCACCATGGTCTCAGGCTTTTGAAGATTGAGGAGGGCGAGCAAGCTTCTAGAAGTGGCTTAATTCAGAAATTGGGAGTAGGAGGTGGGGTCGATGTCTTTATTCTTAATCAGTTTCCTATCTGGGGCTTCACTTATTAAGGGTACAGTTTTTTAAACTGAGAGATGAGGTCACTCTGTGTCCTCATGGGGAACCTGCCCCAGGAAGTCTGTCCTAAGCTGTAGAGTCATCCCAAGGGATTCAGGGAAAACTTGTAGTGGCATCAGCTTCACTGCCTGCAGTCAGTGAAGCAGGGCAGAAAGCTGCTCTCTTCTCTTCTCCTTTGTTTTAGACTTCCTCATCGGATCTCCTTCACCTGAGCTAATGGGCCATCTTGTGGGGGTGGGAAGGTGTCATCTTGGCTCTCTGGTTATGGTTCACAGGGGGCTCTGCCATAGCACACAGCAGATGGAGCCTGCGGGAGCCCATGTTTGTATGCTCGGCAGGTGCAGGTCTGGGATGGGTTCTGACCTCTATTTGGCACCTGTCCTTTTTTGCCTCCGTATGTCAAGGGAATCTCAGCCCATGTTAGGATTTTCAGATTACTCTAGCCTGAGCACATGTTTGGAAATGGACAGGGTGATGTAGAGGGCGAGCTTTGTGAAGGGCAGTTGAGGAGATAGCCTGAGGTTAGAGAACCTCGCAGAAGCCTCTCTGAGCTTCAGACAGGCCCTAGTGAGTCACATTCTCCTCTCTCATATTTCCTGCTTCATGTTTGTTTTTGCTGTTTTATTATGGGTTTCATGCTCATGCATTTTTCAAATTGTAGTAATGATTTTTTTCATTTGTTTTTTAAAAGTAAAATAATGGCCATCTAAAAGTAAAATAATGTGCAGTTACTTAAAGGCATGTACAGCTACCCTCTACTAGTAACCCAAAAGCAATTACCTAAAGAATTCTTCATGGTCCCTGGATACCCTGGAATTAGACACAAAATATTATATTCTGCATGAATGTGTTTTTATGAGGAAAGTCTTCCACATCTACAACCTTCTGCAAATTCTTGTTGGCATTTGACAACCTTTCATCTACAGCATGGCGCCCAGTACATCTTCACCTTCCTTTGGAGGACTGGCTCTGCCTTCCACATCCCTCCCTCATGGGTGTCTGAGCCTTTGATTTGTGGAAGAGTCAAGGGAAAGGAGGACTTGAAAATGACCTTTTATTATTTCAGAATTCTGGGGCTGCCCTCCCCTCTCTGGCCTGCTTCCCTGGGCCAGGATGATCTGCTTGAACTTCCGCTGTGTGTCAGATCCTGGATCATGTTCTGTATTTACCTTCTCCTCCTCTGATTCTCATGACTACCCTGCAGTGTAGGTATTAAAAGTTAAGTAACATGTTCAAGCTATTAAATAGAAGAACAGGGACTACCAGTGTAATTTGCCACATTCCAAAACCAGCCTGTGTTCTTGCAGTGCACCCAAGGAACAGAAGCATCAGCTGTCATGTTTCTTAGCACTCACACAGAGACGTCCTTCTGTCTTGATCATGCTACAGAGCTTCGAGTCCTCCATAGCATAGGTGGCGGCTCTCAGCTCACCTTCCCATGAGAGGCAGACAGTCAGCTTGCACTTTGGGGGAAAAATGGTGGAGCTCTCAGAAGGTACTTGATCCACGACGATGTTGCTGGGTTCATTCCTGTCCCAGATCAGAGCTCTTCTAGACCGAGGTCCTGAAACTCTGGCCGTCTTACCCAACGTGATCTCAGCTGGGGAAAGAAAAGTACCAAGTGAACTGTTACCAAGCACACCCTGTTATCTGACTTTAGAAGTTAGAAATTATAACATAATCATAATTACAAGGTGTTTTAGATGTCACACTACCATGAAAACTTTTTTTTTTGAGAGTATAATTTGCATGTAATGTTATGAGTATCATCAATTAAAAAACAAACTGCAGTGCCTATGCTCTCATGATATTTTGAGAAGGAATTTATTATTCTACCATGTCCCTTCACCCCTCTGTGATAATGTGCAAACAAAGGATAAAACCCAGGAAACCTCTTGAGATAGAGGTTCCAGATGGCATTAGCAGGAAAGACACCTGGCATCCAGGGTGGCTGTGTAGCTCTTTATAAACGAACTGCAAGTGTTGTTGATTTTTACAACTGTGGTGACTCAGTAATGTCACAGTGGTCTGGGGAGATTTGGCTTTAGACTCTCCCTGCTATATTTTGACCTCTTCACATCTCAATATTTCTTTCTTGATCTGTTGCACAGGGTGGTTTTGAAGATGAATGTACAAGAAAAGTAAGAGTTCTCAATTTTTTTTGGTCAAAAGAGTGATGTCTATTTTTGAGTGATGGTATTTTGAGTGATGGTATTTTGCACTTTAAAGCACAAATCACTGAATGTCTGAGATGTGACTGGGTGTACATGGCAAAGTTACCCTCTCCTCAGACTGTTTCCTCTTTTGAATTGTATCATGATTGTATCATTCAAACCAATATGTTTATTTAAAGTGGAGCCAAAGTAGATCAAGTATTTTAACATTGTTACTAGCACATGGACACTTTACAAATATGGAACTCTTCTCCCCACCCCTTCACCTCCCTACATGCCCCCTACCCAAACTAAATAGAATTTTTTTGATAGAAGTAGAGTAGGATCATTAATCTATTTCTCAAATGAGGTACCAAACTTAAATGCAGCTCTATTTCTGGAGATAGCCAAGTGTGTATGCACACATTTATCTATTGATGTAACTCTGTGTAATTCTGGGTCTCACCTAAAGACATTTTGACTGACGTGAAGGTCTTAAGTTGAGAGATGATAGAGTAACAACATGTATCTAGCTTTAGTAGTTTGGAAGATTTTTGATTTTGTTTCTGTTTTTCCATAAGGGGTAGCTCTCCTCTCTCCCTTCCCTACCCCTTCCTCCCACCACCTTCTCTTTTTCCTCCTCTTCTCTCTCTCTCTCTCTTTTTGTGAGTTGTTATCAGAGATTGAACAGGGTGCTTTACCAATAGAGCTATATACCCAGTCCCCTGCCCCCCCCTTTTTTAATTGTATTTATTTATTTATTTTTTTTTTGTACCATGAATTGGGCCTAGGGATATTTAACCACTGAGCCACATCCCCAGACTTTTTTTTTTTTTTAAGTTGTTGATAGACCTTTATTTTATTTTTATGAGGATCAAACCCAGTGCCTCAAACATGCTAGGTGAGTGCTCTACCACTGAGCCACAATCCCAGCCCATCCCTAGCCTTTTGACTTTTTATTTTGAGACAGAGTCTGGCTAAATTACTTAGGGCCTTGCTAAGTTGCTGAAGCTGGCTTTGAACTTGTGATCCTCCTGCCTCAGTCTTCCAAATTGCTGGGATTACAGGTGTGTACCACCATGCCCAACTCTATGCCCAGCCCTTTTTATTTTGAGACAGGATCTTGCTAAATTGCTTACAGCCTTGCTAAATTGCAAAGGCTGGACTCAAACTCACAATACTCTTCCTTAGCCTCCCAAGTTGCTGGGATTACAGGCATGTGCCACCATACCCAGCTTTCCTTTCCTTCTCAGCTTTAATTTCAAGCAAAAAGTTCTGGTTAGAATTGTCCAGCTCAAGGGAAAATTGTATAATGAGCTCTAACTATTAAAGGGTGAAATCCTGCCAGCTGCCTTTTTACAGATCTTCAGAGTGAAACGGGTTTTGTATAGGTTGCCAGCTAAGAATCAGTCTCAGATCCTATTCCATCAGAGAAGCTTTAATATTTTTAGAAGAAACACTCACCCTAGCACAGCATATGGTGGTGTGTAATACCAGCTGTTTGTAAAAATCCATGTTTTAATTATTTCTAGAAAATTAAATTGCCCTTTTCCCCCTGATACTTTCTGTCCATCAAACTGTATGAAGCTGCTTCAAAGTTCAGAATGTGGCCTTTGTTGAGGACTTGGATATGAATTGGGACACTGACCTTTAGATGCGATGATTGCATGCTGCTTGGATAGCTGGGAGCTGGGAGACCTGGGTTGTAGCTCCAGTTCTGCCTTTTATGAGAGGTGTGATCTGGGTCTATGCACAAGGCTTTTCTGGGCCTTGTGTTGTACGGTTAGTAAGCCAAGGGGTCGTATGATACCTAAAATCCCATTGTTTTAATTGCAGTAAAGTGTTTTTATAGCTTTGTGATAGAAATGAAATACATGATTGAAGTCTTTTTCCTGAAGTTGTGCTGTCATCTCTGTTAGAGCCATGCCACTTAGTGGTTCTGAAGGATAGTTTTGGAACAGTGAGACTTAAAGATCCAAAATACTGTTTTCTGGCAGTCCATCACTACATCCTTGCCCTGTTTAGTAGGTCCTCTTATTTTATATTCAAAGAGCTGTTTGGCTCACCTTAAGCCTATTTCTTTCCTTTCATTTGCACTGAAGGAATTCTCAAAGAGGTTTGCTTGTGTCCAGGTGTCTTAGTCCCCTGAAGTCCTATAGTTCTGTTCTTTTAGGTGCTTCCTTGAATGTTTCTTTCTGTATAGAGTCTGTCTTTCTTAGTCTACTCTTTAAGGTGTGGTCCCAGGCCACCTGCCGTGGAATCACCTGGATGTGCTGGAGAAAAGAGTGGATTTCCTGTTCTACTGGAGCCAAGTCTCTTGGGGTAAGACATAAAAATCCTCATTTTTTGGCCAGCTTCCCAAATGACTTTCAAATTTAAACTGGCCTCACCATCCTTGTTTTTGGGAACTGGGGCTATAGACCTGTGATCATGTTTTCTGGATCTAACACATAATTGAAGTTCAGTGTGTTTTTTTTTGGCTAATGAATTGGCGCATAACTGGTTAGATTTGTGGTAATTAATTGGAAAGCTGTAAAAATATCTTTACCAGCCTTTTTTTTTTAAATGAAGCCTCTGAAATATTTAATGAATGAATAGTGCTGATAACAAGATGATGGAAATCTTTCATTCACAAATTTCTAATATTACCTTTCATTTCATAACACTTTTCCAGAACAGTTATGTCTGTATAAGACTATCCTTATTATTTATTGTTGTTGCTGCTGCTGTTCTTTATTTTGTGGTCTGGGGCTTGATCCCAGGACCTTGTACATACTAGACAATCTACCACTCAGCTACATCCCCAGCCCTGTGTTAGACTATTGCTGATTATTTAGTGAATACTCATAATATTGAATTGTAGGAAGTAGCACTGGTTGTGCACAAGTGTTCTGACCTTGAGTTCACACACCTTTGTCCTTATGAGAAGCTCTCAGGAGAGCATGTCACAGGGTTTCGGTGTCAGGATGACCAGCAAGTGGACTGACAGGGAAGGGCAGAATTTGGTAGGTGGGTAAAAGGCAAAAGACACATGCTTTGACTCCTTGATTTTTCTTGTTAAGACCTTTGTTTGTTATAGTTACATGACTGTAGTGGGGCTGGAAACTAGTAAAGGCCAAAGAGGCACTGATTAAAGAAGTTAATGCTAATTAACATTCTCTGGAGCTGAAATAGTCTTTAGTTTATTTATTGTATTTGGTACCAAGACCTTCCAAATTCCATTTGCAGATGGGGAGTGTGAGGTCCCATCTATGCCTGATGCTTTGTGGGCAAAGTGGGGCTAGACCAGTGATAATTTTTTGGTCATGACTCTTTCTTCTGTAGACTATAGAGGATTAGGACACTTAGAGACACTTGGGCATTTAGCATGTAGATCCAATCAGAATGATGAGAAAGAAAGATAAGTACCAGCTGATTTCATACGTTATCCTTGATTGCATTAGAAAGTGTCCAGAGCCTGCCTGTGCATGCCTATTGTCTGAGACTCCAGTTTTGAGTTATGGCATAGAGCTGGTGTTTCTCTGGAGAGACTGAGAGGAAGAATTGAACTAATCTTTGTCCTTCACCTTTATAAATGCTTCTGTTAATAAAACTAACCCAAGAATGTGAAACATGCAAACTTAATAGGTAATTATGTACACATAGCAGATTATTCACTGTTCTCACATTTCTTTTTAAGTAATTTAGTTTTTGGCAGTACATTTTGTTTTTAAAAAAATAAGAGAAAAATGAAGGGATTTTATTAATTCACTCTTCAGAGAGTAGGTAGTATCCAGCTATGTTCCCCCCTAGAATTCACAATAACCCTCTTCACACAATCAATATTGTTGGTGTTCCTAATGTAGATTGTTTTTCTAATCTTCTGGAGATCCATTTTCTAATCTCTGATGTCAGAGTTTTATACTGTAATGTGACCTTGGCAGCCTTTTCCAGCTCTAATAGATTGGGTAAAAGGCTATATTTTCCAAATGGCTCATCACTTTAATTAAGGTCACACTTTTAATATCTTGGCTTTCTTTATATTTGTAATAGGTTCCTAATTTTTTAAAATTTATTTTCCTGTCTCTGTTCCTCCCCCCTTTTTAATATTTATTGAAGATTTATTGTGCTGTTTGACTTGGCATAGAATGGTGCTGGGCATCAGGTGGAACTTGGATTTTAGAAACATTATCTGTATCTGAAAGTTGGGCTAACTGTAGTTTCACCAATTCCATGACAACTGCCAGTGTGGATGTCTGTGCTGAGCTGTCCCCGCACTCAGTTGAGGGATTGCTCTCAGGTTTCAGTGCTGTGACTGCCTGTGGGGACAGGGACAGCAGTGCCTATTCCCGGGGAATGTGAGAACCAGGAGTCTGGTCCCTCAGTTACCGCTCCTTCCTGGTTTTGTGCTGGATGCCTCCTGTGACCTGGAGTAGGTCACTGTTCTCTTCCTTAACTCCTCATGCAACAGTGAGAAAGTTATAGTAGGTGAGCATTGAAAATACAGATCCTTTAGTGCTCAGTGTGGGTGCTTCAAGTCACTGAAGTATCTTCTAAGTAGTGAAAGAAATTATGCTAGTTATTGTTTGAGTGTAACGTGAAGTTTTATTCCAATTCAGCAAAAACCTCTCATCCAGTTGTGGAATCAAATAGATCTACATTGAATGCATAAGGTAATATGGAAATTTGGGGAAAACATTAGAACATAACATTTTTATATATTTTTTTTAAGCTTAGAAAATTTGTTGTATTTTTAATTAGTAAGATGTATATTACTTATAAATAAAACTATCAGTGGCCTGAATACTGAAGTTTTCTTTACTGATTGGGATTTATATTCAGTTTTGAGACTACAGGAATAGATTCTTTGCCTTTTTTTATCCAAAAGAATGTGTTTAATTAGGACATTCCAGTTTCTGATTGCTAGAGAACAGGATCTTCTCCCTTTCCTTGGGAAAGATGATGACACACAATAATTCTGTGGGTGTGTCTAGTTCAGCAAACTTTTATTTGATTGTTGCCTACCTTGATGCTGAAAGAGGAGTGGGTTTTCAGAATGTGTTTCTTGCTTTCACAGTGTATAGTTAAAACAGCAGCCTCGTGTTTTGACACTCTCTTGTTCATATTTTCATGGTCATGTTGGCGTAGGATGGATTTGGTGAAGCTTGGCCTTTGTAAATGTCCCTGCTGCTGTCTCTCTTGGTGTCCTTTTCTGGATTTTGTGATAATGTAAGCTCACTGAACAAGACTTCTGGCAGTTCTATAGATGGAAAATGCAAAAGCTTAATTTTCAGTCTCTAGTTTCTGCCCTGGAGAAAGCAAATCCCCAGCACACTGGATAGTCACATCAGCTGGGTTGGATAACAGGGTTACAAGTCAGCACTTTGACTAACTTAAGTGACTAGGGTTAAATGTTTGGAGTACAAACCCTAGGTGTAGTACCTTAAGTTCCAAGGGACCCTAAAACATTTTTCATTCTCCCCACTTCTCATTATCCTTGCAAACATCATCTATGCTTTTTTCACAGTCCACAGCTGCAGGAGACTCACTTTGGAAAGTGGAGAGGTTGGTTTATTGATGGCTTGAGGCTGTTTCTGGCTTACATGCTTATGTTTACATTTTTGAAATCGACCTGAAAAATGTCAATATTTTGCTATAGTTTTGAAATTAATCTGATAATTCTTTTGTGGGCATGCTGAAATCTTAATTTTCTTGGCATAAGCATTTTCTTTTTAGGGCAGAGCTTCTTTTCAGGGTTGTTTCTAGAAAGCTTTTAGTACAGCTTGAAGGCTTTCTTAATGATTTGTAACATTATTTGCTCTCTAAAGTCAGGGGGAAAAATTCACTGATAGGGTTAGTGTGACACTAACAAGTGACTGTTTCTAGTGAAAGAAGCAGAAAAAATGACTTTGCACACCCTGTCAACCCACAGATTCTGAACAACAGTTAAATGCTAAGTGCTTCTTTTGGCTTTGGGAACTACAGGACCAAACAATGCAGGTGTGCTTCCAGCTTGTGGAGCTTGCAGCAGGGTCCTGATAGGGAAGGATCAGCATCTTCATGCTATGGTGTGGTGACAGCATCTGAGCAGGAGACAGAGGGTTTTGGGCACGTACTTACATGAATGCCTCTAATTGGAATAAAGTAGAGGTGGGGAGGGGGAGGATGTTTTCCAGAGGCCTAAGTTTGAATTGCTTCATCTGTAGGAACTCAATTTCATGCAGAGTAATGTGAGTGCTTAAAATGGGTCTAGCTGGATTCTCAGCCAAGTTCTACAAGACCCTCAAAGAAGAATTAACACCAATACTCCTCAAATTTTTCCATTAAATAGAAAAGGAAGGAAACCTTCCAAGCTCATTCTGTCAGGCTAGTATCACCCTGATAACAAAACCAGACAAAGAGCCGGGCGCGGTGGCGCACGCCTGTAATCCCAGTACTTGGGAGGCTGAGGCAGGAGGATCGCGAGTTCAAAGCCAGCCTCAGCAACGGTGAGGCACTTAGCAACTCAGTGAGACCCTGTCTCTAATAAAATACAAAAAAGGGCTGGGGATGTGGCCCAGTGGTCGAGTGCCCCTGAGTTCAATCCCTGGTACCAAAAAAAAAAAAAAAAAAAAAAAAAAAAACCAGACAAAGATACATCAAGGAAATAAAAATTCAGACCTATATCCTTCATGAACAAAAGTGCAAAAATTCTCAGTAATGGGCTGGGATTGTGGCTCAGCGGTAGAGCGCTCGCCTAGCACGTGCGCGGGCCTGGGTTCGGTCCTCAGCACCATGTACAAATAAACGCATTGTGTACAACTAAAGCAAATAAATAAATATTTAAAAAAAAAATTCTCAGTAAAATTCTGGCAAATTGAATACAAAAACATATTAAAAAGATGGTACTTTGAATACAACCAGAGATTTGTAAAAAAGTGCTCTATGTGTGTAATATGAAATGTAATGCATTCTGCTGTCATTTATAACATCTTAGAATAAAAAAATAAATAAATTAGAAAAAATAAAATAAAATTAAAAAGATTAAAAAAAAAAAAAAAAGATAGTACACCATGATTAAGTGGGATTCATCCCAGGGATACTAGGTTGGTTAAACATACAGAAATCAACAAACGTAATGCATCACATCAATAGACTTTTTTTAAAACATAAATTTAGATGATTTTTTAAAAAAATATTTATTTATTTACTTCAGTTGTACACAATGCAATGCATTTATATTTACATGGTGCTGAGGATCGAACCCGGGCCTTGCACGTACGAGACGAGCTCTCTGCCGCTCAGCCACAACCCCACCCCTCATCAATAGACTTAAAGATAAGAATGATATGATCATCCCAATAAATGGAGAAAATACATTTGACAAAATAAAGCACCCCTTCATGTTCAAAACACTAGTAAACCTAAGAATAGTAGGAACATACCTCAACATTGTAAAAGCTATCTGTGCTAAACCCAAGGCTGCCAACATTCTAAGAGAAAAATTGAAAGCATTCCCTCTAAAAACTGGAACAAGACAGGGATGCCCTCTTTTACCACTTCTATTTAACATAGTCCTTGAAACTCTAGCCAGAGCAATTAGATGAAAGAAGTTAAAGGCATACTAATAGGAAAAGAAGAACTCAAACCCTATTTACATATGACATGATTCTATTTTTAGAGGATCCAAAAAATTTCCTTCAGAAATCTTTCAGAACTAATACATGAATTCAGCAATGTAGCAGTATATAAAATCAACACCCATAAATCAAACGCATTTCTATACATTAGTGATGAATCCTCTGAAAGAGAAATTTGGAAAACTAACCAATTCACAATACCCTCTCTTGCCCAAATAAAATACTTGAGAATCAACCTAACAAAAGAGGTGAAAGATCTCTACAATGAAAGCTATAGAACACTAAAGAAAGAAATTTAAGAAGACCTTAGAAGATGGAAAGATCTCCCTTGTTCTTGGATATGCAGAATTAATATTGTGAAAATGGCCATACTACCAAAAGTATTATACAGATTTAATGCAATTCCAAGTAAAATCCAAATGACATTCCACATAGAAAAATTAGTCATGAAATTCATTTGGAAAAATAAGAGACCCAGAATAGCCAAAGCTATCCTTAGCAAGAAAAGTGAAGTAGGAGGCATCATGATACCAGTCCTTAAACTGTACTACAGAGCTATAGTAACAAAAACGGTATGGTATTGGCACCAAAATAGACATGTAAATCAATGTTACATAACAGAAGACAGAGACAAACCCAAATAAATACAGTTGTACTATACAAAGGTGCCAAAAATATACATTTGAGAAAAGATAACCACTTCAACAAATGGTGCTGGTAAAACTGGAAATCCATATGTAGCAAAATGAAATTAAACCCCTGTTTCTCACTCTGCACAAAACTCAAAGTGGATCAAAGACTTAAGCACTAGAGACGCTGAGTCTAATAGAAGAAAAAGTAGGCCCAAATCTACATCATGTTGGCTTAGACTCCAGCTTCCTTAACAAGACTCCTAAGATGCAAGAAGTTAAAATCAAGAATCAATAAATGAGATGACTTCAAACTAAAAAGCTTCTTCTTAGCAAAGGAAACAATAATGTGAAGAGAGAATTTATAGAATGGGAGAAAATCTTTACCACATGCACTTCAGATAGAGAACTGATCTCCAGGATATATAAAGAATTCAAAAACTTAACACACACAAAACAAAACAAAACAAACAAACAAACAAAAACAATGGGCTAAGGAAATGAGCAGACACTTCATGGAAGATATACAATTGATCAACAAATATATGAAAAAATGTTCAGCATCTCTAGCAATTAGAGAAATGCAAATCAAAGCTACTCCCAAGATTTCATCTCACTCTAGTCAGAATGGCAATTATCAGTAACAGATGCAACAATAAGTGTTGGCGAGGATGTGGAGGAAAAGGTACACTCATTCATTGCTGGTGGGACTACAAATTAGTGCAATCACTCTGAAAAGCAGTATGGAAATTCCTTAGAAAACTTGGAATGGAACCACCATTTGACCTAGCTATCCCACTCATTGGTCTATACCCAAATGACTTAAAATCAGTATACTACAGTGACTCAGCCACATCAATGTTTATAACAGCACAATTCACAACAGCTAAAGTGTGGAACCAATACCGATGTCCTTCAGTAGATGAATGGATAAAGAAACTGTGGTATATATACACAATGGAATATTACTCAGCCTTAAAGAAGAATGAAATTATGGCATTTGCAGGTAAATGGATGGAGTTGGAGAATATCATGCTAAGTGAACTAAGCCAATCACAAAAAGCCAAAGGCCAAATGTTCTCTCTGATAAGTGGATGCTGATCCATAATGGGGGAGAGTTGAGGGAAGAATGGAGGAGATTTTATTGGGCAGAGGGGATATGGGGATGGAAAAGATGGTGAAATGGATTGGATATTATTACCTTACGTATGTGTATGATTGCACAAATGGTGTGATTCTGCATCGTGTACAACCAGAGAAATGAATAGTTGTGCTCCAACTATTTGTGTATGATGAGTTGAAATGCTTTCTGCTGTCATGTATAACCAATTAGAACAGATTTTTAAAAATGGCCCTAGCACCTGTGTTCTGGGGCTGGGAAGGCACATTTCCTGCCTCACAGAGCATAGCCAGGCTGAGAGGGCAGGTGCATGCTGAGCAGGATACAGGGCACTCTGAGTATATGCAGTAGAAGAGTCTGGTAAATCTGTTTTAGCTCCTTGAGATGTCTCTTGGAATTAGCTGTGATGCCCCTGGGTTCTTAGGAATAAGGGAGAAAAGTGAGTGGACTACTTAAGACTCTCCAAGGAATTTGTGGTTGCTCTGGTGTCAAGTTAAGGGATATTACTGAAAAGTTTGGAAGAATGAAAGCTACACAATGGCAGTTGCTATTTTCTCTAGCTGTCATTTATCAGCCAGATAATGACATTAAGTAACCAAGGTGTCATGAATGCAGTAACTAGACCTCATGTGGGCACATGACTTACCAAGGCAGGCAGTGTAACACTGAAGCTTTGCTTCTTTGGCATGGGTTTGGTTATCTTACCTCTTACCTCCTTGGTGAGGTTCTTAAGGAGCTATCAGTTGGCTATGGGAGTGGGGTTCCTGTGTATATACATGAATGTGCAAATGCCCATGTATGGCATAGTAATGATGGTATTTAAAAAAAAAATAGTTCCTTAGAAAGAAGTATCTAGCATGACAGCCTTGGAAGGAAAAACCCAAGCTGCATTTTTATCACAGTACTTCTAGATGCCCACATAGCACTTGCTACTGTGGGCAACACAGAAATGTTCAATAAAGGATGGGCAGTCTGTGTCATGAGCAACATGCCTGACCTATGTGAAATTCACAGCATTTAGTCCCATATTCAAACTTCCATCCTTACAAACACCATTGTATTGTTGCCTTTTCAGCTAAACCATTGTGTGAGGAAACCTTATTATACAACATTCAGGACACACAGCCTAACATATCCTCATTTATTATTCCTTTCTCTGTGCTGGTCATAACTGAAAAATGACCTTCTTCACTACTGGAATCATGCCGCAGCTTAGCTATTTTGATGATATTAAAGGAAAGTAGATATCAGTTGTTTTTTTTTAAGTCCAGGAAGATTATTTTCTAGTTGTTGAAGTTTACTAGCTATAGAATTGATGATCTTTGTCATACATCAAGGCAAATATTTAACTTATACTGAGTAAGAATTTAAAGTGGACAGTTAATCCAAATAGTTTCTTTTGTGTCCACTGAATTGGCACTTGTTACCTTATCCTTAACACAGTCTTTAAAACCAAAATCAAAACCAAAGTTAAGGCCAGTTATCTACATTTATTTTTGTAACAATTGCCTGCATTGTTTTTCCTGGATGGTTTTCTTAATGTTTTTAATTTTGTACTAGCCTTTCTTGTGGCTGGACAGTAGAACAGAGTGGAGGTGTTCAGTTTCTTCATGCTTGTGAATGTGTTGATATTGCTAAATATTTACCCTATTTTTCTTGTGGTATAATACCTGCCCTAACCTGCTAATTACCTGGAAGATTCAGACCATAATAAAAAAGATAAACTAAATATATGGAGAATTTGTTGATAAAATGGTCTCTTCTGTAGTAGGCTTGTTTCCTGAGAACTGCAGTTGTTGGGTGGAGTGTGGAGTAAACTATAGAATTTTGGTTTGATAGCTTTTGAACATGAGAGTAAACATTTAATTCAGGCTATGCTATATTTTTTTTGTCCAACAGTTAAGACCTTATCAGCCACTTATTTATTAATGACAATTACTATTTGAGTCAGTGTAGCTGGTAGATGGGATGTGGCTGTCAGAGTCAGGCACAGATAGATAGTTTTCAGGTCCCTTGCCTTATATAACAGTTGCTTTGAGACTCTAGGACCTCTTCTGAACTCCCATAAAGCCTCTGCTCATAGCTCCCTGATAGCACCTGTGCTGTTTATTATCTGTATATGTGTCTGTTTTTAACTTTGTTGGGAAGTCAGCAAGTACCATAGCATCTTTGAATGGATAAATTCATAACAAAGACAAAATTCCACATTGACCTTTGTCCATAAGGATAAAAAAATACTGGAAAAAACATTTCTGTTGGACACACAAGTGTGGTGAGTCTGGTCTCATTTGTTTACTACCTGTGTGCCTTTAGGCAAGTGTCCTTTCCTTTCTGAGCTTTATCTTCAACAGGATAACAACATCAGAAGTTATTGTTCAAAACGATCTGAGTCATTATTTCTAATAAACTAGATCAACTCTTCAATTTTTACTTCTCCATCAAGCTTACGTTTTGATCCTAAAACATTGATTTCACAGGCCTGTTTTTCAAGATGTCCCATGAGGCCCTTAGAATTTTCTCTTTTCTCAGCATATTTTTCAACTCAGTATCAAAAAACTCCTATGCTATTAGATGTTAATTTTCAAATTCATCCATTACGCAAACATTTTTCTTTATTTTTTTCTGCATTCTGGTCCTGGACTGGGAGCTACAGGTATGTAAATCAGCAGAACACATGAGGTCCCTCTCCAAATGAAGCCTCTTAATTACAGTAGAGACAGAGAAGTCAGTAAGTAAATGAAAGCAAAGTCAATTGTGAAGAATGTCTTGCAGAAAGCCAGATCATGAGATGGAGAATGGTTGGAGGTGATAGAAAACTGTTTTTGACAGGGTGGTGAAAGAATGTCCCTTGGAGAAGTGATATGTAAGCTGAGATGTAAAGATTAGATAGAAACACCACACCCCTCTTCTTTGTAGGCCTGGGAGATGTGCAGGATAAGGCCCTCTGCTATGTGGGCTCAGCCTGAACCACCATCCTCCAGGTGGCCATGGCCCCTGCCTTTCAGCCAACATCAACAGGGAGGCCGGCCTCCCTTCAGCTAACTCTCCAGGTGGCGCTGTCATGCCAGATGCCCCTCCTCAACACCCTGTAGGCTCCCACCTCCAAACTAGGAGTTCTGACTTCTCTCCATTTCCCTGGATCTTTTTTCTTTTTAAAAATCATTTTTAGTTGTAGATGGACACAGTACCATTAATTAATTAATTAATTACTTTTTTATGTGATGCTGAGGATCGAACCCAGTGGGCAAGTGCTCTAGCACTGAGCCACACCCCAGCCCTCCCTGGTTCTTAATGGACATCAAAATCCCTGGGGTTTTGTCGGAATCATGTTGCTGGACCCACTTCCAGAATTTCTGATTCAAGTAGGCTTGAGAATTTTTATTTCTAGCAAGTTCCCAGATGAGGTTGAATCTGTTGGTCTAAGAACTGTGTTTTGGCAGCCACGAGTGGGTGGCTTTGCCCTCAGACAAGTAGGTTTATGTCTATCATCTATTTTATCTCCCTATAAAATAAATATGGGAAAGCAGAAAATTGCAGTGTTTACTATATGACATATGTAACCTAAATGCTGTACGTGTATTATGTCATTAATATTTAGAATATCCTTTGAGGTAAATATTAACATTTTTCTCTGTTACCAATTAGGAGATGGAGAGAGAGATTAAGTGACTTCAGGATGACATAGCTAGGAAATAGTGGAGCTGGGCTTTGAACAGTGGTAGTCTAGTTGCAGAGTCCATCTCCTTAAACACTAGGCTACTTTACTAGGCTAAGCAAAAGTAGTACTAGTATCTACCTCCTATGTTTGTTTGTTTGTTTTTAAATGATGATTATATGAGATAAGCAATGGGCTGGCATGTATATATTTTTTTAAGGTCTCCTTTTCTTAGTCTGGTTCTACATATAAAAATGAAGGGGCTAATCTATCTCAGTTATTAAGCCCCATGGTACTTAAAAAAACTGATTAGGAAGTGAGTTTTGGCAAAATAGGCCTCTATCAGGTATGGTTTATTTAATAGTTGCTTTATGATAGTAGGTTGAGTGGCTAGTAATCCCAGCGAGTTGGGAGGCTGAAGCAGGAGGATTTCAAGTTCAAGGCCAGCTTTAGCAACCTAGACCCTGCCTCAAAATAAAAAATACAAAATATAAAGGGGTGGAGATGTAGTTCAGTGGTAGAGTGCCTGTGGCCACGGCTCAATCTCCAGTACTAGGAGCAGGGGGAAGTATGTTGAATGAGTATCTGAATTCTGAATTGTAAGAATTGAAGCGAAAGGCTTGTCATTTTCTCTTGTGACATTTAATATTTAATAAAGCAGCAATGTCTTTAAAAATGTGCTAAAACCTTGACCTGTGTTAAAAAAAAAAAAAAAGGTGGGCTTTATCAAAAAGCAAAACTTTTATTCTTTGAAATATACACCTGAGGAAAAAAGGCAGGCCATACATACAACATGAGAAAATATTTATAAAATAAATCTGATAAAAAGCTTGCATTCAGAATATATAAAGGACTCTTAAGACACATTTAGTAAGACAACCCAATTAAAATAGGACAAAAATTTGAAGAGACATTTCATGACAGACCATACATAAATGACCAATAAAAAAAGCACATGAAGAGATGTTAACCATTACTAGTTGTCAGGAAAATGCATGTTCAAGCCACAGTGAAATACTACTACATACCCATTTAATGGTGAAAGTTAAAAAGCCTAACAGTATCAAGTGTTGGTGAGGATGGTGAACAGTTGGAGCCCTTTGATGTTGATGGTGGGAATGCAAATTGGAAAACAGTATGGTACCGTTTATAAGGCAAACATAAATTTTCCATGTAACTTAGCAATCCAACTCCTTGGTGTTTGTTGAAGAGAGATAACCTGTCTATACAGACTTTTATGTGAAAGTTCATATCAGTGTTAATCATAATAGTTCCAGCTGGACACAACCAGATCATGGTATATCCATGTTATGGAATACTGTTTAGCACTAAAAAGAACAAAATACTAATATGTGAAAATATCTATTGGATTTTAAGAAAACTAAAAAAGTAATACTACAGGAAGGAGGTCAAACCCCAAAGACTAAATGCTGTCTGAATCATTTTAATGAAATTCTGTAATTTTTAAAACCAGTCATAGGAAGAAGATCAGGGATTGCCTGAACTGGGAGTTGGTTGACAGTATCAACTACAAAGGAGTACCAGGAAGCTTTTCAGTGATGGTGTTGTTATATATCAAATGTACTGGTGGTAATAAGGTTGTGTCAGTTACTGAACTCAAACTTTATAGTTAAAACAAGTGACTCCAAAATTATTATCTTAATTGCACTTAGTTTGTGAAAATATAAATTTTACCCCAATAAAGTAAAAACTTTAAAAAATATATAGCCTCTTCCTGGTTATCTCATTTGCTTCTACTAATGAAGTGTTCTGTGGTGTTTCTCAGTTAAATATGATAAAGGATTACTTTTCTAAGCATTTTATACTCTTATTCTTTTACTAGTCATTATGTGACTAGAGAATTTGGAAAGAGGTTACCTTTTTCTTTTCTGTTTTATAATAAATCATATTTACCCAATCTGTATACTCTTTATTTCCTTTTCCAAGAGAATTATTTCTGCCTGTCATCAAAAGACTGGACAGATTTATAGAACACATTTTCTGAAAGCTTTATAATGTTAAAGAAAATCAACATTTGTTTTTCTTTTAAAGGACCTCTCTCATGTGCTGGTTCTTAGACCAGCATGTGAAATAGGCCCATGGAGCCCGTCTTGCATGGCTGTTGTGAAGGCGGATTGAAATGACCTGTGTCAGACAGGACACAGCAGTGCTGTGCCCAGTGTGATGCTCTGTCTGCTGGTGGCTTTATTGGGCTTGTCCTGTGGTTTTCTCAGCACCCCAAGGACAAGGAGTGTTTTGAAATGTTTACTTGAAAAGTTTACTTAATGTGGCTATTTTATTTTTTCTTTTACATACTATTGCTGTATCTTTGAAATGATACAGCAAACATGCAGATGATTTTTAACACATCATTGAGGACTCATAGAATATTGTTTTCCTTTCAGTATTTTGCCTATTATAATTAATAGTATTTTAATTTTTTAGAAATGATTTCTAAGGAAGAATGTAAATAAAAGCTTCCTTTTAGAGATTTATCTAAACTTATGCATGAATTCTAAGTAAAAGCCTGGAATTAAATTTAGATATGTAATTATAGTATCTTATAAAATTACAAGTTGAAAAATATTTTTGGTTCTTACCTGGAAGAGATTATTTAAAGGAGTCTTTGTATAAAGGAGTCTTTTTTGTGGTAGCTCCTGATTATTTTATCAACTTTCCAATATTAATAACTGTGCCAGATTTGAATGAGTATTACATTTTAACTTTCTAATTCCCACTGGTGTGTCCAAGAAAATAGCTTTTCCAGTCCTTCTGAACATAAACTCAGTCATCATTTCCATAGTGCTTCTGAAGTATGTTTGCTTTATGGTAGCAGGTAAGGGGAAAGATGCATCAATCAGGTCAATCCAAATGTGCTTTGAATTCAGATTCTTGTTTTCTAATCATCTGAAGTTACAAACTGCTTCTCTAAGTTGACTTGTAAAAGAACCTTAATTTTTTAAAAATAGGGAGTATTCTTTAATAAGCAATTATCTTTGTTTCTCCTATGTGCAAAACACTCTGCTATATATTGTGAGGGAAGATTAACAGTTGATACTTAGCAAGTTCTCATTGTATATCAGATGGTATGCTTAATGCTACATGTGGGTGATTTTATTTAAGGCTACAATAGCCCTATGAGAGAGGCCTTGTTTGTTACACACACACTTATACATGTGCAGGTGCATGCACACACACACACACACACACACACACACACATTTTAACATTTGAGCAAACTGCTGATTTAGGAAGATGAAAGTGGCAGAGCTGGGATTCACATTCAGACCATAAAGGTGTTGTTCTTTTTTTTTTTTTTTTTTTTCTTTCCTTCAATACTCTTCTAGTTGTAGTTGGACACAATACCTTCATTTCATCTATTCATCCTTATGTGGTGCTGAGGATTGAACCCAGTGCCTCTCACATGCTAGGCGAGTGAGCACTCTACCACTAAGTCACAACCCCAGCCCAGAGGTGTTGTTCTTAACTCTCACAATTAACGCTCCTCATCTGTAGAGTAAGCATAACAAAATGGTTGGTGGCAAAGGTTAAATTAAGTGATGCTATAAAACCTTTGCCACCATGTAGAAGCACATAATGGTAGTAATCAGTGTGGCTATCCTTGGGGAGGGATTGTAAAGATGAAATAATGCATATAAAGCATTTAACACAAAGTGGAGAATTCAGAGTGTGGCATATTAGCACTCAGACTCAAAGAGGCATCTTTTAAAATTGGACCTTGAAAATTGACTTCTTACATAGATCAGTACTTGGGAAAAAGAGCATGATCAAGGTGAGGGGAAGGCAAGTTCAGTGGTATTGAGATGGGGTTGAGGACTAAGTAGTCAGCTTAGCTACATTAAGATGCACAGCAAGTTGGAAACTGGGTTTGAAAAGAATTTGGAGCACATCTTTACATATCTGGAGTGCTAGGCAAAGGAGTTTGGTTTTGTTCTTATGGAAAGTAAGTATGCTGATTTTTAACTCACTCACTGATACAGTGTTAACTTCTTAGCATAGGTAGATTAATTCTTTAGATACTTGAGAGAGTGTTGCCTTGGAATATTTTATTGTTGCAATTATTACTTAGTACATTCATGTCCCAAAATGTACTGAGATATAGTGCCTCCGAAAGCTGCTTAGAAAATGAGTCAGAGCCTTCTTTCAGATAGCTTCTCAGGATTTAAAATTTTTGTGTCGACAGATTTCAGATATTATCTCAAGTCTGTCTTTTGGTAAAGGTGAAATGTTCAGAGGAGTTTCCTGTGAGGCACGATGAAAGCAACTTCTGGAAAGGGCTGTCAGTGTAGTTCACATCCTACACCCAGAAGCAAAGTGCTATAGAATATTCATCACACCAGTCAAGTTTTTC
The DNA here is from genome assembly GCA_025594165.1 of Tamias sibiricus. Lineage (NCBI taxonomy): Eukaryota > Metazoa > Chordata > Mammalia > Rodentia > Sciuridae > Tamias > Tamias sibiricus. The sequence continues at coordinate 166,262,215 of CM046657.1, forward strand.
CCAAATCTTTGCAGTGAAATCTAGATAAAAAGAGCACATCTCCATAAGGGTTTTGGTTTGCTGAGTGTAATTGTGCTTCCTGATATTGTATGTGAGCATATGTATAAGAATAAATATGTTGGGCTGGGACTGTAGCTCAGTGGTGGAGCACCTGCCTAACACGGGTAAGGTACTGGGTTTGATCCTTAGCACCACATTAAAAAAAAAAAAAAAAAAAAAAAAATGGTACTATGTCCATCTACAACTTAAAATAGAATAAATATGTCAATTTAGACTTTTATTTCATTTTTTTGCGTAACTCAAGCATTCATGAGGTTCTATAGTATACAGTTTTTCAAAGACAGTTGCAAACTATGTTTTGAATTAAACTCACCTTCCTTCATAAATATTGCATCTTGATTTGATCAAAAGGTTTTAATTTTAAGTACAATTTAAATGAAAAAATAATAATTGTATAGTAAGTTACCAAATGTATGATACTTGAAAGGGTAGTGGGAAATACCATAAAACTCACTTTTTCTACTTCAATTCAAAAATAAATTAGTTTACCATATGGTATTTAACTACAGTGAGTTGGCTTGACTGGACATCACTCAAATGATGCAAGGCAGGCAATCTTTCCCCTCCCCTCCCCTCTGCTCCCCTCCCCTCCCTCTCTCTCTTTCTCTCTCCCCCTTCCTCCCTCCCCAGGGTGTTTTGTTACTAGCTATATTCCAGCCCTTTTAAAAATCTGGGACACTTCATGAACTTGAGTGTCTCCTTGCACAGTGGCCATGATAATATTTATGTCATTCTAATTTTAGTATATGTGCTGTCAAAAAGCACTAATTTTTCTTTTAATAATAAAAACATATATAAGTCATAATTTTGAGGATGGGGAAAATAGTCAATGGTTTGGGTGTTTTATAAGAATGTGTAATATTCTTTTTCTCAGAGAAGTCATAATTCTTTTTCTTGCTTTGCCTGAATATTAGATAAACATTTCAAACCAATTTGTTATACATCTGTTGTAACAGAGATAAATGAAGAAGAAAAATCATAGTTAATAGTTTTGACAGGTTTGTACCAAAATGGTATTTAATATATCCAGATGTTCTGTATAGAAAAATGTAGAATGACACTCATGATTTAATCTAAAACGAAAACCTTTATAACCATCAGTTTTTATTTAATATCCCATACATCTCTAATAACTGACAAGGACATTTTCCCTGGAGAGAGTAAAATTGATATCATACCAACTCTGATAAGAAGTTTAACTAAAAACAACAGTTGAGACAATATTATTTTCATTTATATTCTCAACAGTTATAGAATATTTCATGTGTTTTATATTAATATGTAATAAGTATAATGTGATCAGTGCCAGGATTTTACTTAAACTAGGTATAAGTGACATCTTGTGACAATTTGAAATGTACAAAAGAACATGGAACATGGAATATGGCCCACGTTTTCCTCAGACCTTAATAATCACGTTACTCTTAGAGATTGGTTGAAGAATATTTGAGATGAGATCCACTTGATGTTTTCATGGCCAATGAACTTGACTGTATTTTTGTAAAATCACAAGTAAATGGTAACATGAAGGATAAAACAGCCCTGAATACATGGTAGATGCTCTCTTGTTTGGGAATATTAATATGTTAGATTCCTCATGGTGCTTCTTTCTTTTAGAGTATTTTGAGTCTTACTCTCCCATGTTAGGGGTGTCTATTACAGAGTCCCTTTTTCTGGTCATCCTGATGTCCTAGTTATAGAACCATGAGACTTCCCTCAGGCCTGAATTCTGACACCTGTAACTGACCTCAGACATTCTTTGGTTCACCCCTTTTCTGTGTGTGTGTGCCCGTGCACACATATGTGCATGTGTTCTATAGGTGTGTGAGGGGGAAGTGGAACATGTATTCTGTTTCTTGACTTTGATTCTTGGTTCTTCTTTTAATTGTTCTTAATTACTGTAACATAATTATAATATCTGGTAGGATAAGCCCCTTCTAACTTTGGCTTTATTTTCTTCGAATACTGTCTCAGCTTTTAATTCCTCCTCCCTTGTATATTTTTAGAGTTAATTTTCAAGCACCATCAAATTCCTGATGGGATGTTATAGGAAATGCTCTGGAAATATAAATTAATTTTAGGGAGCATTGGCATCTTTAAAATGTTAATTCATTCGGTCCATAGGCATCTTCTCTATCTATTTATTCAGGGATTTTAAAATGTCCTTTAAGATTTTAAGTTTCCATTGATAATTTTTTGCAGTCTTTAATAGGTTAATTCCTAGATACATTTTTGCCATGTCAGAAGGATTATTTTTTGTTTTTGTTTTTGCTTAGTGCCATGTTTTCTTAATTGGTTATTATAGTACAGAAAAAATTGTATTGATTTGATGTATATTGGTTGCATCCCCGATAACTTGGCTAAATTCTCCTATTAATGTTTTCTGTTACCTTATTGGCTGGATTTCTTTGTTTTATTTCTAGCAGTCTGTGGGTAATAAATTGTTTCAGCTTTTATCTTCCTAAAGAAGTCTTCATTTTGCCATAGTCTTCAAAGATTTACTAATGGGTAAAAAATTCTAGGATGATTGTTTTTCTATCAGCACTTTAAAGATACCATTTTGATATTTCCAGCATTTTTTTAAATTTATTATTTAACTTATTTTAAATTTCTGAAATGTTTCTTTACTCATTACCTTCATATTTTTATCTAATCTTTTTTTTAAACTAGTATTTTTTTTAACCTTTATTTAATTTTTATGTGGTGCTGAGGATCAAACCCAGTGCCTCACACATGCTAAGTGAGCACTTTTCCTCTGAGCCACAACCCCAGTCCTCAGTTTTATCCAATCTTAAATGGTGTGAGGCAGTGATCCCTCCCTCCTGCCCTGAAATCTTGCCTGAGGCTATTCTAAATTATTAGCCTTGTCTTTAGCCTTGTCTATGCTCTCCTTGGTGGTTTATTAATCAGTTCAGTTAATTGGTTTTCTTCCAGTTCTCTGATAACTACCTTTGTTTTATTGCCTGCATTTTCATTTCTGACTCTTGTGAGTATTTACTTAAGTTAATGACTTACTTTTTTTCGTCATTATTTCCGGGAAACATTTAAAATTCAGAATTTCCAACTCTTACTGTTTTAGGTGCATCTCATAAAGTTTGGCATGAATTCTTTCCTTCTCATTTATGCTTTAAGGATTTGTAAGTTTCTCTTATTGTTTCTTAGTTAAGTCATTGTTGGGCATTATTTTTACATAATACATATTTAGTTTATTAGATTTCAGATGTAGTAGAATCTCTTCTAGTTACCTTTTATTATTTAGTCCTGCCTTTATTATATTGAAATAAGAACATAATCTGATTCATGTTTTACATAACTTTTGAGATTTCCCTTTGGGTCTGGGAATGACCAGATTCAGGAGTGCTAAGAACACAAATATGTTGTGTTCTAAATTTCTAAAGAAACAAATCATTTGAAGTACATCACTATTAATTGGGGGTATTTAGAGTCTCTCTCTCTTTTTTTTTTTTTTGCACTGGGGATTGAACTCGGGGATACTCGACCACTGGGCCACATCCCCAGCCCTTTTTTGTATTTTATTAGAGACAGGGTCTCACTGAGTTGCTAAGTGCCTCGCCATTGCTGAGGCTGGCTTTGAACTCGGGATCCTCCTGCCTCAGCCTCCCAAGTGCTGGGATTACAGGCGTGCGCCACCACGCCTGGCTGAATAGAGTCTCATTTCTGAGGAGTGTCTTAATATTATATCCAATAAAACATTTCTTTAAATCTATGTTTCAATGGGAATCATAGTAAATTCTCATGAAAATAGTTTACTTATTTATTCTAGTAGATCTGTTACTTGTTAATTTTTACATTTTGTGGTCACATTTTTAGGTACCTATCCCTCTTTGATTGTTGTATTTTTGTTCTAGACACCATTCCTTTTACAAGTCCATAAATTCTGTTTGTTCTTTTTCCACACCTTGGGGATTGAACCCAGTGGTGCTCTACCATTGAGCTACATCTCTAGCCCTTTTTATTTTATATATTAGACAGGGTCTTACTAAGTTGCTGAGGATGGCCTCAAACTTACGATCCTCCTGCCTGCAGCCTCCTGAGTTGCTGGGATTACAGGCATGTGCCATTGTGCCTGGCCTGTTTGTTCCTGATGATGTTTTTTGGTTTTACATTCTATTGTCCAATAATAAAATTGCCTCACTGGCTTTCTTTGATGCTTTCCCGACAGAATATCTTCCACACTTTTATGACTGTTTGAGTCATGATCTTAAAAAAAAAAATCTAATCCGAGGATTGAAGAGTAGCTCAATGATAGAATGCTTTCCTTGAATGCATGAGGCCTTGTGTTCAATCCCCAGTACCATCAAAAAAATTAAAAATAAAGTCCAACATGATAAATATTTTGGTATTAAGTTTCATTCATTTACTTTTATTATGATTTTTGTTCTACCAGGCTTGTTTTTGCCATATGATATTATGTTTTCTATTTACCATACCGTTTTATTCCTTTCTTGCTTTGATTTCTTCCTTTTTCTCTTCCAGTGGAAACTCTAAATCAGATGGGTTATACTTTGTTTTCCTCAGTTCTGGAAAAAACTTGGAGTATTATTTTTTCAGCTCTTTTTTTAATTTTATTTTTATAATTTTTAATATGTACAACTCATAGTGCATATATTTAGTATCTTTTTACATACAACTGTTTGTATACAAAGTATATTCGTACAATTCAGGTCTTCAATCATGCATTAAGGAAAATGATATCCGTCTCATTCAACCACCTTTTTTTTTTTCTTTTCTCCCCCTCCCTCCCCTCTTGCTCCCTCCCTTACCCTCCCTTCCCTTGACCATTCTAGTGTTCCTCTAATCCTCCTATGTACCCCCATCCAACAATACTTTGAAATAGCCTCCTTATATAAGAGAGAACATTTGGTACTTGGATTTTTGAGACTGACTAACTTCACTTAGCATTATGTCTTCCAACTTCATCCATTTACCTGCAAATGGCATAAATTTGTTTTCTTTTATTGCTGAGTAAAATTCCATTGTGCGTATATACCACATTTTCTTAATCCACTCATTTACTGAGGGACATCTAGGTTGGTTCCACAACCTAGCTATTGTGAATTGCGCAGCTACAAACATTGAGATAGCTGTGTCACTGTAATATGCTGTTTTTAAGTCCTTTGGGAATAGACCCAGGAGTGGGATGGCTGGGTCATAGGATGGTTCCATTCCCAGTTTTCCAAGAAATCTCCATACTGCTTTCCATAATGGTTGCACCATTTTACAGTCCCACCAGCAATGTATGAGTGTGCCTTTTTCCCCACATCCTCTCCAACATTTATTGTTGCTTGTGTTCTTGATGGCTGCCATTCTGACTGGAGTGAAGTGAAATCTTAGAGTAGTTTTGATTTGCATTTCTCTAATTGCCAGTGATGTTGAACATTTTTTCATGTATTTGTTGATTAATCGTGTATCTTCTTCTGAGAGGTGTCTTCTCAATTCCTTAGCCCATTTATAGATTGGGTTATTTGTTTTTTTAGTGTAAAGTTTTTTGAGTTCTTTATATATTCTAGAGATTAGTGCTCTATCTGATGTGCATGTATTAAATATTTGTTCCCAATTAGTTGGCTCTCTATTCACCTCACTGATTGTTTCTTTTGCTGAAAAGAAGCTTTTTAGTTTAAATCTATCCCATTCATTAATTCTTGGTAGTAATTCTTGCGCTACAGGATTCTTATTAAGGAACTTGGGGCCTAATCCGACATGTTGGAAATTGGAGCTTACTTTTTCTTCTCTTAGGTGTACTGTCTCTGGTCTAATCCCTAGGTCCTTGATCCACTTTGAATTGAGTTTGGTGCACGGTGAGAGATAAGGGTTTAATTTCATTTTGTTGCATATGGATTTCCAGTTTTCCCAGCACCATTTGTTGAAGAGGTTGTCCTTTCTCCACTGTACCAATCCCGCCGGCTGTTATCACTGGTTTTTATCGCCGGTTTCACGCTGGTGTGCCGTGAGTTTGGCTGGGGTTGCAGTAGTAGCGCGGTCTCCCCACACTGACTTTGTTTCGCACAGCCTGTGCACAACCCAGGCCGTTTTGCAGGAGCCTTGCGGCTCCAGCCGCTGCAGACAGCTTGTCTCTTTCTCTCTCTGGTAGTGGTAATCAAACCATCCAGGAGATCGGTATTTTCAGCCTATATATATATGATGAAAGGCAATTTATCTGCTTTGTTGGATTCTTTCCACGGAGCTGCCCTGAAGTGGGCTTCCTCTAATCCGCCATCTTGGATCTCTCTCTCTCTCTCTTTTTTTTAATCCATGTGCTTTTCTTTCTTCTTCTGAGACTCCTTGTCCCTCTCCTTCTAGCCTCCATGTCTCTTACCTTGAATCTCATTCTTCCTCTCTGGACACTGTCTGGAATGTCCTTTACCTCTGTCCTCCCACTCTAGGGAGGCTGTTGGAGCTGCATTCTCTCACGGGTGGTGGCTGTGCTCCTCAGATGCCTCAGGCTTCTCTGAACTCATGTTTAATCCCCTGAACTTTGACCTGCTGCTGTGGTGTGAATGTGTCTCCTCCTAGGTTTAAGTTTTGCCAGTGTGATCTGATCATATTAAGAGGTGGGACTTTAAGGGGTGACAAGGCTGTGAAGGCCCCTCTTTTCACAAATGGGGTTAAGGCTCTTATAAGACAGACTTCTGGCAGGGCGTGGCAGCACATCATGATCCCAGAGATTTGGGAGGCTGAGGCAGAAGAATTGTTACATTTGAAGCTAACCTGGGTGACACAGTGAAGCCCTGTCTCAAAATTAATAAACAAACAACAAAAAACTAAAGTAAATAAAAAGGGCTGGGGATGTAGCTCAGTGATAAAGTGCCCCAAGTTCAATCCCCTATCTGAACAAATGAATGAATACATACTTATATACGTAAGACAGACTTTGGTGAGCTTGTCCTTCTCTGTTTTCCGCCTTCTACTGGGCAGGGACACAGAGTTCCTCCCACTCCGCCTGGGATGTAGCCCTCACCAAATGAACCTGCTGGTGCCTTGAATTTGGACTTCTCAACTAGAACTGTGAGAAAACAAATTTGTGATCCATATAACTTACCTAGTCTCTGGAAAGCAGCAGAAGTGGACTCATACACCTTGCTTTGGTTATTGTATCTACCTGTGACTAGAAAACTTTGAGGGGGGGGGGAAAGGTATATAAAAGAAAATTTGATTGATTTTCATTATAGGTCATTATAGGATAGTTCATTACAGGCGAAGGAACAGAGATATAGAGTATGAAGATCTATGCAAGACATCAGACAACAGAATCCAACGTGTTAAAAATAGTAAAAATAAGAATACATCCTGACCATGTGGAGAGCTGTGCTGGAGAAACATGTTTTCGTATTATTTTCTCACTGATGGCTGAGATTGAGAACCACTTAGCCTTTCTCTAAGGGAGAAATAAGACCCTCTCTGAAGCAAAACTACATGGGAACATTTACTTGAAGTTAGTTAGGTGTCTCAGGTAGGAAGAAAGGACATTCTCAGTCATTGAGTTCTTTCTGTGTCTCGCCCTCCAGGCTAGGCACCATCCGTGGCATTCTCACTGAGTTCCTGAGGTGTAGGTAGCCACCGTGCTCATTTCCAGGCCGGCCTAGAGTGGCTGATTGAAGGTGGCAGCAGCAAGATGCAGCCCCTCGCCAGCTTCTGGATGCGCCAGGCCATGGTTACAGGACTCATGCTGTTGGAGACTGCTTGCTCCCTGTGCCATGCTGAATGACAGGGCTTGAGGAACGACCCATGTGCTGAAATGACCTTTGCTCAGAGGAACTTAACTAGGGGAAGCCTGGAGGGTGCTAGCAGTTCATTTCAAGGGTGGTTGAATTGGGCTGTCTTACACAGGAAGAGAACAGATATTTCTTTTGTGAATATTCATGGGGATGTTCACGGGAGGCTGATGTGGAGGGTTCATGATGACCTGGCTTCAAATGGGTAAAAAAGGTCAAATTTATAACAAAAGAAATGACTAGATTTTTTTTTTTAACCTTGAGAAAAGTAGTTGTGCAGTGTATTTCCATAGCAGCCTTCTGTCATTATTTATTTTACATTTTTTAAGCTTTGACTTTACCCTGGATTCTAATTAGCAGCTAGCTTCTAGAGGGTGTCACACCAAGGAGAGATTCGAAGGCTGCGGGAGGGCTAGGGATTGAGAGTTAAATGAGAATCTTCTTCCCAATCAGAGGAGGAAAACCTTAACAATCCCCTGGGTGCTCCTCCTGCTACCCGCTGACCTCTGCTCTGCTGCTCAAGAATGAACCACCCTTTCTCTGTCTCATGCTCATGTATTGTTCTTAATATCTTATATGTTTACTTGATGAAGAGTCAACAAGATGAACTTTTCTATATTTATGGTGTAACATCAATTAAAAATATATAATTGGAAAAAAATATCTCTTTATTATAACATGTTACTATTATGGGTTTCTGTGCTGTTGCCTCTGAATAACTGTACTCCTGGAGGGGAGGGGGTCTGCTGTAGTTTTTCCCTGTGTTCAGTGAAGCTTTGTTAATCAAATGAATGGATAAGCCGTCATTGAAAATGTAGCAGTAGATATGAATCTGCCTCTTGGCTAGGCAACTGAGGTTTTGATTTATTTATAGAACCCTGTCCCTGAGCCAGCATGCCTGTCAGTAAGGCTAATCCTGAAGCATAGCTTAGGGCTCAGAATGGATAGAATTTAATGATGAATGTAATAGGTGTCATAAGAGGAAATAAGAAGACATTGTGAAAGAGAAATGTATGAAAATAAAGATGTAGCTAAAATTAATTTAATCATCACCATATTAACCAGTAGCTAGTGTGAGCAAGAAATAGTATACTGAAGGGAACAATAATATGTTATTATGTGACAAAAGTATGATACTCTACTACAGGAGCTAAAACTGCAATGTATAGAGGAAGTGAGGTAATAGTAAAAAAGAAAAGTATCATGGACATTCTTATATCTAAATTATGACCTTACTGACATGATGCTCATAGAGGTTTTGATAGGAGTGCTGCAGGAAGATTAAAAAGGTTCTGAGGGAAAAAACAAAACAAAACATGGACTTGGTTCAGTGTTCTGCAGATGTTCATACATCTCACTGTTCTGTGAAAAATTCCTCAGCAGAGGGAGGTGATGAGGAGGAGTTGGATAGGCATGCATTTTCCTTTCCCTCTAGAAATGGTTTGGACATCCAATAGGTGTCAAGCCAGGGTCCATGATTGGAAAAGAGAAAAGTGATAATCCAGCATGTCAGAAGACTGTAATTTCTTGTGAAATTTCATTGCCTTGTCTTTCTTAATTCACACAGCACTTGCCGTCTCAAGGAGCTGTGGAAGGTGGCCACTGTAGCTTCATTGCAGGCTTTCCCTGCTCTCCCTGCACCTATCCCCTGGTGAGGTGATCAGGTGTTTTACTATTTCCTCTGGCACTGCCTCCCTCATCATATAGTTTGGGAGGTGCTGATATGCACTGAGTCCATTCTACTAAAATATACAACATGGCTTATTATTTTATGTACCTTGTAAGTTGAGTCTGAATAGCCAGAATTACCTAAAGGGATTTAAATATAAATTTGTCTCCCATTGCAGCCTAGCGGATTAAGAGAAAGCCCCAATTAGTATTTATTTAAATGTATCACTTTAAAATGTAAGTGATTTGAACCTGCGCCTGAAGCACTTTTTCTTCTTTTACACATGGGCTAATGTAGTTGCTGTCTTGTCTTCTGGGCCTCCTCTGGCCTTCTAGCCTTGTGCTTGGTTTTTGAGTACTTTGAACTTATGTGATGCATGTGGTTCTGTGGTCACCACTCCATCCTGTGTGCTTGCCTTCAACCAGAACCTCTTCCTGAGTCAGTCCCAGCCTGCTGTATCTAGGGAGGAGGGCAGAGGTAGGCCCAGGCTGCCTTTCACAGTGATCTGCATTTCTTGACACAGAAGAAAAGTGTTTTTAAAGCCCAACCTGGCCATTTTAAGTCAGGATTAAACACCTGGTGGTTGGCTCATCTCTTAAATTCTATGTTGGTATCTTGAAATCCTTTATGGAAAGAAGTATGGGTATGTCCTGGTTTCCAGTAAGATGCTTTTATTCAAATGCAGTTTTGGTTTAGCTGCCATATAAAAATGTCTGTGCATGCTCTGACCAGGTCTGAAAGTATTTATGTCCAACACATAAAATTGCAAATTTGTTTGTAGTATTTTCAGATACTTAGTTATAAGCTCACTTTAATTCAGCAGCAATAAAAAATTATATTAATACTTTAAAGTTCAGCAGTGGATTTGAGGTAATATTTACCATAATTTATGGGCAGATGAACTGCTTAGTACTAATTCTAATGATGATAATTTAATGGAAATTTTATTCCTTTTATGACCAGTGCTTATATTATAACTTAAGGTGAGAAAATGAATTAGGGAATGTCTGTAGCTAAATTCTTGCTTCAGATTTTAAAAAGTCTCAAAAATAAGTTAAATTCTTTGAATAAATAGTTCTTTTGTCCCACCCAAAAGCTTCAATTGCATGATTTTTATGGTCATTAACTGTAATTCCTTTTCTTTTCTAGTTCTTTTTTTTTAAATAAAGAGCTAATATTTTTTACATTTGTTTTCCCATATTTTTGTTGGTGTATTATAGTTGTATGGATAGTTGTGGCCTTTGTTGTTACATACTTGTACATGCATTAACTATAATTCCTTATAAGAAATGCTGGCATTTGCTGGTAATACAGTGACAATTGAACTCAAAGTTTCTGGGATTTGTCTTCAGTTAAAAAATAGAATGCAAAATCAAAACTCAATATGATGATATTTCAAAGAGAAAATTTAAGAAACTCTGAATAAAAAGCGGGTGAGGAGTTGGAGGAGGAATGCCAGTAAAGTGCAAAGCTATGCTCTCTCTCCCTCCCTTTCCTGTTGCTCTTTCCCAGAGTCCAAAGTGGTTGCAGAACTGAGAAGGGTGGTTTCACTTTTTTGGAGTAAGGAGATTGAAAAGTTTAGAAATCTTTGATGGGCTTTCTAAAAATAATTTGTTACTTAGACAATACTGTTTTCCATATCAATTGTGTTGATGGATCTGTATACAATCTCATGAATCATTTTTATTAGAACATTTTAAAAATTATTTTGATGGGCTGGTTTATAATAAGAAAGTTAACCATATAATTATATTAGAGGACATGTTAATATTCTTTGCTATGTAATATTCTTCAAATAATTAACTAATTGATATGTCATAAAGTCAGTTGAGTGACTGACTGCTGGCCTTATGAAATGTCCCATTGGTTGAAAAATTAATTTTTTTCACTAAAGGCAGATATTGAGAATTCCATAAATTAAGAAAAATAAAAGATAATTCTATAACATTGCTTTGTAGATTGCAGTAATATACATTGGTAAAAATTATATGTTGTATTTGCAATATAAATATCACAGGTACTCAATAACAAATAATAAATTGTTGAAGTATATACCTGTGATTGGTATTTTTTATCATAAGCATATCCATGCTGTTAGGCATGAAAAGTCATTAACTGCTAGTGTTAGCTATTTAAATTATGTTCAGATCTCTTGAGGAGCATATTTGAACATCTTTCATGCTTACTGAAAAAGACTTCTCAATGGATATTTTTTTTTCTTTGCTTAAAGAATATGTTGGATCACTGATAAGTTAAATAGTATACAGTTTAGTTAAGGAAAATAGAATTGAAAAACAAATATGTCCCCCTTTTAACTTCTTATGGTAAAGACTGAAAAACTCAATTAATTTAATGACTTTCAGGAAAAGAAAACAATATTGGGCGGTACATAAATGTTTGAAGTGTAGAGTATCCAAAGCACTCTCTGATGTTAGAGACAGGTTGACTACCATGGCTGCCTTGGATTCTGATGTTGGCCCCTGTGATTACTTGACCTTTAGGTGAGTGTGTTTCCTCACTTATGAATTAGGGTCAGTAGTAAAAATACCTGCCTCCAAACGCATTTATGAAGAAGACCAGATGGGATAATGTGCTTGAATGAACTTTGTAAACAGGGTAGACATGTATACAATCTGTTAACATTCTTGGCAATCACCAAGTGATTTGGGACTAGTTACTTAATTATGTTTGGACTTATCATCTGTTAAAGAGGGATAACAATAGTTGCTCTCACATAGGGTAATTGCAAGGATTAAATGAACTAAAATATGCAAAGCCCTTGAAACAGTGTCTGCACTGTAAGGGTAAATTTTGCCTGTCATTTTAGTGACTACTCTTGGAGCAGAAGAGGTTGACCCTACCTCTCCGTTACCCTGATGGGAAGGTTTTCATGCTACTCATTTTACAGTGTCTTGAACATGAAGATACCATTGGGATTTTGATGGCTTGATAACAATTGTATGTTCTTAAATAGCTGTTGTGGATGAGCATCCAGAATTGGATTATGTGATTGCAGGTAGGTAGTAAGAGGCAAGCAGGCACTCCCTGCTCACTCAGGCTTGAGGTTGAATTGTTGGAAATGCCTCTTTCTGGTATTCAGATTATATATTCTCTGTTTGCAGAAACTCCATTTAATGAACAGTGATTAAGATACTGTCTTTTTGATAGTCATGGAAAATCATTAATTAAAAACCTCAGTCTGGAATGTCTGTTGCTGTCACCTCAGACGCCGAAAGGAGAAACCGCTTTTTTTCTCTGTGAGGTCTGTGTAGTGTCAGCAATCAGTTTTCTCTAAGTGCTTTTTCCTTTTACAGAAAAAAAAAAGTAGAATTCAGATCTATTTTGCTTAGATAACTATAGCAAGCAAAATAGCCTTTGATATCCCATTTTAGTAGTGAATTATAATGTTTCCATTTTTGTTTGATTTCTTCTAGTGACATCCCCCCCCTTTTTGGGGACAAAAAGCTGGTGAAAATATCATCTGAATTTCACTAGGTCATTGCATTGGATGTGTAAAAATGGACATAGAATAGCATTAATAAAAACAGTAACAATTATATTGCTTATTAAATATCTGCTATATATGCCAGTCATAGTGCTAGGCATATATAATGTGATTCATTCATGAACACGTGAGATATCCCCATAGTGGTTTTTTAACGTGAACTGAGTGTTTGAAGGTGGCTATAAATGACATTTGTAAAGCAAGTGTTTTTGTAGTGTATTTATTGGTTGGAGGGCTGTGTGAAATAATGGGAGGGATATGCTGGAGTCTTTCCAAACTATTCCCAGAGATTACCACCACTCGCCCTGTCAAATGCCAGAACATCCCCCATGGGAACCGAGTCCTTTGGGTCCAGTTGTTCACCTTTAGGAACCCATGCTTACGATGGAGTTGTCCCTGGAGGGACAATGGATTAAATCACTGAACCCCTAAGTGGGAATTCAGTTAGGGAATTATTCTCCTCTGAGCAAGAAAGGAGCTGAAGATTCAAGAAACTATTAGTGGGAGATGGAGAAAAGGGTAATGGAAGCTTTAATTAAATAGTCTTGCATTACAACTCTACCTCCTGCCAGCTTTGTGGACAACTTTTTAAATCTCTGAATACAGTTGCCTCATTCATTAAAACTTTGGCTATGGTAAGATTTAATGAGAGCATGTGTATAAAATGCCCTGCACAAGAGTGGAATTGCTGTGTAGATGTGGTTTCTTTGGTCAGGGCTCTGTTGAATTTGTGCACTGATACATTTTACTGTAATAATCTGGTTTTCAGAAAGATGAGCAACCTTGCCCCGCACCTCTGGCAGCTTCTCTGGGTGGGACACATTCACTTTTCCATGTATGGTGGGACGCAGACACTTTTCCTGTTGTCTGAATCTTACCTGTTCATTTGTTTTTGTTATCTAACTGAGCCTATAGACATTTATTGTTTTGTCAGTAAATGAGATTTTCATTAAAAAAGGCATGCAGCACTGGGCATGCAATAGAGCTCTTTAAATATTTCCTCCTCCTCCTCCTCCTCCTCCTCCTCCTCCTCCTCCTTCTTCTTCTTCTTCTTCTTCTTTTTTTTTTTTTTTTTTTTTTTTTTTTTTCTGTCAGTTCCACTGATGATGTGGTAAAGAGAAAGTTTAAATCCAGGTGATTTCATCCCTGAGCTAGATGAGAAATTTTTGTCTCTGTCTGTTGGCCATGTGATCAGAGAGAACCACTTAATTCCTCTGAGTCTCACTGTTTTCCTAGGGACATTTCAGGGTTTATATTAGCTCATTCTCAGGATTTCTTCTGGTGGTGAACTTGTTTGAAAAGTGATAAGTACCACACTTAAACTTCCTATGGGTGTTTGAAAATATTTCTTTTGTGAGATCTTACAAATAAAATAGTCAAGTATGGATTGTAAAAGCAATGAGATGAATAAGTAACTGAAAAACAATGTTCAAAGTTATAGGTTATTATAATCTGGTAAACTGCAGAATTTGTCTTTTATTCCTGTGCTGTTGAAAAATTTTTTTTGTTTTGTTATCTGGATAAAGGTTTTAGGGCAGGGCTGTCAGTGTAGCAGCTATGTGAAACTAAGAGGGAGTGTCATATGATGGATGACAAGAACAACGGGCCATAATTGAACAAGTATCAGTGTGCAAGGCTGTAATTTAGGTTTGAAAATCAGTGGCACCAGTACAGGTGGGGAAGGTGAAAAAGAGCTAGGGTTTTTAGTTGCAATGTTCACTCTCAATGGGTGTTCAGAGCCTTCACCGTGTCACATATAGAAAATATTAGGACTTCTCCTTGTTTAGATAAGCAACTTTTCAAAGTAAGTTTTTTGTGTTTACTTGCATAGTAGGATGATAGTACGTGAACAGAAACAAAACTATAGGCATTGGGGGTGTAAAATTAACTTAAAAACTAATAGGTGTGATTAAAAGTTTTGGAGACTGCTGGATTGGAAGTTCTGTTGAGAAGTAGCATAATATAGTGGAAAATATAAACTTTGCAGTCAGACAGTTCTGAATATAATTTTGGCTTTAACACTTCATGATTGTCTAACACACCTTTTTGAGTCTCGTTTTCATTAAATGTGGGTCTGTTGTGACACTTCTCTCATTGGTTTGTTGGGATTATTACATTGAGATGACTTTCCTATTGGCTTTTGGTCAATTTCTGGTTTGATCCCACTATGGTCAGAGTATAAACTCTGTGTCATTTTATTCATTTAAATTGCTGGGGGTTTGTTTATGGCTAGGTTGTGATGTATCTTGGTGACTATTTCATGGATCCCTGATGAGAATGTGCATTCTGTTATCGGGTGATGTGCACCATAAATGTCTAGTAGACCTAGATGGTTGATGTGTTTTCATGTCTTCCATTTCCTTTATGATTTGTATCTCATAGTTCTATCAATTGCTGACAGTGGGATGTTTAGCCTCCTTGTATGATGAGGTGATTTTTCGCAGTGGACTGGCCTCAAATGACCCAGAGTACTCAGCATGCTATGCTCTAGAGAAGAGAGGAGTTAACGTGTAGGTGAGGTTAGGTTTTGAAATATTTGTAGGCTACTTGTGGAAAATGATTGGTTGTCCCTCTTTATCCTGTCCAAAGATAGAACAAATGCAAAGAGGCTGTAGGGGAGAATATTTGACTCCAGGCAGGAGAATGTGTTCTGATTCTATGACTTCCCATAAATTCAGTAACAGAGTATGTCACCATGACCTGTTGGGGTTTTGGGAAATTATTATTACTCCTTGGTTTTGTCTTCTCTCATCTTCTTCACAACTGCTGAGCAAGTGTGGACGCCAGACCTCCAGTTTGGTCTTGGAGTGCGTTCATTAGGCTGGGACTCTGAAATTTAAGTTCTCTTTCACTCAGATACAGATCCAAGTGTTTGCCCCTCTCTTTTGGCATGTTAATACACTAATTTCACATTTTGTGAAATTAGTGTATTAACATATAAAGTTATATGCTTTCTGTCCTTTGGCCAAATCTTTTCTTAATAAACCTCTTAGGGAAAATATATTGTAGTGGAAAAGAAAGGAGTTCCCTGTTAAGTGATTAAAAAAAAAAAAAAATCACTGTAGGCTGTGTGCCTTAGCAAAGCAGTTATTCCTAAGTCACATGGTTTTACTCCTCATTTTCTAGAGAAGGTCATCATCTTTTGGGGCTTTTTCCCCTCTGGACTAGTTTCTCTTTAGGAGAAACTCTAACAGCTAGGATTCTATTGGTGTCAAAAAAATAAATAAATAAAAATACATTAATGTGATCTTCTCTTCAACATCAGTATTTAGTAAAAACTGGATCAAAGCAGAGCCACTCTATTTTAGGTGTCTCTTTTTAATTACGTATTGCTGGCATAAAAACAACAACAACAATAACAACTCCTCAGATTTGATCTCAGCTGTTGATTTGAATATAGAACAGTTACACCGTGATGACTGTATGTTGTTATTCATATGGTATATCTATAGTTTTTTCTTCCATTTTAAATTAACTTTTGCTTCTTTACTATTTATTTATTGTGCTTCTTTAACCTCTTTTTATTAAAAAAAATTCATTATTTTCCTTCTACTGGTTTGGACATTATACATTCTGTTAGAATTAATTTTTTTAAAAAATATTTATTTATTTAGTTTAGTTGTACACAATACAATGGATTTATGTTTACGTGGTGCTGAGGATCGAACCCGGGCCGTGCACGTGCAAGGCGAGTGCTCTGCCGCTGAGCCAGAACTCCAGCCCCTGTTAGAATTAAATTTTAACATACTCACTGATTAATATCACAAATATATCTAGATTTTCATAATTTTGTGAATCAAAGGACTAGTAATTTATTTGGGAATGAAATAAATCAAAAGACACAACCCACTCAGGGTTCTGAAATACAGATGTGTTGTTGTCCTCTGATGCTAGTCTGATATTTTGTAGCTACTTGCTAATTACATTCTTATTAATCGTTCGGGAATGATCCATCCTATAGATGTCAAGGCTGATGTAAATCTACTGTGCCACAATGTAATCCAGGCTCGCCACTGCAGCCTTACTGTGTGCGGCTGTGTATATACAGTGAAGTTGCTGCCAATGACTGAACTTGAGTTAGGAACTAAAACCATAGCAAAGAAAAAAAAAAAAAAAAAAAGGCAAAAATGAACCTCTGAAGATGAAATTGAAGAATATCTATTGGAATAACTTGAATTAAAAACTTGCTGCTTCATTAGTGAAATTATTATCATTCCTTGGGTATGGAGTAATACCAACCGTAATACTTTTCCAATAATTATCTCTTGATTATTGTTACCACCAGTGGCAGTTTAAATTTAAAAAAATGCTAAGGGAGAAAAAAAGTGAAACACAGAAGTTTTTAAAAAATATTTGTAAATTTCTTTTTTACAAATAGTCTTTAATTTTTTTTTCCTCTTAACACAAGCTTTCGTTGAGTGTAGCTAAATGAAATTACTAAAATGATTGGTTGTACAGGCACAGCTGTTAGGTGTACTATTAGGCTTAAATCTCTGATTAAAATATGGAAATTATTTTTTCTAATTTCCTTTTGGTAAAAATGCATTACCATGAATATATTAGCAAAGTGGGCTTCCCATTATTATTTCTCTTAATATATATAATATCCAGATATGTATTGATGAGAAAGTCAAGCCAAGGCAGTTGTAATGCGGACACTGGATCTGGCTTCTGGAATCCTCAGTTCTTGACTTGCTTTGCATTATTCACTCTGAGATACACTCACAATTTTGCATCTCTTTGACTTAGTTTGTTGCTCTTCAGAAATGAAAGTATAAATCTTGAATTCACATGGTTGTGAGAAAGTTAAGAAATTTTTAAAAAGACAAAAGTTTTGCATTTAAATACATTATATGTTAAAATATATTCTTAATGTTCAACCAGGAAAATGACATTGTCTCTATGATTGACAGAAGTACAGAATTGTATAGAAAATTCAGGAGTGCTTTTTGGAAGAAATCAAAATATTTTCCAGACACTTATACAAATAATCTTTCTTTCTTACCTCCTCTTCTTTTTCCCCCTTTAATTTCCTCAGCTATACAAGAGCATAGTGACATTTCATTTATTCAAAACATAGTGCAAGGTTTCAGAAGATTTCCTTGGCTTGAAAAAAGTTATTTTTGCTTCAATTGTATTTTAAAGAAAATGACAGTTTTTGCATGACTTTTTTCAAATGATGTCAAATACAAAAATTCCAGTAGCAAAAAAAAAAAAACCTTCCAGGTGTGCTTCCTACCCAGATTCATCACTGTTTCACTGTTTGCTTCATTGGCTTTATTATTACCTTTTTTTCTCTTTACATACATATTTTTTTCCCTGAATCATTTGAGAGTCGTAGACTAATCTGAAACAGTTTCAGTGGATATATCATAAAACTAGAATGTTTTCTTATCTAACTTCTTTGATAAAAATTAATGAATTTAAAATCAGTTCAAAGTCTGAATTTGAATTTTGTTTGTTGTCCCAATAATGGTGTTTATATAGAATCTCTCCCTTTGGGTCCAGAATCTAGCTATATATGTTGTATTTAATTGTCATGTCTCTTTTGTTTCTTTTAATATGAATCCAGTCCTCATCTTTACTTTTCTCTTTCATGACCTAAGTGTTTTTGAGGACAACAGAAAAAATTATCGTATACAACATATATTCACAGATTCTTCTAAAGTTGTACTTGTTTGTTTACTTATTAACTTACTCATTTACATTTGTTGTAGACTCAGCGTTTCTTATTCAGTGGATTACAAACCATTATCATGAATATTTATTTTAATGTGCAAACTTCCAAAGTTGGCCACTGGGATCCTCCCTAAGGTGGCTCCTTCTTTACTATGTCACTCTCAGTCTTTCCGCATTTCCTTTCTTTCAGGTGCATCATGATGTTCCAGGCTTCTCTTTGTGCTGTTTTCCTAGAAGCAGCCAGTTCTCCAGGGAACTCTGGTTTTTTTAAGTCAGGAATGGTATTTAGATCTTGGTGCTGGCATGCCCTTTACTATCAGGCTGTCATAACTTTTAGACCCTCTTTGAGGTTAAAGCTAGGGAAAAAGAAAAAAAAAATACACAAATAAATCCATGTCCATCCATTTGTCCATTGATCCACCCATCTGTTCAAAAGTGTGACTTTTTCCTAACATCTTCAGTTTCAGTTCCATTCCACAGGGTTCATACTAGTATATCTCCTTTCTCTGTTTGTGACTAAACTCACCATCTGTGAGAAGCGTGGCCATTATTACTGTCAGTATGCTTACTTACTTGTTCAATTAAAAAACATATTTTTAGAATTTCTTTGCTGTACTACTGTGAAAAGAAACTTACTAACTAGATTTCAATATTATTTATGGTTCTTTTTATCTAACACTGAAAGTACATAGTCAAAAGCACCATGTCAAATGACTTGGATTAGTTTCTTTTATCCCTCTCTTTGATGTGATTATGTTCTTTATCTGCATAGTTAGGTTCTTATGTTTATATTGTATTCTTTTTATAAAAATTTTTATTTATTTATTTGTTTTAGTTTTTGATGGACCTTTTTTAATATGTGGTGCTGAGAATTGAACCCACTGAGAATTGAACCCAGTGCCTCACACATTCAAGGCAAGTGCTCTACCTATGAGCCACAGCCACAGCCCTATGTTGTATTCTGTTGTAGCATCCCTCCACCCATGCTTGCTGATTTTACTTGTTTGGTTATATAAAGTAATATGGTTTGAAGACTAAGATGTACCCAGAAATGCCATGACTCCAGTTCTTCCCACCCAGTTTTCACCTTAGTTCTTGCCATTAGTTTCTGATTTATTTTTCTTATATTTCTTTTGCAAAAATAAACCCATTGTATGAATACAAGAAATTTTCTTATATTTAATTAGCTTTTATTTTATTATGTGTTAACTTGAATATATTTTCACATGAATAAATTTTTATAAATTTTCTTTTCCTATTCTTTCACACATAAAGGTAACATGAAGTGTGTGTGTATGTGTGTGTGTGTGTGTGTGTGTGTGTGAGAGAGAGAGAGAGAGAGAGAGAGAGAGAGCACATGTGCAAAAGTGCTTTGCTTTTTTTTTCCCATTTAATAGTATATTTTGGGTGTTATTACATGTCAGTTCATAGAGATTGACCTCATTTTTTTTTAATAGTTTCCAAGTCTCCTTTGGACCTCACGTAGCTTATGTAACCACCAGCATTTAGGTTGTTTCTAGTATTTTGCAACTAAAAAATGTTGCTGCAGTGTATTGTGTAACTTTGTGTACGTGTACATGTGTACACACACATACACACTCATACATTCATAAGGTTGGAGGTGTTTATTTAAGGTAAATTCCTAGAAGTAGAATCACTAGGTCAAAAGTTAAACACAAAAGTGAATTTGAGGAGCCGGGCGCGGTGGTGCACGCCTGTAATCCCAGCACTTTGGGAGGCTGAGGCAGGAGGATCGCGAGTTCAAAGCCAGCCTCAGCAATGGCGAGGCACTTAGCAACTCAGTGAGACCCTGTCTCTAAATAAAATACAATAAAGGGCTGGGGATGTGGCCCAGTGGTTGAGTGCCCCTGAGTTCAATCCCTGGTACCACACACACACACACAAAAAGTGAATTTGATAGATATTGTCATATTCCTGTCCATATGGACTATACCAACTTCAGTTCTCACCAGTAAGGTAATGAGAAGACCCATTTATTTATAGCCTTGTTAATAACTGTGTTATCAAGCATTTTGAGTTTTACTGATCTGAAAGATGAGAATGGTATTGTGGCATAGTTTTAATTTGCTTTTATTTTATTATGTGTTAATTTGAACATATTTTCATATGATTAAATAACCATTTTTAGATTTTTTTTGTAAATTGTCTTTCTGTACTATCAGTGATGCCATTTGTGTATTTATCTTTGTGTAGACAAAAATTTTCATTTCTTTTGCGTTTATGTGGGGAGAAACAGCCAAGTCACACTGTCAATCTGTGTTCATCCTTTTGAGGCACTGCCAGACTATTTTTCAACAACTTGTTAAGTAAGATTCTTTGAAGTACCAAGGTTTTTAATTATGATGAAGTACAAATTACTAGGGTGTTTTGTGGTGGTGGTAGTATTTTGATGTCATATGCAAAAGCTCTTGTCTAATTCAAGTTGACAAAGATTTATGCCTATATTCTAAGAGTTTTATAACTTTACCTCTTAACGTTGGATCTTTCATCTATTTTGACATAAATTTTGCATGAGGTATGAAGTGGTCATCTAGCTTCAGTCTTTCACCAGTTATCCCATCACCATTTGTTGAAATTGTCCCATTACCCTTTGTTGTTAAAAAGAAATTATTCATAAATGTATGGGTTTACCATTTGTTTTTTGAATTTGCTTCTAAGTTTTTAACTTTTGACCAATAAAGATTTCCTTATACATGAATAAATCTGTCAGTCTCTCTTATTTGGATTCTGAGTCAAAAGAAGTCTTTTCCTATACTTAGGTTATAGAAGAATTTATACATGTTTTTTCTTTAACAAGAATATCTTTTCCCCCCCAAATGCCTATTGTTTTAGAACCATTTTTTTAATATTACTTTTAAAGTTCTGAGTATTGAACCCAGGGCCTTGCGCATGCTAAAAATGTGCTCTACCACTAGCTTTAGAACCACTTATTAAATGTTCATTTTGATCATTGATTTTATGTACTACTTAGATGATACACTAAATTTTCATGTAACTATTTCTGGATTTTTTTAGTTTGTTCCATTGATCTGTTTATGTACCAGTACCATACTTTATTTATTTATTTATTTTGTGGTAGTGGTAACTGAACCCAGAGCCTCTCACATACTAAGCAAGCACGTTTCCACTGAGCTACATCCCCAGCTCCCTATACTTTTAAATTGAAAGTTTAATTTTGTACTAGTTCAGATTGACATATAGTTGTGAGAAATATTAGAGATTCCTTGTGTCCTTTGCCCAGTTTTCCCTCATGGTAACATCTTGCAAAACTGTAGTCCAATATCAAAACCAGGATGTTAACATTTACAATAATCAGATTTTTTCCCATTTTCTTGAACTCATTTTTTTTTTTTTTTGGTGTGTGTATGTGTTCTATGCCATTCTATAACATGTAGGTTCCTGTGCTCACCAACACATGGAGCATGCAGCACAGTCTTATCACACCAGGGTTACTCACATTGCCTTTTTATAACCACACCCACCTCCTCTCTCTCACACCCTCTGCCAGCCACTAATTTGTTCTCCATTTCTGAAATTTCATCATTTTAATAGTATTACAATAGTATTTTAATAGTATTATAAAAGGCAAATTGTACAGTGTGTAACCTTTGGGGATTGGCTTCCCCCTCCTTTTCTCAACATGTCTTAGAAATTCATATAAGTTGTTGTATAGTTCATTCATGGTTAAGTCCCAAGCTTGTCTACTTGCTTCTGCTAATTGAAATATTGTTGTAACAGAAGCAGGTCAAAAGGTAACCTCATAAATACTATTTCACACACATTCATCTTGTGTGTGAATTTGTTTAATCATTCACCTGTTGAAGGACAGCAGGGATGTTTCTAGTTTTTTCACTTATAAATCTGCTATGATAATTTATATACAGGATTTTTCTAGAATAAATGCCCATGAGAGTTATTGCTGAGTTGGGTGATAATTGCATGTTTCATTGTATAAGAAACTGCCAAACTGTTTTTTTTTTTTTTTTTGGTACCAGGGATTGAACTCAGGGGCACTACGACCACTGGGCCACATCCCCAGCCCTTTTTTTTTTTGTATTTTTTTATTAGAGACGGGGTCTCACTGCGTTGCTAAGTGCCTCGCCATTGCTGAGGCTGGCTTTGAACTCGCGATCCTCCTGCCTCAGCCTCCCAAAGTGCTGGGATTACAGGCGTGCGCCACCGCGCCCGGCTCAAACTGTTTTTAATTATAGAAGTTTTTTAGTATATTTTCATATCTGGTGGGCAAATATTCCCTGGTTGCTTTTGTTTTTAGGTATTTTTCAAGCTTGGATGGGGAGAAACAATAGCATTATACCAACGACATGTTTTTATCTAATTTATGCTCTTTATTAAATCACAAATAGACAATCAAATAGTATTTCCTCTGCTTTTCCAACTTCTACTATGACTAGGTTTAGTGTGATTTACCTTGGCAAATTATCATCTTAGTATGCTGCACAGTTTGTACCTTTTCTGAATTTTCCAATTATTATTTTTAAGAAACCAATGTTATGGAATTATTCCTCTTCTGTTCCTTTTTTAATCTATTTGAAACAATGGAATTTTCATGTATATCAATGATTCTCAAACTTCAGTGGGTGACAGAAGCACTTGCTTGTTTAAAACACAGATGACTAGGCCCCACCCCTACAGATTCCAACTCAGCAGGCCTGGGATGGGACCGATTACATTTCTACAATTCCAGGCCAGGCTGTGGCTGCTGGTCTGGGGACCACACTTGAAAAATCACTAGTCTGTATTAATGGAAAGGAACACAGATATATATCTTAGGGAAGATTACTGGGCATTATGATTGAAGTTTTTTTTTTTTTTTTTCTGGTACTGGGGATTGAACTCAAGGGCACTTGACCACTGGGCCACATCCCCAGCCCCTTTTGTATTTTATTAGAGACAGGGTCTCAGTGAGTGGCTAAGTGCCTCGACATTGCTGAGGGTGCTTTGAACTTGCGATCCTCCTGCCTTAGCCTCCTCAGTGCTGGGATTATAGGCGCGCACCACCGCGCCCGGCTCATGATTGAAGTTCTATTGATGTTTATAAGATAAGTATCATCATGTCTATTGCATGACAAGTAAAATTGATATTTAAATCATAGTTCTGAAAGGAGATAGAAAACCCCAGTTTTATGTCTTCTATTTATTGAACCCTTCATTTTATTCATCACATTTCTTATTTTTAACTGTATTTTCAAGGCAGGGAAAGGGAGTATCTTATATAAAAACAACTTTTAAGGAACGTAAAATATATTGTCTAAGATCCTATAGTTAAATATATTTTCTAAGATCTTATATTTGATAAACAAAAAGCCCTTGACTTCAGAATTCATTGAATAACCTTTGCAGCTCTGTGCCTCTGTTCTGCACATAATTAACTGTAGTGGAACTGAGAGTTAAATCTGAAATTTAATTTTATAAACTTAATAATGGCTTTTATAGTTGCTAATGACAACTTGGTTGCCTTGAAATAATAAAGCCTTTGGTTGAATTAGTATTTTTTTAGGTATTCATCTTGTCCCATGATAATCGTGTTACCTCATCACAGATTGTATGCATATCTTGACTGAACTGAAACTATATCAGTAAATTAATCCCGTTTATTGCAGAATTGACAGGGAGTTGCTTAGTGACTAGTGTCAGAGCCTCATATGTCACATGAGACTTAATTGGAAACTGACCTTGGTAACCTGATGTCTTATTTCCACCTAAATCTACTCTGGTATGTGAGATAAATACTATTATTTAAAGATCTTGAAAATGTGTGTGCTTATTTTGCCCATTTTGTAGTTAATTAAGGTGATACCTGTATTGAAGTTTGTGGTTTATCAATAGTTAAAATTGAGAACATAGAAGGAAAATTTGAAAAATCTTGGTTTCCAAGCAACTGAACACTTATCATCTGATGTGTGTACCACTTGCTTAATGTTAAGATGCCTGAAGTATAAATAATTGATTGAGCAGGGACTACAACAGCTATTATAGGCAGCCAAATTCTAAGCTCCTTGACCTGAGCTCATTATGATCAGGTTAGTGAATAGGGTGGCTGAATTCACCAAGGAGCCCCAGATGCATATCTGGCATGTATACATTCTGAACATTCCTTCATTAACACAAGAGATCTGGGGGGACACCTCACATCCAAACCGTAATGATGCCTCTTTAATTCTTTTGCATTTAAGGCTTTGTGCTGGCTGTTTTAGGATGCCTTCCTTGATTTGTGTTCCCCAACCAGCTACTACCATGTCATCTCATGTCAGCTAAGCTGACTCTTCTCTCCTTGTCCACTTATTGAAGTTATCATTTAGGTTCTTAGAGTAGAGGGTCTGTATTTATTCCTCTCTATCCTTTTTGCCTTTGCCCTTCTTGCTGTTAATCTTAATTCCAGATATTAATTCCTGATTTGGTGTCTCCCTGTTATTTTTTTATTTCTTTACTTCCCTCCCTACTTTATTATAAAAGCACTTAAGCATAGATTATGGGAAGAATTATTTTTGCCAAAACTTGAGTAAGTATATCACAAACATCTTTACACTTTCTGCCTTAATACATAATTGTGCATCTCTGAAACTGACGGTTTTCTACATAGCCTCAATGTAGTTTTCACAACTCAGCTCTGTCCTCTTAAAACAAGAATGATGATACTATCTTCATCAAGTAAATAAACTTGTGGCTAAGAAGAGACCAAGGCCAGTCTTCTTAAGAGCCTTTCAGAGAAGTCTCCCTCCTTCTTCATCACCCATAGTTATTCTTGCAGACTTAGGGATTTCTACAGGGGCAACAAGGTCTTCTGTCCTCAGAGCACCCACATTCAGATTCTTGATTTGTTTTGTATGAAAATTATAAAGACAAAGATAAATTTGTGCCAACATTATAACCCATTCATTGCTTTCTCCTTTTCTGTCCAATCTCATGTTTACATTCCCATGCAATTTTATTTTTAGCTTATGTTTGATCTTTGTAATAAGACATGGATTGCATAATTTTTGTAGTGATATGCTTTGACATTACAAGGGTGATAGTTCAATATTATCCTGCATGCTTTGAAATATCAACTAGAAGCTTTTGGATTTTATAACCTTCTACTAAGCACTTATTTTGAGGTCCAGAGTGTTTCTCTTATGTGTTAAATGACTATTTATTATTTCACACAATTCATAACAAATCTTTTAGCTATTCATCTATCTATAAGCCTCATAGGTACCTAAGAGTGACTACATTAAGATGGGAAAAATAGGTAGAAGCTTATGGAAGGTATTATAAATCAGTTTTAGGAAATGTATTACTCATAAGCATTTGGTTGGGGGACAGATAAGTGGCAAATTAATGTCTTATTACAATCATTACAATCAGTCTGAGGATTGGTAGTAGTACTTTTTAGTATTACCAATCTTTTTGTTATTGTTCCTTTTTTTTTCTGTGACTGCTTAATATGTTGTCCTCTATCTACTGCAAAAATAGAAGCACATTACTAAATCTGTGGAAGGTTTCCTATGACGTAGTCATATGTCACCAGTAAGTATTTCTGCTCCAAATTAAGGAAACAAATGGGACACAGATCCATTCTTCCTTTGCAAAACCCATTTACTTTGGATTCATTCTAAGAGGTAACATTTTAACTAGGGTCTTGCTTATGTATTTCTAATTGGCAACTTGGCATGATACATGTGCATTCATGTATTTCAATCTCCTAAACCTTTTGTGTTACTAAAAACAATCAAAACCCTCATATGATCAGGATTCTGCTAGGATGTATAATGCCAAAAAAATGTTGCCTCCTTGCTTACAATAGTAAAACCCTAGATGGTCTACAAAATTGCAACTTTTCTGGAATGCTCAAAGAACTTAGGTTGCAGGACAGTCAACTACCTGAAATCTAAGGAGAAATATGAGCCTCCAAGTAGACAGGATGAGATACGTACCTGGAGCAGATGGTGGATGTCATATCAACTGATAAGAAAAAAATTCAGCTACATTTTAAAGTACTGAAAGCTGAATGACAACATGGAAACAGCAGTGTGAGAATTTAGTCATGGGTGTGCAGGCCACAGACTTTACCAGGTGCTCAAGGGCTGAGCTGGTGGCAAGGCAAGTGACTGAAGTATGCCTTTCTTGTGAACAGGACTTGGGGAAGTGAGCAGAAACTGCTGTAAGAAAGGCACAAAGCCATTCTGGGACTGCCCCCGCCCCATCCCAACTTTGGAGCAAAAGCCTTAGGTTCCTGGGGGAAGAGTATGCAACTGTGGGCTTGGGACACAGGGAGGGCCTGCTGCAGCAGGGGAAAGGAATAGGCAAGTCCCTCTATCTCTGAAGGAGGATATATTACCAACCCTGACTATTAGAGCTCCCTAATATTGGAGGAGGGGAAAGATCATTGGGAAGGCCCCACCCCCAACCCTTCCCACACAAATACTGTGTAAGACTGAGTTGAACCAGGATAAGAGAATACCTTCTGTACACTTACTGGACTAGCAAGCATGGAGTGAGAGTAGAGACTGCCTACTGCTAGGTGAGGGGGAAGAACATGGAGGGAGGCCCTTTGTGAGGTGCAGGCATAAAGGGAGGACCTAAGCTGAGAATAGAACAGAAGTTGAGGAAAACACTCTGGCAAGCCAGTCCCACTCTAAGCATGGGGTAACATTAAAGCCATACAAAATCCTGGGATGAGCAGAGGGTAATACCCATAGCAACAGTAAACCCCAATTTCAGCTCTCAACTCCCGGCTAGATTCAGTCAATTCCATAGAGAAGATGAGCAGAAGATGACACATGTTCATTTCTGGGCACTAATACTGTTTGTGTCAGTGTGCACAGGATGTCTGGCTTTCAGCCCCAAATTACCAAGACATCCAAAGAAGCAAAACCACCATACATAGAGGAGCAAAGTGGTCAATAGAACCAGACTCAGAGGTTAGAACTAGAAGAGAACTTTAAATAACTGTGATCCATATGTTAAAGGTTCTAGTGGGAAAAGGGGATAATATTTTTGAACAGATGGGGAATTTCAGTAGAGAAGTGAAAATTATAAAATGAAATAAATTAAAAATACTAGGAATGAAAAATAGTAACAGAGAAGAATGATGTCTTTTACAATAGCCAAGGAAATAATAAGAGCACTTGAACACAAGTAAATAAAAAACTTTCCATGTTGAAACACCATGGATAAAATAGGGGGGAACCAAAGCCAGAAATATTAGATCCTCTAGGAGCTTTGAGACAATATCAAATATTTCTCTCTCTCTCTGTATATATATGTGTGTGTGTGTGTGTGTGTGTGTGTGTGTGTGTGTATGTATATATGTGTGTGTGTGTGTGTGTGTGTTCATATATATATATATGATCCCAGGATGAGAAGAAACGAAAGGGACAGAAAAATATTTAATGAGATAATGGCACAGAATTTTCCAGAATTAATATCAGCAAGTAACAGGTCAAAAATCAGTAGACAGTGAATGGGATGACTAGAACACACATACCATATTCAAACTAAAAAACAAACCAACCAAAGAAACAAACTGCCCCCCTCCAAAAAAAAAAATAAAAATAAAAACCTCAAAGGCAGCCAGAGGGGACAAAGATATTGTAGTAGAAACGAACCAAAGCAGATTTCTCATCACAATTTAGGCAAGCCAAAAATGCAAAACATAAATTGAAAATCCTGTGTCCAGCAAAAATATCTTCTAAAATGAAAGAAACAACAACAGCAAATCAATGTCCTTATTACTCTTCATTTCACTGATGACTTTAAATGTCTATGGAAATGCAGGTAAGAGCCACATTGAACTCTACTATTATGATAAACCAACTATTGTGTCTCAACTCCTGGTTGCCTGTGACTTTTTGAGATTTATCTGATCTTAGTTCACTGTTGTAGCTTTGATTGTTTATAAGGTAGAGTGCTTGGTGTCTGTGTTAATTCTCAAGAAAAAAGGAACCAGTAGGATGATTAGGGAAGTGTGTACAGATACCAAGAAATTTATTTTAAGAAGTTGGCTCATGTGCTTTTGGGGACGACAAGTCCAAAATCCATAGGAACTGGTCAGGATGGAAAATCTAAGGCAGGAGTTGATGCTGCAATCTTGAGACAGAATTTCTTTAGGGAAATATTAGTGTGCTTTCAAGTTCTTTCAGCTGATTCCATGAGCCCCATCCACATTACTGAGAATAATCTCCTTGACATAAAGTCAAAAACTGCATCTAAGTGTTATTACCCACACCTCCACAGCAATATCTGTGTGAGTGCTTGATTGACTAACTGGTACTGTCACCTATTCAAGAAGACACATAAAGCTAACCCTCACAGGAGCCATTCATTATTGGACACGTGGGAAGATTGAAAACAGACTCTTAGCAAAATAGTGGAATCACAGTGGTGAACTACATCATGATCATTTGTATTTTTAGAGAGGCAGTGAGGATGGTCTAAGACCAAAGATGCATATTAAATAAACTTTCTGCCTCAAGACCATTGTTATGCTGAAAGTCTCATAACTTCCTTATTGATCTAGAGAGAAAAAAATGATGTGACTCTTAAGGATTTATGTGGAAAGGTCTCAAGGACCACTTATTTGTAAGAACTGGAGATAAGGCTTAATAAGTTTGAATGCTAGTCATTAAGTATGCTTTCTCATGTAATGTTTGCTTTTTTTATTAGTTTAATGTCTAGAACCACTTAAATATATTTTAAAGATTTTAGTCCAAGAACTGTCCTGTCATGAGCCATATTGATACAAGACATCGAGAGCTTGCACTTCACTATGACTCCATCTGCAAGTGAACAAGTAGGCTGGGATTTCATAGGAAAAAGGGACTTAAGTCATTGTAGTACAGTATTGTTGCATGTGTTGGAGGGAGATTAGGCTAAATGATGACACTGAGACTTTATTTGAATATATGCATGTAACAGGGTACATAGTTCAAAAATAGACATTCAAAGCACAGTAAAATTTAAATTGTAAACAAAATTATAGATGTAAGGAAGTCGTTAAGAGTGTGTGCTTTCTAGCACAGACCTGAACTTATAACAATAAAAATCAGCTTGTTAAAAGAGAACTGTTGAAAGTCATATCCTTGTAGAATATAATGGTATTTTTTCAGTTCTGGTGATATGTACAGCCTAAAATGAGGATCTTTTTGTCTTTCCCCAAACCATTATTATGCTGAATATGTCTTATAATCACTTATTAAACTAGAGAGAAAGAACAATGTGACTTTTAAGGATTTGTATGGAAAGGATCTCCAAGACGACTTATTATCTGGGATCTAGAATTTAGAAAATAACTTAGTATTTGTGACTAGTTCAAAGATTGCTGCCTAAAGCCAGTTTTATTATGTAACAGAATTCATTTGAGAGATGATTGATAGTGTCTCTATTATTTTAATGTATTTAATTTAATTATTTTAATGTATTTAAAGGTGTATTGCATAGTTTAGCATGGTAACAGCAGATTTTCTATCAGGTTAAACTTAGCTTTCTGCTTCTTGAACTCACCAAATTCATCTGTTCCAGTCTCAGTCTACTTGTGAATTCAAATACCTCTGAACATGTTTTGAACTTGTTACGCTGATTATGTAAAGTGTTACTAAGATCATTTGTATTATTTAGGTCTTTCTGCTATTAAAGTAGTACTGTATTAGTCAGCTTTGTATCACTATAATGAACTACCCAAGGCAATTAACGTAGAAAAGGTGTTTTTGGCTCATGATTTTTGAGGTTCCAGTCCAAGATCGAGCAGCCCCATTGTTTTGAGCCTTTGGGGAGGACAGTATATAACAGCAAGAGCATTGTGGCAGAGCAAAACTTCTCATCTCATGAACCAGGAAGAAGAGAGAAGCAAGGAGAGACTGGCGTCCTAAAATCTCCTTTGAGAGCATGCTTATAGTGACCTGAGGACCTCTCACTGAGTCTCACCTTACAAATGTTCCACCACTCCCCAAAGTACCACCCTGGAGACAAAGCCTTTAATACATAGGACTTTGAGGAACATTCAAAATCCAACCAATAGCATGTTACCAAGATTATCTAGTTCTATCTATTGAGCTTGGTTTTATGGAAGACTCATCAGCACTAGAGGTCAGCATTTTTTCATTGAAATTTTCGATCAGTAAAATCACCTTTTTTATCATAATATTATTTTATTTTATTTAAAAAAATTTATTCTAATTTGTTATACACATTTGCAGAGTGCATTTCATTTCATATTACATATAAAGAGCACAAATTTTCGAGTTGCTGGTTTAATATAAAGTATTTTTACAACAATTGTGTCTTCATACATGTATTTAGGGTAATCATGGATAACTCAGTCTGACATTATTCCTATTCCCTTACCCCCCCCACCCTCCCCCCATTTGTTCTACTTAAAGCTCTTTCATTCCTCTCATTCCCTCTCTCTTGCCTTTATAAGTTAGTATCTTCATATCAAAGAGATCATTTGACCTTTGTTTTTTTGGGATTGGCTAACTTCACTTAGCATTATTTTCTCCAACTCCATCCATTTACCTGTAAATGCCATGATTTTATTCTCTTTTAGTGCTGAGTAGTGTTCCATTGTGTATATATATACCAAAGTTTCCCTATCCATTCTTCTGCTGATGGGCATTGGGGTTGGTTCCACAATTTAGCTATTGTGAGTTGTGCTGCTATAAACATTGATGTGGCTGTGTCCCTGTAGTAAGCTGTTTTTAAGTCCTTTGGGAATAGGCCAAAGAGTTGGATAGCTGGGTCAAATGGTGGTTCCATTCCCAGTTTTCCAAGGAATCTCCATACTGCTTTCCAGATTGCCTTCACCAATTTGCAGTTCCACCAGCAATATAAGAGTGTGCCTTTTCCCCCATTTGCTCACTAGCATTTATTGTTGTTTGTTTTTTTGATAGCTGCCAATCTGACTGGAGTAAGGTGAAATCTTAGAGTTGTTTTTTTTTTTTTTTTTTTTTTTTTTTGGTACTGGGGATTGAACTCAGCGGCACTCGACCACTGGGCCACATCCCCAGCCCTTTTTTTGTATTTTATTAGAGACAGGGTCTCACTGAGTTGCTAAGTGCCTTGCCATTGCTGAGGCTGGCTTTGAACTCACGATCCTCCTGCCTCAGCCTCCCAAAGTGCTGGGATTACAGGCGTGCGCCACCACGCCCGGCTTCTTAGAGTTGTTTTGATTTGCATTTCTCTAATCGCTAGAGATGTTGAACATTTTTTCATATATTTGTTGATTGTTTGTATATCATCTTCTGAGAAGTGTCTGCTTAGTTCCTTGGCCCATTTATTGATTGGATTATTTGGTTTTTTGGTGTTAAGGCTTTTAAGAGCTTTATAAATCCTTGATATGCTTGTGATAAAGATTTGCTCCCATTCTGTAGGTCCTCTATTCACCTCATTGATTGTTTCTTTTGCTGAGAAGAAGCTTTTTAGTTTGAATCCATCCCATTTATTGATTCTTGTTTTGAGTTCTTGTGCTATAGGGGTCTTATTGAGGAAGTTGGAGCCTAAACCAACATGAAGGAGATTTGGGCCTACTTTTTCTTCTATTAGGTGCAAGGTCTCCAGTTTAATTCCTAGGTCCTTGATCCACTTTGAGTTAAATTTTGTGCATGGTGAGAGAAAGAGATTTAATTTCATTTTATTACATGAGGATTTCCAGTTTTCCCAACACCATTTGTTGAAGAGGCTGTCTTTTCTCCAGTGAACATTTTTGGCATCTTTATCTAATATAAGATAACTGTAGGTGTGTGGGTTTGTCTCTGAGTCTTCTATTCTCTACCATTGGTCAACTGGTCTATTTTGATGCCAATACCATGCTGTTTTTGTTACTATTGCTTTGTAGTACAATTTAAGGTCTGGAATAGTAATGCCATCTGCTTCATTCTTCTTGCTAAGAATCGCTTTTGCTATTCTGGGTCTCTTATTTTTCCAGATGAATTTTATGATTTCTATTTCTGTGAGGAATGATGTTGGGATTTTGATTGGTATTGCTTTTTTTTTTTTTTTTTTTCTTTTTTTTTTTAAGTTGTAGATGGACACAATACCTTTATTTTATTTATTTATTTTTCTTTGATGCTGAGGATTGAACCC
Organism: Tamias sibiricus; assembly: GCA_025594165.1. Classification (NCBI taxonomy): domain Eukaryota; kingdom Metazoa; phylum Chordata; class Mammalia; order Rodentia; family Sciuridae; genus Tamias; species Tamias sibiricus. The sequence continues at coordinate 166,294,961 of CM046657.1, forward strand.
AGTGCCTTGTATGTGCTAGGTGAGTGCTCTACCACTGAGCCACAAACCCAGCCCCTAAAATTGCCTTTTGAATGTGATTTTCTATTGTATTTGGTATTCAATATGGATTGCTTTGGTTAATTGTTGAAAATATGCAGATCAGGATAGAAATTGGGTGAAAGTATAACATTGGTTATAAGAGAAATAACATAGTCTTTAACAGGGGAAATGTATAAATTATGATCAGAAGAGAAAAGAAGGTAAAAATCTATTGTTAAAAAATAACAGGGGCTGGGATTGTGGCTCAGCGGGTAGAGCGCTCGCCTAGCACGTGGGCGACCCGGGATCGATCCTCAGCACCACGTACAAATAAAACTCATTGAATAAAACACATTGTGTCCAACTAAAGCAAATAAATAAAAATATTAAAAAAAAATTACAGATGGTTGGGGCTGTAGCTCTGTGGTTGAGTGCTTGCCTAGCATGTGTGAAGCACTGGGTTTGATCCTCAGCACCACATAAAAATAAACAAATAAAATAAAGGTGTTGTGTCCATCTACAACTAAAAAAATATTTAAAGAAAAATAGCAGAAATCATGAGTACATTTGGTGCTCAGATCTAGTTTCCAATACCATTCTCCAGTAAAGGGATCCAGGGCACCTTGGGGAAATGGCTGATTCTAGGACTAGGAACAGGAAGCATGCAAGATGAGTCTGAGCATTTTGTAGTGCTAGAACTTAAGAAGTCACTCAAAAACATAAAACATTTTGATGTGAACGTGTCAGGGGATGCAGGAACCAGCTCAAAGAGCTCAAATATCTGACATGTGTGTGGAAGAAATTTGCTCCCAAAATGTTGGCTCTGTCTTCGCCTCATTGATTGTTTCTTTTGCTGAGAATAAGCTTTTTAGTTTGAGTTCATCTCATTTATTAATTCTTGATTTTATTTCTTGCGCTTTAGGAGTCTTGGTAAGGAAGTTGGGGCTTAATCCAATGTGATGAAGATTTGGGCTACTTTTTCCTCTATTAGGCACAGGGTCTCTGGTCTAATTCATAGTTCCTTGATCCAATTTGAGTTGAGTTTTGTGCGTGGTGAGAGATAGGGGTTTATTTTCCTTTTGCTGCATATGTATTTCTAGTTCTCCCAGCGCCATTTGTTGAAGAGGCTGTCTTTTCTCCAATGTACATTTTTGGCGCCTTTGTCTAGTATGAGATAACTATATTTATGTGGGTTTGTCTCTGTGTCTTCTATTCTGTACCATTGGTCTACATGTCTATTTGGGGGCCAATACCATGCCATTTTTGTTACTATGCTTTGTAGTATAGTTTAAGGTCTGGTATTGTGATGCCTCTTCCTTCACACTTCTTGCTAAGGATGTCTTTGGCTATTCTGGGTTTCTTATTTTTCTAAATGAATTTCAGGATTGCTTTTTCTGTTTCTATAAGGAATGACATTGGGATTTTGATTGGAATCACATTGAATCTGTATAGCACTTTGGATAGTATCGCCATTTTGACAATATTAATTTTGCCTAAGAGCATGTACATCAGATAGAGCAGGATATATAAAGAACCCAGAAAAATTAACACCAAAAACAACAAACAACCCAATCAATACATGGGCTAAGGAGTTGAACAGACACTTCTCAGAAGACATACATTCAGTCAACAAATATATGAAAAAATGTTCAATAAGTCTAGTAATTAGAGAAATGCAAATCAAAACTACTCTAAGATTTCATCTCATGCCAGGCAGTTATCAAGAATACAGACAACAATAAATGTTGGTGAGGATGTGGGGAAAAAGGTACACTCATACATTGCTGGTGGGACTGCAGATTGGTGCAACCAATTTGGAAAGCAGTATGGAGATTCCTTAGAAAACTTGGAATGGAACCACTATTTGATCCAGTTATCCCACTACTTGGTGTATACCCAAAGGCTTAAAATCAGCATACTATAGTAAACCACCCACATCAATGTTTATAGGGCCTCAATTCACAATAGCTAAACTGTGGAACCAATCTAGATGCCCTTCGATAGATGAATGGATAAAGAAACTGTGATACATATACACAATGGAATATTACTCAGCATTAAAATAGAATAAAATTATGGCATTGGCAGGTAAATGGATGGAATTGGAGAATATCATGCTAAGCAAAGTAAACCAATCCCAAAAAACCAAAGGTGGAATGTTCTCTCTGATAAGTGGATGCTGATCCATAATGGGGGTGGGGGAGTGGGAAAAATGGAGGAACTGTGATTGGGCAAAGGGGAGGTGGGAAGGGGAGAGGGCTTGGGGGCAGGAAAGATGGTGGAATGAGATGGGCATCATTAACCTAGGTACATGTATGACTTCACATATGGTACAACGCTACATCATGTACAACCAGAGAAATGAAAAGTTGTGCTGCAGTTGTGTACAATGAAACAAAATGCATTCTGCTGTCATGTGTACCTAATTAAAAGAAATTAATAAAGAGCTCAAACAGAATAATTTGAGCAACAGAATAAATGAAATAGTATTGCATCAAAACTTTCAAATATCCATGAACTGATGCTGATATAAGTAAATGATCGAATACTTCAGTAAATGGAGAAGAGACAAGTTTTCTGTGCAGAATAATTCCAAATGACTTATGCACTCTTTCCTAAAAGAAAGGGAGTATGACTCCGCACTTGTTAGGTGTGTGCTGCTCATAGAGACTTCTGCTAAAGAGTACAGCACGGAAAAGGGGCAGGGAACAGGAGAAAGAGTAGCTTCCTGGTGAGAAACCTGGAAAGCACTGCCCAGCCAGCTGATCTAGGTCTATATCAATAATGATAAATTGTGTTGACATTTGTAACTTTTATACTACTAAACCCACAACCCCTGGTCATGAGGAAAACAAAAGGCAAACTCCAGTGACAGCATATAATACCCTTGACCAAGTGTACCTTAAATTGTGAAGGTCATTAAAACAAAGAAAAGTGAGAACGATCACAGCCAAGAGGAGCCTAAGGAGATATGATAAATAAATATAACATGGAGCCCTAATGGGATCCTGGAGCAGAAGAAAAACAGGTAAAACAACAAAAGAAGCAAGTATAAATAAGCTCTACACTTTAACTAATAATGTCTCAATATTGGCTCATTAATTGTACCAAATGTGCTATACTAATGAAAAATGGAGTCAAAGGGGACACAAATATCCTGGAGCCCACTGCACTGGCCCTCTTGTGGAGCGTCCTTAACTGTGGTGTAGCAGGCCCTACCTGGTCTGGCTACTTCTAATTCCATTTCTGAGCCACTGCCTCCCTAGCACTCCTCCAGCCACACTGGTTTTGTTGCTGTTCTTTAACTTGTCAAGGCTGTTCCTGATTTTCCTTTGCTGCTTTACCTGCCTGGAGCTCCACAGGTATTGTTCAGTTCACTCTAGTCTTTTGGCAAATACCACCTCATTAGAAGGGTCTTTTTCTAACTGTCCTGCTTAAAATGGAATCTCCTACAGGCTACAGCCACCAAGCTTTTGTTCTTTCTCTTCATAATAGTATTTTATGAAATCATTTATATTTTTACTTTTCTATCCGTTCTACTAGAAATTAGGTCCCAAGAGACCAGGGACTTTGTTAGTCTTGTTTACTCTAATATCTATAGCAACTCCTGTCACGTGGTAGGTAGGCAGTGGGTACATATCATAAGAATTCTTCAGTTCTGCTTCCTTCCTTTATTCTACATGCTTACAGCCCATTCTCTTTGCCTCTCAAAAAGTTGTCCTCTGTTATGCGTTAGCATTTTGTATGTATGAGACTTTGTTTTCCTTCTACATTGCTAACACTGAAGTGGTTGTGCTTCTTTGATTTATCTCTGTACCCCACAATGTCTAGTTCACTGGCTGGCAGGAAATTACATAATGGCATTTATGGGATAAATATTTGTGTCTGCTTTGCATCTGTCCTTTAACTGCTGTCAGCATTCCCCAGTGAAAGGCCTCAGGCACTGCATAAAACGCTGGATGCCTCAGCCTTTGTTCAGGGGACTTCTTCAGGACTTACCTCCCTGTCTCTTTTGGAACTTCATGCTGCACCTCTCTTGATTCTGACTTGCTTGACTTCTGTGTTGGTTTCCTCTGCATCACATGTCCTCTTTACAGTTGTTTTTCTGTTAAATATTTTCTAAGGCCCTGGCCTAGAAACCTTGCAGGATGCCCCCTCACTTGTCCAGTAATTGTGGTTATGAAGCACCAGGCTCCTGTGGCCAGCCAAGCCTAAACAGATGTTAGCACAGCTGTCAAGGGAGGGAGTGTAACCTCCAGAATGTACACTGTGGCTTGCATGAGGCAGGCTGTCTAACAGCACACGGATGCCCTCCTCCACCTTTCCTAGATCCTCACATTTACTAAGAATAACAGGCAAATTGCCAGGTACTGCGGGCATTTAGATAAATACAATACAAAAATGTTGAAGAACTCATACTACAAGCAAATGGTCCTCATAATGTGAATCATTATTCACTGTGGAAAGCCAGGACATCCTCTTAGTAGATTTAGTCCACTTAGTAGATTTCACCTGAATGAATTGTAGACATAGTGATTACCAAGAAGTAAACAGACATCTGCATCCCAGCCTCCCAAAACCTGACTCCCTACCCCACACCTGCCTCCAAAAGCAGTGGCAAATTTTACATTTTTAAATTAGCTCCTTCTATGGAGAAGGGGGTATACTTTGCAGAGTGGAGACTCTGAAAGCTTTGTGTGACCAGAGACTTAGAAAACGAGTTACTATTAATGATCAGTGCATCTTGGTAGGTGTGTCATGCTACATGTTTTCTGCCATCTATTGTTTATTTTTTTGCTTTCACTTTATGCTATGGGGTGACAAATTCTTTTTGAGGTTTCTGAAGGAAAAGTGACCAGTGGATTAAGATTCCCGAACACTTGTCTTCTCTATTTTAGGTTGAATTTCGATAGGGAGATTCATTCCAGAAGTTCAGTGAATTTGATACTGTGTTTTTTCATAATCTTAGGACCCAGGCATTTTAGAGAACATTTAGGAACACAAGAAGTGCCCCTTCATCCAAGAAGCCCTCTGTAGTTAAAGCTACCCCTGTGTTTTAAGAATGCTCTTAGGACTGCAAGGTGTCAAAGTTGGTTCATAATAATTTTTGCAATTGTGGAAAGCGGCTTCAGTGTAACATAAATGCATTTTTTTGTTTAAGCTGAGAATTACCCTTGTGCAAGACCCTGAATTCTGTTCAGCTCATTCTTTTCCTAGATGATTTCTTTATTGGGATAATTACTTATTTCCAATTTATAATCTTAGTTCTTAATTCCCCAGGGACCATAATCTTTTTATAAAATACAAAAATGGAAACTTTGACTTTTAAAAGTTTTTTCCTCTCCTCATATCTTTAGCAGAGAAACAAACCTCCATTTCTTTTGGTATCTCACTTTTTCAGTTCTCATTTAGTTAATGAGAGAACTGTTTTCTCCAGCAACTTCTGGTAGAATAGAGCTGGAGCTTGAACAGTCCACTTAAAAGTCCCTCTTCACTGAGACAAAATTAAAGCCATTCGGATAGGGAAGTCAGCATCTCCCTTTCTTTCCTTTGAATATTTTCTAGGATTTATGAATATCCTTGTTTAGGTGCAAAGGGACAAGACTTTAAACTGCTTGGAAGTTACTAGCATTTTATCATAAATTGATTAGATTTATTATCTGCATCCACTGGGCGCTGATGCAGCGACATTCTGATGAAGAAGGACACAAAAGTGTGATTTGGGGCTGTATAATCATGCTTAGTGAGGATGGTCTGCTGGGAAGATACTCAATTCCTTATTCAGTGATGATGAGCACCCACCCTGTGCCAGGTACTATCTTGGGTCCTGAGCATACACAGTGAAGAACCCCACCCCCTAATCTCATGGAACTTTTATACCAGAGGAGGCTAGGTCTGGGAGAATACCTTACATTTCTTCATGTGGCCCTAGACTCATGCTGTTCCTCTTGTTAGCAGTTTTGCATTGGGATATGAGTTATTCTAGTAGACACACTCCATTAAATAGAGTTGGAGACTGTGAAAGTTTTTGCAAGTGGAATCATGTCCAGATACTTTTTGATTTTCTTTATTCCCTGCTCTAGTCATTGCTTAATAGCTTCTTGCCACACTTTTGACCTTTGTCTTCAAGACCTAAATTGCCCTTTAAATTCCATTCAGATGCAATGTAATTCCACTTATATTCTATTTGTCATTCAGAAAACATTACTGCTATTACCAATAAAACACTGTTTGCCTCTTTAAATTTGTTGAACAAATAATAGAAAATTGGTTTTAATATATTGCTTAGAAAATGTACTTAGAACATTTGTTGATAACCTTTGTTTTTTGAGAGTAGTTTACAGATGAGTCCCTATATAATTCGTTTTCTCTGGGTTTATCACATTTTAAGCCTGTTCTCAGTTTGTTTGCATATGACTCCTATTCGTGAACAGAAACTCATAGTTTATTAAACATATGAAATAAGACTAATTTTAAATTCTACCAATAAAACTGAGTTTCTTTATCTTTAATTTGATGTTCTTTCTCTTTACAAAAAACAATGGTATTTGCAATTAAAGAAGATTTTTACACTAACACAATTGGAATTTTATTTAAAAATACAAACTTGTGCTAGTCTAGTCTGGATTGTTAGACTTCCTCTTTCTGGAATATCACATTTCACATTGTCATTATTTCATTTGAACTTTCAAATTAATGGTTTTATATGCTTTGGCAGTTGTTATAAGGTGCTACCTCTTTCATATAAACAGCCTGATGTTCTTTGAGGGTTTGTCTTTTTTTTTTTAATATATAATTTTATTTTTATAAGTTTTAATATGTACAACTCATAGTGCATATATTTAGTATCTTTTTACATACAACTGTTTGTATACAAAGTATATTCGTACAATTCAGGTCTTCAATCATGCATTAAGGAAAATGATATCCATCTCATTCAACCACCTTTTTTTTTTCTCCCCCTCCCTCCCCTCTTGCTCCCTCTCTTACCCTCCCTTCCCTTGACCATTCTAGTGTTCCTCTAATCCTCCTATGTACCCCCATCCAACAATACTTTGAAATAGCCTCCTTATATAAGAGAGAACATTTGGTACTTGGATTTTTGAGACTGACTAACTTCACTTAGCATTATGTCTTCCAACTTCATCCATTTACCTGCAAATGCCATTAATTTGTTTTCTTTTATTGCTGAGTAAAATTCCATTGTGCGTATATACCACATTTTCTTAATCCACTCATTTACTGAGGGACAGCTAGGTTGGTTCCACAACCTAGCTATTGTGAATTGTGCAGCTACAAACATTGAGATAGCTGTGTCACTGTAATATGCTGTTTTTAAGTCCTTTGGGAATAGACCCAAGAGTGGGATGGCTGGGTCATAGGATGGTTCCATTCCCAGTTTTCCAAGAAATCTCCATACTGCTTTCCATAACGGTTGCACCATTTTGCAGTCCCACCAGCAATGTATGAGTATGCCTTTTTCTCCACATCCTCTCCAACATTTATTGTTGCTTGTGTTCTTGATGGCTGCCATTCTGACTGGAGTGAAGTGAAATCTTAGAGTAGTTTTGATTTGCATTTCTCTAATTGCCAGCGATGTTGAACATTTTTTCATGTATTTGTTGATTAATCGTGTATCTTCTTCTGAGAGGTGTCTTCTCAATTCCTTAGCCCATTTATTGATTGGGTTATTTGTTTTTTTTAGTGTAAAGTTTTTTGAGTTCTTTATATATTCTAGAGATTAGTGCTCTATCTGATGTGCATGTATTAAATATTTGTTCCCAATTTGTTGGCTCTCTATTCACCTCACTGATTGTTTCTTTTGCTGAAAAGAAGCTTTTTAGTTTAAATCTATCCCATTCATTAATTCTTGGTAGTAATTCTTGCGCTACAGGATTCTTATTAAGGAACTTGGGGCCTAATCCAACATGTTGGAAATTGGAGCTTACTTTTTCTTCTATTAGGTGTATTGTCTCTGGTCTAATTCCTAGGTCCTTGATCCACTTTGAATTGAGTTTTGTGCATGGTGAGAGATAAAGGTTTAATTTCATTTTGTTGCATATGGATTTCCAGTTTTCCCAGCACCATTTGTTGAAGAGGCTATCCTTTCTCCACTGTACATTTTTGGCACCTTTGTCTAATATAAGATAGCTGAAATTATATGTATTAGTCTCTGTATCCTCAATTCTGTACCATTGGTCCACCAGTCTGTTTTGGTGCCAATACCATGCTGTTTTTGTTACTATTGCTCTATAGTATAATTTAAAGTCTGGTATGGTGATGCCCCCTGCTTCACATTTCTTGCTCAGGATTGCTTTGGCTATTCTGGGTCTCTTATTTTTCCAGATGAATTTCATGACTGCTATTTCTATTTCTTTGAAGAATGACATTGGGATTTTGATTGGAATTGCATTAAATCTGTATAATGCTTTTGGTAGTATGGACATTTTGACAATATTAATTCTACCTATCCAAGAGCAAGGTAGGTCTTTCCATCTTCTGAGTTCATCTATAATTTCTTTCTTTAGTGTTCTATAATTTTCGTTATAGAGGTCTTTCACCTCTTTCGTTAGGTTGATTCCCAGGTATTTTATATTTTTGATGCTATTGCAAATGGGGTATTTTTCATCATTTCCCTTTCAGAGTCTTTGTCGCTGATGTACACAAATGCCTTTGACTTATGTGTATTGATTTTGTATCCTGCAACTTTGCCAAATTCGTTTACTAGTTGTAAAAGTTTTCTGGTAGAGTTTTTTGGGTCTTCTAGGTAGATTATCATGTCATCAGCAAATAGTGCTAATTTGAGCTCTTCTTTTCCTATCTTGATCCCTTTAATTTCTTTTGTCTGTCTAATTGCTCTGGCCAGAGTTTCCAGTACTATGTTAAATAGCAGTGGTGAAAGGGGACATCCCTGTCTTGTTCCAGTTTTTAGAGGGAATGCTTTCAATTTTTCTCCATTTAAGATAATGTTAGCTCTGGGCCTTGCATAAATAGCTTTTATTATGTTAAGATATGTTCCTGATATTCCTAGTTTTTCCAGTGTTTTGAACATAAAGGGGGGTGTTGTATTTTGTCAAATGCTTTTTCTGCGTCAATTGAGATGATCATATGATTTTTGTCTTTAAGTCTATTGATGTGATGTATTATGTTTATTGATTTCCGAATATTGAACCAGCCTTGCATCCCTGGGATAAACCCCACTTGATCGTGGTGCACTATCTTTTTGATATGTTTTTGTATCCGATTTGCCAGGATTTTGTTGAGGATTTTTGCATCTATGTTCATTAAAGATATGGGCCTGAAGTTTTCTTTTTTGGATGTGTCTTTGCCTGGCTTTGGAATTAATGTAATATTGGCCTCATAGAAAGAGTCTGGAAGAGCTCCCTCTTTTTCTATTTCTTGAAATAGTTTGAAGAGCATTGGTATTAGTTCTTCTTTGAAAGTGTCTTATAGAACTCGGCTGTAAACCCATCAGGTCCTGGACTTTTCCTTGTTGGTAGCTTTTTGATGACATCTTCTATTTCTTCGCTTGTAATTGATCTATTTAAATTATGTATAGCCTCCACATCCAGTTTAGGCAAATCATATGACTCTAGAAATCTGTCAATGCATTCAGTATTTTCTATTTTATTAGAGTACAAGTTTTCAAAGTAATTTCTAATTATATTCTGTATATCTGGGGTGTTTGTTGTGATATTCCCTTTTTCATCACGAATGTTAGTAATTTGAGTTTTTTCTCTTCTTATTTTCGTTAGCATCGCTAAGGGTCTGTCAATTTTGTTTAATTTTTCAAAGAACCAACTTTTAGTTTTGTCAATTCTTTGAATGGTTTCCTTAGTCTCGATTTCATTAATTTCTGCTCTGATTTTAAGTATTTCCTGTCTTCTACTGCTCTTGGTGTTTGTCTGTTCTTCTTTTTCTAATGCTTTGAGGTGTGATGTTAAGTCATTTATTTGTTGGTTTTTTTTTTCCTCTTAAGGAATGAACTCAGTGCAATGAATTTTCCTCTTACTACTGCCTTCATAGTGTCCCAGAGATTTCTATATGATGTATCTGTGTTCTCATTTACCTCTAGGAATTTTTTGATCTCCTCTTTGATGTCTTCTTCAACCCCTTGTTCATTCAGTAGCATGTTGTTTAGCTTCCAGTTGATGGAGTAGTTTTTCTTATTCCTTGTTTTGTCGTTGATTTCCAATTTCATCCCTTTATGGTCCGATAGCATGCAGGGTAGTATCTCTATTTTTTTATATTTGCTGAGAGTTGCCTTGTGACATAATATATGGTCTATTTTGGAGAAGGAGCCATGTGCTGCTGAGAAAAATGTGTATTCGTTTACTGAGGGATGAAATATTCTATATATGTCCGTTAGGTCTAAATTGTTAATTGTTTTGAGGAGGCTTAAAGTTTCTTTGTTTAGCTTTTGTTTGGATGATCTATCCATTGGTGAGAGAGGTGTGTTGAAGTCCCCTAGAATAACTGTGTTGTGGTCTATTTTACTCTTGAACTTAAGAAGCGTTTGTTTGATGAATGTAGGTGCTCCATTATTTGGGGCATACAGATTTATGATTGTTATATCCTGTTGATGGATGGTTCCCTTAAGTAATAAGAAATATCCGTCTTTATCCCTCTTGATTAATTTTGGTTTGAAGTCTACCTTATTTGATATGAAAATGGAAACCCCTGCTTGCTTCCGCCGGCCATGTGAGTGATAAGACTTTTCCCAGCCTTTCACTTTCAGTCTGTTGATGTCTTTTTCTATGAGGTGTGTTTCTTGGAGACAGCAAATTGTTGGGTCATTTCTTTTAATCCATTCTGATAATCTGTGTCTTTTGATTGGCGAGTTTAGGCCATTAACATTCAGGGTTATTATTGAGATGTGATTTTTATTCCCATCCATTTTTATTTGAATTATGGTCTTTAGCTTGATTTGGTTTCTCTTCTGGTTGGTATTTCCTTTAGTTTAATATCTCCCTTTGTTGATTTTCGTTATCATCTTTCTCTTCTTCTTCATGAAAAATGTTGCCCAGGATGCTCTGAAGTGCTGGCTTTCGAGTTGTGAAATCTTTTAACTTTTGCTTGTCGTGGAAGGTTTTTATTTCATCTTCGAATCTAAAGCTTAATTTTGCTGGAAATAAGATTCTTGGTTGACATCCCTTTTCTTTCAGAGCTTGAAATATGCTATTCCAGGATCTTCTTGCTTTTAAGGTCTGGGTTGAAAAATCTGAACATAGTCTGATTGGTTTCCCCCTATATGTAATTTGCTTCCTTTCTCTTGTGGCTTTTAGTATTCTCTCCTTGCTCAGTGTATTAGGCATTTTCATTATAATGTGTCTAGGTGTGGATCTGTTGAGATTTTGTTTGTTTGGTGTTCGGTATGCCTCTTGAACTTGGTTTTCCATTTTATTCCTCAAGCTTGGAAAATTTTCTGTAATTATTTCATTAAATAGATTACTCATTCCTTTGGCTTGAAACTCTGCCCCTTCCTCTACGCCGATCACTCTTAAGTTTGGTCTTTTTATGCTGTCCCATAATTCTTGGATGTTATGTTCTTGATTACTAACAAGTTTTGCTATATGGTTTAAATTCTTCTCTAGGACATATATTTTGTCTTCATTGTCTGAGGTTCTTTCTTCCAGGTGGTCTATTCTGTTGGAGATGTTTTCAATTGAGCTTTTATTTTGGTTTATTACTTCTTTCATTTCTGGAATTTCTGTTTGGATTGAGCCTCTATTTCCCTATTGAAGTAATCTTTTACTTCCTGTATTTGTTTTTGGAGTTCTTTGTCAAAATGATCTTTTGCCTCCTGTACCTGCTCCCTCATCTCATTTTTGAGTTCATTCTTAAGTTCCATAAACATTTGGCATATGTAATTTCTAAATTCCATCTCTGGCATTTGACCAACTGTGCTTGCCATGACATCTACCGATGAGGTATCTTGATTTGTTTGTGTCATTTTCTTTCCTTGTTTTTTCATGTTGCTTGTGTGTCTATTCTTCCTGCACTGTGGGACCTTGACTGTTTCGATTTTACCTTAAAGCCTTATGTTGTTCCTGTAGTACAATGCTATCAGATCACCTTATAATTCCTTTACACTTTTAAAACCTAACACTTTCTATTCAGAAAATCCAAGTTTGGTCACAATGTACAGATTTTGTTAACCCAGATATTATTTCCAATTTACTCTGTACGTTTCTGATAGGGTTTTATAGCTTCAAGTATTGGATACAGAGGTGTTATGTTTAGGAAGAAGGAAGTGTCTTGAATTGTTCTTTCTTGGAAAGTATGAAAACAGATATCTATTGAAATGGTTTAGTGGAAGTGGTTTAGTATCAGTAGACGATGGAAGAAAGAGAATGGGGTTGACAATTAGGTAAAAAGATCAATTTATATATATAGTAAGTTGGAAAAGAAAAAAAAATGATAAAAGAGTAGGAATTGGTGTAAGAGAGAGGAGAGAGAGAATCAAGGAAATAGAGAGTAAACTATATATAACACCACTTTGCTACTCAGTTCAATTGCGCCGGTTCTAGAAATCCCAAGTTTTGCGTATAACTTGTTTTTGCCTCTGTTTAGTATGCACTGGCAGAATGTAAACATGAAAGATGAAGGAGGAAGAAAAGATACAAGAGTGAGAAGTAGGAAAAGAATGAAAGAAAAAAGGAGCGGAAGCAAATAAACACACTAACAATCAATGCGGAAGGAAAAAAAAAAAAAAAAAAGCAGAACAAAACAAAGCCAAAAAAAGGAAAAGAAAAATAAACAAACAAACAAACAAACAAACAAAAACCCTCCCTGCAATCCAAAAAATCAAGCAGACCAATAAAAAGAAAAGGAAAAAAAAAAAAAAAAAAAAAAAAGTCAAACCCCAAGTCTCAGACAAAACGGGCCCTGGGAAGCCCCCCTCATTTTTCCCTTTCCAGTTCAAACCAATTGCTATTGGATCACAGTCTGTGATCCTGTTAGTGAAATCAAGGCTGCATCTTAGGCCAGTGGCTGCACGGTTCAGTGAAGGAGTGGCCCAGGGGGATTGTGTGTGTCAGCAGATGAATGGTGCGGGGAAGGGGACCTTCCAGAAGGTACCCCCTCCCCAAGCCCACCCACAGTTGCAGCCTCTTGTGGCCGCTGCGCTAGCCTCAGAAACGCCTTCCCCTGCTGACCACCCAAGTCTCACCCAATTGTGCGTTGTCTTCAGAGAGCTGGAGAGTCCCTGGATGGATGCAGCCGTCGCTCTCCATCTCCTCCCCTTTGTCAGGACCAGCCCCTGCAGCTTTCAAAGATGGCGGTACTCTCCTTCCAGTCAACAGCAGCTCCGCAGACTCCCGTATCCTCGCCGATTGCACCGGGAAGCCACACCTGTGACTGTGGTGCAGACAGCGCTGCTTCAGACTGTGGCCCGCTCCACTCTGCCCCTGTTTGCTGATTGCAGATCTCTGCGCCGCTCTGTCCGGGGCCCCAGTACTGAGGGTCGCGTCAGGCGGAGTGTGGATTTGAACTGGTGTGTGAACCCGCGGTCTCCCGTGGTTCCCCAGCACCAATTCCGCTGGCTGTTATCGCTGGTTTTTATCGCCGGTTTCACGCTGGTGTGCCGTGAGTTTGGCTGGGGTTGCAGTAGTAGCGCGGTCTCCCCACACTGACTTTGTTTCGCACGGCCTGTGCACCACCCAGGCGGTTTTGCAGGAGCCTCGCGGCTCCAGCCGCTGCAGACAGCTTGTCTCTTTCTCTCTCTGGTAGTGGTAATCAAACCATCCAGGAGATCGGTATTTTCAGCCTATATATATATATGATGAAAGGCAATTTATCTGCTTTGTTGGATTCTTTCCATGGAGCTGTCCTGAAGTGCGGCTTCCTCTAATCCGCCATCTTGGATCCCCCGAGGGTTTGTCTTGAAGAGCTGTTTATTTCAGCCATTGAAGAATGGAAGAATAGAACCTAATTTGATAATATTTATCAAAATTACAAAAGCAATCTTTTCCTGATAATTCATTTATGAGGTATACTTATGTGCAAAGTAACCTATGTGCAAAGTTATTAAATACAACATTTTTGAAATGGACTTCATATTTCTGTAGAAATATGATGTATATGATGCAGAGACCAAGTATATGCATATTAATAGGGTACAGATTGATGGCATGTTTATTCAATGTAACACTGCAGATGTTAAGAATGCAGAGTGGATTTGCTATGTATTTATGTGGAGAAAAGCAAGGTATGAACACACTTATGTTAGCTTTTGTGTAAGAAGAGGGGTGGCACATTCTGGTATTTTAATTTGTTGTGTAAAGAAACCCTTGAAGGAATACAAGAAACTGAAAAACGTGATTGCTTGTAAATATTACATGGAGAAAGTAGGGCAATTGGGAGCAGAGAAAAGTGAGAAATATTTTTAACTACATACTTTTTAATACTCTTTGGTTTCTTTGAGCTGTACTGTTTGTTTTTTGCCCTTTGAAAATAATAAAAAGAAGATCTTTAAAGTTTTGGGAATTTGCGTGTATACTAATATTGATCATGGGTGTTTGGAAATTTACTGGGAGTTTTTGAGCAAAACAAGGTGATATTTGGTGTCCTTCTTTTGAGGGACTTGGGTAATGGTGATTTTTTTTTTTTTTTTTTTCATTGGCAAACACTAAAGCATGTCTTCTGGCACAGAAATCCTGCCGGCAGGAAACATGATGGATGCTCTTTTAGTTACATTAGATAGACAGGAGGAACTGGAGAGGTGAACTGAAGTACATGGTTTCTGCTTTCTAGGAGTTGCCATCACTTCTGTATAAAATGGGGGTGGAGAAAGTACTTCTGTTTGCATGCCTGATTGGTATAAAATGCTCTCTAAACACACAGATGCCCACACAAAAATAAAATGAAAGATTGCTTTGTACTTTACCATTTTATACAAAGGTCTTTCTACAGAAATATGAAAAGACAGCAGTATTTCCACCTGAAATTTTGTAATTTTATCTCTAGTTAATATTTTGTAAGAACAGAATCGGAGTTACTAAGAACTTCAGTTCTCATCTGGGTGAACCAAACAGGGAGTGGAGTGCCTGGCAAAGGCACTGTTGGGAGAGGAGTCTCACTTTGCTGTCAGAGACTGCACTGAACATCAGTGTAGTTAGAATAATAACTGTTTGTATCTTGGATAGAAATTTCATGGTAATAATTTCTTGGTAGAAGAGTTTATTGATGAAATCTAGAAAACTTATTAATGACTAAAATTTATATGAAATACTTGCTAGATTTTATTTTCCTACTTTCTTCTGTACCTTTGAATATTTTTCAAGGTTTTCATTGGCAATATATATATTTTTTTCTGGTTGGAAACTTCCATTAATTCAGAAAGGAAAAATGCTGGTAAGGAAATTGGAGATGGAAGCACATCTTGGAGTATACCAAGAGTCTGGTTTTGATTGCCTGGTTTTTGGTTATTTGTTTAATACTAACAAGAAAGTGTTAATTCTTTTTCCTGGAGAGACGTTTTAGTTGTTCTATTCTAAAACCAACTATTGGTTTTTTAAATACTCGGATCACTGGATTTGCTATATGCAGGGTGTGGTGTGCCTATAGCAGCTAATAGTATTGACTGTCATTCATCCTACAGAATTTAATTTATTAAATGTCATCTCTCATTCTACCCTCCCCAGGCCATCAATTGAGATAGTAGAGCTGAAATCAGGGAGAAGAAAGCAAATATTTGAGGGTCTGAATGTTATAAGTGTGGGAAAGCTGGCAGTGGAATTGTGGACCTCTGGATGAAGTGAGAGAAGCCATCATTCTCTCTAGATTACTTTGTGCCAGTGACATGGGAAAGGTGATCTCCTTAAGGTGTTGCTCTTAACTCTTAAAACAATTGGGTTTAAATACCAAACTTCATAGAGCCTACTAAGATCTTTGCAAGTGAGTGTTTATAAATTTGACTTTGTGGTTTTTGTTTTGGGTTTTATTTTTGGTAAGGAACAGAATGGAAGAGGCATCAACATTCTTTGGTGATTACCTTCTTGCACTGTAATCATAGCTTTGAATTTTAAAGAAATCTAGTGAAAATTATAAAATTCCATAAGATGAATAAATAATTAAGAAAGAATAGAAAAGAAGCCAGAGATTGGTATAAGGGAAAGAGGCCCTGTGGAAATTACTGAAGGGAATATGAGGGAACAAAATAATTTCAGTTCTCTCTCCTAGCTGTTCTTTTTGTGGCTCTGACCAGTGGGTGCAAATTATGGAATGTTCAGTGGTACCTCTTAGCTCAACATCTTACCAAGATGTTTTCATTTTCTTAAATTGAAACGCAATCCCTCTGCCTCCTTCAGATGACAGGCACATGGTGAAGGATGGGAGAGGAACTCTGGGCTTCTGCAAACTTCTCTCTGCATGATACACAGTAGATGATGCCTGAGGTGTTGGCAAATATCGGAGACTTTTATTTCCAAGAGGTTAGAAACTTTACCTAGCTCTTCTCCTCTGCACACACAAGGAGTAATTGGATTATTTTCACTGAGTCAGTAGGTTTTTGGTGTCACATAATCTCAGGGCAACAAATGCGACTGCTTAGATCTCAATGCACTCCTGCAGATGGCAACTTTCAGGAGGTGACCAGGAGGTATTGAACTCCCTATGAGCTCGCCTGGGGACTTCTGACCTTCTCTATAAAAAGCCCTTTCTGTATTGATGCTCCCAGTGGTAGTGGTGGGTCGAATGGCAGTTACATAATCACAGTCCCTTTTTCTGTAAGGGTGGCCATTATGCAGAGAGCTAGGGCTGGATTTCTTCTTGGCAGGAATAAGCAAAGAAAAATCTGTTCACATTTTTTTTTTTTAAATGGAAACATCGTGAAAAAAAAAAAAAAAGCTTATTGTCTCTGAAATTGGAGAATGGAATTTTATCTGAAGGAGTTGGTGGGGAACATTGGGATTCTGAGATCTGACCTTAGTGAGTAATAGAGACCTTTTTTTTTTTTTTTTTTTTTTAAACTGATGTTGCATTTTTAAAAGACATTTGACATAGTGGGTAAAGAAAACACTAGACCAAAGGAAAGCAGGCCTGCTACTCCTCGTTCAGGCTGTGGTGTTGTGTAAGTTTTTCTGTAGTCTAATACAGATCACATGCCTTCCCTGAGCTTCTCCTTTCTGATCCCTTCAGTGAAGTCTTCTGTAATAACCAAGTTCCTTCCAGTTCTGAAACCTGGTGTTTTAATTAGGAGCAGCTTGAGGGCTCAGGGAGACCCACATTACTGACATTGAGGTCTTTTTTTAAATAAAAAGACATCTTTTAAAAGTATATTTATAAATGAAAGAAGAATATTTTCAATGCAAATTATAATTACATTTGAATTTCCTAATTATGTTTTCACATTTATGTTTGTGCCCTGAAGCAAATTGACTGTAAAGAAAACAGTTTTATAAACAAAACCAAAGAGAAAGTATATTTGCATATTTTGCAGCAGAAAAATGATCACTTTACTCTCCAGGGTTTTGGGTCCTTCCTCCTATTTCTGGTTTTTCTTACCCCAACATACTTTGTATGGATGCTAAAACTAAAAGTGACTTGCACATACCTTGGCGCTGGATCTCTGTCATCCTCCTTCCTTCCTTCTCTTTGTGTGGACTTGTATTCATTGAAGGGTGGTTTGGGACACACTGGACACACAGAAGCCTTCATGCCTCTGGCAGACAAGGGATGTGATCTTTGTGCGGGGGGTGGGGGGGGTTGTACAAATCCAGTGTTGGAAACTTGATGCAGTCTGAAGCTGGTGTTTCCTTTTTAGGGATAAGCCCCTTCACACCACAGGTCCTAGAAAGGCCATGTGCGATGTGGAAACCCAGGGCTGAGCAGATTCACTGCTAACAGCAGACAACGTGCTCTCTCCAGGTTTCAAAGCTGCCTTTACAATTTGACCTTGGGTTCATCTTCAAATGAAAAATGTCCAATCAGAGTAGTGACCAGTAATAGCTCTTGTGTTCATAATATGAACTCAGGAATGCAAAGCTACATCTCTAGCCATCTACTTCAACACTACTTCTAGCAACATTGTTGAAATCTCCTAATGCTCAATTCTGTTAGTGACTTTGTCAAGGAAACCCTATCAAACACCCATGGATTTCTAAGCTTGGAATGGACCAGGGGAACGTTTAAAGTGCCCTATGATTTTATACAGAAACTACCAGAATTATAACCCCAGGACTGCTGACTTCAGTTCAGCCTGGTTGCTTCCCCTACATTCTTCTCCTCTTCTCATTTGCTCTGTTGTCACAGTGTTGCTTGAAAGGAGTTAGTAAAATCAGGTTGGTGTTGAAATGCCAAGATCTAGAACGTGCTGTGAGGATTTAGAAGACATATTCTCTCTCTGCATTCCTCTTTTTTTTTTTTTTTTTTTTTTGTTACTGGGGTTTGAACTCAGAGGCACTTGACCAATGGGCCACATCCCCAGCCCTTTTTTGTATTTTATTTAGAGACAGGGTCTCATTGAGTTGCTAAGTGCCTTGCCATTGCTGAGGCTGGCTTTGAACTGGCGATTCTCCTGCCTCAGCCTCCCAAGTGCTGGGATTACAGGTGTGCGCCACCACGCCTGGCTTTTGCATTCCCTCTTTCTGCACACTTTCTCTTATTTACCCCAAATCTTGTCCCACAGCTGGTCTTCTGGGTATTTGATGGCCTTAAATATAATTTTTTTTTATTTGTTGCCTTAAGTATACCTGGTAGGGTATTCCCATAGAAGACCCTGCTAATTTTGCAAGAATTGAAAGTTGATTATTATGTATTTTAGTAGAAATAACCCTGGATAGGAAGAATCTACAAACTGGGGTCCAAGCTTGGATACAGAGAGTAATTTGTGACTTTGGCCAATGTCTTCATCCCTCTAGGCCTCAGCTGTCTTTTCCAAAGCATGGTGCCTTCTGACTCTGAGGTTCTAACTCATAGAATGACACATGACACATTGTCGGTGATGACTGCTCTTACTGTCAGCTTTGTATGTGGGTAGCTTTACAGAGAGCTGTTAAATTCTGTATTATATAAAGACAGACTTATAGGTATAAGGATGGATGGATAGATAGATAGATATCTGGAATGTTTTAGTGAATGGGAAGGAACCAGGAGGAAATCTCTGGAAAGTATGTTTAAATCTGCTTGAACATGTCTATATTGGAATGGTTCTAAATCCCAGGCTTTAGATAAACTATGAAAATAGGACATAGTATGAAGAAATAAAATTTCATTTGCTTAAATTGATGAGTAATAAACAATTGCAAAAGAAGAAAAGAAATAAAGGATTAAACTAGATAAAGTGATGTTAGGTTAGTTATTTAACAAATTCCCTGGCTTTGTTTCTGTATAATTAAAGGAATTGGACTAAATTCTACTCTCTCCTCTTCTATGTAGGTCCCAAGTATAGTAAAAGATGTTTCTGACCTTGATGGGAAGTGAGATACTTAGTCATTTTTTTTCCTTTTAGTTTTTGATCTTTTCCTAGAGGTATGTATGCAAATTACTAAAACTCAAATATAGAAGGACATGGGGAGAAAAAAACAAAATTCTTGGAAATATTTCCATATATATAAACCATGATTGACTCACTGTCAATCATTTGGTAAAGGTACTATTAGACTTGTGTATAAGCAGCAGAAACTGTTTCATAACATTCAAGGTGAACGAAATTAGCTATTACACTTTATATTTCTCCAAACGAAATTAAACCCAAGTGAAATACATACTTGCTAGACTGACAGCCCAGGAAGGACTCTCAGATCTGCTTTTAAGTAGGGAAGAGCCTTAGTATTTATCTGTCTCCTGCGTTGTCCTTACTCTGTAGCCTCACTGCCATGGGATGTGGAATGGTTTGGCTATGAGGTATGCCCCCAAAGCTTCTGTTAATGCAGGAATATTCAGAGGTAAAATAATCAGATTATGAGAGCTTAACCTGATTGGTCCATCCTGGTTTGAATGGACTGACAGGTGGTAGCTGTAGGCAGGTGGGGCATCACTGGAAGTAGGTGGGTCACTAGGCATGCCCTGGAAGGGTTGTTCTTCCTGAGGCCCTTCCTTCCTCTTATTTCTGCTTTCTGGTACTGCCAGGAGCTGAGTAGCTTTCCTTTGCTGGGCTCTTCCCCCATGATGTGCTGTCTCACCTTAGGCCTAGAGCAGTGGAGTTGGCCATCTATGGACTGAGACCTATGAGACCAGGAACCCCAAATGAACTTTTCCTCTCTAAGTTGTTCTCGTTGGGTATTTTGGTCACAGAATTGCAAAAGCTGACTAAAACAAGGTCCCACTGTTGAACACTGGCCCCACATGGCTGTCCAGCAGTGCTTGCCTGTGGTACTGTGAAGCCTCATGAGCTTGAGACCATATGGCTTTTGGAACAAGGGCACCTCTATTAGTTCAGTGCCTTATCTGTTTTCTGTGTCACATGGTATGTCATTGATGATGTGTGTCACTTAGCCAGTCATCTAATGGTGAACAAGTAGGTCACTTCCAGTGTTTATTATAAATAGTGACATGATGAACATTTTGTAAATGTTCTTTGATTGTCTACTTGTTCCTTTATACCCAGGTGTCATGTTGCTGTATCAAAAGATAGATCTGTTAAATTTGACCCATTGCCAATTTGTGTGCTAGAAGAGATGTGCCAGTTTACATTCCCGAGAGAGCATCCAAGTGCCCTTCGTTGTTACTCTTGCTGACGATCTCTGTGGAAGAGGAAAATAATTTGGGCTACCACGATCTCAGAAGAGCAACATATGGCCATACACATGGCTCAATTATCTCAAATTATCTCAAGAGAACTTGAGTACCTCTTGTGTTCTGGATCCATCTGCTAGGGATTTATTATTTTTCTTGTTTTATTTTCTTCCCTAACTTTGTGTCGAGTTGGTCATGTCAACCCATTTGGATTCAGAGACTGAGCTGTATATCACATGTTATCTCATGGTATTTGAAGGAATGGCCAAATTTTTCTCAGACTTTCAAGCATTTCTAATCTTTTTGCTGTGTTTTCCCACATATGTGTGATTTACCTAGTAGCATAATTAAGTCAGGGTCTTCCAGCTAAAATCTCCTAAGCAATACTCTAAGGTCCATTTGTGAACTGAAAACTGATCAGAACTCTAGAGAAGTAGGAGATCTTTCCTTGGCACCTTTGTTCTATGGGTTCCTGATATGCATTGTTAGGTACTGATTTCTGAATCTGCCTTAGCTACCTTTCTAAAACTAACCAATTATTGTCCATCTTTTGTTCTTTAGCCAGACTCTTTTTGCCGTTCTGATTTTTTTTCAGGATTTCCCTGTATTTAACTCTCATTCTTTAGAAATATTTCTATATTCCATATTTGCGATTGATTTAAATAGTCTCGTAGAAAAAGCAAAAACCTGTGTTAAAATCCTGTTGGCAATAAGACCACATGATTTCTGATATATTGAATCAAAGGCTGAGGACTTAAACATATGGTGTAAAGAAAGCTAGACAAATAGTTTTTCATACAATAACCATATCAAACAGTAGCAGATGAATGCATCTCAAGGTTAAAGAGATGGATGGAGCCTTCAGCTGTGTCTCATCATGCTACATGTAGTGTGTCTACCCTTGGACAAGTCATTTCATATTGGGCCTAAATACCAGTTGGTAAAAGTCCCAAGCTGTCACTCTTCCATTATTCCATAACCTCTCTGCTTGAAGTGGGCCCACAACCAAAGAGAGAGAGGCACTGAAAATGGAGTCACAAATCCAGCAAAGAAGACTCTCTCTGGTGTCTGAATGAATCCTCTGTACACAGGGGAACTCTATACACAGAATGTTCCCAGAGGGATAAGACAGATTAGAAAATTTGAAAAGGTTTTGCAGAAATTCTGGGTAAAAACAAACAAAAACAAACCAAACATATGCTTTCATGCGTTTCAGAGCTGCTTGGAAAGACATGTCAAGAGGTAAAATAGAGAGGGAATGAAGACTTGAGCTGCTCTAAGAATGAGAGTAGGTGGCAGATGGTGGAGAATGAGCATAGACTTGGGTTTTACCATGTATAATTTTGGGTCACTTTTAGGGGAGAAGTTGGAAGTGAGTCACCCTCTTATAAGTTAGGACACTAAAACAATATCTTCAAAAATTGCACATGTATGTGTTTAGATAATACAAAGTAAACTAACCAATAACAAAATGTTAAAGCCTAAGAACAAAATATTACCTAAAACATGATAGAATTAAGACTGTACTAAAGCTTATCAGTTTCCTAGGGCTGCTGTGATAAATTGCTGCAAATTTGGTGGCTTAAAACAATGGAAATTTATTCCCTCACAGTTCTGGAGCCCAGAAGTCTGAAGTTAAGGTGTTGTAAGGGTACTTATCTCTGAGGACACCAGAGGAGAATCTGTTCCTTGGCTTTCTCTCAGCTTTTGGTTTTGCTAGCAATCCTTGCTGTTCTTGGTTGAGGAGCACCTCCATCCTTATAGGGTGTTCTTATTGTGTATCTGTCTCTGTTTCTTTTCTCTTCTCACAGCTTGACCAGTCATATTTGATTAAGGGCCAACCTCATGTAGTATTATCTTATCTTAACTTGACTACATCTGCACAGGATTACCAATGTGACCCTGTTCCCAAAATAGGTCACATTCACCGGTACTGAGGGTTAGGACTTCAAGATATGTTTTTTGGGGACACAATTGAGCCTGTACTATATAATCAACAAAAATTAGTGGGTTAGCTTGACTAATTAGAAAGGTTTTGATTTGGCTTAGAAATAAGAAACTCCTCTGTACTGCATGTGAGAGATACATCTAACAGTGCAGTGATTCAGAAAGGTTGAGAATCAATGCATCAGCAGTGGTGTGCAAGGCAGCTATAAAAAGGAAGGGTTTTGAACCAACCATCAAACAATATTAAATTGAGAAGAGGCAGTAAGCAAAGGAAAGATTGACTTTTTTTTTTCTTTTATAGAAGAATGACACCTAGTTAACATATAAGGAATATATAAGAAATGATAAAATTAGAAAATCACCATTTTGCAGTCCCCAATTGAGGGGGGGGGTGGTGTGTGTGGTGGTGGTGGTGATTCTAGCAAAGGTCCTCTCAGGATGCTAAAGGTATTAAAATATTTTCGTAGTGCCAAAGTATCACTCCAAAAATTGCTATTAAATGAAAAGGTGAAAATGTGTCTTTCTAATGGAGGAATCTAGTGGCTACCTCCTTAACCAAATGATCAACTGAGCATCAGTAAGAGTCGGACAGCCTGGTGTGATACTGTCAGTCAGGCTGTACACACCATAATTTATGAGGCAGCCTTCTAAAAAATAGTGAACTTTGATTTCATTCAGTCTTTTTTTAACTTTTTGAAAAAAGTTTATTTATTCATTTATGCAAAGACAATATCAGCAATAGGTTATAGGAACATCTAAATTTAAAATTAATCTTTCATTTTGAAAGGTTCAGGAGTTTGCCTCTTCTCTCTACCATACTCTAAACACCTCGTTCCAACAAAATTGTGGACAAATAAAAGTTTATTTCCTTACTTTTCCTTACAGTCATATTGGGACAATTAGAATTGGTTCTTCAAAATTTAGGTATCATTTATAATAAGCTCGAGATTCAATCACAGAAGGATGCATGTAAGAATATGACAGCACCAAAAAAATAAAATAAAATAAAAGTAGTCTTTATCACTAACTTTTGAGAACTCAGAAAATACAGGCACAGAGGAACAAATCAAATTACACCATCAGGAGGATCTTGTAGTGTGAAACACTGCCTAAAACAAAAAGCCTGGTCTCCAAAGCCTGGTCTCTTCAAAAAGCCAATGTCATGGAAGGAGAAGGAAAGGGGAAGGAAATGTTATGTATGAACCACCACTGGATTCTCATTTGAAAAATTAGTTTAAAAGACAGGATTGTTAATTTTGCTTGTAAACTAGATATTAAATGATATTAGGAAGTTATTATAATTTTTTAGGTGGGAACTGGTACAGGTGTTGGTATTAAGTGGTTATTTGAAATAATGTACCTTTTCTTAGGAGAAGATTTAGTATAGTACTTGCAGGTAAAGTGTTATGAAGTAATAATTTGCTCTAAAATTATTATGTAAAAAGATACATGTGGGGGCTGGGGTTGTGGCTCAGCGGGTAGAGTGTCCGCCTAGCACGTGCGTGGCCCAGGTTCGAAACTCAGCACCACGTAAAAACACATTGTATACAACTAAAAGCAAATAAATAAATATTTTTTAAAAAGATACATGTGTGTACACACACATATGAAACAAATACACAAATTGTTGATTTTTAGATATTTAGGTATATGGCTGAAAATCCTTGCACTGTTCTTTTCACTATTTTTATAACAAAATATCATGGTTATGTCAAATTGAACCTACTCTGGTTCTGCAATAATGATTAATTATCAAGGAAGCTCTATTGCAATATGTTATCTTAGGTGTAAGTTGACATATACAGTTACAGCCATCAGTGCTAAGTGCACTTGACCAAATTCAGCCTTAATTCCTTATAAAAATTCCTCATAGGAATAGATCAGTGCTTCCTTCATCTGCCTCAACCTCATAAACCAGATCACACCTCAACACTGAAATATTCCCCTTAGGGTCAGAGATGCAAGACCATCCGCATCACCTCTGACCTTTGTTATGGAGGTTCTCTGTTACCAAGACACTTCAGCAAGGAAAAGAGGACAGTGTAGATATTGGGAGAATGACAGTGCAATCATCATTGTTATTAGTATACATTTTAACCTTCAGAGGATCAATTGAAAAACACGAAAACAATAAGTACATGTATGTTTTAACACACAGAACTATGAACATAAAGAAATAGGCTATACACAAACAAACCACCACCAGTTAGAAGAATAGTGGAAGAAAAGACTTCATTTGCGGTACAATGTTTTTAAAAAAATAAATGCCCAGGTATAATTAGGAATAATTTTTCCTTAAAGAATAAAAACAGAGCCTTTGTGTTGCCCGTTCACTTTTGTAAACTAGTGAATGTGGTGTCAAAAAAGGCATAAATAAATACTTTGCAGCCTTTTTCTGCCCTTAAATTGTATATTTTTGGTGTAGGAGCTGCATAAGTAACAGTAAGCATTTACATTAATATATATATACATGCATCTTTAAGTAAAAAAAAAAAAAGAATAAAAACAATGCAAGTAAAATTCTTTCTGCATGTAGAAAGTATTCTATTTTGCAGGGAGAAAGATAGTAAGATAAAGGAGTCAGTCTTCTCTAAGTTAAACTAAAATGTGATAATTGTAAAAAAAAAAAAAGGTAATGTTTTTAACAAGATAAGCTTATAATAAATTGTGTGGAAAGTAGTTAAATATAGCCAAGGGAAGTATAAGGAATGATGATGAGGAAGACTACCCCTAATGTATATTAAAACACATTTGAAACCTTTAATGTTTAAAATACTCTGTTAATTCATTTAAAAAAAAAAAAACAGATCAGTGGACTAGAATAATTAGTCTGTAGACCTTAATGCATATGTGAAT
The DNA here is from genome assembly GCA_025594165.1 of Tamias sibiricus. NCBI lineage: Eukaryota > Metazoa > Chordata > Mammalia > Rodentia > Sciuridae > Tamias > Tamias sibiricus. The sequence continues at coordinate 166,320,458 of CM046657.1, forward strand.
TTAATATATTACATATGGATTTCAAATCAATAAAGACGAAATAGATACTTCAATAAATGATACCAGAACAAATGACTAGTTGTCGTGGATAAAAAGTAGTTCACATCTTAGACCAGGATAAGTTCCAAATGGAATAAATAAAAGTTTATCTGCTAATTAATGAAGTCTTCTAGGCACTAGAAGGGACCATGAAAGAAAGTAAATAATTTGGTTTGGTGAAAGCTTTTCTAATTATGACCCTAGATCGAGGAAATGTAAAAGAAAGAATCAACATATATAAAAAGAAATCACATTGTACTGCAAAAAGCTCCTATGGAAAGGCTTTTAAAAGATGGAAAAGGAAAGAGAAAAGCATAGTGAATTCTCATGTTCTCATCCCCAGTCTCAACCATTATCACCTCATGGCTGAATTTTATTTTGAAGTTTATCGTATCATCTAAAAAATATATCTTTGTTTTGTCATGTGTGTGTATAAAAAACATTTTTCCTTAACACATTAAAAACTATTATCCGGGCTGGGCTTGTGGCTCAGCAGTAGAGCGCTCGCCTAGCACCTGTGCGGCCCGGTTTCCGTCCTCAGCACCATGTAAAAATAAATGCATTGTGTACAACTAAAAGCAAATAAATAAATATTTTTAAAAAACATTATCACAACTAGAAAACAATTCCCTAATATTCATGCTTATTTTTAAGGCACAGGAAAATGAATCTGCTGGTGAATAATATCTACATAGACATACATGCATACACAAGGCACATCCTGTAACTTTACAGATGTTTAAGATAAAAAGAGAGGAATATGCTGTAGAAATTCCTATTAAACTAAATTTAGATACACTTCACCAGTCTGCAGTGTTCCTAATGCTCTGAATCTGTTAATGCCTCACTGTCAGCTGGCTATGTCTCTTGATTATCCTTTTGTTAATCCAGGATCTTGCTCTGACCTGAATGATGCCTGTTCTTTAGCTTTCCCTTAGAAGCCACTGAGGACTGTGGCAGATGACACAGCAGTCAGTACCTGATAAACCCTGCAAGGTTGTACACTTCAGACCTGGGCAGGTGCTCCAGGCTCTTGAAGGAAGAGTCAACCCGGATGACATGTGAGGGTAGTAACCTGGTTGCCTCCAGAATTTCCCACCTTTCCACAAATGAAAGTGACTGCCTTCTGTGGATAGGGAATGATTTAAGAACATTTATGGCTTAAAGAACAGTAATAAAAATATTTTTTGAACAATCAGCTGAAGTGAATCACTTTCCATAAAGATGCTTGTGAGAGCAACTAATTGTGAGACTGATGGCCAGATTTTAATGTTATAATCATTAATTTGACTTTTAATATGACTGTATATTTAGAAAAAAAAAAAAAAACTTGTGGCAGTTTTATTCGATTCATTTAAAAAATAATTTAATAAAAAGATTTTTGGAGATCCAGAGCTGAAGACTGATCAAAGCAACATTAAAAGTTTTAGTAAGCAATATCAAAGTAATTTATCTGTATATCTGTAGTAAGATGTGTCACAGTAATATATTTTAACTAAAACTTAGAACTGTCATTTGAGAGTTTACCCCTTTTATTCTGTTGTGAGTGAGGGACTTGCCCAAGACTGCCCAGCAGGGCCTGGAGCCTGGTTTCCCGATCCTCACGCCTGTGTCCTTTCCATGTGTCCTTGCTTCCTTCTTTCAGACCTCTGCAAAGGTTATCCTCATTCCCTTAGAGTATGCATTGGTTTTAATCAGGCATGAAAGACCTAGATACACTTTTTGCTCTTAATTTAAACTGCCTTTCTCCACGCTGCTTGTGATGCTAGCTCCTGTTCATGAACTTTGCACCAGCCTTTTGGCTCAGCCAGGTACCTTGGGAGCAATTGCTATTCCTAAAGAAATCCATAGTTCACTTTTATTTTCCTCTTATCTTTTTCGTACCCTGGCAAACTTTTGTGGTCATTTATCTCAGTCATAAAGATGAATGAATGCAGTACATTAATTTTTTTCTGTGTTAAATGATGTATACTATATTGTCATTCTTGTTTCTTTTGTATAAATGTACATTTTGTTTATGAAGGAAGATTTGCATATTTTTATTTTTTTACTCTCCCAGCTTTTAATGTCTCATAGTTGGGTAGTGAAGGGTCCTTGGGTCTTCCTTGCATTTGCTTCTTTCCTGATGTTTAAGACTTTACTGTCATGAGAGATCTAATGGAGATGGAGACAACTAAAGATATTTTTAAAAATAACCCAATAGAAGACAGTAAAATCTAGGAGATGCTGGAGAAGACTGTGCACCCCATAGTACTCAAAGAGAAACCTAGAAGGTACCTTGCACACTAGGGGATAAAATGCTGATTGTTACTGCCCTGGGGGTGCCTGCTTACCCAGATATCCGATATTGCAAGATCATGAGTAAAGTCTCACTTTTTTGCGCCCCCCCCACAAACACACATATTAATTTTATGTCATTAAAATGAAAAATGGCACTTAAAAATTAGAATCTTGTTTTTTCATGTAGAATAGCCTTAATTAAGAGTCAGGGAAGGCTAGAGAAAGGTGCTGTGGGGTTTTGCTTAAACAGTAGAGTATTAAAAGAAAATTCAAGCAGTTTGCTTTTTAGGAGAATTGCAGCAGCATCTCAGGGTGGGAAGGATCTTTTAGGCAATATCCATGCATAAAGGCTTAACACAGAAAGCCCCTGTGCTGCTAAGCAGTAGTTGGCCAACCCCTACTTGACCCACATTGGAGACCAGAAATTTAGGAGAGCAGCCTAGAGCTTTCAAAAGAATTTGCACTTTTGAATCTGGCCAGTCTTGTATCCTGGGTTCAATATGCTCTGTGACTATGGGCAAGTCCCACAATTCTTTGATCCTCCATTTCCTTATCATGATTTCATTAGGCTGTTAGAATGATATGAGATAGCAACAACTTGTGTTCTCAGCCAGTCCATCACATTACTTGACACTTTGAAGTTGAGCTGAAATTTGTCTTCTATGAGTTATCATATTTGCTTCTGAATCTGCCTCTTGGGGCCACACATAACATGTTTGTAATCTCACTAACTAACCTCTTGAGGCATTTAATTTTAGGTCTCAGCTCTCTGTGGGCAGTCTGTTGTCCTTTGTGTGTTTGAAAGCTGTGTATTTGAAGAACAAATGCAGACACAACAGTGGTGAGCAGAAGGCACCTTACAGTATTCTCTACCATCTACCTGTCTTACAAAACAGTCACATTTGTGAAATTGGTCTGGTTATGAACAGAAGCTCAAATTAAATTTAAATATTTCACTTTAGTCTTCAATTAATATGACAAATTCTTCATTTGGGGGGTGAAAAATATACTGTTTCAGTAAAGGAGAATGAAAATTATGAATGACACCAGCCATTTATTTACTTTACAAGTGTTAGAGTTTATTCCTAATTCTTTATCTGTAAGATATGAAACTCTTTCCATGAACTTGTTTACTTGCTACTGATGATCAAACCCCTCTCCTAACAGCATCAGGTGATAAGGTAACCTCGTGAGCAGTAGTATCTCATATGCATCCATCATGTGTGTTTACTCTTCATATCTCTCACTAAATGCAAGGTCCTAGATTTTTTTTTTTCATACCCATCCTCTTGGAAGCATGAAGATTTTATGCATGATGTTTCTATTGTATTAAATAGAATGTACACAGATAATTCAGCAAATCCTTATCTCTTAGCATGTCCATTATGAGTGGTCTGTGCTTTGTTGCTGCCTTCAGGCCTCTGAGATGGGAGGGACTCTCTGTACCGGGTCTAGACTGTTCTCATGTCTTGGTTTCTTTCTTCCCTCAGGGTCCCAGTGCTCTCCCATATCTGTGCCTGCTTCTTGACATTCTTATTGCCACCCTCATTCCATTCTGCTTCTCCATCCCCAATTTTTCTACAATTTCACCTGTATTCGAGTTTGTTTTTCATAGACGGTGATGCTGAGTTTTGTTTCAGCTTAACTGATGAGCACATTTTGTACGCTTTATTTACTGAGCTAGACTCCTTTGATCTCTCCTTCATGTCAGATGTGTCTGTTTAGAGAAATCACCTTTGGTAGTTTAGGGGTTCAACTGTAGCACAATTATAGTTTGAAAATATTCTAACCTCAGTATTTAAAACATGTAAAATTTGAGGATAGAACCATGAAAGCTTGATTTTCTTAGAAATTCAACAACAAATATATAGGTGGCAAATATGTATTTGATTGTGGTACATTCTACTCATAAATTAAATGATCTTTAACCATGGGCATGTGGTTAAGTCTCCAGCAGCTTACAGACTACTTAGCACCCTGTGCTAAGATACTGCCTTTCTTGTAGTTTGAGTTTGCTTTGTGAAGGAGGTCCACTTCTGAAATCTGTTTAAAATGTGCTATTTAAGTTCTTCATGGCCCCATTTAAGAAGAAATTAGGCTATGCAAATCCAACCTTATCACAAGATTCAGGTTTAAGGAAACTTGAAGTGCATTTGAGATTCCTTTTTATCACAGGTCTTAGTTTTTACTGGAACTAAAAAAAAACAAATTTTAGTTTTACATTTGAGGTGAAAATAATTCCATTTCTAACACTGATATATTTTACCTTTAATTCTGAGTCCTAAGTGGCCAGATTTATTATTTTTCTCCGTGTTCAGTAGTTTCTGCCATGATTATTTTATTATTTAATTTAAAAATCATTTAATTTGCTTCACTGGAGACTGACTGCAGGGCATTGTGCATGCTGGGCAAATATCATATCACTGAGCTATACCCGCAGCCCAGTGATTCTTACTCCCATGAAAACGTTTTATTTGTTTCTAATGTAAGTGAAGTGTTTAGTCCATAGGTTCTCCTGATCTAAAAAATTCCTGAAGTCCTGTGGGATGGAATGTTTCCCAGGGCTTGTTCATTTGTGGCCCATGAGGCATGCATTAGGCCTGGAAGATTCCAGTTTTTCCACTTGTACCTTCTTACAAGAGAGGGCACTCCTTTACCATTACCTGTCATGGTCTGAGTGGACTAGCTCTTGGACAATCTGATAATGTTTTCTGTGACCATTTTATCTGTTGACAGTACTGTCTGGAAAACTAGAACTTTTTTGGAAAACTTGACATTTTCCTTGATTAAGGAGATTCATAAAGTTCAAAAAATAAGCAGTCATTCCATGTGCATAGTTAGAAACTGTCATTTATTTTAGTTCAAAAATAGTTTCTTCAGGAAACCATTATCCATGATCTTTCACCAGGCTGGGCTGAATGCTGAGATACTCTTCAAATATTTTATCATTAGACAGTGAAACCATTTTTGGTCCATGCATGAATGTAAAACAGAAGTCATACAGATTCCTAATCCCAGTTGCAAGAACATGTTTCTTGTGTGGTCCATATGCAGATTTATACACAGGTGTGTGATTCTACTCAAAAGAGGGTGGGGAGGCAGCTGCCTGACATGTAGATGGGCCGTGTAGCTTTTTTATTCCACAGTGTTTAGTAGGACCCCAGACAGTACCATAAGGAGCTTATGACTGAAAATGGAAATAACATGTGAATGAGTATATGTCACATGTAAAAGAAAAAAGGCTTTTTTGTTATGGATGTATATGTCTATGTAAATATGTATATATGAACTATATATGCACATTTATGCATGTGAGCATGTGCGTGTGTGCATGTGCACGCGCGCACACACACTTGATGTGTATCCAGTTTCCTCTGTTATCCTACTTATAATATGCTAACACTTTTTCCTTTGGACAGCTAAACTGACATTCATTCATTTAACAAATAAAAGTTGAGTTTCTAGTATGTTCTAGGCACTGTGAAAGAGTTCTGCAGATATGAAGAATGAATATATGGATTTTGTTTTCAGGTAGCTTACAGTTTCATGAGGGAGAAATATACACCACTGATAACACAGCAAAGGCAGTGCTAATAGAAGTACTGTAGGTACACTGTGCTTTGAGACCTTGGAGGAAGGAGCAAAGTGCTTGGGGTAGGAGTACAATTGTCTTTGTTGAATTTGAATTTCATGCTAAAGTCAAAATTTTAATTCTCAGAGTGACATGGTCAGATTTCCCTTGTGGGACATTTACTCTGTGTACTAGGATTTAGGAATTGAGGTTATGGTGATTCTGGTACGAATTAAACATATTTACCATATGATCCAGCGGATCTACTTCTGGGTATACAACAACAACAACAAAAAACCCTAAATAAATAAAAGAAAGCAGTAACTTAAAACAACTGAAAGGCCAAAAGGTGGGAACAATTCATATGGTCATTGGCAGATGAATGGAAAAATAAAATGAGGTATGCATGTGGTTGTGTGCATGCATATGCAATGGACTAGTAGTCAGCCTTGAAAGGAAGAAAATTCTGACAAATCCTGCAGTTTACATGAACCTTGAAGAAACAGCAAATAAACCCGTTTTCATCCTTGAAGCATGATGATAATAGCACCACTTCATAAAACATGGTGGTTGTCCTGAGTAATAATTTTGTCTAGTTCACTTTGAAGGATGCCTGAAACACAGAAACTTTAGAGTCAGTTGTTTCTGCTGCTTTCTTATTTTTATTTTTTGCAATTACTACTAATATTGCTACTGTTTATTTGAAGCAATACCTAAGGATATGGCATAATAATATTGTTTCCTTGACTCTGATGGGATTTTTTATGTTTAGCATCTGTGGTATAAATTGACATACCATAGCTATACAGGAAATGTTTTGACATGTGTATACCTCCCTGAAACCATCACTGCAAGCCAGAAAGTGGACATGTCCATCATTTTGTTTCAAATGTCCATTTGAAAGATTTTCCAAACCCCTTGGCAATTTTTTCCTTCTGTCTCTGGCTCCCTCTCCTTAGGCAACAACTGATATTCTTATTTTTCTATATAGATTACTTTGCATTTTCTGGAGTTTTATGTAAATAGAATCATATAGTATTATATAATTTTTGGTCTCACTTATTTAAGTCAGTATAAGTATTTAGAGGTTCATCCATGTTTATGTGTATATGAATAGTTCATTCCTTTATATTGCCAAGTATGGATATACCACAACTTGTTTATTCTTATGCACCCATTGATATATTTTTAGGGTTTCCAGTTTGGGATCATTATAAATAATGCTGGTATAAATATTTGTGTACAGATTACAAGTTTTTTTTTTTTTTTTTTTTTTTTGGTACCGGGGATTGAACTCAGCGGCACTCGACCACTGGGTCACATCCCCAGCCCTTTTATGTATTTTATTAGAGACAGGGTCTCACTGAGTTGCTAAGTGCCTCACCATTGCTGAGGCTGGCTTTGAACTCATGATCCTCCTGCCTCAGCCTCCCAAAGTGCTGGGATTACAGGCGTGCGCCACCGCGCCCGGCCAACAAGGTTTTTTATTTTAATGCACATATGCTTTCTTTTCTCTTGGGTAAATCTAGGAGTGGAATAGCTAGATGATATAGTAAATGCATGATTAACATTTCAAGAAAACACCAGTGTAATTTTACAAGGTGGGTTGTTCATCTCACATCCCAGTAGTCCTGAGTGAGAATCTCCATTGCTGCACACCCTCACCAACACTTGGTATGGCAGGTGAATTTTAGCCATTCCAATAAGCTGTGCAGTAATATTTAGCTGTAGTTTTAATTTTTATTCCTAATGGCTAATTGTGTTGAGCATCTTTTCATGTGCTTATTTGCCATTCTGATATTTTCTTTGATGGTGTCTGTTCAAATGTGTTGCCCATTTCTTTATTGGGTTCTTTTCTTAACTGAGTATTTAGAGCTGCTTATGTCACATGGATTCAAGTCCTTTATCAGATATTTGCTTTGTGAATATTTCCTCCCAGTTTGTGGCTTGACTTTTCATTCTTTTAACAGTGTCTTCTGTTAGGCCGAAGATTTTAATTTTGATGATGATCTAATCAACCAGTTGTTTTTTGTGCTTTTAGTGTCATATTTGAAAAATCTTCACCTAATCCAAGGTTATAAAGATTTTTCCTATGTTTCCTTTTAGAAATTTTAGATATTTGAGTTAGATCTATGATCAGTTTAATTTTTGTATATTGTAGAGGTATGGATTGAAGGTTTTTTTTCATATAAACATCCATTTGTTCTACATTATTTGTTGAAAACTTGTGTTTGTTCTTCACTGAATTGCCCTTTCACCTCTGTAAAATTTACTGCTCCTTATTTCTGGAGTCTCTATTCTGTTGCACTGATCTATTTGTCTATCCTGATGTGAGCACCACTTTGTCTTGACTACAGAGGCTTTATGAGAAGTCCGAAAGCCCCAAATATTAGTCCTCCAACTTTATTTTTTCTGATTTGTTTTGGTTATCTGTGTCCTTCACATTTCTATATATATTTGGGATCAGTCTGCTTTTGTGCATACACATTCATCACTCCCCTGGTAGGATTTTGATTGGCATTAATCTGTAGATCAGAGTGAAATGACAGAGTAGAGCTCCCCATTTATTTAGATCTTTTACAACTTCTCTCACCAGTGTTGGTTCCCACCATATAGATCTCATACATCTTTTTATTAGGTTTATCCCTAAATATTTTATATTTTGATGCTATTTTGAACAGTACTTTTATGCTAATTTATGATTATATGTTACTCGTACATGAAAATATAGTTAATATTTTTATATGCACATATAGCCTGCAGCCTCACTCAACTTCTTATTGTAGTAGCCTTTTATAAATCACATCAGATTTTTATTTATTTTTCCATGTTTTTATTGGTGTATTATGGTCATACATAATGGTAGGATTTGTTGTTACATATTTGTACATGAACACCATATAGCAATATAATTTGGCCAAAATCATTCTCCAGTATTTACTTTTTCCCTTACCTCTTCTCTTCCCCTGATCCTTTTCCTCTACTTTACTTATCCCTCTTCAATTTTCATGAGACCCCCCCCTCACCCCACCTTACTTTTCTTTTTTTCTTTCCAGCTTCCACATGTGAGTGAAAACATACAACCCTTGGCTTCCTGAGTTTAGCTTAGTTTATTTAACATGATGTTCTCAAGTTCCATCCATTTTCTTGCAAATGAAATAATTTCATTTTTCTTTCTAACTGAATAAAATTCCATTATGTACATATCTCACATTTTCCTTATCCATTCACCCATTGATGAACACCCAGGCTGGTTCCATAGTTTGGCTATTGTGAATTTTGATGATAAACATGGGTACATGTGTATCACTAAAATATGAAGCCTTTAATTATTTAGTATAAATATTGAGGAGTGGTTTAGCTGGGTCATATGGTGGTTCCATTCCTAGTCTTTGATGGAACTTCCATACTAATTTCCATTGTGGTTGTACTAATTCACAATTCCACCAACAGTGTAAAAATGTTCCTTTCTACAACCTCTCCAGCATGTATTATTATTCATATTTTGATTGCTGCCATTCTGACTGAAGTGAGATAAAATCTCAGTGTAGTTTTAATTCACATTTCTCTAACTGCAGTGATGTTGAGCATTTTTTCCCATATATTTTTTGGACATTTGTATTTCTTCTTTAGAGAAGTGTATGTTTATAGTTCATTTGCCCATATTATATTATATTATATTACATTATATTACATTATATTATATTATATTATATTATATTATATTATGTTATTGAAAGTCTGTCTTTTCTCCAATGTGTATTTTTGGCACCTTTGACTGTAACTGAGTGGGTGATTGCTTTAGATTTTATACATAATTGTGTCGTTATCTGGATGCCTTTTATTTATCTTTATTTTCTGTCTGTGTATCCATCTGTGGATATCACTGTTAATTATAACCTCTATTACAGTGTTGTAGAAATGGTTAAATATGAACATCGTTGTGCATATTCTTGATTTGTGCTGATGATGATGGCATTCATTCTTTCACTATTAAGTATGATGTTAACTGTAGGCTTTTCTTGCATGTCTTTTTTAACATTTGGGGCATACCTTTTAATTCTGAGAGTTTGGGTCAGAAGTAGATGTTGGGTTTTGTCAAATTTTTTCTATATATTTGTTGAGGTAATCATATGGATTTCCCACTTTAGTTTCTTAATATGGTAATTGATTTTTTTAAATATTAAAAATATCCCTAGAAAAACTCCAGTTATTATCTTTTAGAATTTGTACAATCTGTAGTGATATCAACTCCCTCATTCCTAATATTGTTAATTTCATTCTTTCTTTGCTCCTGATAAAACTACGTAGGTATCTATCGATGTTGATTCTCTCAAAGAGCCTGCTTTCTCTATAATTTTTCTCCTTTAAATTCATTGTTTTGCTTTGAATTTTATTTCTTCTGCTTACTTTGGGTTTATTTTGCTTTTCTTTAGTTTCATAAGGTAGAAGTCCCAAGTCATTGTTTTGATACCTTTCTTTGTCTGTAATGTATGTGTCTAGTGCTATAATTTTTTCCATAACAACACTACTTAAGTGTCATTTCACTAGTCCTGTGTTGTACTTTTATTTAGTTCAGATTATTTTCTAATTTCCCTTTGATTGCTAGTGGGGTAATTAGAAGTAGATTACTTACTTACTTCATAAGAATTTGGGATTTTTCTAAGAATTTTTCTTTTCTTGATTTCAAATTTAATTTCATATGGCTGGAGAAAACACCTTGTGTGACTTGAATCCCTTTAAATGTATTGAGGTATATTTTATGGCTGAGATTATTGTATATCTTGGTAAATATCCCATGTATACTTGAGAAAAATGTGTATTTTGTTGTTGGGTGGAGCATTCTATATATGATAATAAAGTCAGTGTGGTTGATAAATGATTCATTTTTCTCTGAGTTTAATTTTTTGATAGTTTCTATTGCTATCTTTAAATGTCTCTGATTTTTTTCCTCCTGCATTGTCTCTTGGTCTTAATACTGTCTGGTGTCTTGTTTTTTCCGTGACATTGTAGTTATCAGTCTAGATGTTATATATTGTAGGTTTCTATCTGTTTGTTCTTCATCTCTATTTAACTTTTTGAGCATATGGAATATAATTATAATTTCTTTACTCTCCTTGTGAACTGCTCTTATCTTTTGTGTCAGTTCTGAATTAGTTTAATTGGTCGGTTTTTAAACCAAAGGAATGCACAATGTCTTCAATGGGATAATATCAGAAAATTTCCCAAGCATGAAGAATGAATTGGAAAATCAAATACAAGAGGCATACAGGACACCAAATGTACAAAATTACAACAGATCTACACCAAGGCACATTATAATGAAAATGCCTGGCATACAGAATAAGGATAGAATCTTAAAGACCACAAGAGAGAGGAATCAGATTACATATAGGAGGAGAATAATTCATATCTCAGCAGATTTTTCAACCCAGACCCTCAAAGCCAGGAGGTCATGGAACAACATATACCATGCTCTGAAAGAAAATGGATGCCAACCAAGAATCTTATATCCAGTTTTTCTCAATATGGATCATAGTTTTTATTTTTTGCTTCTTTGCATCTCTAATAATCTTTGTTTACATGGTGTTATGAATTTTCCCTGAATGTTGGGTATTTTTAAATTCTTATAAAAATTTTGAGCTTTGGGCTGGTTGTAGTGGTGCATGCCTGTAATCCCAGCCACTCAGGAGACTGAGGCAGGAGGATCACAAGTTTGAGGCCAGCTCAAGCATCTTAGTGAGACCCTATCTCAAAATAAGAAATAAAAAGGATTGGAGATATAGCTCAGTGATAGAGCACACCTGGGTTAAATCCCCAATACTGAAAAAAATATCTTGAACTTTGTTTTTTGAACACAGATAAATTACTTGGAAATAGTTTTGTCCTTTTAGATCTTGCTTTTAATATTTGCTAGGGGGGACCAGAGCAATGTTTAGATATAGCTTTTCACTTCCAAGACTTTCTTGAGTTCTCTACTAAATTCCATGTCAATTATAAGCTTTTCCAACATATCTAGGTATTATTTCTGGCTCCACATGAGTGCTGAGCTTGGTTACCTCTTGTTGAATGATTCTTCCTGCAGTGTTGGTTACTTTCCTCACATGGATGTGCTGATCAGTGCTTTGCTGAATGGTCAAGAGACTCTCTAGTGATCTCCAGGATGTTCTTCCTGTGCATTGCGACTTTGCCTTACAAATTCTAGTTGTCTTGCTCTTCTTAAACTGTGATCTCTTGAGTCTTTACCTGTGTCCTTGCATTGTGGCCTGAAAAAGCCTCTCAGAGCACTAAGTTGGGACAGTGTAGAGATAATCTCATTTGTTTTCTGTCAATCAGGGATCACTATTTAGTTGCTTGATACTCAGTCTTAAAATGGTTGTTTCTCATACGCACGCAAATGTTGATTGTCTTTGGGAAGGAGGATAAACCAGTCTTTTTTTACTCTGCCTTGCCTTGGAGCTGCTGTCTGATGACCTGCTTTGGAATTGGTAGAACCTGTTAGCTAAGTGGTCTGCAGAATCTTCCATTGTGGTGCCGTGGGAATGGTGATATAAGGCTGAGGGTCTCATTCTGTTACTACCAGTAACCAGCTATGTAAGATGTCTCAAGGGACAGACTTGTGGAGTCCCCTAATTAGAAGGAACCTTTTGGGTCATGTGGCTCAGCCTCCAACTGTGCATAAAACTCTTTCTGCACATTCTTTCCTGTATTGTTGTATTAGGCAACTCCCATTTGAAGAACACATTTCCTATTTTAGACATTTCTCACTGTTAGAAATTATTATATATCAGCTGGAATAAATCTCCCGCTAACTTCCATTCAAATTGTTTAGTGAAGTCATGTGAAGTTAGTCTAATCCCCTCTCCATACAATAGCCCCACTTATATTTGAGGGCTTATTGCTCCCTTCCTTCCAAGTCTCTGTCCAGAATGAAAACCTCCAGTCTCTGTAAGCCTCAATTGTTTCCTGTTTCTGCCTCCTTTATGGAGCTAGACACCATGCTAGATACTAAGGATGAAGAAGAGAATATGCTGTCTCTCCTTTTCAGAAACTCATAGGCAAAAATAGGGAAGAGAAGAGATAAAGATATAGCACAGAGATAAAGATGCTAACAGAAGTGTGCAGGGTGTGCCGGGCCCTTCACAGGATTTTAGAGATCAGCTTAATGAAGGCACGCAAAGTGTACTCTGTAAAGACTATAAACATGTCTGGTATTATTAGTGGTAATAGTCAGAGATGTGTCCACAGTTGATCCATTCCCTTTATTTTCCCTGAATCATGTTATGCTTCTGACCTTTTCAGTTTTAAGGTTCTGTTAGAAACCTCTGGGTTCCACATAATTAATGAGTTTCAGTGCATGATGGTGCCCACAGGAGTGGAAGCATGCACTAAGTTCATTTTTCATCCTGCTTATTACAGGGTTTTTTACTTGGCCCATGCAAAAACTTGTACTCAGTGAATCTTCATGTGAATTCGAATCTTGTGAGCTAGAGGCACTGTAAAACTCTACTGATGTTTTATTGCTTAACACTTTACAACTCCAGATGGCAGTGGTAATACTTTAGCATTTACCATATGGAGAACTAGAAAACAACTTTCAGAAGTAAGCCACGGCAAATTCAGATCTCATGGTTTTGTAGCACCAGATCCTACTGTGCCTCCCTTGTAGGATTTTGGAGCTTCTAACTTTAATTTTTTTTTAAGCATCTCATTACATTGCCAACAATACCACAAATTAAATTAAGAGGAGGAACTATACATTGACATGACATGCTGCTGAGGTTGGGCCTGGGAGGGCACACAGTGTGGCAGCATTTTTTATATTCAGGGAGTGTGTTAAGGACATAGTTCCAGACCCCACCTTCAAATATCATTAGCAGTTTAGGAAAGTAGAGGATGTAGTGAACTTTTAATTCGTCTCTGGATGGCTTAGGTGCAACACTAGTGGTGGGAGTGGCTCTGTGATATAGGAGCACCATATTCCCTTCTTCTGTCTGTGGCCCTGTATTTTTTCTGCTACCCTTCCTTCCACTAACTTCTGAGGGCATATTTTAATGAGAAATTTAAATCCTGAGTGTCAAAAAAAAAATGAGATAGACATTTCTCATCACAGAGTCTTCAGTATAGCCTGTCTCATTTGGTCAGTATAACTATGGGACTTTGAGTGTGTTACTTTGAAGCTCACTGAATGAATTGGGATAGTACAGTCAACCCATTCTTCAGGGCTGTTGTGGAAACCAGGTTAAAATCAAATTCCTTCCCATAGTCTTAGCTAATGTTACTTCATCATCTCAGAGCAGTCATTGTGCCAAATATTACTTCCTTCCAAAGTGGTTAAGCTGAGTAAGACCCTAACCTTTAAAACTTAAAGAACTGTATATGTGGGTTTACTGTTTCCAGACTGTTCATAGGAACTGTTATGAAGCCTTATTCCAATCAATGTTTTCATTATCTGACGAGTTCAGGGCAACTTATAAACATGAATAAGATAGAGATTCCTACTTAAAATATGAAGTTAAGCTTTTGGAAGTAGACATATCATGTCTTTCTCAGCACATTTGGAAGTTTTTAATGCTCTTGTACTTACTGATATTTAAAAGATATGGTAGTATGTGAAAAATTGATCCCACATTTGACTGTGTATCTTACCTGAATACTACAAGTTGTATATCTTTTAAAACTGACACATAGTCATTATGTATGTTTAAGTACATTTATCCACTGTGTACATCTTTTTCAATAACTAGAATTTCTTTTTATTTCCACTTTTAAAATCTCCAACATATTTTTGATACGTTGAGTATCCTTTTTGTAAAGTGTAGTAGGCCAAAACAAGTACACAAAACCTATCAATGACAATTATAGTAGTATTTGTAGCTTATCAATAGAAGGAAAAATGTTTTAATTTGTTCTGATTGGTTTTAAAATTTTTATTTTAGCAGCCTCTCCTCCACATACAGAAAAATTCACTCAATACTAAAACAGGAGGCAGCAAAGAGATTACTCTGCCAGTGAATTAACTGCATGATCTTCTGCCTTTTTAAAGACAGGAAAGAACAGAAGAAATAAGAAATTTACTTTCTAACATGCTTTTGATACTTTAGGTGAAATGAGATCTGAAGAAATGTGAGAAATTAGACTTAGCACTTAGTGTTCTGAATTTAACTCTAAGAGTAATAATCTTGGGGATTAAGAATGCACAGCTCAGGGAGTTCTTGATTTATGAATTGTAAATGTGCATTGTGCCATGATCTCTTCACGGGTGAATCACTGAAATTTCCTCAATGTAGGCAGTTAGTGTTTGCTTCAGTAGTCACTAGAATGTCTTCCAGAAGGAAACCTTTGATAGATTGAAAGGCAGTGTGTTGTGCAGCAGGGTGCACCTGGTGGCAAATAAGAGGTAAGTCACTATATTGGAACATTAGACTGGTAACAAAATGTGTTTGTTACTTCTGGCCACACCTGCTCTCCTTTCTGAACACTCTTTCTTTTGTCTGGCTCATTTTTCCAATTGCTTGAGTTCAGAGTCTCTCTGCAACCTTCTGAGATTGGCAGTTTGGTTACACTTACTGCTTGGCGTTTGATTTTTTGTTTTGTTTTGGTACCAGGGACTAAACTTAAGGGCACTTGACCACTGAACCATATCCCCAGTTCTATTTTATATTATTTAGAGACAGAGTCTCATTGATTTGCTTAGCGCCTCACTTTTGCTGAGGCTTGCTTTGAACTCGTGGTGCCGCCATCTCAGCCTCCCAAGCTGCTAGGATTACAAGCATGCACCACCATGCCCAGCTTGGCATTTGATTTTGACTTGGATTCCAGATGCAGGCCCGCTCAACCTCTTACCTGGATTATGAAACCGGCATGGAAGTGGCCTTACTAGGGGTTTCCATGGAACTTGACCATTTCAGGGTTTCTTTAAGGATTACAAAAGAAATGCATACTCATTCTGGAAAGTAGAAGCAAACAAAAAATTAAGTAATTTATAATTCTTTTAACGGAGATAGGTTTGATATATTGAGGAATTATTTATCTCATCTCTATACATACTATTAGCAGTTAGAATCATACAGTTTTTAGGCTACTTTCTTTTTACTTTATGATGAAATATATATATATATGTATATATATTTCAACCTTTTTATTATTATTATTTTTAGCTCAGTGAGGCACTTTACTTCTGTAAAAGGGTGTGCTACCCAACAAAGTCTGGCAGTCAAGCACACTTAGGTGGGCAGTCCGCCTGTTTTTATCCCTAATGCAGCACTGCCCTGCCCTTGTTCTGATAGGAGGAGCTTGGGGTTGCAGTCTATGTGATTGGCTGATTTTAAAATCGGGGAGGGCAAAGGCAAGGGCTATACTTAAAATGGCTATGATTGAATATTACAATCCAGTGAAGGCTAAATACTATATTCTGAAAATGGACCACTAGACTTTATATTTCTCACATGTCCCCCCTTCTTTTCTTTTTATACCTTTTGTCTCATTTTCATTTTTTTTTCTTGTGCCCTTTGGTATTGCTGTCCATTTAAACATATTAACTTTTTCAGGTGGGAATTGCCCATGGTGTGACTTCTCCCTTTTTTAGCAGTTTGGATAGCCATTCCAGTGAGCACTTGGTGAGGCCCTTTAACTCAGTTGAACCTTGTCTTCTTTCTAGATCTTGATTAAAACCAAGTAGCTAGGGTGGAAGCGATGAATTATGAACTCCAGAGGAGGAGTCTAAGCAGCAGCTCATAATAATCATACCAGCAAAACCACCACCAACAAAAACAGAGACACAGATCAAGTCCACTTATGTAAGAGGTTAAGAGAATTTATTGGTCTCAAATTGGTTCAGAACAAACTTGTGACTTTTTGTAATATTTATCAAGCACTCCTGTATAAAGACCCATCCTTTATAACCTCCTACTTTTATTCACTTTCCAGAGGACTAACACAAATATGCATCTCAAATTACATTAAAGGTCTTTTCTTTTAAATGCCCATGTTTATGCTTTGGTTATAAATTGACCTTGTTTCTGTGTGCTGTTAAGAGTCAGCTGAGATTTGTGGGGATCACTCTTCGAAACTTGTGAGAAGTCTCTTGGCTCTTTATCCTTCCTCTACCAGTTGTGCCATCTGCCTGGATGGGTCAGGGTCTTGCTGATCACATGTAGCTTCCCTTGGAAGCATCAGGGACATTTCCCTCTCCTATTTACAGCATGTGCACTGGTTGTCTTCCTGTTCTTTAAAGGCCTCAGGATCCCCCTTATCAGGAGGTCAGGTGACTCACTGGAGTTGCAGGGCCCTTAGAGGGTCCCATCATTCCCTGGATCCTGACTGATCTTAGAGAGTAAGGGCAGAAATATTGGCTATTTTTTTCCTTGGCACTTTTACTTCCTTGATTATGCTCTCCAAAGTTTTGTTTTAAACATCTAGCAGGTCAGTTTCACCAGTCTTTGCAGTAGGAGTACTGAGTTTTAACTTTAATGTTTATAATTACTTGGGGTCCCATATTAGTACTGGAAGCTGGCATTATATCTTATCTGTCCTATAGGTTATGATTTACTTCAGATTAACTCAGGTTCTTCTGTTAGAAGCCGTGCTTCTGCAATACACTAACATGAAGCAGTTATGAAATTGTACAAGGAAAATACAAAATGAAATTAACAAGGGCAAAACCACATTCTGTTTGTATAATAGCTATGAACTAAGAAACATGAGTTTTATAATCCCAAACCTTTATTTAGTTATAATTATATCTCTTCTTTATTTTGAGATCACAGTAGACTTTACAATAATAAATCTGTCTCTTGAACATAAATTTAAATGTGCTTAATTCTGGCCTGCTTTGGAGTCATCCTAACATGGAATAAGGTAAGAGGCAGTCTTAACTCGTGTGAGGCTGGGTTCTTGAAAAATCTTAGGTGAGGTGCTTTATTTCTGAAGCTGATTTTTGCCTCTTTCTTAAATATCATTTTACAAAGTTCTCACATTATTTACTGGATCTATCTGAATATCAGTTTATATAATATAACATTACATCTGAAACATGAATCAAATAGAAAGACTAAGAGAGTTTGTAACTTAAACAAATCAGATTCTCCTATTTATCTTCCAAAAGTACATTTAAATTTGTAAAAAGTAACCCAAAATTTTATATATATATATAATTTATATATCTATGAAATAATATGTGTGTGTATAACTTATTGATAACAGGTTGCTTTTATTCAGTCACAAAACATTAAATTACATAAATACCAACCAGATCGGTTATTTCTATATATATCTGAAAAAGAATATTGCTATAGACAGTTTTAGTTTGAAGAATACCAACTCGGTAAAATGCTGTCCTAAGCTCGACATTTTAAAAGTCTGTGTACTTGAAGAACATGAAGATATCTATATTTTGTTGTGTGTGTGTGTGTGTGTGTGTGTGTGTGGTGCTGGGGATTGAACCCAGGGACTTGTGCATGTGAGGCAAGCACTCTATCAACTGAGCTATATTCCCAGCCCACATGAAGACATCTAATATGTAGAGAAGTTAGAAATGATGAGGTCACAGTTATACAGATGTCCTTATTAACTAAGTTTAAGTTGTACATTAAAATATACACAAGGGGGCTGGGGTTGTGGCTCAGCGGCAGAGCGCTCGCCTTGCATGTGCGCGGCCCAGGTTTGATCCTCAGCACCACATAAACATAAATGCATTACATTGTGTACAACTGAAGTAAATAAATAAATATTAAGAAAAAAACTTAAAAAAAATATATATGCATAAGGGTCAAACAGTTCTCAAATGTATATATAACTTTTATTTAACCAGTTATGAAGTTATTATTTAGAAGACTTTAAAACATGTAAAAGCCCTAATCTATTTTAAGACTTAGTTTCTAAGTAATAAAACCTAACAGACATAAGAAATTATCTATCAATAAGAGCAGATCAGTGGATTAAGGAGCCTTTGTTCTTTCTAAAAGTAAAAAATTATTAGCATATTAAGTATTAACTTTTGGAAATAAACCCTTGATAACTTTAACTGACTATGCTGATTATAGTTGACTTAATCACATACAGGAACTTGTTTTTTTTGCATTCTTTTTTTTAAATAATTTTTAATATGTACAACTCATAGTGCATGTATTTAGCATCTTTTTACATACAACTGTTTGTATATAAAGTATATTCGTACAATTCAGGTCTTCAATCATGTATTTAGGAAAATGATATCCATGTAATTCAACCACCTTTTCTTATTTCTATTTTTTTCCTTTTCTCCCCCTCCTTCCCCCCTTGCTCCCTCCCTTCCCCTCCTTTCCCTTTGACCATTCTAGTGTTCCTCTAGTCCTCCTATGTACCCCCCCCCCCCATCCAACAATACTATGAACTAGCCTCCTTATATCAGAGAAAACATTTGGTACTTGGATTTTTGAGACTGACTAACTTCACTTAGCATTATGTCTTCCAATTTCATCCATTTACCTGCAAATGCCGTTAATTTATTTTCTTTTATTGCTGAGTAAAATTCCATTGTGCGTATATACCACATTTTCTTAATCCATTCATTTACTGAGGGACAGCTAGGTTGGTTCCACAACCTAGCTACTGTGAATTGCGCAGCTACAAACATTGAGATAGCTGTGTCACTGTAATATGCTGTTTTTAAGTCCTTTGGAAATAGACCCAGGAGTGGGATGGCTGGGTCATAGGGTGGTTCCATTCCCAGTTTTCCAAGAAATCTCCATACTGTTTTCCATAACGGTTGCACTATTTTGCATCCCCACCAGCAATGTATGAGAGTGCCTTTTTCCCCACATCCTCTCCAACATTTATTGTTGCTTGTGTTCTTGATAGCTGCCATTCTGACTGGAGTGAAGTGAAATCTTAGAGTAGTTTTGATTTGCATTTCTCTGATTGCCAGCGATGTTGAACATTTTTTCATGTATTTGTTGATTAATTGTGTATCTTCTTCTGAGAGGTGTCTTCTCAATTCCTTAGCCCATTTATTGATTGGGTTATTTGTTTTTTTGGTGTAAAGTTTTTTAAGTTCTTTATATATTCTAGAAATTAGTGCTCTGTCTGATGTGCATGTATTAAATATTTGTTCCCAATTAGTTGGCTCTCTATTCACCTCACTGATTGTTTCTTTTGCTGAGAAGAAGCTTTTTAGTTTAAATCTATCCCATTCATTAATTCTTGGTAGTAATTCTTGCGCTACAGGATTCTTATTAAGGAACTTGGGGCCTAATCCGACATGTTGGAAATTGGAGCTTACTTTTTCTTCTATTAGGCGTATTGTCTCTGGTCTAATTCCTAGGTCCTTGATCCACTTTGAATTGAGTTTTGTGCGTGGTGAGAGATAAGGGTTTAATTTCAATTTGTTGCATATGGATTTCCAGTTTTCCCAGCACCATTTGTTGAAGAGGCTATCCTTTCTCCACTGTACATTTTTGGCGCCTTTGTCTAATATAAGATAGCTGAAATTATATGTATTAGTCTCTGTGTCTTCAATTCTGTACCATTGGTCCACCAGTCTGTTTTGGTGCCAATACCATGCTGTTTTTGTTACTATTGCTCTATAGTATAATTTAAGGTCCGGTATGGTGATGCCCCCTGCTTCACTTTTCTTGCTCAGGATTGCTTTGGCTATTCTGGGTCTCTTATTTTTCCAGATGAATTTCATGACTGCTATTTCTATTTCTTTGAAGAATGACATTGGGATTTTGATTGGAATTGCATTAAATCTGTATAATGCTTTTGGTAGTATGGACATTTTGATAATATTAATTCTACCTATCCAAGAGCAAGGTAGGTCTTTCCATCTTCTGAGTTCTTCTATAATTTCTTTCTTTAGTGTTCTATAATTTTCGTTATAGAGGTCTTTCACCTCTTTTGTTAGGTTGATCCCCAGGTATTTTATTTTTACATACAGGAACTTTTTGAGATTTACTTTCCACAATGCTTTTGGAACTTACATGGAGATTCTACAACTTGTTTACTCTACCATACAAAAGACTTTCTCATCCAGAAACATTTCTTTTTCCTTCTAATTTTCCATACTAAAATATATTTAGACACCCATAACTTTCTTGTATCTTTTTCTAGTTGCTAACTCTTAAATTTACATTCTAAAACAATCCTTAAGAAATTTCTGAATTTAGAAAAATTAAAACTTTTAATAAGCTTTTTACAGCACTTAAATGAAACACAGCTGAACCTTTTTTGTATTATTTGCATATAGAATTACCTGTTTGAATTTTAACTTTCAGTAACCTTGCTTTTAGGTTAAGGCCCAGAAACAAGCAATCTTACTTTTTTCCCTCGTTTACCAATTTATGAAAACACATTTAATATACTCAAATATATGTTACCTTATGGAAATCAAGAAGCCAAGAGTACTTGAATTTATTCTTAGTTATGTATTAATATTTTAACTTTGCAAATTAATCAGATGTCTGTTCTAACACACATTTATGAAGATTAATCCCATTTGTATTAAAACTAATTTACCATTTATAACTTAGGTTGCCAATGAAAAACCAAATTATTACAGTTTAGTTAACACTTTAAGTCAGTTATTCCTGCCATAGAAAAATCCTTAGAAGCAAAGGACATTACACTTTAAACATTTTATAGAAACCAACATTTTGATTGGCTGACAACCTAGAAAAATGCGTGGGTTAGTAATATCAAAGGCATTTTTACTCTTCCCAATTTAAATTGACTCTTTTTGTTAAAGTTTTATTTAAGTCACATGAACTGAAAGGCATTTGGATCTGTTCATTAAATTTATAAGTACTCATTTATCTATAAGCCAGTGTTTTTTTAAAATTCATTACATAATTTTACAGTAGAATGCATTTTGACATACAGTACACAAATGGAGCACAACTTCTCATTCCTCTGGTTGTGCATGGTTCAGATTCAGTCCACTAGTGTATCCATACATGTATATAGGGAAATAATGTTTGTCCCTTTCTGCTGTCCTTCCCATCCTCACAACCCCACCCCTCCCCTGACTCCCTTTGACACAAGCCAAAGTTCCTTCATTCTTTCCTATCCCCACTACCCCACTATGGATCAGCATCCGCTTATCAGAAAAAACACTTGGCTTTTGGTTTTTGGGGATTGGTATAAGCCAGTTTTGATACCATGTACATGATAAAGGTACAAGCATGTATATGGATATGACATACAGTACACAGGTATGCACATGTATACATAAAAACAAACAGGAAACTAAGATTTGGTAGGTCTTTATCAGGTAGTAAATGCCTGCAGGTAGGAGGCAAAAGAACTATCAATTTTAACCTTTTGGAAATTAAAATAGAGCCTGTCATGGATTTTTTTTTTTTTTTAACAGTATGACTCAGACATGGGAAGGGTCTGTGCTTTCCATTTTCCTTCCCTGTCCCTAGGCCTAGAATTTTTCTGTGAGATTTCTTATATACCCCAGACTCCTTATGTGCTCAATGAGTCAAAAAATAAAACAACAATATTTTTCATTTTTGTTTTCTTTTTTCCTTTTGCCTTAGGACTATTTCCCCATAGTTTGATATGAGGGCCAGAGGTATTTGGGGGTATTTTGGTGTCTTTACCCTGCCGGCCTCCTCTTTTTTCTAGACTATTTTATTTAGAGGCTCAATTCCCACACTGGATATTTCTTGCACTTCCCCTTCCCTCTCTCTTGGGTGTGGTCTCATGTTTCTGAATACTCATCCCCCAACCCATTTTGAAGGTTCTTGCACTTAGGTCTCAGTCACACCTCCAGGATGTACGACCACCAAGGAAGTGCTTCTTTCTTTCTTTCTTTCTTTTTTAAATCAGTATTCAATGATTTATTATAACTAGTATATAATTATGTATGTAGTTTGTGTGGATAGTTTTATATAATTTATACAATGTATATGTAATTATGTGTACTATATATTATAGTGCACTGTATATGTGTACTATACAGTGTAAATTTATACTATATATACTATTTAGACATACAGGTTTAAAGTTTATACTATATATAGATTATAATATATATAATAGACAGTATATGCTATACATACTAGATAGTTTAAATGCACTGAAACTGTATGTATATATGATATATATATATGTTATAATTTCATTTCTTACACAATTTCTAAGTTTTCTTGGAGTTAATAATCATCTTTTTTATTGTTTAGTGTTGACATTTTTAAAACTACAAACTTCTCTTTGAAGTGACTCTCATTATAAATTTTCATGATACAATCTATAAGATAATCTGCAAATTCCATTTTTTATTTTTCCTGGATGAAGCAACTCTGTTGCGTTTTGAGCTCCCTTCAATTAAGTTTTCTTTGGCTTTGGGACCTGCCAAACATCTGTTTACCTTGATACTGTCTGGTGAATTTTTTCTGAAGTAGTTTTCTCTCTATTATGAGAATCTTGCTCTTTCTTGGGTTTATCCATCATTTTAGTAGAGCTCATTCCTCAGTGACTTCTGGAGAAAAAGCATCCTACAAATTTGCCTGAGACTTTATATATCTTGACAATGACTTCATTTTACTCTCCTATCTTTTGATGTTACTATTACTTTTCTTCAGAAGTCGTCTTGGTCTCTTCTTAAAAGAATTTTTCTTACCAGGCATGGTGGTGCATCCTGTATTCCCAGCGACTTGAGAGGCTGAGGTAGGAGGATCACAAGTTCAAAGCCCGCACTCAGCAATTTAGCAAGGCTCTAAGCAACTTAGTGAGACCCTGTCTCAAAATAACAAAAGGGCTCAGTGGTTGAGTGCCCCTGGGTTCAATCCCTGGCACTCTTCAGCTATTCACTCATTTTTAAATGTGAGGCCCAGTGCTCTGGTTTTGCTTAGATTGGAGCAGGAGGTGATGAGGCTGTGGAGGTGTTGGAGAAGCATCAGGAAAGGCTGTTTTCATGTAGCCAGTGACTGGGCTTTTCAAGTCTGTTTCCAGTTTTGTTTATTTGCATCTCTGAGATTTGAAAATTTCCATTCCAATATTTCGTTTTGTTTCTATTCTAAATTTCTTTTATTTATTTATTTTTTATTCTGAGTTATATATGACAGCAGAATGCATTACATTTCATATTACACTTATAGAGCACATTTTTATATATGTCTGGTTGTATACAAAGTATATTCATACCATTCATGTCTTCATACATACACTTAGGGTAATGATATCCATCTCATTCTACCATCCTTTTTTTTTATATTTAGTATCTTTTTACATACAACTGTTTGTATACAAAGTATAATCGTACAATTCAGGTCTTCAATCATGCAATAAGGAAAATGATATCCGTCTCATCCTGGGGTGGTGTGTGTGTGTGTGTGTGTGTGTGTGTGTGTGTGTGTGTTTGCATGTGCCATAATTTTGTTGTTGTTGTTGAAGATGGCACATTAAGATAACACAGCATCTCTGGATACTGATTTTTCTCTTGTAGAAGAACTTTATTGAAATTGTTTGATAATTTGTTTAGTGACTTGACTGAACTAATTCTTTGAAGTCTATTTTCTTCACAGTATATATCCTCTGATGTCCCTGGTCAGATTTTTCTTTTTCTTCTGTGTCTTTATTATTAGTCTGTTTTCCTAGGAGTCACCCCAAGGTTTACCCTTTATTAATCCAATTTCTGCATAAGCTGCCCTGGGCAGCTGGGTGTGTGTGTGTGGTTTCCATAGTTAAGAAAAATCTATGGTTTGTGCTAAGTTCATCTGGGTTCTAGTAGCTCAAGAGGTTCTCTCTTTGGCTTCTCCTAAGAAAGTACAATGTGGATTTATAGTCTTAAAGACCATGAAAGATAAATGTGATTTTATTTTTAAGCTTGACTTCCTAGGGGTTACCCCTGGGCTAAATAAAGTAGCTTAATGTTTATTTGATCAAAGGCTATGCTTATACCTCTTGAGTCAGTAAGGCTTTTTCATTTTTCTTATGGGTCTGTACTTGACTTAAGGCATTTTTTCAAGTCTTCTCTATATTCCACTCTGATTATTCCTGATTAAAAATAAAAGTGATATGTGCCTGGGTCATGTGCTTAGTCTTTTGGGCCCCTAGAGGTAGGTAAGTGTGACCTCAGAAACACTCTGTGGATGTCTTTCACATTCTGTTAAATTATGTTTATTTCACCATTTCACTTTTTGCTACTAATATGAAGCTAGCTAATTGCTTACCACCAAAATCTCCATTCCAAATAAAGTCAGTCCCCTCAGGCAGTAGTGAGCTCTCCATCTTTAGGGCTAGCCTCTCCTCCATGACAGAACCTCTGTCACTAAACCATTTGAAAGTGGGAATAGTAGCCTGCTTCTCCTAGGAACAACCCTTTAGTATGAACAGACAATGGGAGAAGGTTAGATGGCTCAGGTATTTGTAGATTGTATTCCTCACTATGGAATCTCTACCCTATGAGTTAGCTGGAGTGGGGTGATCAGGGCTCCAATATTCTCAGTCATTTCTTCAGGGCCAGAGCTATACATTACAAGTGGAAACCAAGTAGGAGAAGGGAGATGGAGTACCTGCTAGGAATTGTTGTTCTTCTCTGCATAATTGAGGATAGGGGCCATGGAGGGACATTGGCAGCTGCCCCTTCAGATGAAACCATAGCCCTGCACTAGGAGTTGAGAGGGCAGGAACCCCTCTGTACTTGACCATACCTGTCCACAGTGGAACTTCCTTCACACACAACTGGGGAAAAGGTTAGGAGCAAGTCATAGCCCCCAAGGTAACCAAGATTTAGTATGTTTTATTGAAGAGAAGTTTCTCCATTTGCTGTGGGCTTTTAGGAAGATTTCCAGGGGCTTTAAATGTTTCTTAGCTTATTTTCAATAAACCTTACCAGTGAAATAAATGGTGGCGGTGCCAGAGGGGCTGTCTACTGATCTCACTGCCATTCTAGAAGGGCCCTCTTCTTTTGCTTATTCTCAAAACTATACTCCAAGTGAAGTGACATTTAGCTCACCTGTAGGACTAATCTTTACTTGTCATTGAATGTGGTCATTAGATTGTGACCTTCTATATCTTTGTGTTCCTTGTGTATCTAGTACTAGGAATGCCACTCATAGTAAACTCTCAATAAGTGTATGTGAATGAACGAGTAGATGAATAAACAGGTAGATACCATATTTTCCAAGTCATGAGTTAAGTTTTTACCCAAAGGGATTGATACAAACAGTATAGGGTTTTTCTGGCTATGGAGGTAGGTCTAGACTCTGCTGAACCAACTCAGTCATAGCTAGCCAGAATTATCAAAAACAAAGGGGATATGAAGAACTGCTACACAGTACATGAGTAAGAGAGGACAGCCCAATAGCAGAAAAAGCAATAGTAGCAATTAAAACAAAATAGATGCATGATGTGCAAAGGCGTCTATAGAATAGGAATCACAGGGGGTCAGTTAACATGAAAAGGTGTTGAACCTGTCAAGAGTATGACATTCAAAATATGATGCAATGTAAACTCATATTTTCAAAAACAAGGCTAACAGAACAAAGTATTGGGGAAAATATGTAGAAACAAGAAGTTTGGTAAACTGCGGGTGGTGCCATAAATTGGTAGAACTACTTTGGAGAGTAATGTCATAATAGCTAAATAAGTCAAAGATACTATATGCAGACCTTACGTCAGTAATTTTACTTCAAGGCATAAATTCTGGGGGAAATTCTCACTTATACAGCAGGAAATACAGAGGCATTCTTAGTGCTGAATGTTTTTTGAGAAACATAAAATACCCTTAATATGTATCCGTGATGAAATGGAGAAACAAATATTGACGTATTCTTTTAATGGGTAAATGTACAGCTGTTAAAATATATGGTCTACCTCTACTTATAGTACAAGTAGAAGTTAGATGTGTAACAAGTTACTGGAAGGCATATACAGTGTAACATATCATTTAACAAACAGAAAGTAAATCCTTGTTTTTTGTGGATACTATAGCACAGGTATTAGCAGATTGTGGCCTGTGGGCCAAATCTGATCCATGGGCTGTTTTGAAGAGCCACAAGAAAGAATGATATCTACATTTTTAAAGTATTGTAAAAACAGCAACAACAAAAGAACATGTGACACAGACGGTATCTGATCCTCAAATCCTAAATGTTTCTGTTTGTCCCTTTACTAAACAAGTTCGCAGGCCCCTACTGTACAGGTGGCCTTGTGCCCACGGCTACATGCCCTCAGCCTGGGCTTGGTGGACAGCTCTAGCATCCCACCTCCAGCCTTTCTGCTCCAGGAATTTGTCCTGTGCCTTGGAACTTCAACTATTCCTGGGTGCACCCTGATATGTCAGGAATTAAAAAACATCCAAGCCATCTTCAGCCAGAGGGGACATGAATCAGCTAATGAAGATTGCCATAACTTCTGTTCACCCAGAAGCCCATGCTGAGGTGTGTCCATGTAGTGCTTTACAGGGACCCCAGCAGCACTGAGCCACATGGCCTAACGTGTTAACCAGCTCCAGAGCATACCCTTCCTTGGCCTTACCTGTCTTGCCCTGAACCTTCCCTCTGCTTGCTCAGACCTCAGTCCCAATAATCTGCTGCCCCTTCATCTGTGCCCCAGGCTCTGCTTTGGAGAACACCAGAATAAGGACAGCAAAAGAAAAAGACTGCTTTGGGAAGAAATGTGGTTATCCCAGAGTGGGCAAGGAGCATAAAAGGAGCTTTAGTTGAATTTATTACAGATATTTTCAAGTAAAGAAATAACGGGTAACTAATATGGCAAACTGTTAGCTTTTTAAAACTTAATTTGAATTTTCTTCAAGAACCTGTTGCTAATTTTGCTTAAGCTCTGGTTTCTACCTTGGCATGATCATCATATCTTGAATAAAATTAAGAATCAAAGAAAGTTGGCTGTATTTAACTGGTAAAGGAGATGATTAACCATATAGTAATTAAATTGAAAGGGGCTTTTCCTCCATTTTCATTTGTCCTTCATAGTATCGCTTTCTCTTCCAGCAGTAGTATGGTATCTAAAACTTTGTGCTGTACTGAAGAGATTCCTCTGAGATTTAAACAAGTAGAACAGGCTCTAAGTTGGGAAATATTTTGTAAGAGTGGATGGTAATTCACTCAAGAGAAATACAGTTTGCAGAAAACTATAAAATAGCTTATTGGGAATATTTCTCTTAAATTCCAGAAAATTAAATCCCACTAGGGGATTTTATATGCTATGTAAGGAGGAGAACTAAAACCAAAAGGAAAAAAAAAAAATAGGAAAACAAAAGAAACCAAACAAAAGGATAACAATTTTAAAAATGTGTTTCCTGAGCTTACTTAGAGAACAGGATGTTTTTATTAGCAAATTTGGGGCTTGAGGCATGCAGAGCTTCTTACAGAGAGAAGCCATATGTTCTTTTGTGCATGCCAGCCTTGTGACAGTCACGATTCTGTG
The DNA here is from genome assembly GCA_025594165.1 of Tamias sibiricus. NCBI lineage: Eukaryota > Metazoa > Chordata > Mammalia > Rodentia > Sciuridae > Tamias > Tamias sibiricus. The sequence goes on from CM046657.1 coordinate 166,348,722, forward strand.
GTCCTGCAAATGAAAGCAAAATGCTGCAGAGCCCTTATGGCAGAAACGGGAGCTCCTCTGAAGGCAGCCCCTTCTGTGATGCCGGGTTCTCATCTGGCTGAGTGGCTTTGCACTAAATATATCTCAAATGAAGCTTTTACATCATAAATCCTGCCATGTTTCTTTCTGCTATGGTCTGCATGTTTGTATATCCCCATAAGTGAGCGCCAAAACTCCAAGTCCAGTACGTATTTGGAGATGTGGTCTTTGGTAGGTAATTAGGATTAGATGACATATTGAGAGTTAGTTCTTATGATGGAATTAGTGTCCTTAGAAGAAGGTAGAGCTTTCTCCACACGAGCATGAAGAGGGTGGTCATGTGAGGTCATGTGAGGGTGGAGTGAACAGGCAGCTCTCTGCAACAAGAAAGGGAGTCCTCACAGAGACCCATTGTGCCAGCACCATGATCTTGGACTTCCAGCCTCCAGAACTGTGAGAAAATACATTTTCATTGTTCAAGTCACCCAGACTATGATATTTTGTTTTGACAGAATGAACTAATATACTGCCTCATTGCTCTTATGATTTATTTATTTATTTATTTAGTCTGAAAGAACTTGCAGGATCTGGCTCCTGTCAGTATCTCCGGCTGCATCTTGATGACTTTCTCCTCCCTTCTTTGATCATTTTCCATGCTGGCTTCTAAGGAACTATGCTCTCCCCCTGTAGTCCCCAGGGTCTTTGCACATCTTCCTCACAGTATCTTCAGTGCCTTGACACATAAAAAGCATCCAGTAAACACTTCTCAAATGAATAAGTGGCAGAGATGAGAAGGTAGCTGCATTCTAACATGGTTGATGAGATGGTGTGGTGGGGGAGCAGGTGTATTAAAAAAAAAAGGCAACACATCTTCATGTATATCCACAAGGCACTAACTTAAAAAATATAAATAGAAGAAAGATCAGTGGAGTAGAGGAAAGGGAATGGAGGTGGGAAGGAAAGAGGAAGGACTTACCAAGGGGGAGAGGGGAAAGGCAACATATTGCTTTGTCTGACTGTTAAGTGATTTCTGCTTTTACCCTGATTTCCCTGCCTTGTTTTTATCATATGCTTATCATGAGTCATGCCTACATATTGCCTTTTTAAAAAGAACCTGTTTAAGAAAATACTGTTGGAGAATGTGACCAGAATTGCTACTATGTACCCTGTTTTCTATAACTACCTCCTGTCCTCCTGCTGGCAGGTGGGTGTTTGTAGGGAAGAGAAATAGGCTAATACAGGGATTATTCAGGGAATGACTTCTAAGGGGTTTGAGTAGAAAAAGGAAGTGGAAGGAAACCTGAATGCAGAGTTTGGTGCCCTGTTGCACTGCCTTCTTGTCTGCTCCTACACTGCAGACCATGTGCCACAGGTCCATTGGATTCTGGAAAACAGAGAACAAGATCAAATCACTGCCTTCTAGCTGGTTGTAGTAGCGTACACCTGTAATCCCAGCAACTTGGGAGGCTAAGGCAGGAGGATCACAAGTTCAAAGCCAGCCTCAGCAACCTGGTGAGGCTAAGCAACTTAGTGAGACCCTGTCTCAAAATAAAAAAAAAAAAAAGGGGGGGGGGGGTGCTGGGATGTGGCTCAGTGGTAAAGTACTCCTGGGTTAAATATCCAGTACAAAAAAAAAAAAAAAAAAAAAAAAAAAAAAAAACCAAAAAAACACTGCCTTCAAGGAGCTTCAAAAAAGACATCCAAATAAACCATGATGATAAATACAATCTAACAAGTGCTGTGAGCCCACCATAGTTAGGTTCAGAGGCTGTGGAAGCACAGAAAGGTTTGGAAATCTTCAAAGGCAGGGTAGGGTTGACATAGTAGCAATATAGAAAAGTTTAAAACATTTAAAGAAATTTTGCACAATAAATTTACATATTGATTATAGTCAACCCAGATAGTCAACCTTTTTCTAGGAGACAGATTTTTTTTGGGGTGTGGAATCAGGGCCCAAATTTCAGTACTAACAAAGTCTCCAGTACATTAATTTGTGTTCTGTCTTATTTGCTCCATTTGATTGATTTCATCTAAAGATTATTTGTTGTCTTAAAAAAAAAAGTATTTAGCCGGGCGCGGTGGCGCACGCCTGTAATCCCAGCACTTTGGGAGGCTGAGGCAGGAGGATCGCGAGTTCAAAGCCAGCCTCAGCAATGGCGAGGCACTTAGCAACTCAGTGAGACCCTGTCTCTAATAAAATACAAAAAAGGGCTGGGGATGTGACCCAGTGGACGAGTGCCCCTGAGTTCAATCCCTGGTACCAAAAAAAAAAAAAAAAAAAAAAAAAAAAAAAAAAAAAAGGTATTTGCCCCCAAATAACCTTATTGTGAAAGGGAAAGCCCCCAAAACATCTTAGCATTCTCTCTTTGAAAACTGCATCATTTTTAATTTTTTCCTCCCTCTCCTAATTTCCTACCTTTGTTGAAATCTAAGTAATATTGCAGAAGGTATAAATTGTATCAGTATTCTTCAAAGAGAAAGAATGAGCTGGATAGGGATGTGGGTATTTAGAGAGGGAGAGAGAGAGTTCCATGTCACAGAATTAGCTCATGCAGTTGTGGGCACGGATCAGTCTAAATTCTCAGGGCAGGCCAGCAGGCTCAGGAACTCAGGCAGGAGTAGATGTGGCAGTCTTGAGGCAGATATTTATTTCTCCCTCAGAGTAACCTCAGGTTTTTTTCTTAAAGCTTTTCCTTTGATTGGATGAGACCCACCCTCATTATTAAGGATACTCTCTTTTACTTAAACTCAACTGATTGTGGATTTTAACCATAGCTATAAAAGGTCTCCACAGCAACACCTGCTTAGTGTTTGATTGAATAACTGGGTACTGTCACCCACCAACGTTAATAAATGAATCCAACCGTCATAGAAATAGGTATCTAATTTTAGTTGTAAGGTATGTTAGAACTCTTTTTGTTTTCCAGTGCCACCATATCTGGCCCCATTTCATGGTGAGGAAAAAGGCCCAGGGATGTTTATAGATTGTTCCACAAAACTGGCTAGTAGAAAAGGGCTTCCCAGGAAGTTTTTCTTAGCAAAGAAAGCCCAGATCCTCTCTGCCTCTGCTCTATGAACTCAGTTATCAAGCAATAGGTTCTAGACCATTTGTTAACTACATCTTAAATCTCAATTTAATTATAAGCGCCCTTTTTCTCTTTATAAGTTTTAATTTTTTTTTAATTCAAGAGAGTTTGTGACAGCTTTCAAAAACTAGTACATGATATAATTTCTGCCTCGAGTCTTAGAGTCTGTTTTTAACAGATATGTCTTGTACTTCAGTAGCTTATTGCAGTGGACTATGAAAATGAAAAAAAAAAAAATTCTTCCTGTTGCCCTAGAGGAGAAACATTACAGAAATATCATCTGCTCTGGTTAACTCCCCTCTCTAATTACCCTTTATCTGATGAGGAACCAAAGTCTGCATATTGTACACACATGAAAATTTTTCTACAAGACAAAATAAAATAAGATCACTTGCAAATGATAATACTTATAAGGTAACGTTCCAGTGGGGTGCCAAGAAGTCTGAATGATACCTTTCAAAGGAAATTGGTAAAATTCATTTTATAGGTATCTGTAAGTAATTAGGTCCATGATTGTTGGGAAGTTTCACTTTGGGGAGGTGGGGATTAGAAGGTTATTGCCTTTAACCCCATTGAGCCACACAAGGAACAATTAGAGCTACATACAAATCAATTTCTGCATATTCTGTGTGGTATTTGACAAGAAGCAAGGTAGGGTGTGACCTGGGAAACAGGCCAAGCACTTAGCTCATCCGAACTCATTTTAAAGATTTTAGCTCTAGATATTGGATGATAACCAGACTTTATCCTGTTCAATTTGGGGGGAGATAATCACTGGTTTTCATGTAAGAGGAACCTTTTTAATTTTCTTCAATGTATAAACTTTGCTTGGTACTGAGATATGGTCACAATTAGCTCAATTTAGAGAGACAAAAATGCCTTTGCTCATTTTCTAAGAAAATCTTTAATTTCTGGTTAGGAAGAAATGTATTTTTTGAAATCCATTTTCAAAACATCCTGGCATTTAAGCATTCCAATATAATGACAGCTGAGAAACACTAGTGTGAAATTTGTCTCTCATCAACTGAGGTCCCCTTCTCTTTCATACGTGGAGTACCACCATCTGGAAAATTGAGGTCTATATGTAGTTAGCCTAAATGAATGTGGAATGGTTACAATGAATATAGATATTTTTTAGGCTTGACTATAAATAAAATATCATATCATAGTTTATTGAATTTTCTATTTTTTGCCTGTTTCTGATAAATAGATACTATATTTAAAGGGGAGGTTACACTCTTATAAAGGAGAAGCAGAACCAATGCTAACTCATAATTAAACATATTCCTATAATTTACATGCAATTTTTATCTTAGAATACTTTATTGATAATTTTTTTTTTCTGCTGTACACTGCAATCAGTGCTAGGTACTGGGATGTCAGACATTTTAAAAACACATGTAATATGATTCCTGCTTTAGCATTTTGTAATTCAGCTGAGCAAAAATCTTCAGCAATTTTGCTCATTAAATGGTTAGTTCTAGGTAGTCTGATAGATGATGAGTCTCACTAAGAGTTCATAGGGAGTTTGATAACTTCTAGGTAGGCTAGGCAATCACAGATGATGGAAAAGGTGACATCTGAACATGTAAGACAATTGGTAGGTTTCAAAGCAAAGAAAAAGGAAATAGGTCCAAGTATAAAGTAGTGGAAATAAATACAGTGCATTTGGTAGATGGTAAGGAAACCTGGCTTTGTGTGTTGAATAGTGTGAGATAAAACTGAGCAGAAACAGGGAAGTTCAAAGGTAAATAACTTTACAGGTGTGGGAGTAGGGGAGTGAATTTGGTAAAGTCTATTGAATTTCACTGATGATGTCATTTTCAAGGATATCTTTAGTTGGAGACACTGTAGTTGTTTCTTATAAGGGTTTAGTAAATGTAATACAATGCTGAGGAGAATCAGAGCTGCAGCTAGAGTACAGAGTGTCTTCTGCCTGGAGGTGACAAATAACTCGGGGGTGGATGAGTCATTGCTGGAAAGCAGTGCAGCATCCTTCAGGCTGGGAACAGTGGTCACTTATTTAAGATGTGTCTTGATGTTGGTTCCCTTTGACATTTTTCTTACTTGGTCTATAGAGGGAAAATAGCATGAGACAACAACTATAGCACACTCAAAATGAAGTCTTTTAATGTTGAGCTGATTGTATTATTTATTTTCTCTTTTGAAAGACTATCCCTGCTCTGGCACCTTTTAGTCACCTCAATGGCAATATTCACAAAACTACATTGCCGTTGGGTTTGACAAATCTTTTCTGAGTACCTCTTGTGAGGAATACAATGAAGAATAAGATTTTTGGTTTGGTTGGAAGACAGTGTATGGAAAATGTAATGGCAGATATAAAAGCTCAAGCTCTTAATGTTGTACTAACGGTACCATTGAGGGTCTTGAATTCTCAATTTGGGGGGTGGGTTTAGATGGTACAGGAGAATTTGTAGATGGTACTGGGAGACATATGGGCTCATTTCTACTGTTCTGCTTTACCCAAATGCTTTTCCTGAAGTTTATTCAAATAGGTGATCAATTTATCAAATGGGCAAGCACTTAAAGACTGCTAGACACATCCCAAAATATTCAGTACTATGGAGTCCTAGGTTTAGAAACCATCTTACTGGAAAATAATAGCATAAAATAAATGGTATAAAGTAAGAAAAAGAAAAATGTTGTTGTCCATAGGGACTCAGGAACCCTGTATTCCTCACATGGATTCTTATGCATAAAACAAAAGAGAGTTTTAGAAACGTATTAAAAGAAAAGGGGGACAAGATCTTTGCCATACTCCTAAGGAATGAGTCAGTTGTTATTTAGCCCAATGTTTTATTCAGTGCCTTGATATATTTAGATCCTTTGTGACTTGGAAAAATAGCCCAGATAATAAAGTAGATGTCATTTTGAGTAATACTTTTTTCCTCTTAGGAACATAATTAGATAAGGATTTTTTTTTATCAACCAACAAATCATGCCAGATCAGTATCTAACTGCTAGCATCGTTCACCTTGTTTATTGAACTGTTTCTCTCAGAGCAAGTGGCAGCTTTTGTAGAGAAAAGAAATGATCTATTATGTTCTCATTCTCACTGTTGTGCTCCCTTTTCCTTTCTCTCTTCCTCTCCCTCTCTTTCCAGAGTTTTTGTTTGTTTGTATATTTTTTTTGGTACATGCATTTGTAAATTAAAGAGATAAAACCTGTGGACAGATTAATTTGCCTCAGTGTGAGTTTCCAGTTATCAGTTTTAACCTAATGACCACTGTGATCCCAGTTTCTCATTTGATACAGTGAGCCAGCTACTGTGGTGCTGAGCTCGTGATGGATGCAGAAAGGAGGGAATTAAAATTACTCTCCATTGAGCACTGTGATACTGAAACTGTGACACAGGCCCTTGGGATTTGGATGAGGGCCATGTTCCATTCCCTAGGACTGGTCAAAATGTGATCATACCAAGATTACCAGGATTCTCTAATATTTCTATACATGGAGGCATTTCTCAGCTGGCTTCTTTTTTGTATATATTTTGCAAATAAAGTTAAATGTCTGATCCACAAGCCATGTGAGGGTTCTAATTATAACAATTCTCTTTGACGAACGTGGAACTTTAGGATGTAGTGAGTTTCCTGATCATGGAGACAGTACTGTAAAATGGAGATGACAATTTGAATTTGTGTAGCAAATATTTATTTATTGTGTGAAAGTTCAACTAGATTTGCATTTCACAGCCCAAATTTAATAGTAAACCATGTGCTTCAAGAATAAGATGAAAACTGAAATTGACTTCCATGCATGTATGAATTTGTTGGGATGAACCCAGCTATTATTTATAACTATAAAGCTCTAATTTTTAAAAAAGAATAAGATGAAGAGGCTAAAATAGGAATTGAAACTATTTTCATTAAGCAGAAGTGAGGGAGGAAATTAGTATGGCACAGTAAAAATTTGATCATAGGGAAAATTTGATATTAATAACCTTTAAGACCCCTCCCTTCTATTCCTAACTTTCTATAACTTGATGCTGAAATTGCAGATCAAATCTCTGGCACTTGGAATTTCACTAGGAGGTTCTAAACTGAATTCTAGTTTGGAACCTCTCCCACCTCTCCCTTCCATTTCATATTTGGCAAAAATCCTTTAGGTGCAGGTAAAGAAACTAGCTGAGCCAGATCCCATTAGTAAGATCAATGCCAGGCAAATCCTGGATCTATAAAGACTGCTGAAAGAATTGGTAATCAGCTTATTCAGGCACAGTGAAGAGGCTGATGTTGAAGACAAAAAGTTAAGGCAGGGAATCTGTATCTGCCCATCTGATGTTCTGATGGAACAACAGGCAGAGAAGGACAGCACCAAGGACAGCTCTTCAATGCTGTGATCTGCATCTGAAAAATCCTGGGAGTTGGTGTGGAAAAACTAAGGTTCAGGTCCTGTTTCCACCTCTGTCTAGCTAAAAATGTCTATAATGGGCAAGTAATTTAATTTATGTAATCCTCAGTTTGCATGAGTTTATTCTACACAGTTCCCGAAGAACTGTGTAGAATAAACTTAAATGGTAAATTACAAATGAAAGTATGTGTCAATGATACAAATTAAAGATATTAATTTGTTTTCATTAACCTTTCAGTTAGAATCATAGATCTTTACCTAACCTAAGATTGTACTGTGTTAAGGAAAAGTGCTAGCTTCTTCTCCCAAGTATGAAATAACAATTGAATAAACTGATGGAAGAAACCAGAATAGCACAGGCAACTACAAACGTTATTGGTGAGAGAAGAGAACTAGGATTTGCTCTGTACCTTGTGGGTTCAGATGTAGGTTCTTTTGGTTATTATTCCACATAATTTTTGTAACAACTGCATGTACATAGCACAGAAGAGGATTCAGTCCCTGTGCCCACCCCTGTACTCTATCCCTTCTGTTACTTCTGGGGATAGGGGAGGGGAAGGGATGTCATCTGATATTCAGGGTGATAGAAATCCAAGTCTCAGCTTTCCCAAGAGTAGTTTATTCTGAAGGTTTCCCATGATAGAAAGAAGGTGAGAAGGGTAGAAAGAAAGTGAGGGCAAGAAAGACACCTTCAGCCCCCACAATTGTTTATCAGAGTTTCCTTGGCAGGAGCTGGAGCCAAATACCAGAGGTCCCTTTAGAAAGAGGTGAGCCAAGCTTACTAGGATAACCCAGGTTGCTGGTGACATCACTGCACCTTGGTCATGGTGGGGATCCTCCACAATGACTCTCAGCCCAGCAGCCATTGAAGGAAATTAAGAACGTAATTGGTTATCTGTATGAGATAGCTATGGAATACAGAGATCTTAGGGGAATATGTCTAACTACCTTTACAGTTAGGGTATTTTAAGGGAAAATGAAGTCCTGTGTAATTAGCATTCAATATTCCTATCTTCAGTGAAATCAGAGTATTTTTATTATCCTTAATTTGAATAATTATTTCAGGAAAAATTCAGCTTATTTTTTATGAACATGAATTTTTACATGTGGAAATGATAATTTGCATGTGTTGATTTATAAATATAAAATGTATGATAATAGGAAGTGAGTGGTTGCAAAGAAATACCCTTACCATCTTTCCATATAGTTTGTCTTCTGTGTATAAGAATGTGTAGACAGCTACAGGGAACTGTGAAATATTGGTGTTCAAGTCCTTTTATCTGAAGATCAACTAGGCTCATTTCTTTTTTTTGCTTAATAGTTTGATAGATACTTGTGATTATCTGTTCAATAGCCCATTGAGGAATAAGTTGAAGGAGTAGCAATTTTCTACCTAGGTAGCATTTTAGAGCCATTATTGGAGGGAAATGACTATTATATGATGCTGCTCCTTAGAACTTCCAAAAGGAAAATGTTAGTGATTAGGTATATTTGTATGATGACTTACGTAGCAGAAAGAGCAACAGCATTGAAATAGGAAGATAGAAGTTTAAAATATTGCTTCAATACCCACAGAAGGTTGTTTTTAAACCCTTTGAACCACAGTTTATTGCTGTGGAAATGGGACTATCCACTTAATTCTGAAAATGATTGAGAGATTGCATTAAAAGATGTTTCTTTTATTTTTTGGTTTTGAACCTTTGATGGTAGAATGATGATGTTTCTGAAAGTACTTAAAACTTTTAAATACATCTTTGTAAAAGAAAGTATAATAATTTTCTTGTTTCCCCCCCCTGCAGAAAGTAAGTGAGAAGGTTGGAGGAGCTGAAGGAACCAAGCTAGATGATGACTTCAAAGAGATGGAGAGGGTAAGTCCCCACCACCGTGAGTTTCTTTTGCCATAAGTTGTCCACCATGAGATGGGCAGGGGAAGCTGCTCTCTACTGGTATCTGAGAACACATTTCATTGTTTTAAAAGATATTCTCCTTTTGAAGTATATTTCAAAACAGGAAATTTAAAGTATCCTGTCATCCCTCAGTGCTATCCTCAGTGAAGGTGAATGTCATCATGCTCTGCTCCTACTGGGTTCTGTCATCTCTTTTCCATATATGGATAATGTGGAGCTGATGGTTGAATGAGGGTAAGGTGGGAAGAAAAGAGGAGAAGGTGGAGAAAGATGTCCCAAATGTTTCTGGGAGCAGTTGAGTCACTTTCTGACTGTAGAGGACTTTCTGACAGGATGGTGCCATCCAGATCCGGCAGGGTAGTGTAGAGAGAATGCAGTTTTGGAGCGTTTCTGCCTTGGCCCCAACTCCGCTTCTTCTGCGTGTAGCAAAGTCTATTTATTGCTCAGAACCTTTTTATATTTATATAGAAGTAACATGAGAATACTTATGCCCTCTTGGGAAATTTTTTTATTAAGGATTAAGAATAATATAAATAATTTATTGTTCTGCCTAAAAGATTACAGGTTCTCAACAAGTGAAGGTAGGGGTAGTGAATAAAATATCTCATTTCATTTTTATTGGAGTATAAGCCATATTTTCTCTTTCACTTTAAGGCTGTTCATAGCAAGTGGTATTTAGGCTTATGATTAAGATTGTGTATTGGATTGTTCAAAGAAATATCTTTTGTTTTCAATTGCTAGTGGTGATGGATCTGGGAACACAAATCCTGCACTTGACGAACAAAGACTATCCCAAGCCTATAATACCTGGAAACTACATTTACACATTATTAAGAATTTTGTTTCTGTACATTATTATAAAAAAGCATGTTTTTCTTTATATTCTGATTTGCCTATGTCAGAAATATTTTAGGGACCTGAGGATAGATTTTTAATTTTTTTTTAAATTTGGTCCACATTATTTCCAGTGACTGCTTCAATTTTGTTATTTTTGTTTGTTTATTTATAAAGTCTTTTTCAGGTTTTCTCCTAATGAGTTCATTGATGAACTCAACAAATATTTGCTTTACGCCTGGAGTGATGCAGGAATGTAGGATACAGACAGGATTCCGAGTGTGTGAAATTCACAGACTAGTCTTCTCCACTTTGGACACATGTGACCAGTGTGGCAAGGCTAAAAAAACCTGGTGCTGGAGATGCCTGGCACAGGGGAAACTCACCCACACAGGGTGGGTAGGGAAGATCTTCCTGCTATTCACGTCAAAGTGTGGAGGCTGAATAAGAGTTAGCAGAGCCTAGTGTGTTTCCAGTAAAGGAAATAAGATGCAAGTAAGTAACACGAGAAAACATTTGAGTTCCAAATAAATAAATGAATGAATAAATAGTTTTCAGTCAGCAAGGACTAAAATGTCTGTGTTGGTCCCTGTTTTTCATCTTACTAATACCACCTGATCTTCAGCCAAAGCTGAAGATATCCACTGATATCCATAGTTCTGGAAATAGTATTCTGCCCATCCTTCTACAGCATCCAAATCTCTAGACACTGACACACATTCCCAGAATGTCTTGACTCCTCCACTCCTAATAGTGCAGTTCTTACCCCTTCTATGGACAGCTACGTGTCTGTGTAATGCCCAGCCTCTATGCCCAGTCTTGCCTAGTCCTCCTTTTATCCTTTGATTCTCTTCCTGATTTTACCACCTGGACAGGGCTGTGTCATTATGACAAATTAGACAGGGATTTAGGAATTCGAAACTAAGTACCAAGTGTCGGAAGTTGGTCTTGATTTCAGCATCTTGTAGGACTAAAGTGAATAAGCTAGGTAGCTCATTGTCTATGTGAAGACAAAATTTTTGTTTCTTAAGTAAGACTAAAAAGAATAGCAAATTTGGAGAACAGAGTAGAAGTTATCACTGAGCATCTCATTAGACCTTTGGAGATTTATTTTGCTATAAAACCTATGTCAGTCTTACAAGCTAATTAAAATTAAAGAGGATCTTACAAGTATTTTATTTAGGCAACTAGAGTCTGAAGATAAAATGTAGGATTCATTTATCTTGTTTTATATAAAGTTTATGAAGGTTTTATTTCAAAATCTAGAGTTCCTGCAACAAAGTAAACTTCTGATTATTTGAAGGACCTAGTAATTGTTCTGCATTTAGGGTTTTACCTAAGTAAATTCAGAAATTTAGATTTCGGTTCAGTGTCAAAATTATTTCATTTTATTCCACACATCTTTTGTTTTATCTGTGACTCTTGCAAATTTTATACTGTACCCATAATTATTTACTTAAGCTATAAGATTTATGTTAATTGAAAAGTACTTTCTTTGGATTTAGAATCTCAAATCTTTTCTTTCCTGTTAATTTGTCTATTATAATATTTTAGCTCAGTGTTCCCGAGCCTTCAGAGGAATTGTCTTCCCACAATTGGTTTTCTGATCATCAAACATTTGAGGTAGAGAGAGCCCTTTGTTCAGCTGTATTCTCAGACATGCAATTAGACAACAAAATGAAATAAAGTAGAGGTCTGTATCAGGCAGCACTATACTGGAGAGAGAGGTAGATATTCCTGGAGGTTGTTTCTTTAATTGCTGCCCCACACTTTCCTGCTATAAGATGTAGTCAAATCCCCTCATGTCTCCCAGCCTTCCAGCCTAACCCTCCCTGAGCTGACTGGGGGGAGCCTGTGGCTATGTTTCTCTGCAGGAACCCTTCACATAATAATATCTCTCCTCCTCTTAAGTACCTTGAATGGAATTGTTTCTGTTTTAGTTTTAAATGCTATTTATTGCCTAAAAGCTTCATTAAACACAGGCAAAATTCATTACTATGGTGCAGACACTGGGTGGATTTGTTCCTTGAAAAGCTGTAAGTTTTTTAAAGAGAAACTTAGAATTTGAGGGCTCTCTGATGATTCCTTCTCAGGTTTCATCAGTTGCTGTAATGATTCTGTGGTTTTTGATGTGTTATTATGTTTGTTAATTCACTTGGAAAATCTGTAAATGATAATGTGCCAGGTGTTATACTAGGTACCAGGAGTACAGAGATAAATGAGGCCCAGTCACTGCTTGCAAGAATCTTCCAGTTTTGAAGAGTTGGGGGGAGACACATAAATTTGTAGCTAATAGGACGTAGTTCTTGGTGACATGGGGAAAATCCATGTAGATCTAGGATAGATACCTAACTCAACTGGATAGATCAGTAGACGCTTCCTAGAGGAGAGAGTACCTAAGCTAGATCCTGAAATTTTCTCTTGTCTCTGAAGTATGGATAATGCAGAATTCCTAGCCAAGGGGTTTAGTGGGGTTTTTGTTTTTGTTTTTGTTTGTTTGTTTTTTGTAACCTGAAAAATATCCTTGGAAATTCTTTCTGTTTTAACTTGAAGAGGTTCTAGGGTTAGAAAACATCTCTAGGCCCTTTCGTGAAAATAGAATTCTTCTTAAGGAGCAGCCTCAAGTTTTAATAAAAGAAATATGTTGAGAAAGAACAAAAAGATTGTCCTTGCAAGTGAGAGTGAGAAGGGGATGATTGCCAGTAGAATGGGATGAGGGGAAAGGCTGATAGGACAGTGTCCATGGTCATTATCTTCATACATTTAATTGTCTTTGAGTTAGAGAGGGGTTGAATCTTAAGTGGGAAAACTGGGATTAATGAGTAGAAACCAAGGGTGGACAGATTCTGGCTCAATATAGAAAGAACTTTTGGTTATCAGAGGTGCCAAAAAAAAAAAAAAAAAGACCCCAGAAATTACTGAATTCTGTATCACTGCCCACATTGAAACAGGCTAAACCCACAGTTCTCAGCTGTCATGTGAAGAACACTAATCATCTCTTGAGTTTCGTAGCAAGTAATGTGTTACTAACAGGATCACTTTTTAATGATGTCACTCTTACTTAGATTCTAGAGATGTCTCTCAAATGGGAGGAAAAGGAGTAAAAGTGCAGCTAGCATGTTTAGAGTAAACACATCTCTGAGGGGGTATATGGGTGCCCACCATGCCAATTGTGTATCCTTCATGGAGTGGTGGTGACAAAGATGCAGCTCCTGGGACTGAGAGACTCGACTGCTGGTGTAAAACTGTGAGGAGGGACTGGAATCCCACAGGTGATGATCTTCAAAGGCATCTTTCTGCCTGGCCTAAAATCTCAAGAAGACTAGCTTCCTTTTGGCTACGTGTTTATAGTGTATTTCCAGCCTATGTGTGTTAAAGGCAGTGCTCAAGAAGATTAGCAAAATAATGGTAAGAATGATAATGGTCAATGTTAGAATAATCTTGACCTAATACTTTATTTTCAAAACACTACCAAACTTTCTGAATACATAGGATATCTTCCTTTAAGCAAGGCAGTTTGGGGACAGGTGCAACCAACTCTTGGGGTGTAGGGGATGATTATTACCAAGAATTAATGAATGGGATAGATTTAAGCTAAAAAGCTTCTTCTCGGCAAAAGAAACAATCAGTGAGGTGAATCGAGAGCCAACTAATTGGGAACAAATATTTAGTACATGCACATCAGATAGAGCACTAATTTCTAGAATATATAAAGAACTCAAAAAACTTTACACCAAAAAAGAAAATAACCCAATCAATAAATGGGCTAAAGAACTGAAAAGACACTGCTCAGAAGAAGATATACAATCAATCAACAAATACATGAAAAAATGCTCAACCTCTCTGGCAATTAGAGAAATGCAAATAAAAATTACTCTAAGATTTCATTTCACTCCAGTCAGAATGGCAGCTATCAAGAACACAAACAACAATAAATGTTGGAGAGGATGTGGGGAAAAAGGCACACTCCTACATTGCTGGTGGGACTGCAAAATGGTGCAACCGCTATGGAAAGCAGTATGGAGATTTCTTGGGAAAATGGGAATGGAACCACCCTATGACCCAGCCATCCCACTCCTGGGTCTATTCCCAAAAGACTTAAAAACAGCATATTACAGTGACACAGCCACTTCAATGTTTATAGCAGCACAATTCATAATAGCTAGGTTGTGGAACCAACCTAGATGTCCCTCAGTAGATGAGTGGATAAAGAAAATGTGGTATATATACAAAATGGAATTTTACTCAGCAATAAGAGAGAATAAAATAATGGCATTTGCAGGTAAATGGATGAAGTTGGAGAATATAATGCTAAGTGAAATTAGTCAATCTCAAAAATCCAAACACCAAATGTTTTCACTGATATAAGGAGGTTAGTTCACAGTGTGATTGGATGGGGGTACATATGATTAGAGGAATACTAGAATGGTCAAAGGAAAGGGAGGGCAAGGGAGGGAGCAGGCGGGGAGAAGGGGGGAAAATGGTGGTTGAATGAGATGGATATCACTATCCTAAATGCATGATTAAAGATCTGAGTGGTACTTATATACTTTGTATACAAGCAGTTGTATGTAAAAAGATGGTATACTTGCACATTATGAATAAATAAATAAATAACAACAACAACAACAAAAAAAACCTCACTCTTGGATCAACCTGAGTCTTCCTGCCAGACTTTCCCAGGTGTTGTTTTCTTCATGTCTCTGTGACTTGCTATTTAATTATTCTTATTCCATGGTTCTCAAGTGGGTATGTGTACATTTCTAACAGTTGGATTTTCTTAACTTTGGTGATAGAAAACTTTAAGAATTTGAAAAGATTTTAGTGTTTCACATGACATTTTAACTTCTTTCATGTAACCACCATTCATTACCCTATGTCCCAGTGGGTGCTTAATTCATCTATTTATTATTGATTGCCAAACCCACAAACTACCTGTGCTCCATTTAAGATGTCTAACATTCTCTTAAACTCTGCTCTGCTTCCCTGTGGTAGCACCTGGTATGATTTGGCGTAAGATGTATGAAATCATGTCTTCCAGTACTTTTGTTGCTCCATAAAGAATTCCATATTGTTCATGTGTGCATCCTCTAAGTTCAGGAAGCACTGATTTATGTTTTCTCTAGGAAATAAAGGTAATATTTAGATGGTCCTGGAACAGTAATCCCATTCTGGTCAAATCAGTGCCTTCAGGTATCTGGTATCTTGTCTCTGAAGACTGAGACAGCTGCTGAAACAATCAACTTCATTCACGGATTCTGTATGGCATACTTAGTGAAACTGGCACTATAGATAAAGGATCAGCAAGTTTTTTTTTTTTTTTTTTTTTTACTTTTGGGGGCCAGGTGGCCTCTGAGGTCTCTTCTGCATTTTCTTATCGGTGCGTTGAAGTACAGAAACAATCATCAACAGTGTTTAAATGAATGAATGTGACCATGTTTCCATTAAGCTTTATCTGAGGACATTTAATGTGAATTTATACAATTATGAACAACATGGTAGTCTTATTTTGATTTTTTTTTCCATTTAAAAAAATTTAAGAATAAGTAGTGACCAGCCTGGATCTGGTTCATTGAGTACAGTTTGCCAAACCCTGACTTAGCATGAAGAAGAAATTATTATAGTGAGTAAAGGAAGTTGACAGAGCTATTTTTGTCCCTCTCTGAAGTTGTAAATTATAAGACTGGATAGTACAGAAAGGAACCTCCTGACTCTAAAGTATTCATAGTTACTAAAATCTTGGCATTGAGAAAATTGAAGGAAAATACCCAGAATGTATGCCCATGATTTTACCTTCAGAAAAAAACCTTATTTCACCCAAAGGTTTTTATTTCATAAAAGCATGCCTGTATTTACACATATTTACAATTTCACCTCCTTTAAACAGCCTTACCCTACCATCTTCCTTACCAGTCCTAGGCAAGGTTAGTTAGCTCAGGGGCTCAGAAAAATGGAAATTGCTGTAATTTAGGATGCATCAAAGCTTATTTTCAAGTAATTGGAAAATTGGGGCATTGAAGAAATAAATAATTATTATGTCATAAATTCAAAGTTAAACTGTGCTTTTCTTAAGTGGGAATAAACTGTTGCTTATAATAAATGATGTAAGGGTACATTTTCTTCATGTTCATTTTATCAGTTCTGATAATAAGAGAATATGTTCTTGCCTGTTCAGGTACAGCTTTCCTAGCAAGGACCTTACAAGGCACATTTAGGATTGTCCTAAATTTGTGATCCATGGCTTGTCTGTGGCTAACACAGTATAATTAGCAAAAGTCCTGAACATTATTATTGAGGACAGAGATGGGAAGAAATGAGAAGTTAGTCAGCCTCCTACTGGCAGATGACTCTGGAATAGCAAATGGTCATGAGACAATTCAGTTCTAGTGCTGTTTCTTAGAAACCTAACCCATGACCTTGAGAACCAGTTTACTTTCCATAAAAACACTAGCTGTGTGACCTCAGGGAGCTCCTTCCCTTCTCTAGGCCTCAGACTTGCACTTTTGAAAAATCAAGGCTTTGGACCAATTGTGCTACTAGTTAGTCTCTTCTTCTTATGGTTATTAACTCAAGTGATTATCTGTCAGAGTATATAAAGATCAAGGAACCATTAATGGATTTGCTAAGAGCTGCTCCCTGTTGGTGTATGTCATGAAAAAAAAAATACACAAATAACTCTATTGGACAAAGTTTTTTTTTTTCCAAGGATGGACTTGCAATGAAGCCCATTTTATACTCTGATCAACAGTGTTTGGATAGAGCTGGCTCTGTAATGATGCCTGGATTAGGTAACCAGAGGGGTTGAAGGAGTCTGCCTCAGTGGGCACATGGTCTGTAATGGTCTTGGGAGACTTTGGTCAAGTCACCAGTGACACTGGGATAGTTTATATACTCAAGTCCTTTTAAGGTTGAATCCACTCTGGGGACCCAAAACAATACTCTAATATTGATTGGTATCTCCAAGGTCCCTGTGCCTCTGGGACCACTGGCTTTAACCAAGCGAATGGCCTCTCTGTAGAGAGCCTGAGTAGTTAAGCATCCTATTTACAAAGCTTGGTGGGGCTAGGGGCTCCCCACTTGAATGACAACTACTTTTCAGAGCCTTCCTTGCTGAACCTCCTGTGGACAATGTAAGGTGTGCACTGCTGGCATCAGCTTCTGCAGAGCCACCTTTGGAACTGAGGATTTGTGGCCCAGCAGCCCAGCATGGGAGAGCCCTCTCTCTGTGGGATTCAAGGTGAAATATTTTTTATGAATGAAGCTTTATAGACTTTGAGGACTTTCAAAACGAAACAGAAGATGGGATGGCAGCTGCTTTCCTCCTGACCTATTTGGTTGACTGCTGCCTGTCTTCTAAGGAAGATACAGGGGAGTGTTTAGGAACAGTCTCTGGAGCAGGTGTCTTAAGCTCTATTTCCTCATCCATGTAACAATGTTTAAATCCCTTAGACTGGTTTCTGACAAATAGAAAACATCTTGTAATGGTAATGGTTATTATCATTAAGGACAGAGAAGGAAGAAAGTCAGAAATAATTGGTCTCCTATAGCACATGACATCAGGATATCAAATGGTCATCAGATGGTTCTGGTATTCTGGCATTCCTCCTAAGAAACCTTAATTTTTGGAACTATTTTCCTTCCTGTCATAGCCAGAGGATTTTCTGGGTACATCCCAACATCTCCTTCCTTAATCCCTATCATATAGTTAGCAGATGACCTGCATTTGTCTTCCTATCATCTGCATTTGTCTTCCTTTCTTCTCTGAAGCTTCAGCATTGGTTCTGTACACACCCTTTGGATTCACTGTTCTGGCCTTAAACCATTCCATGACTTGAGGACATAGATACTGACTGACATTTTACTAATACTACCAGGACCTCCCCATGTATGGCAGCAGAAGTTATGCAGTGCATAACTCCAACGGCCACTGTTCCTTTCAGAACTAATCTCCCTACTACATGTTCCAACCCAAAACATCTTAAAAACTTGAGTCAATCACTCATAATAGCCAAAGAAATCCTTAGCAATAAAATGAAGCAGGAGGCATCACAATACCAGACCTTAAATCATACTGCAGAGCAATACTAACAAAAATGACATGATATTGGCAGCAAAACAAACATGTAGAACAATGGTACAGACTAGAAGACACAGAGACAAACTCACATGAATACAGTCACCTCATACTAAAAAGAGGTGCCAGAAACATACATTGGAGAAAAGATAACCTCTTCAACAAATGGTACTACAAAAATTCGAAATCCATATGAAACAGAATGAAATTAAACCCCTATTTCTCACTCTGCACAAAACTCAATTCTAAGTGTATCAAAGAGGGACTGGGATTGTGGCTCACTGGTAGAGCATTTACCTAGCATGTGTGAGGCACTGGGTTCAATCCTCAGCACCACATAGAGATAAATAAATAAATGTGTTGTGTCCATCTACAAATAAAAAAAATATATATTTTTAAAAAGTGGATCAAAGACTTGGGCACTAGACCAGAGACCCTGTACCTAATAGAAGAAAAAGTAGGCCCAAATCTACATCATGTCAGCTTAGGATCTGACTTCCTTAACAAGACTCCTAAAGTGAAAGAAGTAAAGTCAAGAATCAACAAATGGGATGGAATCAAACTAAAAAGCTTCTTCACAGTAAAGGAAACAATCAAGACCATGAAGAGAGAACCTACAGAATGGGAGAAAATCTTTACTACACACACCTCAGACAGAGCATTAATCTCCAGGATATATAAAGAACTAAAAAAAAAAAAAAAAAAAAAAAAAAAAAAACTCAACACCAGAAAAACAACACAATTAATAAATGGGCAAAGTAACTGAACAGGGCCTTCACAGAAGAAGAAATACAATTGGTCAACAAATACATGAAAAAATGTTCAACATCTCTTAACAGTTTGAGAAGTGCAAATTAAAACTACACTGAGATTTTATTTCAGTCAGAATGGCAGTTATCAAAAATAAAAGTAATAATGAATATTAGCAAGAATGTGGGGAAAGAGGCACATTCATACATTGCTGGTAAGACTGCAAATTGGTGCAACCACTCTGGAAAGCAGTGTGGAAATCCTCAGAAAACTTGAAATGGAACCACAATTTGACCCAGTTAGCCCACTCCTCAGTTTATACCCAGAGGACTTAAAATCAACACACTACAGTGACATAGCCACATCAGTGTTTAAAGCAGCTCAATTCATAATAGCCAAGCTATGGAACCAACATACATGCCCTTAAACAGATAATTAGATAAAGAAAATGTGGTATATATATACATAATGGAGTATTACTTAACCAGAAAAAAAAGATGAAATTATGACATTTGCTGGTGAATGGGTGAAATTAGAGACTATCATACAAGTGAAATGAGCCAATCTCCCCAAAACAGAGGCTCAGTGTTCTCTCTGTGGATGCTAACTCACAATAGGGGTCGGGGTTAGGGAAGAATTGAAGTACTTTGAATTAGACAAAGGGGAATGGAGGGAAGGGAGGGAGAATGGGAATAGGAAAGATAGTAGAATGAATCAGATATTACTTTCCTATGTGCATATATGATTACACAATCAATGTAATTCTACATTATGTACAACCAGAAGAAAGAGAACTTATATTCCATATATGTATAATATGTCAAAGTACATTCTATTGTCATGTAAAATGAATGAGAACAAATTATTTAAAAGTTGAATCAATCAAAAGGACTTGGTACAGGATTCATTTGCAGGCTGGTAAATCTGAAATAGGATGCTTGTAAAGGTAGTTTTATACCATGATACTGTGACAAAAAATTTTGTTTCCTCTCTTTATCCCCGTAACAGTGCACACACGCAGAGTTATACAACTGTCATGGAATGGGAGATTATTAAACGTCAAAAACTGAACTGCAAGATAAAATCTTTTAATGTGTAAATTATGGAATACAAGGAGGTTTACCCCATGCAAGGCTGATTTTATATGTGGATACAATAAATTATGGAAGCTTTCTAGATTTGAGGGAAGAACCCTTGATCTCCAATAAACAGACACAAAGATTTCCATGCACTTAATTGATATCTAACTTTTGCTATTAAAATTGCTTCCTATGACTAATACCTATGCCATATAGTACATGTATGTACTTTGAACACATGGGTGCATTTATTTTCATCAGTCATTTACCCTGTAGCGTGAATGCGTGTACCATATGTGTTAACAAGAAAAGGATTTCATGGAGCAGGTTGGAGGGGATCTAGCTACATTGAGCAGCTTCCATCATCTCTTCACATGGGGAGAGGGGTCTGACAAGGAGGGCATAGTGAACAGCAAGTGCTGACCACTCAGAATTTTTTGAAATAGACTCTAACATCACAATTTTTATTTAGAATTAACCATACGTTCAAGGACTGATCAAACATGTTGACTGAAGATTTTTAAATCCTTAGGATGTTCTCAAAAGTTAAATAAAATCTTCTCCTCTCACACTTGAGTAAGCAGAGTTGATACTGCATTCTTTTTTCCTTTTCTTTTTCTTTTTTTTTTTTTTCTTCATTTATTTGTTTGTTAATTGGTAGCAGCAATTGAAACCAGGGATACTTAACCATGGAGCCTTTTTAATATTTTTTTGAAACAGGGTCTTGTTAAGTTGCTTAGGGCCTCACTAAATTGCTGAGGCTGACTTTGAACTTGCAATCCTCCTGCCTCAGCCTCCCAAGGCCCTAGGATTATAGGCAGGCCCCATCACACCTGGCACATTGTTTTTTCTTTTGGGCAGTAAAATCTGCCACCATACCCGGCTCTTCATAGACATCCATTAAATGCCTCTGGAGAAAAATATGATTCACTGTCTTGATCTTATTTTTGCCAGAAGATAATGAAGTATATTTTGAAACAAATTTTAGGCAATTACCAGATTCCTCCTTTGAATAAATATGCTTTTCATATCTTGATAGACTATCTTGATATTCCTCTTAGTAGCTCCTCACAGTCCCTCACCTTCTACTGCTGAACTTGATATTACTATGTTGCCCCAATTGCTATTTGATGTAGACTTAACAAAACACTAATGATTTTTGTCATTTAGGATGTGTATTTTCTCATTTCAGAAAGTGGATGTCACCAGCAGGGCTGTGATCGAAATAATGACTAAAACAATTGAATACCTTCAACCTAATCCAGGTAAGGGATCATCTTACCTGTATTTAGCGTGTCTCCCAATTAATCTTTAGCTTCTCTTTGATAGACATTTTCAGTTTGGTGGGCTTCTTCCTCACTCTGCTTTTCTGGAGGTTCAGTGACATCATGTATAGTGCTTCAACTGGGGGAGGGTGATTTTTTAAAGCTCACATTGCAGTAACCAGAGGATCTATGATGTTTTACCCAGTCATGCTGTATTTAACAAATGGTGTCCATGGAGAGCTTGATTGACATATAATGTCAGGTCTCACTCTCATCAGTTGACCTTTAGTTTGCAAGAGATGGTAAGGAAGAAAATCCGTGTATTTTAAGATAAGATATAATCTCCGAAGGTGTGAAAAAGTAGGAAGGCGAATACTTTTGTGAAATACAAAGGGTTTTTGTTCTTCTGGCATCAGAGGGTTCTCCTTGATTCTGATTATTCTTATTCATGTACATTATGGATCAGCATTTGTTCCTGCTAACCTTAGAGGAAGGAATTGTAATAGAAATAATGGAGCTATACTTTGAAAAGAAAACAGGTAGAACTGGCACTTTCTATAGGCTCAAGGTGTAGCAAAGCAGAACAGCCTACATCGTAAGCCTCCTTATTATACTTCTTGTATATCTGTTCCTGACCACAAGGTGTAGAAACTCAAAACAGGGCCAAATGTATTTGAGAAGTATGAATATTGGAAGTGCTTGGTTTTTGTTGTTGTTGTTGTTTGGTACTAGGATTAAACTCAGAGGCACTTGACCAGCCCTTTTTCGTATTTTATTAGAGACAGGGTCTCACTGAGTTGCTAAGTGCCTCGCCATTGCTGAGGCTGGCTTTGAACTCCCAATCCTCCTGCCTCAGCCTCCCAAGTGCTGGGATTACAGGCGTGCACCACCGCGCCCAGCTGGAAGTGCTTGTTTTTGAGACTAGTTTCTTTGGGAGTTTTAGGTTGGAACACCATGTCCCTGGTGGTTCTTGAAAAGATGGTGCAGGAGACTGTCTCAGCCCCAGTGGGTTTGGATACAGAGCCTAAGTGGGCAAGAGACAAGGAAAGTGGAGCGTGTGAGATAAAATGAAGTCCCAGAGTGCTCCTAGTAAGGCTGTTACTCTCTCCTCTATCCCCCCTCCCCTGCACTGCAGCTTTCAATCAAATTTTGTTTACCTATGGCAGCACAGCTGCTGTTTTGAAGATGAACAAACTATGTGGGAATAACATTCTGTTTTATTTTTCCTTCTTAAAACATGCTAGATATGAGATAATGTGAGGGTGGAAAATACAGAAAAAAAAAAAATATGGGAAAGGATGGGAACCAGGAATTTAACTGATAGCAGACCAGAGAAATTTTCAAATGGTTACTAGCAAGTTAGGTAAAAAATAGCAAAAGCCAAGCCCGTAATTTTTACCCAAAGCCTTCTTCATAACCTGTTTATTCCACAGAAATGCAAAGATACCTTAGCTGCATGCTTAAGCCATAATATTTAAACAACAGTAATTGGTCAGATTCTGAAAAGAGAACTACTTATCCTGCTTCACCACAGGAAATAATTGTTTTGGGCAAGAAACTTTTCTCTTTATTTTTGCATACAATCTTAAAGGGGGACGGGGGAGAAATATAATGTTTATTGAGCAATAATGCATTTTCAGCACAGTACTACTTACAGTCACTGTCTCATCTTTTAAAATGACCATTTTTCTTAATATAAAAATGAAACACAACTGAACAATTTATAGTATAAAGAGTGGACTAAAATTTCATTGTGTTAACAGATCTTCTTTGGGAACCTTTTTCCTAAGTGTAATAGAACTATGCTCTGTCATACATAGGTGTAGGGGGTTGAATAGTATATTTTCCTGTGCGCCCCCCCCCCCCCCATTCGGGTCTACCCAGAAATTCAAAAAGTGACCTCATTTGGAAATAGGATTTTTGCAAATGTAATTAGTTGAGAATCTTGAGATGAACTCACTTTGAATTTAGAGCAGGCCCTAAATGCAAGAACTGGCACCCTTATAAGAGGAGGAGAGAAAGGACACAGACTCAGAAGACAACCATAGGAGGAATGAGAGCAGAGGTGGGAGTTGTGACACCATGGCACAAGCCAAAGAATGCCAGGAGCCACCACAGGTGGGAAGAGGCAAGGAAGGATTTCTCCCACAGAACATCTGCAAGGAACCAACCTTGCTGACACTTTAGTTTCAGACTTCCTGACCTGTGAGAGTAAAGTCTGTTGTCTAAGCCATCCACTTTGTAGTAATCTGAAATGGCAGCCTGAGAAAGCAAATGCTGTGGACAGCTTCATTCTATGCAGAGAAATATCAAGGGCCAGCAAAATTAAGAGACTGTCGCAGTCACATATTGAAGAAGGGATGAAGCTGAGGTTAGAACCCAGCCTCCGAAGTCCACATGATTTCCATTATGCCATCCTGCCCCTTAGAAGAATGAGTTCCATTTCATTTAGATTTAAAGGGTCCTTCACTTTCAAAGTGCATACATTGAAAATTCAGAAAGGAAACATTGTGAGATTGAGGCTTATTTTTATTTTGACAAAAAAAAAATTAAAGGAGCATGTAATTGAGGGAGA
This sequence comes from Tamias sibiricus, assembly GCA_025594165.1. NCBI lineage: Eukaryota > Metazoa > Chordata > Mammalia > Rodentia > Sciuridae > Tamias > Tamias sibiricus. The sequence goes on from CM046657.1 coordinate 166,372,681, forward strand.
TGTGTATTTTTAGAAATGAACATGCTAATTAATTGCCAGTATAACAGCTTTGTGTCTCTTTGAGAAATAAATGGATATCTACTTCCCAGAAGAACAATTAAGGCCATCACCAAGCACTCTCAGATTGGTTTCAGAAAAGCACTTATTTATGGGAAAGTCATATATGTACAAATAAGTGTCACTCCTAAGCATTCAGAACCCAATGAAATTTCATATAATCATTCCACAGAATTTGAACAATCTGTGTTTAGTGGTTTATGACAGATGTGGTTTAGTTTCTCCTTGAATTCTTGCCTTGGGAGCAGACACGGCATAGAACTCTTGGGAGGTACACTGGTTGTTCAGAACCCAGGTGTCCTTGCGGAGCTGGCACAGGAGTCTGGCCAACACTTGGAGACACTCAGTCTTTAGGCACAGCAGAACATGAACAATATTCCAAATTCATGCCTTGTGCTAAGTGTTTTATCTACCCTGTTCTTAGGGACCAGAGCTGGGTTAACCAGTCTGGATAGCTCGGTTCTGGTTCCAAATAAGCAAGACTGGTCTTGGTTCAGGACAGGGGCTGAGGCCAAGTGACAGATTGACATGGATAGCCAGTACAAGCAGTAGAAATTCATGCTTTGATTAATACTCTAAGGGTGCTTGCTGGGTTTCAGATCTTGGGGTTGTGGAGCTTACATAGCTTTTATGCTCTCAAAACTCAAGTCCTATTGAAGTGATGACCAAGGAAGTTCTGATGAATTTTCAGGAATTCATGGATATGATCTGTGAAAGTCCCACATTTGTACTTGCCCACCTCCACAGTGACATTTTAAAAAGGCAAATCTGATCATATTATTATCTTTCATAAAACCCTCAATGGCTTTTCATGCTTTCAGGATTAAGTTTTAAATTTTCAGCGTGGCTTAAAGGGTCCTGCCTGCCTCCTCATCAGCCTGCCCTTCCCCCTCCCCCTTGCTCAGCTAACAGCTCTTTCAGGTCCAGGTATACAAGGCATGCAGAAGCCTTCCTTGGCCCATGTCAGTGTCCCTCTTGTAAGTCCAGCTGCTCTCAGCAGTGGCACATGTCATACTTGTGGAAATTATGTAACATTTTTCCCCCTCTCTGTGAGGACAGTGTTATGCCAGTCTCATTCACAGCTATATCCCCAGCTCCCAGCTCAGTTCCAGGCAGCCACTAGGCTCTTGGCTATTTGAATAAATGAATTAGGAGCACAGTTAATAGTAGCTAATATAATAAGACTGCTCTACAAAGGAGAGGAGGTAAAAGATTTCTTCTTCCCAAACCATTGGAACCACACATATAAGAGGCATTTATCACATGCATTTTCTTCTCTGTGGGCCAGCTCTAAATGTTTTTTTGGGGTAAAATAAGACCCATATCAGGTCCATCTCTCTGGCACTTGGCAGTGTAACAGTGTAATTGACACACACTCTGAGGAGGGTGGACCACAGGGCTTCACAGCTAACTCCTTGTGGAAATTCGGAAAAGTGGGACACAGGAACTTAATGGGCCAGAAGTTCTTCCCTGTGAAGCAGGGCTTTCAAGAGTGTGAAACAGACCTGTAAAGTCTTCAGCTGGGGCTGTGAAGTTCTGACAGGAGTAGCATAACCAGTGCCGATTTTTAGAAAATATTTTTAAAGTTTATTTTTGACTGATGCATAAAAATAAAAGTTATCCATGTTCAGGGGACACCATGTAATGTTTCACTGTATATATGCATTGCATAATGTTTCAATCAGATGAACACACCTATCTCTTCAAACATTTGCCATTTCTTTATGGCAAAAACATTCAAATTCCTTTCCTCTAGTTTTATGAACTATACAATACATACTTGTTACCTGTAGTCATCCCACTGTGCAGTAGCACATCAGAACCTCTTACTTCTTTTTTTTTTTTTTTTTCTGGTTGTATGCAAAGTATATTCACACCATTTGTGACTTCATACATGCACTTAGGGTAATGATATCCATCTCATTCTACCATCTTTTTTTTTTTTTCTTCACCCTTTTGCCCCCTCCCTTCCCCTCCCTCCCCATTGGCCATTCTAGTAGAATGCATTACGGTTCATAATACACATATAGAGCCTCTTTTCACATAACACTGTTTGTATACAAAGTATATTCATACTATTCAAGTCTTCAATCATGCATTTGGGATAACGATATCCATCTTATTATACCTCCCCCCTTTTTTTTTAACCACCCTATACCCCCCTATCTCCCTCCCTTCTCCTCCCTCCCCTTTGACCACTCTAGTGCTCCTCTAATCTTCCTAAGTACCCCAACACCCAACACCGCTGTGACTCTGACTCCTTATATCAGAGAAAACATTTGGTACTTGGATTTTTGAGATTGACTAACTTCACTTAGCATTATGTCCTCCAACTTCATCCATTTACCTGCGAATGCCATTATTTTATTTTCTTTTATTGCTGAATAAAATTCCATTGTACGTATATAACACATTTTCTTAATCCACTCATCTACTGAGGGACATCTAGGTTGGTTCCACAACCTAGCTATTCTGAATTGTGCAGCTACAAACATTGAGATAGCTGTGTCACTGTAATATGCTGTTTTTAAGTCCTTTGGGAATAGACCCAGGAGTGGGATGGCTGGGTCATATGGTGGTTCCATTCCCAGTTTTTCGAGAAATCTCCATACTGCTTTCCATAATGGTTGCACCATTTTGCAGTCCCACCAGCAATGCATGAGCGTGCCTTTTCCCCCACATCCTCTCCAACATTTATTGTTGTTTGTGTTCTTAATAGCTGCCATTCTGACTGGTGTGAAATGATATCTTAGGGTAGTTTTGATTTGCATCACTCTAATTGCCAGTGATGTTGAGCATTTTTTCATGTATTTGTTGACTGATTGTATATCTTCTTCTGAGAAGTGTCTGTTCATTTCTTTGGCCCGTTTATTTATTGGGATATTTGTTTTTTTTGGTAGAACCTCTTACTTCTGTCTCATTGTAGCTTTATACACATTGATCCACCCTTCCCCATCCATAACCCCCCTGACTGTCCCATTCTTCTGGTGACCACCATTCTACTCTCAACTTCTGTGAGGTCCACTTTTGTAGATTACACATATGAGCGAGACCATATGGTACTTGTGTTTCTGTGCCTGACTTAATTCACTTAAACATAATGATCTCCAGTTCCATTTATGTTGTTGCAAATGTCAGGACTTTATTCATTTTATGACTGAGTAGTTCCATTGTGTATATGTAACACATTTTATTTATCCATCCATCCCTTGATAGATACTTACTTAGGTTGTTTCATCTCTTGGCTATTGAGAGTAGAGCTGCAATGAGCATAGGAATGCAGGTATCTCTTTGACAGGGACTGATTTCATTTCCTTTTAGTATATAGCTAGTAGTGGGATTGCTGGGTTATATGGTACTTCTGTTTTTAATTTTTTGAGGAAGTGCCATACTGGTTCACTTAATGGTTGTACCAATCAATGTTACCTTCAACAGTGTGCAAGAGCTCCCTTTGTAGATAAGAAATAGTTTGAACATGCAAAGTACCGTGCACAAATTCTTGCTCTAAGAGCAAATATCATTGGATATAATTTAAATCAGTTTTTTATGTAAGTGTTCTGATGCCTTGTGGGGAAGAAAAAGGCACTAAGTAGGCATTGTCTGTTTAATGTAGACCACATATGTAATTAAAAATTTTCTAAGAGCTACATCAAGAAAGTAAAATGAAAAGTGAAATTAACTTCAATGACATTTTATTTAACCAAACATGTAAAATATTGATGTAGACAATTATAAAAGTATTTTACATTATTATTATTTTTTCTGCCATACTAAGTCTTTGAAATTCAGTGTGTATTTAATACTTCCTGCACATCTCAGTTTGGACTAGCCACATTTTAAGTTCTCTGAAGCTCTGTGTGGACAGTGGTTTCTGTAATGGACAACACAGCACTAGAGAATTCTCCATTCAACCAGTTTAGAATTTGAAATACACGCTACATAGTTTCATAAATATTTAATGTGTTCATAGTTGATGTATGTTTAATGTTTGGCACCTCGGTGTATGCATTAGTATATTTTATTTTCAATAGAGAAATGAACTGTTTAGGATCAAGCTGAAGTCCATTATCTTATTTTAAACATCTGAAAATTCATTTCATGGTAGTGTTGTGGAGATTTTCCTTCAAACAGAATCACAGATTGGAGTGTGAATCTATTCCCCCTGTAGAATACTTGTTATGGTAGAGACTTTTTCACTTAACACTGAGAAATTATTCTGACCCTACTGTCATAAACCGATACAGATTTCTAGGTTGCTGGAAAAAAAAAATGTGGCTTGAACATAAAAATATTATGTATAGTAGAGATTTGGCTCTCTATAGAAATTCTAGTCCCTTAAATGCCCTAAAGGTCTTTTTCCAGTGAGTCCGAGATTCAGGTATTAAATTTGGGTCATTAGATTCCTATTCAGTATTTTTAAATAATAATTTCAAATCTCATTTGTGGAATGTTGCCTGTGGAAATAAAAGTTAGCTGCATTAGATCTAAAACATCTCATTAGTCCCTAGAAAGATATTACATCAAAATTACACTTTTTTTTCCTCCAGAGGCTGCCCTCTTGATCATCTTCTTCCCGAGATGAATAAATACAGTGATTATAAGATATTTTGGTGGTGGCAGAACTGAAAGTTAATGTACAGATCACCTGGCCTTTGTTTAACCAATCTTTGTTTCTACAGCACTGTATTTTCTGTGTTTCCTGGAGGACAGGCCTGAGCGTTTTCATCCTGTGTCTTTTTTAAGAGCTCTTGGCATTGTACTTGACATGTGGTTTGCCCTTGGTGTGTCTTCCACGTAGGTATCTGATAAATCTGCAGCATTCATCCCTCACTTGAAGAATGAGGGGTGCACTGTCTGGTAGCCAGTGCCTTTACTTTTCCTAATCCTGGCACTGAAAAATTTCCAAATGAATAAAGGACAGGTTACAAAAGCATTTGTGAGGAAAATGTTAAATTTCAAAGGAATAGGGTCTCACAAGGCTAACGTATTAAAGAGGAAAATGTAGGTAAAGCAATAGCCAGTGTAATTCATACACTGTATGTATTGAAAAGGCTGCCGTGGTTTCCTATTTTTACTACATCTTTGGAGAAGATATCGAAAGTTAATAGGTTCCTAATATATTTGAGACCTTAAGTAATTCGTAGTTTTAAGTCGGCTGGAACTGATGGTGGATTAATGATACTCATTCCCTATGTCTCTAAAGAATACTAGATCCAGACATTATTTAAAACAGGGTTGCTGTTGTCATCATTATTACACTGGTGCTGGGGATTGAGCCCAGGCCTCAGGAATGGGCAGCACTGCGCCACAGCATGAGGAGCCCGGCACTCTCTGCCTCTCCAGGTTCCTTCTCCCTCCTGTTCACCCTGCTGCAGCCTCACTGGCCTTGTAGTTTCTTCATTGCCTCAAGCTCTTTCCTGCACCAGGAATTTGTGGTAGCAGTTCCTCTTCCTGGAGTGCCCCACATGCTCTTTTTTGACCTCTGTCTTCTTACTCATCCTTCCTCAATTCAAATTATCCTCTCCACTGAGGGACATCTGCTGCACCCTCAGTCTGCAGGTCCCCTCCAGCTTTGCCTTCTCACCACACATTTCTATCGCACAAGCCCCTTCCACACATCTCTCAAGTGATTCCACATAGAGTACAACTGAAAGCACTTACTGTTGGTGACAGAGACCTAGTGGTCCGACCTCATTTCCTGCATTTTTGACAATCTTCATCATGCTCCCTCTTTACCAGCCTTGTCAGGGTTTCTCAAATGCAGGAGCATCCTCATTCATGTGGGCCTTGTCAGTCCTTTGGCCTGAATCCTTCTTCTCCATGTCTTCTCAGACTCATGTCTCTCTGCCCAAATGTCACCTTGTATGGCTTTCTTGTCGATCTCATTTAAAACATCAACTCTCTCACTCCCTAAGCCCTTTCCTTGTTTTATTTTTCTTTCTAGCACTTATCTTTAGTACCTATACTGTGTGTTTCATTGTGAAAATGTTGCTTGTCTCTGTCACCAAAATGCAAGTGGCCTGAGTGTAGGATTGTTGTTGATACACTGCAAAGGAGCCTGATTTTTTTTCATAACTGTACTTAGAATGTCTACTTTGTATGTCATTTTATTCATTCAATATGCCACATATTCCCTTACTCTCTTAGACATTTCCTTACATTCAAGATGTAAATCATATCTTCTCATATCTGCTTACAACTCTCAGTGTTTTCCACCAAAGGGAGAATAAACTGAGAATTGACACCAAACCTTGTACCTGCCTCAGGGACAGTCTTGCACAGGGTTAGGGTTAGGGTTAGCTCTCAAGATAACTTCTGCTTCTCATCACGCCACCTCCAGTCAGATGCCTTCCCAGGACGTGGTCCTTTCCTGGCCATCCTATTTAAAATAGCCTGTTCTACTTTTTTCATTATTTATCCCTTTTTAATTTCCTATCCCAAATGAATTTATACTCCAGCTTATCTTTTTGTTTATTGTCTGTCTATCACCCCCATTTCCCATCCAGAATATAATCTCCACAAAGGTAGGGACTTGTCTATCTTGTTAGTTAACAAGGTATATTCCTCATATATAAACAGTGCCCTCTATAAATAATTTGTGAATGAACTTCTCATTGTGTCATAACTCCTCGAAGACAAGGACTGTGTCTATTTTGCTTATTTTTTATTCCCAGTACCTAGTACAGTCTTTGGTGCTTAGCAATTAGTTAATTTGATGAATGAATGATTCAGATCACATTAATCCTGTTTAAACTCCATCCTGTAGGAGCCACAGACCTTTCTGGTAGAATCTTGGTCTGCAGATTTGTGCAGGCCCAGAATCAGAGCTGTTAGTTTGTCTTTATAATATCTCCTTCATGTCACACACAATTGATATGTTTCACAATTAATTGCTTTGGGAAATTGTAGATGTGTACCTATCATGGATGAGATTATTGGACTGAAGCTAGTGATAAAACATTTGTTTTTATAGACCTAGATAATAGTTGTTCCTATTAAAAATGAGAAAACTTAAGCTGCAAAATAGATTAATTTTCCCAAAATCATTCAATAGAAAAACCAGAATTCTTAGACATGGTTGTCTCTCTATTTCATTTTGTTTTCACTATCTTTTATGTTGCAAAATACAAAGATACTTTAGTGTTGGTATACCCAGCAGATACACTCTTAGGTTGACCCCAATACCTCACACCCATGTACAACCCATATCCTTTGAGTGGATGGAGCCTATGATTTGCTTTTAACCCTAAGTATGGCAGAAGTCACTGGACCAACCATTTACTGCTCCCTTGATTAGCTTACATTATATGGCAAAGTAGATGGGCTGTTTCTTCCATGATTGTCTTCCATTATGAGTCTGTTTTAGCCAACTGGAGTGAGAGAGATTCTCCTACTGACCTAGAAGAAGCAACCACCATGTTATGACTGCCTAAGGAGAGAGAACCAACTGAAGTGGTCACTTGAACCACAAGGTAGCCACTAGCTGACAGCAAGTAAGAAGCCAGGGCCCTGTCACACAGCCACAAGGAAACACATCCAGGCAACAAGTTGAAGGAGCTCCAGAGGCAGCTTCTAACCCACGCAGGTTTCCTGATGACAGCCTGGCTGACACCTTGTTTGACCTGCTGTGAGACCCTAAGCAGAGAACTTCCAGCTTATAGAAACTAAAATAATAAATGTGTTGTTTGAAGCTAAACTAATACAGTGTGGCTGTAGTGCATTTGTTTCCCAAGCAGAGCTCCCTGTCAAGCATATCTGCTCCTGTTAATTTTGGCTCACTGGATGCCGTACAGTGAAGTAGAAGATAGATTGGGAGTGCTTATTATTGTCTCTTCAGCTCAAGAGGAAGTCTTTGAACATGCTAGGGAGTGGTTGGATAGTCCATTTCATGTTGAGACTGAAGGTGTCTTTGTGTTTTGAACCATGACAGTAAACAGCACTTCTCACAGTGTCTGTCACTTTGTAAGCTCAAAAAATGTTAGTCCTCTTCCCTTCCCAGAGACCTTCAGCTTTACCCGAGAGCAACTCAGATGTGTCCCCAGCCATTTCTCCCCAGGTAAGACCTCTAGGGAAAAGTGTCTGTGCACCCGTTCCCATGACAATGTTGTAGTGTCATTGCTCTAAAAACTTGAAGAAGCAAAGGCTCATCATGTTAGTACACTGAGGCTTATGTGTTTTTCAAATTGCACAACTTTTTTGTGCTTCTGGGGTGCCGTTGTCTGCTTTCCTGGGGTGTGCTGTGAGATCTACATTGGCACCTGGCAATACCCCATCCTGAGATGGGAGATGTTTGCTGTACCATGTCACAAGTTCTTACAGCTGCTGACTACCACAGCACAGTGTCTTAAAAATACCTCCCTGCTGTTTCCCCCTCAGGGGCATAAAAGAGCTCTATCACCTCAGAGTGAGGCATTACATAAATACCATTATTTGGGTTGCGAGCATAATGATCCAGTGCTGGAGTTACCTGTTTATACAAACAGCAGCAGATCTTCCTCTTCCCTTTCCTCAATCCCTTATAATACTTAATTTCAAATAAAATTGAATTACCACATAAATCTTGCGGTTCTTTAGTAATTGTTAGTTTGCAAGATGGAGAAGCACATTGCTCACAGTGCCTGGAGCATCAGAGGGCCACACTTCAGACTTACAGATGTTCTGAGGTTTTATTCAGGAAAATTAGGCTGTTATACATGGTCATCGCATTGCCAGCATGAAAGATGCTGAACTCCTTGCTACATATATTTTACTGCAAGTACTAAGCCTCAAATTTAAATGTCATGTGATTTGGGGATTTATACTCATATTCTAATATTATTCTCTCTACTACACTTCACAAATTTAGTTAAAATAATTGAGAATAATTTTTTTGGATTTTTTATTGTGGTAGGTAAAATACATAAAATTTATTGTCTTAACCATTTTAAGTGAACATTTCAGTGGTAAGAAATACATTCATAATACCACATAATCATATCACTAACCATATCCAAGCTCTTTTCATCTGTAAAAGTGAAATACTATTGTCATTAAATAATATCTCCCTGTTTCCTCCTCCTTCCTGGATACTAGCGCCACCATTCCATTTTCTGTCACTGATTTTGATTACTCTAAATATTCAAGTGAAATCATACAGTACTTGTCCTTTTGTGACCAGCTCAATTCACTTGCCATGATGTCCTTATGGTTTATTCATATCATAGCATATGTCAGACTTCCCTTCCTTTCGAAGGCTGAATAATATTCCATCAGATATTTGTATATGCTGCATTTTGTATATCTGCTCATCTTTTCATGAACACTTGGGTTCCTTCCACATCCTAGCTGTTGTGAATATGCTGCAGTGAATGCATGGACAGATATCTCTTGAGATCCTGCTTTCCAGCCTTCTAGATATATACCAAGAAATAGAATTGCTGAATCATGGCAATTTTGTTTTAATGTTTTGAGGAACATGGCACTGTTTTACATAATGGCCCTACTATCTCCTGTCCTGATAGTGTGTAAGGACTCACCGACACTTTTTTCTTTTCTTAGTGGTAGTCATCCAAATGGAGTGTAAGGGTATGTCATTGTAGGTTTGATTAGCACTTTCCTGGTGATTAGTGATGTTGAGCAGTTTTTCATGTGCTTATTGGCCATTTAAAAATTTTCTTTGGAAAAAAAAAACGGCTGTTCAAGCCCTTGACCCCATTTTTAAATTGGGTTGTTGGGTTTTTGTTGAGGTTTAGGAATTCTCTGTATATTTTTAATACTAATCCCCATCAGATATGATTTCCAGATGTTATCTCCAGTTCCTTGGGTTGCTGTTTTAGTGTTTGTAGTGGGTTTTGATGCACAAAATTTAAAAATTTTCATGAAATCCATTTTTTCTTTTTTTGCTTGTGATTTTGGTGTCATATCCAACAAATCATTGTCAAATCTAATGTTATAAAGCTTTTTCTATTTTTTTTTTTCCTAAGGGTTTTATAATTTTAGGTGTTGCATTTGGGTTTTTGATCCACTTGGAGTTAATTTTTATATGTTATATTGGAAGACAGTCCAAATTCTTGTGTGTGTGTTTCTATAGATATATCCAATTTCCCCAGCACTATTGTTGAAAAGATTATCCTTTTCCTTGAACAGTATTGGTATCTTGTCAAAAATGTTTGCGGGCTAGGCACAGTGGCAAACATCTGTAATTCCGGTGGTTTGGGATGCTGAAGCAGGAGGATTGGAAATTCAAGGCCAGCCTCAGCAAGTCAGCAAGGGACCTAAGGACTTACTGAGACTCTGTTTCAAAATGAAAAATAAAAAGGACTGGGGATGTGGCTCAGTGGTTAAGCACCCCTGGGTTCAATCCCTGGTACCAGGAAAAAAAGTTTGGAGGGATATTTATTCCTGGGCTGTCTATCCTATTCCATTATCTGTATTTCTGTCTTTATGCAAGTACTGCCATGCTGTGGTTTTGATATGGTTCGAGTGTGTCTTTCACAGTTTAATGTGTTGGAAGTTTGTTCCCCAATGTAATTGTATTGAGGAGGTGGGCCTTTAGAAGTCATCAGTGAGATGGGGGGATGAGGCAGGAGGATCACAAGTTCATGACCAGCCTCAGAAAATTAGTGAGGCTCTAAACAACTTATTGAGACTCTGTCTCAAAATTTATAAAAAGGGCAGGGGATGTGGCTCAGTGGTTAAACATCCTTGGGTTCAATCCCTGGTACCAAAACAAAAGATTAAAGAACGAAAAAAAGAAAAGTGATCAGATCATGTGGTGATATCCTCCAAAGATTTGAACTGTAGTTCTCTCTCATGAGAAGATTAATTCCTGTGGGAGTAGGTTGTTAGAAGAGAGCAAGCCTGCCTGCTACCTGGGTTCTTATTTTCTAGCTCGCTCACATGCCCCTTCTGCTATTTCTCTTTCCACTTCTCTGCCATGTTGTTATAAGCCAGGGACCCCTCACCAGAATTCCAGTGCCATGTTATTTGGACTTTCCAGTCACTAGAAATCATGAATAAATAAACCATATAAATAACAAATAAACCCTATTTTGTTATATGTTATGCAGTATCAGGTATTCTGTTGTAGCAACACAAATGGACTAAGACATGACCCATTTTGATTACTGTCTCTTTGCAGTGAGTTTTGAAATCAGAAATTATGAGCCCTCTATTTCTGTTCTTTTTCCATATTGCTTTTGCTATTTGGGGTCCCTTGAGATTTATTATGAATTTTAGGTTGAGGTTTTCTATTTCTGCAAAAAACAACATTGAGATTTTGTTCTTAATTGCATTAAATTGGTAAATTGCTTTGAGTACTATTGAGCTAAATAATGTTGTCTTCCAATCCATGAACATGGGATATATTTTTATTTATTTATGTTTTCATTAGTTTCTTTCAGCAATGTTTTGTACCTTTTGTTATCTTTTACCTCTTTGATTAATTCCTAAGTATCTTACTCTTTTTGATGCTGTTACAAATGAAATTCTTATAAGTTCCTTTCAAAGTGTTCATTGTCATTGTAAAGAAACACAACTGATTTTTGTGTGTTGAATTTGCATACTGCTACTTGGCTAAACTTAACTAAATCCATTTGTTAGATCTAATAGATTTTTGTAGAAATCTTTAGGGTTTTCTACATAAAGATCGTATTGTCTACAAACAAGTAATTTTACTTTTCATTTCCAATTTGAATTCTTCTCTTCTCGTTGTTCCAGCTATAATGTCTACACTGTGTCAAATAGAAGTGATGAAAGTAGGCATCCTTGCCTTGCTCCTAATCTTGGAGGAAAAGTTTTCAGTCTTTCATCATTGACTATGACTTTACTTTAGGATTTTCACATATTTTTTATTATGTGGAGATAATTTTCTTGTATTCCTAATTCATTAAGTATCTTTTTAAACAAACAAATGTTGTATTTTGTCAAATGTACTTTCTACATGATTGAGATGCTCAGATAGTTTATTAGCTTCATTTTATTAGTATGGTATATTATATCCGTCAGTTTTCAAGTGTTGAACCACCTTTGCATTCCAGAAATAAGTTCTACTTGATTATGGTGTATAATTCTTTTAATATGCTGCTAATTAAGTTTCCAATATTTTGTTGAGAATTTTTACATTTATTTTCATAAAGGATATTGATCTGTAGATTTATTTTTATGCTTTTATATCAGTTTAATGCTGTTCTCATAGAATGAGTTAGGAAGTGCTTCTTCCTATTCAATTATTTGGAAAAGTTTGAGAAGAATTGGTGTTAGTTCTTCAAATGTGTGGTACAATTAATCTGTGAAGCCATCAGACACTGGACTTTTAACTTTGTCAGGAGATTTTTGACTACTGATTCTTCTTACAAGTTATATATCTGTTCAGAATTTCTATTTGTAAGTTAGTCTTGGTAGGCTTTATGTTTCTAAAAGTTTATTCATTTCATCTAGGTTATCCAATTTGGTATAAAATTAACCATAATACTTTCTTAGTAATCTTTTTGTTTCTTTAGAATTATTGGTAATGCCCTCATTTTCTGATTTTAGTATTTTGAGTATTTCTTTTCATTTGCTTGGGGGGGGGGGGTACTAGGGATTGAACGCAGCAGTACTTAACCACTGAGCCATATCCCCAGCGCTTTTTATTTTTTTATTTTAAGACAGGATCTCCCTTAAGTTGCCTAGGGTCTCACTAAATTGCTGAAGCTGGCTTTGGACTTGCAATCCTCCTGCCTCAGCCTCCTGAGCCACTGGGATTATAGCTGTGAGCCACTGTGCCTGGCAAGTTTTCTTTTTTCTCTTCTTTTTTTTTTCTTTAGCCCATCTAGCTAGATGTTTGTCAGTTTTGTTATTTTTCCATGAACTGACTTCTGTCTTTTGACAGGCGATAAAGAGGTAAGTAGATTCTTGGCTGTTTTTGGCTATTCCAGTGAGGTAGCTCTCAACTATTTTTTTCCAGCCAAATGCGGGAAAGGAGAGAAAAAAAACTAATATTTATTTAGTCCCTACCTTGCTTGCATGCATCATCTCATTCACCATCACAACATTTGAACCCAGTCCTATATTATTTCTTTGATATCAGGTACCCTTGCATTAATTAGCAGGAAATGATTATGGATTGTGTCACTGGAGAAGGCAGTTTTAATTTTTTTAATATTCAAAAGGAGGCTATATTTCAAAATTTATATGTCACTTTGGTCTCTATGTTTTAACAATGCTTGTTTGCAATGTTACTTGTATTTAGGGATTAATTATATCTAATGAAATCTGACAGTTTCTAGAAGAAGGAAAAATAAGCTACCTTTTTGTTTTCTTTGACATATCCATTGGAGCTTTTTAAAAAATTGTTACTTTTGCCTAGACCTGTATAGGGAAACCATATCATTAGAAAATGGTCTGGTTCTGGTATATATTTATGTGGGAAAAAAAATTTTTAAGGGCAGATTAAAAATAATAATTCATTGGAGCTTTAAAGTGATAATTGTTTCAATCTAAGTAAAGGATTGTGTTTTGGGGGTTTTGATTTTACATTAAAATTCTGTGTTCATTGGGATAGATACATCTGTTCATTTGCAAATGATGTAGTCCACTTGTCCTAGAAGATTTTCATGGGAAAAATCAGAAATTTTTAGATTTGAAAGGCATTGTAGATGTGGGGTAAGCTAGTCTTGCATTGAGAGAAGAAGCATAGGTCTGAGGTTAGGCAGTTCACCAGAGGTCATACAGGTTTCAGAAAGACTTCCAACTTCTTAATGCACGCCCACTACCTAGCGATCACACTTCCTCACCTCTGTATTGTAAAACATACAATGCATATAAATATAGCTAAAGCTTTGCATTCTGCTACTGACCAGTCCTAATTTGACCTAGTTTAGTGAAGATCTAGTAAAGCAGTGAGAGCCAGTGCAGCATTCTGGGAAGACCTAACTATGATTCAAGGTCTGGCTCTGTGTCTTTGTTGCTACATTTCCTTGGGCAAGTGACATTATTTTTATGTGCTTCATTTTCCTTTCCTGTAAAAGTGAGAAACAAAACCTGTCTTGTGTGTCATTGCCAGGATTAAAGAGATGATGTGGGAACTACATAGAGAAGATACTTCTGAAGTGATTTCTAAAATGAAATATGGTCATGATCTTTAGTCTATCTAAGATATTTTAGGGGATTTTTCCAAGTTTTTAGACCAGATAGTAGCATTTATGAATATTAGAATAAAATCATTCAGCATTTGTCCTGCTAAGGATTCTGCTCTTGGAGCATGAGGCTTGGCTTCTGTGATGTAAATAAAGGTGACAAAAATAATTAAGTCCCTAAAAGCAATAAAAGGCTCCACAAAACTTGTTCCAGGTCTCTGGTCTTCTGTGGTAGGTACTAAATCCATCAAGTTTCCTCAATCAGAACACGAAGATGTGACTCAGTACTGTGGCCACCTGCTCTGCCTGAATGTGTCAGCTGTGTTCATCAACATGAGCCAAGGGTGGGGGTGGATTTTTTTCTCCCTGTTGTGATGGACAGATACCCTTTCAATATGTTTTCTTCTTTGAAATTTCACAGTTGAAGAGGGAAGGAAGCCGTACTTGAGAGCATAACACAGCAGTATAAAGTAGGTTGTAATTTTTTCTTTAATTTATAAATGGTCTCTTTCCAAACACTCCTGTCATAATCATTTGTGGTGGGAAGGAAGATGGGGTGCAGAAGGGCAGACTCACCCTCTTCCCTGCTCCTTCCAGCATTAGCACTCACTTGTACCACCCCTGTCCCCTCCACTCTTCACACTCCACACTCCACCCTGGCCTTGGATTTGTGCTGGGCCTTTCCATTCAGGCTTCCTGTTCCAAGGAGAATATTGGTATCCAGAGCTGCAGAAATCCCATTCATGATAAACTTTGATTTTGAATTATAGTAAATGAAACTTAAAATAAAAAAGATTATATAAGAACTCCATATTTTTTCCACAGGAACAGGAGCAATCCATCTCTGGCATCATTGTCCTTGGGATCAAACCTCCTTAGAAAACACGACTTGTACCTAGTCTTCTAAGGCTTATTGAGCTGCATGTGCTGAGAGTTCACAGAGCCTTTCTAGAAAAGCAAATATCAAGGCTTTTCCAACAAATGTATATAAAACTTCAACACTGACTTTTATGAGTGTGCCATACCCTATTTTAGAGACACAACAGATAGAACTGCTAGCAAGAAGTACTTGTTCAGAGATGATCAGGAACATTATATTCAACAAGGAAACATCTGAATAGTGTATGTAGTGTTATGTTATTTTTGATACTTTTTCATGTGTTCGAACTATTTCATTTTTTAAGCAAAATAGTATAGCTAGCACAGATGAGAATTGAGGACAATAAAATTCCCCTCTAGCTAGCAGGTTAATCACTGCTTAGTGCTTTAATGCTGCTAATAGTTCACCAATCTCTCTAGAAGAAAAACCTTAGTTTGTGGCAGTTGCCAGTATCTGTGTCGCAAAGTCTCCTATGGCCATTTTCAAAGTGCCAACAAGGTGTCACTAAAAGTAGACATGGAAAAACACACTGACAGTTGGCTCCCCAAAGCCCTGCTGGCTGACTCCAGAAATACCACAGCCACAGAGTAGTAGTTCCCACAGGGCGGTAGGCAGCAGATGCCCAGTGAATACCTTGAGATGGAGGCAAGGAGACCTTCATAGCAAGGAGGATGTTAGGGTCCTGTCTCTTTTATATCCGAAAGCCTTAGATTACATATTCATTCATTGATCACATGCTTATGTTCTTATGGAAATAAAGTTTCCATAAATAAAATTTCATTATCCAAGGAATCAATAAATCATGTAGGAATCAATAAATGTTTATTTGATAAGGCTTCTTTCAAAGTTAATTTTTTTGGTGGCCAAATCCAAGAATAACAACCCCAGGTGGAATCTTTAAAAGATAGAACTTCAGACATCTATGTGAAGTGAAAATTATTTATAAATGGTTTTCTCGTAAGTGTAGCAATTCATCAAGTTCAGAAAAATTTTATATTAAGTTTGCTAAAATAATCAAATAAAAGATAGTATAGTGGATTGAATAGTATTCCCCCAAAATTCATGTCCCCCAGAACCTCAGAGTGTAACCTTTATTCCCTTGTGTTGTCATAGATGTCCGGCCTAAACAATAGAAAAATTATTTTCTCATAGTTCTTGAGGTTGATCCATCCAAGATGAAAGTGCTGGCTGTTTGTTTTTTGATGGGGGCTTTCCCCCTGTCTTTCACCTTCTCGCTGAGCCCCCAGGTAGCCTTCTTACAAGTCTTATAAGGACATCTCTTTGTATTTTTCTCATATGTTTTACAAGGAATAAATCCTAAATTCTACTTTATAAGTAATTTTATTTATTTTTATTTGAAACACAATTGAAGTTGGTGCATGTTGCTTTTTAAGAACTTGTGTGTTTTGATTCTGTATCCAGAGTTCATCCTTCTCCTTTGTGTTTACTGAACAAACTCCATTCTTTGAAATACCTGGAATGGAGTACACACAACTGAATGATAATAGCTATTGGATTAGGATCCCAACATCATGACTTCATTTGATCTTAGTTAACTTCTAAAACCAAATACATGATTTTTTTTTTTTTTTTTTTTTTTTTTTTTTTTTTTTTTTTTTTGGTACTGGGGATTGAACTCAGAGGCACTTGACTCCTGGGCCACATCCCCAGCCCTTTTTTGTATTTTATTAGAGACAGGGTTTCACTGAGTTGCTAAGTGCCTAGCCATTGCTGAGGCTGGCTTTGAACTCGTGATCCTCCTGCCTCAGCCTCCCAAGTGCTGGGATTACAGGCGTGTGGCCGGCCCAAATACATGAATTTTGAGGGAACACAATCTAATCTGTAGCGGCCTTCATACATTTTTTACACTCATCACTTACCAACTTCATTCCATTGTCCTAGATTGAGCTCTTTTGTCCCCATCCTCAGTGTTACACCAGGGGCAACATCAGATGTTCACACCTAAAGCCATGTTTATTCTGTTTTATAAACTTTCCTCTTGTCAATGAAAATCTTGGGATACCATATTTGTTCATCTCAGTATCCTCATTGTTAACCTACTTCTATACCATACAGACTTTGTTGTAACTTCTGTTTTAATGAGTATTTCTGTAAGTGCAAAATACAGCCAGGAAGTGCCCTGCAGACATCATTTCCAATCTTCACATTAAGGTAGCTTTGACTTTCTCCATTGGGGGATAAATAAAGCCTTCAGATTTTTTCAATTATTTGCCACATTTATTCTAAGGCAGTGTTCTAAGCCATGGGCATACATCAGCGAATAAAACAAAGCCCCTTCCCCAGTGGAGTGAAGTTGATACAGAATAAATATTTAGTGTTAGGTGGTTCTCAGTGCCATGAGGAAAAGTGAAGAGTAAGGAAAACAGAAAGTAATTGAGTCTGGGAAGATGGTGTCCTTGGTGTGGTCAGGAAGTAGTAAAGGGCCATAGCAGGAGGGGCATGTCCATGGGGTCAGAGCACACAGGACCTCAGAACCATTGTTAGGTCTTGGCCTTTTACCCTGAATGACATGAGAACACATTAAAGGGTTTGGGGAAGAGTGACATGACTTACACTGAGTGGGAGCACCCTGACTCTCATGTGGAGGATAGGTTCTGGGGCTCAAGAGTTAGAAGCAGGGGGCCTATGTTAATAATCCAGGCTGAAGATGACATGGCTTGGACCAGGGTTGTCAGGGCAGTGCACAGATCACAAGTGTGTTACTCGGTTGCATAGTAGAAACTGATAATCATGCACAAAGGTAACCAGCTCAAGCGGAATACTCAGGATCCCAGAAACTCTTCCTGACGCCAGCTTCCCTGACTTCCAACACCAGACACTTTTGTCTGTATTATAAGTTCACTTAGAACCGTATGCACAGCAGGTGCTCCTGTGATCTACCTGTTTCTGTTCAACTTTGCTCTTGCTATTTTGTGTAGTTGTCTTTTCCTTCTTATCTCTAAATGTTCCCTCATGAGAAAATTCACTATTTATTGTCCATTTTGTCACCAGCAAAACAAAGTTTTCATTCTCTAACTACTTTAAATAGCTCCTTTTTTGTACAGTGTGTGTTGTACATGTACACATCTCAGGTGGACATGTACCTAGAGGGGGAACTATAGCTTGCAGGGTTGATGCCAGTTCAGATCAAATCATGCTGCCAAGTGATTGTCTAAAATGTTCTACCAGTTTGTCTTCCTACCTGCTGTTCTTGAGTGTTTTGGTGGTTCTACACCCTCCAAACACTTGATGTCTTTTTCAGGTGCCTTGCTCCTTTTCTCCAGATGCTGAGAATGGCCTTTCCCAACTCTGCCTTTACAGTTGACTCTTTCAGAAAACATAGCTCAGTGTCACCTGCTTCATTAGCTTTCCCCACCCTTACTCTTCTAGGGGAACTGGTTGTCCTCTTCTCTGTGTGAGTGTTTATAACCTCCCCCAAAGCCTGGCCTATGTTCTGCCTGGTTCTGGGGAGTGAGTTTTCTGGCTTGCCAGTGGACACCAATTCCTTGGGGGCAGAGGTGGGGCCCTACTTCCAGCAGTCTCCCTAGCAATCCTCTTCACATGGCAGGTGTTTAGTAAATACTACTTTTATTATATCTCAGGGAAAATCTTTTTTTTTTAATATAAAGAGTCAGTTCCTCCAGTGAAACTATTTTTTTTAAAAATATTTATTTATTTGTTTTTAGTTGTACACAATGCCTTTGTTTTACATGGTGCTGATGATCGAACCCGGGTTCATGCACGTGCTAGGCGAGCGCTCTACTGCTGAACCACAACCCCAGCCCCTCAGGGAAAATCTTTTAAAAACACATTTTTGGTAAACAACAATTCAATCAGGCATTGAAGTTTTAGGTTGTTTTTTTTTTTTTTTTTTTTTTTTTTTCCTTAGAGGACGATAACTGTTTCCAGTGTAACATATTTATTGTTTTTTAATTTGATCTTTTAAACTAGAACTAGAACTTTAAACTAGAGCTAGACTCTTAATTTAGCTTAGGAACCCTCTCTGGTTGGGGGAAATGAGAGCCTGTTTCCTAACGCAGGGAGATTGTGAGATCAATTTTTGTCATTCTCACATAAAGCAGGACTTCATGATATGATTTAAAGATGAAGTGTTTCAAAAATCCAAGTCACTCAGGGAAGAGTAGTGTGGTTAAGTACCAAGTTGTGGCTCCTTGGACCACTTGAGATATAGGACTCCACCCTTCTGCACGTTACAAATGGAGAAATGGAGAGGCCTGGCCATCTTGGGACTCATACTGTTGAATGCGTGTAAGGGAAGGCAGACCAGTTGCCCACAGCCTGACCCACACTCCAGCCAACCCATCAGACAGACAGAATTGGAGTGATGAGACTTGACCAGCAGTCACTGGTTCTATTTCAGAGCACAGAGGGAGGTCAGGGTGCTTTTGAACAGGAAAGCCTTCTTTAAGGATTAGAAAAACTGATGTGTACAGAAGACTTTTATAAACAGATTAATACTTTTAAATGAAATGACTCGACTCATGGTGGGAAACAGCATGAACAAACTGGAACCCTTTGGCCCCTCTGCATCTGTCTCTGGCTCCTTTAGCCAATGACAGCCTTCAAAGTGTCATAAGTTGCCACTTTACCTTTGCCTTCCAGCCCTTGCACAACCTCCCTTTGGTCCATGAAAAAAGGAAGAGAAGGGACTCTCAGAAATGTGGTTCCCTGTACAACCAAATTGTCTGTGGAGCATTGCAGCACACACTCCCCGAGGAGAGCCAGGTTCTCTGTTTATCCTTGAGTACTGGCGACAGCCTTATGGATGAGATAATTTTCAGGGATACACAGCTAACAACAGAATTTATAGGCTGATTTCTACCTACATCAGCATGTGTTTAAACCAATGCTTAATTTAACACACTCTTCTTCTTTTCATGAAAGACAAGACCTGATAGTGATTTGTTTTCCTGTTCATTATATTGGATAAAGAAATAAAGATCTTAAAATAAAACTAAGAGTTAGCAGAGACACTGGCTGTTCAGCATTTCCAGCTAGTTGCTGCACTGCTCAGGTGGCCTTAGGGGAGACTGAGCGCTGACTCACATGGACATTGCTTTTAGGTCAGAGGAAAATAGCTTAGGCAAGGCATGTGGGGCTGCTGTTTAATTCACAGCAGAGCCTGGACTTCCCTTTGGTTGTTCCCAGAATTAGAAAGCTGGTCAGGATGCTGCAGATTACGCTTCGGAGTTGGGTGTTGATGAAGATTGAGGCTTAGCTGCCCTCATTTGTCTTCCTTAAAAGATAGCATAGATTTCGAGCATAGTTTCAAAATAGAAACTGCCCTGTTTATCTAAGTAGAACCCTTTTTTGGTTATCCTATTTTCACTTCCTGCTGTTTCAGTCCAATCCATAAATTTCCTTCCAGAAATCACTGAAGTAGACATCAAACCCTTTCTCCTGATGGTAACATTCCACCTGTCAATCCTTATTAACTTTTCTCTTCCCAGACAGTTGTCTTTATACCACTGAGTATATGTTTTCATCAAACCTTTTGATTGAAAGGCCCCTGAGGTTGGAGCAGTGGCCAGATTGTCAAGGCAGAATACTGTTTATCTACTTCCATCACTAGATGAGGATTTGTTTCATTTGTCTATTGATTCAACTATCTGTCAGTACTGGGGATTGAACTCAGGGACACTCATGGACCACAGCGATCCATCTCCAGCCCTTTTTATTTTTCATTTTGAGTGTATCTTACAGAGTTGCCAAGGCTGACCTCATAGTTGCAATCTTTCTGCCTCAGCCTCCCAGTTGGCTGGAATTACAGGCATGTGCTATCATGGCCAGCTGAGGACTTTTTTTTTTAGGTTAGTGCTGACTACTATCCCTTCCACCCTCTGTAACTGAGGTCTTATTTGAAACATCCTTTTCTCCTATGGGAAAATATATGGAGAATATTTTATATTTAGCTCTTTAGAGTAGAAGTAATACACAAACATAAAAAAATCAAGTAGTTAACAAACATTTTATAAAACATAGCAATGTCCCCAGGATTACACCCCATTTCTGCTTCCCCAAAGCAACAATTTGAAGACTCTTTTGGCCATTTCTTTGGGTTTTGCTTCCAATCAAAACAATATATTTATGTTCATCCTGCTTAGTTTTCCAGTTTTGGATGTTTTCCATTTGATTCCCCATTTGGAAGACTGGAATTACCTGGTTTTTCCCTATCTTCCTATTTTTCACATACCTCTGTTCTCTCATTTTCCTGGTATGTTTGTAGAATAATTTGTGTTATATCAGTATTTAAATTTTATGTTCTTGTAAACTTTATACAAAGCTGAGGCATGCAGAATAATATAATAAATTTTCTTTCTTGTGTATGTTTTTGTTTTTCCTGGAGTTAATCCTTATGTTATTTTTAAATTTTCGGAACTTTTCATGTACCTTTCACTGATTTTCCCAAGCTGTGCATCACACGTGAATTTCCTCACAAAGCATGGTGAAATCTATCAGGTGTTCTTCATCTCTAAAACATCTGATGCTGCACTCTGGATTGACTCCTCCCTTAGTTTGAGTTCCTCAGAAGCATACCACAAGACAAGGATTTAGCACAAGTATTTGGTTTGCGAGGTGATTCCAGCAAACCCTGTGGGAGGGGTAGGGAAGAAGACAAAGCCAGTAAAGAGCACATTATAAAGCATGATATGATGGCAGGCATCTGCAGGATGATCCCACTGGGAAGCATGGGGAGCAAAGAAAACTTCGGAGTTAAACCTGTGGATCCAGGGAGATTGTTGCTCCTTTGCAGCTCATGGCTCTCAGAGCTGCACACATTTGGTTGTGTGTAGTGTCTGCTCTAGTTGCCTGTGGTGCCTGAAATACTGGTACTGTCTTTTTTTTTTTTTTTGTACTGGGTATTGAACTCAACCACTGAGCCACATCCCCAGCCCTATTTTGTATTTTATTTAGAGACAGGGTCTCACTGAGTTGCTTAGTGCCTCACCATTGCTGAGGCTGTCTTTGAATTCCCAATCCTCCTCCCTCAGACTCCAAGTCCCTACCATACCAAGCTGTGCGCTACCATACCTGGTCTTGGACTGTCTTGATATCTCCCTTTGCAGTCATCTTGGGAGTCCCTCTGCCTGCTTCTTTACATTGGGTTCCTATTTATTTTCTAGATATCATATCTATCCCTTTTCTGGATTTATAATTTCATTTTAGTAGAACTCATCCATTAGTCTGGGAAGGGAAAAATATTTGTTGTAAGCTGCCTGTCGTGGCCAGCCACAAACGCCGCGGGAGGAAAACTCTCGGAGGCAGAGTAAAGCTATTACTACTTTTACTTCTACTTTCTTAGAGAGAGCTTAGAGAGAGAAAGAAAGATTTTTCTTCTTCTTAGAAAGAGCTTAGAGAGAAAGATTAGAGATAGCTTTTTCTTCTTCTTCTTCTTAGAGCTTAGAGAGAAAGATAGAGCTTTTTCTTCTTCATCTTCTTAGAGCTTAGAGAGAAAGAGAGAGAGCTTGAAAGAGAGAGATTTCTTCTTTAGAGAGAGAGAGAGCTTAGCTTTTAGAGCTTCTTTCTTCTTTCTTCTTTCTTCCTCGGGAGCCTCAGCTTGACTCTGACCAGCAATTACTTCTTCTATCTGGTTTCTCTTCTGTAACCGCTCTGTCTACATTCTGGCCGCTCTGATTCTTTTTCTTCTTCTCCGACCCGAACTCTTCTTCCGACTGAGCGACTGCATGACTGACTGAATGAATTCATTCTTCTCCTGACTCCGACCGCTTTCACCTGGTTATATACCTTTAGCTTTGCGGGTGCCTCACGTGCATTTACAGGTGCGTCACATACATACTTATTATCAGGTGGAACTTATGGCTTCCAGCTGACCGCAATAGCCATCTCCCTAACTGGGGCTCCTTCAATTTGTGACCTTCCTTTTGTGTGTTTGAAAATGTCACTGTTTGACCTTTATTTGTTGTTGATAATTCAAATATAGACTAGTTTATATTTTCTTTATTTTCTCTAAGAAATTTGGATGTATTCCTTCATTGTTTTCTAAGAAAACTTCTGTTGCATATGCTGGTGTGGCCTCTGGTGAGGGCAGTGGATGAGAGCACATCATATTAAGAGCATGTATAGAAACAAATGGTCACCTCTCATCAGAGCAGGAAGAGACATACACACATACACCCCAATGACCAAGAATCTCCCACTAGACCTCCCTTCCAAAGGTTCCACCACCTCCACATAGTGCCAGCCTGGGGACCAAGCCCTTAATATATGGACATTGAGGGATACTGCCCACGCTCTAAACACATCAGCTGGTGAGTCTCACAGTGCACATAGTGACTGGACAGAATCCTAGCTCACAGGGTCATGTGTTTTCTCTCTTAAAAAAAAAAAAAAAAAAATCTGTTGAACTGCTACACCTTTTATTTCTCAACCAAAGAAACAAGGTTTCTAGTTCCCATTGTAATGCTTCAGAAGGCTCTCAGCATGTGAGCAGTCCATTTATGCAAACCATTGCCCTGCTCTGTCTTTTCTAAGATGGTCTACTCATTCACTTCTTCATACCTTCAGCAGACGTGTTAAACGTCTCCAGTGTGCACAGCTTTGTGTTGACCCTAACTGGGAGATACACAGATCATTATACCAGGGTCCTACTCCCATGGCCCAGGGGAGAGATTGCTGTTAGGATAGGAATCCATTTCTTCAGTAAACTAAATGAACGAAGATGGTGATGGTGGGAAGGTAAAAA
Source organism: Tamias sibiricus (assembly GCA_025594165.1). Lineage (NCBI taxonomy): Eukaryota > Metazoa > Chordata > Mammalia > Rodentia > Sciuridae > Tamias > Tamias sibiricus. The sequence goes on from CM046657.1 coordinate 166,396,439, forward strand.
GGTGGGGCATATTCAGAGAGAATATAACAATTTGTAAGAAAGAATCAAGTGATGAAGCAGGGGAAGATATTTTGAAGAATAGTCAGGCCCCTTTAGGAGAAAAGGGGTTTAGGCCTCGCGGGTCACATACAATTGGGACAAACAATTCCATTACAGGAATTTTAATGTCCTATATTTGTATTTTCCAGGCTCGTACTGAGCTTCCTTTAGAAAATCATTTTGAAATGATTATGTTAACATTTACAGATGGTAATTCCAAAGTCTGATGATATTTTTCAAGAACAGACAAGTTTTAGCAACCCAAGGTTCTTAATAAAAAATTAATGAGTTTGTGAGTGAACCTAAAAGCCAACCTCTTCAAATGTGAGCTAATAGTTTTTCTAGATCATTTGAAGAAATGGATAAGACAATAGAATATGACAACATTCTTCCTTGTTGTAAAGATGTGGAATGTATCAAAGGCATTATCTTAAGTAATTAGTAAGAGAACAGGGCTCTTCATAATCCAGCAACAGTCAAAATGAGGAATTTTAAAATCAGCTACAATATATTAAACTGTTTAAAAATTGCTTGCCAAAAGATAGTTTTTAACAGAAGAAAGATATAAATACTAATCAATACCCAGCTTCATAAACAGAATATATGTATGGAATGTAAAATGGTCAAAACAGGATTTGAAGGCTTACCCACCATGTGTGGTTTCACCACTCTCTCTCTTTGGTCTCTTTTCCATCTGTTCATTCTGCATGCCTTATTATCAGGTCTTGGCTTATTTTATTTGTGTGATGTTACTACTTCTTCATTTTCCCCAGCACCTTGTGTGTATCAGCCATTATAATGTTTATCCTGTCAGACCACTGCCTGTCTGCCCACCTCCTCAGTGTGTGGTGAGCACCATGAGTATAGGGACTGAGACTTTCCTGGGTCTCAGATGTGGCCAACTGCAGAAACAGCTCTGTAATTCAACTCTAAAGACAGTTTCCTCTCAAAAAATGGGTGATTATGAGACAGTTTTAATTTTAAAAATTTAACATCTGTGATAAACTTTTCAATGGAAAGTTGAGGTAAACAAAAGGTGAGTTTTACATTTTTACAGTCACCTCCAGCTTTGCGCATGCCACTAGCCAATCTGTACTCTGTATGGTACTATTCTTCTCAGAGTCCTTTGCAGTGTCCTACCCCACAAGTTGGACAGTGCCATATTCCTATAACTCACAGCAGTCCCCCATCATGGCACTTAGTATGTACATGACACATGAATCACTTTTAAAATAGACTTTACCCTCAGGTCCTTATAAACTGTGAAAGCCATGGCCTTAATTGTCACACTCATTGTAACATCCCTGGGCAGGGTTGGGAATCCTCCCCTGATAACTCTCTTATCTCCAGTTTATACCGTTGAGGCCCAGAGTTTAAAGAAGAGTCCATTTAAACTATATGTTCAAGATTAAATATCAGCCACCGAATGCCAGCAGTGCCTTTAGATGTGGTTTTGACAGGAGTTTCCTTGCAGATGGGATCCTGGGCACAGTCCTGGGTTAATGTGCAATCCCAGCTCTAACAGTGAACCTGACGAACTCGGGCATTCCAGAATAAATTAAATCATAAGCTTTAATAACTTGTTAATAATGCCATTTCTTCTACTAAGACTGGAACTGCTTTCTAAGCATCTTCTTTTATAAAAATAAAAGCAAATAAATAATTGAAATATTATCTTTGAGGCATTAAACTAATTTTCAGATGTAGCTATGTGCAAAAGAAGTAATTAAATCTTAATAATCACACTATTTTTCTTCTTCATGAATCTGATTATGGTCATAATCTTAGGAAACTATTTTGAACATAATTTTATTTTATAGATGATGTAATTGAAACATGGCATAAAGGCCCACACTACAATAATTTACCATTGATTTTGGACTTTATTCCATAGACTTTCATAGAATTGAGATATAAAACTGGGATAAAGTTAGAGATCATCACATAATTCAGGAGTTTCCAAAATGGTCTCTGTGGAGCCACCTAGTGCCAGAGTCTCAGCTAGAGCCACCAGAATGAATAGGGGACAGGGAGGGACAGATGGGAATAGGATCTGAGCCTTTATTCCTGCTTCTCTGAGAATAGCTTTGCCTTTTCTTCATAATTCCTCATAGGATTTTAAGGGAAAGAGGGAGTTTAGTGATTATATATCAACATATGTCTATATTTATTTACATATGTATGTTTATATAACATTGGTATCTTTGTATCTCTATTTTATCTGTCTATAACTGTATCTATATGTATATCTTTGTCTATCTATACATCAACACCCACAGTTTTCAAGTGAAGCCCAAACTATGGAGGATAAAGGTAGGGTTTTTGATCATTGAGCTGGTTATAGGCTGGTCTGAGGTCTGCTTCTCCGTCTAGCCCTGTTTCCACTGTACCACATGCTAACTTCAAAATCCTGTTCTCTCTTTGCCTTCAGCTTCCAGAGCTAAGCTCAGCATGATCAACACCATGTCAAAAATCCGTGGCCAGGAGAAGGGGCCAGGCTATCCTCAGGCAGAGGCGCTACTTGCAGAGGCCATGCTCAAATTTGGAAGGGAGCTTGGAGATGATTGCAACTTTGGTAAGGAATGCCATGCTTTCTCACAGCATAGTTACTTTAGTTAGCCATGGGAGCTGTAGTGCTGGTAAGAAACTCTGTAGGCAGTTTGGTCAAACTGTTTGCTTTAGATCTTACACATATTAACCAAATATTTTTTAACTTTCATCTTTTTTTTTAAGGTGATTTGTCTTTTTTTGTTTGTTTGTTTTTTTTTCTTTTCTATGATTGGATCCAGTCTTTACAACAGCTTTGGTTGACATGCCCAGGTGCTTCTGCACTTTCTGTTGGGTATTTCTGGGAAGAACTAAGAATTGAGATAGAGGAAGCAGTCACAGCACAATTCAACATCCTGCCATGTGGGCTTTCTCTTAGATCTTAGCTCCTTTGTATATGTACCTAATCCCACTGCCCCAAGTGAGGCACGGTTTATTCCTTCACTACCCACATTCTCCAGTACTCAACTATGACATTAAACACCTCTTGTCTGCACCACCTTGTGATGTAGGACATGTCCTTCTTGACTGATGACTGTTCTTCCTAGTTGAACCTGCTCTTCATTCCTAGTATTTGCTTCTTCTAAATACCTTGGTCTGAAACTGGTCTCCTATCAACAAGAGCTGGTACTTCCAGGAGAGGGCAGAGAGCCTCCCAAATTACTTTTTAAAAGTGAAGTAAAATGTTACATTCTTGATGATAAGGGATAGTCCCCCTTAGCAGGGGGCTTTGAGTCTGGTTCCCAGAATGAATATCCTAAGTGGAAAAGACATTACACATTGCTCTGGTGCTTGTCATCTTTAGGATGTGTAACCCCTGCATTTTCATCTGCAAAGTCCCTATTTTTGCAAGTGTAGCTCAGCTTTGTTCTTTGAGTTATAAGAACTTCCTTCTCTCCTTCCAGGTCCAGCACTTGGTGAGGTAGGGGAGGCCATGCGGGAACTTTCAGAAGTAAAAGATTCTTTGGACATGGAAGTGAAGCAGAACTTCATTGACCCCCTTCAGAATCTTCATGACAAAGATTTGAGGGAAATTCAGGTATGTGCAACTAGTCCTGTAGAAGGGGCCCAGATGCTCATTTCTTTTAGAAAACATTTTTGAAGTTAATATTTATGTTGACAGAACTGGGCACATGAAATTCAAAACAATAGGGCAAGACAAGTTAAGAGAAACTAGAAATATAATGCCCTTCAGCCTACTGTTGCGAATGTGCCACTTTTGTGTATTACACGTGACTTCTTTATGTTCAATTTCCACATTAAATAGTTTTTTTCAAACATTTTTCCCTCTGGAAGGACAATGTCTTTTACCTGAGAACGCATAATTTTATCAGTTGGAAGGATTTGCTAGGCTGATGTCACCCCCCAAAATGCTAGTAGCACTATATGTTGGCTTAAGTAAATATTCTTTCACTTTTAAACATATTCTTTAAATTTTCTTAATGGTTCTTGGGATTGAGCAGAAGTAGCCAATAATCCTCTTTCTAAAACTTACAGAACCATTGAGCTATTTCTAATAAATTCAACCGGCTTGGTCTCTGACTGGATATATGATGTTTGCTCATTCAATCACTGAACCTAATACTGAACAATTGATATTTGTTGAACCTGATGAAGCTTAAATTTGATTGACTATCAAGTGGACTTCAATAGCTTGAACTCAGGTCCTCTGGTTCTCCTTGTTCTAGCTTAAGTCTCCTTCAGCCCTACCACTCATTCAGGGTCACTCAGTAAGTGGCAGACGCTGGCACTCTGTATCCAAACTGTAACTGATCCTGTGCTTTACCTTACAACCTACGGAAAGTTCAGATGTTTTAAAAGAATGTCTGTTCCAGAGGAGCAGATATCATTTAGTTTGGATCAGCGATGGCCTGGGGGCAGGGGGGATGAAGTGGGAGAGAAGGATATTTTTCATCCTCCTTTTCTTCTCAGTTCTTTGTCACTCCAAGCTCTGTTTTCTTCTTGTTCCCTTCCACTCCAGACATATCCAGGATTAAGAGAAAGTCCAGCATTTTCTTCCAGTCATTAGTAGTAGAAGACTGCAGCTCTCAGGGTGGGGTGGGTACCTTTTGACTTTGGAAAGTGACTTTCTCACCTGGCCACTAACGGTGTTGGGCAGAGGCTGGGAAGCCTGACTGGGGATGGTGCAAGGAGGGATTGAAGCTCATTGTGGAGCATTAGATGAAATCCCTCCAAGTGAGGCTTTGTGATTGAGTTGTATGACCTCTCAAGGGGAGGCTTAGGCTAAATCAGAGGTTCCCCAAGAGCTGCCACAGTCAACTGGAACAAGTGTTAACATAGAGATTCCCAGGCCCAGCCCTGAATGTTCTGATTCAGGTGATCAGGAATTATTTATTTTATTGATGAATAATTTAGGTGAATCTAATAGACTGAATGATTACAAAATCAAGAATGCCATTCCTTTGCACATTATTTCAGGGAAAGTATTTTTCTTTTGCCTTTTCCTGAGATACCATTTCTCTTGAAGATGGAAACTTGTGAGCCGAGTATGTCCTTTTAGTATGTTGAGGCTGTGCACACATATTCCCTTCTTATCATTGGGAGGGAAAGGCAAAGTCCAGCTTGACTTTGGCCTGGCAAAGCCAGAAAATAAAGGACAATGGAACTTTCTGCTTTTTCTTTCTCATTCTTAATTAATTTTGGAGATGTTTCCCCATGTTTGGAAGTATTTGCTTCCTTAATGTGCATTTCTTTGTTTCTCTGGCAGTGTGCTATTTTGAAATGCAGCCTGTCTTATTTTGGAGGCTAATAGGCATGATGTATAAGTGAGCTGCAAGTAGATCTTTTCTGTAAATCTTTTCAGAGCATATTCCTGCCCTTGACTTTTTCAGCATCATCTAAAGAAGTTAGAAGGTCGACGCCTGGACTTTGATTATAAGAAGAAACGACAAGGCAAGATTCCAGATGAAGAGCTCCGTCAAGCTTTGGAGAAATTTGATGAGTCTAAAGAAATCGCCGAGTCAAGCATGTTCAATCTCTTGGAGATGGATGTAAGTGACTCTCCTCTGGTTTTTTTTAATTTAATCTTATCATTGAGGCTCAAGATCAATGTGTTAAAGGGTCTGGTATTAAAAATGTTAAGGTTGGGGCTGGGGTTGTGGCTCAGTGTTGGAGCGCTCGTCTAGCATGTGCAAGGTCCTGAGTTTGATAATAAAGATATTGTGTCCAACTACAACTAAAAAATATTTTTAAAAAATGTTAAGATTGGCTTACACTATGTGGTGAGAACACATAGATGGGTTACTTCTTTTAAGTAATTTTAAGTGATAGAGAAATAGTATTTTCCTGCTTTGTTATATTTTGATTTACCTAGATTTTTTCCCTGCTGATGAATCTTAAAATATTACTAGTAGTACAAAGAGAAAAAGAATGTTTGTAATGATTCATAAATAAATCCAGTACTTGAAAAAATACTTGGTTGAAATACAAAGTATATTGATTTGAGATTATGAAAGAATGTCAACCAAAATACATTCAGAATTGAGTGTCCAACATAGATTAAGATGTTTTGTATTTTGAAGTGAAGTAGACATTGTCTTTGAAAAAGTAATTGAGAATGATGATTGTAGCATAGGTACTACATTTGGGGTATAGATGAGATGGTTTAAAAGCATACCCAGGGCCGGGTGCGGTGGCTCACGCCTGTAATCCCAGCACTTTGGGAGGCTGAGGCAGGAGGATCGCGAGTTCAAAGCCAGCCTCAGCAGTGGCGAGGCACTTAGCAACTCAGTGAGACCCTGTCTCTAAATAAAATACAAAAAAGGGCCGGGGATGTGACCCAGTGGACGAGTGCCCCTGAGTTCAATCCCTGGTACCAAAAAAAAAAAAAAAAAAAAAAAAAAAAAGCATACCCAGGGTGCTAAATTATTGTTCATTGCTCTAGATGTTACATCCTGTTAGATTATTTTAGCTTTGAAATTACAATGAAAGACCCTCCTTCCTTGTTTTACTTATGCAATAAGACCTGTTGTACGAGCTTTCCTGTCCTTGTTTATCTCCACCTCCTACCCCATCATCTGTTCATCAACTTCTGCCAAATGTTCATAGATATTATGTATTTATTATTTATGTTAGGGTCTCCAGAGAAATAAAACCAATAGGCATAGATAGAGATATAGATAAAGATACAGGAGAGGGGATTTATCAGGGAAATTGGCACATGACATTATAGTCTCAGAAGTCCCACAATATGCCATCCAAAAGCTAGAGAACCAGGGAGGCCAGCAACGTGGCTCAGTCAAGCCCGAAGGTCTGAGAACCAGTGGAGTTAGTGGTGTAATTCTCAGTCTGAGAGTAGAGGCCCAGAACCAGGCAGAGGTGGAGAGCTAGTGGTGCAAGTCCTGGAAACCAAGTCTGAAGGCTGCCAAACTGGGAGCTCTGACGTCCAAGGGCAGGATTAGATGCCTAATTTCAGGAGAGAGAGAGAGTGAATATTTTCCTTTCTTCTGCAGTGTTACTCTGTTTGGGCCCTCAGCCAAGTGGTTGGTGCCTGTCCACATCTTCCTTACACAGTCCACTGATTCAAATGCTAATCTCTTCTGGAAACACCTTGACAGACATACCCACTTTGCTTGCTATCTGGGTATTCCTTAATCCAGTTGAGTTGACACCTAAAATTAACCATTATATCACTTAATTGCCTTCCTCCTGTGGCAGGGAAGGCATATTGAACAAATCTGGTCTTTATCACTATCCGTAGGTGGTTTAGGTTTGTGTTCATGTGAAATAACTTTTTTCCACCTAAATACTTAGGAGGAATAATATAGGAAACCTGAATCTCAGGTCTCCTTCCCTATACTTCAAACTCAGGGTAACATCACTTCTGTTGACTAGGAGGCTACTGCTCATGTCACAACACAGTAGGAGACACAAAATGAAGAGTAACTAAGGATGCTTAGAATATTAGAGCTAGAGAGTACTCAAGATGTCATCTAATCAAACCCCTTTGCACTACAAATGAAGCTCTGAGAGGACCAAAGGTTTTCCATCAGACTGTATTACCTCCCACGGTGCCTTATGTGAGAAATCAATATTTACATTTTTATTACAACGCTGATATTAAATTAGCATAAAAGTATAGGGAACAAAGAGTACTTTGGTCAGTGGATCTTTTTCCTATAAGAAATCAATAAAGGAAGCCACATTATCATCAGAAGGTGGTAGCTAAACATCAGACTGTTTAATAGAGTGATGTCATCTTCACAGGGATTCTTACTCATGCTGCTCCTCCTCCTGGTACTGATATATGTGGTTCTGAGCACAGGATGCTTTCTTATCTGTGAGGAATTTGGAGCCCGCAGAACTGTCTGTCATAGCCTGGCCTGCCACATAGTCATCAGCATTGCCGAGTGCTGGGCTGTGTGTTGGGGACAACACAGTCATATGTATGGGGCAGTAGTAGGGGGCTTCAGAAGGTCAGTGACCTGGTAACTGAGGCGTGATTTCCCATCCATCTGCAGATTGAACAGGTGAGCCAGCTGTCTGCACTTGTGCAAGCCCAGCTGGAGTACCACAAGCAGGCCGTGCAGATCTTGCAGCAGGTCACTGTCAGACTGGAGGAAAGGTGGGTTACACTTCTTTGCATTTCTCATTCACATTTCCTTGATATAAAATGATGTGTAAAGAAACCAAAATAATAGAATACATTTGGAGACCAACTTTTGCCAAAATTCTTGTTGATCCTACATAGGCATCTTGTGGATTATTTGTTTTGCTTTTATGTTGCCTGTGCTTTATTTTACTTTGTTCTTTTGGATCTAGTCTTGGGTTTATGAGAGGTTGATGCTTGGATTCTGTACTGGCTGCCACAGATGGACACCTGGATACTGTTGATTATGATGGAAGCAGTTAGTGAGCGAATGCTCAGCATGGGACTGCATGCATATAATTCTTAAAACATCCCTGTAGACTAAGTAAACTGAGGCTTAGGGAGCCCATGGCCACATACAGTGGTGGAGCTGGGGCTCACTGTCAAGCACAACCTATTTGAAAGCCTATGTCTTTTCATATCTTAGATTTCTTTGAATGATAATAAAGTCCTCCAGTAACAGAGAGAGCCATTATCATATATGTGTTCCACTTCAATAGATGCACTTCAAGAGAGCTATAGTAGTTTTCTGTGCAAATGGGCTGTCTGGATTTGGGGACACAGCCTACACAGCTACATGCAGAGACTCTGCACTGTTACAGATGCTGCTTATCTGACTTATATTGGGATTATATTCAGTAAACCCAAAGTGTAAAAAGCATTTAATACACCTAAGTTATGGAACAACATAACATAGTACACAGTACACTGTAGAATAGGGATTGTGTATATTTGTGATTATATTGCTGACTGGGATTTGTGGCTTGCTCCCCACCCCCACTCCTGCCCTCAGCATTGTGAGAAAGTATTGTATTGCATGTTGATAACCAAGGAAAAGATCAAAATTTGAAGTATGGTTTCTATTCAGTCTGTATCCCTTTGGCACCTTAAAAATAAAAAAAAAAATTGAGTCAAACTATTGTAGGCTGGCAGTTATCTATATGTGTTATGTTACTCAGCCAAATGAAGCAGGATGATCTTGTTAAACATAGATATACATATGTATATCTATGTTTACATATGTTTATCTCTATCTATCTATCTATCTATCTATCTATCTATCTATCCTTAAAAGATCACCCAGCAGCCTTTATTCTCAGATCATGGCCAGATTAGACTCACATATCTGATCAGATAGATGGCTTAGTGCACAGTGAAGACACCAATGGTATTGTGCTGCACTGTTGGAAATGTCACCTATTTGCATCTGACTAGGCTCTTCCTCTCCTCAGTATCTTCTTTGGTCTTTTGATCATGCACCTTCCTTTGGTGCACTGTGCCTTGTGGGAATGTGTATATCACTGAAGCATCTAGAAATGTTTAAAACTATACATGTCAGACTACTAAAGAAGCATGTGCCTTTGTGACACCTGTCAAACAGGAAGGGACCAGTTTCCTTTCTTTCCTCTGAAATATGTTGAAAGTTGGTATCGTTCTACAATGACCATGCCCTTAGCCCCTCCCATGCTTGCACATCTCTGGTGTTCTTTGCTTATCCAGTATCTGAAGCTGTGGAAAATATTTAGTGGTGTGCAGAATGCATTATCAGCCATCCCTTTCCATTTTTCTACTGCTTTCCCTCATTCTCTTTCCCCTCACTACATCTCAGACTGTTCACCCTTCTCAGTATTTTCTTCTTCCTTCCCTCCAAACCTTCTCATGTTCTAGAGTAGCTTTCTTCCACAGTGTTCTTTTGGAAATAACTGCTAGGGATCTTTTGCATCTTTCCTGAAACTTCTCTATCTTTCCCAGGTGAGGCAGACGGTTCCCTATCCCCAATCCCACCCCATGTTCCACAGCACTTTGTAGATCTCTTCCTTACAGCACTACTGTAACTTGACAATCTGTTGTGCTGTTCCCTACAGTATATAAACTGCTTGAGGGCAAGAATTGTATCCTACTCACCTCTGTGTTCCTGACACCTCGCACAGTGCATAGTGGCATAAATCACTGAATAAAGGAGGGAGGAAGTGAGGGACTGAGAGACGAATAAAAACAGTGAGGATAACACTGAAGAGGGACCTCTTAAGATGTCAGAGAGCACAGGTGCACACACAGAAGAAAACTAAGGCTCCTTTGATTTTCCACATTCTGTCATGGTAGACTGGCAAATGGCCCAAGCATCTCCTTGATTTTGTTGCTTTTTTGTTTTTGCTTCTGAATCAGCTATAGTCTTTTTTTTTTTTTTTTCTCTCTCTCTCCCCTTTCTTTTCTGTGTAGAATTAGACAAGCTTCATCTCAGCCTAGAAGAGAATATCAGCCAAAACCTCGAATGAGTCTGGAGTTTTCAACTGGAGACAGCACGCAGCCCAACGGAGGCCTCTCCCACACGGGCACTCCCAAGCCTGCAGGTAAGGAGTGCAGATCACTGACCTCACTACCTGGGCTTTGGGCACATGGCTAATATTTTTCCAGGCTTTCTAGGAGCATTTCATTCTGGCTGCATGAGAAATGTACAGTAACATAATTCTCATGGGATGGCTTGCTGGATAGAAACTGTTTAAAGGAATCTTTTTCCCTCCCCTCCCTTTCCCTCCCCTCCCCCTCCCCTCCCCACTTCTCTTTAAAACTTCCTTTGCATGAACCTTTTCTCTCACTCAGCAGTACACACAGACTTCCTAGCAAACACAGTTGATTGTCATCCCTGCTTTGTGGTCCTGAAGCACCACAGGGAGGTGCTGCGCGTGTCTTCTTTTTTCCCTGCCTGTTGCCTTCTATGCATCCAGCATGTGAGAATGAAGCCCCTGGGCAGTGTGCACCCACTTACGTACACCCCACATCACCCAGAGACAGCAGCTCCAGGAACGTGTGGAGCTGGATTTCTTGAGTCACAGGAGCATATGGTTCAATATATTTGCAGATGGATGTATTTTGAACCTCAGCACCTGCTAGGTTTCTTTTCCTACTCCCACTCTTTACCAGTTCATGGTGCTGTGGTAACTGAGGTTGGTGTTACAAAAGCTAAATTTTGTTTTCTCTAAGGAATATTGATGCACACCCAGTAACACATTCCCTCAGTTGTCACGATCACTCTCCACCCCCTATCCATAGGATAGACAAAGCCTGTGCTTGAGGCATTGCTATCTCCATGCAGCTGGCTTGGTTAAAACATGGGAACTGTCTTTTACTAGATATTGAATTTTAGATATATGCAGTTTTATCCTATTTTCTATGCATCTTCATTGTGTGATGTTCTCTAGGAGAAAACTTTGCATAGATGTTTTTAGGGAGTTGAAAAGGAAAAGAGATAGGAGCCCATAGATGAAGCCCAGCTGGCTGTCCTTGCTCTCACCTCTGCAACTCTGAGCTCTGAGATTCCTGTGTCAACAGCAGTGGCTCTGAAGTAGCTGGCTACCAGGACTAGTCATATAAATTATCTGTAACAGTGCTTCTCGCCAGATCCAATAGTATATTTTTCTTTTCATTTTAACTTGGGGCTTTCTGTAAATTAAAAAATAAATTATCTTGTTTCTTTGCCAAGGCATCTAGTTTGTATAGGAGCTGTATGCACTTGAGTCCATATTCATAAGTGTATGTAGGCTATATTAATATATTTGGTCATTCAGAGACATATATACATATACATGTATAATATATTTTTGTGTGTGGTGCTGGGGATTGAAGCCAGGGCCTTGTGCATGCAAGGCAAGCACTCTACCAACTGAGCTATATCCCCAGCCCCAGATAGATATATTTTATGATTCCAACCCTTATTATTTTACTTAAGGTGGAATACATTATTTTTATCTACCATAGCTCTGAAGCACTGTAACAATTTACCAAGTATAAATTATATTTCTTTTAATATCATCTCATTTAGTAGACATAATCATATGAAGTAAGTTTTATTGTTAATTCCAATTTTGAAAAAAGAAACCAAGGGTGAAGTGCCTTGTGCAAGGTCACACAGAGTAAGAACTTGAACCCAGTGTATTTTATTATTATTTTGTTTTCATCACATTACAGCAGTTTTCCAGAGGTGAGTTTTTTTTTTTTTTTTTTTTTTTTTTTTTGAAGAGTGAGAACTTAACTGTTATTCTGAGGATGCAAAACATTGTACATGTAGAAAACTGCCCTATTTTGAATGTGCAGAGATTTTAAAGTGCTAATATAACAGGATTCTGGCCATGCTGTGTTACTTACCTAGATCTCATTATAAGCTCCCTACATCATTGGGTCTCCCATCTCTGAGTATTGTCAAGAAGGCAAGCCTTAATAAACTCTGCTGTATGTATCACTCAAGAATAGATGTAGCCATTTTTTTTTTCATATTGAGAATAGAAACAGGAATATCCAACAACTTCCAAAGATTGAAGAAAGCATCCAAAAACAGGTAGTGGCAAGATGGCCCTGGAGTGATGCTAGAGTCTAGTAGCAAGAGGGAGCATTGTCAGGGAGAAATATATGGGAAGGAAGAAGGGGAACAAGAAGCCAGTTGAGTTGAGACTAAAGAAACAATTCAAAGAATTGACAAAACCAAAAGTTGGTTCTTTGAAAAATTAAATAAAATTGACAGATCCCTAGCGATGATAATGAAAAGAAGAGAAAAAAACTCAAATTACTAACATCCGTGATGAAAAAGGAAATATCACAACAAACACCTCAGATATACAGGAGATAATTAGAAATTACGTCTAAAACTTGTACTCTAATAAAATAGAAAATACTGAAAGCATTGACAGATTTCTAGAGTTGTATGAATTGCCCAAACTGGAACAGGAGGCTATACACAATTTAAATAAATCAATTTCAAGTGAAAAAATAGAAGAGGCTATCAAAAAACTACCAACAAGAAAAAGTCCAGGTCCTGATAGGTTTACAGCCGAGTTCTACAAGACCTTCAAAGAAGAACTAATACCGATGCTCTTCAGATAGGAAAAGAAGAGCTCAAATTAGCACTATTTGCTGATGACATGATAATATACCTAGAAGACCCAAAAAACTCTACCAGAAAACTTTTACAACTAGTAAGTGAATTTGGCAAAGTAGCAGTATACAAAATGAATATCCATAAGTCAAAGACATTTTTGTACATCAGTGACAAAGTCTCTGAAAGGGAAATGATGAAAACTACTCCATTTACAATAGCATAAAAAAAGCACATGGGAATCAACTTAACAAAAGAGCTGAAAGACCTCTATAATGAAAACTACAGAACACTAAAGAAAGAAATCATAGAAGACCTCAGAAGATGGAAAGACCTACCTTGTTCTTAGATAGGTAGAATTAATAGTATCAAAATGTCCATACTACCGAAAGCATTATATAGATTTAATGCAATTCCAATCAAAATCCCAATGACATTTCTCAAAGAAATTGAAAAAGCAGTCATGAAATTCATCTGGAAAAATAAGAGACCCAGAATAGCTAAAGCAATCCTGAGCAAGAAAAGTGAAACAGGTGGCATCACCATACCAGACTTTAAATTATACTATAGAGCAATAGTAACAAAAACAGCATGGTATTGGCACCAAAACAGACTGGTAGACCAGTGGTACAGAATTGAGGACAGAGAGACTAATACATATAATTTCAGCTATCTTATATTAGACAAAGGCGCCAAAAATGTACAGTGGAGAAAGGATAGCCTCTTCAACAAATGGTTCTGGGAAAACTGGAAAGCCATATGCAACAAAATGAAATTAAACCTGTATCTCTCACCATGCACAAATTTCAATTCAAAGTGGATCAAGGGCTTAGGAATTAGATCAGAGTCAATACACCTAATAGAAGAAAAAGTAAGCTACAATTTCCAACATGTCGGATTAGGCTCCAAGTTCCTTAACAAGAATCCAGTAGCGTAAGAATTAATACCAAGAATTAATGAATGGGATAGATTTAAGCTAAAAAGCTTTTTCTCAGCAAAAGAAACAATCAGTGAGGTGACTAGAGAGCCAACTAATTGGGAACAAATATTTAATATATGTACATCGGATAGATCACTAATTTCTAGAATATATAAAGAAATCAAAAAAACTTGACACCAAAAAAACAAATAATCCAATCGATAAATGGGCTAAGGAATTGAAAAGACACTTCTCAGAAGAAGATACACGATTAATCAACAAATACATGAAAAAATGCTCAACATCGCTGGCAATTAGAGAAATGCAAATCAAAACTACTCTAAGATTTCATTTCACTCCAGTCAGAATGGCAGCTATCAAGAACACAAACAACAATAAATGTTGGAGAGGATGTGGGGAAAAAGGCACATTCATACATTGCTGGTGGGACTGCAAAATGGTGCAACCATTATGGAAAGCAGTATGGAGATTTCTTGGGAAAATGGGAATGGAACCACCCTATGACCCAGCCATCCCACTCCTGGGTCTATTTCCAAAGGACTTAAAAACAGCATATTACAGTGACACAGCCACTTCAATGTTTATAGCAGCACAATTCACAATAGCTAGGTTGTGGAACCAACCTAGATGTCCCTCGGTAGATGAGTGGATAAAGAAAATGTGGTATATATACAAATGAAATTTTACTCAGCAATAAAAGAGAATAAAATAATGACATTTGCTGGTAAATGGATGAAGTTGGAGAATATAATTCTAAGTGAAATCAATCAATCTCAAAAATCCAACTATTGAATGTTTCTTCTGATACAAGGAGGCCGGTTCACAGTATTGTTGGGTTGGGGTACATAGCAGGATTAGAGGAACACTAGAATGGTCAAAGGGAAGGGAGGAGAAGGGAGGGAGCAAGGGGAGGCGGGGGAGAAAAAGTGGTTGAATAAGACGGATATCATTATTCTAAATGCATGATTGAAGACTTGAATGCTACAAATATACTTTGTATATAAACTGTTTTGTGTAAAAAGATGCTCTATATGTGTAGTATGAACCATAATACATACTACTACTATAAATAAAAATTAAACAAAGAAGTCTGATAAAACTCAAAAAAAAAAAAAAAAAAAAAAAAAAAGAAGCCAGTTGGGTGTAACGGGCAGTAGACATCGCAAGTTAAATACCCTTTGTGTTCTTCTCTCCTGTTCCTACTCCCAGGTGTCCCAATGGATCAGCCCTGCTGCCGAGCTCTGTATGACTTTGAACCTGAAAATGAAGGGGAGTTGGGTTTTAAAGAGGGTGACATCATCACACTCACCAACCAAATTGATGAGAACTGGTATGAGGGGATGCTTCATGGCCAGTCAGGCTTCTTCCCCATCAATTATGTAGAAATTCTGGTTGCCCTGCCCCATTAGGAAGTTATACTGGCTGGCTCACCTCTTCTTGACCCAGATAGTTAAAGTTTAACCACTGCTTTGGTAATGCTGCTTTACAACACATCTCGAGTGCAGGCCGCAGTGGACCAAGTCATCATGCCCCATGAGTGTCTTGGGTTGACTTGTGTGTCCCACACGAGCCTTGGTGACGGATGGTATCTTCCGAGCCTGGTGGGCATGGCATGTGCTTTTAAACACCATCTGAGACTAGCCAGTAGTCACAGAACTACTGTTTACCCAGTTCTCAGGAGGCTGTGGTTTCTTAGACTATGACCATGAGCCACATCACAGAAAAACCATCCTACTGAAGATATTGTCTATCACCCGGGGGGCCATTCAGGCCTCAACTTCTTCATTCACAGAGGAGAAAGTTCCTTCTTTCACTTTGTCCCTTCCCAAATATGTGAGGCATGGAATTGTCAAAGAAAGCCTCCCTCACCAGCAAATTGTCTTCTGGTCTGAATGAGTTAATTTCCTGATGCCAGCAGTAGAAAAGTATTAATGTGGGTTCAGAGCATTCATCTGGAAACAGTCACCTTTGTTCTCCCCACTGATGCCTATTTCTGAGGTACAGCCTGTTTTCTTTACTCCCTGCTATTAAATCCAATGGGCGGGGTAGGGAGAGATACTCATTTATTTCTAAGTTAGACAGAAATCAGCATATTGTAGGAGGGGCTATAAAGAAGAAATTCTCCATTATGAGAATTGGGAAAAGATCTGGTTTCCAAGCTTAAATTTATTGCTGTACAGAAGCCATGTATATATTTAGACCATTTCTGGAGGGTACAGGGAAGGGGGAACAGTTATCTTCCCTTCAGTTTTATTTATGAATTATATGTTTCATTACATAAATTCTTTAGGCACAGAGATACAAGGAGAAAAATATTAGTAACCATTTCCCATGACTTCATAGACAAAGAAAGTATAAATGTCTTTCCTTTCCACTTTTACCTTGTGTTCCTTGAACATCATTTGTGTGTATTTGCCCTCAATGAGGACCAAATAAAGATGATTTTTGTGCTTAGTGGTTTAAGGTATGTGACTGCATATGCAAAACCCCTCCCAATTCAGTCATTACATCTACATCTGTCCCTTCTATCCCATCTCCATCTGGTGTGTACAGTGCCGTGTGTAAACTTATCAGTGTTGTTTTTTCCCCCCTATATTGGTCATGAAAGTCCTGTTAGGTATCCAGAGTTCTATTTATCTAGCTGTACAGACTCTTTCAGAGATTTAATGTGTTGCTTCCGATGTGCCACCTGCAGTAGTGGATCATGTGGAGTGAAAGGCAAATCTTATTGCTTAATGTATAAACTCTCACCCGGGAAGCACTGCTGTTTCCAATAAATATTGCTGAAAACAAACATAAAGGCTCTGCTTCTTCATTTTGTGTCTGTTCTTTGGGTCTAATGGTGGGTAGAAGAGGATTCATTTCAGTCTCCTTTGTCTCCTGCTGCACCCAGACCTGACTCTGTACACCTTTCTACCTCAATGTAGGTAGGGAAAGTTCCAGCGCGAGCTGGACACTGGTAACTGCCGTTAACTCCAGGAAGGAAAACTTGAGAGATGAGACCAGTGAAGAGGGGAGGTCTCAAGAATCGTTAAGATGCACCAGTGGCAATAGCAAAATAATAATACAACAAAGAGCAAATGAAATATATCACATCAACCATTCTTTTATTTTCTTTCATGCATGAAGAGAAACAAATATATATTGAAAAATAGTTTGATCAAAGTCCAGCATTTAAAAAAAAAATCCAGCATTCTTTTCTTTTGATGTGTGTGTGTGTAGCAGCCCTGGGCTGGTGGCAACAGGGGAAAGTTGCACACAAAACAGGTATTTCCAAAGCTCCCAAGAAAATAGGGATGCTCTTAGTATATCAGGCAGCCTTTGAATTATTTTATGCTCAGACTAGTAAACCAGATTTTCTAAACTAACATGAAGAGTTTAAATTATATGTGTGAACTAACCTAACAAAAATAGTGTTTTTGCAAGCGACATGAGTTCAAGATTATTACAGATTAATTCAGTTTTAAAAGGTTACTAATGACATTGTTGTGAATGTAGAAAATCCAGAAGGATCTCAAGATAAACTGCTAATAAGTGAATTTTATAGGATTACTGGGTATAAGATGAAAATTTCAATTAAAAATTTTACAGAAACTTCAAAAAGTCAAACCTATAGATAGGAAATCTAGCAAGATTGTGCAAGATCTCTGCATATGAAATTATGAAATATGTCTTAGAATAAATAGTGAAGAGATAGTCTATGTTTTTGGATTAGAAAAGTCAGTTCAGTAAAGGTAAGCTGTTTCTCCACATTTACCTGTTGAAATATTCAGTGTGGTCTCAGACAAAATCTCAGGATGTTTGTTTCTATGCTGTGTATTCAATTTTGAGGCTTATAAAATTTACATGGAAAGGCAAAGGCATATTTTTTTCTTGAAGAACAAACTTGGAGGACATACCCTGTACAAATCTAAAACATTATAAAGTTTTAGTAATTAAGGTAGTATGGTGTTAATGCAACTGTAGAATAGATGGCCTATACAGAACAGTGAGTCCAGAAAGACATTCAACCATATTTGAACCAGTAAAGCATTCCATTATCTTTAATGTTATATAGTCAGATCAGCTATATCTGTTTAATATTATTTTTGTAACCTAAGGGATAACTAACATCAAGTCCCTGACCAAATAGAGTAATATCATTATTAGTCAATGTTAATTGAAATAAAAGTACCCTGATCAGATTCCAGGATACAATCAACCTTTATTTAAGGGAGTCTTCTGGAGATTATTACTAATACACTAGGCAGATTCATAACTGCTTGAATTTCTTATTATTATTGAACTATAGTAAATACTTTGTAATGAAATCTTAGTCCACAGAGTTGTCTATTCTTTTCTCTATCAGCAGAAGTTAAACTTACTCCAAAAAACTTGCCCTTCAAAGTAGTCACAGAACAAACTTTCAGAAATGCAGGTGGAACTGTCATATATAATTTGTTATATATGACAGCAGAATGCATTACAATTCATATTGAACTCAATTCAAACTGAACCTAAAATGGTAAACAAGTTCAATGGGGCAATTGTCTCTTTATTTTTCAAATAGGTTTAATAGGTCTTAAAGAGAAAACTCTGGAAAAATAGTCCCTGCTCCAATTTATCTTTGTTAATAAGTATACAATAATATGACCAGGAACGGAAATTTCCGTGGGACTATGTATATGTGGTATATAACCTGGACCATCGCTGCATATATTGCCTAGGAAATCAGCATTTTCTCAGGCTGTTATTTTCAGGATAGCTTCCAGCATTCTGGATGAAACCATGTGGACACATTTGAAAGCCCATGTTTTCTCAACCAGGTGAACAGTTGCTTAACATGCCCACTGCCCTTCATCCCCTGTGGATGGGGTAGAAGGACA
The DNA here is from genome assembly GCA_025594165.1 of Tamias sibiricus. Taxonomy (NCBI): domain Eukaryota; kingdom Metazoa; phylum Chordata; class Mammalia; order Rodentia; family Sciuridae; genus Tamias; species Tamias sibiricus. The sequence goes on from CM046657.1 coordinate 166,415,305, forward strand.
GACTTAAGAAAGAGGCATGAAACCTGCACTGGGAACTCTGGGTGGTGGCTGGGGGAGAAGACTTGCAATGCAACAAGACCAATACCAGCTTTTTCTGGGCACCACTGTTGAAAACCTATTCTGACTCCAGGTTAAAGAAGCTGTCACAGAGACCAGCAAAGCTATTTTTAAGGGCTCATTGAATGCTAGCCACTTCAAGTTCAGGACCTGGAATGTCACTCAGTGCAAATGACTAGATGATGGTGGCCTTCCACTTGGAGAAAGAGCTACAATGCTTGACCAGTGAAATTGTCCACATTAGAAGCAAAAGCAAAGAGCATCTCGAAACCATTTGCTTAAAACAGAAGGTGAATACAATTCGCTGGAGTTTGGAAAACATGAGAAACTTATTTTTAAAAAGCTCTACCAGTGATTCTAATGTACATTTTGTATCTAAGCATCTGCCTTCATCAGAACTCATGTAAGTAAGAGATTAGGAAAGGACCTAGAGCACCTCAACCTTCCTGACTGTGAGAGTGGCACCTGGTGTTGACTGCACAAACTGAATTTCAAGGTTTTTGTTCCAGCTGCTCTGAATCAGAGTTACCCATAGAGGGGCCTAGGAAATTATATTTACCATCAGAAAGGTTTAGGAAATATCTGCAGTGCTGATGTTAATCAGAATCACTGGTCTTGTTATAGCAGACGTCTGAGTCCCCATCCCCAGAAACCAGTCCTAGGTCTAGAGCTAGAACCTGAGAATTCACATTTCTACTGAGCTCCATAGTGTTATTGTTCATCCCTGGACATCACTTGGAGTATCACTGTTCTACTAGATCAACTTTTTGAGAAGGGCCAGCTGTTTCCTGGTTTTTAGTCCCTGCCTATGATGTTGAACATGATGAAGAAACATAGACACTATTCATTATTATTATTTTCCCCAACTAATTGTTCACTGTGCTCACACACACAATAGAATTTTCTGTGGAGAATGACGGCTGGGGAAAAGCCAGGCATATTCTGCAGACCTGAGAGGTGGCACTTCAGTCATGCTTTGGTGGCTGCTTCAACATGCTCTGGAGAGTCCCAGTCTACTTCCAAATGACTCAGATTCAGACAAATTTGGGAAGTACTTCTCAATATGCAAATGTTCTAAATAAGCAGGAAATTGCTCACTGACTTTTTCTTATTAACTTTTTGCTTTAAGACATTCATGTTTATTGACTGATTCATTAATATTTGATGCATGCTTCTCTACCCTTACTCAGAGTGAGCTTGCAAATTCAGGAACTCCAGTGATTATTTTCTTCATTTTAAAATTTTAATTTGTTATATATGACAACAGAATGCATTACAATTCATATTACACATGTAGAGCACAATTTTCATATTTCTGATTGTACACAAAGTAGAGTCACACCATTCATGTCTTCATACATGTACTTAGGGTAATGATGTCCATCTCATTCCACCATCTTTCCTACTCCAGCGACCCCTCCCTTGCTCTCCCTTCCCTTTTCCCCTTTGTCCTATCTAGAGTTCATCTAATCCTCCCCCCACCCACCCCCACCACCACATTAGCATCCTTAAATCAGAGAAAACATTCAGCATTTGGTTTTTTGCAATTGGCTAATTTCGCTTAGCATTATATTCTCCAACTCCATCCATTCACCTGCAAATGCCATGATTTTATTCTCTTATAATGCTGAATAATATTCCATTGTGTGTATATACCACATTTTCTTTATCCATTCATCTGATTTTTTTTTTTTTTTTTTAACCGAGGACAAAAGACATCCTGATCCGAGTCTGTGCTGACTTGGAATCCCTGTTCTGCCATTCCTTGATGCCTTACTGCTAACTTCCTCCATCCCAAGGGGTCAGGAGAGAGGGTTGTCTACAGTAGACTCAAAAGCCCCCAAAGGGGCTACTGTCAGAGCTCTTGCTTTTCTTATTTAGATCAGTGGGTCATATTCTACAGTGCATATCAAAATCACAAAAGATGCATATTAAAATGCAGATTCTTGGGTCCTGACACCAGGGATTCTGATTCAGTTGTCTGGAATAAGGCCAGGATTCTCCTATTCTACAGCAACCTGTCCCACCCTATGGTTTATTTGCAGGTACTGTACAAGGCCACACACTGAGAAACCCTGGTTCAGATTTGGGAATATTGATTTGTGAGTATGGTGGAGGAGGATCAATTAATAGACATGGGCTAGCAATTGAGGAGAAAGAAGGAACCAGCTTCCTCTCACCTTATAATGCAAGTGATTTCCATGACAAGACAGTGAAAAGCACTGCAGAATGCACAGGTCAGCTCCTGACACCAGCAGCAACACAATCTCTTCTCTTGGTTTTTCTTTTTAAGACCATTGCTGTGGTGCCTCGGAGGCTGAGGCTGGAGGACTGTGAGTTCAAATCCAGCCTCAGCAACAGCAAGGTTCTAAGCAACTCAGTGAGACCCTGTCTCTAAAAAAATACAAAATAGATCTGGGGATGTGGCTCAGTTCAATCCCCAGTCCCATCACCACCACCAAAAAAAAAGAGAACATCAACAATTTGAAATTTTTGCATAGGAAATAGCAGTGGGAGGAGGAAGATAGTTCATGATTCTGGGAAAACCTGGATTGACTGACATAATGTATCCAAATACCAACATTTTAGTGCCATCTAATGATTATGTATTTTATATGCCCCCTCCTTTTTCTCTTATTTTCCCGTAAGTAGTTTCATGGAACCTAGATTGCCCTCTACTGGCCAAAAAAAAAAAAAAAAAAAGTAAAGCTTACAAATTCCCCTGGTGGTTTGAAAATCCTCCAGTGTAGGCAGAACTTAAGATCTCCCTTTTCCCTGTGGTATGCTGCTGAAGCCATTGATCCTTTAACAAGCCAATTTTAGCAGGTCTGCCAATAAATCTTTCCCAGTTCAGCCTTGTGTTCCTAACTTCCATCCCCAGTTCTCTCTCCAGAGATCCACTCCAACATGTACAACTAGTTCCTATTGGTGTGTATTAGCCTTTTCTTCCTTCACGGTGTGGACTGTTTCTCACAGGGCAGGAACTGCATCTCTCTGCTGTGGGTGAGTAATCTGTGACACCATCAGCCTAGAGGCAGGCAGAGAGAGGCAGCAAGGGCTGAGTGTGGAGTAATGTGGAGCCTGAGGGACTTCAAGCAAGGGGAGGGCTGGTCTTCCCCAGAGAAGTGGAGGGAGAATTTGTCTCTGTCAGATGGGATGATTCAGAAAAACCCGAGTTCAAGATTCTGGGCCTCATGTTCGTAGCCAGTTCCATTGCTGTTTTCTGGGTTCCACTTTCCCTGACTTTGATGTAAGAAAGAAACTATTGAAATTGTATATTCCATTTTCTTTACAGTTTTGTCTCAAAAGATTCTGATATGGATTTCTAATAGAGTCTGCCCCATTCTGCAGGAGGTAGGGACCTCCCAAAGTCTTCCCTAGAGGTTCTCTTTCACAGCTCATAATTGGCTGACCTGTAGCCATCATTTTCTCTTTTTCAGGATATTCAAAGCAATTACCAAAGTAGTCAGTGCCACAGTCTTTATAATTACAGTTGCCCTATACCCTTCAAGTCGTAACTTCACTTTCCACCTGCATCTATTCCTAACCCCCAGAGGAAAATGTTAATAATTGTGATGCCTTGTTCATCAATGACCACTATAAATGGTGTCCTTATTGCTACCTGACATGTGGGTAATCATCTCCAAAATCCCATTCTAAGTACTTTTAGTCTGGGACCATTTTGGGAAATGTTTTTCTCAGCTTGGTACCCCAAGATGTTGTTGAGGTGTCATGCTTTGGCAACTAGTGCTTGATCCCACTGGATTATGCTAAGGGGAAATATTGGCTTGGGGAGTGAAAGGGGAAGCAGTTATCTTTTGGCTCCTATCCCCAACACTTCTGAGTATCTCATGGCTGAATAGAAGAGTAGGTTTCCAAGAATCAAGATAGGCAGCCCTAATCTAGGGCAAGGCACTAGCTGAATCTGTACATATCAGTGAAACTTGCAAGCAAATCTATGTTGCATCTTGGCAGGAGTAAGAAGTAAGGCCAAGAGGATTTTGAAATGATGCACAATATATACCCCAACTCCCACAGTAGGCAACTCATGCTCAATCCATTTCTACCCTTCTCTCCACAGATTTTGCAACTCTTGTTATATTCAAGGATATTTATCTGTCACATCAGGAGAAGCCTCTTACCCAGAGGAAGTATATTCTAGCTGGCATCTTCTGAGCCTCTGAGACAACTCACTAAGCATTCCCCCTGCAGAACTTCCTCCTATGCCATTTCTGCACCTGCTTGGCTAGTTTGGACTGCCCCTAGATGCCTTTTGAGCCTGAGGATTATATTTCTCTTCTAGCTTTGTTCAAAATGGCATTGCCCCCACCAATTTTATTTCCATTCATGTTGTTTTGTATGATGTCCTGGAAGAGGACTAGGAAATTTCTGTTTCACTGAAATCTTTATACTAGAATAGGAATTCTAATTGTTTTAATCACAAGGAGATGGAAATGTCAGGTCCATGAGTGAGGGATGAATCCTGAGCCTCACTGTCATCTGTGTTAGACTCTATGCAAGGGCAGATGCTACCCCATAGCTAATTTTGCTGATTATAACCCCCTGCTGAGGAGAGGATGTTTTAATTATCTTCATGGTCCTGACCCAAGCTGGCATGGTTCTCTTAGTGGACTATGGATAGAAAAGGCTTCTGTCTGCACACAGAGCTGCACTTCTGCATTGGCCACCAGAAAGTATTCTCTGGGAGAGGACTACATGTCTGGACACATTATTTTTCTTCAAGGTAGAAATCATAAACCTGGAGTTGTATCTAGTTTCAACTCTCTTTCTTCATTTGTGGCAGATATCTCCTTGTCCTAGCAAGGTCTCAAATGTTCCCTGTATCTTGCTTAAAAATATATAGGGCATAGTCCATTTGCTTCACAGGGGTAGCAGGGGAGGGGATTTTCTTGAGTATGTCCATAGATGCTTGACATGTATGGTCTCATGTAATTCATGCAACAAACCCAAGAGAAAGGTGTCAATTTTACATATGAAGAAACTGTGGCTCAGCATTCTAGCACCAATTATTCTGACTCCTAAGTCTAGGCTTTCCTTTCACCACAGCACAATTATCAAGTAACTCATATTTTGTAGATGAGGAATACAAGTTCTCAAATTCAAAACAAATGACCTCTCACCCCTATTCAACAGCTCCGTTACACTGAGTAGATTAGATTCTCTGTGCCCCAGATTCCTTCATTGTAAAAGAGGGATACAATAGCACCTTCCTAATTGTTATGGTAATTTGTTGAGGATTCAGTGATTTAATATATTGAAGTATTTAAAATAATGGAGTACACAGTACAGGCATGCCATGTGGTTTAATGAGATAAAGCCAAAATAAGGCTTACAGATTCTGGGACTAGAATCAGTTCTTCTAACCCTCACTCCGAAGTTCTCCTTTATGATACATATCAAAAGTGATAATTTAATCTCTGGGAAAATGAATTTAATTTTCCAAAATACTCTTTATACACCTCTTTTCAGCAAACGTGATATTGAACAGTGACAATTTATGGTTTTGGTTATTATTGACTGCATCTAGTATAGACTTATTAAAATTCATTCATTTATTCTTCAGGCCAGGGAAGCAGGAACTCATAAGATTAGTGCCAATCAGACTTTAAATATCTGAGGTATCAAACTGGGGAGACCAAATAAATGGAGGTTGATCAAGCAGGAAAAGTCATGCCTTGTGAATCTTTGGGATGGATACAGCTCATACCTCTCCTACTCATTACAGCAGTGAAGATCTTAGTTGCAAGTGACAATTACCAACACACACTAAAACAAAAATGATCAAAAAAAGAACAAGTTGGTCAATGTAATTGGTAGGCTTAAAGGTAGAATTCACTTTGGGCAAGACCAGAAGTAGCGGGGTGTGGTGGTATACACCTATAATCCCAGCTACTCATGAGGCTGAGGCAGGAGGATTGCTAGTCGAAGGCCAGACTAAGCAAATTAGCAAGATTTTTGTATCAAAATAAAAAGTGAAAAAAGGGCTGGAAATGTAGCTCAGTGGTAGAACACTCCTGGGTTGAATCCCCAGTGTCATAAACAAATAAAACAACTCTAGGTACTAAGAAATGCATAGGTACTTATTTTTATTGTTCTCTTAAAAAAATTTGAGAGGGGTACAGGTATTGAACTCAGGGGTGCCTAACCATTAAGCCATGTCCCCAGCCCATTTTTTTATACCTTTATTTTATTTATTTATATGTGGTGCTGAGGATTGAACCCAGGGCCTCACACATGCTAGACAAGCGCTCTACTGCTGAGCCATGACCCAGCCCCCCAACCCTTTTTAATATTTTATTTAGAGACAGGGTCTCACTGAGTTGCTTAGGGCCTCACTAAGTTGCTGAGGCTGGCTTTGAACTTGAAATCCTCCTGCCTTAGCCTCCCAAGATTCTGGGATTACAGATGTGTGCCACTGTGCCTCACATTTAATTTTTAAAGATGTTTTTTTTAAAATTCTCATCTTTGCATGTCTCCACTCATTTTTAATGTGCTGGCTTAATTATCTTCTGCTGTAGACAACTTTTTGCATATCACAAGAAAGATAATTGCTGACTGATGCAAATCTTCATCCTTATAGGAAGAGAGCCCCTTTTTCTTCCAAATAGAAACATCTTGTGGGAGAACTCTGATTGGCCCCACTTTTTATCATTGGGCCAGTTTTCTGGTTCAGTCTCTCTTGTTTAGGTGGACGTGGCCCTATGGTAGTCCCATACTTGTCATTGCTCTCCCTTATGGAATAGGAGGTTCAAGGTTTGGGCATGGAGAAGCAGCAGCTCCCAAAGTGAAAGGAAGAAGCCAGACAGGCAAAAATCAACTGATGTCCACCCTGCCCTCTCAATCTCAGACATTGTCAATTGTTTCCTTCTTCTTTCCCCTCCAGTCTAGGTCCCAACCAGTTTCTGGCTCTTGGTTCTTTTGCCATTTACAATTTCATTTACTGTTAAGTTTAAGGTTTACATTTGACCCCCTGATGCTTGTCTCTTGGCTGTACCTGTGGAATTATGGTTCAGAGGTGCTCCATTACTCTCCCTGCATTGGCCAACCAATACAGACCCAACTTCTAGCACCAGTCTTACCTTCCCAGCCCCTTGAGCTTCCCAGAACCAGACCTCTTGGTGATATCAGAGTTGCAGCATCTTAGGGTTCATGTGGCTGATAGTAAGCAGTTTATACAGAAGTACTAAAGGGAATAGGGCAGGGTTGGAATCTCCATGTTAGGGTAGGATGAGAAATATTAGGGTAGGAGATAGGACTGGAGACTAACAGTGTATCAGAGTAGAGCATTGCTACAGTTCAGATCCTGGGAAAACAGGAACTCTGAAGGATTACTCTAGGGTCAATGACAAACATGGGTGTCAGTAATTTCCTTTATTTGTGGGAGGGTTGATAGTCTTTTAAGACTCAATCTGTTTCCACTCCATATAGTTTTTTTGCCATTTGACAAAGGCATGAGATCATTCACTGCAGAGCATCCCACAGTTTATATATTTTGCTATTGTATCCCCATGGTGGTGGTATGCATGTTCCTGACATCCTCTTTGTTTCTAGTTATTAGGTAATTAGATCTAAAGAAGGATCTTGAGTTTATAGCAAGATAGTCCCTTAGTGAGTTCTTTCATTGACATTTAACCTTTGGTAATTTATTTTTCTGTAATTTTGGCAGTCTCTTTAGACACATTAATTCATTAGTAATTGCAAAGTAATATCCTAAATTATTTATTCTTCATTTATTTACTAGAATACTTCTATAAAAATAAACTTCCTTTTGTCTACTACTTGTTTCTCAGTGGTACAGACTATATAGAAAAGTAGCATAAAATCCTGAATTTTTTCCTTCGTTTTCCTGTTTTGAAAATGGAGTTAATTCACTAGCATCTCCAGTGGTGGCCAATAAGTACCATTGTGAACTCATGGATCTAGCATATTTAATATGTTTCAGTTATTCTTACTGATACTCAGATTGCACTGTTTAGGCCAGTGTGAAATGTGACCCCATTTGAGTTGAATTCTGAGGTGTTTCCATACACCCCTAGTGGCCCTCCTATCTTCCTTGCTTTCTGGTGAGGTGAAAGGTGCCACGTCTGGTAGGTTTCTTGCCCTGGAACTAAAATTGAATATTTATTCAAGGAGTCCTCGTTCCTTTGAGCAGGAGATAGAGTCTCAAGACCTCAGCCTAGGTGCCAGAGGGTCATTTTGTTTTCTGCATTAACAAGAATGCCAAGTTATTAAGTTACAATTAATGTAAGTAACACATAAGTTCTGACTGTTGCCAATCCCACGAAGAGGCTTTATAGATTTTAGAACATTTTCCAGGTATGTTTGACAGTATGTTTATGTTTAAATGGTTTTGTGGAATCCCCCCACCCATTATCTTTGGAAGTCTTTGGGGGCTTCTCAAAGATATTGGCTGTTATCCTCCCGGGAGCTGAACCTGAGGCCTGATGAGAGGCCTGTGAGACTGCTGACCACGTGAGATGTTTAATGAACAGAGAAATCAAGCTGTGCTTTCAAATATAAGCCTAAAATTGAAGTCACTAGGCCAGATGCTTCGAATTTCAGGCACTGATTTGTGTGAGCAAGCTGCTTCTCACATGGGTAGTCCTGTGTAATAGGCCTCAGGAGGACTAGCGCAAGGATTTATTTATTTAACGATGGTTCAACATTCACTCAAGCAATGTGGGATGCCAGCTGGTGGGGAAATGCTTGCAGAGGCTGGAAAGGCCAGATCATCCGATCTGTGTGTTGTTTGTATAGCTGAGCTGTGCAGAAAGCTAAATTTTAACCTCATTGTGCTTAATCTGATTTCAGATAGTCATTAATCATAAGGTTCAGCTTTTCTGATAGCCTGATGCAATTATTTCCACCTTGAGGGCATTCTTACAGGAGAGCTGGAATGCACCTTTCTACCCGCCAAGCTCCCCCTTTCCTGCATACTGCTGGAAACTATTGTAAAAAGTAAGACTCCTCTTTGTACATCAGTTACCACCACTTCCTCCCCTTTTTCTCTTAAAAAGATTGCATTTAATGATGCAGCGTAACTAACAAGTTCTGGAACCTTTTGTCAGGAGAGTTCTAGGCCTTATACTCAGCATTAGTTTGGTCCTTATCCAAATATCTAAAGAGGATTGTTGCCTTTGCTTTTCAAAATAGAATCACTTCCTTCTTCCGAACTGAAAATGTGTAGTGGAATCTTCTGATTCACAGAGCTAGCTGACTTTTAGGTAAGAATGACAAATTACCTTGGCATATTTGGGACTATCCTCAGGTCAGACTAAGGATATGGAGTGATTAAATCCTCATCTGTTAGCGGGACCCTGAGATATTATGACATTGTATCATTTGCCAGCCAATATTAAAGCAATATATCTCCTAAGTTGTACCAATACCATGTTTTGAAGTTTCTCTATATCAAGCACATGAATATTCCTATGGCATTTGTATTAGGGAGACTGGCTGCATGCTTTTATCTTTGGAGGATCATACAACTTTCACTTTTACCTCTCCTACTCCTTTCATTTTCTCCTCCTTTATGAGGAGAGACAGCTTATTTGGGTCCAAAAAAAAAAAAAAAAAAAAAAAAAAATGAAGGACACAGTGAAGCTACCATATGTAGGAGTGGAATGATTTTCTGAGTACTATGAGTAGGCTGGAGGTGGACAAGAGATGGGAATTTGAACTATTAATGGGACCCTCTGGTGGTTCCCTGGGGGGTGCTGAGTTGTCTATGTGATAAATCTAATGATGCTGACTTCACAGTTCTATGGGCTCCCAGCATCACCCAAAGAAGATCAGATCCTGAAGGCTTGAAGAATTAGCATCGGGCTGGGGTCGTGGCTCAGCGGTAGAGCTCTCCCCTAGCACGTACACGGCCCGGGTTCAATCCTCAGCACCACGTAAAAACGCATTGTGTACAACTAAAAGCAAATAAATAAATATTAAAAAAAATAATTAGCGTCTTTGTGATAACCACTGTGGTTAGCACGAGGAGTGTCCATCCAGATGTTCTGAAGCTGTGCTAGGACCCTTGTATGATCCTAGGAAAGTGGGAGAGCTCCAGTATTGATGGACTGAACTTTCCTTCAGAGAGTTGAATTTAAGTTTCTTTAGAGGGAACTGCAATATGAAATTGTTTGCAAGGCTCGTGCCTCCAATGCCCCCTGAGTCCTCAGGGACCTCATCCCATCAGTTACCACCTGTATCCTCTCAAACCTGCCCCACCTCCTGTGATATTTCTTTCTCCTCAATATATAAACACACTCAACCCTCCAAATCTTGAATAGATATGTTTCCTGTACTCCATGCATTTCCTGTCTTCAATCTTCCTCCTTCCTTTCATAGACATCTTCTTAAAAGAAAAATCAGAATGGCAATTATCAAGAATACAAGCAACAATAAGTGTTGGCGAGAATGTGGGGGAAAAAAGTACAGTCATACACTGCTGGTGGCACCACAAACTGGTGCAAACACTGTGGAAAGCAGTATAGAGATTCCTTAAAACACTTGGAATGGAATCACCATTTGACCCAGCTATTCCACTCTTTGATCTATACCCAAAGGACTTAAAATCAGCATACTATAGTGCCACAGACACATCAATGTTTTTAGCAGCTCAATTCACAATAGCTAAGCTTTCGAAACAACCTAGATGCCCTTCAATAGATGAATGGATAAAGAAACTGTGGTATATATACACAATGGAATATGACTCAGCATTAAAAGAGAATAAAATTATGGCACTAGCAGGGAGATGGACAGAGTTGGATAATACCATGCTAAGCAAAGTAAACCAATCCCAAAAAAAAACCAATCCCATAAAACCAAAGGTGGAATGTTCTCTCTGATAAGTGGATGCTGATCCATTACAGGAGAGGGGTATGGGATGAATGGAGGAATTTTGATTGGGCAAAGGGGAGAGAAGGGAGGGAGGGTATATGGGAGTAGGAAAGATGGTGGAAAGAAACAGACATCATTACCCTAGGTACATATGGTGCGACTCAATACCATATACTACCATAGAAATGAAAAGCAGTGCTTTGTTTGTGTAAAATGAACAGAAATACATTCTGCTGTCATGTATAACTAATTAGAACAAATTAAAGAATATAAAAATAAAAAAGAAGAATCAACTCAGGTCAGATTCATTTCATCTTTTCTGCCTAACTCACTCTGACTTCTGCACTTAGCATTCCACAGAACCACCCTGGCAAAGGTCACCATGGTGTCCTTTTCCCACCCTATGTCTCTTACATCCTCTGAAGTAGGAGGTTTCCTTGTGGAAACTGTCTTTGCCATTGGAGGCACTTTTTTCTCTTTGCTTTCTTCCTTTGTAGTTTCTAGTCTGTATGAGGCTTTCTTTCTGTTTGTGAATGTTGGTCACCATGAAGCCTCGTTTCCAACTCACTTCTCTTGTCTCCCTCTCTATATATATGCTCTAAAAAGACTAAACTTCTTCCATGGATCCATTTTCCATGTACAGGTTGATATGTTGAAACTCTATCTCGAGTCCAGATTTTCTGAGCTCTAGATGTAAGATTCAGCTGCCCACTGGACACTTCTTCTGGACTCTTCAAACCCAGTACGTCCCAAACAGAATTAGTCATTTCCATCCATCCTTGATCTGGTTCTTCTTCTAAAATTTGAATCATCAAGATTTGACTCATCTATTACCTAACCTCTTAATTCTTCCATTTATCTTACCTACTAGTTCTCCCACAAATGACCAAATTTTGTCCATTTTACCTATAAAATTATGTGTATATGTGTATCAGTTCATAATTTTTGCCTTCTTCTCTCCATCTCGATGTATACCATTATAAGCATCCTAGCTGGTCTTCCTGCTTTTTGTCTCATCCTGTTTAATTCATTTATTGCTTGTTTTAACCTGGTCTTTCTGAAACACAAATTTCATTATATTACAACCTTTTAAAATCATCCATTGGTTCCTCATGTTATAGAATATGAACATGGCAATGGATGTCTTGGCTACAAATAACAGAATACCTGATCAAGGGGGACTTAAGCCATAACGGCTACTTTTTTTTTCTTCTTCATAACAAAAAATCCAGAGATGGGTGGTATCAAGGTGGTTCAGTAATTCCATATGGTCATCAAGGACTGCCACCTCTAGAGTGTTAGTGATGTCTCCATTCACAGTCACCAGATGGCAGCAGCAGCAACATCTTCAGGTAACAGCAATAGCGTCCTGTGACATCAACAAATAGATTGAAAGTGGAGGGTGCCCCTCACGGGTGTCTCCTGTTTTAATATGGAAAAAAAATTATATCTCATTGATCCCTCCAGCAATGTCCCTGACATCTCATTGAGCAGAATTGAGTCACATATATGTCTTTAATCATAAAAGCAACTCGGAAAATCGTCATCTCTTTCAGATGCCAAGAAGAGAGCAAATCAGCAAGGAAAGATGGGTGGGAGAATGACTGGGAGATAGGCAACCAAAAGTAATTATTCTAACTTTCTACTCCTGGAGTCCCTAGTGACAGAGTCACCTCCATGCCTTGGCATCTGTGGATCTGTCACCTGGAATGTAAATCCTCATGTATGCACCACTCCCTGTACCTGGACACCTCCTAGTATCTTTTGAAACCTCAGCTCAGGCATCAGCTCACACTTCTCACACTTCTACCTGCTGGATTAAATGTCCATCTAGTGTTCTAGATCGTATCATTATCACATTCTGATTCCAAATTTCTGATCCTCATAGTAATCTTCAACCTGCTTCAAAATAGGGACTGAATATCTTCCCCTAATATAGCTACAGCCCATTTTCTTTGAAGGCACTGAAATGTTTTCTAATAATCCCATTAACGGGCTTGAATATAAAGTGGCTTCCTCTTTGCAGTTTCCCACATGGCTTTGTTAGCTACCAATGCCCAGTAGAGGGCACTATGGCTTTGACTAGAGTACCTTTCAGTGGTCGCTGATTCCTGCAGCAGAAAGCTTGCTTTGTTTTTATCTTCCCTCAAAGAAGTACCGTTTTTGAGTTTCTCAATAAAAAGACTGAAATCATGCATTCTTTATTTGAAGTTCTATCTTGCTTGTGTCATGCATCCATGGACTCTACTGAGGTCACTCAGAGTTATGGCATACCTCCACTTACTCTTCTGAGGTTTATTGATAATATGATGCACACTTTAAATTCCCCTTCTCAGGCAGAATGGGTGTAGCTGTTGAGTTCCTGAGAAGTGGTCTGAAGAGCACAGTCTGGTGTCACCTGCTCCAAAGCCCATTCTGTGCCTTCAGTTTGTGGAAAATCAGTTAGACCAGGTTGTCCAAGGATGTTGTGCAGGTAAAGGGAAGTGTTATTTCAGAATTGGAGGGCAATGATTCTGGGATTAGGAAATAAAGATAATATATTGCTCATCCGGTTGTTCATGCCTTTAATACATATTTGAGAACCTACTATGTGTCTGGCATTGTTCTAGGAATAGGGACAAAACAATTAAATGAAACAGATTAAACTCCTGGCTTCATGAAACTTACTTTCCAGGGAAGGAGACAAACAAATAATAAACATGTATAATAAAGTATCAGGAAAAAATCCTATGGGGGACAAAAAAAGGCATAGTAAGGGGCTGAAGGAGGGTCCTATTTGAAGTATGTGCCGTAGAGGGCAGAACACTCTGGACAGTTAAACAAGTGCAGAAAACCCTAAAATGAGGAGGGTGCCTGGCATGTTTCTGTGGCCAGGAGCCAACAGGAGTTGCAGCAAGGGAGTTAGGGTGGGGGCAGATGAGGTCAGAGAGGTAGCAAGGGTGGATAAGGGAGGGATTGGTAGGTTTGGTAAGGAATGAAATTTTTACCTCAAAGGCAATGGAGTGAGTTGATCTGTTTTACTCTTTAGAAAGAAAATCCTGGCTAAACGTGGGAGGGGTGGTCTGTAGCTGAAGCAAGTAGGGAGGCCAGCCAGGAGGTTATTGCAGAGACCAGGGAATAGGCAAGAGGTCCTAGAGACAGGACAGTGTTGGCAGTAGTGAGGTGGCCCATAGTGGTCAAATTAGGCTGTACTTAAAAGATTTTAATGATGGAATTGGTTGGATTTTTGATAAATGGTTATATGATGGGTGTTACAAAATGGCCAAGTCCAGAGGTCCCATTATTTTTCTTTCCTATTTGAGGTGCTATTTAAACAAAGGCTAAACTAATCATCTATTTTAAGCTCTTTTGTACCCCTATTGCCAAACCTAGTACCAAACAAGTATGGTTAACAATGAGGATCTCTGGTTTCAAGTAACAGGAGGCTGCAGCGTGGGGGCTTCCTACATCATTCTGTGATTGACAGCAGTCCATTAGTGAGGCTTGGATGATGTATAAGATTGGACTATTTTCTCTTGGTGTCTTCTGCTCCTGCCCCTAAACCCCTTTCTGTTCTCTCTTGTGAAATGGAAGCATTTAATTTTGTTAGTTGAACCTTGAGTCCCCACCCCCCAAAATCACTTCCTATCCTGAGAAAGTAATGAAACCTCAGCATAATGTTTGTTATTACTTCCCAATAGGTTGGCAAAAATATCTTGGTCAGACAGTCTAATATTTTGGGGTCCTATGCCTGCAATTCAAGAAGCTGCCACCAAGTGGTGTCTGCAAAATTTAACAGGTTACCTCCCTATTCTCTGGGAACAGAATGAGGAGGAACAGATTATAAAAATCCAGTTGTTCCTTTCATTAAAAAAGAATTTGTAGTTTATAGAAATGAATCTCATTAAAAACTGTACCCAGTTGGAAAGAATATTTTAACAGTAATTCATAACAACAACAACAACAACAACAACAAAAAGCCTGCCTTTTCACTCTTTCCTAAGTCACCTTCTCTGTTGTTCAACATCTTTTTTGGTCTCCTTCTCCTTTTATCTCCTCCTGTTCTACAAGAGCCTCCTAATTGCAGTCTCTGTCCCTCACCTTTTCATCTTTCTTTTTTATCCCTCCACAAAATGACCTTTCCAGAATCATAGATTTGACCACATCAGCCTCCCCTCTCAAAATTTTTGTCCCTCTTGTCTATACTGTATAGAGTCTGACCTTCAAATGTCCTTCATAACTTGCCTCTATACTTGCATCTGTTCCTATCCATCATTTCAGCACTGCATTCTTTTGGAACAGGCCATGTTCATGTTCCTTTAGTCAGGGGATCAATCAAGTCTTTGCTTTCCTTTATACTCTTCCTCCTGCCTGAAATGCTTTTTCCTTTTCCTCACTGGAATGGCTCACTGATTTTCCAATGCTCAGTTTAGATCACCCCTGCAGGAAGCTATCCGTGAATTACACGAGGATCTTGGCATGGAAGCCAGGGAGATTGAGGCTTGGCATTGTGAACCATCAGTGGCTCTCCCATAGCAATAGATTGCCCAGTGCACTCTGCTAGGAAGATCCCTCATAGTAGCTCTGGAGATAGGCGTAACCCATTGAGAACCAGACAGCCCACCTTTAAACTTTTTTGGTGAAGAACATTCTGTGGAAGGCCTTTGATGTTTCCCAATATAAATAAAGCAGGCCTGGGCTCCATTTTGGCCAGAGTCTAGAAGCTCCATCTGTCTAATTAGCTTGCCTGTCCTGCCCCAGCTTTTGAAACAACTTTCTGTGTCCTGGGGTTCTTTTATCATTCTACTTTTCCTAGCTTTTATTTCTCAGCTAGACCATTCCACCAAGGGGAACCCTATTTCTACCGCCATGGTTTTGGGGGTGGTGTGGGATGTGTTAGTTTCTTGCGCCTTTCCTCCCTGTGCTGCCACAAGATCTTTGAAGACTCTTGTGCCTCCATTATAGCACAGATGCTAATAACTGAAGGTGCTGTTTGCTAAGGGATCTCTGTGTGCCTGTGACTCCTTTAAGCCTTTTCTATTTATGATAATATGAAGAGTTTTCTGTAAGAGACTACTTGAGGATCATGTTTTGTTTTCATTCTGTAATTTTTCAGGGTTTAGTAATGTACCAGAGGCATATTTCATGCTTATAAGTTGCCTGTTGAGTAAAGGCCCAAAAATTTTGTTTTTGACTTTGTTGGCTCTCAAGCACTTCCTGATTGTAAGAGTTCCTGTAAGATTCTGTGAGAGTTCCTATAAAAATTCTGAGAAGACCTAAAAAGAAAGAAAGAAAAAAATACCCCTTTTCATGGGATGAAGTTTGGGGAATGTTTCACTTTATAAACCATGGGCTATGTTGCAATTTATAACAGATGGTAAACAAAATCACCCCATCTCCTATCAAGAGCATTTCTGACCTTCTGGCATTAATTGTAGATTTAACATGTTTTGAATAGTAAGATGAAATGTAATTAAATGACCCAATGTATTATAAAGTTTTATTCATGTATGTGGTAAGTAAATAGCTTGGTTATTGTCTTCCCTTCTCCTTCTCCCTTGTGCAATTTTAACTCTTTTAGGAGTTCTGGTATAAAAACAGAGAGCAAGTGAAGCATTTTCCTTGCATTCTGAAGTTTCAAGGGTTACTCAGAGTTTCTGCACTCAGCTGAAATTCAGAATGTTACAAATGCGGGGAACTGTGTGGATTTGGCTTTCTGCTCATGCTGCTTTGGACTCAGAAGGACAGAACATCTGCAAATACCTGCAAGTGTATCTGCAGAAGAAGAGGCTGATCTGAATGCTACCAGGGGAGCTTTGGGTATGAAGGAATATTCTTTTCATGAAAGAATGACAAGGCAAAAAATAAATGTAGGTAGTTAAATGATTACATATAAAACAAAAGTGTTTCTTAAGGTTAAAAAACTAGGTAGTACCATTCAATTGTCTTCCCTGCACACCCCAGGAAACTTGGACCAGAATTCTTCAGGACGGGAAACTCAAATATCATCAGGAGTATATTCTAGTCTTGGAGCCTATTATAGAGCCACAGTGAGAAGAAGTCTTCCCCTTCAACTCCAGAATAATTGTGATAGAAGAGAATCAACCTCAAGTCCAAAGGAAGCCTCCCTGTGGGCAAGCAAAGAATAGCATCAGTGATGCCAGAGGCACCTCAATGGCTGCAGTGAGCTAAATGAAATGTCACTAGCCTGGGATGAGGTGGCTTGCAGTTATTTTAATGAGTGTCCAAGAGAAGCTAGGATTAGGTTTCTATTTTAAGGACAAAGGAAACAGAAAATGTAGAAAAGCACAATACACCCCCAAAACTCATCTTGCCCAGGCTTTGTTCATAGGTACTGACCTAGAGAGTGTGTTCCTTGGAGAAATTACGGCAAAGCGTTTTTTTTTTTTTTTGTTGTTGTTGTTGTTGTTTTTTTTGTTTGTTAACCATTCTGCTGTGTGGCACCTTGCTTTGTTGTTTGTGTGTCTGTATCCCTTGCAAGACTATGAATAAAAACAAAGATATGCTATTCATTTTTGTACTTCTTAGACCCAACTCAGAACCTGACTTCTGGTTTATCAATCTATCCTGTTGAATGAATGAATTTAGGAGAAAATCAATGGATGACTAGATCAGGAAGTAGTCTGGCTCCTCTAGCACTGAAGCCTGACTCCGCATGATACCTTCTAAAAAACACTTCAATGGGGAGGGAGAAGCAGGGAGGGGGCAAAAGGGTTTTTTAAAAAAAAAAAGGTGGTAGAATGAGATGGATATCATTATCCTAAGTGCATATATGAAGACACAAATGGTGTGAATATACTTTGTATACAACCAGAGATATGTAAAAATGTTCTCTATATGTGTAATTTGAATTGTAATGCATTCTGCTGTCATATATAACAACTTAGAATAAAAGAAAAAACAAATAAAAAATACTTCAGTGATCTCTAAGAAAGTTTACCCCTAGCATAATCCTCTGCATTTTAGAGGTGCAGGATTAAGAATAATTGCTTATCTCAGCAGGTGGGGCTGGGGAGAACTGATTCATGTTTGACAGGCCCTTTCAGTGGGTGTGAGATGAAGACTTTGTTTTGTTTTTATATTACTGTCTCCAAAAATGCTCTGTAGACTCTGCAGACATAGCCCAGCCTCCCGGACCTCTGATAGAGAAGCAAGCACTACATATTTCTAATCCAACCCTTTCATTCAGTAGTTCACACGCTTTTCAGGCTCTGGTAAGAGGTGAGGCTAAGGGAATGCTCAAGAACCAGTAGCAACTTCTCTTGTGGGTCACCAGCATCTCCATGAAGGTCAACAGCAGATTAGGCAAGCTACCAGTGTGTTTTGTTTTTATTTTTCTTTGTTTATGTTCTCCTGCCCCCCTGCTCCTGGTTTTCTCCTCCTCTTGCCCCTCCTTGACCTCCATCAAAACCTTTGTGAGGACACATCAAGTTTCAGAAAGACAAACCCCCAAATACCAGCAAACACATGAGCATTTTAAAGAGCAGAAAATTGGTAGAGATAATTTACATACTCAGATCCAATCTTTATATAAATGGAAATCAAATGAAGAGAGTTTAGAGGAAATATCTTTTCATAATAAGCATCATTGTATCTCCCAAGTAACTTGAAGATAACTTACCCTTATGGATGGGCTATGGAGAACCGTTGAATGAGACCTCTGTTGACAAAAAACAAAACAAACAAACAAAAAAACAAAGAAACTCCACTCTCATTTCTAGGATAATTATAAATTAGTTGACAAATTTTTTTGATTCCAAAATGATGAGAACATCTTGCCATGATGCAGTTTATTTTAGCATGTGCTAGGGTGGAATTGTTTTGGTCCATAGCTGTTTTTCAGCACTTTATAATTGCCCAAGTGTGCTAAATTGTTTTGAAAGTAGTTAGATTTAAATAATTTGATTATAATAATTAAGGTTTCTATGAGGTTTGCAAACAACTAACTCTAAACATCTACAAGATGCTGTAGAAAAGACTTCTATCTTCTATCTAGATTTATAGGTATATAAATGATCCAGAAACTTTAGACCCCATCTGGCCCCAGCTTTGCTCCCCTGGAACCTGAGAAAAGAGAGGAAGAGGAAAGGTGAAAGGCTTGCTAGACCCTAACCTGGTGTTGGGATTGGCCAGCTCTTCTGGACTCAGAGAGTCTCTGACTTTCTGGGCTCTCTTTCCCCAAATGCACACTGAAATCTCAGATACCTAAAGCTTATCCGTAGGGGGATGGAAAGCCTGAGGAAAAGTATTCCAAGAAAGAGAAGGAGGTACATCCTGCAGGAAACTTTATCACAAGAGATCCTCATTCCTTTGAAGAAGGCTGTTGAGCCAGTCCACAAAGTAGGAAGGCCACTGAGCTACAGGGTTATGGGAGCTAAGACAAAAATGGAGGAAAAAGCTGCCACCAGAAAATATACTCCCCCACCTCCATCTTTATATGAGTCTCTTTCATATATGTGTGGTGTTGTCCCTAGCTAAATTTTGTAACTTTTTCCCCCCATACTAGGGACTGGACCCAGGGGGACTCTACCAAGGAACTAACTACATCCCCTGCCCTTTTTAAATGTAGTTTTTATTTTGACAGAGGTTCTCTCTAAGTTAGTGAGGCTGGCCTTGGACTTGTGATCGTCCTGCCTTGACCACGTGAGTAGCTGGGATTATAAGTGGGTGCCACCATGCCTGGTTTGTAAAACTTACTTTTGTAATCCATTTACTTCTGTAAATGGGAGTAAAGATATTTTTTATCATTTACTTCTGTAGATGGGAGTAAAGATATTTGTTATCATCTACTCAATTAGTTCTATAGTGCGGAAGGCCAACTTCCGAGGAGATGTCAAGGTGAATCCATTCGATGCTGGAGGGGAAAGTCGGTGGAATGGAAAAAATGCACACGAGTCAGGTTGCAGAAATCCTTCTCTGATTTTACTTTTCTCCACATGGTTTTTTTACATCCCAACAAACACAGTAATTCACATTCCAACTATAGGAGGTTACATTAAAGAATTTCAGTAGCCAGGTGCGGTGGCGCACACCTGTAATCCCAGCACTTGGGAGGCTGAGGCAGGAGGATCATGAGTTCAAAGCCAGCCTCAGCAATGGTGAGGCACTTAGCAACTCAGTGAGACCCTGTCTCTAATAAAATATATAAAAAAAAAAAAGGGGGGGGGCTGGAGATGTGGCTCAGTGGTCGAGTGCCCCTGAGTGCCCCTGCGTTCAATCCCCGGTACCAAAAAAAAATAAAGAAATAAAAAAAAAAAAAAAGAATTTCAGTAATTTGCATTTCAACTATAGGAGGTTACATTAAAGAATTTCAGTAATTTACATTTCAACTATAGGAGGTTACATCAAAGAATTTTAGTAATTTACATTTCAACTATAGGAGGTTACATTAAAGAATTTCAGGAATTTCCAGGGTCATATAATCAGGGGAAAATCAAATATTTATCCTAAGTACATACTACTGATTAATCTTATCTATAGGCAGAGGAAAACATTCTAAAAATCTTAAAGCTTGTATTATCTAAACTAATGTTAAAATAATTCCTCAACTCTAGGCACGCCTGCTCATAAGGTTATATTGCCCTAGTATCTTCTTTAAACTTCAACTGGGCCTAGACTTTCTGACTTCTACTGTGTCCTTATAATAACTTTTTATTTTTGGGCTCAGGAAGAAAAGAGATATGATTGTCAAAAATCCTAAATTAGCTTGCTTCTGGCTAAATTCCACAGGGCCATAGAACTGGTTTTAATTTTGATAATTAAATGTATTCATACCTGGTGGCCATGCAACAGAAATACATCAAAAACATATACAGACAAAGTTAATTCCTCTATAGTCGCATAAAGGTGGCATCTCATCAGCAAAGAGGAGCCAAGTTCAAACTTCCAGGCATTTAACTGGAAGGAGCTAGGGCTCAAACTCATTTGCGTAAACGAGGAAGAACTCAGATTCAAACTGCCCCGAATTAACGAGGAGGAACCCAGCTCGATTCCTGGTTGAGAGACGCCACACTATAGTTAGTGCTGTGTTCATAAGGCACTTATAATTCCGTGAAATCTGTTTTAGTAATCAAATAGGGAAAGAGAAAAATGTTATCCCTCAGTTTGGTAACAACTTTACATGGAGGAAAAGTTTATTTGAGGTTTTAGAGGTCTTAGTGCATAGAAGGCCAGCTCCATTTTATAGGGCTTGAGGTGAAGCTAAACATCATGGCAGAATAGTGTGGCAGAGGGAAGCAGCTGACATGGTGATCAAGAAGCAGAGAGAGACTCCACTCTCCAGACAAATATATATACCAAAAGCATGCCATAATTCCCACCTCCTCCAGCTACACCCTACCACTTCAGTTACCACTCAGTTATTTCCTTCAGGGAATTAAATCACTGATTGGGTTAAGACTCTTACAATCTAATAATTTCTCCTCTGAACCTTCTTGCATTGTCTTACACATGAGCTTTGGGGGGACACCTCACATCCAAACCATAACACCCTCCAAGGGCTCCTTCCAGATCCCAGCTATGCTTTGGGCCATTTAATGTCTTATCTCTGATGAAATCTTCCTTGAACAAAGTACTCTCTATTTCTCGATTTTCTGAATACTTACAGAATCTCTTTCTTACCTTATATTCTTATTCTTCTTTTGAGGTATATAAATCTGGTTTCCCCAGACATGGGGGAATCAATTATACAATTCTTTATGTCTTTTTTTTTAAAATATTTATTTATTTGCTTTAGTTGTACACAATGCAATGCATTTATGTTTACGTGGTGCTGAGGATTGAACCCGGGCCGCGCACGTGCTAGGCCAGCGCTCTACCGCTGAGCCACAACCCCAGTCCCAATTCTTTATGTCTTTAAGAGATTAATAGCCTCACAAGTAGATGCTCAACATAAATTTGCTTCTTAAAAAATACAGAATTTTAAACCTAAATCATACAATGTTAAATGCTTCAACTTTAAGCTTACTTAGAAATTCGTTTATTGCTAGAGAGAACACACACACACACACACACACACACACACACACACACGCGCGCGCGCGCGCACACACACACCCCTTATCTGTCTATTGTTGTCAGTAATTTACCAGTTACAATGAAGTACAGAAAAAGTTTTCACTTAACATTCACTTCACCTCACTTAAAGCCATTTGCTGTCTTGCAATTACAATTGTCCTAAATAAATATTAATTTTAAACACCCCCTACATAGATTGAGAATAAAATCAGAGAGTGCTATACTTTTGCTTCAACTGTAAAACATAGTTTAGAAAACTCAAGAGGAAAAGTAAAATTTTCTTTATTCATATTTTTGTTCTTTCCATTGTTCTTTCTTCTTTCCAGATGCTCAGATTCCTCTGTCATCATTTTTTTCTCTTTAGAGAAAATCCTTTAGCCATTCTTTTAGGGAAGGTCTGCTGATGACATGCTCTCTTGGTTTCCTTTGGTTGACAGTGTCTTGATTTCCCCTTTATCCCTGGAAGATATATTTATTTTTCCTGGATACAATACTCTTCACAGACAGCAACTTTCTTTTAGCAATTCAGAATTGTGTATGGCTACCTTCTTGTTTCTGTGATTTTTTAAAATCTTTTATTTATTTATTTTTATAATAGTACTATGCATTATAATTCATAATAAACATATAGAGCATCTTTTTACAAAACACTGTTTGTATACAATGTATATTCATTCCATTCAAATCTTCAATCATGCATTTAGGATAAAGACATCCATCTTATTCAACCACCTTTTCTTTTTTCCCCTCCATCCCCCCTTGCTCCCTTCCTTCCCCTTCCTCCTCTTTGACCTTTCTAGCGTTCCTCTAATCCTCCTATGAAACCCGACCCAACACCACTGTGAATCAGCCTCCTTATATCAGAGAAAACATTCGATATCTGGATTTTTGAGATTGACTAACTTCACTTAGCATTATATTCTCCAACTTCATCCATTTACCTGCGAATGCCATTATTTTATTTTCTTTTATTGCTGAATAAAATTCCATTGTGTATATGTACCACATTTTCTTTATCCATTCATCAACTGAGGGACATCTAGTTTGGTTCCACAATCTAGCTATTAATTCACTCTCATTTGAACTCTTTTCCCCAATTGGGAAGGAGGTTTTTTTTCTTTCACTGCTTTCAAGAATTTTTCTTTGTTGTTAGTTTTTGGAATTTTGACTCTTGATATATGTTGGTATAAGATTCTTTGAATTGATCATGTTTGAGACTGAGACGTATTGAACATCTTGGATCTGTAGGTTTATGCCTTGCGCCAAATCTAGGGAATTTTCAGTCATTATTTCTTTGAATACTTTTCAGTCCCACTGTCTTTCTCTTCTCCTTCTGAGACTCCAATGACATGAATATTAGATGTTTTGTCATAGTGCCATAAGTCTCCAAGTCTGTTGACTTTTTTCAAATGATTTTTCTCTGTGGTTCAGATTGAGTAATTTTATTGTTCTATCTTCAAGTTCACTTTTTTTTTTTCTGTCCTCTGCATTCTGCTGTTGATTTCATTTACTAAATTTCTGATTTCAATTATTGTATTGTTTATTCAAAAATTTAAATTTTGTGCTTATTTATAGATTACATTTCCTTGCTGCTTTTTCTCTCTTTGCAGACACTATTTTTTTCATTTAT
This sequence comes from Tamias sibiricus, assembly GCA_025594165.1. NCBI lineage: Eukaryota > Metazoa > Chordata > Mammalia > Rodentia > Sciuridae > Tamias > Tamias sibiricus. The sequence continues at coordinate 166,438,865 of CM046657.1, forward strand.
TTCAAAAGTATTCTTAATTTTTTTTTGTTTTTTATGATTGCTGCTTTAAAATTTTTGTCAGATAATTCTAAGATCAATATCATCTTGCTGTTGGCATTCTATTCATTGTATTTCTCATTAATATTTTCCTATCTCTTGGCATAAAAAATGATTTTAAATTGTACCTGAACATTTTAGTTAATGTATTATGAGATTCTGCATCTTATTTAGGAGGCTTTCTAATGGTGGGGAAAGAGAAGCATGGCTTATTGCTGGCAGGTGGGCAAGGAAGCCCATTACCCACTGGGTCTTCATGAACACCCAGAAGGGGGCAGATGCCAACATATTGAAGACAGGAAGATGGTACTGCCATATGGATGTGGGAGTTCAGGATCCCCACTTTGCCTCTGTTGATGTCATGGATATCACTATGGTGCACAATCCATTTTCACAATCCACCATGTACACCAAGTATACACAGTCCATTCTTATAGCTCTTGTGTTTTCTGTTATAAAAAGCACTCTGCTCATAACCTACAATCCTGGTAGGTTATGTTTTCACAGCATCAGGTTTTAACTATTTTCTAAGATTTGTGACATGTAGGTAAAATAGAAGAGATAAATATATTTCTCTAAAAACTTAAGAGAAGAAAAATTATCTATAATTAGTACACTAAACCTCTACCTTAGAAAGTTAGAAAAATAAGAGCAAATTAAAGGTAACTAGAAAGAAGGAAATAATAAATATGAGAATAATACATGAACCAGAGAACAAAAGAACAGAAAAATGGAATGAAAATATGAAAATGATAGTTTTTTCTTCAATAAGAACAAAAGATTGATGAATTTCAAGCTATATCATCAGGACAAAAGTAGTAAATTACCAAATCAGTCAATTCTGATATAGTGTTTGTTTTGAAATGCAAATTCTTTCCAATGCACTTGATATACAAGGGAACTCTTTTAGCATAATGCCCTTTCATGCATTCTTTTTTTTTTTTTTTTTGTGGTACCGGGGATTGAACTCAGGGGCACTCGACCACTGGGTCACATCCCCAGACCTTTTTTGTATTTTATTTAGAGACAGGGTCTCACTGAGTTGCTAAGTGCCTCGCCATTGCTGAGGCTGGCTTTGAACTCGTGATCCTCCTGCCTCAGCCTCCCAAAGTGCTGGGATTACAGGCGTGCGCCACCGCGCCCGGCTCCCTTTCATGCATTCTTGTGCATTATTTTGTACATAGCAAATACAAGGTAAGTGCAATAAACTATCCAGATAAGCCAAGCCATGTAGGATGAACAAAATGTACACATCTCCCAGCTACCCATGTCACTGTCTGTGTCATAAGCTGTAACCATCCATATCTGGCGTTGGGCCTATCTATTCAGTTTCAGATGACCCTTCTTCCATTACCTCCCAATAGCTCACAAGCTTCAACCTTACTGATACCTATTTCCATAGGCAAACTTCAGGACTTTTTCAAGGTTAAGAACCATCCATATTTGTTGTGGTATTTATGTCTTTCTTAGTCATTTCACATATGTAACACTATGCTGCTGTTTTTAATAGGTGCTTATCTCTTTTTTTAAACATTTCACTAAAAAGTTTTGAATATTATAATCTCATTTTCCCCATAACCTTGTGGTTTATATTGTATGCAGCACAGTGATTTTAAAGAATGTCTATGTGGCCTAATAGCACAACTGACTGTACTTTCCAGGTACTCAAATTTAGTGTCCTTTATTGTATAACCAGATATTAAGTTTCTCTTTAGATACCATACAGCATCACCTATGAAGAGTCTTACCAAAAACCTTGAGCCTGGAGATCAAACCTTCATATTTAATCTCTAGAAAAGAGGAAAAAATGAACAAGATAAGTGAAATGACACCAGAGGAGAATAATTAGATAAATACAAAATGCTGTAGTCAGCCAGGCAAGTGGCTTGCTCTGACTGAATCCTAGTTTGAACAGATCAACTATAAAACACATTTTAGTTTAGAAGGACAACTGACACCTGGGTGTTACATATATTATGGAATTATTGTTAATTTTAAGAGTAACAAAGTCAAAATGCCCTTATTTTTGGAAAGAAAAATGTGTGTATTTAGAACTGAAGTACCCCAATGTCTCTGATTTCTTTCAAAATGCTTCAGCAGTACAACACACACACACACACACACACACACACACACACACACACGTATATATTAGAGCAAATATGAAAACACATCCAAAAACATAAGAAAACAAATACAGAGAAATGCTAAGGGTGTTGATTATACTATTTTTTTTTAAATTTTATATGTTTGATATTTTCATATTCTGTTTTTATTTCTTTACAGAATTCACATGTTAAAGGAATAAAAACATTTTTACCTCTGTCACAGAACCATCAGAACTTCTGGGCCTCCTGAGTCCCAGGGTCTATCTATCCTGCCTGCACCAAGTATACACAGCCCACTCTTATTGCTCTTGTGTTTTCTGTTATAAAAATCACTCCGCTCAGGCAGCCTGTGCCCATCTTCGAGATTCCTTGCATTCCTCTAGGATATAAGACACCCATTGTATTCCCTTGTCTGGCCCCACAAGGGAAATTGAGCATAACTTTCTTTCTCACTTGGATTTTTTTTTCTTTGAGAAAAGGAACAATCAGATCAAAGCAAAATCTGAAAAAGTAAATAGAATTGTACTTTATAGTCACCAAGAAAAGAGATGATGTGTCAGAAGTTTGGACTGAGGGAAAAAGTACCAAAGACTTCAGCATGGATGAGTAGCCAAGGGAGAAGGAAGAGCCTGGAAAATAATTCTAAAATGTGGATGCCCAAATCCTGCTTTCATGCAAAACTGGGCACAGATTTCCCAACTCTTTGACAACTTGGAGCTGCTGACTCTGAGCCAGGACTGAAGGAAATAAATACCTGAGGATCCCAGACACAGGCATAGCTCATGTGCCCACTACTAGAGTGATAGCAGAGAAATCTCAGAGATGAACAGAGTTAGGGGTGTTTAGGAATGATCATAGGACTTGTTTTATTCTTATTTCTTCTCCTTGTTTTTCACTTTTTTCTCCTTTAATTTTTCACTGGAAGAGGTGATTAACTGTTATGTATCCAGAAATAGTTTAAGCTAAACATAGCAAAGCTGGCAGGCGTTGTTACAAAATAGAACTTGGGTGTGGGAATGCTGCCTCTCAACTATAATCCTTCCTTTGGGTGTAGCAGTGTCAATGCCATCAACTCAAACCAAGGTCAACTCTGAGAATCAAACACAAAGATCTCATCACTTTCCCTCAGGAGGAAAAGTTTGTTCTCATGAGCAGGCAACCTACTTAAAGTCAAAGGACTTTTTCTTTAATAATAAACAGTATTTTTTATTATTCATTCTTTTTAGATGTATATGACAGTAAAGTGTATTTTGACATATTATACATACATGGAGGTAACTTTTCTAATTAGGATCCCATTCTTGCCCAATAAGTAGTGTTTTGAGAAGTGAAGGAGACCATTATAATCATTATTAAGAAGATTTGGAGCAGCCGGGCGCAGTTGCACATGCCTATAATCCCAGCACTTTGGGAGGCTGAGGCAGGAGGATCGCGAGTTCAAAGCCAACCTCAGCAATGGCGAGGCATTTAGCAACTCAGTGAGACCCTGTCTCTAAATAAAAAATACAAAAAAGGGCTGGGGATGTGACCCAGTGGTCGAGTGCCTCAGAGTTCAATCCCCGGTACCACAAAAAAAAAAAAAAAAAAAAAAAAGAAGAAGAAGAAGATTTGGAGCTAGGCCTGGTGGCACAGGACTGTAATCCCAGCCTGAGGCAGGAGGATCACAAGTTCAAGTCTAGACTGGGAAATATAGTGAGACCCCATCTCAAAATTAAAAAAAAATTAAAAGGGATGGGATATAGATTTGTTGTAGAGCATCCCTGGGTTTGGTCCCCAGTACTGCAAAGCAAAACAACAACAACAAAAGAAGATTTAGTTCAGATTAATGATTTTACAAATGAGAGCTATAGAAGTAAGTTACACAAACTCACACAGCTAGTTGTGGTAGAAGCAAGACTCTCAGTTCAGTGCTCTTCCTGCCACAGCTTGTGGTTTTGGTTAATTTATGATTCTTTTCCTACTAGATTATGATCAAACATGAACACAAATAGAATATGATTAAAACCCAGAAGAGATTGTGTGTTGTTGGCTTATTTGCAACACTGTAAAACGTTTATCAGGTCCTAGGGTTGGGGAGAGGACTGATACTGGAGAGGGGACACAATTGGCAAAAGAATCAGAATCTGTAGTTTGAGGCATGGGTTGGGCTTTCTACCCTGTGGGTACTATGACCTAAGGGGACGCTCAAAGGTGACTCCAGGTGTGCCCAGAGCATTGAATGTGGCTGCTCTGTGCTTGGGGGCATATAAGCACCATTTCCTGGCAGTATGTATTATGGAATTAGACTAGAGAACATTAGGAAATAGGAAACAGGAAAAATAACCACTCTGGACCCACACTTGATGAAAGGAGAAGAGATCTCTTCCTACATCCAGCCGTATTCCAGGGCATTCTGTATAGGATTCTGTGCAATTTATTTATTTTTTAAAAGTAGAAACCTCACAAAAATTTTCTATCCATTTATTTTTAAATCTTTAAAATCTTATCTTTATATTTTGAAATAATTTGGCTTTCATAAAGGTTGCAAAAATATTTCAGAAAATTCCCATATACTTTTGAGATTCCTGAGATGTTAACATGTTACCAATTTGACTTATAATTCTTTCCTCGAATCAGTGGAAATAACATTAAAATATAATGCCTCCTTATGCCTAATTCTTTAGAGTGTATTTCTTGAAACAAGGACTTTCTTTACATAATGGCAGCACAATTATCAAGACCAGGAAATTAATATTCATATAGTTATCATTTCACTCTATAGACCTGTTTAAATTTTACTAATTGTCACACTAATGTGCTTTGTAGCAAAAAATAAAGTTACTTTTCTGGTGTAGGTTCCAATTTTGGATGGCATGATGCAGTTGGTTGTCATGCCTCTTTATCCTCTTTTAATTCTTCAGTCTTTTTTATGTCTTAGACATTTCTGAAAATTACTGGCCAGTTAATACATAGAATGTCTTTCATTTTGGGTTTGTATGATGCTTCCCTGTGGTTAGATTCATGTTATGCCTATTTGAAAGCAATACTACAGAAAAAAATGATGAGTTTTTCTCAGTGCATTATTTCAGATGGCAAATGATACCTATTCCTCATGATAGGGTTACAACAGTTATTAGTATGTTTCCAAAGGTGATTTTTAAAATTTTGCCTCATTTTTTCTATATCTTTTAGTTGAATTTCTTTGTCATTTATTTATTTATGTATGTATATAAGTATGGACTGATGAGTCTTATCGTGTTCTATGGGTTACAATCTATAACACAAAAATTTACATGGGCCTCAAACTAGGATAGTTGAATTTGGCTCCTTGTCCTTTTGACAAGTCCCCACATTCTACCAACACGAAGGGATGAAAAATCAAATTTTATGGTCTTAAAAACATTTGCAGCCAATAGAAGAACCCAGAAGCTCACAGGATATCTCTTCAGGAACATGTGCTAAGGCTGTGCTATCTGCAATGTTCACGGGGTAGCTGTGTCCTCTGGTAGAAAGGATGCTGTCACATTCTCTCTCCCCTGTGTTCTTCTTCCATCTTGTCATTGAACCTGCTGTTGCGCTGTCTTAGCCTAAGGTTTCTGTGTCTGCTTGAGTCCTGAGGGTCCCTGTGGCTCTTGCCATGACTCTTGCTTCCCCTAGGAATCTGGTCATGTCCATGTCCACTAGAATTGATTTGCCATGTCCCCGAGAAGTAATTAGCACAATTTCAGGAAGAAACTGCATTTGGGCCAATGTTGGGATTCTAAGCCCCACTGACTCTCCTGTCAGCCTGACCCATGGAACTGTTCTGAGGTGGGTCCTCTGGATGTCTGCACTCTGAGCTGGTGCTAGATTCTGAGCCCACTGCTGGCTCACCACTGGCTAGGCTTTCCTAGGACCCCCCACACCTTCACCTCATGACCTGTTTTTCTCTACCTACAGACCCCCTAACTAGCTAGCCAATGTTCTTTTCCTGAACACCCGTGATGATGTTAAGGACACCATTTCTCCAGCTCCAGACTGTTAATATGATTCATATAAAGAACAGAGCTCAGATGAGAAAGTGGCTGTCCCTGTTGCCTGTGAAACATTAAACTGCATGCAAAGCTTAGCTCTTGCTCTGTGAACAAACCACGTGCTCTTCCTACAGACTCACCTCAAACACTCTGTCCTTGCACATTGCAGAAACAGACACAGCACGTGGTCAGCAACTGTTTACTCTCAGTATGCTAGGCTCTCTCACCCCTCAGATATTTACATGGTCTTCTGTTTAGACCTGTCCATCTGCTCCCTCTTGCTCTATCCAGCTGATTCTTGTATATTCTTCAATATTACACTAAAGGCTACCACTTCTCTGTTGCCTTCCCTGTTTCCTGCAGCCTTACCCTCCCACCAAATCCTACTGAATCCAGCCATCTCCATATTAATGTAATGATTGTAACATAGAACAACTGTGTGTACATTGGTATGTCCACTGCAAGCCTAAAGAGCCATACTCTTGCAGTTCCGTGTATCTGACCTCCTGCACAAAGCCTGGCATGTTACAGAAGCTTCAGTGTTACATGAATACAGCTCCATGGTGAAGAGAATGGGAAGTAAGCTGCCAGGCATACAAGCTTGAAGGTCTACAAGCTCAGCAGAGTCAGGGTGTCACCAAACCTTGAGACAGAACTAATGAGAGGTGGCAGAAGATAATGTCATCCATTTATGTTCTTCTCAAGTATAGCAAGGAAGGAGGAGAGTATCACTGATACCAGGGAGGAAAGGTGCAGCTTCTCCCAGCAATCACTGTTCAATCAGTGTTGTGTTCCCAGCTGCCTACTGGATATTTCTTGGATACGGAATGCTTGGGATGTCCAAAGCTGAATTCATTGTTACCTTCTCTACCTCCAAGGCTTCCTCCTTGCTAAGGGTACCACCACACACCCAACTACTGAGCCAGAAATCCAGGGAGATGACATCTCTCGTGCCCTCGTTTCCCATGTTTCATCTACCACCAAGACCTGTCAGTGTTTTTGCCTGGACATCTTTGGATTCTGCTTGTTGAATGTCTCTTAATTTCTTCCTACCCCAGTGTCCCTGTCTTAATTCAGACTACCACCTTCTCCCAGACCAAACTGACCTCTCTGTCTTTAGTTCCCACATAATGCTATTTGGCATGTCTCTCATTTTCCTAAGAAATATTAGAGGCAACTCATGGTCAACAGAATAAAATATTACTGCTTTAGCATGAATTAGAATCACCTTCATGATCTGGCCACTTCCTCCATGTTGGGCTCTGTCAGTTGAGACTGTTTTTGAGCCACAGGTTGCAGAATATCCTGATGTAAAGACTTGAACCCGCAATCTCCAAACTGGCAGACCAAGGGTGTCCAAGATGACTTGTTAGAGAGCAAGAAGAGATATTAAAGCTTCTTACTCTTTTTCTAAAACTAAGAAATCAGAATTTACTGATATTTAACATAAAATTATATTAAATATAATAAAATTACATTAATACAATTATATTTGATATAATTATTTATTGCTTGATTCACTCAGTCTTTATGCCACAGAGTGGCAATTAGATCTCCTATAAGAGATAGCCTGAGGGAAGATGTAGAATTCCAGACTGGCAAAGAGTACAGTTCATGTGTGTTTGGCTAAGTGAATTTATAAAACATACTTTCTTGTTTTGGGGAATTTTCTTTGCTTTTTGGAGGAGGAAAATGATAAAGATAATAACTTTCTCTTTTAATTTTTTATCGAAGTACAACTTATAAAACTGATATATACCATTGATTAAATTTACCTTCTATAGAACTTCTTCAGAACTTAAGATTAATGGAGTATAACAGAATATGCTCTTTTGTTTGACATATTTTGCTCATTATGGTGTATGTGAGATTTATGTGTAATGTGTGAAATTGTATATGCTAGTCTATAGGTGAAGCCGATTCACTTTCCAAAGTGTACTATTTTATACTTTAAATCAGTGGCATATGAAAGTTCAAATTGCTCCTTATCTCCCCAGTACTTGATGTTGTCTTTCTTTTTTATTTTATCATTCTGGTGAAGTGGCATTTCACTAGATTATGTTCCCTGATGACTAATGATCTTGAGTACTTTTTCATATACTTCTTAGACATTTCTATGTCTCCTTTTGTAAAGTGTTTAAGTCTTGTCCAACTAAAAATATTTTGGGTGACTTTTGTTATGAATCTGTGGGATTCTATGTGTAAGTATTACATCAGATGTGTTTATTTCAAATACTTTCTTATAACCTGTGACTTGCCTTTTCATTTTGCTGGTGGTGTCTTTGGATGAATAGAAGCTTATACATTTTGGGGGGTACTGGGGATTAAACTCAGGGTCACTCAACCACTAAGCCACATCCCCAGCCCTATTTTTTATTTTATTTAGAGACAGGGTCTCATTGAGTTACTTAGCACCTCACTTTTTGCTGAGGCTGGCTTTGAACTCGTGATCCTCCTATCTCAGCCTCCTGAGTCGCTGGAATTACAGGTGTGCTATAATTTATATTCTTTTCCTTGTAGGCTTAGTAATTTTTCACATCCCATATAAGAACATACTGCCTGAGTCTGCAGATTTTCTCTTATGCTTTATTCTAGCATCAAATGAGAGTGGAAACCCAATAACCTCTCAGCATTATTATGAAATTAATTCTGAATTCACAGACTCCCTGAAATGGTCTCAGGGAGCCACTGTGGTAGCCAGACCATGCGTTGGGAGCCTATGCTCTGTATATTTACTGATTTTTTTTAAATTTGATTTACTCTTTTACTAGAAGTAAAAAATCCTACAATTCTAATAGTGGATTTCCCATCTTTTAGTTCTGACAAATTTTTTTTTGTTGTTGTTTTGGTGACTTCAAGCTCCTTTCACAGTGAATGGGAAACCAGAGCTCTTATATTAAAAAAAAAAAAAAAAAAGTATTCTACCTCAGGGATCAGAAAAAGCATAGCTCCATAGCCTGGCCTACAGTCTGTTTTTGCCTCACCATGAAAAGAATGGTTTTTATATTTTTAGATGTTTAGAGAGAGGTGACAGAGGAAGGCAGAGTCATTTTGTTAGATGTTGCTGCAAGTTTTAATGTCATTCTATTTGACACATGCATATTTGAGATTTTTACATTTCCTGATGAACTGACCTTTTATATGTCTTTAGTAAAGTACCTTGCCTTGAAATCTAGTTTGTCTTATTTTTATATACTAAAGTATGTAGCATTTGTTTATAAAAATAATAATTGCATAGTGTATCTTTTCCCACCCATTTGTGTTTAACGTCTCTGTGTTAGATGCATTTTTTTTTTTTTGTAGACAGTATATAGTTGTCCTTGTTTTTTTTTTTTGGAATACCAGTCAGACAATCACTTTCTAAACTTAGTGTTTAGTCCATTTACATTTAATGTAATTTAGGCTGTTAGTGATGCAGCTTTAGTTTGCTTTTGCTATTTGCTTTTTTATTTTTATCTGTTTTGTGGTTATTTTGGATATTAAAACATTTGTCCCTTACTTGTTTACCATGAGGTAATATGCTACTTCATATATAACTTTGGATCCTTAGCACCACACTTCTATTTACTTTCTCCATCCTTTGTGCTATTGTTGTCTTATATTTTATTTTTATGTAGATTATATACCACACAAAACATTGCTTTAATTTGTACTTTTTACATACAATTAAATTAGGCCTTTCTCTATGCAGCCACAAATCCATCTACAACTCAGGAATATTTTCTTCTGTGACTTATCTAATTATATTTAATGATGGTCTTCACCTCTAAATCTTCTTTTATTTCCTTTGGGACTCGTTTGTTTCTCAAGCTGCCTCAATTAATTCTCAAAACCTTTTATTTTTTACCTCATGACTTTTGACTTATATTGTTACTCAGTTTTTTAAAAATATTTTTTCCATGTCTGGCTAAGTCTCAGTGGTGATCATTCTTTTGTCAATTCACTCATTGAATTTATAATTTTCAATTGTGTTTTTCAGTACTGAGTGACAATTTTTGTGTTGTCCTTTATCTCTCTAATAACTATTTTTCCTGTATCATTATTGTTAGTCTCCTCTGGCAGCCTTCTGCTGACTTCCAGACACCCTCATGTGTAAGTGTTATTGGGTTTGATTGTCTGCTCACTTGGCTTAGCTTCAACTCTGATGCATATTAAGTGGTGCTGTCCCAGGAGCAACAGGAAGCTTGGTGGTCTCTGCTCCTTTGAGACAGTGATGGAGCAACAGACAGTTTATCATTCTCTACTGAGGTGTCAGCATCAAAAAGAAGCCTTTCTGTTTCTCATATTCCTTGGGTTTTCCCACCTAAGGAGTAGAGAGAAGAAAGTTCCTTTTATCAGGGGTAAAACATCTCAGGGGTGGGGAGGCAGACATGCTTATCCAGGCCCCATTGCACATTCCTTGAGTAGGCTGAGAGATAGGGATTCCCATGGATCTCAGTGGGCTAAGTTCTCTTTCTGAGTTCATGTATTGTAATCCTTGACCTTAAGGTCTCCCGTACTGTTTCTAGGTTCTTACCTGGCCCAGGTGGGAAGAGTCCTAGTCCTATACACTCAGTAATCTCCAACTTTACCACTGTCACCTGCAGCCATGGCAGTGCTAAACTCAGGAGATATAGCTGGATTGGAGCAGGGAGTGACGGGGGTCAGGACACATTCAAGCTGTCAACTTTCCAGGATTCTCTTCTCTAGGGACTGTTGGTAAGAAAAAGAAGGAGGACCACAGAATGGCCAAGGTCCACATCATGTTCTCCATTGAATGGTTTATGAAGCAGTATGGTATTGAAAAGAGGAGGCTTTGGAGCCATTCAGCCCTGGGTTAGAAGTCCAGCTTTGTCACATGCTCATAGGGGCCAAGTTACTTGAATTTGTGAGCCCCAATTTTGCTTCTCTGTAAAATAAGGAAAATCAAAGTCCCTTCTTAGAGTTGCAAAAAATAAGTTAGAGAAAACCTGTAAAGCTCCTGGCACATTCAGGCAGCACCTTCTCCCCCTTTTTAATTAAAACCTTTTTCTGCTAACTTTCCCCTATTTTCATGCCTCATTCCTCAGCTGATAGGCATATTTCAACCCAGAACAGAGCTACCTGTAGAATCTCAGCTCCAGACCAAGTTTTCTGCTTTCAGCATTTTCTCAGTTGTGTGGCTATGCAAAGCAACAATATGTTCTTGTGCTGTAAACACCAGTGTACCACACCCAGGCTGTCCTGAAATAGAAAGAACTGAGTTACCTAAGAAGGGTTTAAAGTGAAGAAAGAATATTTCTTCCAGTGTTGGGCTTAGTTCTGGATGTAGCCCTTTGTAATTAAAAAAAGTGAGAGAAGCCAGGTTTGGGCAGAGGGAGAGAAGCAAAAAGAGTGAAGGAGAATGGAAGATAACCTGGGTCTGGTAAAGGGTTAGGGACAAGGGAGAGAGAGAGAGAGAGAGAGAGAGAGAGAGAGAGAGAGAGAGAGAGAGAGAGAGAGAATGGAATCAAGGAAGGAATGTGCAGCTCAACTGCTTTCCTCCTCACAGTTCCCACAGAGCATGCATGTGCCTCACATGGAGGCAAGGCATAGCACCTGTCCCCTGCGAGCAGCACACAGGCAGAGGAGGCTTCCAGCTGATGGACAGCTTTCCTGCAATTTATAAGGCTACTGACCCATGCCTGGTGAACCCAGAAAAGCAAGATGCAGACTAGTTGGAAATATTCTCCAACCAAGACCCTCTTTATTTTTCCAAAGTGCTGCCCTTCACTTATATTTATGTCTCCTGTTGTTAGCTCTGCTGCTGGGCTGGTGCTCCCTGAATGAATCTGGTCTCCATGCATTGGCTCTCATGCTTATTAAGAAGGCTTAAAGTCACCTCTAACTCCTGGCAGTAACCCCATCCTGGCTTTGCCACCTGTTCATGGAATTGGGGTTGACTATCAGCCTCACTTAACTCAGTTTTCCTTTCTGATGTGACTTTATTTCCTCCACCCTTCATGATTTGAAAGTGTCCCATTTTTATGTCTAATTTTTCCAAAAGATGTTTCCTTTATCATCTATGTTACCACAACAAAGATAGGGATTACATTAAAATCTACCATGTTTTTCTTTTCTTTTATGGTGCTGGGGATGGAACCCAGTGCCTTGTTTATTCTAGGCAAGTACTTTACCACTGAACTACATTCTGAGCCCAGCAACTACTGTGTATCGATCAGTTATGTGTGCCACTCATAATCATAGCACTTAGAGAAAATAATACTCTTTTATATTATCAGCAGCAATTGTGCAATCAGGTTAGCTAATTTATCAATGTGAGTGAAGGAAAAGAGAAACCATAAGTCAGAATGAGGATGGTACGTAGGAAAGAAGTTTCAAGAAATGACTAAAGATTCGTGTGATTTAAAGAAGACAGGCTTTAAATCTATCCCATTCATTAATTCTTGGTATTAATTCTTGTGCTACAGGAGTCTTATTAAGGAACTTGGGGTCTAATCTGACATGTTGGAAATTGGAGCTTACTTTTTCTTCTATTCGGCGTATTGTCTCTGGTCTAATTCCTAGGTCCTTGATCCACTTTGAATTGAGTTTTGTGCATGGTGAGAGATAGGGTTTAATTTCATTTTGTTGCATATGGATTTCCAGTTTTCCTAGCACCATTTGTTGAAGAGGCTGTCCTTTCTCCACTGTACATTTTTGGCACCTTTGTCTAATATAAGATAGCTAAAATTATATGTATTAGTCTCTCTGTCCTCAATTCTGTACCATTGGTCCACCAGACCGTTTTGGTGCCAATACCATGCTATTTTTATTACTATTGCTCTGTAGTATAATTTAAAGTCTGGTATGGTGATGCCACCTGCTTCACTTTTCTTGCTCAGGATTGCTTTGGCTATTCTGGGTCTCTTATTTTTCCAGATGAATTTCATGACTGCTTTTTCTATTTCTTCTCAGCAAAAGAAACAATCAGTGAGGTGAATAGAGAGCCAACTAATTGGGAACAAATATTTAATACATGCACATCAGATAGAGCACTAATTACTAGAATATATAAAGAACTTAAAAAACTTAACACCAAAGAAACTAATAACCCAATCAATAAACAGGCTAAGGAATTGAAAAGACACTTCTCAGAAGAAGATACACAATTAATCAACAAATACATGAAAAAATGCTCAACATCGCTGGCAATTAGAGAAATGCAAATCAAAACTACTCTAAGATTTCACTTCACTCCAGTCAGAATGGCAGCTATAAAGAACACAAACAACAGTAAATGTTGGAGAGGATGTGGGGAAAAAGGCACACTCATACATTGCTGGTGGGACTGCAAAATGGTGCAACCGTTATGGAAAGCAGTATGGAGATTCCTTGGAAAACTGGGAATGGAACCACCTTATGACCCAGCCATCCCACTCCTGGGTCTATTCCCAAAGGACTTAAAAACAGCATATTACAGTGACACAGCCACTTCAATGTTTATAGCAGCACAATTCACAATAGGTAGGTTGTGGAACCAACCTAGATGTCCCTCAGTAGATGAGTAGACAAAAAAAATGTGGTATATATGCAAAATGGAATTTTACTCAGCAATAAAAGAGAATAAAATAATGGCATTTGCAGGTAAATGGATGAAGTTAGAGAATATAATGCTAAGTGAAATTAGTCAATCTCAAAAATCCAAATACCGAATGTTTTCTCTGATATAAGGAGACTAGTTCACAGTGTTTTGGGATATAGGGTACTTAGGAGGATTAGAGGAACACCAGAATGATCAAAGGGAAGGGAGGGGAAGGGAGGGAACAAAGGGAGAGGGGGGAGGGGAAGAAAAAAAAAGGTGGTTGAATGAGATGGATATCATTATCCTAAATTCATGATTGAAGACCTGAATGGTATGAATATTCTTTGTATACAAACAGTTGTACATAAAAAAAGATGCTATATATGTGCACTATGAATTGTAATACATATTACTATTATAAATTAAGAAAAAAAGTAAAAAAAAAAAAAAAAAAGAAGACTGGGTTAAGGGATAAGTGAGGAGGCTAGAAGGACACCATAACTAAATTTCCTTTATGTAGTATTTTACTTAGGGAAGGCAATATTGAATGCTGAGGAGAAGTTTTTAACATTTTCTGGTTAATACATAAAAAATGCTAAGATGCTAGGTTTTCTAAAATCCAAGTTGTCCCAAATGCAGTTTGTCTTTAAATTGCTTTGTGCACCCAAAATTAATAATCTAAGCCTCCCCCTTAAGAAATTAGGGGGAAGAAAAAGAAGTGAACCTGATCCAAAGCAAGCAGAAAGTGAGAAATAAAAAAGACAAGCATAGACACCAATGAAATGAAACACAAAAAATTAGATAAAATCAGTGAAAACAAAAGTTGATTATTTGGAAAGATTAAGTTATGGTTCAAATTTATTCCCCCAAAATTCATGTGTTGGAAACTTAATCCTCAATGCACTGGGAGGTGGGAGCTCTGTGAGGTGATTAGGTCATGGGGCTCCACCCTCATAATGGGCTAAGGCCATTATTGTGGGAGTGGGTTATTTACAAGAAGGGGAACTTGGCACCCTTTTCCTCTCTGTCTCATGTGATAACTTCTGCCATGTTATGACACAGTAAGGATGCCCTTACCCGATGAGATCCCTGATCTTGGACTTCTCAATCTCCACAACTGTGAGCCAAACACATTTTTATGGTTTATATAATTTGTCCAGCATGTATGTTATATCAGTGAAAAACAGATTACGATCAACAAAATTGAAACTATTTAAACCAGTGGGTCTCATCCATAGGTGATTTTGGTACCCAGGGGACATCTGTAAAAAGTTTTAATTGTCATATCTTGGGGGGGGTGTGTGTGTGTGTGTATGTGTGTATGTGTGTGTGTATGTGTGTATGTGTGTGTGTTTGATTGATATCCAGAGGATAGAGCCCGGGAATGCTACTAAACATCCTATAATGTATATAATGTATAATAATAGCCTCTTCATAATGAAAATTTTTGAGCCCACATATCAATAGTGCTGAGGTTGGGTGACCTGATGTAGACTGCTCAACAACAGAAAACACAAATTACCAAAATCAGGAATAAAAGAGGAGACATTATTGCTGCCCTTAAACAGAAACTAAAAGCATTATAAGGGAACACTACTATGAACAAATTTATTTTAACAAATCAGAAAATTTAGATGAAATAGAAAGATTCATACAATGACACAAATTAATGAAACTGAGGAAGAAACAGAAAATCTGAGTAGGTCTATAATAAATAATTTGATTAGTAATATAAAATTTTCCCTGGGCTGGAGTTGTGGCTCAGCGGTAGAGCCCTCGCCTAGCACATGCGCAGCCCAGGTTTGATCCTCAGCACCACGTAAAAATAAAGGCATTGTGTGCAACTAAAACAAATAAATAAATATTTTTTAGCTGGGCGTGGTGGCGCACGCCTGTAATCCCAGCACTTTGGGAGGCTGAGGCAGGAGGATTGCGAGTTCAAAGCCAGCCTCAGCAATGGCGAGGCACTTAGTAACTCAGTGAGACCCTGCTTCTAATAAAATACAAAAAAGGGCTGGGGATGTGGCCCAGTGGTCAAGTGCCCCAGAGTTCAATTCCCGGTACAAAAAAAAAAAAAAAAAAAAAATTTCCCTCATAGCAAAGCCTAGGCCCACATGAATTCTATAAAACATCAGTTTTTCAAACATTCTTCTAGAAAATAAAGAAAAGAATGCTTTCTAACTTCCATGAGGCCATTATTACCCCCAAACCAAAGCCAAAGATATCACAAGAATCCCCACCAATATTCCTCATTAGTTTAGATGCAAAAATCCTCAACAAAACATTAACATCATGAATCCAACAATGTATAAAAAGAATTATATACCATGCCAAAACAGGATTTCCTACATTTTTATAAGGTTGGTTTAATATCTAAAAATCAATCAATGTAATACCATATTAATATAGTAATATGAATAGAGGACAAAAATGTTATCTCAATAGTTGCACACACACACATAAAAAAAGCATTTGACAAGGACTAACACTCATTCATGATTAAAAAAAAAAAAAATATTTCCAGGCTAGGGATACGACTCAGTGGTAAAGTGCTTGCCTTGCATGTCTGAGGCCCTGAGTTCAATGCCAAAAACAAAACTAAAACAAAACAAACAAACAAACTTTCAGTAATCTGCAATGGAAATGAATTTTCTCAACTTGATAAAGGGAGTCTATGAAAAGTCTGCAGATAGCAGCATATTTATTGATGAAAGACAGTCTGCTTTTCTCTCTAAAACTAGAAGGATTATTACATATTATTCGATTTCATTCATACAAAATGTCCTGAAGAGTAAATATGTAAAGTTAGAAAGTGGAATAAAGTCTGCTGTGTTGGCAATGGAGAGTGACTGAAATGGGCAGACCCAGCAAGCTTTATGAGGTGATAAAAAGGTTCTAAAATCAATTGTGATGACAGCTTCACAGCTCTATAAATTTAGTAAAATTATTGGATTATGCCATTTAAGTGGGTGAATTTTCTGGAGGATAAATTGTTTTCAACAAAGCTCTTAAAAATTTCATTGTGCAAAGGGTGTGTATGTGTGGGAATGATCAGAATTTCTGAAGGCTTGAACCCCAGCCCTGGCCTGATCTCTAATTAACTAACATTGATAAAATTACTTTATTGTTCTGAGTCTCAGTTGTCTTCATGTACATTGTGGATCTGATCAGGGGGCAGGAGCCCGCTACTTGATTTCCAAGATTGTCTTCCCCAGACTTCCAACGAGAGATTTGCAATGACTATGCATGGGCTGGATTCCTTTCACTTGTGAGATTTGTGATCATAGATCAGGTGAGACCAGAGAGAGAAAGGACAGGGTTACTATTGTATAGATACATTGTAGTTTCTTGTAAGAGTACGTGGTTGGTTTCTTGTGAGAGTGTGTATGTAGTGTTAGACTTACAAAGACAGAGACAGAAAGATTAAAGAATTTTTTCGTCTCCATCCTGTCTCCCGGACTCCTTCCCGCGGCGCTGTTGCAATCCCTTTCCGGCGGCTAACAAAGGATTAGGTACTTAGATGGGGTTAGAGGTAAGGTAAGGAGGGGACAACATCTTGGAGATCAATCAGGGCTGGATCGTCTGCTTACAGTGTGGTTGAGGACAGGGATTAAGTGACTTGTCCAAGCCCAAACAGTAACTGAAGTAGCCCAGTTGGGACTAGGATCCACTCATCTGAACCCAGTGTCAATGCCTTTTCCAGGGGAAGTTGTTATTTAATTTTTTCTTTTACTAGGACTTTTGGGAGGGTCAGCTTGGAAGATAAGTTGGCAGGAAAGGGCTCTTAGATATGTGTGGATTATGTCTTCATGCAGAGAGATGCCAGCCCAAGTTGGAGGCAGCTGTGGGTGGGTGGCAGAGGTGCTGCTGTTGTATGTCCAGCATCGACTTCATGTGAATATAAACACACACTTCCCTTTTCTAACCACATTGTCCCACTTGTCTCTCTTTCATGGAGTAAAGTCACTCTAAGCATCAACTTTCAGTAAAACTTTTATTTATTCAACTGATATTTTATGCCTATAAAAACCAAACAAAAAAGGAATCATATAAAAGTCAGAGCACAGTAAACTTGTCAATGCATGATGACCTGACTTCACAGTCCCACCCTGATTTGTTTCTGGCTGTGAGCATGTGGGTCCTAGGTTGTTTTTCTTTCCCCTTCCATGGTTTGCTGCTTTCTCACTGCTTCTTTCCAAACTGGATCCCAGAGTATGTTAGGGAGACCCTCTGTCTGCCACCTTGTGGTTAGAAACACAAGTATTGGTAGCTGAAGTTCCTTGAAACTAGAGTATTTGGAAAGTTTACATGTGACTTCAAGGCTAATCAGAATCCTAATACTCATGATTAATTGTGAGAAACAGGTGTCATTTATTAAGTGCTATCTACGAAGTGGAATGGGAAGTTCTTTATATGCATTAATGTATTTATTTCTTAAAAACACGAGATAGGCTCTGTTTTAGTCAGCTTTTTTCACTGCTGTGACTAAAGGATCTGACCATAACAGCAGTAGTGGAGGAAGAGTTTATTTGAGGGCTCCTGGTTTCAGAGGTCTTCATTCACGAAGGCCAGCTCCATTCCTCAGGGCTTGAGGTAAGGCTGAACATCATGGTGGAGTGTGTGGCAGAGGAAAGCAGCTCACATCCTGGTGATCAAGAAGCAGAGAGAGAGACTCGACTTGCCAGATAAAAAAATATACTCCAAATCCACACCCCAATTCCCACTTCCTCCAGCCACACCCTACCACTTCACTTAATACCATCAGGGGTTAACTCACTAGTTAGGCCAAGGCTAATCATAACCCGATCATTTCTCCTCCAAACCTTTTTGCATTGCTCACATGTGAACTTTTGGGGGACACTTCACATCCAAACCATAACAAGCTCTATTATCTCTGTTTCCTGATGAAGCAACTGAAGTTCAGTTGAGTGTTAGGGGTCATATTAAAATGAATAGACTGCTTATAGTGCTGAGCTCTTAAAGTAATCATTGCTACTCTGCCTTCTTGTCCATCTCATCCTTATCCAATGTGCAAATCTCTCTGCCCTACTATCATTAGTGGGTCCATCCACAGCAAGTGCAGGGAAATCACTGCACTGAGGTACTCCTTTCCATACTTAAGTTACTTTCTGCAGGTTTTATCAGGTACTTGTCCTGGAACTTCTATACAAAAAGTTAAAAATCACATGAATGCCTTAAAAAAAAAAAAAAAGGCCTCATATTCCTGTGCCACTTGATCCTCCTCCCCCAACTAAAACAGCCCCAGTTCTTGGACAGTCTGTATGTGACAGAGTTTTTCATCTCCTTTCTTCCTTGATTTCTCTTATTTGAACCTGGACCAGGTTTTTACTCCTCCCTCTTAGAATCCATGTAGTGTTTGGAACTTGCTATACAGAGGAGCAACAGAGCTTCTGTATTTTTAATGGTGCCTAAATTTTGTTTAGTTCTTAGTGGTTACTTTATTTGGTTGCTTTCCATGGGAAACCTATTTTTATCTCTGTACAGTTAAATAAAAAATAGGTTTATAAATCACAACTGTGTATATTATTAGACCTTCGATACTTGTTAAGTAATCTTCTGTATTTGCTTCATCTAATTTCAGATTGATTGATTGCCTCTGTGTCTATTTCCACTTAAGCTTGCTGATGATTTTATTCCTTGACCTCATAATACAAATTTGGACAAGGACTTTTGCTGATCCTTTTTTAAAATGCCCTTTCCCTCAGAGAGAGAAAGAAACCACAGATCTTATTGTGAAGAGGATGACTGGGCTGGCTGTCCTTGCTGAAGGCACTGTATCCTGTGCTCATTCCTCTCCTTACTAATTGCCAGGCTGCATATTTGACCACAGAAGATGCTAAGGAACTCTGCCCAGTCCAAGTTTAGCTTTGATCTCGTTGAGTTGCAAGAATTCTGTGTCAATGGCTAAAATTACCTAGTCAGGCTTCTCACCCCTTCACTAGAGTTTCCATCATTTGTTTATTTGTAGTAGGGAGAGATCATCTTCCAAAGTGGGTCAAAAGCAGATAGACTAAGCTCTACCCCCTGATGAGGCATAATAATTTTCTAAGTCTGCCTAGGAACTCAAATTAGTTCTGGATGCTTTTCTGTCACTTGGGTAGAATGTTTATCCCCAGCAGTAATATTGATAGAGATATAAATTGTTGCTGCCTATCTAGTTTTTAACCAGCTCTTAAAGTTGTGTTTTAAAGCCGTAGAGAGATTAAAAGAAAACAAATGGCCTAAAAATGCTTTCTAAGTTCTGCATTTCTTGAAGCACTCATGCAATAGGTCCTCTTTGATGCCCTTCAATCATAAGAACATCTCCCAGCCAGGGTCTTGTCTTGTAATTCTACCTGAAAGCAACTTAATCTGTGTTTGCGGTTGTTACCCTTTCCTGAGGACCAATGCAGACGGCAATTCAGTATGATGAAATTCGAGCCGGCCTGGCATGCCTGATTTTTAACACACATCTAAAGCACATATTTAGCTGTCATCAGGAGATCTGACAGTTTATGGGAGAGGTGCTATGTACAAAGGACCAGAAGTGGGCATTCCCAGCACACACCCACTTAGAGCATGCTGTGATCTGAACTTCCCCTTTCCCTGGAGCCAAACACATAGAATGGAACGGAGCTTCAACCACTGTAATAAAAAACATCCCATTTACAAGTCACCAGAGTAAGCCACAGCCATGGTTTTCTTTAGGGGACACTCTTAAACAAGATAGATGCAGGTAGAAACAAGTATACCAAAAGCAAGTTTGCTCATCAAAAGTGTGTGTGTGTGTGTGTGTGTGTGTCTGTGTGTGTGTGTGTGTGTGTGTGTGTGTGTGTGTGTGTGTGTGTGTGTTTGGTCTTGGCTTAAAGTAGAGCAAGGAATGTTTGGTTCCAGCCATCATCTGAGATCCTGGAACTCCAGTTCCTTAGCCCTGGGATTTCTCATTTGTTGGGCTGCATCTAGGCTCAGCTCCAGACGTGCTGCCTCCTACTGTCATTGAACTCTAACAAAGCACCACCTAAACACAAAATGTTGCTCTTTATTATCTTGTTGATCTTCACAAATAATCTTTAAAGTAGGCATTATTAGCCCCTTTTTAGGGATGAGGAAAATAGAGCACATAGGATAAGAAAGCCATACAATTAGTGGAGAAATGCCTAGAAAATTGGGGGGGTGGGGTGAGCAGTCAATGGAGCCCAAGGTCTCCATCTCTAAGGTTCATGTCTTAACTGCTATGCCATACTGCTTAAGTTGGACCTCCTTAAGTCTGAGCCCTAAACTTACCAAACCTCTCCTATTCGAACTACATTATACCCCATGTCATCTAATGCTACCTTCAGCAAAAGGCATTCTCAAACTTAAAAAAAAAAAAAATCCTAGAATTTGCTCTGAGAAAGCAGAGACTCTCTCAGGAGAGGGATTTGCACTGGGTTGTCAGCTGGTCCAACTGTCCCCCCACAGGTACCTATCCAGCCTTCAGGTGACTCCAGCCCTGGCCTACCATCTGACAGCAACTGCAGGGGAGACACCTTGTGAGAATGGCCCATCTGAGCCCATTCAGGCCAGAACTATGAGAAAGAAAACTAAATTGTTGTTGTAAGCACTAAGCTTTGGACAGTTTGTTAATCAGCAGTAGACAACCAGAATACTGCCTTTAGTGAGAGAATATTCCAGCTCACTTCACATCATAGTATTTAGTGCCTAATCCAGAAATTTCTGCCACCATTCAATACAAATTTAAAAAGAAAAAGGATTCCAATCCCACAGATGACCATTAGCTGCTCATTTAAATCTTGTGGCCACTTTTCAAGATTTTAAAAATCTATCATTCTTTGCTGGGTGCGGTGGCACATGCCTGTAATCCCAGTGGCTCGGGGTGGCTGAGACAGGAGGATCATGAATTCAAAGCCAGCCTCAGCAAAAGCGAGGTGCTAAGCAACTCAGTGAGACCCTGTCTTTAAATAAAATACAAAATAGGGCTGAGGATGTGGCTCAGTGGTTGAGTGCCCCTGAGTTCAATCCCCAGTACCCCCCCCCCAAAAAATCTATCAGTCTTTTACTCTCTTATGTTATGTATAATGCAATAGAACAGGTTTGTTGAGGGTAGAAGTAGGATGGGGCAGTCAAATTCCTAGCTCACTGTGTAGTTATATTACATTTATACTTTTGACATGTTTAATGTACCTTTGGATTTGATTTTCAAATAATTTACTAACACTGTGAAAAGAAAAATTCATTATGAAGGCAGGCTGTGAACTCTCAGAATTACAGAATAACCATATGGGTCACCAGTGTACAGAAAGAGGAAGTGGAAACATTTTTATAAATGTTTCCTATGTGCCCAAATATTTTCTATGTTCCAGGACTGTTTGTGAATTATCTCATTTGACCTTCTTCCAAAGACTCAAGGGAGCTGCAGTTTCCCCATTTCATAGATAGGAAAACTGCCACAGAGAGGTTGTAATTGGGGGATAATTAGAGGAACCAGGACTTGAATATAAGTCAAATGTCTGCTTTCTTTTCTTTCAAGGTTGTCCTGTTTCCCTGAGCTGGCCAATGCTCTGGCGGTCACACTGATTCCCCTTAACCATGGAAACTTTGGTAGTCATTAGTGCTCTTCACCAAGTATCTGAATACACTTCCTCACCCCTAATGAATGGCTGAGGCCATGTGACATGTTTAATTAACAAAACTGAGGTGAGTTAAGATGGGCAACATCCTCTAGGAACCTCTTTCCTTTGTCATCGCAATCAGCCATGTTCAAGATGGCTGTCGCTCCCTTAGTCTAGATCCCTGGCTATCAAATATGGGCTGACTCCCCTGCCATGCTTTCTCTACTCTGGCTATTATGTAGGCTGAGTGAGGTGAGGGGCTGTAGTTCCTTGAGCCTCTCGAGGTATTTCCATTTTGTTCCATCCCACTAGTTTTGACTTGGAGGAGTGAGGCTCAGAGAAAGCCTCTCTGGCTCTCCACTAAGGCTTTTCCTCAGCCAAGGAGGGAATTTTACCTCCTTCTGTGTGATAGGAAAACTTAATGGGGGGGGGTACAAGGGATTGAACTCAGGGGCACTTGACCACTGAGTCACATCTCCAGCCCTATTTTGTATTTTATTTAGAGACAGGGTCTTACTGAGTTGCTTAAGCCTTGCTTTTGCTGAGGTCGGCTTTGAACTTGTGATCCTCCTGCCTCAGCCTCCTGAGTCACTAGGATTACAGGTGTGCCCAACAGGAAAACTTAATTTGATGTCATATTATGCCTCCTTCCTATGCTGCCCAATGGCTGGTTTTATAGACCTGTGCTCTAGTCTTAGAGGCCTGGCTGTATCTTCAATACCAGCTCTTATAAATCAAAAACACTTGGGCTTCTGAGACTTACCTTCACCAGGGACTTGGGGAACTTTATCATGAATCAGACAGCTGAGTTATTCCACTGAGGACAATGAGCATAGAAAGTCATCTCTGCTGCTTGACAGGTAGAGGAAAAGAAGTGAAGAAGAAATGCAAAAAATGAACCCTTATTTAACATTGCAACCTCCAACCATCTGTGTACCTACCCAGCCCTACTCCCTTCCCCATCATCAGAGCCTGTTCCACCCTGGCTTTGCCTCTCATTCTCTTCCCCTATCTGCAGTCTCCCCCTCTTTACTGCTTCTATCACCTCACATTTAATCATCTTTATGTTTTTCCCATCAAAACACACATATAAACACTCAACTAAGTTTCCTGTATGTCCATTTTTCTCTCTCCTCCTTGGGTGTTTTTGAAAGAGGAACACAGCTCCCATTACTCACTCCTAACCCCTTCCGTTCAAGCTTCCAATCCACTGGACCTGTGGCAGCTTTATTTCACTTTGCTCCTGTTGACCATTGCTTCTTAAAGCTCCTTCCTCCCCTGGCCCAGCCTCTTCAGGCTTCCCCTTATTTTCTGGCCACCTCTCGGCCTCCCTAGTGAGCTCCTCAGCCTTCCCGTGTTGCTGTTGCCTGGATTCTCCTGTGGCTTGCTTTTCTGCCTGTATCCTCCCTCACGTGCACTTACTACCACCAAGGACTTAGAAACCACCAGAAATTCCTTTTGTTTTCTGACTCTCTAGAGTTTCTTTTCCCTGCTTTTCTCCAAGAACTGGCCCCTACATATGCCTCCTTAGCTTTTTAATGGAAAGTGGATTTGTGGGTGGTGTGTGGTGCTGAGGAAGGATGTCCCCTGTCTGGGCAGTGCTGTACCCTCTCTTTGCTCTTATATCCTGGCATGCTGGTGTGGGTGTTCTCTGGACTCCAAAGCCTCTCTTTGCCCCAACCACCCCTTTCTATCCTGCAATATTTTGCAGGAGTGAGTGTGTTGTCTCTTTGACTGTTCACTTCCTGGTGGTAACAACCCTGCTTTTATCAAAAACTTCAGAGTTTTTCTATCTTACAAGCAGAACCTATATTTTTTTGCTCTCTGAGGTATGTCAAAAGATAAACTTTGGCACATTATAACTTCAGAGTTTATTTGAGCAGACAGGGATTCATGGATAGGGCAGTTTGAAACTGGAAGTGGTTCAGGGATCTTCCAAAGGAGCACAAAAGGGTGGTTTTCACAGGATGAATGTGGAAGCAAGGCTAAGAACCATTTGATTGGTTAAAGTGGAGAAGCAGTTTTATTGGGATCATTCCAGTAGAAAGTCTCTGGTTAGAGGTTAGTGGGCAGTTTCTGACCTGTTGAGCTTAAGTTTCATTTTCCTAGAATGTGACAACGAGTTGGGCTTTGATTTGTTGATATAGAAACTTAGGGCACTGGAGCTGGCCTAGTCCAATGGGCTCCCAATTAATTATTTTAACTGATCTCAGGCATTTCTTTCAGAATGAATTGCAGTATTTGCCTGGGAGGCAGGAAGGGCAGGGCACTGCCTCAATTACATCCTGTTACAGCCAGCATTTGGGTGGTGGCCCTTTTGTGAAGTTAAAGATTCTTCCTAAGAGTACCTTGCCTTATCCTCCAAACCTTTGCACAAGCAACTCCCTCTATCTGGAACATTCTTTCCCTTCCCTCCCCACTTTCTGCATGTCTCTGCTGCAATGTAAGCTTCTCTGACCACATTTTATTACCTTTCACCTCTCCATCACTCTCCATCCTCCACCTGACTCCCTGCACCCACTTTTCTTAGAAAATATCACCACATGACACATTTTAAATGATGTGTTTATTTTCTCTTTTTGGACTGTAAGCTACAGGAGGGCATGAAATTTTGCTGCTTTGCTTAGCATTATATCTCCAGTGCCTCAGACAAGGCCTAGCAGACTCAATACATATTTGTTGAGAAGATGAATGAACAAATGAGCGATATATCTCCATGAGAAGAGGTAATTCAGTGCAATCGATTTTTAAACTGTCCTACGTAAGTCAAATCAGAAACCTGGGATTCACCCTAGTCTCTTTCCTCTCCTCAACACTCAATATCACTCAGTATAAATATCACTTTTACCCATTCAGTGTTTCTGAACTTAGTCCCTGACTCTCTGCCTTCATTCCCACTTCAAATCCACATGTCACTATGTTGTAGCCTTGGCTTCTTGCTAAGTTTCTCCATGTTAGTTCCTCACTCTCCAAATCATCCTTCCCACTATAGCCAAAGGGCGTTTCCAACACACAAAGCTGCTGATGACACTCCCTGGCTCAAAAGACTTCAGTCTTCCTATTCCTCCCGGGTTAACCTGATCTCTTTTGCAGACATATGCAGCTCTTGAAAACCTGGCTTTCCATGCCTCACCTATAAGAGCTTTCTCCTTGGACTCAGAGCTCCACCAACCAATCTCCTTCCCTGAGTTCAAGAACCAGGACATGCTAGAAACACAGAGGCTCTTGGATGGGGAGGGGCACTATGAGCTGAAAGTCTTCACAGACTCCAAAACAAACAACACACACACAGCTCATGCTTCCTCCTCCTCCGCAACCCCCTTCTATATTCACACAGGGCTCTGTTTCCCTTTGCCAATTATGTAATTGTAGCACTTCATTGTAATTGTCTGGTTATTAATCTCATCCATCAGACAGTGAGCTCCTGAGGACAAGGTCTTTTTATATATTGTTTGTTTGCTCAGGGTCTCAAAGGGAAACAAGCACAAAGTGGGCACAGAGAAAATGTGAGTTGAAAAGATGATGGGTAAATATAATTTAAACAAACACATTAGTTTCACTCACATAAATAGAAAGAAAATTCAATTATCTTTTTAAAATGGGAAAAACCCAAGTTATTTAAAAATAACCCATCTAATTAATAAGACAATTTTCATGTTTTACATACAACTCCAGGGTATGCAGTATTATTGAGTGTTATTTTGTGTGAAAGTGAATGATTTTAGTATAGTGTAGAGAAAAACACAACTTGAAAGAGATCATCCACATAATGCTCAAGCTTTTAATTTTGGTGCTATGAAAACAAGCATGTTTAGTGTGTTCCTGCAGCAGGTGTGGGGCTTGTGGGGCAGCCATTTCTCTGGGCCACCTCCCCAGCATCCCTCCTTCCTGCCCTGGAGTTGACGGCACTTAGAAACGGAAGTGGTTGTACAGTCTCCAAGGTCTATTTAATCTCTGGCCTAGTTACTGAATTTGCCAAAAAGGAGGCCAATTAGTTCCAGGTGTGATGCTGGGGTCTCTGATGTGGAACTTCCCCATTGGGAAGTTGGCTCACACCTGCCTGCAAATGGCTCCAACATTATTACCAAGGCTCTTCTCTTGCCTATGAGCTGGGAAGGAAACTCTGTTCACTTGTTTTATTTCGAAGTCAGTGTCCCATATCTCCTTGAGAATCAAGAATGCATTTGGTAATGTTCCTTCACAACGTGAGGATTCAGTGCTATTTAGGTCATACAAGTTGTAAGTTAAGAAATGGCCCTCTGAAAGATTAGATCTCAAAGCTTACTTTTATTGAAAAAAAAGAAAAAGAAAAAAAAGAAAGTAAGCATTTCCCCCTTTTGACAAGTTCAAAAAAGACATCTGTGTTGATGAAGCTGGTCTTGCCCCTCATTCACAATGTGGTTCTTTTTGCCCAAATGGGTGATTTGTCCCCAAGGAGACTGATGTAACAGTTTCTCTCTGTATGAAGAAGCATAAAGAAAAAAACGTGCTGAATTTCACGTATTGTAAAAACCCCTGCTTAATGCTTTCCAGTGTAGAATGCTCATCTTATACACCCTTGAAATGTTCCCAATTATAGTGTTCTTTTTTCCAGCCCTTGAGAAAACCAATTTTACTATTAGTTATACACAATTGTGGATCCATGTTTTCATTCTCAACCAAGAATCATGGCAAATTCTCAGCAGCTGATGTATATATATGGGGAACTAACATTGTTCATTCTTTAAAAAGCTCCCTGTAGTATCGGATGTAATACGAAATTCATGGGGGCAAGAAGGCAGCCCCAACTCCCTAAATGCCTGTGGCTCACTTCATTCATCCCCCAACTCCTGCCAGGCCCTCGGTCCCTGTGGTTTAAACAGAGGCCTGTAACCTCAGGCTTGAACTTTGGGGAGATTGTCCCCACCCAGATATAAAGAACATCTATAAGGAGAACATGAGGATTTGATTAGAAAATGTGTTCAGGAGGTTGGACGGCTATGTACCAAGAAATGTACTCTCATTCTTATGTAGTGTATAAAACCAGTGAAAAATTTGGGGTTGATTGAGAAATATTGGAATTCTATAGCATAGGATGTGAACTCTTTTCAAATGGAAACAGAAAGTGCCTTAATTGTAGTACAAATATCTAACTTAAAAATCAAACACAATTAAAAAGCAAAATCAGGCAGGCATTGTATTTTCTACTCTATAGAGATCACGATTCTTAACCAGGTGCCAATCTTATATAAATCAACTCCAAAGACCAAATCCTTATTGGAGTTCTAGTAAAAACAATATTTTCATAGCACCAACAAGGAACAATATAACTATTAAGCCACTTTCTTATATTCTGTCCAGTATATTTACTTTGGACATCAAATTTTCTAAAAAAAAAAAAACCCAAGATCATTGAATGAAATGTGCTTCCAATACAGTAACTTTATTTTCCTTTTTAAAGATTAAAAAGATTTTTAAATTTTTAATTTTTAAATTTTTAATCTTTAAAAAGGAAAATAAAATAGAACATAAACCAGTATGGCAATGTTTGTATAGAAAAGAGCACCTTTTAGAGATAGTGCTCATCTTAGTCCCTTTCTGCTGCTATAACAAAACATTTGGGTAATTTACAAATAGTAGAAATTTATTGCTTGTGGGAAGCCACTCATGAGCTATTTAGTGTCTTCACTCAGCCTTGAGCCAAGGAGATTTGGGTCTGGCATTGCATGCTATTTTGTGGCCCCTCCCACTTAATGGATTTTGCAATGCACTTGACTTCAGTCTTTGCTGGGCTAGGATCTCCTAGCTCCAGAATTGGGCATGACCCATTGGGCCTGGGCAGCCAACCTCCTACCTTATTTCGCAGAAGAACATTCTATGGAATACCTTTGAAGTTCCCCCATATAAATAAAGGAAATGCAGGCTCGCTTTCTGTAACTACTTTCTGTGTCCTGTGGTTTTTTCACAGCCTTCTTTTCTTAGCTTTATTTTGCAGCCATCCCAAATCACACGGAGGAAGCCCAAATTCCATTGCCCATGCAGGACATGGGCAAGAATTGCTCAACGTTTTGGAGGCTGGGATAAAGATCAAGGACCAAGATCGAGGTGTCAGCAGATCTGGTATCTGATAAAGACACAATCTCTCTGAAGGGGATGAACCCAGTGTCCTCACAGATGGAACAAGATAGCAGAACAGGTTCCCTTAAAATACTATATAGAGGCACTAATCCCATTCATGTGGGTGGACCCTGATGGCCAAATTACCTCTAAAGGCCCCACTGCTTCTTCTTTTTAATTTTAATTTGTTATATATATGACAGCAGAATGCAATTCATTTCATATTACACATATAGAGCACAATTTTTCATATCTCTAGTTGTACACAAAGTAGTCACTCCATTTGTGTCTTCATACATGTACTTAGGGTAATGATGTCCATCTCATTCCACCATCTTCCCTTCCCCCATGCTCCCTCCCTTCCCCTCTCTCCCTTTTGCCCTGTGTAAAGTTCATCTAATCCTTTCACTCCCACCCCCCCAACCACATTATGAATCAACATCCTTAAATCAGAGAAAACATTCGGCATTTGTTTTTTTGGGATTGGCTAACTTCACTTAGCATTATATTCTCCAACTCTATCTATTTACCTGTAAATGCCATGATTTTATTCTCTTTTAATACTGAATAATATTCCATTGTGTATATAACTGCAGTTTCTTTATCCCTGTAGTATGCTGTTTTTAAGTCCTTTGGGTACAGACCGAGGAGTGGGATAGCTGGGTCAAATGGTGGTTCCATTCCTAGTTTTCCAAGGATTCTCCATACTTCTTTCCATATTGGCTGCACCAATTCGCAGTCCCACCAGCAATGTATGAGTGTGACTTTTTTTCCCCACATCCTTGCCAACACTTATCGCCATTGCTGAGGTTGGTTTGTATCAGCCTCTTGGGATAACTGCCATTTTGACTGGAGTGAGATGAAATCTTAAGAGTAGTTTTGATTTGCATTTCTCTAATTGCTAGAGAGGTTGAACATTTTTTCATATATTTGTTGATTGATGGTATATCTTCTTCTAAGAAGAGTCTGTTCAGTTCCTTGGCCCACTTATTGATTGGGTTATTTGGTTTTTAGTGTTAAGATTTTTGAGTTCTTTATATATCCTAGAGATTAGTGCTCTATCTGATGCGCATGTGGTAAAAATTTGTTCCCAAATTGTAGGCTCTCTATTGATCTCACTGATTTTTTCTTTTGCTGAGAAGAAGCTTTTTAGTTTGAAGGCCCCACCTGTTAATATTTTTATTGGGAATTAAGTTGCAACATGAATTTTAGAGGGACACAAATATTCTCACACCATAGCAGTGAAAAAAATTAAAGATAGCCAATGCTGGTGATAATTTACTAAATAAAATATATTCACTCAAACTTCAAGATAAAACTTATTAGAACTCAGTGCTTTATAAATTTCTTTAGGTGAACACTGGTCCTAAGTGATAGAATAAGATTCTTTTGCCTAAAAGTTACTGAGAGATTAAAGGCAGCTGACACACTGAAGTATCATTTAGATTTTTGATGCGGCTCTGAATCCATAGAAAATTCTGGGACCAAAACAAGCAGAAATGATAAGGAGGCAGTTGTCATGCAATAGTTCTTTCAAAGACATTTGGAACTTTGACTCGTGAGTCTTGCTACACAATTGAGCCACTAACCATTTGATACTGATGTTTAGATGAACATTAAAATCAATGGTAAGATACATTTCAACAGTCCTCCCATCAGTTCAATTAGTTGGTGTTAGAGATTTTGGAAACTTGACCTTCTGCTTATGAGTATCAGTGAAAACACTGAGACCTGTATTATGGAAGGTTGCCATGTTTATATCACAACTATATACATTATGTAGAGCACAGGCATCGGATTCTCTGGAATGGAGTGGGATACAAAAATATAGCTTAATAAAATACTAAGGAATAATTGAGCAATGATTTTTGTTTCAAACATGTAAAATCAACTTTACAAAAATATTCCTCTCTGATTAACATTTGTAGATTTGTACTTGTTTTAAAACTTTGTTTACCTGTGAGCTTTTTGTTTGTTTTACAAAGTTTCCTGATTTAGTTGAATTGACAGTAAGAACAATACTATTTGTTGGGGAAATGTGATATACTGGAGTGATTTCATGTAGGAATACAGAAAATGTCCCAAGTATTTAAGTCAAAAGATGTGTCATCTGGGGCATAAGCTCTCCATGGACCATTCTGGATATTCATCTATTTGAGCAGATGTTCTCTTCATTTTATGTGGCCCTATGATTCATGCTCCAGTAGAAAGCAAAGGTGTTTTCAAAATTTTATGTACATCGTATGACTCATTCTTATGCATCATGCACATGTACCTTTAATTCTCAGGAACAAACAGGAAATTATTTGATTCATCTTGCCTCTTATTGGTTCAGATAGATTTTTCTCAAGTTGAGAACTATAATTGACTTTTTAAACCCATACCTCTTTATTAACACATTTTCTTTTGTTGTATTGTTGTTGCTTTTCTTCTTTTTGCCTTCTTTTCGAATGAGGGTCTGGCTGTAGTGTCCCGCTGGCCATAAATCCTCTTGCTGGCCTGCTTCAACGTCCAACTCACTCCCTTCTCCAATATTTTAGACCCTTCCTCAGCACTGTCTTGGTCTGAAGAGCACTTGGCATGTTGGAGAGGAAGATGAAGTGTGTTTCTCTTTGTGTTGGAGGTAAACTTAGAACAATCTTCCAGTAAATCACTCACTCTCAACCTCTTCATTGTCAACTGTTAGCATCTCCTTTCCAAAAACTGAAATAATAGCCTATAGCCTGGCAGGTACACTATCTTCTAGGTTGAACTCACAGAGATTTTTTTAAAAATTCAATTTAAGTATGATAAAACAATAATTTTGAGATGTTAACCAGTGGATTTCTTTTTACCTTCTACTTCCCTTTGCTTCCCTTTAGTTGTCTCCCCCCACTTCCCGCCTCACCAATTGTTTGGTTCCATTCAACAAGCAGATAGCCTCAGTGGTGGGATGTAACAGGACTTAAAACTTCCCTGGGTCTATATTCCAAAAACCTCAGCACATTAACAAGATTATGCTAGGTGCCTCCAATGAATCCTCAAGAGAGAAGGAATGTCATTCAAGAGCATCATTCACTGATATCCGCCCCCCCCCCCAAAAAAAAAAAAAAAAAAAAAAACAGTGAATTCTTTCTATGTTCCTAGTCTAAAAAATATCTCCAAGAATGGGAATGGAAATGGAGACAGAGAGGTGCCAACTATTTTTGGCCTGTGATGTTACATGTTTCTATAGAACATGCTGGAAATTCTCCAGAGACTGACTGTAGCCTGGCTTCCTGTCCCTGGAGTAAAGTACAAGGAAGCTGATAAGACAACAGGGAAGCAATTGCTTCCTGCTACATTTAGGTAGATGATGCCAGTCAGCCTCAATGAGATCTTTGTACCTCAAATGAGAAGTAGAAAAAGAGAATAAATCAGTAGGGGCCATGATGTTATGAGATGAAGGCTGTGGTCTTGGTCCATTTGTGCTACAATAAAAAATTCACAGACTAGGTAATTTATAATGAACAGAAATTTATTTCTTACAGTTCTGGAAGTTGGAAAGTCTAAGATCAAGGTGCTGGGATTTAGTTTCTGGTATGGGTTCTGCTTACAAAATTGTACCTTGTTGCTGTTTCCTCATATGATGGAAAGTGAAAAAACTAAAAAGGGTGAATGCTATGTGAAGCTGCTTTATTGTAAAAAGCCTTAATCTCATTCACAGTGGCTCTGCTCTCATGTCTTAATCACCTCCTAGAGGCCTCCCCCACAGTACTACCACATTGGTGGTTATGTTTCAAGATATGAATTTTGGGAGACATGCAGACCATAACAGCTGTGACAGGAAAACCAAAACAGAGAGACAAGCTGGGGATCAAATGTTCCCTTCCCCATCCAATAAAAATAACTTCCCTATTTGGATGGCACATGTTCCTGAAAATCATGGAGACCTGAGGGAGGCATTAAACTTTATTAAACAAAAAATTTTAATGTTATTTTAAGAATTTCTGGGTAGTAAATTAGATGTATATTCACTCACATTTGGCATTGCATTGCAATATTATAATGGTGACTTAATTTCATTAGTAAGAGTGATAAATGCTTATAATGACAATAATAATAAAAGAAGCAATAAATCATAGCAAATATCATCACTTATAGGTGACCTATTGCTTTAATTTGGATCTGGAATGTCTCCCAAAGACCTATATATTAAATTCTTGATTCTTGGCTTGGTACTATTTGGTGGTAGTGGAACCTATTGGAAGTGGGGCCTACTAGAAGGAAGTTTGGTCATTTGGGGCCTGCCCTTGGGGGAATATGGAGACCCCCTTCTTGTAAGGGTCTTTGCTTCCCAAGTGCCATGTGGTAAACAGCCCTCTTCTGCCACGTGCTCCTGCCATGATGTATTATGCCACCACAGGCTCAAAGTAATAGGGCCAAGTGACCAAGGACTGACAACTCTGAGACCATGAG
This sequence comes from Tamias sibiricus, assembly GCA_025594165.1. Classification (NCBI taxonomy): domain Eukaryota; kingdom Metazoa; phylum Chordata; class Mammalia; order Rodentia; family Sciuridae; genus Tamias; species Tamias sibiricus. The sequence continues at coordinate 166,471,668 of CM046657.1, forward strand.
CCAAAATAAACCTTTCATATCTTTTCAAGTTTTATTATCTCAAATATTTTTGTCACAATGATGGAAAGCTAACTAGCACACCAAAATAATGAAAAATGATTCCATTTTATTAAAATGGAATCAACCATATGTGCTATATTAAAGTAAAAGGTATTATACTTAATTTTCCTTGAATTTAGTATTTAATATAGAAAAACACTATAACAAACTAGAGGAATAAACTAAAAGAATTATGTGTACTTCTCATAATTGCTTACTTACCACAGAAGACACTACTTCACACAAGATTCCTTGGAAGTTAAAGAATAAAAACATTAAGAGGTTGAAATCATTACATTTTGTTTATAACAACATTTTGGACTTTAAAGTATAAATTGATTCCCTATAGAAAGGTGAGATTAATATTTTTGTACTTCCTCCCACTCCACTTTCCCCAAATCCCATATTTAGTTAAAGTCCCATCTCAATGACTGTAGGCTTAATCATGTTTCCTACTTTGGCCAATGAACCGTGATTGGACATGATGTTTGCCTCTTCTAAGCAAAAGCATTTAATGTAAATGTATGCTTTGGCTTAGAACCAACTAGCTTGGCCTTCCACAATGAAAATAACATGTTCTAAAGAGGGGCTATTCTTTCAGTTTGGCTTAAGCAAGGAGAAAATATGTGGGGATGAACCCATCAGAACCACAGCTGATTTTCTATCTAATATGAGCTAACTAAGAATATTTATTACTATAATCCACTACGATATTGATTTTATTACAGCATCAGAAGCAGCAACAGTTCTAAACTTCATATATTTATATTCTGTTCTATAAGTATGATTTCTTCAATTATTTAGACTTAGTTTTGTATTTAAATGTATTTATTTTTAAAACCAATATTTTACTATGGCATTTCCATTTCTGAATGATTTGTTTTGATTCATATCTTGATTAGCTAAATTTCATCATCAAGTAGGTTTGTCCAGAAACGTTCATAATTGTCTGCTATGTTTTGAGAATTTTTCCAATTTTGTGAATGCATTCTTGTTGCCTATCTCTACTTGAATACCAACTTGTCTGGGTATAGTATTCTTGGATTGTAATTCCTTTATTTTAAAGTTTTGAAAAAAAAATTTAAAGAAATAGAAAAATTAGGTAAATGATGCTATAGAAAATTTCAAAGGACAGACTGATGTTTTTTTCCTTATAAGTAAATTTTTCTTTTGCCTATATTTCTGATGCATTCTTAGCTTATTTGTTTGTTTGAAGACCAATAAAGAAGCCAGGATAGATAGATCTATACAGATTATCATATATCAATTTTTTACTGGTTCTTTTCTATTTTGAATTTTTTATTTCACAGAATTTTTAAAATCATAGTTCTGAAGATCTGATTCTGTTTCACTGATTGGATTCCCTGCTGAAAGAATACTAAATTATACATATAGTGACTCATTTATTTCATTTAATTTTTTAAAAAATTGTGGTAAAATAAGCATAACAAAATTTAACATTTCATCCATTTTTAAGTGTGCAGGAGTGCAGTCCATTCACATTGTTTTGCCAGCACATCCAATATCCATCTCCAGAACTTTTTTTTAATCTTACAAAACTGAAACTTTCTAACCCTTAAATAATTCCCCATTCATCCCTCCACCCATTCCTGGGCAACCACCATTCTACTTTCTGTCTATGAATTTGACTACTCTAGGTGACTCATGTAAGTAGAATCCTACGGTATTTGTCATTGTTATTGGCTTTTTTTTTTTTTTTTTGCTGAGCATAACGTTTTCAGAGTTCATCCATGTTATAATATGTGTCAGATGTTCTTCCTCTTTAATGCTGAATAATAACATTCAACTGTGTGTATACCATATTTTGTTTGTTCATTGTTTAATGGGCATTTGGATTGCTACTACATTTTGGCTATTATGAATAATGCTGCTACGAACATGTATATACAAACATCTATTTGACTTTCCACTTTCAATTTTTCAGAATATTTGCCAACAAGTTGAATTGCTTGTTAATATGGCAATTCTATCTTTAATTTTTTAAGGAACTGACATTCCATTTTCTAAGGCAGCAACACCATTTTTTTTTATGTTATGTAAAATGTAATACATTATTGTATTTGTGTAATCCCAGCAGTACACAAAGATTTCACTTTTTCCATATCCTTACTACCCTTGTTTTCTGTTTTTTTTTTTTTAACTAATAACCATCCTAATGTACCAAGTGATTTATTTCTTGCTCTAACTCATTCACGTGAATTATTTTTATCTATTTTATATATATGTATATATATATGCACCATCTCTTCTCTATTTGCTATTATCACTTTGTCATTCTCATCTATATTCACTATAATAAATTCTAGTAATTCTTTTTGTACTTTGTTATTAATCACTTATTGATATGATCTTGTTTTGATAATCAGTTTTCCTAGCTTTGCAGTGTGCATTTTCAACAATGTAATTTTATTATTTTCATTCACGAAATGCAGATATTTAAAAAATGTTTTATCTCAAAGCATTTCCAAGGAATATCTTCCTGTTTCTTAGGACAGATTTTCTTTGAGACTAGTTTCATCATCTTCCTTTGCCTGCTAAATTTCTTTGCTTCTTTTCTTATTCTGTGTCTGTTTGCATAGTTGCTTTGCCTCTTCTCTTCTTGCTTATATTTTAATGCATGATGGAGGACGTACTAACCAGTCTTCTTTTAAGAGACTATGAATGCACACTTTGTGCCACACTTCCTTCTTTTTCTAAATCTACCTTTCTTCCTTTCTCAGCTAAAGTTTAAGGTATAAGTTTAGATTTCTATGTTCATTTTTTTGTAGTCTGAAGACATTGGGGAGAGAGGGAAAGATTATTTTGGGATTGGATGCAGTCTTTGTCAGAGCATATAAATTGTTTTAACAGTCCATAAATGCCCTATAAAAGGTCCCAGTTCTGCTGAAGCACACCCCACTCCAGTTGCTTTGGGCCAGCCCAGAGCCCAAGCAGCATTTTGCTACTTCAGCCTTGGATTCTTCAGGCAGATAGGACTTCTATGCTGTAAGACTTTTCCTTGGTTTCTCCCGAAGTGACCCACTCTCTCCCACAGGCTGCCCTTGTTTAAATTGGGAAATATTTCTAATAAATACAGAATTTTGACTCTACTTTCTACCTCCTTCTCCTCCTCCTAATCCTCTGCTCCTCCTCCTCCAATCCTCCTCCCCTCCTCCTCCCCCTCTTACTCTTTTTCCTCCTCCTAATCCTCCTCCCCCTCTTACTCTTCCTCTTCCTCCTCCTCCTAATCCCTCTTCCTCTTCCTCCTCCTCTTCCTCCTCCTCCTTTTTCTTCCTCCTCCTTCTTCTCCTTCTTTCTCCTTTTCATCTTCCTCATCCTCTTCCTCAGCTCCTTCATTTCTGGAAGGTGGGGTAGAAAGCAAGTCATAAAGCAATATTTTGTTGTTTTTCTTTCACTAATTAACATTTAGATCATAAGGTTTTATCCCTTTTCATTTGCAGGGAGCTGGTTTTGGTTGTCTGTTTATTATTTTTTTTAATGCAGAAAGAGAAGTTTTTGTAATCAGAATTTATTCTGTCTTTACTGGAAATTCAATATCTTTTGAATTTCTGTCTCAGGGGCAGGGAAAGCCTCACCTGCCCTCTAAGGAAAAGCAAAATTTGTGTCTCTTCAGCACAGAGGAGATGTTTGTTAGAAATCACGACAGCTACATTGACCTTATATTTTCAATTACTGTGAATTTCAAGGAAATTTGCACCTTCTCCACGAATAGAAGACAAGAGGGGCCTATGTTGTCATTACAGTGCTGAATTCTCAGGCATGCTGTGCATTTTGTGAGAATCTTTTCCCTTCCCTGATATCTGTACTTCTACTGAGGGTTTATATTTGAGTGAAGTTGGGTCAGGAGGAAAGGTGGCCTAAGAAGATAGAGCAGTCAGGGCAATTATTTTGCAGGTTAGTGTGTGGGGCAGCTGCTCCCAAGATTCTGGGTGTTTTTGTTAGCTTTTGTGTTTTTGTGACTGAAAGACCTGAGGGGAACAATTTAGAGGAGAAAAGTTTATTTGGGGCTTCAGGGTTTCAGAAATCTCAGTCCATAGATGACTGACTGACTCCACTGGTCTAGGCCCAAGGTGAGGCAGCACATTATGGGGGACGAATCCAGTGGAGGAAAACTTCTCAGCTCGTGGCAGGGTCAGGAAGCAGAGATAGAGAGGGAGGAAGAGGCCTCTGGAAGAACAAGCCTTCCAAAGCATACCCGAGTGACCTACCTCCTCCAGGGATGACTCGCCTGCCTACAGTTACCACCCAGGTAGTCCATCTCAGTGGATTAATCCACGGACAGGTTACACCTCTCATAATCTAATTATTTCATCTCTGAAAATTCTTGAATTGTTTAACACATGAGCTTCATTTTAAAAATATTTTTTAGTTTTCAATGGACCTTTATTTTATTTATTTATATGTGGTGCTGAGAATTGAAACCAATGCCTCACACATGCTAGGCAAATGCTCTACCACTGAGCCACAACCCCAGCCCCACATATGAGTTTTGAGGAACATCCCATAAATAAATCATAACAATGGGCAAAAGGAGATAGGCTGCAGAAGGGAAGATGGTGGGCTCCAGTTTGTGAGGGGGTGGGGATAAACTAGATTTTCTGTTGGCCTGCCTTCTGTTTTGCTACCCACCTGCTTTTTCATCCTCTCACATCTGCCTTGCTGCTACTACCTCACTGTTTATCTTCTTTTCCAGATCTGCCCCAATCTTTGGTCAACTCCCTCAGTAATTTTCACGAGGTAAAAGACAATGCAGAAATCAATTTCTTTTGAATATCATTGCATCATTTAATCTGTATGACAGTATATATCCACTTTTGTCAGTTATTTTAGTCACTTGACAGGCCTCATTTTAGTCTCTGAAATAATTGATGATGATCTGATCTTGACAACTTATAAATATCAAAAGGAATTATTTTGTACTTGTATGTTTGTTCCAATAGAAGAGCTTGTCCATATGCAACTAAAATGCCATAAATCCCAAAGTCACCAAAATTTTCACATTGATCCTAGAAGTAATGTTTAGAATCTTTTCTGGTATGTGAAGAAGAAGAAGAAGAAGAAAAAAAAATGTCATATTTGGGTGATTGACCCAGTAGTGGTGTTTTGCTATATCTACCACGTCTGCATTATTGACATCTTTTGGCATCATAAATAATAAAACCTTCTGTGTGTTGCAAAAGGTCCAGTGTTTGAAATTCGTAGATGACCATGGGGAAGAGAAATCCAGGTCACACATGTGGACCCTAGCTGGGGCTGGGCAGATTGGTGCCCATGGGCTCTGGCTTCCCAGGGTCACCCATCAGAGTTCCCCTTCATCACATCATTGACTGAAGCTTGAGACTCTCCTGGAATGACCTGTGTGACTGCACAGGTGATACTGAGTTCATCTCCCTCTTGAACATCGATTCTTCCAAGAACTCAGGTTTCAGTGACATTCTTGCCTCTCTTCAATGGGGATTTAGGGGTCCTTGATTGGTGCTCAGGTACAGGAAGAAGAATGACCTTGGGGCTTTTTGCCACTCTCCTCCCTGGGAGCTGGTTGAGAATTCTCTCAGGCAGATCTGGTGGTATCATCAGGTTTTCTTGGACTATTTGGTCACACACACTATTTTATATCTAAGACTCCTTTCCCTAAAAATGTAGGACTCTGAGTTTATGGTTCCTGAAAAAAATAATCCCATACCTTCTTGGTGTCATTAGTAAGTGATAGCTCACCCCACTATAGTTAATATTTTATTTGAGGAGATAGAGGTGATATGAGGATAGGCCTGAAGCCTGGAGCAATTCTCTCTGTAATTTTAATAATAATAATTACTATAATAAAATAATCCAATGAGGATGGTTGCGTGAGGATTAAGTTTAAATAATGGACACAAAACACACAGCATAGCTCCTGCCACATAGTGTTCAATAATAAAAATAATAAGGATTCTTAGAAACTCACCATAATAGATACATGTGTCTGCTGTACAGTTATTGGTTATTTTAACCACTTAGTGAGTTAACCAACATGAAATATGTGGGGGAGACTTCCTAAACCTACTACGTAGGCTTTATTCCATAATTCATGGGAAAAAAAATATTACATGTGATAATATATGTTATTATATAAGATTTAATTATATACTCATGTTGAATAAAATATATATAAATGAAAACAAGCTGCATTTACTCATCATTTAAAATAATATAGCTGATTTATGGACCTCAAACATGTACAGTGGTGTATTAAGGCTCTTCCCTATGTTTATGGACCTTCTAAGTAGAAAACCAAAATTTGACTCTGAGTGTGCTGGAGTCAATGCCAGAGCTCTGCTTCTCTAAGCACACTGTTTTTTTTTTTTTTTTTTTTTTTTTTTTTTTTTTGCTAGCTATTGATTTGCTGGGCTATGCTTCAGGCTGCCACTAACAAACTCTTCAACCCTTTAAGGTGCTTTGATGTTGAGTGTGACCCTGTGTTTGTTTTCTTTATCTTATTCATTCCTCTTAGCTGCTCTGCAAGGTAGCTATTACTATCACATTTTAGAGTTAGGGAAACAGAGGCTCAGGGAGATTCAGTCACACAGCTCTTAAGGGGCTGATTCCAACATCGTCCTTCAGGCTCTTTCCACTTTGCCTCACCCATGTCCACCCAACTGCCATCCCCCCACCAACTTGGAGCCTCTCCCTTGTGCAGGCAGGACAGCCAAGCAGGGTGAGGCCACCCCACTAGCTCCAGCCTCCTGGTCATGCGTGTTGTGAAGTTTAATTGAAGAGGAAGAGGACCAACCAGTGAGTCAGTGGTGTGGCTCTCCAGGGAAGCCCGCTTTTGACCCTCTGCTCCAGCCCAGCCCTACTAAGATCATTAGGCCTGACAGTCTCACAGCTGGAGATGTGGCCAGCCTGCCAGTGGCCTGATTGATGATATTTGTTACGGTCCTAACACTGAGTGTTATTGTTTTAGCACTTCATCTGTTTCCCTTTAGATGGCTGGTGGTGGAGATTTTCATCTTTGTCTTTTGATTAACCTCAAATAAAGAGGAAGCTAGCAAGCACCAAACATGTTTGGAAGGATTTCAATCACAATTAAGTGCATACTGTAGCATGATTTGATTTGTGGGAGATGAAAAATAAGGAATTCAGAATAAATCACATCTAACATGAAACCAGGGACTAAATTTAGGTGCTTACCAACATGGAATGTATGGTTTCCTAGCCTTTAGTTTTAGGCTGCTTGTGTTGGCTGATTCTCCAGATGTTCATTAATATCCCCCAATTTTTTCGCATTGAACGGTAAAAGTGGGAATCACCATTTGAGCCCCATTCTCCTTATATGCTAAAAGAGTTGTAAGGAAGTCTGCTGTCCATTCCTTTATAAAATTTTAATGAGGGGCTGGGGCTGAGACTCAGCGGTAGTGCACTTGCCTGGTATGTGTGAGGCGCTGGGTTCGATTCTCAGCACTGCATATAAATAAATAAAATAAAGGTCTATCAACAACTAAAAAAATTTTTTAAAATTTTAATGATTAGTGCATATTGGTTGTATGAATTAATGGGTTTCATTGTGATATTCCTATTCATGCATTTAATGTGCTTTTATTATATCCACCCTCTCTATTACCCTCTTACCACCCAGTTCCCCTCCCTCTAGTCCCTTTCCCTTCCCTAAAAATGCCCCTTCTACTTTCATATCTTTTTATATGTCTTTTTTAAAAATGATTTTACATGTAAAATAAAACATGTGAATTTGATTCATTTTACTTAACACAATGATTTTCAGTTCCAGTAGTAATTCTATTTTGTGTGTGTGTGTGTGTGTGTGTGTGTGTGTGTGTGTGTGTGGTGTTGGGGATCAAACCCAGGGTCTTGTGTATGTGAGGCAAGAACTCTGCCAACTGAACTATATTCCCAGCCTCTATTTTTTTTTTTTTTTTATTTTTTGAGGGACTTCTATACTGTTTTCTACAGAGGCTGTACTAATTTGCATTCCCACCAACAATGTATATGGGTTCCTCTTTCCCTTATCCTTACTAGCATTTGTTGTCTTTTTGTTTTCTTCATAATAGTCAATCTAACTGGGCTGAGATAGCACCTCAATGTTGTTTTGATTTGCATTTCCCTGATTGCTAAAGAGGTTGAGCATTTTTTCATATATTTATTGGCCATTTGTACTTCTTCTATTGAGAAGTGTCTGGTTCATTTGACCATATATTGATTAGATTACTTATTCTTCTAGTGTTGACTTATTTTTTAAAATTCTTCTGGATATTAATCAGATGAACAGCTTTCAAAGATATTCTCCTGTTCTCTATGCTGTCTCTTCACCCTGGTGATTGTTTCCATTGTTGTGAAACTTTTATAATTTGATGTAATTCTGTTTGTCAATTCTTACTATTAGTTACTGAGCAATTGGAGTCCTGATCAGGAAATCATTGCCTATAGCAATATCAGAACTGTTCCCACTATGTTTCTAAGTTTCAGGTCTTGCATTGAGGTCTTTGGTCCATTTTGAGTTGGTGCTCTCTATTCCTTGATGAAAGTATGTTGCAAAATTAAGTGCATACTGTAGCATGATTTGATTTGAGGGAGGTGTTAAAATAAGTAATTCAGAATAAAACACATCTATTATAAAATCAGGGTCTAAATTTAGGTGTAAAATAAGTCCCCACTGCAGCACATTCTCCTCTGGGAAATGCACACAGACCTAGTCTAGTGAACCTGAGATCCACTACTGAGGTACTAGGCATCCTGTTTACATGCCAACTTGTTTCTTTATATTTTACTTTCCTCACCCTAAGCTCTTTATGTAAAATTCATCACAAGGAAACAGCAAATTTAGCAGTTACTAAGGATTTGGTTTTTCTCTCCATGCTGTTCCACTGAACAACCTAGTAGTTTTGGAGAGGTCACAGCACTCTAAGTATTCTTTTAGATCTCTATTGAACTCCTAATATATGATACACTCCTAAACTAAATTGATTTTTAGTTAATGTCAGTTTCTTGTTTATTAGTATAGATTGAAATTATACTATTAAATGTTCGTTTTCTGAGTAGTCTCTGTCTTAGATATTCATTATTCATTTCTTCTCATATGTTGTTTTATCATGTTAGCCTCTGTTCAGTAAGGTTTTTGTTCCTCTGTGTCCTCTTACTGAGGACAAGACATGGTTTTCTATGAATTCCTTCTGATCACTATTATAAATCATCTTCAGATTTTGGTTCATCATGTAGATCTTCAGTGTTAGGGTCACTCTGGCATTTTTATAGGTCTGATGATATCTTTTCCCTCTCATTTCTCATTTTCAAAGAAGGAGAGATACAATGTTTTTCAAAGACAAAGTTTGTGCTTCGTCTTTGATCTCATTCTTCAAATGAGCAGCAGAACACTGTAACTACATGCCCAGCTTCTAGACCCATGCTCAAATCTAGGCTGAGAAATTGCAAGTGCACCTGTTAGACTGGCAAATACCACTCCCACCTCTTGACACTTTGGCCTAGTGGAAATCCTAGAAGGTCATAATCCCTAGAATGTGCTGCTCCCTGGGGAGCACCCTGTCTATTATGATTTACTTTGGGGAATTGCACCTTCTACTTATTTTCTGGGATTTCACATCTCTGATGGAAATAGAAAAAGGAGATAAGGGTAGGGAGAAAAAGAGGGCAAAGGATGACACCAGGCCTCAATGTGCATCACCCCCAGGAAGATGGGGTGGTGGCGGTAGGGCCTTTTTACCTACCACCTGTTCATTTGGGGGATGGCAGGGGTAAGTGGTTGGCTCTATTTCTGGTGGTTATAGCACAAAGGATCATGGATTGTGTTTTAAATCCCATTTTCCCAACCTTGCAATTAATGAAAATTGATCCTCTATTCTGGAGATAAGTTATTTGTTTTGGTGGTGGCTTAAGGTTTCATTTTTGTGTGTTTCTATTTAGGTATTTTGTTAGATTATTGAGAGAGACTGAATAAGGGACCTTAAACCAGATGCCATTTTAAATACAACTTTCCCCAGTCTTCATTTCTTAAAAGTAGAAAGCTCTTTATTTCAAAATATGGTTATGTTGAGACCCTCATAGATAATGCACCATGTACATGACAGGAAGAAAGGCCTATTCAGCTGAGACTATTTCTCTAAGGCAGAGAGACATCTAATGGGGAATATGTTTCATGTAACAAAGTTCCTCATTGTCTGGAGAGTCTGCATTGACAGAAAGACTACATTGATGAAACCATCTGATCTTTTAACCCATTCACCTTATGTGGAGAGATCCTGTAAATTATAATGATCTAATAGCAGAGCTTGGAAACACCTGAATGGTCATGCAACCCTGAGAGCAGATTGTGTTTTCCCTGCTCAGGGGTCAGTTACTGTGGGACACTGACCAATTTCCCTGTCTCTCCTGAGGATTGGCGCTGCAGCTCATTTCAAGCCTGTGCCTTCAGCCCACTATGACTTCATTACCAGGGGACACTTCCCACATGTGGGATGGGAGGAGGAGTACCTTCCTCTAGTCACAGGGATGTTGACAGAGCTGAGTCTTTGCTGCAAGGGAACAGCGTGTGGACAAATGTTTGGCACTGGAACAGGGCTTGGGCTCCAACATTTGAGCTGCTGAAGCCCAGCTAAGTCCTGCAGCCAAAACCACGGAGTCCTAGCAGCTTGCTCTACAAAACCTGAACTTAACAAAGTGTCAGTCTAGACTCAGTTTGAGGGACTGCCCTGCACACTGGAGATACATGTCAAGGCCTCAGGATGAGTTTGGTTGGGTGGAATAAGAAGGTATTTGTGTGTTTTCTCCCGTTTCCCTCTTACCTAGAACTCCACACCCTCATTCTTCACAGTTTTAGTAAAACATTATGGTTGAGAGGCAGGTCATATAAAATTTTTGAAACATCTTTAACAGTCTGTTTTACGGAGGCCACATACTGATTTTTAAAATCCTTGAAGTAATTAGGTGTTGTGGGTGTACTAGTGAGAAGTTGGTAGTAGTCTCTCTGCTCACGGCTACTCCATCATCTACACAACTCTCAGTAGAGAATTACATATGTGAGAATACTAATTAGACCTTGTAGAGTTGGCATTGAGATTGTGTGACCAATAATTGAATCAAGGCTTTCACAGAAATCATTTGTAGGAGCAAGAAAATGTGAATGTTTGTTTCTGTATGTGTGTAGAAATCCTAAAGTACAGCATGCTCTCAGTTATTATGTCTGGTTCTCAACTTGGTGAGCTCTTTAAGCACTTTACATTTTACCATATTTTTTTTCTGTCTTATATTAATCTTACTTCCTTCACAATGAGAACAGGAAGACACTGGAAATCCTACAATCTAATCAAAATCTTCAAATGACATTTAGCTTCCTACCATCTCCCTGGAGGTGAGCCATATGCTGACAGGATGGGGAAAAAAATCAGGTGAAAAATCCTGTCTCTGATTTGAGGCAATCAGGTTACTTCACGTTGGTTCTGGAATTTTCCCTGATGTCATTTGAGTTTCTCTAGTGAGGCTTAGACTCTTGGTTGGTTTCAAAATCTTGAGGCTATACTTGCCAAACTATCACAGTCAGGGTTTTCTGTGGTTACCAACCTCAAAATCTCAACCACTTACCACAATAAACACTTATTTCTCACTCCCAGTTGGATAAGTCAGCTGCAGCTCTGCTGGTTTGACAGGGCTCAGCTGGAATTTCCTCTGGTTGGACTCATATCTGCTCCGTGTACCTTCTCATTCTACCAACAGGCTAAAGGGTCAGCCGTACTCTACAGCGTGCTGTCCCCGGGGAGGAGGGCAGACAGGAAGAGTGAGAGAGGCCTCTGCTCAAAACTGGCACACTGACACCTCCAGTCACAGATCTTTGATCAAAGCAATCAACTCACTGGGCCAAGTCCAAGGTCCATGGTGTGGACATGTATATATACTCTACCTACTCAGAGGTATGGGTAAGTCGTATGAAGATGTGCAGAGACGTATTTTCCTATTATAGGGACAGATCAAAGAGTTGAAAACAATAGTACTACCCTACCACATCAACCATAAAATGCACTAAAAAAAGATTTAACATAATTTACACCTAGTTTTATTAGATATAGATGTTCTTAGGTTTTAGGTAATATAAAAGAAGAAGAGTGCCTATCTCAGTCACGGCCTAATTTAATTTAATTTTCCTAGAGAACTAGGAAAGAATTTTTCCACTAACCTCTATACTCAATGTCTCCATCGGATCGTGTACACACACTAGAGGAAATATTCATTCCATTGGAAAAGACTTATTGTCTTTTCTCTTCAGTGGGCTATGTAGTGGAAATAGCTTGGGATCTGTTTTCACAGAGACGTGAGTTTCAATCCAACTCAGGAACTGAATAGTTTTAAGTTAAAAGTAATGTTGGGCTATTTATTGAATCTCCTGTCTCCATTTCTTCATAAATGGTATGAGGGTCTCAAGACCTTCTTTACTGAATCACTCTGCGGATTAAACAAGGTGGCCTATATAAATTATCTATTATAACTCTCACAAAAATTAATTTCCCTTCTCCAAATCTCATCCACCATCCAAGGTAAACTTTATATGAAGATACCTCTACTAAACCACCTTTAATAACCTCCAGAATTCATCAAGCTCCTTCTCATCTGATCTCCTACAGTCTTATAGGGGAAGGATCCATGAACTGCTCCTAGGTTCATGAATGGACTTCAGGAAGTTCATGACCTACTAAACTTTTCTACTTTGGAATCAATGGGAAATGTGTATATAAATCATATGCATCTTTCTGGGGAGAGACTACATAGCTTTTATCTGAATTTCAAAGTTCTGTAGGTCTCAGAAAAGATTCTAAACTATTAATCAAGGATGAACTGGATAACTTTGTCCTTATTATATACCATCTTGTATGCTGGGTATTGCTTCACGCTATTAGCTCCCATCCCCCACCTTAATTGTGACTTTCTTAAGGGGAACAGACAGATCTTCCATAGCTATCTTTTACAACTTGTATCATGGGTTAAATGCCTGGTGATAATTAAAGAAATAATGCTTATTACTTAGATAAATATTTAAAAAATACTACCACCACATGCAGCAAGGGTGAATCCAACAGGTTAAACATTTAAAACAATGGTGAAAGTATTCGGAGAAAAAAATCATTAAAAACAAAAACAACCAAAAAGCTCTGGTGGCAGCAGTCTGTCTGTGTCCTTATCTGGGTCCTGGATGAAAGGTGCCAACAGATTTTTATACTTGATCCTATTGTATTCTATGTGAAACATTGTATTAGATACGATCTAATATGTCTCCTTACTGATGGAAACCCATATCGTTACTTCACTTCCTAAAAGGAATGTGGAATGTTTTCGTGTTTATGAGTATGGCCACAGGTTGGAGGTGGGAGAGGGAGGCTGTTGGAGAAGGGACGTGTTCATGGTATGTTGGAAGTTAGCACAGTCTTATTAGAGAGCTCTCAGCTCTCTTTGCACGAGGAGCATCTCCTAACCCAGAGAATGATGTTTGTTTGCAAATATGGTATGAGAAGAAAGGGATAAAAGAACAAATAAAGATAAATGAACTTGTTGGTGCTTTGTCTTCCTTGTCAATAAATATAGGGTTGATATCATTAACCAGAATGATAACCCCCACCCAGAGATGATTTTTAGAAAATCAATTTCAGAACACTTAAGGACCTTTACCTTATTGAAAGTACTGGGTAGGCTTACAGAAGAAAGAATGGTCAGGAAACTTCATGGATGACATAAGTATGTTGTCAAAAGTCAAGAAGCCCTTCTGGTTCTATAGTTCCTTCTTATTGGCTCTGACTTTCAAGATTCTTCAATTCCACAAGATTTTCAGAGTGGTTTTAGGGAACATCGTCATCAAAACAGTGTGGTCATAGAATTCATAAGACACATTCTCTACATAAAAATTCACAAGCATACATTTTCTCAAGTCAATTCTCTAACACTTTTGGAGGGCCAGATTCCATATGCCTAGCAACAATTCTATTTTTTGTGTGTTTTATCCTTCTTCTCAGCTTCCTTGCTAGACTTTAGGGAATTAGCAGGACTTACCACCAATTGGATTGCACAGCTTTTTGGCCTGGAGTGATGCTTGCTATCATCAGGTATGTAAAAATCTTGCCCAGTGTAGTCAGAAGTTAAAATCAAACCATCATAAACCTGCAGGACTTGTGACCCTGAAAGCCCTGGGGGAGGTTCCTGGACCAGACCTCAGTGGAACTTTGCCCAAATCCCCAAATGGGAAATATGTATGAACTGATTCTGTGCAGTGTGAAGGCTGAGGCAGCAGCACAGCCCTTTTATAGACTGATACAATGATAGATTAGCACACATTTAATCCGAGGCTGGGGGTTTAGAGGAGTCAGTCTTCCCCAGACCCTCCTCTTTGTTAATGTTAATAGTCCAGAGTACTGGGTCTAATGGTAGTTAGCATTTTTCTTTTGTGACACAATCGTTCTATATTTAAGCCAATTAGAAAGTCATTGCTTAAAGGAAGTGCCATAGGACACTAGTGGGGCTGAAATTTTCTGTAGGATTTTAAGATCAGAGAAATTAAAGGAGATCAGGGGTAGTTTAATAGTTATTTTGTGACAAAAACAAATAACTTATTTTTACATATCTTAATATCATTGACTTTAAGAAAGCCTGCTCACGTGTAAATTTATAGAACAAATGGATTAAGAGATATTGTTTACAATTTTTGTTTTTGACTGGAGTTTTCATAAAGAATAAGTTTTCTGGTTACATTTAATATGTATCTGATTTGCAAATATTCAATAGGTTGGCTCCTCAGGAACAAACCTAGTGTAAAAAACAAGCTTCTTTGCAAAATTGTTAGAGCAAAAAGATGCCATGATGGAAAACATTTAAGATGTAAGCACAAAGTTAAGATGTGATAGGCTTTCTTGAGAAAGCTGAAGAAATATACCCAGGTGACTGAGTCTGTCATCTGATGTCTGGTGTGTATATGCAATAAGGTATTTTGATCATGGAAGTGACCTAGCCATACACCCTAAATGGAAAATCCAGAGGGCACCAAAGATGCTGAGTTGAACCTTGTATTAAATTCCATATTGGATTTCATAGTCCACCAAAGTTTAAGCAAAAAAACAAAAACAAAAACAATTAAATTATAAGTCCCTGTGGAATATCAAAAATCCCTTTTGGATAAAGAATCTGCCTGTAACAATGGAAAGTTCCTTGCAGTTTGGTGACTCAAAGCACCCAACATACCCTTACCTTGAATTCTAGATATTTCTGGAAATATTCTGAATTATCAGATATTTTGACTTATAAAAAGCTCTAAATATCAGCAGTTGTAGCTGAAGACTTCTACATCCTATTCCCATGTTAATAGGAAATGAGAAGTAAATATAATTACATATACAGTGAGTCTGCCAGAAGAACTAGGAGCAATGAACCTTTCTCCCCAAAGCACTGGGAAATTTCCAGGGATCTCTAATAGAGGAAGGTTGGCTGCATCAAGTCTTGCAATCTCCCTGATTTTTTTTTTTTCCCTCCTGAGCCTTTTCTTCCATCTCTGAAAAATGATCTGGAAGTCATTAAGAGGAATGAAAGAAACCCTAGGATTTGGAGCTGTGCTGCAGTTAGAGTGACAATGAGAGCCTGGGGTCCTGTGTTTGCAAGGCAGACCCAGAATTCAGCTCCTGGATGGGTCCAAGGTCTCCATTTGCTTGGGCTACTTTGTCCTTTTAAGATTTAGGTACAATTTGTATGAACCATGTGAAATACACAGTGGTATATCTGGTGTCTTTTCTAACACATGTAGAGATTCTTGGTGGTGGAGGACAGGCATGTGTATGTGTGGGGTAGTGGTTCTCTGATTGAATTCTTGAAAATAATTATCTGGGGCATCATAGCCTTTTCTTCCTGTTCCTTTGTAGTACTGTGTCATCACACTTGGAACCATGCTAATTTCTTTGTGTCTGAAGTATGCTGTGAAGAACAGTCCCACTCATGGGTGGGGACTAGGATTCAAAATATACAAACCTGAAAAGGAAGCTTGACATCTCTCTTCCTGAAGTTTTTGCTCCTGCAAGTTTTTGTCTAACTCATCCACCATCCTTCCCTCTCCTTTCCAGTTTATTATCATTTCCTCCCTTCGAATTCCTACTTGTTTTATAGAGAGATCAGTTTATCTAATTTTGTGCATTAATTCAAACCCATTTTAGTTTGTCCCTAATTGTATTGCCAAGCAATTCCACTAAGCCTAAACAAAGATGGTTGATTCAAAGGAATTCTATTTAACAAGGGTTAAGTAAGTTAAGCGAATTCTCATTTTCCAGCTTCAGTGCACTCTTATCACTCAGCAGTAAAAATATCTTTTTGAGTACCTACATAAGCCAAGATCATGGGGACTTTTATACTCTTATTCACTCCCACTGTGGACATGTAAGAGCAGAGGCCCTTTTTCATTGAGCCACACCACGTGGGTGGTGGAATCCTCCAGGCTCTGGGATCTCTCCTCAGCTAATTCCATCCCTCTGGGGGACCAGGGGTAGAACTGGGCAGAATACACTGAACTTTCCTTTCAAGTTCTTTTCTAAAATCTCCTAGTGGTTCTAAGACGCTCCTCATCCCTGTTCCCAATGCCTTGCCACTTCTAGATCTGTTTCTAAAATTCTCATTCAAATTGGTAAAGGACACCTCTCTTGCAGTAGATCAGCCCCAGTTATGACACCTTGATTCAAGCACAAAATAGTTTTAATACACACTTACCACTTCCCTTTGCATGAAGGGTAAGCTTTAAAAGGCTGCTTGTAGGTCCATTTATTCCTAAGTCCTTCATGGCTAAGGGTATAAACTTTAAAACCAGGTATGTAGTTTTCTTTTGTGCTGATATGTGTTCTATTGGGAACTTTTAAAAATTAAACCTGTTTTGTCCATATTGAAATGTTACTGTGGTTCAGTTTTCCAACATACTCCTTTCTTCTGATTTAACATTAATCTAGTAGACTTTTGATATTAAGTATTCCATTTCAACAGCCAATTTTCATTGTCTTTTGCTGATTACTGTGCTTTGCATAGGCCTGGAGATTTTCATGTTGCATGATGTACTCTTTGTCCTTCAAAATTGCTACTTCTGATGAGTGACTCATCCCACTACTCTGTGGACATCCGTCATCTTTTGGCACTTTCCTTTTTTTTTTTTTTTTTTAAGTCTTTGAATTTTCTTTCCTTTGATGCTACAGGCTTTTAAAATAGCAATTTTAAAGTTCTCAATGGCTTTGTACTCATCAAAAAATAAGCATTTATCAGAAATAACAGAAATAGAAGCATCACTGTGTGGACTAACAGACCAGATGATGTTTGAGCCTAAAATATCACCAATGAAAGCAGCTGTAGGGCAGGCAGAGCTCACAGTATTTTGCTTTGGGACATCACTATGTAATTTTGAAAGTACACATAGATGATCTCTTTGTATCTTACTACTAGGAGTACTTGCTGGCTCACTAGAGGCTGGGTCATTGTACTGTGTTGACCTGTGCTATAAAATTAGCATTCCTAATTGAAGCTCTATTCTGAGATGAGCTCATTAATCCTATGCTTTGGTGCAGCTAGTTTCTTTCCAAGGGCCCTCCTTCTCAGACATTGGCAATAATTTACTCTGCCTTTCTTTCTTCAAGTGTCTTCATTTGTGACTCAGTGGGAAGTGGGGAGAGGAGGTGGAGTAGGCATTATCAATATTTTTGCTGAAATTCCTCTTTTTTCTCCTCCATGAGGCCTAGATGTCTTCATTGCATGTAACTTTCCTGGTGACCATGCTGCTTATCAAAGATTTCCCAAGAAAGATTTTCAGATTAAACTCCTCATCAAGATTTTTGCTAGACTGATAAGAATTAATATCAGGACTTGCAAGGTTTTCCCTCTATTTCTCTCTACACTAGGCAGTCTCCAGTAGTGAAATATATCTGAAGATTTAGTGAAACCTCTACTATTCTACTATTTTTTTCCATCCCAGGGGAATCACAAAGTGGGAGTGGAGGAGCTAGATGTGGTCCCATATCAAACTTTGGTTTGAGCTGCTTGATGTACTCATGGACCTCAAAAGAGCTCTGTTTCACTAATTTTATAGGACTTTGCCCTATAACTTAACCCAAAAGATGCCAAGTCTTTATAATAAATGGTTACCCTGGAAACTCAGGGAAACCCAGTATAAACCCAGAGTATGAAATCATTGTTTAGAATGTCCTGGGCCTGTTCTTTCTAATTCTTGGTTAACGTTTTTTGGACAGGCTCTCTTGCTGAGGACAAGGCTTGAAATTTCACATGCTTCATAAGCAGAAGAGATGTCGAAACTTTTCAGAGGGGACCCGACTTAACAGTCAATGGCCCCTGCTCCAAACCTTATCAAAATGCCCCACTTAGCCTTAATTCCATACTAAACAAAAGGCAAACCTCTGCCTGTCTCTCTTACCCAAACCTCTCTGCCCAACGTCTACTAACATCCTGTACTCTTCAGTTTGAAAGCTGTCACATGAACATTGGTGAGACCCAACTTTTTCTCTCTTTTAAAACATTGGTGCATGTTAGTTATACAGAATGGTGGGTTTCATTGTGGCATATTCTTATATACATAAAAATGTCATTTGGCCGGGCGAGGTGGTGCACACCTGTAATCCCAGCACTTTGGGAGGCTGAGGCAGGAGGATCGCGAGTTCAAAGCCAGCCTCAGCAATGGCAAGGCACTTAGCAACTCAGTGAGACCCTGTCTCCAAATAAAATACAAAAAAGGGCTGGGGATGTGGCCCAGTGGTCGAGTGCCCCTGAGTTCAATCCCCGGTACCACAAAAAAAAAAAAAAAAGTCATTTGATTTATTTCACTCCCCAGTCACACCCCCTACCTTCCCACCTCCCTCCCCTGGCTCCTCTGCTCTAAGTGTCTCCCTTTACTATCATGGTGTCCCCGTCTCCCCTGTTTATTTTTTCTCTTTCTAGCTTCTACATATAAAATAAGGCAAATGATACTTTTATCTGAGTCTGATTTACTTTGCTCAAAATTATGATCTGTGAGACCACTTTTTTTTTTTTTTTTTGAGGAATGATAGCACACCACCATCCCACATGAAAATAACAGGAAAAGAAGCCAGGCAGGGTGGGGCATGCCTATAATCCCAGCACTTGGGAGGCTGAGGCAGGAGGATCTCGAGTTCAAAGCCAGCTTCAGCAATGGCAAGGCATTTAGCAACTCAGTGAGACCCTGTCTCTAGTAAAATACAAAAAAGGGCTGGGGATGTGGCCCAGTGGTTGAGTGTCCCTGAATTCAATCCCTGGTACAAAACAAACAAACAAACAAACAAACAAACAAAAAATAACAGGAAAAGAAAGACAGCCATTTGCTGCCATGATCATTATTGGTATTTCCATGGCATATTTTTCCTGTGCTTTTATTTTTAACATGTTTGTGTCTTTACATTAAGATTTATCACAGAAAGTTTTTTCAGAAAATTTATCATAATTGACCTTGTTTTTTTATTCATTATGGAAATCTCTGTCTTACTGTAGTTTACATTATTCACAGTCAATCTGATTGGATTTAAGTCAAACATCTTGTGATTTTTAAAAGTTTAATCACATCTGTTCTCCCCCCCTGCAATTTCTGCTTTCTTTAGGATTGAGAATTTTTAGTTACTGTTGCATTAAAAGCTTCTTATCTAGACCTTGTTAATTTAGTTTTTGTGGTTTTTCTAGATTTACAATCTCTTTTATAAACTTTTTGCTTTTTTTTTTTTTTTGTTACCAAGGATTGAACCCAGGGGGGCTTAGCCACTGAGCCACATACCCAGCCTATTACTTTTTATTTTGACACAGCCTTTACTTACAGCCTTGCTAAATTGGTGAGGCTGACCTTGAACTTGTGATCTTCCTGTCTCAGCCTCCTGAGCCACTGGGAGTACAGGCTATGTCGCTGCATGCTATTTCATGTATAATGAAAGAAACTTCCAACAATATATTTCATTTCTATAGTCTGTTACTTTGGCTACTGTGGTTTTACAAGTTGTAAAACCAATAATATACTGTTCTTATTTTTATTTTAAAAATATATATGCTATAATCCACACAATACATTGTAACTAGTTTTGCTTTATCTTTTAAGCACATTAAAAATAAAAGTTTTAAATATATATCCAAATATCTTCCATGGCTGGTGTGCTTCATTCCTTTGTGCAGATCCAGCCTTTCAGCTGCTATCATTCTCCTTGCTCTTGAGGACTTCCTTTAATGCAGAACTTCATGTCATACAGAGTAGCTAGAAATGAATCCTACATTTTTGTTGTCTAAAATAGCATTTTTCTTGAATTTTAAAATATTTTTGCTAGATTTAGAATTTTAGGTTGATTAAAGTCTTTTTAAAAATTTTTTTTCAACTTTCAACACTCTAAAGATGTGATTCCATTGTCTTTTGGCTCCCATAGTTACTGCCAATAAGTCCATAACACTCTTACCCTAGTTCCACTTAGGTAATACATCTTTCTTTTTATTATTTTTTAGCTGTAGTTGGACACAATACATTTATTTTATTTATTTGTTTTTATGTGATGCTGAAGATTGAACCCAGCACCTCACATGTGCTAGGCAAGCGCTCTACCGCTAAGCCACAACCCCAGCACTAGGTAATACATTTTTTATTTTCTCTTTGCATTAATATTTTTCTTTTACATCTCTTAGAAAAAAAATGTTTAGTATGTTCCTTGAACAGATTTTTGGTTTTGCATATGTATTATTATTATTATTTTTTAAGGGCCGAAGACTGAACTCAGAGCCTTGCACATGCTAGGCAAGTGCTCTATCACTAAGCTAAGTCCCCAACCATGCATATATATTCTTCTTCAGATTCATTGAGCTTTGCTATCATCACATTCAGAAAGATTTTAATCATTGTTTCTTATAAAATTTTTATTTTTTAATTGACACTCTTCTTCTAAGATCCAAATGTGCATATATTAGACCATATACTGTTGTCTCAAAGATCATTGCAATACATTTCATTTTTTAAACTTTTCATCTTGTTCCTGCTTTATTTGGATAATCTGTACTACTGTGTTTTCAATTTTACTTATGTTTTCTTTTTGGGTGTCTAATCATTTTCATTTTAGATGCTGTATATTTTTAAAATAGTTGCTCCTTTTGGTTTATTTTTTGTACCTTCCATTTATATTCTCACTATGTTATATGTTTTGTTAAACATTTGAATATAATGTTTAATGTCTTTGATTGCACTTTCATTTCTATCATTTGTTAGTCTTTCAATTGAAAATTTTCATCTTGGTTATGGGTCATGTTTTCCTGCTTCTTGATATTTCTTATATGATATATGATATGTTAGACGTTGGTAAAATTAGTTCATCAATGGATTTTATTGTCAACCTTTGAATAGTGTTAGTCTCTCCTCTGGTGTTCAGTTCAGTTTGCTGATCATTTTGATCCTCTTAAAACTTTTAAAAACATTTATTAGAGTGATTCTAGAGTATCATATACTTAGGGATTTTTAATCCCTTTCTAAAGTGTGTTCTTACTGGGGCTCCTACTAAATGCTTGAAGTGATCAAGACTCCCTATCTCCTCTGGCCAGGTACAGAACACCTTGCAGCCATAAGTGAGCTCTATGAGCCAGTAAGTCCATAGCTCTTGAGCTGCTGCTTTCCTAGTTTTCTGAAATTTAGCCTGTGTGTGCAAATCTCAGTATTCAGCTACGACACAAACGGGCCCTTCTGCAGATTTCTGAAGCTATTTTTGCATAGGTCCCTACTCCCAGAACTGTAACTGGCTATTTCCAGTCACCTTAATTTTCCTGAAGTCTTATCTTTGTCTCTTGTAACTCTGCCATGCTCTGCAGGGGATGTCCCTTTTCCTCCATGTCTACAATATACCTTCAGGCAGAAAGCAAGCCTGATCATAGGGATCATCTGTCTTGTTTCTCTTCTCTCAGAGAATAGAATCCTGTTTTGCACGTTGGCCAATGGATGAAAGCTGTTCCCCTGTGCCCAATTTTATAGTCATCTATTGAGGATAGGAAAATCAAGTCTTTCCTTCTTTTTCATAGCTTGAAGTAGACTTTGCAGCTGTGATTAAGTTCAGAATCCAACACAGAGAGTTTATCCAGGTGGGGCCAATGTAATCATGAATATCCTTACCAAATGAAAGAAGCAGGTAAGAGAGCCAGAGTTAGAGAGGGAGATGTGATGACAGAAGTAGAGATTGGACTGGAGTAGCCATGAGAGAAGGAATTTTTTGTACCCTCTAGAAGCTGAAAAAGGCAAGGAACCGCTTCTCCCTTAGAGGCTGCAGAGGAATGTAGCTTTGCCAACACAAAGATTTTGCCCCTACAAGATACATTTCAAACCTCCAGAACTGTAAGCAAATCAGGTTGTGTTGCTTTAAGCCATTAAGTTTGTAGGTGTCTTTGTTATAACAGCAATAGGAAACTAATATAATTTTAAAGAAGACATAGCCCCTTTCTTCAAGGGCATTGTTATTAATGCTTGAAACTTCCCAATAAGTCCATGTTAGCCGTTCTCAATTCAGTGTTCTTGGTACTCCATTAATAATTCCCAACTGTCAGACTTTGGTGCCTGGCCATCATAGCTTTTCTTCTCCTTCTCCTTCTCCTTCTTCTTCCTCTCCTCCTCCTCCTTCTCATCACCCTCTTCTTTCTCCTCCTTCTCATCCTCTTCCTCCTCTTTTCTGTCTTTCTCCTCCTCCTCCTCTTCTTCTTCCTCCTTCTCTTCTCTTTCTTCTCCCCCCTCCTTCTCCTTCTTCTTTTACTGTACTTTGATATCACCTCATATCATAGCTGTAAATTTTGGGGTTGGCTTAAGGTGAATCACCCTGATGCTACCAGCTTCAGCCTCTCCCCAAGCAAATATGTTTGTAAAAATCACGAGATTGAAATATGACTTATATTCTTTTTGATGTGCATTAAAAGATGCCCGTATTTACTAAGATTATTCTTCCACATACCCTCTAAGTTACTTTACAAACCATCAGTGATGCACATCAGTATTTTGGAACATCTAGCCATACTCTTCCCAGCATTTATCAGAGTTTTCACATAGCAGAGTTTTATGTTGGAGAATGCAGATTGCTTCAATGAGGTATGGTTTAACCAGCATGACTGCCAGCCAGCATAGCAGCAGTGATGGAAAGATGCCAGGAACTCGGTTCCTCGCTGATGTATGATGCTATTAGGCATCAGTATTTAATCAGTTCTACTGAGAGCTTGTAGATATATGTAATTTGGAAAAGGAACACAGCTTTGAACTGTTTTAAATACTCCCTCCCACAGGCAGTCTCTCAGTTCTTCCATGCTAATACTTTCCTTGAATGAAGAGCAGTTTTTTTTTTTTTTTAAAGCACTCAAAAATGATTTTATGTCAGCATTCAAACTCCTGGAATTTGGTGTTGATTTAGGTAAACTTGCCAAATTCTGGCATGTCCTAAATAAAACAATGCGTTAGAGACTGGAGAAGACACAGCCCAATTGTACACATGATGCACATCCTCTCCAGATTTTCTGCAGTTGTAGAAGTGAATTGGAACAGCACACAGGAGGCTATAGATTGCATATTCAGCAATTACACAGCTGATCAGACCAGGCCTAACTGAATTTGGCATAGTTTCCAGGGCTGTGGTTTCCTATTCCTCTTCCCTCTTGTTTCCCCCACAGGGTAAGACATTCTTGGACAATCTCTGAACTGCATTTATTTTTCCACCTCATGGACACAGATATTTCTTCTTCCACATCCTAATATATGGTAACCACAGTGAGGAAGACATCACCTATCCCCTATCCTGTCTGCTATAGTTTTGATGTGAGGTGTCCCCCAAAAGCTCACATGTGAGACAATGCCAGAAGGTTCAGAGGAGAAGTGATTGGGTTGTGAGAGTCTTAATCTAATTAGTGAATTAATCCCTGGTGGGATTAACTGAGTGGTAACCGAAGTGGTAGGGTATGGCTGGAGGAGGTGGGAATTGGGGCAGGGCTTTGGGTATATATTTGTATCTGGAGTGGAATTTCTGTCTCTGCTTGCTGGTCACCATGATGTGAGCTGCTTCCTTCTGCCACGCTCTTCTGCCATGATATTCAGCCTCACCTGGAGCCCCAAGGAATGGTGCTAGACTTCTATGGACTAAGACCTCTAAAACTGTGAGTCCTCAAATAAACTTTCCCTCCTCTACAATTGTGCTGGACGGGTCCTTTAGACACAGCAGCAAAAAAGCTGACTAAAATACTGTCTCTCTTGCTCTATTTTAGCAGAAAGAAGACAAGAGCCATGAAACTTAGATTATATCATAGTTTGGCCTCTGTTAGAGTTTGGATGAGTCGTTCCCCCAAAACTCCTGTATTCATGTAGAAGGTGAAATGATAAGATTATGAGATCTATAACTAATCAGTGAATTGACCTATTTTTGATGAATTAATAATTTGAAGGAACTGCCATACTGGGTGATTACTGTAGACAGATAGGGAGTAGCTAGAGAAAGTAGGTCGCTGGGGGTGCGCCTTTGCAGTCTGTCCCTGGCACTTCTCGCTCTCTGCTTCCTGGCCGCCATGGGCTGAGCACCTTTCCTCTGCCATGCCCTTCGGCCGTGATGCTCTGCCTCACCTTAAGCCCACAGCAATGGAATGGCAGTCCAAAGACTGAACCTCTGAAAACATGAATCAAAATAAGTTTTTCCTTCTCTAAGTTGTTCTTGTTAGGTATCTTGGTTACAGTGACAAAAAATTTGACCCAAATAACCACATCATTACCATATGAACTTAGGTAAGACCCTAAACTTTTATAAGCAATTCCTCCTTTATCTACAAAATGATAATAATAATACCTTAAATGACAGTTCAAATAACCATTATACTATGAGCAAGGGAAAAAATTAGCACAAAAGCTATTTGTAAACTCTGAGGTGTCAGCTCTATTACTGTCTTGAAACACATTGTCCTCTAGCATCTCTTTAGAAAAATATTTTATTAGTAATTTCTTGATTTTCACAAATGTGAGGAAGAGTGGAAAAATATCAGACCCTGTTGTTCCCACTCTTAAGTAGTTTCAAATTTTAACTTTGAATCCACATCATCTGACCATGGCTTACCTCTATAACTATATTTCCCCTTGGTTTATACCATTTTAGCCACACAAGCTTCTGGTCCATTCAGACACACCAAGCCACATACCCTCATGGCTTTTACATTTTGTGCTGGCTTTGGCTGGAATCCTCTTCCTCTCGCACAGCTGACTCCTTGTTGCCTCATGAGGCCCATTATAAACCTCACCTTCCCAGAGCCCCTTTCCTCAACTGCTTTGTCTAAAAGGATATTCTTGCTCCACAATTCTTTATCATGGTATGCTCTGTATTTCTTTCAGATGGCCCACGATAAACTGTAATTAATTTCCATGTCAATCAGATAGTTTAAACTATCATCTATTGGCAGTAAAATGTAAGCTCTGTGAGGGAAGGAATAGTTAGTTTCCTTTTCAGACATAAAAAAGAAAGTTCAAGTAGGCACTCATTCTGCCAACAACCACGTTGGTGTTCTTAGGAAGGCGTCACAGGTGGAGGGGGTGAGTTGAGCAAGAGATTGGAATCCTCTTCTGGATTTCTGTTCAGGAGGAAGTGGTCCTCAGGGAATGCACAGAGCCTTTCATTCTCAACACCCTCAGCATCTAGGGCAGCCTGGCACAGAGTGAGGCCTCAGTATGTATAAAAGTGTGTATAAAACAAAACACGCCTGTTTCTGTAATGGACTGAAGTCATGGCTGTTGTCCTTATTCCTGAGTTTGGGCTCCTCATGTTGTCTCACCTCCACTTGGGGCTCATCCTTTGACCACTCTCCATGCCTGGGTGGGCCTTCCTTCCCCCCCCCCCAACATACTGCTCTGCAACAGATCGTCTTGTGTGGAGATAGCAGATAGATTTCCACCTTTCATACTACTTACCAAAGGGGACAGGGGAACTTGTTAAAAATAAAAATAATTGATGACAACATCCATAATAAATGAGCTAAAACTGACTGCATAACATGCCCCATGCATTTTTACAATAGTTTTGCAGAACACTAACTCATTTAATCTTTATAATAACCTTCTAAGGTAGATTACAATTACTTCTTCCACTTGTAGCAGAGGAAACCGTGAGATAGAAGGCCAAGTAACTGATCAGTGACAGAGCTGGGACACAAGCCCTGGGCAGTCTGGCTCTAGGGACTTTGTGCTTAGCCATTTAGCTATAAACATTACAACCCTTCGAGGCAGATCTTCTGGGCTTATCTCCAGCCTTCCTTGGGCCAGATGGTATACTTAGCCTTTAATTGACTGTTTAATGTTTCAGTTACATAAGGAACACATGAAATAAATTCTCGTGTAAAGCAATTAACACATCCAAATAAAGGAAAAGTCCCCTTTGACCCTCTAATAACCTCAACTTCTTCTCCTTCCAGTGAGACTCATTGTACCCAATCTATGCATATCCTTTCTAAATATTCCCTATGCATACCTCTATGCCAATAGAGAATATAAAATATTGCTGTGGTTTCCTTTTCAATTGTAAATATATAGTAACATGTAGAAATAATTTTAGTTGTAAAGTCCCTCCACTGACAACATGCATTTAGGTAGGTTGAGGGTTGAAATTTATCTGGTACCCAACAATATGGCCATGTGTGTAGCTGAAATGTTGAAACTCTCTATATAATTTGATAAGTAGGCTCTGCTGCTCTCCTGGGACCAGGGCTGACTGATCTGTCAGGGCCCAGATACAGTCAGGAGCACACAATGTTTTAGTGTCTTTTAAAAATGGGAATGAAAAAAATGAATATAACAATAATAAGTATGAAATAATGAATCCAGCCAAGATTGTATTTGTCTTTATACCAACGTAGTCATGAAATATGACTTTTGATGTTTCATGGTGGATACAGGCTCAAAGGCAAAGGTACCTAGGACAGGGGTAGGCTGAGTGCTCCCCATAGTCCAGCAAGTACACGGTCAATGCCTGGCAAAATAGGGGTCTCTTGAGACTTCTCCCTATGTTTAGGCTGTTGTTTATCAGGACTGGTAAAGATCATTCTAGGTTTTAGCTCTAGGTAAAGTGCTTGCCTAGCATGTGCAAGGCACTGGATTCAATTCTCAGCACTGCATGTAAATAAATAAATGGGGCATTCTATAGATATGGGTGACATTTTTGAATATCACTCATACCCTCTATCTGTTCTGTTTGCTGAAAAAGTATGGAAAGATCAACTATATATTCAACAAATCCACCATTTTTTAAACTAAAAATTGAACCACATCCCCAGCCCTTTTTTTGTATTTTATTGAGAGATAGGATCTCATTGAGTTGCCTAGCACCTCATTTTGCTGAGGCTGGCTTTGAACTCATGATTCTCCTGCCTCAGCCTCCCGAGCTGATTGTACCACATGCCCAGCCCAATCTGCTTCCTAAATTCTTCTCCACAATTTTACAAATGGTATTCACATTTATTGTTTATCCAGTCGTTTGCTGAGTAGTTAATTTGGGCTGAGGAGCAAACATCATCAGGACATAGTGAACTCTGAGAACCTTGGTCCCAACATCTCTGCAGGCATTGGCTGGCAGGGACTGTGAGCGCTGCCCCTGGGAATTCAGAGAGTACACTTGGAGATTGTTAGGAAAAGTTCAGTCCACATTACACAGGGGCATCTGTGGCATTGTAGGTGTGGGCAGAGGGTGTGCTGACTGGATGATCAATGGTATGACAATGACATCTTGGAGAACCTATGCAAGTTCCATTAGATCCACCTCTGCTGCGGTATCCTTGGCCTCTGGCCCTAGCTTGTTGGATGAGCAATAAACATCTGACTTAACCTGGGCCAAATAGATTCTGTCCCATGTATGAATTTGAAATGAGAAACACAGGAACGCTTATGTGGGAAGTGAGTTCAGTGATGGCAGAGCTCTAAGGGAAAAGTGAAAGCCTAGTCCAAAGAAAGAGAGGATGAAAGAGAAAGCGGAGAGAGAATGGAAAAGCAGCCACACAGCCTGAAAAGAAAGAAGGGCTACTTGGATTTCTGGCAGCATTTAATCCTTTTCCAGGCCTCCATGAGGCCCCACTGTTCTGATTCAGGTCATGAGCCAGTTTTGCTCATGCTCCTTTGTGTAGATTTCTGTTGCTTGCCTTGGATATATCTCTGCATGAGGCAGCACATTTCTTTAGTATAGAATACATGTGACCCTATTTCCACAATTGTTGCAAGCTCTGGCTGGTTATTTTCTGTTTAAAGGAAAGTATAACTGAAGAACCTCATGGAAGTCTGACATTAGATGCTTTTCAGGTTTGCCATGAAAATGTTAAGGAATCAATGGCTTTGTTATAGAAGTTGACTCTTCCAAAATACTTTCATGTCTTTCTTAAAATGAACTTGCTTTAGTTTAGCCTGTCTTAGGAACTAGTGTAATTTGGATTCTAAAGCTATCATTTTGTCTGGGTTAATATTTTGAAGAGCCAATAATCTTTTTCCTCCCTTAGGACCAAGTTGACAAAACCGCAGTGATTGCTCCAGAGTATCTGTGGCTCATTTCAAGCATATACTCAGAAAAAAGGAGAGCTGACCCAACATAGGAGACTGACCTCCCTGGAGAGGCTAAAACTTAAGTTTCAAATTTATATAGCTGGGCTGGTCTTGTGGCTCAGCGGTAGAGCGCTTGCCTAGCACGTGCGTGGCCCGGGTTCGATCCTCAGCACCACGTACAAATAAATGCATTGTATTCAACTAAAGCAAATAAATAAATGTTTAAAAAATTATATAGCTAATTAGTCAAAGATAGGAAGTGAGTGTGCATTGTACATGTTTGGAGGACTTTGTTTCTAACAATAAATGAAAACCTAGGAGAACGGGCTTAATCGGGCTGCCGCATATAACTGAGTGGAATAGTTTTATTCATTACCTATAGATACCTGAATATAATACCATATATTTAATGGAGAAGCAATTGTTAAGATAAAACCTTGAGGGCTGGGATTGTGGCTCAGTGGTAGAGCGCTCGCCTAGCATGTGCGCGGCCCGGGTTCGATCCTCAGCACCACGTACAAATAAACGCATTGTGTACAACTAAAGCAAATAAATAAATATTAAAAAAAAAAGATAAAACCTTGAACTTACAAAGCTTATAATCTACTAGTATGTGGAGAATGCAACTTAACCAAAAAGATGATAGCAATTGAACAAAATTTTTAAACTTTTATTCAAATGATTTTCCATTCTGATCATGAACTCTTTATACATTCAAAACACATTACAACAACCAAAAAAGAAAAGTCCCAGAGTGTCCCCACAACACAGATGGTACCATATAACTCTGTAATGAAGGTTAACAGTTTAGGATAAAGTCTTGGCGGAAGTATTCTTTTTTGTCTTCCCATGAGGACAGAAGGAATATGGGGATATTTGTAGCATCATTATAGACCACATGTGCTGTAGTGACTTGGCACAAGGCAGCTGGTTTACAGGTGCTCTGGCAAAGGCTGCCAGGAAGGCTTCTTTTCTTTGTATTTCTACTATCACATGCACCAAATGATTTTAATGGATTTTCTGTGCTGCAGTAGATATTGCAGGCATTCCTTTTAGGCTGAGCAGTTTGTATTTGAATGTGGTTTCCAGAAACATGTGACAATTACCTTTTCTTTCTTAAGAACATTCTTTGTTCTAGGTCATGCCAGGGATAGCTAGTTCCCTCTCTCTTTTCCTTTCTTGAAGGGAAACTTAGACAAAAATGGACACATAAGTGTCCTTAGAAAAGACAAATTCAGCAATGTGGTTCTAGTAAGATAATTCAGGCCAAGGCGCCTGGGTCATAAAAAAATTAGCAAAAGTCCTTATAAATGATGAAGCAATTATGCACATTCTTAGTCTTTTATCTAGAAGTATCTCAATGTTTGTTTTTAAATTAAATGTACACATATTTTGCTGCTGGAATGCAATCAGCCTACAGGAAGAGACATGGTATAAGCAAACGTAAGCCAGAGGGTGGTGGGAAAGGCATTTGTCTTACCTAGATGCCTTGCTGCTCTGTCTGAAATATATTTGCCTGGAACATAGCCAGCTAAGCTCTGATCTCTTAGCAAGTGAAATAGAGAGAGGAAGGGGAAAAAACAGCTACCCATAGAACTGTGCTGAAATAAAACTGTTCTTCGTTAGATTCTGACCATTCCCCATTGTGCATTCTCGCTCGATGATGTAAAGTTGTTCGGGTGTGGGAAGCCATACCATGAAGCACAGGAAATAGTTTAAATCTTTGGAAATATTTTTAAGGTTAAATAAATGGGGGAAATGACTAGAGTTACGTTGCCAGCCACTTCAGAGTAAGTTTTACTGGCAGAATTTTTCATTGTTAGTGTTCCTCTGAAAACAGACACAAACAAGGTACACTGGGGTAACCTCTCACATGCACAGGGCATGCTTTTGAGAGAGGTGGTGGTCCATTCTTTGATTTCTTTCAACTTAGCTCAACTTTAGTCAGCTTTCTGGGAACACAGAGTTAGGAACATCTGATCTGAAGGTGCAACCTGGATGTCTAGATGGGTGGTGATAAGTGGGAGAGATTTTAAGGGTGAAGGGTGAAGATTTTGGTGAAGATCATTACTTTCAACAAACCCAAGATACAAATCTAAGCTACTTTGGTGGAAGTATGACACCTACTTGTCCACTATTCAGGTATGACAAATGTAAGGAAATCATGGGATGTTGGTTTTAGTGACAAATACCTGAATTCAAATCAAGAGGAAACAGAATCTCATTGGATAAAAGTGCTTGAAAAATGGCCATGTTCTCTAAGGTAACCAATGTGATCATTTGGCCTAAAACTGACAGTTTGCATGTGATCCTCAGGACCACCAAATCTTGATGGTGTAAAAACAGGCAAATCAAGCTTTTTTGTTCTGTTTTGTTTTGCATTTTTTGCAGTACTTGGGGTTTGTGCTCAGGGTCTGTTGCATGCTAGGCAAGTATTCTACCACTGAGTTACATTGCCAGCCTTTTAGTTTAGTTTAGTTTAGTTTGAGAGAGGGTCTTACTAAGTTGCCAAGGCTGGCCTCAAACTTGTGATCCTTCTGCCTCAGCCTCCTGAGTAGCTGGGATTATAGGTGAGTAGCTGGGATCTCTAGAGAATAGCTGGGATCACAGGCTTGTGCCACTGTATCCTTCTCAAATAAAGTTTCTTGTTGTTCTTCCTTTCCTGTAATAGCCTGAAAATAGACTGCTTAATCTCCAAAGAGGAAGGCAGGAAAAGTAAAGGAATTAATTTAAAGATACCTTTTTATTATAGATTAGATTCGGAGTTAATACTCTGTAAATCTGTCATTTTGGTTTATAGAACATATCATATATTATTATAGTTATATTTTAATGTTTTTATTCGTCCCACTGGTCTATTAATTCCTTAGGGTCATTTAGTTGAATTCTCTATTCCCAGTACCTAGCAAATCGCCTATAAACATCAGGCTCTTAATTAATGTTTGTTGAATAACTAAATAAATTATAAAAGTTAAGTATAAGATTAAAATGTGGCTGGGTAATTATGCCAACCTACTACTATGTAAAACTCCTTTTTAAAAAAAAATAGTTTATTGATACATAATTTGCATATCATAAAATTCACTTTTTCACAGTGTATAAGTCAGCAGTTTTTAGCAGATTAATAATGTTGTGCAATCATCACCACTCCCTTATTTTAGAACATTTTTATCATTTCAGAAAGAAACTCCATACTCACTAATGTTCATTCTCTATGCCCTCCTCCTCCTGGATGTCTGGTTCCTTTTCTTTAGCATAATGTTCTCAAGGTTCATCCATGTTGTACCAGAAGTCATTACTTCATTCCTTTTTGTGGCAGAATAATAATCCATTGTGTGGATATGCCACACTGTGTATTTGTTCAACAGTTTAACAATCTTTTGCATGTCTCTACTCTGCAGCTATTATAGACAAGGATTATAGATAATGCTGCTATAAACATTTATATACAAGTTTTTACATGAATATAGATTTTCAATTCCCTTGGGTACAAACTTAAGAGTTTATATTGACACAAATGAATATGTGTGACTCTAATAGTATAAAATGTCCAGGGGAGGCAAATCCATAGAAACAAAGGAGATTAGTGTTTGCTATGGCCTTGGAGGAGAAGGGTCTGTAGAGTAAATGTAATGGGCATGGGTTTCTTTTTGAGACGATAACCACTGGGTGAAATGGTAACTCTAGCTTTTTGAGGAACCACCAAACTGTTTTCCAAAGCAGCTGCACCATTTTATAATCCCACAAGCAATGACGGTTCAAATTCTCCATATCAATCCTTACTATTATCTAACATTTTTATTATAGCCATTCTGGTGTGACTGTGAAGAAATATCTCATTTTGGTTTTGACTTGCATTTACCAAATGATAATGAGCATCTTTTTTTAAAAAAATATTTTTATTTATTTGCTTTAGTTGTACACAATGCGTTTTATTCAATGTGTTTTATCTGTACGTGGTGTTGAGGATCAAACCCGGGTCGCCCACGTGCTAGGCAAGTACTCCACCGCTGAGCCACAATCCCAGCCCAATGAGCATCTTTTCATATACCCATTATCTATTTCTTCTTTGGTGAAATGTTTGTTAAAATCCTTTCCTCATTTCTAAGTTGGCTTATTCGTCATTTTATTATTTATTTTTAAGAGTTCTTCATATATTATTAAGTTCCTTATCAGTTATATGATTTTTAAATATTTTAATCTGTGAGTTTCATTTTCACTCTCTTGGTGATGTCTTTTGGAGCACAAAAGTTTTAAAATTTCAATGAATTCCATTTTATGTAGTTTTTCTTCTGGTTGCTTATACTTTAGTTGTCATATTTAAGGAAAAATCATCTAATCCAAGATCACCAATATTTAGACCTATGTTTCCTTTAAGAGTTGTATAGATTTAATTCTTAAATATATGTCTTTAATTTTCATTTTTAGTTTTTTATTTGTTGTGAAGCATCATTTTCTTGGTGGTCCAACTTAGTTCTTTTGCATGTAGATACATGTAGATATCCCATTGATCAAGAATGCTTTCAACATAGAGTGAATATACCAGTAGTAGTTAATTGTTATGATTTGGATATGAGTTATCTCCCCCAAACACCTGTGTTCATGCAGGAATATTCAGAGGTGAAATGATTGGATTGAGAGCTATGGCCTAATCAGTCTACTCTAGTTTGAATGGATTAACTGGAGGGTACTTGTAGGCAGGTGGGGCATAACTGGAGGAGATAGGTCACTGGGGGCTTGTCCTGAAAGTTCATCTTCCCCGCAGCCTCTTCCCCTTCCCCTTGCCCTCTCTGCTTCCTAGCTACCTTGAGCAGAGTAGCACTTCTCCACCAGATCCTTTCAGCCTTTCCACCATGATGTTCTGTCTCACCTTGGGCCCTGAGCAATGGACTCAGCCAATAGACTAAACCTCTGAAACTAAGTTAAAATAAACTTTTCCTCCTTTAAGTTGTTGTTGTGTATTTTGGTCACTACAATAAAAAGATGACTAATACAGCGATACTTGAGAATATAATAAAACCTCAATCATTCAGATTCTACTATACTCAAAAGTAATGATAATGTGGCTATTGACCTTTTGTGTTAATTATAAAGAAATACTTTATGAAGAAAATTATTAATAAATAATTTCAGAGGGATGTTAGAGTATATATTAGGTTTTTCAGTAAATCTGTTAACTGTATCCATTCATTCTCAACTGTTACTTATTTGTATTCATTCATGATTACAGATGGTTGAGCACTTTCGTTTACATGGGCTGTTTGAGTTGCAAAGAACAGAGATGTTCATTATTAACCTTAATAAAAAAGGAATTTTCTGGAATGAGTTGAGAAGCTATCGGACTCCAAGTCTGGTGCCCATACTTTTGAGAAGGCTTTTTGTTACTTAGTTCAAATTAGAGAAGGAAAGGAGGCCTTTTGGTACAATAAGATGTAAAAACTATATGGGAAGGAGAGTCTCCTTCTGCCTAATGTCCTCTCTTTCTTTAGATATCTCATCCTGAGTCCAAGTGCCTTAACAGGCTTCCTCCTCTCCATTCTCAGGAATGCAAACATTTCCACTCCAGCAATGGAAATGGAGCACAGAGGGCAAACAGAACATAGGACTTAGAAAGTGTCTGCTTCATGGAACAGATGAGCAGATGAGCGGTTGAAAAGATAAAGGCTGTAGAAAGGTTCCAGAAGAGAATTTTTCTACCTTGCTTAGTGAGTGGCCATTGAATACCCCCAAAAGGTAGAAATAGGGTCCCATGTTGTAGGTATTCTAGGAAGACGCAGGACTCACATGTTTCTACCTTGCCAACTCTGGGTGTTTGATGCTGGAGTGAGAAATCAGTTGTATAGATTTGGGGGGTTTCATATGTGTCTCTCTGACCTTTTTCTTTTCTGCACCATATAGGGACATAATTGGAGGACAAGCACAGTGGGAGGGGATGTATTTCCTCTCTCATTTTTCTCAGTTTATGCATTTTCTCTCAGTTTATGCATTTTCTCTCAGTTTAGCTGCCCAACTTCGAATAGTGAGGTATGAAAACAGTCATTAGCTTACAGTGAGTTCATTTTTTCCCCCTGACTATTCTTCCCTGGCACTGTGTCTGAGTTAAGGGGCACTATCTTGACATTAATTTGGGGAATTAACCATTTTTGTATGACTTTTCCTACTCGCTCTCTCATCTATGTAATTTCTCTAAGTTATAGATCCCGAATACTTAAAATCTCTCACAACAGCTTGGTATAACCACTGTAACTCTTGATTCTTGATTCTACTTCATAGTTCCTCTGCCTTCTTTCAACTTCAGTTCCTATGGCTCATTTCTGATCTCTACAAGAGAGAATAAGGCCAGTCCAGCTCAGGCTTTTGCCTTAGACCTCCTCTTCTGTGCCTTACCAGGTGTTTTTTTTTTTTTTCTTTTCCAGGATGTTTTAGGAATTGAACCCAGGGTCTCAAGTGTGACTACCATTTAGATTGCTTGTCCTTGGTTAGCTAGCTTACCCAGCTGCAGTTGTGTCTTAGAGGCTACTGTGACTTACAATTGGCCATCTAAAGACCAAGGGGGAGGGTTAGCCACTACAAGCACCCCATCTTGGAAGCCCTGTGATTTCCAAATCTAGTAATTACCTATTATGAGATGGAAAATAATTATGTTTAACTTTTGTGTAAATATGTATAAATGAATGTTGTAGGTATTCACTTCATTTAAAGTAAAAAAAAAAAAATAGTAATTTGATCATTCAAATTCACTCATTCAACCATTTTACAAATTCTCCGGTAAGTGCCAAATGGTGAGGCTTTTATATCTTTAAGAACTTAATTACTGAGGCAGGAGGATTGTGAGTTCAAAGGCAGCCTCAGCAACTTAGTGAGGCCCTAAGCAACTCAGTGAGACACTGTCTTAAATAAAATACAAAAAAAGGGCTGGGGATGTGGCTCAGTGTTTAAGCACCCCTGGATTCAATACCTGGTACTGGGAAAAAAAAGGAGCTTAATTATTTTAATCAACCATATTGTTTAATATTGTAGAAGAAAAGTGATTGTCTTTGTTCCTATATAAGGGTTCACTTTTATTTTCTTTTTCTCCTTACGTAAGGAAGTTCTTTTAAGGGTAGAAATGTGTCATAAACTAAATTATGTTCCCACCAACCCCAATTTTATGTGTTGAAGCCCTAAGCTCCATATGTGATTATATTTGGAGATAGGGTCTTTAGGAAAGTAATAAAGATTAAATGAGGTCATAAGGGTGGTGTCCTACTCTTGGGGACTAGGGCCTTATAAGAAAAAGAAGATATCCCTGTGCTTTCTTTTCCCTGCATGAATAGAGAAGAAGCCATGTAAAGACACTCACAATTAGTGAGAAGTTTGCTCTCTACAAATCAGGAAAAGAGGCTTGCTAGGGCCTGAATATTTGCATTCATCTCCCAAAAATTAGTATGTTAAACCCTAATCGCAAAGCAATAGTATTAAGAGGTGGAATATGTAAGCAGTGAATAGGTCATGAGGGATCTATAAGTGCCCTTATAAAAAAGGCTGGAGGGGTGTCATTTGCCCCTTCTGCCATGTGAGGACACGTGGAAGCCACCATCTATGAAACAGAAATCTGTAACTCTCAACAGCTACTGAATCAGGTGGTACCTTGATCTTGGGCTTCCCAACTTCCAGAACTGAGCAATAAATTCCTATTGTTTATAAAGTACCCAATCTAAGTCACAGTAGCCCAATGGAACTAACACAAAATCTTACCAGAAATCAGCTTTGATGGCATCTTGATCTTGAACATCTAGTCTTCAGAACTGTGAGACAATAAATTCCTATTGTCTAAGCCGCCTAGCCTACGTATATTGTTATGGTAGCCCTGGGAAAAGCAAAGGTTGATAGAATCAGTCCTAATTATTTCTCACTCTGAATTCAGTTTAATTTTCTTCCCAGCACCATCTATAATGAGCTTTTTAGATAACATTTATTTGCATGTTTGTTACCAGTCCCCTTTCCTCTTTTATGATGTAAACTCCTCAAGCAGAGGAATTGCTTATCTTACTCACTGAGGTACCCCTAGCTACAATTAGACAAAATATATAGTCACTGAGTGAATACATTAGTGCTAGTGTTATGGTTTAGATGTGAGGTGTCCCCCAAAAGCTCATGTGTGAGACAATGTAAGAAGGTTTAAAGGTGAAATGATTGGGTATGAGAACCTTAACCCAATCAGTGAATGAATCCCTTGATGGGACTAATTGAGTGGTAACTTTAGGCAGGTAGAATGGACTGGAGGACGTGGGTGCCTGGGGGCATGTCTTTGGGGTTCATTGTCCTTGTTTAGTCTCTCTCTGTTTCCTCATGTGATATCTTGAGTTGCTTTCCTCCACCACACTCTTCTACCATGATGTTCAGCCTCACATCAAGCTCTGAGGAATGGAGTTGACCATCTTGGACTGAGACCCTGAAACTGCGAGCCTCCAAATAAATTTTTCCTCCTATAATTTTCTTGTCAGTTCTTTTAGTCATTGCAGCAAAAAAAAAAAAAAAAAAAAAAAAAAAAGCTGACCAAAAGAGATGGGATTATATTGGTATGACTTTATACATAAGAGCATGGGCAATTTCCTCCAAATATTAATGTTGGACCCAGAGAAGCAACCACTTGCTTCTTCTCATGATACTTTCTACATTTGGTCCTTGCAAAACCAAATTTAATCTTTGCTTCAAAGTCTGCTTTTTCACCTTCTCCTTTGTCAGCCCTTTTTCTTTCAAGCATTGAAAAAGTTGGATCTTCAAGTATCAGTTCCTTCCTACATCTCTTCTTCAAGGATGCAATATTGACTAGTGATTAAGAGTACAGATTCTGGACCCACCCTCAGCAACTTAGCGAAGCCCTAAGCAACTTAGTGAGACCCTTTCTCAATGGAAAAATAAAAATGGCTGGAGATGTGGCTCTGTGGTTAAGCACCTCTGGGTTCAATCCTGAGTGTAAAACAAAACTAAACAAAACACAAAAACCAGTACAGATTCTGGAACTAGATTGCCTGGGTTCAAATTCTGACTCTACTAATTAAATAACCATGAGGTTGGGCAAGTAAAATAACCTCTCTGTGCCTCAGTATTCTTATCTGTGAAATTAGTTGTAGGTACTGCAAAGCCTTATTGATTATTGTAAGATTTAAATAAGTAATATTTGTAAAGCACCTAGAAGGGTATCTGGCATGGAGAACACACTTGACAAGTATTAGGTATAATTTTTTAACATTCACATCATTTATTCATCTACAGTTTCTCTGGGCTATTTTATCCAATCCACCAGCCCTGAATCACCACTGAACTCTGGTCTTATGTAACCAATTTATATAACCAACTATTCTAATATGACCTCCAAGATTCTTGTCCCATGGTATACATGCCCTCTACTGTCTCCTCCCCTTAATTATGGGTGGAACTTGTGAATATCATGTAATATCACTCCTGCAGTTATTAATCAGTTGACTTTGAGATAACCCAAAGGAGATTATCTTGAGTACACCTGACAATCTAGTAAGCATTTAAAAGAAGGTAAAACACCAGAGATATGTGCTTCTGCTGTCCTAGAAGAAAAGAAACAGCTCTGGTGCAGATTGTCTATGGGAATCACATGGCAAGGAGTTGTGAACATCCTCTCAGAGCCAAAAGCAATCCCTGTATGACAG
Source organism: Tamias sibiricus (assembly GCA_025594165.1). Taxonomy (NCBI): domain Eukaryota; kingdom Metazoa; phylum Chordata; class Mammalia; order Rodentia; family Sciuridae; genus Tamias; species Tamias sibiricus. The sequence goes on from CM046657.1 coordinate 166,509,948, forward strand.
CCAGCAGGAAAATGGGGACCCCAGTCACACAGCTGCAAGGAAATGAATTCTGCCAGCAGCTAGTGAGTCTGGAAGAGGATCCCAAGCCTAAGATAAAAATCACATCCCTGGCTGATCCCTTGACTTCTGCCTGGTGACACCCTAAGCAAATGACCCAGCATCCCATCCCTGGAACTCCAACTTACAGAATCTGTGAGATAATAAGCAGGTGCTATTTCAAACTGTTGTGTTTGTGGGAATTTGTTACACAGCAATAGGAAACACATACGCCAGCTGCCAAGTTTACTTCTCCACATCAGCGTCTAAGATAGTAATCTCACACTTTACACATCCAAAAAGGACTCTTAATCTTTGTCTGCTAACCTGTATTTTCCTTTTTTCCTCTTAGACCTAAGAACTAGAATTATTTTTGGTATGTCTCCTTCCCTTAGGCCCTACAGACAATTCATCTGCAAATCTTATAGGCTCTGTCACCAAAATATACCCTGCATCTAGTCACTTGGCCACACCTCCTCTGCTGCTACCTGGCTCAAGCCATCTCCATCTGGTGGTTGGACCCCTAAGTAGACTTCTAATTGTTCTCTCTGTTCCATGAAGGTGACCCTTCTTCCTGTAATTACAGTGAACATTTTAATGGAAATCAGGCCATACCACTTTTCTTAGGATTCACAATGACTTCTCACAGCACTCAGTGAAATCTAGATTGCTTACTATGACCATGACCTCTAGGCCCAGATAACTTGTTCCCTGTGTCTTACTCCCTCTGCACTACTGTAATAGAATACCAGACATGGTGATTTATAAATCATGGAAGTGTATTTCTCACCATTATGGAGGTTAGGAAGTCCATGATCAAGATAACAGCAAGTCTGGGATCTGGGGTCTAGTGAGGGCCCTGATATCTGCTTCATATTTGAGAGGGGAGGAAAGCTCTTTCAAATATGACAGAGGAGCAGAAGAGCTGAATGTGTGTGTGTGTGTGTGTGTGTGTGTGTGTGTGTGTGTAAGAGAGAGAGAGAGAGAGAGAGAGAAGAGAGAGAGAGAATGAAGATGATGAGGTCAAATGAAGATAATGAAGTCAAATTCACCCTTTTTAAGAACTGTCCCCTTGATAATGGCAGAGCCTTTGATGATGTAATCACCTCTTACAGTACTACCTCTTCATACTGGTACCAAGCAAAGTTGAATTCCAGGGTGTTTGTACTTGTTTTTCCTTTGTCTGGAACATTCCATCTCATATCTTCCATGATTTCTCTCCTAACTTTGTGAACGTTTCTTCAAGTGTTACCTCCACTAGCCCACTTCCCTGTTTGCCTTTTGGAAAACAAACAAATAAAAACAAAACAAAACAAAGCAATATCAACCTCCTTCCAGCACTGCCCATTTGTCTCCATTTTTTAAAAAATATTTTTTTTATCTGTCAATGCATCTTTCTTTTACTTATTTATATGTGGTGCTGAGAATTGAACCCAGTGCCTCACACATGCTAGGCAAGTGCTCTACCACTGAGCTACAACCCCAGCCCTCCACTGCTTTTTTGTACTCCTGGTATTGTTGGTGTTGTAAGTGCACATGCATGCTAGCGAGCTCTCCCCACCTCCCTGCGTTATTTGTTTGTTGCCTATCTCCAGTGTTGAAATGTAAGTTCCATCAGGGAAAGGACTTCAAGTTGATCGTCACTCAGTCCTCAGGCCTTAGACCAGTCTCTGACATAAGTAAGCAGGCACTAAAATAGTCTGTATTGAATTAAGAGCATAGAGAAATATTTGATAAGTTTACATTAGAAGCAGAATTGTGACCTCTGTCTATTCAAAAAAGTCCTAAACCGGATACTAGTTTAAGGCAGGAATTAAGAGATCATGCTGTATTGAATTGGGAAATGTTTGTGCTATCAAATTACGTGATGTTTAGAGAAGTTTAATGCTATTGAAACAATACTAATGGTATCGCTGATGCAATTTTTGCTGACGTAAGGTTATGGGGGTTGAGCTCCAAGACATAATGTTGTTCTCATGATGTCTTTTTTTTTTTTTTCCTTCTTTTGGCTGGGAGAGGTGATTTCAGTAATCTAAATGCTGAAATGTAAATTCTAGCCCTGATCAAGATAGACATGAAAATGGAGCTGTGATGAGTCCATGTCCTCGGTCAAGTACAGTCTCACTAATCAGTAGTAAACAGAACTAGAAAATTTCCAAAGTCTATGTGACATGGGGAGTAGAGTTGTTTAGAGTTCATCTCATATTTTAGATATCTGGATGGAGCACAAGTTCAAAATTTCAGCACAACAACTAGATGCCATTGCAATGAAGTTTGATACGTTGGAAAGTTTTCCAGGGTATACACAGGACTTAAGTGATCCAAGATGTATCCGTTTTTTAAGACCAAATTTCAGGTTTACGGCGACGACAAGTTCATATGTAGAGATATCTCCATCCATTCCCCTTCCTCCTTCTCAAAATGGAGATCATCTTTAAAAACACTGAGTAAGTGGACTCTACCAGGTCAATAGTGAGTTAGCCCCCTGCACTATAAAACATGACCCATTGATGATGGAGAAAGCCTGAGGCATTCTCTTTTTCCATGTGGCATCTTAGGTTTTTACTTTTTCAAAACCATGTCAGCTGAAGTAGTGAACGTATTTCTTTTTCCTTAATATGTCATCTCCTTACCAACTTGAGAGTGTTTTTGCAGAGCTGGGGATGGAACCCAAGCATACCAACAAGCACTCTACTGCTGAACTACACCCCCAGCCCACCTGAGACTTTTTAAACAATGTAAATACCACTTAATTTCTGAAAGAAATGCTTATTCTAGTTTAGAATGGTGTAATCAAGAAAATCAAGTTCAACTTCTTTCTAAATTTTCCTCAGAGAAAAGGAAACATAATGTAGTAATTTTTCAAACTTTTAGATATGAAAATATTTACTGTTTACTCAAAAGGGCCTAGAAAATATTTACTGTTTACTCAAAAGGGCCTATTTTGAACTCTAGTCAAGTATGGAAGTATGCTGTGAATCAAAAATCTGATCTGATAAAATGACACATAAATATTTGAACAGGAATTTTGGTCCTAATGCCCAGGGGATGGCTGTAAATCTGCCTGAAATACAAAGCTCTCTTTCGTTCGAAAACTTCAGAGAGCCAACTATTTGGGTATTAAAGACTCCTGCCCAGATTACTGTTAATGCTAATCCTGAAGGAATTACTGAATAACTATGATTTTTATTCCTTTTAGAATGTCATAGCTGTATGACTATTACATTGCATGTCTCTATTCTGGCTGAATTCTGGTGCCTGTATTGTACACGTGGATAGAAATCATGCTCTGTTTCTCATGAAGGTGAGTTTAGTTCTGGTTGATTGAAAGTTATAAAAAATATTTATTTTAGTGGATGTCAATGTTGTACCTGTAACTTAAAAATAGTTCCTGGATTTTATTTAGACAGTCACAGAATAATATTTTTTTATTGTTTTTTAGTTGTAGATGAGCATAATACCTTTATTTTATTTATTTATTTTTATGTGGCGCTGAGGATTGAACCCAGTGCCTCATAGATGCTAGGTAAGTGCTCTACCACAGAGTTACAACTGCAACCCAGAATAATATTTTTAAGATAAAAAAAATTTACATCAACCAAAAATGATTCAGTTGAAATAATGAAAGCTTTAGTTAACAAAGTGGTTAAAAGACTGCAAGTATCTATGAACATTCTAGCTTGCTCTCATACCACAAAACTGCAATTACTCTTGGAGAGATTAAAGCAATATAGACTTTCAGGAACTAACAGGCTATAATGAAATGTTCACAAACAGAACAACAGGAGATTACCAGTGAGCCTCCCATCACTGGTTACCACACATTTTGCAGATGAATAAAGAGCTAGTCTTCATTTTCCCTTCCTATTTGTAATAAGATATGCCTTGTGCCTTATTTTTGCTGCAGGTTACCATGTAGGCTAATGATCACACTAAATATGTTCACATATGATGAGATACAGCAGTAGTAATCCACAGTGTTCAAATGGAATTCACTGGATTCAAATGCCTTAGAACCTCTGTGTGTCACTGATATTTTCTCATTAATCTTCACACTCCTGTAAGAGGGTGGAGGCTATGATTCCCATTTGACTTCTAAAGACCCAGATACAAGTAAATAGCTGAAGGTTTTTAAAATGTCACATAAAAAGTTCAAGTAGGAACAAAGTAACAGAATCCAGGTCCATAGACTCTTTGAATATTGCTAGGTCCACGATGGGACAATTCATGGAACTTCACATTTAAAAGAAAATATCTAAATCCAAGTGAAACAGAACAGGCACCCAGGGCTTTTGTTGCCATCTTTTATGAGACATAACTTCTTCTCACCCTATTTATCACAGGGGTCCTGGATGGCTTCCTTATGGAATTTTCCTTTAAATTATGCAAAAATGATCAATTTTCAAATTAAAATTTGCATAGCTGGGCAAGTTAGCGGGCAATTTTGATTGCCGAACTGCCAACTGTACTCTTGATACAGGCCCTCATCCTCATACTCGGTGACCACTTCCACTGTCTTCAACACAGAACACTAGCAGCTTCTCTAGTAGCTCCTTTTTTAGCATTTTTGAGCTTATGACCCATTTGCTCTATCATAAAAGGCTAAGTCTCAACTAACAGAGTTGGTTATCAGGGCTTTCTACTAATTCTTCTCCTCCCCAGTCACTGTCATGAATTTATTCTTTCTTTCAGTGACTGCCCAGGCTTATCAGGCTTTGTGTCAGCTCACTGTTACTCACAGTCCTGGAAAACCTCTTCTTTTATCCCTCAAGGAATCCAAACTTTAGTAAAGGGTCACACACACTTAAACAAGTGAAATAATGCTTTGAGAGGTGTAATAAGAAGGTGTGTCTGTGTAGTAGAGGATAAAAAACAAATGAACTAGAGAACTCTTTGAAAGAAATTTATAACTTTGAAGGACAAAAGGATTTGGAAAAAAGATTTAGCTATCTTGCTCTTCATCACAGGCTTTTTATCATGAAAACAAAGCTAAAATATTTGGAAGTAACAATCCTAGAATATAGTAATAGATTGAAATATTATGTAGTTTGAAGTGTATTGCTCCTAACCACTTTACCGGGTCCTATGTAGAAAGTATTAAAAACCTGGTATTTTATTTGACTAGTACAATTTTTAAAAATTCCTTCCAGGTGGATATTGATTCTCCACTTTGCCATAGTGCCACTTTGTTACTATCTTATACATGATCTATCTGTCTGTTTTATCTGCCTGGCCCTTGAGGCTATCAGTATTTGTCATCTGTGTTTTATAGATGTCACTGAAGCAGAAAAACTATCCACTGGACCAGGTATTTGACTGTCAGGGATTTTTAAAATATTTTCAACTGAAAAATCAGTAGGAACCAGCAATAAATTCATAAAGGATCTCTTAATCCATCCTTGCATTTTTCAATCCTTCCTAGATAGAGGGAGAGAACTTTCCCAGTACCTGTAGAAGTCTGCCTTTAATCCTTGAATGGGAGAAAGGAATGTGAGGCCTTACAGTTTGGTGTATGAAAGGACTAGGAAATGCAAGCTATCAGGAGTGACATGTAATGGGAATCTTGCCAAGTAATAAAACATTTGCCTTTCAAGCCAGGCACTGGGCCCAAACCACTAGCTGAAACCTTTCATGGTTCAGATCCTCTTCATTTGCTCTCTAACTCTCCATCTTACTAGTCAACTCTGATGTTTTCCAAATATCTAGCAACTGGAATGTAATTCCCCAAAGTGAGGGATTTCCTCTGGGCAGCCACCCTGATCTTGGAAGGAAATAAGATTTCAGATTCCACACCCTCTTCCTGGAAAATCCATTTCAGATTCCTTTCTGATAGCCTAGGGGAATGCAAATGACACAAGGGAAGACCTAAACTTCCCTGTCATCAGTGGAATCCAAAACAGTGGACCCTATTCTCTTTTGGGAGAATTCATGTTGGATTGAAATATTTTGATAAGTATAGAAGAATCTATGACCTACATTGATCACATAACCCATTTTTTCCCCCCCCTAGATTGTTTATCCCTTTTGTTTTGAAAACATTCAAACAGAGAAGGAAGATGCTTAGAAGTTGTTAACATACACACACACACACACACACACACACACACACAGATTGGAATTTTTAGGTGTTAAATAGGACCTGGGAATAAGCACTTTTCATAGCAGGACAGGTGATTCTGATGTAGATGATCTAAGGACAATTCAGAATTCTCACCTCAACTATTGGTTCCAATATTTTCCCAAATCCCCACACTCTGATGGGAAGGACTTCACTAGAACACAGAAGAGAATCCAATGTCATTGATAATCAAATCATCCAATGGATATTCAAGTTAAGATCACAGTTGAGATCAAATTAGGATTTGTCTTTGAGTGCTAAAGTTTCAAAGGCAAAAAAACTCACAAGAGAAAAAACAGTTTATTGAAATGTGACTAAATTCAGGATTTCTTCAACCTAAGAAAATAATTGGAAATGTGAGCTTATTTGTTATAAAATCAGAAGAACAACAATGGCAAGAAATACTGCCTGTAATGAAATTGGGGAATATGGTGATTGAGTGAAATCATTAATATATAGTTGCCAAATTGGAAAGGTCAATAAGGACTGGAGTTTTGGATATAGATGATGTTAATATGGTATGGGTTATAATTAATAAGCATTTCTTTGGAACTTTTGCTCAGTTTGTGTATTGATTTCATTTAAGATGTTAAGGACTGAGATGAAATGGAAAACTGACTCCTGTTAAAATGAAATATATGTGGAAACATTTAAGAAAGTGCAAATATTGCATAAATGAGCAAATTCTTGAAATAATTCACAACTTTTACCCCTTCATAAGGTACTCCTGTAAACCTCATACCTTATTTTCTCAAGTCTACAATTCACTTCAGATGATTGTTAGTAAGGAGCTTTATAATCTCTGATAAGACTTTCAGACTTTGAAAAGATTCCAAATGTGAAAAGCTTCCATCAATGACTAAAGTAATATGCTCTGTTTGCACAGCCAACACCATAATTTGCACATGTAGTTGATAAATACATTCATGTGCTCTAAGTAGCAGTATCTGAAGCACAAGGATTTCTGGAGGCTCTGTTTGCTTGGTATATTTGCTCACAAATTGCTTTTTTTTGCCACTTCTGAAGGAGAATGGCATTAGGCACATATCACTTTTATTCCCAAAATGAAGCTTTAACATATTATAGTTAAATAAATGAAGATTGGTAGGTTAATTCTACTTGCCTTCCTTATGTTTTAAATTTATTTCATATAATGGCACATAATAAAAAAGTAAAAGCTTAAATCTAGGCTATATTTTTCTTTTTTTTTTTTTTATCCCCAGCATGAAGACATTTAAAGATGTGTATTTATCAAATTTCTGTGGTTTTATTTTCCAATTAATATGCTTTCTTGTAAAGGAAAAGATTATAGCCAGTCTTCTAAAGTTTAATGACTTTATGAGCCCCTGTGCTTTTCCTTTCTTTATTTTTTCCCCTTTCCTTTCTCCTGTCCTCCCTTCCCTCAGTGGATATGAGTCAGAATCTATTGTGTACCAGGCACTGTTCTGAGCTCTGGAATCTGAGGGCGAGAAGATGCAATTCTTGCTGTCATGGAGCTTACCTCCTAGTCAGGGCACAGGAAGCAAACAATTACATCATTGTATATGACAGCCACTGTATTATGGGTAGCCTGAGAGGGGAAGTACAAGTTCAGTGGGAATTTACCTGGGAAGATGCTTAACCTCCTCTTGTGGGGGAAGAAATGAGAATTCCTGAAGAATCTCCATTAGACTGCTACTGATTTATGGGCATTTCCATCTTTCAAGTCCAAATTGCTGTTATTAGAAATATTCAATTTTCTGATGTTCCCTAGACTTTCTTTAAATCATTTTCACTTATTTTCAATCACCATCCTGTTGGCCAAAGTTTACCTATTTACCTTAAAGAGCTATTATTTTAGGCTATTGAGATTTGGAGATTTATCTGTCAATAGCTGTTAGTATTACCCATCCCTAATCCTTAGCTGATTCAGGCCAGCTGTGGGATCCTACTACCAAGAGCAGAGCCTGGTAGAAATGCCAGCTGAGGCTAGGAAGAGACCCTTCTCCTCTCTCCATCACCTGGACCTTAATCCAGGTAACAATTTGCAATTCCCGTTGGCACATTTCTCCCAGCTTCAATTCTGAATTTCCCCATTTTCCCCTTCATATCTTGTCTTTTCTTTGAAAGTTTAAATGTGCAATTTATAGGAGAAAATACCTGGGGGGTAGGCATGGGAGGAATGGAGGAACTTTGGATAGGGCAAAGGGAAGGGAGGGGAAAGGGAGGGGATATGGGGGTAGGAAAGATGGTGGAATGAGATGGACATCATTACCCTAGGTACACGTATGATGACATGAATGGTGTGGCTCTACTTTGTGCATAACCAGAGAAATGAAAAATTGTGCTCCATTTGTGTACTATGAATCGAAATATATTCTGCTGTCATGTATAACTAATTAGAACAAATAAATAAATTAGTTAAAAAAAGGGAAAATACCTGTTCTGGAAATTTTGCTTGCAAGTGGTATATACTAATGAATGATAATCATAGTTTCCTTTCTCAATTGTTTAACTGTATCGTATTTTGCTAAAAACTATTATATGTATTAATAAACTTCAGCACAGAGGTGATAAAATCTGTGAGACAAGACAAAAAGACAACTCTGAAGCTTTTCTGAATTCTGTCAAGGTTCATAATGTCTTGTGGACGTAGCTAGTATGATTTTCCCCTCACTGTGGCCACTGTAATTTATCAGGTTTCATGACTCTTTGAAAATTAAGAGCCAAATTTGTAGCTGTAGTTCTTTATGGGATGTGCATTTGTATTAAATTCATCCCTGGTTCAGATTTAAGGTCATATCCTTCTTCTTCTTCTCATCCAACTGTTTTTCTTTTTCCAAAATAGAATATCTTTATTGCTTTATGTAATTAAAAAGTCAATGCATGTTCTAAGTAACAACATTTAAAATATCAAAAAGCAAAGAACTTGAAGTGTCCCAATATTCCCACACTTGACCCCTACTACCAGAGAATGTTAATATTCTCACCTACTTCCTAATAAATATCTTTATGCATATTTTTAAATGTATTTTTAATAGCTGCCTTGAATTCTTCTGGAATATATCAGTGTATCACTGAATAATGAATAAATGTGTTTTTAATAGCACTTCACAATTTACAAAGCATCTTTCATGTTTTAGTTTTTAATCTTATAAATAAAGACCAACATTATCTTCTAAAAGATGACCGTATTTATCATTGCCAAAATTTTTGTTGTATTTCATTTTCTTGCCAGTATTTTTTTAAGTTAAGCTCCAAACACTACATTCACATTCTTCTCTGTGGATGTGAGATCATCTGTAGCTGTGTCTTTGAATGGGAGGAACACATACAAGGATACATAAAACAATAGAATAGGTAAAAATAGATTAGTCATTAATTGGAGCTCAAAAGTAACATATGCTTTCATATTATGCCTCAGATCACAATTCATTTTAATTCTAATTCTTTGAGAAATTATTTCAAGCTTTTCATGTGAAGAAACCAAATAAACAAACCCAGTGTTCTCATGTCTTCATTCTCATTGTATAATTTTCAGTACAACGTAGTAACTCAGTGTTGAAGTTCTGACTTTTCTAGTGAAACCATATCCAGGAGTTGGGGTTGTAACTTAGTGGTAGAGCGCTTGCCTACCACATATGAGGCACTGAGTTTGATCCTCAGCACCACATAAAAATAAATAAAATAAAGGTATTGAGTTCATCTACAACTAAAAAAAATCAATAAAAGTAATCCACATATAGAAGATGATATTTCAAAATAAATGAATTGCAGTATAATATGTGCCACTGCTTTCTATAGATACCTCTAGAGAAACTGAGGCTTATGACTTAGTTCCTTTTTTCGGGTGCTGATTGCAAATAACAAGCAAAAGGTGATTATGATAAACAGGAATTCTCACTATCCAGTCATAAATGACAGCTGATTAGTGGAGCATTGCTTAGAGTATAGTTATTTGCTTTCATTGTATTTGCTAAGGTGGTTTTTATAAGCCATGGAAATCCAGGTCTCAGAGTTATTCTCAGTGTTTAGAGACACTGTCAGGGAACTTCAGGTGCTGAGCTTAGAGTAAGTACCACACTTCATCCACCAGCTTCCTAGGATGCTTGGGAGCACAGAGAGCATAAATTGTTACTGTATGAGATACTATAATGAAGCAAAATATACCAAAATACAAAAGCACTAAATTTCAAAATGGCACTATCTTCTGTGAGATTTATCAACTTAGCATTAGTGTTTTCTATATAATATATACATATATATAACATATAATATTTTAGATTTTATCTTAGAATCTACAACATTACTTCTTTAGGGAAGTAAGGACTCTGATCATCAAAATATTCCTACATCACCTTTAGGAAGCCGGGCATAAATACAAAATTAGTGTTTCATTCTCTCGAGAGCTCATCAATGTGGTTTGCATTAGAACAAATGTTCAGTGTCATTTATCAAACATTTATTTAGTGCACATTATGTGGTAGGTACTGATACAAAAATGACCACAAAAGGATCCTGTGCTCTCTAAGGGCTTATACAATAATAGAGCACAAGTATTTTGAAGATATACATTTCTTTCATAAATGTATTTTGTGAAAATTATGTGTTTTGAAAGAACAGGAATCATACTTTTTACTTCTAAAATAATTTTTCAGAATAGCTAACAGACAACAGAAACTGAATATTGTTGTTGACAAACTGAATTAAGAAAAAATTGTAGCTAAGTGCAGATAAAAGTTTCTGAGGTCTTTCGACCTCAGAACAGAATTAATGTCTATTCTAAATGTAATTTGAGTCCTTCATTATCTCTGTTGCCTTTTGCTAGATTATTTGCACAAACCCTTTAATGTGAGGAGAAAGCATGACAATTTTTCAAAAAGGTTATTATTATATAAGATTTTCTGTGATAAAACCCCACCCAACGGGCCTCACCCAGAGAAGCTTATATATGTTATTAGACTCAAGAATGTTAAGTGTGTTAGATTCGGTCCCTGCTGTGCAGCCATATGACGCGAACAGTGACTCTTAAATGAAGGCATAATATATGGTTTAACCTCTTAACAGTTTGTGATGTCATTTTTTATGTGGTAAGAAAAACAAATGCTGTCACATTTTATACTTGAGACTCCTGCAAGCCAACATGAAGAGATTAAGTATGCGCATTACTAACACACTATCATCCATGCAGTTAAATGGGTGCCAGGAAATCACAGTGAGCTCAAATACTTCTCAGGAACTCAGTGTTAGAGAATAGAAAGATAAGTCTGCTGATAAAGTCAGGAGACACTGTTTTCCCTTAGAAGGAAGCAAAGGTAGCTTAGAATACTTTGATCTGAATGTTAATTCATATAACTATGTGTATCTAATATTAGCTAATTTATATGCTTCCACTTTATAAATCCAGAAATACAGTAGCTAAGGCTAAAGAAAAATCTGTATGTTTGTATAAAAGACAGAATTAGAACAGAGATTAAATTGGGGCAGAAAGTAAGTAAAACTGCTGGTTTCCAGTGTTTACTTTCTTGAAATATGGTTTTGAGTCATATCTGTGAGATATAAACATCCTACTTTATGTTTCCTATCATTTTTTATTATGCACATAATTTAACAGTTTGTAATAGTTGAAGCCACATGTCTCTGTGGACTGGGATGTTGTTGAAACAGCTTCACTCAAGGGAGGAGACTTTTAACTATATAACTCAGGTATGTATATTTTCTTTGAACAAAGTATGTGACATTCAGCTTGTCAAAAATGAACATTTTGCTTCACTGGATAGCTTTGCTCTGTGTTTTGCTTGTCTACTGAGGCAAATAAAGGCTGACAAGAAGGGCATTTCCAGCTAGTTAAAGACCAAAAGGGGAATAAAGCAGGATTCGAGCCAGTTATCAGAAAATTCCTTTCTTACTGAACATCTTAAAATAGAAAACGATAATATAGAATGATATACTCACTAGAAATAATTTAATCTTAAGCAAGACTGTGGATCTCCTTCCTCCCTATGCTTCTAAGTATTTAGTAAAAAGGATAATGTGTATTGTGGTGAACTTTCTGAATATAAAAGTTATATTTTTCTTGTTTTCTCCTCACTGGGGACACTGACGCATTGATGAGGAACATAACTGGCTTTAGAATAATCTTCATCGTATTTTTTAGAAGGAAGTGTTGTTTTTATGTTTTATTATCTATTAAAGAGTTACATGTAAGACTATGGATTTTTACTGGGAGTTTGTACAACTTCCTATAAACTGAATCTTGTCGATATTTAAACACATTTGAGCCTCCCCCTATATAAAAAAACAAAGAAATTAACCTTCCTTCAATGGATATACTTCTCCTTCCCACCACAACCACATTTCTTGAGAGTTTTGATTTTACTCCCTGTTGCTCTCCTCTCTTCCTATTCAATCCTCAGTCCACCCCAGTCAGAATTTGACTGCCAACTCTCTACACAAACAGAACCTGCTCTGGCCCAGTGACCTTCATGCTGTCCCACCAAAGAACATTGTTCAGTCCTCCTCCTCTTTGTCATCACACAGTATGGGACATGGCTGAGCATGACTTCTTTCTCGAAACACTCGCTTCTCTTCTCTTGGCTGTGCAGGAACATGAGCTTTGAAGGCATCATCTTTCCCTCCTGATTCCCCTGCTCCAGGTAGCATTTGGTTTGTAGGAATTTGTTGAATATACTGTGCAAGGAAGGGAAAACTTGGAGAACACTTCTTTATGAGTTGAAGGCAAGAGAGGATTAGACCCAGAAAAAGAGAACACTTAGCAGAAGGGCAAGATGATAGAAAAACATAGAAGTAGAAAGTGTTTCCATTCAACTGATTTGGTTCTGAGTAGTTGGAGCTCTGAAAACGGGAAGGGTAAAGGAAGAGTTGGAGGTTTGGAAAAAGTGGAGAAGATTTGGGGAAAATGAGTGGGATGATGTGAGAGGGAGTGGATGTAGAAATACAGGACTGTTGGGCAGTGTTGGGCTCCCACTTGAGGGTGGTGAAGATGATGTTTGGGTGATGCTTACCTGTCCTGTTCTGTGGCTTTACCCTGCAATGCTTGCTCCTGTAGGGCAGGCACCAAAGCAGGTATCCAGGTTCATATTGAGTTGAGGCATGGAGACCAAAGGGTTAAAAGTGTAGGGTATTAAAAACAGTGTTATTGAAATGATGGGATCTAGAGAAAATACTGGGTAAAAAGAGACAAGAAAAAAAAAGTGAGGACTGGTGTATGTGTGTGTGTGTGTGGGGGGGGGTATCGGAACATAGAGAATAGTCAGTGAAGAAGAAGGACCACTGAGATCAACAGAGGGAGTGACAGCCAGCCTGAGCATCATGTATTGCCATGTTCCTATGAAACCATTCTTTCAAAGATCAGCTTGTGGTGGCCAAATCCCTTTCCTGCTGCAAGTCGCAGATGGTCTTGTGGTCCAGAGCAGAGGTTGTGGTAGAATAGGTACCAAGTTGAGTCAAGAGCCATCAGTGGTGGCTGTGGTCTTCTGATACCCCATTTGGATCCCAAGACCTGAGTAATGTGACATTTCTTAGTCTTTGTGTCACAGTGAGGTTATTAAACTGTTAAGTAAAGCATCTGCTTTAAGTAGCCTTCCTACGTTTTGTCAAGGGAACTTGATTTTCAGTGGATAATGAGAGTACTTCATTAGCATCCAGTCATTCATGTATATTGATTGCAAGGATTTAAAATACCTACAGATTGTGAAGCAAAAACTGAACAACCGACAAAATTGTGCTATTTGCTATTTGCTGTCTGATAAAAGGATCTGTTGGCCCACTGGTATGGAGATGCTCTGGGGACATGCTGTCTCTTCATATTATGTGAGCACAAACAATGCTTTCCTTCTCCTTTTGAACTTTCCCAACATCCTTCTCCACTAACCAGGTGCATCTCTAGCAATAGAAGTCTTTACCATCTTATGGACAGTTTATGGAAGCATCTTTTGGATGGTCTTCCTTCTTTTAGACTTTCCACCCTTTTTAAAATTCTATACTTAACTTCCCTATTAATTAAATTTTTGCTTTTTTTCTATGGCCTTATTATTTAAAGAATAGAAGCAGCTCTTTGTTCTTCCCTAACCACATTGAGATAGGAACAGATTCATCTGTTTCCTAAAAGAGACATTAGACACTTCATTAAATTTTTCTGGGTCTTAGTTTCTTCAACCATTTAAAAATAAAAGTGTGGCTATTAGATGAGACGATCAAATTCTTTGGGGTTTAGAGTATGTGGCTGGGTTAGAGCTCCCTCCCCAAACTGAAATCCTGTTGATGCACTCCCCTCCAGGGCCTGGTTCCAGTCCTAGTAGCTCCGTAGCCATTGAGTTTCAGTGTTCTTGTAGGTCAAGGTGGGATAATCTACATCTATTTTGAGTGTTGTTTAAAGATTTCATTCAGTTAATGTTACCTAGCACTGATGCCTGGTATACTAATTCCTTCTTTCTTCCAGCCTGGTGCTGGAGGTATCCCCCAACAGAACATGTTAGGCCCACCTCCCCACCAAGCACAGCCTTGCCCTTTTCTGCAGAACCTGGCTCAATCATCCTAACAAGACATTTGCAATCCTCCATAGAAATTCTTTTCTGTTTCTAGTTTCTGTGATCTTTGTTCTTTTGTGTGTGTGTGTGTGTGTGTGTGTGTGTGTGTTTGGTGTTTTGTTGTTGCTATTGTTCATTTAAAAAACTATTATTTAATAATATTTATTTAATTTTAATAACTTTTGCTTTCCTCTTCATCAATTGAAATTGAAATTCTGGCTTAAAACCCCTTAAAAAATCTCTAGAAGTTTTGACCTTTGAACTTTTTCTGAGATAGCACAAAAGAAGGCTGTTTTTCACTTATTTTTTATTTTTCCCCCACATGTTGGGAACTCAATAAATGTGTATAGTATGAGTAAACAAGTGAATATAATGGTCTGGGGTCATAGCTCAGTGGCAGAGTGCCTGCCTCACCCATGTGAGGCACTGGGTTTGATCCTCAGCACCACATAAAAATAAGTAAAATAAAGATATTGTGTCCATTTACAACTAAAAAAATAAAAACAAACAAACAAACAAACAAAAAAACAACCTAAGTGAATATACAGAAAAAAAGCCTCCTTTCCCATATAAAGTACAAAACCCCATGCTGGATATTCATTTCCTATATCTCTTCTACCCTGACTTTGTCTCTCATTCTGTGTCAGCAGTTTGTGTCTGGTCTGTTTACCCAATTAAAATGGGCAGAATCCAACTTGGTCTCAGTCGTTGGTGGGCTACAACTAAGTATAGCGCCTGTCCTGCAGTAGGTATCCGGTATCCAGGAGTATGTGCATTGAGTAAATGGTTGCTAGGGAGTATGATGGTAGCGTCTTAATTTCATGCTGGGCTCATCCCAAGGAGAGCACGTGGGAACTTCACAGAAGTGATTTCACGAGCGCGAGGCTGACTCTCCTTATCCTGCAAGTTTACTGAAGTGGGGCCAGCTCCCCGCCTCTTCTAGCTTTACTGCCAAAGTTGAAGAGGGGTGGAGTGGCTTGGAAGATGGTTGGAAGGAGGGTGGGGGATTTGCTTTCTTATAAAGATGCTTTGGGAGGCTGGCTCTGGAGTGCTAGGTTTTGAGGAAAAAATAAGCCTGGGTATGGCAACCGCAGCAGAGCACGATGTTTATTTTTCTGTTAAAGAGAAGGTTTGAAAGCCCCAAATGTAATAAAAGCGAGGTGCAAATCAGAGAAGGAGAGCCCTACCTCGACTCCTGTAGCCCCAGTATAGAAAGACAACCAGGGAAGTCAGTTTCATTGAACCCATTTCTCGGGCTCCCAGCTGTGCACCACTTTCTGTGTCCCTACCCAACTGTGGTGGATCTCCTTCGCTCTCTTTGGAAAGAGAGCATAGCTCTTTCCAAACCCAAGTTGCAAAATAAATCACCATCATCAAAGAATCCCTATGAGCGCCCTGGAGACGGATCCCCACGGACAAACACATTAAAACGTTCAGTTCCGTCCCATCATTTGAGGCTGTGAATTTCTTAATCAACCTCCCTAGCCTCTGGAGGGTCTTATGCTGCTCCCAGGACAGCAACAAGTCTGCAAAGCTTGAGCTCTTGGGAAAGCGCTCAGAGAATGACCTCGGGGATTCCTTCACTGGAAAATTCCAGCATCCTAGGAGAGTTTTTCCTTTTCCGAGGGCCAGCAAGGTGGCATTCCAAACTCAAGCAAAGGTGGGCAGCACGCGATCCTCCCTTTAAGAAGAATAAATAAATAGAAGCTAGAGCGCAGCTCTGCTCGGGTTTCCCAAAACGCGCGAGGCGGTTGCTGCCCGGGCGGCTGGGTGTCTGTGCTCCCCGCCTTTGCTGGGCTGACACCGGAGGGGAGGAGCAGGAGCCGGAGGGGGTGCCGAAGCGGGCGGGGTGGGGGGGGAGCGAACCATCCTGAGCCAAGACAAGCGGCACATTCACAAATAACGCCCCCACCCCCAGCGCACGCGCTCCCATTGAAAACTGCTGGGCTCCGCAGCCGCACCGCTGCTCGGAACACGCACAGCCAACCCCAGCGCAGCTCTGCCTAGCGCTGCTCCCGCCTGGAGCTTGGTCGCATACTGCAACCGCGGAGCTCCCGCAGTCCGCGCAGGAGGCGGCTTCAGCTTCCAGGGAGGGGTCTCTTCCAAGACTCCCTTTGGTCTCCGCTGGGGACCATGGCACGGCGGGAGGCGCCCAGAAGCCCGGGGTTCCTGGCCCGCCTCCTCGGTGGCACCTGGTGTCTGTTCTATGTCGCCGGACAGGTAGGGCAGCCTGCGTTTCTAGCGTCCTTCCTGGACACTTCTGGTCGTGCTCTTGTAGCGAGCGTTACAGCTTGGGGCGCGCTCTTTTCCGCGAAGGTCTGTTCCAAGTCTGCGCCGCCACCCGACCTGGGACAGGTGGAGGAAAGCTAAGGCGAGCCCCAGCGGCAAGTTTCAGGCTGGCGGGGTCGAACTCTGCTCTGAGTCCTGGGACCCTTCCCCGACTTCTTGCCCGTGCCCGCCTCGGTCTTGCTTCCAGTGTGTTGAGTCAGGACGAGAAGGCGGCGTCTGAATGGTAGAGCTGTCACCTCCCAGGAAGCCCCCGACCCCTCAACCTTTCTAGACAGTCTGAGGAGCCCCCTTTCTGGTTCCTGGGGGAGTCTCGGGGCGGCGCCTGTGAGACTCGGGTGCTGGGATACTCCTTCTCACTTCCGCTCATCAGCGGACTCAGTGAACTTCTGACACAGTCACCCTGGGGCCACCCGTGGCTGTATGTCAGGGCAGAGCTTTTGTAAGGTATGCGGACCGCAGACCGGGTGGGCTCTCCGGTACTTCCAGAGAGCACATGAGGCGGGCACAGGAGGGTTGGTCCCCACCACACCCACTTCAAGTCCTCCCGAGGTTTTTCTGCTGGGTCATACAGGGTATAGGAATCAGGGAGTTCTCAGTGGGTTACTTAGGTCCCCAGGCTGCTTAAAAGGGCCCTGAGAGAAAGTGTCTAGTTCACAATTCCTGGTATCACAATTCCTGGTATATTACTTCAAGAGTGGAGGGAGCCGCTTAGGGAAGGGGGCGGGGTCAAGAGTCAAGTCAAAGTCAAGATGCCTGTGGTATCTATCCTTGGCTTGTTATTCAGACTCAGGTAGCTTTTGCTGAAAACCTACTATTTAGGCAGTTTGTACATAATTTGGCCGACATAGATTTGCTTCTCATAGGGTTACTTGGGTTATTCTGGGAAAATGCTCAACTACTCTTGACCAGAATTATTGCCAGATAGCTTCCCTTTGTTTCCTTAGGGAGACTTGTCCAAACCGGGGCGGTGGGTTCCTTCCCTCACTTTTACTTAGTGTTTCGAAAATTGTCTTCGCTATTTCTCTATTCTATTTCTGTATTTTAATGGTCATTTTGATTGTTGAGGTGCACTTCTTGAGGCTCAGAGAGGATCTGGAGTGAATACTCAGAAGGACCCAGAGCCAACTAGGACCTGAGAGGCAAGCACTACCCTAATCAGCGACAGAAGTTTTCAGCAGGGAACACGTGCTTAGATAGGAAAAGTTTGTCTTAATTAACAGCAGGTTTTATTCCCACCATGCCTTGTTCCAGGCAGGCCTTCTCATTGAAGGCTGCACAGTAGGATTACCTAAAGGAGCTCTGGAACTCACTGTGCTAGGGTCATTGCCCCACCTGAATTACATTACCAGGGGAAAGGGGAGGCCCAGGCATCAAGATTCTAAAGTCCCACGAGATTTGCTTGTGCAGCTAGGTTGAAAACTGCTGTGCAAAAATGACAGCTCTTAAGGTGACTTTTTGGAGAATCATTCTCCAAAAGTAAACTAAAAGGAGAACAGAAAAGAGGCTCAGGAGTCTTGGCATGTAGTCTCCAGTTCTGGCTCTGCCCGTAACTAGCTGTGTCATTTTGGTCAAGGTCCTTAACCTTCCATTTCCTCATCCGTAAAATAAGGGTGTTGGCCTGTGTTCTCAAAGGTATTGCCAGCTCCAACAACTCCAGGCAGGTTGACTTCAAACCAAATGAAGACAACTTCAGTTTTATTTTTTTTTTTATATCCACAGGAGAAGCTCTACCTTATCCTTGAGATTCTGTTAACATGTCAACTGATGTTGGATCTAGCAAAAATGCCAAAGAGGGGTTTAATGCAGTTTCTTAGACTTTTGACATATATGCATGTATAATTTTAAATACTTTCCACTTTGCCTGTTCAAATCACTTCAACTCATTCCAGGTTTTGGCCTTCAAAACAAATTGATTTTCCTAACACTACACACCTGTCCTTTCTTGCACCAGGTCTCAACCATGTCTTATAGATGAGGATGATGAAAGCAGATTTGGGCCTTGTGTGTGGGTTGGCACTGGCTTATTATCTAATTCCAAATGGCTCTGTCTGTTCCACTCTTCAGGGCTGTTCTTCACATGTGAAGAGCCTGATTAAACTTGTCAGGGAAGGGTTAGGAAAGGGGGTTGGGGATAGCTTAAAAATGGTAGCTGGTTGGGTAAAATGTAAGATGGGACTAACCTGGTCAGGTATTTGTCAGAGCAACTGATCTTGCAACACTGTTTATTGTCTGATTTTTTTTAACCTTGGACATTATGTAATTATTGAATTACATAGATAAAAAAATGAGGATAGTTAATATCATATCAAGAAGAAATCACCCTATAACAAGTAGACAGTGCCAGATGATTTGAACATTATTTGGAATTTACATATTCTTTAAACTGTTTTTTAAATCAGAGCACTCAATCCATGTACATATTACCAGACTTCTCTTTTATGTATATTGGAGACATAGTAGAAGGATAGTCTGAGATCAAGATCTAC
The DNA here is from genome assembly GCA_025594165.1 of Tamias sibiricus. NCBI lineage: Eukaryota > Metazoa > Chordata > Mammalia > Rodentia > Sciuridae > Tamias > Tamias sibiricus. The sequence continues at coordinate 166,529,405 of CM046657.1, forward strand.
CAGTTAAAGTGAATTACAGCAATAGTTCAAAAGAAAAATTTTAATACAAATGAAAATTATTTGGAAATCCCAACATTTTTTTCTTCTTACTATATTTCTACTTTCAGGAGTTACTTCCCTTTCCTTCTAGTCTGTCTGAATTAGTCTCCTAACTTTCAGATTCTTTTCAGCTCACTCTTTAGGTTTATAAAACTGATTAATTTACTGATTAACTTTACTTCATAAGCTGAACCCAAATTCACCCCCTTAGCCAAATTTTTCCCACATGAGGGAGGATGTAACTAGTGTTTTTAAACAGTAGGTATTATCAACTACTTAATGATTCCTACAATCTAACTGTAACAATGAAGAAAGTCTATCAAGAGAGTGGGTTTCCACATCAGTGCAAATCTACTACTATTACTTAAAAATGTCACTTAGTGGCAATTTGTGTCTTTTTGGTAGTGTATCAATGATGCTTATTAAAATGTAAAGATTGAATATGTTTTCATTTCCAGTGGTGTTCTAAGTGCTAACCTTGCTAGGAGTTCAGTAGTGAAGTAAATAGTTCTAGAATGGCTGAAAAGAATCTGTGATTTTATGGATAGATTTTTCAACCAAGGAGCTTGAAGAGGACTTGCTTGTCTTTTATTAGCCTGTTTATATTTTGCTGTCATTTATCTTCATTTTTACCATACTAATAACTGCATGGTTAAAAAATACTATTAAGGGCTTAGAAAGAAACAATAACTTCTTGCCCGACTGTTTTTCTTAAGCTTAGACACCATGCTTAGAGGCAATCATTTTCATCTTTAGTGTCTTGAGGTATATCTGGCATACAGTAAACTACACATTTAAAATGTATAACTTGATAAGTTTTGACATATGCATATACCCATGACACCATTATTCCAGTTTCCTCATTACTTTTTTTTTTTGGTACCAGAGATTGAACTCAGAGGCACTCGATCACTGGGCCACATCTCCAGCCTTTTTTGTATTTTTATTAGAGACAGGGTCTCACTGAGTTGGAAGTGCCTCGAGATTGTGGAGGCTGGCTTTTAACTCATGATCCTCCTGCCTCAGCCTCCCAAGTGCTGGGATTACAGGCATGCACCACCACGCTCAGCTTCCTCATGACCTTTTGTGATGCCTCCCTTTCATCCATCTTTGAATCTAGTATCATTAGGAACATAATCATTGTTATTATAAATTAGTTTACATTTCTAGAATTCTTTGTAAATGGAATCAGTCCCCTCACCTCCTTTTTGGTTTGGATTTTTTCACTTAGTATAATTATCTTGTGACTATCTGTGCTGTATCGTATATCAATAATAGTTCATTGTTTTTTCCCCCCTGAGTTTAGACTGTATGGATTTCTCACAGTTTATTGTACACCAACTTTCACCTATCAATGTTCAGTGTGTTTCTTTCCAGTTTTGGCTATTACAAATAAAATTGCTATGAACAGTTGTGTACAAGTGTTTGTATGAATATGTGATTTTTATTTACATTATATAAATACCTAGGAGTTTAATGGCTGAATCATCTGGCAGGTGTGTACTTAACTTTTTAAGAAACTCAGTTTTAAAGGTTGTACTGTAGTCCCCCCAACCTGTGGTTTCACTTTCTGTGTTTTCTATTATCTGCTGTCAACTGTGGTCTGAAAATATTAAATGGAAAGTTCAAGAAATAATTTATAAGTTTTAAATGACATTATAATATGTCATAACTGTTCCATATAATTGTTTTGTTAATTTTTTACTCTGCTTTATCTAAAAATCAAACTTTCCCATAGATATGTATGAATAAGAAGAAAAAAACCTTGGTACTATCTGAGGTTTTAAGTATCCTCTGAGTGTCTCAGAGACTATTCCCTGAGGATAAAGGTAGACCACTCTACCATTTTACATTCTTACTAACAGCTCCTGAGAGTTACAATTCCTCTTATCTTTGCCAACACCTGGTGTGTGTGGTGCTTTATTTTAGCCATACCTGTAGTAGTAGTTTGTTCTGTTTTAATTTGCAATTCACTAAGTATCAATGATGTTGAACATTTTTCATGGGTTTTATTTATTTCATAGGTTTATTTGCATATATATATGTAAATATATATATATATATATTTAAAGGTGGATAAATGTTCTGAGAAATGTGTCATTGCACGAATTTTTGTCACTTTTTTGAACATGATAGAGTGTACTTACATAAACTATGACTGTTTTGATTTCACTAAGTGATAAAATCTTATGGGACCACCATCATGTAAGCAGTCAATAACTGACTGAAATGTCATTATGCATACAGCGCATGACTATACTCTTCTTTGAAAAAAATTCGATTCAAATATTTTGTTCTTTATTGGATTGTTATTTTTTTATTATTGGGTTTGGAGAATTCTTTATATTTTCTGATCATGTCTTTAAAAAAAATGCATGATTTGAAAATGTTTTCTCTGTGGTGTGTCTTTTCCTTAAGAGCATCTTCTGATGAAGTTTTTAATTTTGATGAAATTGGACTTATCAAATTATTTCTTGATGGATTGTGATTTTGCTCATTTCTAAGAAACATTAATTTTTCTAAAAGTTTGTAGTTTTGGGTTTTGCATTTAATATACACGTCATGTTGATTTCATTTGTATGCATGGGGTAACGGTTCATTTTTCACATAATTTGAAATTCATTTGTTCTCGCATAATTTTTTGTAGAAATTACCCTTTCTCCACTATGTTGTCTATGTACCTTCATCAAAAATCAGTTGTCTATTCATGTGTGCATCTATTTTTGGGTTTTCTAATCTACTCAAATGAACTGTTTGTCTATTGCTATGCCAGTAGCATACTGTCTTGTGTACTGAAGTTTTATAAAAAGTCATTAACTTTGTCCTTCATTTTCAGAGCATAGATTTGGTTATCTTATGTGAATTTTACAATCAATTTGGTAGTTTAAAAACATGTAAGCAGGGATTTGTTTGGGAGTATTTTAATTTATAGATTTATTTTGAGAAAATTGGCCTCTTGAAAATATCAGGTTTCATGATCCATGGATATGGTATACCTCTTTATTCATTTAGATAAGTAATCCTTTAAGCTATATTGAATAGTTTCAGTATATAGTCTTACACATTTTTGTCAGAGTTATTCCTAAATATTTCTTTTGTTTTTCTTTTTGTGCTCCTTTATTATCTAATTTAATATTATTAGAGTATGTAGTTATGTCATCTGACTCATTTCTGCTACTGGTTCTTTCTTTTGTTCATTCTTTTTTACCTGACTAATCTGGAAAATTTTCAGTTTTTTCAGTCGTCTTCATGAAACCTTTTGGTTTCACAAATTTTTCTTTGTTGTTCTTGTTTTCTATTTCCTTGCTTATATTTTCATTTCTTCTTTTATATTTATTATTTTTTCTTATACTATTTTAAGCTTTATTTGGTCTCATTTTTCCAGTTTCTTAAGGCATATGCTGAGATCTTAGATATAAGAATTTTTTTTGATATAGCTGTTTAGTGATTTAAATTTTCTCAGAGTTCTTATTTAGTCACATGCCATAAATTTTGATGCATCAGTTTTATTCAGACCAAAATACTTTGTTATTTTACTTTAATTTCTTCTTTGACCAGCAGGTGTTCAGAAATATATTGTTTTGTTTCTAAACAATAGGGAATTTTCCAGATATCTTTGTTATTTTTTATTTAATTCCAATCTGGTCAGAGAAGATATTTTATGGAACTTAAATTTTTAAAAATTTGTTGACATTTGTTTTATGGCATAGAGTATGTTTACCCTTAGTAAATGCACTCATATGTGCATTTTTAAGGAACTAAATTTTCTGCAAATTTGTGCCTTCTACTTTTATCCTGATCAATCTGGCTGTTGTTTGGTGGAATAGTCTATAAATGTCAATTAAGTTCAGTTGGTAGCATTGTTCAGATTGTCTGTACACTTACTGATTTTCTGCATATTTATTATATTGATTATTGAGAGAGGAGTATCAAAATCTCCATTTATGTGGGTTTGTCTATTTCTCCTTGAAGTTCTTTTAAGTTTTGCTTTATTGATTTTGAAGCTGTTATTGGGCATATAAATTTTTAAATTGTTATGTTACCCTGGTGAATTGAGCCTTTTATTATTCTTAAATGACCTTCTCTACCCCTGGTGATAGTCTGTGTTTTAAAATCCACTTTGCCTTTGAGTATATTAATATTAGATAAACATTTTAATCTTTGGATTTTTATATGACAGCTCCATAGTTTTTACAATATACTTTAAATGTGACTTCTTGATCATATTTTATTCAATTCCTATTATTGTATGATTTCCTAATTCTCTTTCTTAATCCACTTTTATCATGCTTACATTATCATTTATCACATTAAAAATCTATACTAAGCATTATATTGTCATTGCTACATCTAATAGTGTAATAGTGTATTATTATTTTATTTTCTTCTAATATATTTCCTTTTCCAAGCTTTATTGACTCAAAATTCACATACCATGCAATTGACCCATTTAAAGTATACAATTCCACTACAGAAATCATTATGGAGGTTCCTTAAAAGACTAAGAAAGGAACCACTGTATGACCCAGGTATTCCACTCCTTGGTATTTATCATAAAGAATTAAAGTCATCATACTATAGTGATACATGCATACCCATGTTTATAGCTGCACAATTCACAATAGCCAAATGATGGAACCAGCCTAGGTATCCATCTGTGGATGAATGGATTAAGAAAATGTGGTATATAAACACAATGAGATTTCATTCACCCATAAATAAAAAGAAAATTATGTCATTCTCTGGGAAATGGATAACATTGAGAACATTATGGTAGGTAAAATAAACCAAAATCAGAAGGTCAAAGGTTGTGTTTTCTCTCATATATGAGCAAGCCAGCGAGGAAAAAGAAAAAGAAAAGAAAAGTAGGGTTATTTCATGAAATTGTCAGGAGATCAATGAGTAAATGGACCCAGGGGAGACAGGAAGTACTGGGTAATGATATTATCCAAATTTATTGTTATATTTTGTGCATGTATGAATATTTAACAAGAAATCCCACCACTATGTACAACTATAGTGCACCAATTATAGTGGAAAAATAGTGTAAAATTCAGTGGGTTTTATTATATTCACAGATATGTACAACCATTTTACATAGTTGATATTACATTTTTGTAACCTCAAAAAAAAAAAAAAGACAAAAATCCCTGTTCCCTTTAGTTATCACCTCTCTACTCTCCTTTTATACTAGTCATAAGCAACCACTGATTTACCTTTTTTCTTTCTACTTTAGATTTTCATATAATCAATTTTGAATAAGGTTCCATGAGCAGCTGAGAAGAAAGTATATTCAAGTGGTTTGGGATGAAATATTATATAGATGTCTGAAGTCCATGTGATTTATGATATTTTTACATGTGAAGAGTCTTTACTGAATTTTTGTCTGATGACCTATCTAGTGATGAGAGTGGTGTGTTGAAAGCACCCAGTATTATTGTACTGGGGTCTGTCTATGCCTTTAATTTTAGTATTATCTGTTTTATGTAGTTAAGTGCACCAAAGTTTGGGGCAAAAATGTTTATTATTATTATATCTTCTTGTTGGATTGTTCCCTTTACCACTATGAGGTGACCTTCTTTGTCTCTTGTGATTAATTCTGGCTTGAAGTCTGCTTTGTCAGATATGAGAGTAGCTACTCCTGCTTGTTTTGGGGCTGCATTTGCATGGTATATTAGTTTCCATCTTTTCACTTTCAGACTGTGGCAGTTTAATAAAGACAGTTTAAAAAATCATTTCAAATTTAAATTTTTTTAAAATAGGGCCATTTAAAATACCATAATCATTTGTGATTGGCTTCTTTCACTTAGCATATTTTCAAGGTTCATCAAAGTTTCAGTTTATTTCAATACATCATTCCTTTTTATGGCCGAATAATATTATAAATATCTACATTAGATATTGTATGAATGTATCATAGTATATTGATGTTTGTTGATGGATATTTGGATTCTTCCCATCATTTTGCTATTACAATAATGTTGTAAAAATTTACATGCAAGTTTTTGTATGGGCATATTTTCATTTCTCTGGGGCATATCCCTAGGAGTAAAATTGCTCTGTCAAAATTGTAACTGTGTGTTTAGTCATTTGAGGAACTGCCAGAGTGCTTTCCTAAGTGTTCACAACTTTACACATTCCTACCAGTTGCAAGAATGTTCCAATTTTCCAACATTCTCACCAACACTTTACGTTATCCAACTTTTTATTATACATCCAAAGTGGGTATGAATTAATATCTCATTGTGGTTTTCATTTGTATTTCCCTAATGACTAATGATGTTGAACATCTTTTCACTTACCATATGTTTTATTGGAGTTAACAATTGCCTTGGTTGAGAGAAAAGATCTTAATTTATGTAATTGTCACTATTTTCCTCTAATGATACTTGGACCTCTCATAATACTATGAATACCTTTCTCAGATGCCAAGGCACACAGTACAAATCATATTTGTTCCTTTGCTAGGATTTCTCCTTCCACAGACCTGTGCTGTCTTCCTATCTGATTGCTTTCTGCATAGTTGCCACTTAGCTGTCATACCAAGACTTCCCTTTACTATTTTTATTCTGTCAAATCTCCTATTATATAGATTCCACAACCTCCTACAAAGACAATGAGTATGGAAGTAAAAACTTTATTTTTGTGTCTAAAAAATTATTCTGCTCTCTCACTTGATTCTTACTTTGCATGGCTTATTGTCCTATGTTGAAAATAATTTTCTCCCTGTACCTACTCTTTACCTCACCACTCAAGTTTTGAAGGCTGTGAGCACTCAATGACATTTCTAATCTAGATTCTGTGTTGTTAGCCTGACTTTTTAAAAAATTATTTCTAGAATGGTTGCTTTATATCGGGTGCTCTAAAGGGGGGGTTGGTACAAGTTTTCTGTAAAGGCAATGTCGTACATGTTTTAGGCTTTGTGGGCCATACTGTCTGTGTCCTAGCTACTAAGCTCTGCTATTGTACATGAAAACAACCATAGAAAATATGTAAATGAATGATTAGGTAAATGGAATAAGGCTCTGCTCCAATAAACTATTTACAAAAACAGGTGATGGGCAAGATTTGGTTTATGAGTCATAATTTGCTGGCTGCTATGTTAAAGTTTCATGATATTGTGGCTTAGTGTGGATTATTTAAATTCATTGTGCTAGGTTATCTGTGGGCCTTCAATCGATCTATCTCCTTCAGTTTGAGGAATATCTGCTTTCATATGTCTTTGATAATTTACTCCCAATGTCTTATGTGTCTTCTTTATATGAAACTCCTATTAGTTATGGGTTTCCTGTATCAAACATCTATCTTTGAAGACATTTTCTCTTGTTTTTATTTCTTTATTGTTATGGTTTTATTTACAAGATTTTTCTCAGTCTTCATACATTTTTAACCAATATTCCTCCTTACAGATAAACTCTCTTCTTTACCCCCTTTCTACAGCACCAGGTGCCTCTAAGTTGGAAGTCTTCTTTCTTGACGTTTTACAGGCCAAATGGTCTTGCTTCTCATCACTGTCTTTCTCTGCAGGCGCAATTCTGTTCAGTCAGTTACATCCTCCACCAGTTTTCCATATTCTAAGAATTTATTGGCATCTTTTGTATGCTGTTGTCTCCTTTCCAGTTCTCTTGTCATTTTAATTTATTTACTGTTATTTTAAAAGACATTGGGAAAGAATGGAGAAAATATGGTATTCAATCTGCCATGTTAGACTAGAAGTTACCACTACTTATTCTCTTTTACAACTCTATTTTCTCATCCTCACCCATCTCTGAATCCCATTAAAAACCATTTTGGTTATGATACGTACTTTTCCAAGACTGATGCTTTTTAATTCCCAGTGTAAGATTTTGCCCAATATTATAAAAAAGAAACTGAACTGGAGTCCTAGAGGCCAGGATCTGGTTCTGGGTATACTGACCCTCTTGTAGCTAAGAGACTCAAAATTTTATTGAGGGAATGGAATCATTGCTTACCTTCTGGGGGTCAAACACAATAATACATACTTTCTTCATTTTCATTTTTGTATTTTAGTTTTCATATTTTCAGTAACTAGTTCCATCTTATTTTATGCTATTTTAAGTAAAACAGAACCTAACATATTTGCTGATAGATGCAGCACAGTAATATTTTGTTTTATAAATTTTGATGTTCATATTTGGAAACAGTTTTATGAGGGAACATGGAGTTAACATGATGTAAAGATCTGGCCTTGAATTATCATATATTGTATTAAAATTTATTCTCCAAAGTGTGATTGATATTCAGACATTTTTGTAGTAGAGAATAGAGCTGAGGTGAAATGAATGGGGAAATAGTTCTGAATAGTTATTAATTCCATATCAGTTTTAATATTTTGTTTTGTACTAGGATGATCTCTTAAGTAGGAATTATGCATTTTTTGGATGATGGAGTGGGTGGGGCAGAAGCTACATTTCTTTTATACACAGTTCATGACATGGGGCTGTATAGCTGGAAGAATACTTAGTGATTCTTTAATCTTGTGGTTCACAAACTTCAGCATATGCAAGTCAGTTTGAGGAATATCTGCATTCATATGTCTTTGATAATTTCCTTCCCAATATTTTATCTGCTATACTATACACTTCCAGAGGTCACCAAGCAAAAAGATATCTAAGTGCTTAAAAACTTTCAGTGCAGATTCCTGGGCCTCACACTCAGAGATTCTGATTTACATGAGTAGGATGGGCCTAAGAATCTGCATTTGTTACAGGTACTCTCCCCACATACCCATAGTTGGACCAAAGACCACATTTGGGGAGACACTGATCTGACCTGTCTTACTTACAGATGAGAGAAATAAGGTCCTAGGCAGTTGAGTGACTTGTCCCAGTTTGATGGTGGGAGTGGACCACGTGCCTCATAACTCTGTTCAATGATTTTTCCCTCTAGAGCATACACTATTATTTTAGTGTCTAGTTACATCATGAACTAAAGATATGAACCACCAGCTTAAAGTGTCTTTATTTTTGTAGTAACCTCAGTTTTTTATAAATGGTTTTCAGATGTTTGGGAATAGCTTCAGCTCATAGTCACTCTGCAGCTGAGGAATGATCAGGAAAAAGGGAGAGGAAAGCCCTCCACCCTTCCCCCGCCCACAAAACCTGCTGGAAACTGGCTTCTGTGTATTTTCTCTTCTAGCCATCATCCCCTAGAAGATTAACAGATCCTTATTTAGAAAACTGTCCAAAGCATCCAGGAATCTGACACTTGATGAAATGAAGAGTACATGCTGCCGAACACCTTCCCTTTCCAAGTGCAATGTAGCAACTGCTGCTATATTCTTGGAGGGAAGAAAGGAATATTTCATGTGCCTATTATGTAGGATGTTCTCCCCATCTATACCACAAATAAGCCAAACAAAATACACACATACATTCTCCACTGAGTCATGCATAGTATGTGATGTCAAACTACAAGTGAAAAGAGATTTTCTGTACTGCTAATAGTCGTTGTTATAATCTTGTGCATTTCATGAAGAATGATCATTGTGAATTTTTTTTCATAAATCAGTCACAGAGCAAATGGTAGTTATTAAAGAGTGCCTTTTTACTGATACATGCTGAAATTTGATTTCCTATATTCTAACACTCCTTCTAAAAATCTGTATTACATTGGGAGAGATTACATGCAACCAATGATTGCGAATTCATGGTGGCTTAACAGCACAAAGGATTATTTCCTCATTTGGCCACAGCTCCTATGCAGATTGTTGGGCACTGGGTCTACTGTGTGCCCTCAGGAATCCCTGCTGACAGCAGCTCCATCTCCACCTGCACACCCATGGCCTCCAGGGAGGGCAGGGAAAGGAGGAATCTAAAGGAGTCTAAATAAACACTTTCATTCCAAGGCCATGGACATTGCTTCTGCTCACATGTTATAAGCCAAATCCAATTCAAGAGGGTGCTAAGTATAATGTTATCATGAACCTAGAATGTTCACTTTGTTGCTTTGGTTTCAAGCTCATTAGCTTTTCCAAATATTCAGACTTCAAAGATGTGGTCTAGATGTTTAGGTTTTCTGACTGTGCATACTTGTGAACAGAGGTTCTTTGACATTACTGTGAAACCTCCTAAAATTATCTTTTGACCTCCTCATTTAAATTTTTTTGAAAAAAAATATGATTATAAGACATAAGTTTGACCACCTTAACAATTTTTGTGTACACAGTTCAGTCCTTTTAAGTACATCATTGTACAACTGACACCACCACCCCCTCCAAAACGAATTTTTTTTCATCTTGCAGAATTGAAACTAGACCCACTAAAAAACAACTCCCTGTCTTATCTTCTCCAGCCCCCCAGTGGTAATCACCATTCTATTTTCTTTGCCTATGAACCTGACTACAGTACTAGGTACCTTATATAAATAGAATAATACGGTGTTTGTCATTTTTTGTGACAGGCTTATTGTGCTTAGCATGGTATCCACAAGTTTCATGTGTGTTAGAGCATGTATCAAACTTTTCTTCTTTTGGGGGGCTAAATAGTGTTCCTTTGCATAAACACATGCACCACATTTTGTTTATCCATTCATTCATTGATGGACACTTGAGTTCCTTCTGCCTCTTGGCTATTGTGAATAATACTGCATAAACATTGGAATTCCACTTTGAGATTTTATAATATATATTATATACTTTGCTATAATATGGTATATATAATATATATATATATAATATATATAATACATATTATTATAATATATAAACAAACATGACTTTGGACATATTAGTTCTCTCTATATGTAGAGTATATAGGTAATATATATATTTATATTTTATTAAAGAGAAGCAATACCTGCTGCTGAAGACCTCTAGTTTTTTTTTTTTTAATTTTGGGAAGTATAAGAAATAATTTTTCATTCAAATGTGGATCTAATAAGCTTTCTTTGGCAATCTTCTGCCAATGGTTAAAATAAAGGCTAAACAATATTTCACTCAGTTCCTATGCTTTCAACCAAATCAACAGGGTCAAATGGTTCTTTTGTTTAGTCTAGTATGTAATCTGCAAGATAGGGGACAGTATGTAGCTAAGACATTGGTTTTCCTCTAAAGATCCAGGAATGTGACAAAAAGAAATTATATTCTTTTTGTGCATCTGACTCATACTTTGTGAAGGGGTGTCAAATATGAATCAGTATAAAATGAAGTCACATAAACTAATTGCATGCATGGCATGATGTGGAATTTGGGGAAGAATGATGAAAGAAAAGGCAGCAGACCAGGATCCAAACTTTGTTTGCTACTTGCTGATTGCATGACTTTGGACAAATCAGTTACATGGATTTTTGAGGTTTTTTTTTTTTTTTTTTTTTTTTTTTTAATCTATAGAATGAAAGTCTTGTAATTACATGTTCTAGTGTGTCAGTGACAACCACAAAATTCTAAAATGATAAAGAACAGGGGTTTCCAACTATTTTAATATTAAAATCTCTTTTTAAAATTTATTTTTAATTGCCATAGTAATTGTACCTCTTAATGGAGTATAGTGTGACAATTCAATGCATATATACAATATGTAATGATCAGATCAGGGTAATTGGCATGTCCTTCACCTCAGACATATCATTTCTTTGTGTTGAGAATATTTAAAAATCTTCTCTTGCTAGCTACTTTGAAATATTCAATGTTATCAACCATAGTTATCCTACTATGCTATAAAACATTAGAAGCTACACTTCCTAATCAATGGCATCCTTGTATGCCTTAACAATTCTCTCTCTCTCCCTCCCCACTTCTTTTGATCAACATTTTAGATTCCACAACTTGAGAAAATGCCATATTCATCTTTCTGTGGCTGACTTATTTCACTTAGCCCTTTGTCTCCACATTCATCCATGTAGCTGCAAATGACAAAATGTCATTATTTTTTTATTTCATTGTGTATATATTTACCACATGGACACCTAGGTTGATTCCTTATTTAGACATTGGAACAGTGATGCAATAAACTTGCAGGTACAGATGTCTCTCTGACACATTGGTTTCAATTTCTTTGGCTATTTACCCAGTAGTGGGATTGCTGGATCACATGATAGTTCTATTTCTAGTTTTTTGAGGAAACTCCAGACTATTTTTTTATAATGACTTTACTAATTTACATCCCACTAATAGTGTGTGATAGTTCTCCTTTCTCTGTATCCTCACCAGAATTTGTATTTTTTTTTTTTTCTTTTCAAAAATAGCCATTCTAACTGGGATGAGATGATATTTCATTGTGGTATCTCATTTTGATTTGTATTTATCTGATAATAAATAATGTTGAACAACTTTATTATATTTGTTGGCCATTTGTATATTCTCTTTTGAGAAATGTATATTCAGATCATTCACCTATTTATAATCTGATTATTTTGTATCTTGAGTTGCTTGAGTCCCTTAAGTATTATGAAAATTAATTCCTTATCAGATGGATAGTTCACTAGTATTTCCTCCCATTCTGTAGATTGTCTCTTTATTGATTATTTCCATTGTTGTATGAAATTTTTTAGTTTTATATAGTTCCATTTGTGAATTTTTGCTTTCTTCTCTGTGTTATGGGGGGTCATAGCCAAAGCCTCTTAGCCTAATGTCCTGAAGAATTGTCACTGTATTTTCTTGCAGTTGTCTCAGAGTTTTGGGTCTTATATTCAAGTCTTGGGTTTGTTTTTAGTTGATTTTTGTATTGTGAGAGATAGGGGGTCTAGATTTTTTTCTTCTGCATGCAGATATCCAGTATTCCCAGCATCATTTATTGAAGAGATTTTCCTTTCTCCCAACATATTTTCTTCCTATCTTTGTCAAACATCAGTTGACGGTAAATATATGAATTTATTTCTAGTTCTCTGTTCTAATCCATTGGTCTGTGTGTCCGTTTTTGTGCTTGTACATGCTTTTGTGGCTAATCTTCCTTTGTAGTATGCGTTGAAGTCAGGTATTATAATGCCTCCAGATTTGTTCTTCCTGCTCAGAGTTGCTTTTGCTCTTCAGGGTCTTTTGTGGTTCCTTACAAATTGTAGGAGTGTTTTTCCTAGTTCTGTGAGGAAGACCTTTGGTATTATGGTAGGAATTGGATTTAATCTGAAGATCACTTTGGGTAGTATAAACATTTTAACAATATTCTTCCAATCCATGAACAGAGAATGTCGTTTCCCCCCCCTTTTTTTGTAAGTCCTCTTCAATTTATTTCATCAGTATTTTATTTTTATTGCAGAGTTCACTAACTTTCTTGGTTAACCTTGTTTCTAGGTATTTTATTTATTTATTTATTAATAGATATTATAAATGAGATTGCTTTCTTAGCAATTTTGTTATTGGTGTGTAAAAAAGGCTACTGATTTTTATATATTGATTTTGTATCCTGTAATCTTACTGAATTCATTTATTCAAATTTTTTTTGATGGAGTCTTTTGGTTTTATACACACACACACACATTTATATATATGTTTATATTATCTGCCGGAAGGGATAATTTGATCTTCTTGTTTCTTATTTGGATGCCTTTCATTTTTTTCTCTTATTTCATTGCTCTCACTAAGACTCCCAATATTAAATAAAGTAAACATCATCATTTTTTTTCCTGATCTTAGAGGAAAGGCTTTCATCTTTCCCCATTTAGTATAATGTAGGCTGTAGGTTTGTCATTATTGCTCTAATTGCGTTGAGGTATATTTCTTTTATACCTAATTTGTGCATGTTGAACCATCCTTGTATCTCTGGGATAAATCACCCTTGATCATGGTGTATAACCTTTTTATGTGCTCATAGATCTGTTTTTCTTAATAACTGTTGCATCTATGATTGTCAGGGACATTGGTCTGTAGTGTTCTTATCGAGCCCTTGCCTGGTTTTGGTATGCCGGACTGGTAGAATGAGCTGGGACGGGTTCTCCCTGTTTTAGTACTTTGTAATAGTTTTAAAAATTTGATAGAATTTAGTAGTGAAACTCTCTGATTTTGAGGTTTTCTTCATATGGAGACTTTTTTTTTTTTTTTTTTTTTTTTAATACCAGGGATTGAACTCAGGGACACTTGACCACTGGGCCACATCCCCAGGCCTTTTTTGTATTTTTATTAGAGACAGGGTCTCACTGAGTTGCTAAGTGCCTCGCCATTGCTGAGGCTAGCTTTGAATTTGCAATCCTCCTGCCTCAGCCTCCCAAGTGCTGGGATTACAGGCGTGTGCTACTGCACCTGGCTTCATATGGAGACTTTTTATTACTAAATCAGTCTCATTACTTATTATCGGTCTTTTCAAGTTTTTGTCCCTATGCGTCTATTTTGGTAAGATATAATGAGTCCAGAGATCTATCCATTTCTTCTAGGTTTTTCAATTTTTTTTGGTATACTGTTATTCATAATAGTCCTTAATGAACCTTGGTTCATTTGTACTATCTCCTTTTTGCCTCTGATTTTATTAACTTGGATTCCCTTACACCCACCCATTTCTTGGTTAGTCTAGCTGAAAGTTTGTCAATTTTGTTTATATTTTCAAAAAAACTAACTTTTAATTTCATGGATCTTTTCTATTTTTTGTGTTTATTTTCTTACTTTGTGTGTGATTTTTGTTATTCTACTTTGGGTTTTTGTTGTTGTTGTTGCTTTTTGAATTCTTTGAGTTAGATCATTCAGTTGTTCATTTGAAATCTTTCTCTTTTTATGATATAAGCATTTATTCCCTCTCAGTACTGCTTTTGCAGCATTTAGTGTTTTCATTTCATTTGTTTCAAAAAAAATTTTAAATTTCCATTTTAATTTCTTCATTAATCCATTGATCATTCAATAGTATTGTTTATTTTCAACATATAGTTGCAAATTCTTAAGTTTTACTTGTTGATTTCTATTGTTTCACAGTGGTCAGAAAAGATATATGCTAGGATTTTGACTGTTTTGAATTTGTTGAGACATTTTTTATAGCCTTACATATAGTCTGTCCTATAGAATGTTCCATATGCTATTGAGAAGAATGTATATTTTGTAGTTGTTAAATGAAATATTCTCTAAGTATCTTTTTGATTAATTTGGTCTATAGTATGGTTTAATTTCAATGTTTCTTTGTTAATTTTTTTTCCTGTGGATGATTTGTCCATTGATGAAAGTTGGGTGTTGAAGTCCCCACCTATTAATGTATTAGAGTCTAGCCTTCATTTTGATCTAATAATGTTTGCTTTACCTAATATAATTTGGTGCTCTAGTGTTGGGTGCATATATATTTAGAACTGTCATTTCCTATTGTTGAATTGATCTCTCTCTCTCTCTCTCTCTGTGTGTGTGTGTGTGTGAGAGAGAGAGAGAGAGAGAGAGAGAGAGAGAGAGAGTTTAGACAGGTTCTTACTATGTTGTCCAGGTTGACCTTGAATAGTAGCTGAAACTAAAGAGACATACCACTTCTCTTGGCCTGATTTCTATATCATTGTATAGAGACCTTTTTTTTTCTCTATTTACATTTTTTGACTGAAAGTATTTTATCAGACAAGAGAATAGCTACTCCTGCTCACTTTTGGGTTCCAGTTTGTATGGTATGTCTTTTTTCCATTCCTTCTTTCTCACTCTGTGGTGAAATGGTTTCTTGTAGGCAGCATATTGTTGGGTCTGTTCTTTTTCTTTATTCAGTTAATCTGTATATTTTAATGTGGGAATGTTATATGTTTATATTCAAGATTATTATTAACTAGTGAAGACATACTCCTGTCATTCTGTTAATTTTTTTTTAGTTTTATATATCTGTTGTTACTGTCTTCCTCTTTTATTGATTATCTTTGTGTTCTGGGTAGTTTTCTGTGTTGACAGAATTCAACTCTTTTATGCATCTGCTATACTGTTGAATTGTACTATTTTATGTTGTTATCCTTTCAATTTTAATGTAGTACTCCCTTAATGATTTGTTATAGGTCCAGTCTGGTTGTGATGAAATGCATTTTTCTTGTCATGAAAAATCTTTATATTCCCTTTATTTCTGAAAGATAGCTTTGGATATAGTATTCTTGATTGGCAATTTTTTTTTTCTTTTGAACTTTGAATATACCATCCCATTCTGTCCTGGCCTATAGATTTCAGCTGAGAAGTCTACGGTGGGAATTCCCTTATAATTGATTTGATGCTTTTCTCTCACTGTTTTGTAGAATTCTCTCTTGTTCTTGAACATCAGTTTGTACTATGCCTGGGAGGGGCTTTTCTTTTGTTTGACTTTATTGAGGGGTCCTTTGAGATTACTGAACCTGAAGATGCGTATCTTTTCCAAAGATTTGTAAAGTTTTCAGTAATTATTTCATTGAATGGGTTTTCTATGACTTTTATCTCCTTCTGTAATATAATGTTCATAATGTGAATGTTTGCTCGCTTACTAGTGTCCCATGAATCTCAAAGATTTTCTTTGTCCTTTTAAATATTTCTTTTTACTTTTTTATCTAATTTGTTTCAAGAAATCTGTCTTCAGAATATGAAACTCCTCCTTTTCCCTGATGATTTCTGCTGTTGTGGCTCTTCATTTTTTATTTTTTTTATTGAGTTCTTTTTATTTTTTTATTTGTTGACCTTTACGGTATTTATTAATTTATTTATATGTGCTGCTGAGAATCGAACCCAGTGATTTTCATGCTAGGCAAGTGCTCTACCACTGAGCCAGCCCTTATTTATTTGAGTTCTTTAATAGCAAGTGTTTTGAGTTTTTTAAATATCTTTGTTAAATTTCTTATTCCTAAAATGAATTATCTTCCTAACTTCATTGAACTGCCTATATTTTCTTATATCTCATTGAGTGTCCTTTAAATCATTCCTTTGAATTCTTTGTAGGAAGTTCAGTCTCCTTTTCTTTAGGTTTCTTGCTAGAGTGTACTGTGTTCTTTTGGAGGCATTGTGTTCCTTTGTCTTCTCATGCTTCTGTGTCCCTACATTGGTATTTGTGCATCTAGTGTATCAATTTGCCTCTACCAATTTTATAGGGTGGTTTTCAAAGAAAAGACTTCCTGTTGACAATTTGTCCTCGGGTGTTGTTTGGATATGCTACATTGGCTTTGGGTCCCAGTGGATGCTTTAGTGTCCCTCGAGCTTCTTTAGCTGTAATCAGTGTTCTGGTGTCTTAGTGGCTCAGGCTGCAGGGATTGTTGGGTTGCACTACTATCTTGAATGCAGCTAGCTCCCTTAGGTGGGGAGATTTGTTTTCATCTCTGGATGCAGTAAACTTACACCTGGTTTTAGGTATGGGTTGTGTGGGTGTCAGTTTCCACAGGTTGTGTGAAGGTGGGACCTCCTTGTGGGCCCAGGTGAGTGTGGCATAGCATGACTGGTTGACATGGTATCTGGCAACATCTGAGGGATATGTGGGTGACTTGTGGGGCCTCTGGGGGCCAAACTGCTTAGGGAGTCTACCCAGCTTGAAGGGCCAAGCACTTGCTTCTTAGTGCCTCCATAGTCTCAGCCTCTTAGAATGGTGCTTCGCTGCTTCTTAGGGCCACAAGAGGATGCCCTGAGGACTTGGCCATCTGAGCTACTCAGGAAAGGCAGCAGGTAGCTGCCTGGTTATGTCACAGGTGGGTGAGACCCTGTTACATGTTACAGAGTAACAGAGTCTGTTAACATGTAACAGAGTCTGGGTTGGGAGGGCACAATGTAGCCTGGGCTCTTTCTCTTCAGAAATGCAGCAGCTAGGGTAATCCAGCAGCTGCCCAGTGTGGGCTCAGGGCCTGTGTAGGCCATAGGGTTCTCTAGTAGTGAATGCCTCTGGAATCTGGGGTGTGAGTACATATTGTTGTGGGCCTCCTGTTTTCACCTTCCCCACTGAGCAAAGTGCCTCTTGGTTTAGAGTTGGTCTCGAGAGATGGCATGGTCAACGCTGTATGCTTAGCTCCTTTCTGTAGGAGGCGATCATGAATTTTTGTGCTCTACGATGTCCCTGCTGGGTCTCCAGTGCATTCTAATGCTCTTCCTCAAAAGTCCAGTGCAATGGCTGTTGCTTTTTTTCTGTTTTGGTTCTTTGTTATGGAAGGAATCACTTCAGGCACTTCTAGTCAGCCATTGTGGCTGGTTAACTCACAAAATCTTTTTTGACACAGAAAAACATTAATAATTTCTATTGATGGATTTTTTTTGTGAAATTAACATTGGTTTGTGGCACTTGGCTGCTTCAAGTCTTCAGTGACTTCCTGCTGCCTTGAAACTATTATTTCTAAGCCTTGTTTTCTCATTATCACCTCAATAAAAAATCCTTTTGGATATTTTCTGCTAATCTACTCCCATCCTCATGAAATTTTAATGCCATAAATATATCACCTATTTGTTTACAGTGGCCCTTTGGCGGCCACAAACAATTGTATTATGTAATTTCTACCTTCTCCCACTCCTAAGAACCATTTTTTCATTCTCTTGGTGGCATCATTGCCCCCCTGAGAATGCATACTTTAGAATAGAATTGATAGTCCTTACTGTGGTCCTCGAAGTCTGGTCCCTTCCTAGCTTTCCACATCCCCTTTTACTTCCCTCATTCTCTCCTCCTTGGTCCTCTTGCTCATGCTCACTGCTATCCAACTTGATGCCTTTTTTCCCTTGAGTTCTTCAAGGACACGAACACTGTTCATACTTCAAGGACTTGGCACAATTTGCTGTCTGCCTGGAGTGTCCTTTCCTTTATTTTTGATTAATTAATATATGCTCATTGGTGGCCTGCAGCTCAAATGTCACTTCCTAGAAAATCTTTTCCCTCATCTCTCCTACCCCAGTCTGGATTAGGTCACTTCTGTCATTTTCTCTCACCATGCCCAGTTTCTTTCAAGCATTTTTAATTTTTAATGATACCCTTGTTTGTATTTTTTATTATATGTCTGTCATTCTCAATACCTTGTAAACTTGAGGCCAGGGGTTGACTGACTCCTCACTCTGTATATGTCACATTCAGTTCAGAGCCTGTAATTGTTGAAAAAAAGAAATAATGAAGTGTTTTTGAGAAAACATACAGTGACAAAAACCGCCCTGAAACTGATGTTGCCTGTAAAATGAATGCGTACATTGTTAGTCTCAACAGTACCTATGTTCATATTATTACTTAAGGAACTATTTTCTGTTATGGTAGAAAGAAAAAAAAAAAACACCCTGAAGTCTCAAAGTTTTAAGAGAATTATTTATTTTTTGTTCTCATAAAGCCTAATTGATTGGCAAGACTCAAGAAGAGATCATTAAGGGATCTGGTTTATGGAGGCTTTGCCATCTTTAACACATGGCTTCCAAGGTCACCCAGGTGTCTGTGTCTGAATGACAGGTGGGGAAAGAGCATATTGAGAACTGCATGGGGGTAGTCTCAGAGAGGAATACATTGCTTCTGCCCACATTCATTCATTGCATCTCTGAGCAGACTCAGAGGGGTCCAAATCCCTATTGTCTTTCCAGAAGAACTTAGCAAGGGAGGCTGTAAACTTAGGGATCACACAAGTGGGTCTCCATGATGATTTACTTGGAAAGTCATACAAACATACGCACACACTTAGTTGATGTCTAGATGTATGCAGATTTACAAAGCACTTTGGAGAACTTAGGAACGCTAGAGTACTTCAGAACTCAGAGGATGTGAACCATTGATTGTAGGAGTGTGTGTTTTATTCTAGGAGAGGTTTTACCTGCTTCATCATTTCTAAAATTGTAAAGTGAGGGGTGGTGGAATAGGGGGAGTGGGTTAGAAATGCACAATGCAGACCTAACCAAACAAAAGAACTTGTTGTCATGCAACAATTAATCTTCCCAGGCTCTTCTTATGTAACTGTGTTCACAAATACGTACAGATTAGCATCTTGTTAGCTGAATGTAAGCCCAGGTGGGGTTCTGGTTAGGCTGCTGGCAGCATTGTCCTTAATAAAATGGGGCTTTTTACTAACATACTATTTCTAGTTCCCAAATCACCTGATAAGTCCTGGTCTTTTGATGAGCTACAAATAAAAACCAGTGTTCCATCTCATGGAACTGTTAATAAAATAGTGTCTGTTTGTTGGAAGAAGAAAAAAAGACCTCTTGCATATCTGGTTCATAATACAACAAGGCAATTGTAACTGATCTATGAAATCAAGATACTGTACTTTTATCTGAGCCAAAGCTTACCTGGCCATCCTTCAGGTTTGCCATTCTTTTCTATGCCAGGGGATGCGAGCAGAAATACGAGCCTGGAGGTTTCTTTTGTGCAATTTGTGAGCCTCTCTCTCAAGTGTCTCAAGTCCTTAGCTAAAGAAAGAAAGAATTCAGAGCTTGGTGGATTTGATGGGTGTTGGCAGCTGTAGTTTTTCTCTTTCCAGTGTAGCTTTTGAGACGAGATCTTTTCTCTTCCTTTTTATCATGCAACTAACTCTATTCCTAGCTATCCCTCTTGGAAAGTTTTTGGGGAAAACTTGTAAGCTACCTGGTACCGAAAACCGGGAGGAAAAACTCTCGGAGGCAGAGTTAAGCTTTTACTATTTTACTTCTACTTTCTTAGAGCTTAGAGAGGGAAAGAAAGATTTCTTAGAGAGAAAGAAAGATAGAGCTTAGCTTAGAGAAAGATTAGAGCTTCTTTCTTCTCTCTTCTTTCTTCCTTCTTCTTTCTTCTGTCTTCTGTCTTCCTCAGGAGCCTCGGCCTAACTCTGACCAGTCATTACTTCTTCTATCTGGTTTCTCTTCTGTCTTCTATCTGGTTTCTCTTCTGTAACCGCTCTGCCTACGTTCTGGCCGCTCTGATTCTTCTGACCGACCGAGTGACTGCCCAGCTGACTGAATTCTCCGTTCTCCTAACTCGGACCGCTTTCACCCGGTTATATACCTTCAGGTTTGCGGGTGCCTACAGGTGCGTCACATATCAGGTGGAACCCATGGCTTCCAGCTAGCTACAACAGCCCTTCCTAATTAGGGCTCCTTCAAAAACTCACCTCTTTGGAGACAACCTCTTACTCCAAATAGAGTTTGTATATTTTAAATTGGCAAACTGGATATTTCCAAGAAGTGTAAATATAGTCCACATCCTGCCTCTTTCAGCTTGTCATTTTGTTACTGAACCCGGGTTTAGAAGCTCATCCCAGGGAGAAACTAGTGTCCAAGAGACAAGTGTTGGGGAGAAAGGAAGGCTTTATTCAGTGGCCAAAGAATGGAGGGGAGAGAGCTTTTGCTCACAGATCAGCTTCTTTGCTCCAGGGAGCTGAGGGGTTACAAATATAAGTTAAGAGGAATGAGGGAGAGGGATGGGTAATAGAAGGGAGGAATATTCATTCATCTTTTCTGGGACTAGGTGGAGATCTTCCAGAAACTCAGGGTCTACCTCTTTTCACTCCTTTCATAGTCCTCTGTTTCTGGTCAGGGCAGCTGGTAATTGTCTTTAGCTTTGAAGAGGGGTAGAAAGAGTAGGCAAGTCTAGTCAAATTAACCCTATATTATCGTTTCAAACAAAACATTTCTTGAGTGTTCAATGGGTGTATATGTAGAGCTGACTCAAAAGTTACGGCAACAAAGAAGGCAGACTATATGGAGACAGAGGTGACAAGCCTTTTCCTCCCATTTCAGTCACCGATTGGACAAATGACTCCTAGATCTCAGACTTGGGAATCAACCTCACTGTCTCTGGCCCTCAGTGGAACTTCAGCATAAACCTCTTTATTAATCCTACTAAAGCATCAAGAAAGATACCTATGTGACTTCACCAAGCTATGTTGAGGTGATATCAGTGAAGAGTCTGTGTTTTCAGCAAAATCTGCCTTCAGGTTCTTGAAGAGTAACCTGGGCAAACGTTGTACCTCACAGGTCAGGGGCATTGTTATAGCAAAGCTAGTGGGAGGCTAATGTATTTTCTAGCTGTTGGAAAATTACTAAGCCTTAAGTTGATTAAGAGCAAGTGAAGCCAAAAGGATTCATTTAGATTTTTCCTCAGTAAGAATTTGCTTTTTTCCTTTTGCATAAGGTGCAATTTCAGATCCGTTTTCTGCTCTCTGTGCCTCTGATGAAGCTTAAAAGTGATTGACCTTTATCGGAAAGTTATGGCAGTCATGACAAGCAAGTCACACTGGCATCTCTCCTGATGTTCTAATAGGATTAGTACAGAGGTTTATGATGAAGTTCCATTGATGACCAGAGCTAGACAATGACGGAACTTCCAAGTCCAAGGATCTATCGCCTGGCAATTTCTTTACAGCATTGCTAGTATACAACAAGTTGGTGGATAATCATCTTTCCCTGTGTATCATGAAAAATTATCTCAATATAGAGGCTGAGTGGAAAGGGCTCTGTGGGGCTCCTGCTGCTTAGAGTATTTGAGGTACATTTTGTTTCTATCCAACTTTGGATGTCCCTGTGTTTGGCCACATGCCATTTCCACCTGGACTTCGTTCTAGGTCTTTCCCCAAGTAGAAGATCGCCATCCAGAAGAACGCTAATTAGGTGGGATTTCGGATGCCTGTCAACCAACCATGAGCTCAGGTGGTTCTTCCCTGCAGCTGTACTGGATGTGTCAAGAGCCACACCTGCTGAGAACAGGATCAGCACTGCAGGGTCACCTTCCCATCAGCTGCTCCAAAGAGGCTCAAGCATGGAACAGATAAAGCTGAATGTTGGCCATGTGGTTCCTTGGGGCTGTTTTTGAGAGATAAGGATTAATGACTGAATTTTAACCCAGTTAAAATTTGTACTTATGTTTTGTGTGTCCTGCTTTTTTTTCTGTTAGAAGTCTCAGTGGTAAATTCATTTTTCTTTATTTTTGTTAAAAGGTAGAGTAGAATTCTTTTCTCCAAAATTTTAAAGGCTTCTCCTCTAGTGTCTTGGGTGATTCCTGAATCTGGGACCTTAGAAACAGTAACAGGAAGCCCTTCCACTAAGTTTATTTCGTTTCCAAGTCTTTTCGCTGTGTTGGGTGGGGATAAATATATTCCCTGTAGTGCAGGCGATCTTGGAAAATGTTTTCATTTTGAACACAGTGATCTAAGTAATCAGCTTATTATTCTCCATGTTGTTCTTTTTTGAAACAAATACAAGTAAGTTGCAAGCTATTTGGAATTTCTTCAGGATTCTACAACCTTAGTACATCCTCTTCTACTCTGACCCATTGGACAGTCATTTCCCCACATTTTGTTCAAGTGATTTGACTTCTTATTTTATGGATTCGAACAATCACTTAGGTTAGATCAATTAAACTTGATAGTTACACCTTTGAGAAAAGGACTGTACCCTATTTATCTTGGGTAAAAAGTGTCTAGCTTAGCATCATGCATGTCAAGACACTCCTTGATTGAGCCATTAAGCTGTATGTGATTCCTATGGATGCCGTAATGAATTACTACAAGCCAAGTGGCTTAAAACAACAAAATCTCTCACAGTTCTGGCAGGTGAAAATCCGAAATCTGGGTGCTAGCAGATGCCATGCTCCTTCTTCAGGCCTGGGGGAGAATCTGTTCCTTGCCCTTCTAGGTTCTGGTAGCTTCCAGCATTCCTTAGTCTTCCTTGGCTCATGGCCACATGTGTTGGTCAAGGTTTGCATTACGGTGACCCAGATACCTGAAGGAACAACCTGGAGGAGGGAAAGTTTATTTTGGCTTGGGGGTCCAGAAATTTAGTTCATGCTTGACAGAGTTCATTGCTCTGGACCCCAGGTGAGGCAGAACATCATGATGGAAGGAACCAGGAAGCTGAGAGAGGGAAGGGGAATGCAGGGAAGATGAATCCTTCCAGGATATGCCCCTAGTGACCCACCTCCTCCAGCCACCACCACCTGCCTACAGTTACCACCTAGTCAGTCCATTAGCACAAGAGCTTTGAGGGTATATCTCATATTCAAACCATAATACCACATCACTCTAATGTCTGTCTTTGTGTGTATTTCACCTTCTCTTCTATGAGTGTCATTGTCTTCCTCTCTTGTGATGGCATTTAGGACTCACCTGGAAAACCCAAGATAAAAGTCTCATTTAAAAATCCTTAACTTAGCCGGGCGCGGTGGTGCACGCCTGTAATCCCAGCCCTTGGGAGGCTGAGGCAGGAGGATCGCGAGTTCAAAGCCAGCCTCAGCAATGGTGAGGCACTTAGCAACTCAGTGAGACCCTGTCTCTAATAAAATACAAAAAAGGGCTGGGGATGTGGCCCAGTGGTTGAATACCCCTGAGTTCAATCCCCAGTGCCAAAAAAAAAAAAAAAAAAAAAAATCCTTAACTTAATTGCAATTGCAAAGATCCCTTTTCCAGATTGTAGGGTGTGACATATTCTGGGGAGCCACTATCAGTCCACCCCACCCACTCATGGTGGCCAGTCATTGGATCCTCATCTAAAGCACTTAACCTTAAGGATTCTGGCTTCAGTTTTATCTATGGTGGTCTGTTGGTGTCAAGTCATTTCAATATCCATGTCTGGTTCTTTATTCTCTCATGTTTACAGTATCACGTTATGGCTCTGATATTGGCAGTTGTGTTGTTAATATGGTGTTTTATAAGCTCTTTGGGACTAAGGGTGTGAGACACTATAATTATCACTATTGAAACTGCTGTCCTCATCTCATTGAAGTGCAACCTAGTTATCCATTTGCTTACATGAAAACCATTGCACTTGATCCTGACTCCTATTTCTCTCACACTCCACATCTGATTCACTAGCAATGCTCTTGATTCCTCCACCTAGGTTCAAATGCAAGTCACTTCTTATGTCTCCAATGTTAACTGCGTTGTTCAATGATATGTCTTACCTGGATTATTAGAAAAGTGCTATCCAACTGGTCTCAATGTTGGCTCTGCTTTACCTTCAGTCTCTTCTCAGTGCAGAATCCAGGTGATTCTGGTCACCATGAATCGGGTCATGTCACTCCTCTTCTTAATGCCCCCAGTGCTTTTCCATCTCCCAGGTGGCTTACTGTACCCTATCAACCAGGCCACCTCTGTGTCCTAGTCTCCTCCTTGTCTCCCTTTTCCTTTCTCTACCAACACTGACCTTTGTGCTGTTCCTTGAAAATGACAGGCATGCTCCTACCTCAATTTTGTATTTAGCCCTTAAAACAAAACAAAGCAAAAATGTCTTTATTTCTATTCCCCTGCTTTGGGGCAAAAGGTGCATGTGTATGTGTTTTTTTTTTTTTTTTTTTTTTTTTTTTTTTTCCCCTCTAAGTACAATATCCTTGCTATTTGCTAAGTAAAACTGTTTCTGTTTGAAATGAATTTATATATAAGACCCCCATGCCTTATCTCATTTTATAGACTTGTTATATCTCCTCTTTGCCACTCCACAAAGAAATTGAAATCCTCATTTTCTTATGCCTTTTTAAAACTCATTGCATCTCATTTCTTGATTATTGTTCTTTTGTCTTCACCTACGGGAGTGCACTCCAGATTTGCTGGCACACTTGACCTCAGAGAGTAAAGTTACCCATAACCTCAGTAGAAGCTCAGTAGAAGGGGCTATGGCGATGATGACCACATTTCTGTCATCCAGGGCCTGTGAGGGAGAGAATGCAGACTGAGTATAGTAACCATAGAATGGGCGGTGCAACTTCAGACAAGCCTCATAGCTTCTGTGAGCCTTTGCTGGCCATCTGTAAAGGGAAGGGGGGTTGAGAACTTGATCTCTGTGGCCCGTCCCACCCCTCACAATCTATGAATGTGAGCAGCAGCACTGCTCAGCCCATAAATACCTGCTAGATTCTATTGTGGTCGGTCCCTCTTCTTACCTGCTCTTTGCCAGCTTTCATGTAAAAATTTTCCACCCAACAGGAACATCAGAGGCAAGAGGCTGACAGCAGGTACCACCTCTGCCTACTGCCAAATATCTCCCCAAACTAGCCATTGCCTGTGCAAATGGGCTTGTGCCAGAATTCGGCCTGCTGTAGTCCCCTTCCACAAATAAACTTTAAAGTACTCGCTTGAAGAGTGAGAAGCTGCCAGTGGTACTGGCAGTGAGTTTTATAATTACTTTATGATGCTTTCCATGTGACTTTTGGTAGAAGGGCAGTGGGCTAGGGTTGGTTGGGGGTTTCTCATGGATGGGGTTATCCCTCTGGCAGTGCAGAATGCAGCATGTGTTGGGAGAGCCCCTCAATTCACCCCTCTGAGTATATGGTATATGCAGTATATGGTGCCTGTTGTCTCTGAGCTCTGACTACCAACATCCTATCCCGTTGTCAAGTGTCACGGGCTGTCCATGGGCTGTGTGTGGACTATTGTGCATAGTAGTCAAATAAGGGGGTAGGACTGGCACTGCAAACTCCCTGTCAGGGTTTATTGCATGATGCAGGTGAGCCTCCTCCTCTAGCTCTGTCTAAGATCCCACACAGCACCTGAGATGGGTGTGACTTGCCAAGATGTCAATCAATCTGCTGACCACAAGACATCATGAAGCAAGACTCCACCCCTTGAACCTTATCCCTGCCTCTGATGTCCCCCCTATAAAATAAAGGAAATGTGGGCTCATGCTCTCTTTTCCAGCACTCTCCTAGTGTGGAAGCAGGATCGTTAAGATCGCAGAGCTGTCCCGCCCTTGAATTAAAAACTACTCTCTGTGTTGTGTGATTTTTTTCACCGCTGCCTTCTTAGCTTAATGTCGCACCCAGCCCATTTAAACCCAGTTTGTCTCCTCTGCGCAGGTCGCAGCAGAGTCAAGATGCCTCGCTCATGGCTGTTGCTGAGAAGGACCTCAGGCCACTCAGCTTAGACATACCAACTTGGGTCTTGAAAGCATTTTCTCTAAGATGCTGATGCAGGGATAACCATGGGATTGATGAGGGATAACTGCAGCAGGCAGCTGTTGCTGGGGGCCAGCTCTGTGTCTGCCTTCTCTCTCATCCTCACTCTAGCCCTTCCAGAGGGGCTCCATCTCTTTCAGGAACGAGGAGACCAATGGAGACATTGATCAGCAAGCAGTAAGGAGCTGAGCTGAATTTGAACCCATCCCTTTCTGCCTCCACAGCTCACATTCTCTCTGTTACCACACACCGCCTCTTAATCCCAGCCAGTGCTAGGTGGAGGTCCCTGAAGGTTAATTTGATGATGAGTTGATCATGAAGTTGGATCTTAATTCCATAACATTGTTTCTAGGGCAAACATGGATTCCTACTTTTAAACAAACTTAAAAATTTGGTAACATTCATCCTTAGTAGGTAGAGGAGGAACTTGGTAGACTTGCTATGCTCCATTTTGAATATTTTCTCAGGATCCTTATAATAAAACATTAAGATCATTGAGATAAGTTGTGAATTGGCCTATTGTACATTGTTGGGCATGTCATGCTTTCTCATCTTTCTCTTACTTAGGAAGCAAAATACTACCCTACCAGCAAAATGACAACTAGAAATTAGAGAAAGAGGAAAACTCTAATGCCATCTTTCAAAGCACATAGATCTTGAGGTTTTAATCAAAATTATAGTGTTTTATAATTCATGTCCATTTTATTGTGACATGGTACACCTGCTTATTTTTAAAAAGAGAAATAATGGAAGTATAAGGCGAGGGGAAAGTGATGTGGACACTCAATAACTCTTCTCTAGCGATATCTTGATGAGTTACGCATAAATGAATCAGAAACAGATGAGTTTTTTTTTCCCCTTGAAATACACATGGGTTTAAAAACCAAGGGAAAATATGCTTGGAAAAAATGTTCTTTGTTGCAGTCAAAATGTTTGAATTATAATTTAGGATTTTCATAGGTTCCAGCAAGTAGTTGTGTGCACTCATCTCTAATTTAGATGGGGTGTGTGCATGAGCTGAGTATTTAAACTATTCAGTGGAGCTGCTGTCAGGGAGGCGTAACAGTCCTGTAAAATGACATAAGGCACAAGGGCCTTATGTGCAAACTCGTTTCACATGGCTTCTTGGGTATTGAGTAACATGTTTCATGTAATTTGACTCTTGAAAATTTCATAAAGTTTTACCTCAATCTTTGTGCATGAAAGTGGAAACAGTTTCAAAGAATCCTCCAGGTGCAATGCTAGGCATCTTTGCTCTCTGTCCTTCTGCCAAGGGTGGGATGTCATCTCCATGACCTTATGCTTAGCTGATTCTCCTTCAGTGCTTCAGGTCTAACGGAAGCCCATATTCCCCACAGTTTGTCCCACCAGCTGCATGTGTTCCTGGGAATTTCAACTTGACTTGAGTGGAAAACTACAGAAAGGTGTCAGTAAGATATTAGGGAAGACCCCTGATTTAACTATAGCTAAGCAACAGAAGAGTTTTCCAGGCATCTTCCTTCCATGGCTTCCTGCATTGTTTTCTTGGCTTATCTTGTCCTGGGATCTTTGAGGAACTATGGGGATGTTTTGAAGCACATTTTTGTAAAAATTGTGAAACTATCAACCCTGAGAAAATCTTAAGTATGTCCCATGATGCTAGAGATCAACCTATTGCCCTTCCCTGATATTTCTGGCAAGGTCTCTTGCTACCATTGGAAGTTGGACATGGAAAAGAATTTTTTTTTCCAAATCATTAAACAGTTTCTCTGCCTATTGCCAGTGTCCCTGTTTTAGTCAGCTTTTCATTGCTGTGACAAAAATGCCGGACAAGAACAACTCAAAGGGGGAAAGTTTATTTTGGCTCACAGTTTCAGAAGTTCAGTCTATCCTTGGCTGACTCCATCACTCTTCTGAGGTGAGGGAGAACATCACGGGGGAAGGGCATGGTGGAGGAAAGTTGCTCAGATCCCAGCAGCCAAGAAGCAGGGAGAGAGGGAGGGAAGGGAAAGAAGAAAGAGGGAGAGAGTGTGTGTATGTGGTGGTGGGGAGAGAGACAGAGAGTGATAATGAATGAACCAACCAATGAACATGTTCAGGGAGGCCAGGGACAAAACATAATCCCCAAGGGCATGCCCCCAGTGACTACTTCCCACAGCAATACCCACCCTACATACAGTTACCACCCAGTTAGTCCATTCAAATTTTTATTCCTCCAAATGAACTAATCCACTGATAAGGGTACAGCTCTCACAATCTAATTATTTCACCACTGAACATTTCTGCATTGGCACAGGTGCTTTTGGGGGGAACACCTCATGTCCAAACTATAACAGTCCCTGTTGAAAGAAAAATGATCCCTCCTCACATTAATAGTTTCTCCCCACTGAACTCCTATCAAATACTTGCAAGTATTTCAAATATCTATCAGTTTCCATTTTTGTTTTCTATGTGTGTCAATTTTTGGTACATTCTGTATACAGCTTACTAAGTTAGCCACAATGACTGCTTCCTTACTTTCAATTTCTAGAATATTCTGTAGCTCCAAATTGTTTTATCTTTTCTATCAAGTCTCTTTCTTTTCTCTGGTGAAGTATTATTTCTTTTAGTATAAACACAGTGTCATTTAACCTCACAAAGTTTCCCTTAACCAGATGCCTTATTTATTTATTTATTTTAGCTCTGATACACTATCCAGTTTCCAGTTAGTTTCTTCTAATTGAACCAGTCTTCTTTTCAGTCACCTCCTTTCCTTATTTTAATCCATGAATTGTATTCTATGCTACTTTAATGTCTAAAATACTGACTTTTATAAAAGCTTCTTCTCCACAATATCAGATCATAAATTATACTACAGAGCTGTAGTAACAAAAACAGCATGGTATTGCTACCAAACAGACAGGAAGACCAATGGTACAGAATAGAAGTTGCAGCAACAAACCAACATTAGTACAGTTATCTCATATTAGACAAAGTCATCATAAACAAACATTGGAGAATATTGCTGGGAAAACTGGAAATCGATATGTAGCAAAATGAAATTAAATCTCTCTCTCTCACCCTCCACAAAACTCAACTCAAAGTCCATCAGGACCCAGGCATTAGACCAGAGACCTTCACCTAATAGAATGAAAAGTAGGCCCAACTCTCCATCATATTGTCTTAGGAACTGAATTCCTCAACAAGGCTCTTCAAGCACAAGAAGTAAAAGCAAGAATCAATAAATGGTATGGTATCAAGCTAAAAAACTTATTTATAGCAAAGAAAACAATCAAGAATGTGAATAGAGAGCCTACAGAATAGGAGAAAATCTTTACCAACTGCACCTCAGAGTATTAATCTGCAGGATATACAAATAACTCAAAAATCTTAACACCCAAAAAAAAAAAAAAAAAAAAAAAAACCCACAACAGTTAATAAATGGGCAAAAGAACTGAATAGGCACTTCACAGCAGAAGAAATACAAATGGTCAAGAAATATATGAAAAAATGTTCAACTTCTCTACCAATTAGAAAAATGCAAATTAAAACTACACTGAGATTCCATCTCACTACACTCAGAAAGGCAATTATCAAGAATATTCAAGAATATAGTAGTAATAAATATTGGCGAGGATGTGGGGAAAAAGATGCACTCATACATTGCTGGTAGGACTGCAAATTGGTGCAACCACTATGAAAAGTAGTATGGAAATTCCTCAGAAAACTTGGAATGGAGCCACCACTTAAAACCAGTTATCCCACTTCTTGGCATATACCCAAAGGACTTAAAATCAGTATACTACAGTGACACAATGTTTATAGCAGCTCAATTCATAATAGCTAAGCTATGGAACCAACCTAAGGGTCCTTCAACAGATGAATGAATAAAGATAATGTGGTATATGTACATAATAGAATACTACTTAGCTATTAAGAAGAATGAAATTATGATATTTGCTGGTAAGTGGATGGAACTGGAGACTATCATGCTAAGTGAGATAAGGCAATCCCAACAAACCAAAGGCTGAATGTTCTCTCTGATATGTGGATGCTAACACACAATAAGCGGGGAGGGAGGGGAGGGAAGAATAGAAGTTCATTGGATTACCAAACGGGAAGGGAAGAGGGCTGGGAATAGGAAAGACAGTTGAATGAATCGGACAAAACTTTCCTGTGTTCATATATGAATACACTACCAGTGTAACTCCACATCATGTATAATCACAAGAATGGGAAATTATACTCCACGTATGTATAATATGTCAAAATACACTCTACTGTCATGTGTATCTAAAAGGAACAAATTTTAAAAAGCCTCTTTACATCTCCTTTAAAAATCTTCAAGATTCTTTTAAAGAATACTTGGTAACAATGATGTATGACTGTTGATATATATAATTCCACATCAAGGGAGCTTTAGCTCAATGAAAAAAGTGATTGTAATGATCAACTGATCTTGCTTTTTAGCTAGGTTTTGATGTTCTGCATCTCTCATTCACTTACTCATTTAGAGAACATATTTTGAACATACACCATAGTCTCACACTATATTAAGCACTGGTGATAGAAATATTAGCAATATGTCACATCTGTTTTGTTAAGGACATAATCTAAGGAAGGTAGACATGCTTTAATATAGTATATTTTTATATATATCTACTGTGATAAATGTTTTAACTTAGTGCTATATACACGTAGAGGAGGCAGTGATAAAGTCAGCTCAAGAGAGGAGGGTGTCATTGAGGAATTGATGATGTACTTGAGTTTTCCTGATTGAGTAGAGAAATGGGTAGAACCAGGGTATTGGTAGAGAACAGTGCTGCAGAGGCATGGAAGCATGAAAAAGGAGGGTGTGTTGTGGGGGCAATAAAGCAATAGGTATGTTTACGTAGACTTTGGTGGAGGCAATAATGGGACATAAGTTAGGTAGTAGGTTGGACCAGGTTGTGAAAGCTCTTTGAACCTTGGTAAGGTGTTTAGATATTATCCCAGTTACTCAAGGTTGTTTTATGATTGTGTGTGTGTGTGCACGCGCGCGCAAGTGCATGCACATAGTTTAGCATAATGAAATGAAACAGTTTGGTTTTCAAGATGGTAACTCTCACATCATGGTGAAGAATGGATTTGAGAAAAGACCCCAACTGAGAAGATGAATTGGGAAGATATTCTAAAGATCTGGGTGAGTAATAATGAGGGCTTGAAGTAGGCCATGGAAGTAGGAATGGAAAGGAGTATAGATTTCTTCTTGCATTAGAATTTGGTTGTAGATTGACTTGAGAGGCCAAGTAGAGAGAAACAACTAACAACTCAGAGATAGTGCTTGTCTGAGTGGTAGTGAAGTACTGACATGGTACTGGAGTTTACTGAATTAGGAATATAGGAAAAAGAATATTTGGGGGCAAATAGAGTTTAGTTGTTTAGCTGTTGGGTTGGCATTAGCTGGGAGGCATCCAAGCTAACTCCAACTGCATCCAAACTGCCTGGATAGCACTTGGAAATGAAATATGGGACTATGAAGGAGGCAGTTTTCATTAGGAGTAGCAGCCTGTCATGTCCTTAGACTTCCATGGCCAAGACATTGTTCTTTCTATAGACACTTGAAGAAAGTTCATTAGGCCAGATACTGCTTATGTGTTACTCTTATTTCTCTCAGCCATTTTAAAAATTCCTTGACAAATTGTTCCATGAACATTTTTTACTAAGACTACATGTTTGATGCTCATCTCCTTTTGTTAATTTATAAAAGTTGTGAATTTTTTGGTCTTACACCTTTTGGAGATAGAACAACTTCATTTCTTTTTTTTTTTTTTTTAAATGATATTTAAGATATTTGATATATTATATTTATTTAAAATAATAAAATCATACAAAATTAGAACTGCCAGAAAATACTCAGAATAAAGATATCTTGATTAAAAGCAGAAATATCTTGGCCATACAATTACAGGTACTGAAATTAACAGACAGTAGCCAGAAATGGTAGTATACACCTCTAAGATTACAAGTCTCAAAAAACAAAAGTATAGCATATAGCTCAGGGATAGAGTGCTTGCCTACCATGTATAAGATGCTGGGTTCAACCCCAAGTACAGAGGAAAGGGGGTGAAGAAAGTAAAATAATGAGGAATCTCTCCTACTGATGCTGGTCCCAACATATTTGTCCTTTCTAGTTTTGTCCATCTGATTTCTTTTTCTGTTTTATTTTGTCTTGTTTTCATTTTGCACATTTTGTATTCTTGTTCAGTGGACAGAAAGACTGGGGATATAGCAAGAATGAAGATATCTTTGGATAAACAGGAAAGTTGCACAAATTGAGAAAAATGATCTTTGTTTAAATTTGGTTTATTATTTCCAGTACTTTCATTTCTAGGGAGATCATTCATAAAGAAATGTATCCTAACTTGGGAAATTCAAGCTGGGCTTAATTTTCTTTTTATAGAGTTTCACATCACCTCAATACTTCCTTGACATTGATTCCTATCTTTAACCCTTGCCTTTAGTTGTTATAAACTTTATGAAAAAGTAAGAAATGAAGAAAATAGTGGACACTCCAGAAACCAAGGAATGCACTGTATAGATAGTTTCATACTATTTGCCTTCAGATGTTGAAAATGTCCACAAAGGTCCATTGTAATTTAAGACTTGGATCCCAGGGTTGTACTACTGGTAGATGATGGCACCTTTAAGAGGTGAGTCTTAATGGGAGGTTGATCTGTCATTGGGGGTATGAGGTGATTATCCTGTGGCCTCTTGAGTTCTCCCTGAGAGATGTCATAAGAGGAGCAAGCTTAGCCCCACCCAGCTCTCTGCTTCCTATACCCACTTGCTCTGACGTGTACTACTACCATTGAGATCCAACATGAGGTGATATAGCCAACAGGGGTCCTTGATAAGCCTGTGCTATGCCATGTGGACTTTTAGCCTCCAAAACTTTGAGCTAACTTTTTTTTTTTTTTTTTTTTTTTTTAATTTTTTTATTATTTATTTACTTATTCATCATGCACAAGTATAGTATCTTTTTACATACAACTGCTTGTATACAAAGTATATAAGTACCATTCAGATCTTCAATCATGCATTTAGGATAATGATATCCATCTCATTCAACCACCAATTTTTTTCCAACCCCCCCCCTTACTCCCTCCCTCCCAACTTCATTTCTTTATGCTGTTTTGAAGTTGTAGTCCTTTGGATAATCATTTTTTTAAAAATTATTGTTGTTTTGTTTTGGTTTTTGTATCTTAAAAGTGAAAAGCCAGGTATCTTTATTTCTTTAGCTCAGATCTTTCCAGTTGGTGATTTCACAGTTGTGGTCTTTTAGATATCTTTGTATTCTTATCTCACTGGGCAAATTTGAAACATCTAAGGCCTTTTAATTTCAATTTGTAGTTATAAAACTTCACAGTTCAGTTGTCAGCTAGAGCAACCAGTGTTGTAGTTAGCCAGTGTCACTTTAAAATCTTTTCCAGTGTTAATCTCATTTTTGAATACTTGTAGCTTATTCCTTATTTGAGGAAACCACATTTTATACAGTTTTAGTATAGAATATATAAGTTTTCTTAGTTGATATATTATCCAAATTTATCCTTATAAGTGGGAGGATATTCTGTATGCTACTGTCATATGTTAGGCCTCATTTTTCAAAGAGCTCTCAGTATAGAATCAGGGGTAATAATAAATGTTTAATAACTACTATAAAATGGTTGGCTTATGAACAAGAGAAATTTATGCCTCACAGTTCTGGAGGTGGGGAAGTCAGGGAGTTGGCAGATTTAGTGTTTGGTGAGGGCCTACTTCCTGGTTCATACGTGGCTCCTTCTTTCTGTGTCTTCAAATGCCAAAAGAAGTTCGAAGTCTGTAGGATCCTTCATAAGGGCACTAATCCCCTACCAAAGGCCCCAACTTTTAATACTGTCACATTAAAGCTTAGAATTTTAAGGGACCACAGCCATATGAATTTTAAGGGACCACAAAATTCAGTCTATGGCAATTGCTTTACAAATACCGTATGATTCTTCCATCTTACATGAAGTAATAATAGGTAAATTCATAGAGACAGAAAGTAGAGTAGAGGTTACCAGGGGCTTGGGAAATGGTAAGTTATTGTTTGATGGGTACTAAGTTTCTGTTTGGGATGATGAAAAAGTTCTGGGAATGGATAGTGATGTAATAGTGGTACAACATGTGAAAGCACTTCATGCCACTTAATAGTACCCTAAAAAATATTGCCTTCTAATATTAGGTAAAGTGTAAATATGCATTGTTAAACTGTCTACTGCCTAAATTATTCATCAAAGCATCTGAATCATTTCTAAATTGATTGTTGATGCTTAGAAATCGTTAATATGATCTTTCCTTTGATAACCAGTGTCCCCGTCTGAGCTCTTATGTGACACATGGAATTGCATCAAATTTTTTCAAGTTCTCCACTGAATTGATGGCCAGATAAATTCCTGGCACTGGTACCTCTACCTGGAAGCTGATTCTTCCCACATGGCCTGGGAGGAATCTATACTTTGATCTCCTCCAAAACATCACTACTAACCTGAGCATCTTCACCCCTCTTGTACATTCTGAAGCACACAAGCCCTTGCTGTTACCACCAACTGGATAAGTTGCAGCAGCCAGTGGAAGCCATTTACAATCTCAACTGGAGTTACTCGAATGTCCCTTGCTTGCTTCTATGGCTACCTACAATATTAGGTAGCTTCAGTTTCAATAAATATAAGATTTCTCTTTACCAATTGCTATAAAAGTATTTCAGTGCTTATTCATTGGTGCATGCCATCAGAATGTCAACCCCGTTTACATTCTACAATGTACTTTACACAAGAGAGTTGACATTAACAGTATTCATGAAGAATAGGTTGCAATAGCTTATTCCTCATGGTTGGCCGTGGCCTAGATCACATGTTGAAATTGTGCTTTTTGGGTGGTTTAGAGGTATTGCTATTGATTTTGAGATGAAGTAAAGATCATTCTCATCTTATCATAGTTTAATGCTGAGATTTATGTATTTTTTTTAACTTTGTAAATAAACTTTCTGAACCTCACAATGAGAGTAGTATTAGGGCCCCTGTTGAAAGTAGTTCATTGGAGCTGAGGTTGTAGCTCAGTGGTAGAGCACTTGCCTCTCATAGGTGAAGCACTGGGTTTGACCCTCAGCACCACATAAAAAAATAAATTAATAAACAAAGATACATAAAAAAGAAATACAGTTTTTAAAAAGTAGTTCATTGGCCTGTAATCCAGTGACTTGGGAGGCTGAGGCAGGAGGATCACAAGTTCAAAGCCAGCCTCAGTAATTTAGTGAGGCCCTAAGCAACTCAGTGGGACCATTGGGCTGGGGCTGTGGCTCAGTGGCAGAGTGCTTCCCCAACACTGCCAAAACAAAAAAACCCAAAACAACCAAAAAAACCCAAACTAGACTTTTTCTGGAAAAGTTAACCCACAGATTGGGTTTATTATACTGATTGACCTACAAAGGGTTCTATTTAAAAATCATTTTCTAAAGAGTTCTAACAGTGAAAATAACCAATCATATATTAAATTAAAAACTTGCAATTTCTTTATATTATCTGAATATTAAAAAAACAAAAGTAAAATAATTATTCTTAGAAGACATGCATATGATTTCATGATTTCATATGCATGATTTCATTTATCAGTTACTTAGCCATTTCTGTCTCTATCTCCTAGTAGTAATCTTTTTAAAAATATTTGTTTTAGTTGTAGATGAACACAGTTCCTTTATTTTATTTATTTTTATGTGGTGCTGAGGCTCGAACCCAGTGCCTCACATTTGCTAGGCAAGAGCTTTACCACTGAGCCACAACCCCAGATTCCTCCCGGAAGTCTTCTGAAGATTGTATTTTAAAGTGTGGCTTTATATATATAAACAGGTGCTTGTAAACTTCGTTCAATTTGCATTTCATAGTTAATAATTTTGAAATTTATTCTTCTAAATGTCTCTTCTATATAGATAATGTATGTGTGTGTATGTGTGTGTGTGTGTGTGTGTGTGTGTATGTGTGTGTTTGTGTATTTTTTCTTTTTTTGGTACTGGAAACTGAATCCAGGGACACTTAACCACTGATTGACATCCCTAGTTTTTTTTTTTTTTTTTTTTGTGGTACCGGGGATTGAACTCAGGGGCACTCGACCACTGGGTCACATCCCCAGCCCTTTTTTGTATTTTATTTAGAGACAGGGTCTCACTGAGTTGCTAAGTGCCTCGCCATTGCTGAGGCTGGCTTTGAACTCGCGATCCTCCTGCCTCAGCCTCCCAAGTGCTGGAATTACAGGCATGCGCCACCACGCCCAGCTACATCCCTAGTTCTTTTTATTCTTTTATTTTGAGACAGAGTCTTACTAAGTTGCTTAGGGCCTAAATTGCTGAGGCTGGCTTTAAACTTGTGATCCTCCTGCCTTCCCAGTCACTAGGATTATAAGGTATGTGCCACCATGCCCAGTGTAGACCTTATGTATTTTTGATTGAAAACTTATTTTGTCAATTGGTTCTCAGGTACCTAAGTAAGAGAATGTTCTGAAAATGGAAAATATTTTAAATTTCATATTTTTCACAAATGTGTATCATTATTCCATCCACAATGAACTTTTTGTCTTTATATTTCCATTCACATGACCCTTCTTTGATAAAATTTTTGCAAGACAAATTTCATCAAATAACACTTCTATTAATGATCCTTTTTAACATTTTTGCGAAATTTAGATGCTGTGAAATTTTAAGTCTTCTGACTATTGTTTTTTATTGTATTATTGAACGTAAAATTTCCAAATAAAGATAATAATTCTAGAATTTCATAAAAATGTTTTCTCATAGTGGAGCAATTCCAAAGTGAAGCTAGAGAATTTCAAATTAAATCTTGTGTAACATTTGATGAGTTCTCATCATTTAATTATTTCAGTTGCTCCTTGTAGTCATAGGATTAATTTCAATATCTTTCTATTTGCAAGCTTTGACTTCATAATTGCCATTTGCTAAAAATCTTCAAAAGCTTACATGTTTTGGCATTTCAATGACTGGCACTTTGAATACTAAAGATTTCTCATCAATTCTGAACAGAATTCAATACATTTTAGTCTTTTTTTTTTTCCCCAAAATGGATCAATACTCAATACTATTGCACAACACTAGGATTGATTTAAAAGATAGTTCTACAAGCTGCTAAAGTCTAACTGATAATAGGGAGCAAGGAGAAAAAAACACAGTGCCATGCAGAATCATGTTTTAGCAGCATTAGCTTTGCTGCCAAAATGTTTCTATTTGCTTAATTGTGTATGTACATAAAATATGTGGCTCTATGTATTTATAATTACTAGGTAAGTATAGAGATGTAGTTATATGTATTATTGGTATGTAAAGTTACATATGTAGAGAAATAAAATCAAAATCTGTAAAACTAAATGTGTGTTTGAATTGTTAAAAGTAACTGAAAATTATAAGGCATTAACCTTATAATACATACCTGACAATAATTTTGTAAATGACAACTATTTTTATTGGTAGACTATCACAATTTGGACACAATTTCAAATTATTTCAAGTGTATTTCTCCACTATGCATTTCTTAATTTAGTAAGAACCTTATCTTTACCAGGATGTGGTGTTCTTCTTCATTTGCATTTGTGATTATATCAGAAAAACAAATCCTCTGTTTTTTTTTTTTTTTTTAAAGTATTTATTTACTTTAGTTGTACACAATGCAATAATGCATTTATGTTTACATGGTGCTGAGGATCGAACCCGGGCTGCTCACGTGCAAGGCGAACACTCTGCCGCTGAGCCACAACCCCAGCCCAAATCCTCTGTTTTTGTTACAGGGATTGGACCCAGGGACACTTAACCACTTAGTCACATCTCCAGCCCTTTTTAATTTATTTTTTATTTTAGACAGGATCTTGCTAAGTTGCTTAGGGTCTTGTTAAGTTGCTTTGAACTTGTTATCCTCCTGCCTCAGCCTCTCCAGCCGCTGGGATTATAGGCATGTGCCACTGTACCTGGCCAAAAAACAAAAACAAATAAACAACAGAAAACAAAACAAAACAAAAAAAGCTTTTACCTTCAGTAATAACATTTTTAATTGAGTTACCAACAGTGGTTACAATATGGTTTCACCTAAGATAGTAAATTTCCCAAACTTATTCTAGGAATCCTATGAGGAGTCAAGTGATTATTGACATTCATTTAACTAACGTCTCCTTGAAACATCTGAGAACTTAATTATTTGCAAATCTTTGGTAATAAGTCAAGCATTTAAAAATACCTATGCACAAGATTTACATATGAGGATGTTCATTCAGCATTGCTTATAAATGGAAAATAATGTAAACTATCTAAATGCCCATTATTATGGGACTGATTGTATACTCTTCAAACTATACCAAGTATTAAGTAAGTCTGTGTACTCTGACTTAGAATGATATGACATTAAACTTGAAAGAAAACAAAACCAAAACATTGAGAGCCAAAAATAATACATGCAGAAAGAAAAATAATGTATTTATTTAGGCATAGAAAAATTCTGCAAGAAAACTGTTATCTGTTACTGCAAACAAACCAACCAAAGTCTAGTGGTTTAAAAAACAAACAAGCACATTTTTGTTATTCTGTTGATTTTGTGTATGAGAAATATAGAAAGTGTGAGATACACACTCACCTGCCCAAATCCAAAGAATGGACTTGGAGACAGGAGGTGCAGTGGAAGCTAGACTTTAATGACTGTCTTGCAAGATTGGGTGTCTGGGTGAGTGGGCCCCCAGAGAGCAGTTACAATTAACATTTTATCCCCTAGTGCGTAAGGTCCCTCCCCCTAGTTCTTCATTGGCTGAGTACTATAGGACTCACAGGCTTCCAGAATGTCACCTAAGTTTTATTGTCTCTTATTTGGTTATTTAAAGAAATGTATCTTTATTTGTCTCTACCTCCCTTTGTTCTCTTGTGGAGGGAAGTCTTTTGGGGGGGGGGGGGAGTGCATTTTTCTTAAGTTACTGTTCCTTAACAGAGATATTTTTATCTCTGTTCATTAGGCTGTCCCCTTTCCCCACTTCCTCTTTGTCAAAGGGCCATTTAGGTATATGGACTTTGAATCTCCCACATTCACAGGTTGTGTTATTGTGTGAGTTAACTGCGGGTAATCATTTTATTTATTTCCAAACTGGTTGTTTTTCTTACATCCCAGGAATTTAAAATTTCAAGCTAAATACTGTATTCTGAAAATGGGCCCCTGGACTTTCTATTTCTCACAGGTGGGACACAGTTGAAGGCTTGCTTCTGGAAGTTCCATATTAACTGGGGTCTCAAATAAGGTAGCTTGAATGGATAGAAATAGCTTGCTTGAAGGGGCTACATTCCTACCCATTATTGGGTTGGTTGATTCTTTTCCACACCACATCCATACTTAATATGGTTTCTTCAAGCACAGTCTGGTGTCTGAGATGGGGTATTTGGAAGAACCGGGTCATCTCTCTAATTTTCTTTCTTTGTGCCATCTTCATGTG
The DNA here is from genome assembly GCA_025594165.1 of Tamias sibiricus. NCBI lineage: Eukaryota > Metazoa > Chordata > Mammalia > Rodentia > Sciuridae > Tamias > Tamias sibiricus. The sequence continues at coordinate 166,569,571 of CM046657.1, forward strand.
GATCACTTGGGTTTCCTAACAATATGGCAGTCTCAGAGTAGTAAAGCTTCCTATGGAGGCCACTAGCTTCTCCCAGGGTGAGTGTTCCAAGAGGCCAGGTACCTGCCATAAGGCTTATGACCTGACCTTGGAGGTTCCAGAGCATTACTTTTGCCATATTCCATTTATGTGATCATGTTCTTAGTGATCATATAAATCACAATGACCAGCCCAAATTCAAGGAATTAGACACCATTTTCAATGATGGAATGGCAAGGAATTTTTATCTATCTTTAACCCAACTCAGATAAGAAGTTAATAGTAATTATTAATAGTAATTGTTTCTGGAGAGGGACTAAGGGTGTTTTTAATCTCAGACTGAAATTTCTTTGGATATTTTTTTGGAATGGTTTAATTTAAAAAAAAAAAAAAAAAAAAAAGTCATGACATTTTGAGTTGGAAGAACGGCTCCCAGACCTAGTTATTGATGGAAAGCTCAAGGGGCATAGAATTGTATGACTTGGTAAGGCCTGGAAAGAAATAATGCTTGATTGTTTAATTGTCTCTTACAATGCCCAAGGAACATCTGCTCTCTTTCCCATATAAGGGGTTTTGAGCCTGAGAAGTAGGGAAGTAGAGGGCCAGGATGTTAGTGTATGTCATGAAACTTAAGTTCCAGGAGGGAAAACAAATTAAATGCAGGTATGTTTAGGGTTTTCACTTAAAATGGAAATCATTTTGTACAGAAAAGCTTCATGTTTCCTGAATTCCTATTCCTTCCAGTTTGGCCATTTAATGATATTGGACCTGGAATATGTCAAGCCCAAAGTGAAAAGGTACTGGGCTGTTCTTGAACTCCTGAGGCCCCTTAAGAAATGTAACAGTAGCATCCAAATTGCAAGATAGGAGTTAAACACAAATGGTTGTGGCCTCAATGAAAAATAATGAAGAACAAAGTAAATATACAAGTATATGTGTAGATGTGTATATATCTTGTCCTACGTATGTATGCTGTATTATACACAGAGTTACTGGAAGATTTAATGTGCCACCTTTTATATGTGCCATGACTTGCTTTTAATAATATGGAAGGGCCTGCCTCCTATGTGACTTTGAGGCCTATTTCCTGTGACCTTCTAGTTGTTGACAGCTGTTCAGGCTATGCATCACCAGAATGCTTCATCCCTTCCTGAACTCAGGGTGGGAGAGACTGTTGGTTACACTGTCAGCAAAGGGAGTTTTGCTATCTTAACTTGTTTAATTTGCTGAGGCCCAAGTCTTGAAAGATTCCAAATTTAGGATTATAGAAACAGTATGTTTCAGGTTTCTAATTTTTATGTTCCCTTATTCAACTTTAATTTTAGAAAACTATTTTTTTAATCTGAAATCTTTTAAAGGAGAAAAAAATTAAAATTATTCACAGAAGTTTTCATAAATGACAACCACAGACCACAGAAAAATCCAGATAGTTCATTTAAAAAAGCCAAATGTGCACAATTATCCATGGGGCTAATATTTTGCAAATCACATATTTTATTCAGAAATTTGCATTTTTCTGGAGTACATTTTACTTTATTGTGCTTCTTAAGGTGGTTGTAAGACATTTTTTTTGAGACATATGCCATCGATGTTTTGCAGAAAGATGATCCTAGTCTTACAGTCAATTACCTACATATAGTGAATGGTTTGAAAACTGAATTTGATCTTTTTTTGTTTGTTTGGATATACTTCTTGGTACAAACAGTATTGATAGTAGTATCAATAGAGTAACAATAGTATTGATAGTGTTGGTAATAATTTTGGCAGTGTGCTTTTCTTTTGACATAAAACAATTAGAAATTCTATTGAGATTTAATTTAAGTGAATAAATGTCTTAAAGAGGATAGCAAAGAAAGTTCCAGTATGAACCACCTTGTGCTTAGGAAGCCAGGTGACTGTACCTGTTTCAGTATGTTTGCATGCTAGCATGCCTGCCTCTCTTCACAATGACTCAGTTTTCCTCTTCTGTTTCTCTGCTGGGACTGCTGAAAAGCCTCCTCTGTGAGCAGCAGTGGGGTTGCTGCCCTTCACTTGGATTGAACGTGAAAGGTAAATATATTCCATTCACTGAAGTTCTTACTTCACTAGCTTGCAACAATTAAAATCAACCTACTTTGATGCCTCTTAATTGTGACCATGAAGATGCAGGCTGAAAATGCATAGATGTCAGATAATCCAGAATGTACATTTTATTTTCCTAGATTTTCATCAAAGTGAAAATACACATTTGAAAAATACTCCAGTGTTCTTAATTTTAAGTAAGAAAAGTAGTATTAGATTGATTCAAATTCAGAGATTGATAGATGTTTATTTAAACTCATAAAAATCAAACAAGTGTTCCCAAAGAACTCACAGATCCACATGCCCCCAGTCTAAACAATACTGCTGAAGAATCAGGCTCATTGTAATCTCCTCCTCAGGACTGAATGGTGTCCTCCATCCTTCCTGACTTCAGACACCCCTAGGGCTTCATGCTTGCTCTTTCTGCACCTGAGCATCCTTTAGATGCTAGTGGGCTCTGACTGATACTGTCACAGGGCATGGCTGCCATCATTGACCTTTCAGCTTTTTGGGCTTCTGACACCCCCACTGCTATAGTTTGGATCTTGAATGTCCCCCAAAGGCTCATGTGTTGAAGCCCTGGTTGCTAACCTGTGGAGCTATTGGGACGTGGTGAAAACTTTAAAAAGGTGGGGCCTAATGGAAGAAAGTTAGGTCACTGAGGGTGTGCCCTTGAAGGGCATACGGGACCCAGGCTCCTTCCTGCCTTTTTCTTTGCTTTCTGGCTACCATGTGATAAACAGTTCTCCTCTGTCTTGTGCTCCCACTAGAATATAGTTTGCTGCCACAGGCCCAGAGCAAAAAGGGCCAATTAGTCATAGACAGAAACCTCTGAAACCATGAGTCAATATAAATATTTCCTCCTATAAATGGATTTTTTCAGAGATTTTATCACAGTGACAGAAAACTAACTGACACATTGACCCTCAAGCTTTCTCATCAACTCTACTGCTCTGGCTACTGTTCTCTTTGTAGTCTAGTGTTTGTCTCTCCATAGGTCAACCTCCAGTGATCAGAAAATGGTAACTCAGATGTGTCCTCTGTTCTCCATCATACTGGGTTGAATATTCTCCTCCCAAGTTCGCATCCACTTATAACCTCAGAATGTGACCTCATTTAGAAATATGGTATTTGTAAATGTAACTGGGATGAGGTCCTACTTCATTAGGATGGACCCTGAATCCAACGACAGGTATCCTTATAAGAAGAGGAGAGAAGACGACATGCAGAGGAGGAGGCTGTGTGAAGATGGAGGTAGATAGCAGGGTGATGCAGCTGCAAGTCTAGTTAAGCCAAGGGTGACCAGGAGCCATTACACATCAGGAAGGATCCTCTCTCAATCCTTCAGAGCAGGCATGGCCCTGCCAACATCTTGATTTCAGACTTCCAGCCTCTAGGACTGTGAGAGAAAAACTGTGTTTTTAATTTTAAGCCACCCAGTTTGTAGTACATATAACAGCCCTGGGAAACTAACCACCTACCTACCAAAGATATTGGTTTTACTGTTTTACTTTTCTCCAGCTGCTTTTGTTCCCAAAATGTCTCTTCTTTCTTTTTGTATCACCAGCCATTTTGTCTCTTTCCATTCATGCCCTACTATTTAAGAAGGGATGCTTATGTTTGGCTGGAGAGTGTAATCCTTTGTTCACACAAAACCACCTTCTGAGTGCCTATTAACAGCAGTGTCATATTTCACAATGGAGGACAACAGAGCTCAGTAAATAATATTAGATCTGTTTTTCCACTAGACACTCAGATGAGATAATGGGGAAAAGAAGCAACTTGTAGAAACATTACCTCCATTTTGGAAAATACTTAGCAATCTTGTTTATCAAAGGCAGAAGTTTTCTGAGCAAGTGTATCACATTGATTTTTGTTACAGGAAGATTATTTTAGTTGACATTTTTCTTCCAAGAAAAATTTGTGGAGTGCTAACAATGTCTTAGGTTGGATCGAAAGCCAAAATAATTTTGCTTATCCCTAGATGAGGAATGGCTCATTAATTGAGCATTGGACAAAATGTTCTTTTCCTCTGTTTTCCTTAATTACATACATTAGCTGTGATTTCTATGGCATTGTATGCTTTGTGTATAACACATTCCAGAGCAGTTCAAGTAAGGTGATTTAAAACTTGGATTTGTGTATCAAAACCAAAACCCACATTTATTCCATGCCAAGAAAAGGAAAATAAGCCTTAAAATTACTTTTGAGACCATGTGAGATCTTGCCTGACATAAACAATATGTACCATTGCAGAAGGGTAACACTATTAAATTCCATGTGAAATTTGGGCTTGTTAAAATTTGAGGCAGCAGATTGAGGACAGAAAATAATATCAGGTATTAATACCGACATACTTTAAATTTCTGCCTAGTCACATTTCATTTTAACCCTGATTTAATTCTTTTATCAGGACTCTAACACTGTTAAGTATCTCAAAAGTAATTTCCAAATTTTAGATACTTTTTGGATCAATGTTTAAATTTTCTGCCTATGGGAATATCAAGTTAAATAATTAGTATATAATGCATTATAGTATTACTTCCAATTGCCAACAAATCCTCTACATAGTTTAGAATGTGAAAAGGAAACATTATAGAATTTCTAAATACCTTGAATGCTTTAATTCTCAAGAAAGGCAAACTAAAAGTTAAATTTATACTTAGAATTTTGTAAAATAGCATTTAGATTTTTATTCTTTTGATTAATATCATTTGTCATGTAGTATGTGACTTAATGACATAATTTTCTTCATCTTCTGCCTTAGAGATCTGCTTATTTTGGCTTTTATATATGAGTAAAAAATCAATTGATGTTATAGAAATAGATAATGACAGCCCCCCTCTCTACCCACACCTTTATTGTTTGAAATATGTCACTATTATGGTTAAATTTTTCTTTTCTGTTTTCTTTCTTCTACCCTGATCTTTGCATCCTGTCCTACAGTATGATTTTCTGGATGACTTATTTGTAAAATGGGTCTTTATGATCTTCTGCTAATGGCTCCCTTTTTCTGGGGTTTTCCATCATATTGTCTTTAACACACTGTTTTCAGGTTTGGTCAAGATGGCTGCTTTACTGCCACTCTCACAACTACCTTGTATCCAGCAAGAAGCAACAAAAGGATAGAGGAGGGCATGAGTCTTTTTGTCCAAGATTTGGTTGTATGGATATGTCTAGCCTTGAGGGAGATTGGGAAATGTAGTTTTTGTTCCATGTGGCTATTTGCCTAGCTAAGGATTTGGGGTTCCATTACTGTGGAAGGAGAGAAAGAATACAAAAACATAATTAGCAGTTTTCATTACTGGTGTAGAAAGATAAGACAATATGCCTAAGAGAAGGCCTCTGACTTCATCATTGACTACATGATCAACCTTCTGTAAGACACCTGCTCTGGGACTCAGATTGCAATTGTCATTCATTGTATAAATCTTAATTATCTCAGTTTCATGAACATACTTACTCAATATGGCTTGCATAGGAAAGCATGAACACTCTCCTTTACCTTAAGGTCTAAGACAAATGTTCTTTCTCTTGGTGTTCATCTGTCTTTTACCTTATTACTGCCTCCACCTATACTTTATGGATTTCATATACATTTTTACAAAGTCCTTTGTTTTCATTTTATATCGTCAGCTTGCACAGTGCCTGCCAGCTAGTAAATGCTTATTGAACAGTAGCTATGTCAGGTCTCTGACTGTGTTCCCTTTTTTCTTTCTTGATCCTCAACTAATGTGATTCTTGCTCAGTTTTAATAAGAATTTGCTAAATTTATATACTTCTGGAAACAATTAAGTCAAGTTTAAAAAAAATGGTCTTAAAGTATACCTTAATCATTTACCTTTTCCTGCATGTGCTTTATCTACCTTTTAGTTAGAATCTTTGAGGCAGCTTAGTAGAATGTATCCGAAGGACTTTGGTATCATTTGGTCCTAGGTATGAACTTGGGCTCTGCCAAATACTTACTATATGAACTTAGACAAGTTTTCAGTTTCTCCAAGCCCCCCCTTCTTTGTATTTCTAATAACTTCATGAACATTGTAACTTAAGAGATAATGAAGGAAGGATGCTACACTTGCCATTTTACTATTGTTTTTTGCTCCAACATTTTTTAAGTGAATATATTAATTTTTCAGATTTGGCTGATTATGACTGGGGCACCCTTTGTCACCATGCAACACACCAGTGGTGAGAGGGAGCATGCTCCAGGAGGGGACTCCCACTCCACTTCCCTGCAGCTCTTTGGTTGGGAGCCCTTTCCCATATCCACCCCATCTCAGGGACGTGTAGGATGGAGCAGCACTGTTGTGGTCAGTCCAGCTCTAGCTCATACTGAGAAACCCAAACTGGGTTCCATTTTAGGACTCCCTGGAGACAGAAGAGTAGTCTAAAGTAGAATGTTTATGCCAATCCTAGAAAAATAGTACCTCACTGTTAGACAGAGTCTTTTCATGTAATGACATGTTCCCTCAAGCATGGAAATTTGGTCATCTTTATTTGATTTGTAGACTAAAAGAAGAAGAGTTTTGTAGAGGTTAAATGACCTAGTGGAGTATGGTGAATGGGTAGAGATAGGGATTGGACCTAGGTTTTCAGGTCTTCTTTCACCCAGTTGACCAGGGTAGAAGCCAGAACACCTAGAAGGTCTCAATAGCCTTAGTTGTTACCTGAAGGGCTATAATAAGATCATACACTAGCCTGAAGAGAGAAGGAGAGGTCTGACCAAGAAGTTTATCATTGTGAATTTGCCTCACTCTGCATATCATGGGATATCTTACACTTTCCTGTCAGTTTTACAGTTTTCATCTTTTTGTTAATCTACTGCTCAATATTGAGATATGATCTTTGTCTATAGAAATAAGCCCTGGTTAAAGGCAGTTTTCTGACATTTTCCATTTCTCAGTACTCTACATTACCTTATTTATCAAATGTTAGTGCAAAAACTAGGACCTGCTGGATATGTGTTAAAAATTTTTTTCTTGAAGAGAATATGATCTAAATTGTTAATATTTCTAATTGTGGTACAATGTCATACAGGTTAAGAAATGCTGAGTTCTAGATCTTCTCATGATACTTTTTGTGGTGATTCCTTGGTCTAATTATGCTATTTTTCTCATAGAATATTTTTAAAAATTATGATTTCTGATATAGTTGTATGTTTTCAAATATCAAGTATGTTTTCATCCATTTTCCTTAATAGGTTCAATTTCTTTTCCTTTGAAGACAGCTTTGCACAGCATGCAGCTATTTCTTGGGTTGAACAGTGACATCATATGTAAAGCACACAGCCTTGTTGCCAAGTTTCCTGGTGAAATAACTGTCAGTTGGTATTCAAGGAGCCACATCAATTGAGACTACTTCTCATGACATCATTCTGTGTCAGGGCCACCATCCAGGAGACAGGATTCCCTCTAACCTTCAAGACACTGAAATGTACAATTAGCTAATTTTGAAAAAAATGCCTTTGAGATTAAAAAATATGTTTAAGAGGCCCATTTGAACAATGTTATTAATTTATCATAATTGTCTCTAGTTCCTTTGCAGACATGGAAGGAGTTTTTCCCCATTTTATCCTGAAAAACTTTAAACATATGGAGGAGTCAAAAGAATTGTACTATGAAAACCTAAACATATGGAGGAGTCAAAAGAATTGTACTATGAAAAACCTGTGTACTCTTGCATAGCTTCTACGAATAACATTTTGCAATGTTGATTATGTCTTTATTCATCTATTTGTCTAGGTGGACAGAGTTTATAAACATCATTAAATACTAAAGAAGGCTAGCTTTTATAGAGGGACATTTGGAAAATTTAGGGAAAAAGTTAGAACATTACATTAGAGAATGAGCTAATTATTGTTCACATAATAAAATTTGGCAGCAGTATTGGTCAAAGTGAGATTGAAGGGGACAGAATATTTCTTATGATAAATTATAGGGAATCAGGAGAAATCAATGCATTTTTAGGAAGCCTTACACTCTGATGTCCTGTGTATTGACTTTAAGAATTAGACCTGCAGTTCAGGAAGTGGGAGTCCTACTGGATTCCTTCATTTCAATGTGGGTTATTTCATTAGGTAACATGGAGTAGTCCAGAATGAGATCCAAACTGAAGCACCCGAAAAGTGTTATGGCCCTTTATCCCTCTGCTTCACCGAAACTTTTGTTAGTAGAATCCTTCAATTTTATTGTTGAAAGATTCCCAGGAATAACAGAATTCTAACCCTGTCTTTTTTTTTTTTTTTTTTTTTTTTTTTTTCATTCCTTAAGAGCCATTTTGTTTTTAAAAGGAATCTTCAACTGGAATTGTGGCACTGGCTCTCTTTTCTATCCCACTTAGTGATATTTAGCTGTGTCTTTGACATACTAATAGTCTTGTTTTCTCAAATTATTATTTCTTTCTTTGATATATAGCAGCAAAATTAGACAAATTATTACAAAGCATGGTAAAATAACAAAACAAACACAACAGTAAAGCATGTTTTCTTGACTACGTTGGTCTTTGAAAATTGATCAAAAAACTTTCCAACATTAATTACTAGTGACACATTATGCATAGAAAAATAACCCCTTCTGGGTGGTAAAATATTTTGTCGGTCATTTGACGTAATGCCCTGTGCTCTGGGTGGCTTTAGTTATAAATGGCTGCTGACATAAGCTGTGTCATTTCTGTGATTTTTTTCTTTAAAACTCTTTTTTAGTGGAACTACATATTATCCAAACCCTAAAAACAATGTTCTGTACTATATGATTCCATTAACAGAGCATTCTTGGAATGAAAAATTTAAGGATATGGAGAACTCTTAGTGGTTGCCAGGGGTCAGGGAGATGGGAGCAGGTAGGAGGTGGGAATGACCATAAAAAGACCACAGAAATGACCCCTGTGTGGTGATGAACCTTCTGAGTCTTGACAATGCATGTGTTTGTATCAAACCAAACACACACATACTGTGATATTCATCTTTACATAATAACAAATATTGGAGGCAATTTATAAAGAGAGAAGTTTATGTTGGCTCATGGTTTGGAGGTTTCCATCCATGATTATTGACTGCCCTCTTTACCTTGGGTTTGAGGTAGCACATCATAGCAGGAATGTAGTGGAACAAAACCACTTACCCCATGACTTGGCAGCAAAAGAGAGTAAAGGAGGAGCTAAGGTCCCACAACCCCTTTTGGGGAAAGCCCCCAATAACCTGCTGACCTTCTGTTAGGCTCCGCCTCTTATAAGTCTACCACCTCCTAATCACCCATCTTGGGAACAAGGCTTTAACAGCCTTTAATGGCCTTTGGGGGGGCATTTAAGTTTCAAACTATAGCATATAAACACACATGAGCATATGAAAACTAGAAATCTGAGTAGTATAGGTAGGTCATATCAGTGTCAACATCCTGGTTATAATATTGTACTACAGAATTATAAGATGTTGCTTAAGGTAGACTGGCAAAAGGGGCCATGGGATATGTCTGTATTTCCTCTTATAACTGCATGTGAGTCCACAATGATCTGAAAGTTTTAAAAAGTTTTCTTAAAAATTTTTACTCAATGACTTTCTTTTGTGGGAAAGAACTCTCGTTTTGAAGAACAGCTTTCGACATTCACTTCATTTAGCATTTTTTCAATCTAGCCCTTTTACAGTGATGATGCATACTGAACAACGTGGAAGTTAAGTAGAATCAAGGTGTAGACTGAGATTCTTTTTTGCAGCCTCATGGCAATTTTCATTTTCTACCTATTTCCTGATGTATCTTTCAACAGAATAGTCCCAATTTCTTCCCTATGAACATTTCACAGGAGAAAATAGTTTTGTAGTAGAATAAAACCACTATTCAGTTTTATAAAAAGAAAGAAGTATGATATTACCCAAATTTAACATATTTTGTAGTTTGTATCTCCAGAGAATATATTTGTATTAAATACTGATGAATTATTATAGACCATAAAGGTATGCATATTGATTTTTTCATTGATTAAATACTGAATTTCTGACATTGTGGAATAAAAAAAAATTCCATCAATGTTGATTACTAACTGATGTCCTGTGTTTAGCCTGACTTTAAGAAAATTAATCATACCACTTATAATTTTAAGTGGTTGCATCATTACAAATCAAACCAACTAGGTCCTAGTAAAGATTGCTAAAGAAAATCCCATCATACATGATAAATTGGGGTATTCAGGGTTTTAACAGTTTCTACAAATAAAGGGAAATTATTTTCAGAATTTCAATTCAATGATGCTTGAGTAATTGATTCTGTGAGCCCTGGGCCCCCAGGGCATGCAGCTACCCATCCAAGTACGTGTGGTAGACTGCATCTCCAGGTTATGGGAATGCTGCATGACTTTGATTAAAATTCTCAGATATCTTGATCCTCTGGGTGATCTGGTCCTACATCCAGAAAGAAAGCCAAGCAACCTTTTTGCTGATGACTATGCATCTACTAACCAGGAACTACTGCCTGTTGAATTGTTGCATCTTCTCATATTAGTCTCCTGCCAAATTTTGAATTAATGAAAAGAAGCAAATTAATTTACTGTTACTGAGTACCAGAGCAAAGGAATAAAAGTTGTTTGTTATTATAAATCTAGTTTGAAGTATACACATTTTAGGAATGCTGAGGTCCATTAAGAAATTCTAGAATAGTTCTAGATTAAGTTGGGTCCAGGAAACCTTCTGAATACTTAAAAATGAACACACAATTTAAGATTCTTGCTTCAAGGAACTAACCCATAGGGAGCACAAAGAAGGAATATGTAATTACAATCAGTATATATCACAGTGCCATGGAAGAAGAGTTTAATTTACTGATTTACTCATTAAAAAAAAAAAAAAAAAAACCGACTTTTTACTGTAAAAAGGAGATACAGAAAACCACAAAAATCAAATAAATTATTTCAATCATTTTGCTAATCTAATTTGCCATGATTTTTCTACTCTTCTATTCTTAATTTAGATTTCTCTCTAAACTGTTTAGTATATCTTCTTTTCTCCTGTTTATTTACTATGGAACGATGAAAGTCTATCAAGTCTTGGTATTGACCAATAGACAGCTTGCTCTTGGCTTTGCTCACTGACCACCTGTGAGCTGTAAGACCTCATTATTCTCTTTTACAATTAGTGGGCCAGTTACTATGCACAGCTCTTAATCCAATATTTGGGGAACAGACATTTGTCAATTTCAGCTTTAGTTATTTAAGAAAGAATTTTCTCTTATTTCCTTGGTATCCGAAACTGAAACAACTGATTGCATCAAAGACTACACGTTGCAGTGGGTGTTATTCCAAGGTCTCTGGATCACTATATCTCTATCCTCCTTCATCTTACAGTACTATGAGTGTTTATTTCCACACCTCCCATAACATATTGTGGCACTAGTGGCTCCCACCCTTCTCCAAGCATCTCTCTATGTATTTTTTCCTAGGTAGTGTAGTTTCTAAATACATATCAGAAGAGAAGAACTGAGAGGATAGGATAAAAATTCAGATTGCATGTCCCTGCTATGGAGGAGTGCATGCCCAGTTTTCTGGCTAGTTGAAATGCTGGGTCTCCCAACCAAAGGATAGACAAATGGGGACAGATAAAATCATATCCCCATGTTTGTTCAGATTGGTGAGTGTGCTTCATTTCAGCTTGTAAAGTTGTCATTGGTTACCAAGGTTGATAGTTTCACTCCATTGCCATTGTAGTTAGAATTTTCTCCCAGAGACTGAACATGTGTTATTCACATGTATTGGACCTGGTTTGACCTGTATCTACTTCAGGATCTTACAGAATTTAGTGTAATATTGGGAAGGTTCGTGTCATGTAGTAGTATTATAAAACCAGCATCCATGACTGAATTTTGATGATCAGTTAATTTTTAAAGATCTTTGAAAGAGTTCTAACACATTGGGATTTTAAACATTTTTTTTTAAATGTAGAATTATATATAACAGCATGCAGTTTTGTTTTAAACAGGATTTTTTTTTTTTCTAGTCTAAGTACTGCTGATACTAACCACTAATTGCACTGACCCATAAAATATTTCTGATGGGTCTTTGAATTAATTGGGTCTGGGTCTTTCTTTGGAGTGCCCTTTCTGAACCCTGCTTTAATTGTTCCTATGATAAAACTTCATACCTCCTCCCACAGCTGCGGGTATTACTTCTGGTTGAATTATATTTCTTAGAGTGTTTTTCAAGGTTTAGATATTGAGCCTCAGTTTTCTAGACACCATAATGTGGACACCAACTCTGCATAAATATCAAAGACAAATAGAATAGAAATGGAGTTGCCAGTTAAAATTTAATTTTTTTTCTCCTACTGGAATAACTAAGCTTTGTAGGGAACCAGAAAGAGATGCAAGATTAGAGACTACTTCTTGGGCAATGTTTGTCCTCCTTCAGCAGGGAGGGCTATGTGATGATGCTTCCTGGAGTAGGAAATGAGACCTAGTCCTAAGGAATGAGGCTCTGAGGTAGAGGAGGTGGATGCTGCTTTCATGAGGTGTCAGGTTTCAAACACATCATCCAGCCATATTCTAAGAGGCAAAAAGGAATTACAGTCTGGTAGGGCTTATGGTTAAATGCAATCTTTCCTTTACACATTTTACCTTTCTTTCCAGAGCTAAGGAAATATGCATGAGCAATATTTAGTCTTAAATGTTCTTTGTCCTCTATTAAATGAGATCAGAAGAAATTTTGAACATTATATTAAATGAGGTAGAACATCTAAGTGTAGATTAAAGACATATGCCTTATCTATACATTGCTTTTAGAGAATGTTTTAAATTGAGTATTAAATAATTTTAAGTCTAATATTTGTAATTAACAGTAACAAATTTTTGTACAAAAGTAAGATAGTAGAAAATAGTTTTATAAAGTAAGATGTTATTGTAGCCATAAGCAAATTTTTGGTGATATTAAGTTTCCCTAGTACATGCTACATTAAAAATGTACAAAGATTTCTTTGTAAAAGTAAAATTTAAAAAAATTCACATAGCACACCACTAAAATGAAAAGTCACAATATTATATATTGTCAGATGAAATAACATCTGTGCTTCACCCCATGAAAAATTTACATAATTTCACGTAGAGCCCAATCAGGGTCCAGTTTGGTTTGTTGTGTTAAAGGGACAATCAATAAACTTTCGTGACTTCACTTTGGAAAAGATAATACAATGTCATAGGATGTTATATCATACTATTATAAAGAACTTAGGATTTGCGTGTGTTTATTTAAAACAAAATTCTTGGATTTCTATTTTCTCTAATGTCCTTGTTAATACCCTTTAGCTTGGAACATTATGTTAATTCAGGGATGTGTTCAGTGTCTCCACAGAATAACTGTATATAATAAAAGAACATGTAGTGCTCTTGCTTATATGACAAAATAGAAGGCTTAGGGGAACACAAGAGAACAAAGGATAGACAACTAGGATTTTCATGGAGATAATGGATTTTATATATGTAGCTTTGTACATTAAAAATTGACTTGGGGTTATCCTATGTGATGCTATATAAGCAAAATAAACAAATGGAATATTATTCAGCATTAAAAGAGAATAAAGTCATGGCATTTGCAGGTAAATGAATGGAGCTGGAGAATATAATGCTAAGTGAAGTTAGCCAGTCCCCAAAAAACAAATGCTGAATGATTTCTCTGATTTAAGGATGCTGATTAATAATATGCTGTAGGGGGTGGGGCATGGGAGGATTAGATGAACTCTAAATAGGGCAAAGGGGAAAAGGGGAGGGAGGAGAAGGGAGGGAGCATGGGGTAGGAAAGAGTGGAATGTGATGGTCATCATTACCCTAAGTACAGGTATAAAGACACAAATTATATGACTATTTTGTGTACAACCAGAGATATGAAAAATTGTGCTCTATATGTGTAATATGAATTGCAATGCATTCTGTTGTCATATATAATAAATTAAAATTAAAAATTAATTAGTTAATAAAATAATAAGTATATACACAATAAAAAAACCCTTTCAGTCTCTTGAGAAAAAGATGGATATGTTAGAGGAAGACATTTTTGTTGTGTTTCTCTCACATGTTCTATAAATGGTTTAAAGGCAGAGTAGATGACATAGCAACATATGTCTCCTAAGCAACAGGGCCGGGCTTGGTCTTAGTTCCTAATTTATGTCAATAAGTTCTGCATTCCACTAGGGGTTTAACTTGGTTTCAGTGTCAAATGTTCTTATATCTGGTGCTGGTGCCTCTTTCTTTTGGAAGTTACACTGAGTCCTTCTTTCTTTTTTACCTCTGTATATATCTAATGAAAACTTAGGACAATCATGAGTTACTGTAGCAATCTTAACCCTACACCTCTGGGCTAATCAGGTTCCTCAGCCTTGACCTGGTGGTTTATCTTCCAGTAGTGTATTCAGAGCCTGCTGTACATTTCCACGGGGGATGTAGGAGTGATTTTTTCCTTTGTATTTTGACATCATCCTTCTCCTTCAATTCCCATCCTCGATCATCAGTATTTCCACTTCAGTGAATCTTCTACCATCTCTCCAATCATGCCAACACATGGGTGCTAGCGTAGACTTTTCCTACAAGGACTGATCATACTTTACCGACAAGTCCTTGAAGTTATCACCTCCACTCTACCCTGACTGCCTTGTAGCTGTTACTCAAAACCTGGCAATATCTTCCTTGTCCAATTATTCACATGAACATCTCTGCCATTTTCCTCTTTAAACCCTTCAATGACTCACCAGTGACCTCACTATAAAACTGCTGCACTTGGACATGGAGTATAGGCCTTCTGGTGACCTGGCCTGACCCACCTGGACAACCCGTCCACTCTCCGATCACCTTCAACTTTGTGCTTCAGTGATTCCCAGCTGTATATAGATGTGAAGGCTACCATCATGACCTCCCTCCTGGGATGTGGCTGTTTCTTCTGTACCAGAATATTTCCCTTTTTGGCACCTTCCTTTTCATTCTTCTGTGACAACCTCATGCATTGGCCTCTTGGGGGGTATCAACCTGGGTTTGTTCCCATCAGCCCGTTAGGCTGGACTGTGCCTCTGGGCTCCACGGACACTGTGCGCTCCTCCCTTCTCTGTACTTCCTGTGTGTGCCTCTGCCCTTGCACTTAGCAGAAATCGTCTGCTGTGTCTTCTCTGTGAAACTCCATGCTTTTAAGGTAGGAGTCAACTCTAATGTAACTAGGAAAGACCTCAGACCGTAGATGGGTATCATTACCCTAAATGCATGTATGAAGATATGAATGGTGTGAATATACTTTGTATACAACCATAGATATGTAAAAATGTGCTCTATAAGTGTAATATGAACTGTAATTCATTCTGCTGTCATATATGGCAACTTAGAATAAAAATAAATAAAAAGAAAATGGTAAATCAAACTTATGTGTACAATTAGAGATATACCTTGCTTTCAGTAATAGAACTTTTCCTAAACATTTCCATATACATTTGCTGTTAAGTAAATGTGGTTATTAGTATGTGTAGAGCTGTTTGCGCACATGCATGGTAAATGTAAATAATTATATATCAAAGCTTTAATTTCTGAAATATAGCCTATTGTGATTTGTTTTGTGAAGGGCAATCAGCTCTGAGAAAATAAAATGAAGCATCAGAGAACTATTTTTTTCAAAAGAGTTGGGGGAATGAGGTAAATGTGCCAAAGGAGTCAAGTAAACTGCCAAGTATCCTTTGAACATTAAAACAAACTTCTTTTCTGAAGCCAGCTATTGACATTGAAAACAGAGTTCCTTGTCTCTCTCATCTGACAGGAACAAATTCCTTCAGATCTGCAAACTAGTGAGCAGTTTTGTGACTTAAATTTGTTTTGGCTTCTCAGCATCCAAGTACCTGAAAACTATCAAGAATCCTTTAACTCTGATTTAAATGGACTTTTAAATCTAGGGCACACATAGTCATAGTTAATTAAAAGTCTTAGCATCGGAACATAACTAAATTGACCTCTGAGTATAAAATTTTAAAAGAACAATCCTTAATCTACAAAATACGTGTGCTATTACTGGAAAAGTAAACATTTATATGACTTTATTAAGGTAATTTTTTCCATGTCAACAGATATTTTTAAAGCATGGCCAAATTTAAGTAGGTCTGTAAATTTAACTGACTGAAGCTTTTATTCAATTTTACATTATAAACCCTAGTTATACTTTAGTGCTTCTTCTGCCTGTGCACTTGAATATGCTTCTCCAAACACATTTTTAACTACTTAAATGTGACCACTGCTCAGGAGGAAATCATACTTTTCTATTTTATGAATGGAGAAGCCAACTTAAAGCACATCCTGTGTGCATTTTCCTTCTGGAATTCTAGTCAGAATTAGATAAAACCTTTTTTCTTTATTTTTCATATCTCTTTTTATTTTTGAAAATTTTATTTAATTTTATCTAGGTTTATTGAGGTATAATTGGTCAATAAAAATTGTGTATTTAAACTGTAAATGTGATATATATTTATATACGTATAAATGATTACTACTATCAAGCAAATTGACTTTTTTTTTTTGTGGGGGTTGGGTACCAGGGATTGAACCCAGGAGCACTTAGCCACTGAACCACATCCCTGGTCCTTTTTATACTTCATTTAGAGACAGGTTCTGGCTAACTTAGGACCTCACTAAGTTGCTGAGGCTGGCTTTGAACTTGCGATCCTCCGACCCCAGTCTCCCAAACTGCTGGGATTACAGGCATGCACCATTGCTCCTGGATTTTTTGTATGTTTGGTAAGATTAAAATTTTATTCTGTTAGTAGTTTTCAAGTACATTATTAAGTATAGTCACTATGTATACATTGCATCTCCAGAATTTTTCCTCTAACTGAAACTATTTTGTATTCTTTCTGATACAATTGTACACAGGATTGTTTCAATACCTTTTTAGGGTAGTTTGTTGATAGTGATAGAAACACACTGGATTTTGCGTAGAAATTTGTCTATTCTGCAACTTTTCTGAGTTTATTAGTTCTAATTTTTTTTTGTGTGTTGTCTTTATGGTTTTCTATGTACGTATAAAATTATGTCATTTGCAAACAAACAATTTTACTTTTTTATTTCTGATTTGAATACCTTTTGTTTTTCATGCCTGATTGTTTTGGCTGTGACTATTACATTGAATGGAAGTGGCAAGAGTGGGCATCCTTATCATCTTCCTGGTTCTAGAAGGAAAGCTTTCGGCTCTTCCTTGTGGAGCCCAGTAGTAGTTGTAGGCTTATCATACCTAACCTTTGTTACATTGAAGCTCCTAGTTTGTTGAAAGTTTTCATCATTACAGGATTTTGAATTTTGTCAGATGCTCATGTGACTTTTTTCTTTTATTCTGTTAATATGGTATATCACATTTATTAATTTGCACTTATTGAAACATACTTATATCCCAGGGATAAATCCCACTTCTCATGGTCTATGATGTCTAAAAAGCTGTTGATTTTAGTTTGTGAGTATTCTGTTGAGGAATTTTATATCTATGTTCATCTGTGATATTGGCCTTATAACTTCTTTTCTTGTAGTGTCCTTGTCTGGCTTTTGTATAAATATTGCTGGCCTCATGAGATGAGCTTTATCCTACTATAGTTTAGATAGGATTTGAATGTGTCCCCCAAAGTTTCCTGTGCTGCTAGCCTGGTCTGCAGTGGGTAGTGTTGAAATGGTGGAACTTTTAAGAGGTGGAGCCTAGTAGAAGGCAATTGGGTCAAGGGGGAACCACCCTTGAAAGCAACAGAGATAGTTCCCCCAGGGTGGAGTTAGTTCCCCTGAAAACAGGCTGTCATATAAACAGCAAGCCTAGCCTCTCCCCAACCTGTTGTTTTCTGTCTTACCATGTGATCTCTTCTGTATTCAGTTGGTTCCCTTCTGATTTTTGTCCTGTTGTAACACAAACAGGGTGGGGGAGGGGGGCCTTGCCAGGATGCCAACACCATGCTCTCGAATATAGAGAACTGTGAGCTAAATAAATCTTTAAAAATACTCAGTCTCATGTATTTGTTATAGAAAAACAAAAGAAAGGTGCTTGCTTTTCAATTTTTTGGAAGATTTTGAAAAATATTGGCATGAGTTTTTTTAAATGTTTGGTAGACTTTCCCAATTGAAGCCAATTTGATTCTGGGCTTTTCTTTGTTGGAAGATTTTAGATTATTGATTGAATCTCCTAACTCTTTATCAGACTTTTAGAATTATCTATTTCTGTAAAATTTAGTCCAAGTTCTACATTTCTAGGAAATTTTACATTTTTTCTAGGTAATCCAATGCGTTGGCATATAGTTGTACATAGTAGTCTCTCATGATTCTTTGCATTGCTGTGGTGTATGTTGTAATGTCTCCTCTTTCATTTATGATTTAGAGTCTTGTATTTTTTCTTAGTCTACCTACAAATTATAAATTATGTTTACATCTTCCAAAAATCAGCTCAGCTTCATTAATCGTTTGTATTATTTTTCTAGTCTCTATTTCATTTCTTTTCTGATTTTATTATTTCCTTCCTGATGCTAACTTTAGGCTGTGTTCTTTTTATAGTTCCTTGAGGTACAAAGTTAGGTTGTTTATTTGAGCACTTTTTTTTTTTCTTAATGTAGGTGTTTATTGCTGCCAACTTCCTTCTGAGTTTTTGTGCATCCTGTAAATTTTTGATGTTTCCATTTTTGTTCGTCTTAGGCTATTTTAAACTTTTTCTTTGATATCGTCTTTGACCCATTGTTTATTTTGGAATGTGTTTAATTTGCAGTATAAGTTTCCCAGTTTTCTTCCTATTATTGATTTCTACTTTCATACCAATGTGGTTGGAAAAAAATTTTGATATGTCTTAAGTTTGCTGAGAGAGAAAAGGAAAAAGGCAATGTGTGGTGGGGTTCAAAATATAATCTATCTCAAAAATCCAAATACTGAATGTTTTCTCTGATATAAGGTGGCTAGTTCACAGTGTTGTTGGATGGGGTACATAGGAGGATTAGAGGAACACTAGAATGGTCAAAGGAAAGGGAGGGGAAAGGAGGGAGCAAGGGAGGAGGGGGGGAAAGGAAAAAAAAATTGGTGGTTGAATGAGATGGGATATCATTATCCTAAATGCATGATTGAAGATCTGAATGGTACTTATATACTTTGTATACAAACATTTGTATGTAAAAAGATGCTATATATGTGCATTGTGAATTGTAATCCATACTACTATTATAAATAAAAAAAAAAAAAAAAAATCTATTCTGAGAATGTTTTGTGTACTCTTGAATAGGATATCCTATTTCTGGTTAGAATACTCTGTAGGTTCATTAGGTCTTTTTGATCTAAAATATAGCTCAAGACCAATGTTTCCTTGAGATCTTTGTTTGGAAGATCTATTCAAATGGGATATTTTTATTCCCCCACTTTTACTGTATTGATATTTCTCCCTTCAGCTCTATTAATATTTTGCTTTATATATTTAGATGTTCTGGTGTTGGGTACACATACACACATACACATATATATATAAATAAATCATAAATAATTATTATATTCTCTTGATGACTTGACCACTTTATCATTATGAAAAAGCCTACTTTGTCTCTTGTTATAGTTTATTACTTAAAAAGTCTATATGACTGATATAGATAAGTATATCTATATGCCTGCTCTCATTAGGTTTCTGTTTGTATTGAATATCTTTTTTCATCCCTTACATTCATCACCATTCACACATCACCCTTGCAATGTTGGATTATTCAGAATCTGAGTGTGTCCTTAAAGCTGAAGTGAATCTTTTGTAGGAAAAATGTAGTTCAGTCCCTTTTTTTTTTTTTTTTTTTTTTTTTTTAATCAACAACTTTGTATCTTCTGATTGGAGAATTTAATCCATTTAAATGTAAAGTCATTATTACTACTGCCATTGTTTCAGTTATTTTCTGGCTTTTTTTTGTAGTTTCTTTGTTCTTTTCAATCTTGCTATTTTCCTTGTGATCTGATGATTTTCTGCGCCGGTTTGCTTTGCTTGCTTCCTTTCTTTTCTCTTCCTTCCTTTCTCCCCCCCTCCCTCCCTCCCTCCCTCCCCCTCCCTTTCTTCCTTCCTTCCTTTTTTTTTAAAAATTTTTTTAACCAGGGATTGAACTCGGGCACTCGACCACTGGGCCACATCCCCAGCCCTTTTCTGTGTTTTTATTAGAGACAGGGCCTCACTGAGTTGCTAAGTGCCTGGCCATTGCTGAGGCTGGCTTTGAACTTGTGATCTTCCTGCCTCAGCCTCCCAAGTGCTGGGATTACAGGTGTGTGCCACTACGCCTGGCTTGCTTCCTTTCTTTTGTGTGTTTCTACTATAGGCTTTCCTTTGCGGCTACCACAGGGTTACGTAAAACATTTTTTTGTTATAATAGTCAATATTTTATGTTAACAACTTGGAAGGATACCTAAGACTGGTTAGATATTCTTGGTTGGCAATTTTACTATTTAAACATTTTAGTATATGTCACCCTTTCTTTCCTGATTTGTGGGTTTTCTGCTGAGAAATCCGCTGATGGTCCGCAAGGGGGTTACCTTGTATGTCACAAGTGTCTTTTGCTGCTTTTCAAATTCCCTTTGATTTTGACAGTATGTGTTGGTGAAGTCTTCTTTGGTCTGAACCTGTTGAAAACTTTTGAGATATGTGTACCTGAATATCCATCTTTCCCCAGATTTGGGAAGTTTTCAGCCATTATTTCTTTAAGTATATGTTCTTTTCCTCCTTTTTAAAAATAACCTGGAAATATTATAATACATATATTATAATACATATATCATAATACATGTTATAATGATGGTATTATACCTGACAGTATTCCATAAATCCCTTAGGCTTTCTTTATTCTTCAGCTCTAGAGTTTCTGTTTGGTTCTTTTAAATTATTTCTCACTTTAGTGAACTTCAACTTTTGTTCATATTATTTTTCTGGCATTATTTGTCTGGCAAAAGCCTGTGTTCTTTTATAGCTCAGTGAGCTTTCTTGAAATGATTTTGAATTCTTCATCGATTATTTCCATAGTGTTACAGATATTTTAATTTGTTTCTTTGATGGTGGCATTTTCCTGTATATCCATGATCCTTTGGCCTTAGTGTCTGTGCATTTGAAGAAATAGGTACACTTCTTCCCAGTGTTCCAGAATGGCTTCAAAAGGGGAAGTTCTTCATCAATCAGTCCATCCAGCGATTTTGGGTGGGTCAGCTGTTAGCATCTATGGGCAAGCTCACTGTTGGAGTCCTTGGGTAGTTCAGCTTAGTATCTGGGTTAATGGGTGGATGGGCTTACTGCTTGGGTCCATAAGAGAATGCCTGGTGTGTAGGGATGTGAGTACTGACCTGAAGCTTAGGACGATTGGAGTTGTCCTCATGCTGGGATTCACTGGGGTGGGCCTAGTATTGTAGTCTACAATGACATATGTGGTGACTTCACTCACCAACCCCATATCACTTTTTGTACTGTAATACATGGGCTTGGGAGAGGGTAATATGGGTAATGTGAAACTGTCCTTCTTGCATTCTTCGGTGTATCTTTTTTTTTTTTTTTAATTTCTCTGTCCTACCTATGTGCTATAATTTCTAACAGATTCTATTTTTCACCTCTTTGTCTTTCTACATCACATTCTGGTCAGTCTATTTTTATCTGCTTTCCAATTTACCAGTTCTCTTTTCTGTTAACAAACATGGCCATCTATTTATTTATTTTGGTAATTATATTTTTAAATTCTAGAACTTAACACTTGACTCTTTCTAATCCTTTTTGTCACTGATACAGGCTGAACTTCAAACTTCATGTGTTAAAATCGTAATTGTCAATGTGATGATGATGTTGAGAAATGGGGCGTTAAGTGGTAATTAGATCATGAGGGTGGAGGCCTCATGAGTAGGGTGAGTTCCCTTATCAAAATAAACATGAAAAGATGATTATTCTCTTGTAATGTGAGGATTCAATGAGATGCCTATGTGCAAACCAGGAAGAAGGGCCTCACAAGATACCAGTAATCAGCCTATCTCATGATCTTGGACTTCTTGGCCTCCAGAACTGTGAGAAGTAAATTTTGTTGTTTAAGCCACCAAGTCTATTTTGTTATAATAGCCTGAATTGACTAGGATAGTTAATTTTTATGATTCCCTATTCCATGAAGATATTTTCAAGATTGCCATTTATTTCACTAAGCATGGGACTTACGGTTTTTTGGTAATTTAAATGTCTAAAGTCTCCATAGATCTCTTCTTGCTTGTATTTTTTGTGCTGATTCTTGCTCATGTTACCATATTTATTTGTGTATATCATTAATTTTGACTGCTACCTTGTCATCAATCTTGAAAATTCTTTGTATGAACCATTATTATGGTTGAAGATGAATGTGCCATTATTTGAAAAGGCTTTGCATTTTCTTCAGCCAGGTACATAAGGGTACTACCATTGAAAACCTCCTCTATATATGTATGGATTGAGGTTCCTTTCCTTGATCTTATCAAGCTGCTCACATTTGGGGTGCAAATATTTTTAAGATCCAATATATGACCACATATTTTGAAATATAGGTTTTGTTTGTAATTTTTCTTGTGCTCTCTTCTTTACCAAGTAATCTTTCTCTGTAGTCCCTAGAACCTGATGAGTAATGGGTGAATGTTTAGTTCTAAGTCACCCTTACCATTAGGATGTAGCTGCTCTGGGCAGCCCTTTAGTGTGTATGACTCCCCACAATGGGCAGGCCTTGGCCTTGGCCTTGGCTAGGTCAAGTAATAAGTGCTCAAATGTGAGGGGTTAGTAAATGCCCTTGGGGCACTCTGGCTTGATGCTCAGATGATCTCAGAAGAGACATCATTCATGAATAAATCAGACTACTTGGTTGTATATTTTCCATATGCAAAATTATTTACTTTAAATACCAGTATTCTTCCATTCTATTTGACAGTTTTCCTTGAAGTTTCCCTGATCCTTCTGGTTACACGTATTCACTTCTGACAATTATCATGTTAATTTTGTGATAAAGCCATGAACATTATACAACATTCTATCAAATACCATTTAAATATGTAAAAGTTGTGTCCTGTCAGACAGGAAAACTATGAATAGAATTAAGACTAAAACCAGGCAGGAAATAGACTATCAGAGTGTATGGGATTGCAGACTCAATTCAAGTGCTGTCACTTGTCAGTTAATGTGTAACCTGACTACATTTGTAGGGAGTGAAATATGTAAAGGGACTCGTCTCAGTTTCATGAGGAATATGCAGTCTTGTGGCCAGCTTTCAAAAATTCATCAAAATAATCAAGCAATCTCAGCTTAGCTATTACTGCTTACCACAACATAGTAGCACTAGTCCTTTCCTTGGGATGGTATCATTTCCTTAGGTCAGAGCTTTTCTACCCTGAGTGCCTATTGCCATCACCTGAACATCTTTGAGAAAGAAAATCATCCACAGAGATTGAAGTAAATTGGTTAGATTGGCTCTAGACATTGTTTCACTACTCTCTTGCCATACAACCTTTAAAGAATTCTAGGTTATTTTATGTGTAGCCAGGATTGAGAACCTCTTCCTTATTAGGTAGTATGTCCTTTAAGTCTTGAAAATTTAGCATTGAATATAGCAATAAAAAATAAATTAGCCAGACGTGGTGGTGCATACTTAAAAGCCTAGTGACTTGGGAGGCTGAAGCAGGAGGATCACAAAATTAAGGCCAGCCTCAGAAACTTAGTGAGACCCTGTCAAAATAAATAAATAAATAGCCTGCATTGCATTAAAAATTTGCATTATATTTTTTGGGGGGTGTACCAGGGACTGAGCTGGGGGGTACCTGACTGCTGAGCCACATCCCAGCCCTATTTTGTATTGTAGGTAGAGACAGGGTCTCACTGAGTTGCTTAGTTCCTCGCTTTTGCTGAGGCTGGCTTTGAACTCGCCATCCTCCTGCCTCAGCCTCTGGAGCTGCTGGAATTACAGGCATGTGCCACTGCACCTGGCTTTGTACTACATTTGAGAATAAACTTTATATGTGGTTATGTTTTAAAGTGTTTGTTAATACTTAAGAGAATTTGATGTTATATAATTGACTGGACTTGAGATCACAATTTGAAATGTGTAATATGTTAAAATTTGAGACTTTTAAATTGGAATGTGATGTGGTCATTTGGTTAAATTTATAGGTAGAACTTGACTATTCAGTGTCCCGTATATGTGTGTAATCAGATTTATTTGGACCAATAGCTCAGGAACATTTTGTTTGTTGGGATTTTGAAGTTGTTTTCTAATTCCACAATTAAAGTTTAAAAAGCATTTTGAAATATTTGTGATCTTGTTAATACCTAATTTTGTAAGTGAGATCAGATTTAATCAATATATTACTTGGTTTATAAATAGTGAGATTTATAACTTAAGTGTTTAAGGAATACTAGAAGTTTTAATTTATAATTTTAGTTAATTGAATGATGTTTTCAAAGCCATAAGTGGTCCATTTTTAAAATATATATTTATGAACCATTCTCAAGCATACCAAAAACTTGCCTTGGCAATGGCCAAGTTCTTTTAACTTTGCAAAATTAAAATAGTTCTTTTCCTAAGTATAAAAGTGATACACAACTCAGAGTACAGAAAAACATAAGTGGTGAAGTGAAGCCCTCACAGCACCTGGATTGCATTGTGAGCAGGTGATACATCCTTTATAATGCTTGGCTGGCTGACTGATGAGTTTAATCCATTATCTTTTTCTCTCTGCCATCTATGAAGTTGGATGGACTAAATGAGATGATATTACATGTGCTATTTTGTAGAAATATTGTTTTCCCTCCTTTATTAGTCTACTGTGAACATCTTTTTCTTATAACTTTTAACTCTAAAGCTTGTATTACATTCCATTATGGGGATTTATAAGTGTTTGTATATATAGTGTACAGTTGATACATTTTTCTAATACAAACATTATTATGAGAAATATATTTGGTGACCATTGCCAGAAAATTTATTTCTAGAAGTGCAAATAAGAGATTAATTTTTGGACATGTTATCAAATTGTCCTCTAAAATGTCCACACACCTGCATGATTTTGAGAAATAAGCCCATTCTTTGGATGGTAATTGGGCACTTTCACGTCATTTAGATAATTTCTTCCTTTGGAGGGACTTTCGGTGTCTGTACTCTAGTTCTGATTTAGACTCTTCCTTGGTAATGTGAATTTGGAGTACAGAAGTAAAGTGTTAACTTTAATTGCATCTGTTTTTATCATTTTAGATGTTACTTATACCCTCAAAACCAATTTTCCTATTTGTCAAATGAGGATGGTAATAATTCCAGCCATTTTTGTGAGGAGGTAGCTTGTGGAAAGAGAATGAATGGCACACAACTCTTTGGAGTGAGCTCAGCACATATGTTTCTTCTCTACTTAGACACTAGAAGATGGAATTCAGTTAGTTGCTTCTAATTCCATCACTCTTTGAATTGTGTAAAAGATTGGCAAACAGTTTAAACTTTCAGTTCCTGCTTGAGCATCCCCTCTGGCATCTTGTTCTCTTTTTGAGTTGGTGTTTAATAAAAATTTTGAATAAACAATGCAGTCACCACAGGAGCTTCTTATCTGTTTCTCATGACTGAAACATGTTTTTTTTTAAAAAAAAAAACATTAAATGTTACAATGTTAAAACATTAACACTAGATAACTTGGAAGATCACTTAAAATAGTTACATTTATATACTTTTCCTACACATCATAAAATTTAAGTAGGCAGATTTAGTCACAGGGAAAAGAAGATCTTGAAAAATAATTTATAGTTCTGAGAACCACATAAAGAGATACTTGAGCTAAGATACAAAAGTCAGAATTAGCACACAGCATGTAAGACAAGGAGAAAATGGGTTGGAAAATGAAGAAATACTTTGCCTTCTGAGTTTGGATGCAACTTAGTGAAAAGAATTTTTCCTCTGAATGAGTAACTTTGCCTGATTGTGCACGGACCATCCACAAGCTGTAAATACCACATGGGAAGCAAGCTTAAAGATCATATGCTCCAATCCCTTCATTTTCTAGTGAACAAAATGAGATTCTGGGTAGTTCTAAGGTACATTATGTGATTTCTTTAAAGAGCAACTTTTGACATTTTTATTAGTATAAATTATTGACACCATCCTCTCTGTTTCATGGAAGTGGACACTAATACGTAGAGAATCTGAACTGTGCTGACTGTGACAAGCCAGATTGTTCTGATGTTCCTCTTTGCAGATCAATACACATGCTGAATGGGCAAGAATTCCAAATGACTTTATTATCTTGAAATTCTTCCATATGTGAAGGGAAATTCAAAATAGACTTTGAATTTACTTTGTAATTCACACAGAAGCAAATGGCTAACAAATAACAATTCAGTTATTTGCACCTAATTTTCTTGATCCTTGGATACTTCTTGGAGGCTCTGAAAATATGAGTGCAGAAAGATTTCCAGGAGTGTGTTTTAAGGAATGTTACAATGCCGATCCCACATTCCCAACTTTTTCTATCTAGGGGAAAGTGGTTGTCTGAGGAAACACGTTTCATGTTTTTAACTGCCTGGCTACAATGTCTTTGGGGTTTAGCTGCGGACCCTCTCTGGTTACCCATATAAAGGATGACCCATCCACGAGTCCACTGGTTCACTAGTGGAAGTCTATGACTTTTGGAAGAGATATCCTAGAGAAATAGTTCTGGAAATATCCTTAAGTAGGAAACAGAGATCATAGGAGAACAAAACTTGATGAGAACAAATACCAGAAAGTAAGAGTGATCTGTGATCCACTATTGAGTAACTAAATGTCCCTAAGTCTTCTCCATTTTCTGTCATCTGTATTTGTCAAAGATAAAATGCATGCCCAACTTAAAATGGTTGAATTTAATCAGGACAGGCAGGAAGATCCATTTAAAATGCCACCTGGTGTCCTAACAGAGGTCTGAGTCTTCAGGTGAGCCCTCACCTTTTGCCCATGCTAGCAAATTCTGAGAATGTAGCATGGCAGCACAATAACTCATTTCAAACTCCAGGTGTGTATGCAATACCAGTATTTGGCCTTAAAAAAATTTATTATAGATGTCTGGAATTGAGACTGTTGACTAGGTGCAAACATTACCTCATACTCCATTTGACACTTGCCCAGTTGGAGGGGAGATTATAAAGGTAAATAAAAATGTGCTAAAATGTAAACGTGTACTATTTCTTCAGCAAATTGGGTTTTCTTGTTATAGCCATTTTAGTGTTTTATGAGTCAGATAATAGAAATCCTGAAATTAAGTACAGATTTACAGCTTGTTAGGGGAACACTTTCCACTAATCCCATGAATTTTTCTTAGTGAGAATAACTTCTTTTATGTCATGGATCTTTGAGAGTTTTCAGTCAATTTTGATAACAGACAAAAGATTGAACATCTGACATTTAGAGATCCAAAGAAGTGCACAGTGGCAGCATCAGACAGTTAACACAAAGTGGTGTCAGCACCACGGTGCCTGTATCTTGTTTCCCTATCCTGTTGATAAGTCCCCAGGTGCTAAGCACCATACTGTAATTACAGGAGCTCTAATATCTACATCTACAGAGAAGTTCCAAGACCCCCAGTGACAGCATGATTCTTTGACTAGAACTAAGCCTATATATGCTGCTTTTCCCAACATGTACACATCTGTGATAAAGTTTAATTTATAAATTAGGCACAGTTAAAGATGAACAGCAACTAATAACAAAATAGGATAATCAATATACTATAATAAAAATTATTCAAAACTTGTGAATTATTCATATCTACAATTTTCCATCTAATTGCTTTGGATTATGATTGACCATGGGTAATTGAAACCACAGGAAATGAAACTTCAGCTAGGGTAGGACTATGGTATTTTGGAGGGCCAAGGAGGCAGAAGAACAATAATAATCAAAACTGGTCAGCAGCAGCAAAAGCAGTGACAGTGAATTAAATATCACAGCAATTTGACATTATTGTTATATTATAAAGGTTGAAAAATATCACAAAGATCTGATCCATACAGAGAAAGCCAAGAGGATTTAAATTATGTAAGGAAAAGGAAGGTGTTTGAAACATTTGGTTCAGTTTGGACTTGTGGGCTTCGCATGTTTGTAATACATTGTTGAGTCGCTGTTTTTAAAGGGCTATCTTGACTGATGGAAACCACCTGAAATGTGCCAAGAATCATCTGGTAATGAAAGTATTGATTAACCATCAAATTCCTACAGAACTCTGCCAACAATATGCTCACAATGTCCCCAAATGTTCTGTGCTTGCTTGGGGGCCATTAGCACCTTTTCCTGTGTCCCCTTCAAAAGTCCATAGAATTAGGTTCCCTGAACGTGTTGCTTGACTTCAGAGTCAAGTGCAGACTCCATCATCAGGAGTGAGACCGGTGACTCTTGAAGGAGCTGTTATTTGCTTGTTCCATCTTTTTGTGATACCATAAGATGTGCATGCTCGTCTTTGCTGAGGACCCCATCCCAGAATCCTAGCTTATTTTTTGTCTTTGTTTGAATCACCTGGGCTATAACAAATTTGTTTTGGTCCTTCAAATTAGTAATTGTAAAAGTATGCTCAATTTAATACTGTGTGTTCGAATGCATGTTGTCTGATTGTACTATTCTGACATTTATAGCTGTGTTTCTCCTTGGAAACCACGTGCAGTTGTAACTGGGAGTTGGTATAAGAAAGGAGTGAGTGAAGGATTGTTGGCATTGTTTTATTTCAGAGAATTCCTTGCAGAAGATAAAATAAGAAATTGATTAAGTTGGAAAGACTGGACTGGAATGTTCTAGCCAATTAAAAGTATGACCTGATTCTGAGTTCATTTGTTACCCCCTATTGATCTCAGTGCTATAGCGACAAATGTAATATTGGGTTTCAAAAACTTACCTAATAATAATACTTTTCCACAATGAATAGTAACCAGTTAACCCAGAAGGCCCACAGTGAATATATATAAGTGTCCCTGGGGATTATTACACTGGTGTGAAAAATCACAGGAGTATTCACACTGGGCCATGTGTTACTGGTTAAATAATTCTTTTATATAAAATGCCTCTTATTATTTTTTTTAAAAAAGAAATCAATGTGTGGGAGAAGATGGCCAAGTGTATCATTTAAAGTGAAATATCTGACTTCACCTGCTGAGAGGAGCCAGTTTGATGTGAAAATCTGTTAATGACTTCACTTTGCTTCTGCTAAAGTCAGCCTGAGTGTGTTTCTAAGCCTGCAGTTTTGAATGAGATATTTGCCATTTTTTGGAGGAAGAATTTAAACAGAAAATGTTAGAATAATGATTTTGGCTTTTTTAAATTTTATTTTTACAAATTTTGATTTTATACTATATGAAAATTGGTAAAAAATTTCCATGTTGGTCCAGTTTAGTGTTTCTCAACTTTTTTTCATTATTGACCTCCTTTGGAGTTTATTTTGGGCCTTTTTAATGTTATTGTATGGTTTTACCCATTGCTCTAACTTTACCTGCATACAGCCACGGAAATTTAAGTTTAAGTGTGGCTCTCCCGCAATTAAATACTAAGATGGTTTTTCATAAACTCCTAAGAAGCAACTTTCATCTTTTTTGGAGATGATTATACCTCCACTTAAAATGCATGATTTATTTGAAACAATCTTATGTATAATAAACTGCATTAATTTTTAAAATTTTCTTATTTATTAAAAACTTTTGTTCATTGCCAAAAATTCAGAGGATGCAAAGTATACATAAAACTCCTCCCTACATCTAACCCACCAGACACAGTCCTTGATAACTCCTTGATGTATGCATTTACAAATCCTCTCTTTGTATGTTTGTATATTTGGAATTTTAGGTGAATAAATATTAGAACGGAATATACGTAAAGTTTTATAACGTGCTTTGGTCCTTTAATATTATCTTTTGAACTTCTTTTTAGGCCAAAAATAGAATTTGTGCAATCATTGTTACTGATTGAATGTTTGATTGCTTTATCACAATTTTTAAAAAATCATTTAAAACATAATCGCACTTTCCTTGTAATTAAAGCCTTTTTGCAATTAATTCCTTAATTAAAAGGCATGCATACTTTAAAGTCCTTTTGCAAAAATATTGCATCTGTTTTTATTCTCACCTAATTGAGAGTGCCCATTTTCCTAAAACTTCACCAAAAAAGTGTATTGTTACTTTTAAAAACATTTGCTGCTTTGTTAGGCAAATTGTTTTAGTGGGTACTTGTTTGTTTCTAGAAAGATATGATAATTTTTTCACATACTTATTGGCCATTGGCATTTGGTTTAGTCCTTTCATAATTTAGAAAATGAGCATCTGAGTCTTTCTTAAGCATGCAAATATAAAAGGTCATTATAAAAATCTTCTTGATGTAAGAACAAGCAGTTCCTGAATATAAGTTTCCATTAGGGCAAAACCAGCCTTTCTTTTTAAGATGCAGACCTGTTAAATGAAAAGTGGGATTATTTAAACAATCCTTCAAGGAGAGAATTAGGAGGACCAAGCAAGGCCTTTGGATTTAGCTTTATTAAAATTTGTTATGGTTTAGATATGAGGTGTCACCCAAATTGTGTGAGATAATGCAAGGAGATTTAGAGGTGAAATGATTGGGTTATGATCAGTAGTTTAATCCCCTGGTAGGGATTAACTGGGTGGTAACCGTAGGCAGGTGGAGTGTGACTAGAGGAGATGGTTCCCTGGGAGCATGGTTTGGAGTTTATATTTTGTCCTTGGTGAGGGGAGCTTGCTGTTGCAGCTTCCTGGTATCAAGTTCCCTCCCAGCTGCCTTCCTCCCCCAAACCCTTCCTCCATGTTATTCTGTCTCACTTTGGGCCCAGAGCGATGGAGTTGGCCATCTATGAACTGACACCCCTGAAACCATGAGCCCCAAAATAAACTTTTCCTTTTCTGATTGTTCTTGTCAGGGCTTTTGGTCACAGCAGTGAAAAAGCTGACTGAAACAAAATTTAAAAAATTTTCTCAAATGAGAAGACAAGATATCTTAAGTTACTAATGTGTCACAGAGAAATTGTTTCCAGTCTTATGTCTGTAAGGTTACTGTCTATGTGACAAGTTACACCTTAAGAGTTAGAGAAGTAGCTCTTCTGCTTGGATATTTTTTAGATGACCTTTTAGTCAATATCTTATTATCAAATGTTTACATACCTAATTATTGGTATGTTTAGAAACCTTTCTTTTCCTTTTTCTTCAGTTAAGTCAATTCATTGTCACAAATAATTAATTTTTGCTAAGACCCTCTGTGGCCAAGAACTATTATTCCACAAGAGGAACCTTAAGGTCTGTGACTCTTTCTCATATTTTCCACGGTAGATTTATGTTTCAAAATATGTTATTGCACACACATAATTGGCTTCACCTTAAGTTGAACTTAATGTAATTAATTTCTTGGTTTTCACATGTAAATATGAAGACCCATTTTCAACAAAACCAAAGTGAGCCCAGAAAACCAGTTGATTTTTTTAATGAAATATCTAGAAGTGATCATAATCATTGCCTTTTTTTTTTTTTTTCCATGAGCTGAGCTTTGTCTGTGGATGATACTGTCTTGCTTTTGCAACTATATTCTGTAAGGATGATTATTGAACTGCTTCTGTCCAAAACTCTATGATGTCAGCTATTTATTTTTTGACATAGGGCATCATAACTGATATACCAGTTTTACCTGATAGGGAGGCTAATGTAGGTAGAAAGATATATACCTTTTAAATGTGGTTAGAATACTATTATAGAAAACCTCAGAAACAAAGGAGATAATGCACATAAATATAGGAAACATCAATTTTTTGACAGAAAAATCCAAAATACTTCTTAGCTTCATGAAAACTTTTGTTAGGACTTTGTTTTAGAATTTAATAAATTATAGAGATAGAGGGTATAGAATCCAATCTGGAGGTGCTTCTTCTATCCTAGACAATGAATGCTAGGAGTTTGTTGGATAATGTTTTCTTCTCAAAATAATGTTATGAGCACCATTTAATAATAAGGAAACTGAAACTCAGAGAAAATTACTTCTTAGCTCCATTGCTGGTCTAGAAGCAGTGTTGATATTATTCCAAACCTTTGTCCTTTCCATGATAATGGAAATACAACATCCCTATTAAAGAATTGGTCATTGCCACATGATTATATGGAGGCAGGTGGGTCTGAGAAGTGCCTAGTAATGAGATTCCAACCTTTGACTGACTCAGGGCGATGGAACTACCACCCGGAAAAACTCAGGAGCCAGCTAAAGTACTATGTGAGATCCCATGTTAATCTTTTCTCAGACTTTGAAGAAGCCAAATCTTCTGAGGCATAGCTTATATCTTCTAAATTCCCTCTCCTCCGGATGGCTTCTATTGGAGTAACTCCAGTTTCCCTCTGCATTGCCTGAGGACTCAACAACAACAACAAAAAGATAAGAAACAACTTGAAAATCCTTGATTTTACTCTTGCACAATTTTACTCTTAAAGGAAAGCTGAAAATCATGTTCTCAACTCCTTCTGAGTTTTGCAAGCCACCCTCTCAACCAATGCATACATACTTGTGTGACTTCTGCTAGCAAGCCTTACAGCCTCGTCTTACAGTCTGAGCCTGGGCTGTACTGGAATGGAAGACAACTTGGCCTTCATGAAGTCCTTCTCCTGTGCCAGGTGTTTGCATGTTCAAGCACTGCTTGTACCCTATGGTTACATATGCATTTTGCTCTTCATGTAACTTACTTTACTAGACAAAAAGTGTTTTGATGTATGACTCATCTAATTCATGAGGATTTTTTGCTGTCACTTAGAGGTGCTTTTGGGGACCATAAGATGGGTCTCCAAATCCCCAGTATATGGCATCACTTTTCCCCTGTTTTGTTCCACTTTCTGCTGCTATCTCAGAGTGCCACAGACCAGGTAACTTAAAAACAGCAGAAGTTTAATTGGCCCATGATTCTGGAGGTTGAGAAATCCAAGACCAAGGGCCCTCATCTGGTGAGGGCCTCCCTGTTGCATGTTTACATGGTGGAAACATCACATGGTGTGGGACAGCTCGAACACACACAGAAGGTGGTGTGAGGGGAGGAGAACAAACTCCCTGTTTTTATAGCCATCACATTCTGGAGATCACAACATTAATCTACTCATAAGGGAAGTGCTGTCATGACCTAATCACCTCTTTGAGGTCCCACCTCTCAACACTGTTACAATGGCAATTTTAATTTCAACCTGAGTTTTGGAAGGGGCTTTCAAACCACAGCATTGCCTTCCCATTTATCCTCTTTGGAATGGAAACCCCCAGTGACCAAGAGCTCTGTGCTACCTCTCTCATACCAGAAGCAACCCAGGACTTGTGTTGTCTTTTCTGCCTCGCTTTCCATCCCACCCAACTGATGTTTATTCTTGCCCTTTCTGCAGGTGAGAGGCACCACTTTCTCATAGGCCAAACCCAAATGTGTGTGTGTGTGTGTGTGTGTGTGTGTGTGTGTGTAGAAAGCAGAAAGGAAGACCCCTTCTGGCACACAGATGATCCTTTCCTGGTTGTATGCCAGGCTCCTGTGGCCAGTCTTGGGATCAGAAGCTATGGCTAACACGGACACCTCTTGCTAGGGGCCAGAGTCATGTGAAAGTTTATCTCCACTGCCTGTGTTGTCTGCAATTCCCATTTTTTACATAAATTAAAACCTTTTAGTATTTCATTAGTGTGAAATATATTTAATATCATTTACATTGCTTATTCTTAGCCATCTTTTTTGAAAGGATTTAAAAAATTTCACCCTTGATGGTTTTGCTAATTTTGTTTCTTTTCAGGCAAATGTTTGTACTTGGTCTCTTTAATATCTGGGAAGTAGATGCTACTGTTCCATATATTACAGTTAAAAAACTGGGAGGGCAGGTGGCACAGGAGCAAAGACAAGATTACCCAGGTTTCTGTAATTCCCAAATCTGTTTTCATTATGTTGTCCATGCTGCTGCCCCATATAACTCCTTTCTGAATTAGAAAATGAAAGGGAATAAAAATTGTAAATATGGAGAAAAGACTATTCTTTCATTTGAATTTGTATTTGATAAGTTTACTGAAGTGATAGCCAATGTATGGGCTATAAATAATATAATCTATCCCACTGCTGTATTCAAAAAATGATAGAGACAAGTAATACATTCTTGCTAGTATGGGACTTACTTCTCTAGAGATTTAAATAGCAGCTCTTCATGGAAGAAAGAAAGATTGTAAAAATGCTGGTGGGTTATCTCGTCGGGTGGAGTTGTAAGAATTATGAAATCATGCAGAAGGGTGTAGCACACATCTGGCCTTTTATGAAGTTAGGGGAAAGTGTGACATTCATTGCTATTCAACATGTTCAATTGTATTTTGGGTTATGAATTTTTTCTCCCTCATTTCAAAGGTTTTTTCCTCCATATATATTTTCTAAGATTAAATGGGTCTCTCTAATACTCTAGTAAAAAGTTAGGATGAAGTTCATGCCTTTTAGTTTTTTCATAAATAATAGAAACCTATAATAGCTCATAGAGTTCTATTCAAATCAGAATTCTTTGGATATTGAAAATGTGCTTGCATTCATGTCTTTTGGTCATAAATTTCCATTTTTCAAGAAACCTGTTCCAATCTACTGAAAATTAAAATGATTCTGTCAGTGTCAGAAATCTTGACTTCATCATTGTTAGCCTTTCCTTTAGCTACTTTTCTTGTGGGAATTACATTGTTGTTATTAATGGTGGTATGCTGGGGGATAGTTGATTCCTGATATTTTCCTAATACAAAGTACTCTTTGGCTGATAGCTTTTGTGAATTTATACATAGACTATTACATTCCTAGAGTGTGTGTTTGTGTTCTTTAGCATTTATAAATTTCCTGTTGTCCTGAATTTCATTACTACAACTACACCCACATCTTGTGGGATTTCAATATATCTCAGTCAAAGAGTGGTTAGGAATCTAGGTTTTCCTTAAAATCTGGATTGCCCTATTAGTAAGGTACATATCTCCACTTTGACTATCTTCAAGAGAGATCACAGAGGTCTTTAGAAAGTAACTTTACTGAGGTATTTTTAATTTGATTTTACTGCTATTTGTAGACCCCATAGTGGTACTTTACTATGTTTCTCCTCATTATAGATTATTTCTACACCTTGGCAGAAATAATTTATTTTTTGGTCATTCTCAATGTTTGGTAGGGTGATCCTCCAAATATTTAACTACAGGTTCATCAAAGGCACTAACCAGTCTGAACAGCCACTGTGGCCAATGACAAGGGACATTAGCTATGAAAAGCTAGAGTGGCTCTGTCCATGCATCAGAGTAGAGTAGTTGCTGGTTGGGGATATTTGTGGAACATCTGTCTCAAATAACCACTCTGCTTTTCTTTCTTCCTTCCTTCCTTCCTTTCTTTTTTTGCATTTTACTAAATGTGCAGTTAGCATCATAGATCAATGAAAATGCTGACAGAGAAACCATACTAATAGTCATTTAAAGTGACACCAATAAAAGAGCAATTATAAAATAGCTCCTATGCACTTTCATGTGGAACTGTAATAAATAGATGGTTCAATGCAATTTAGGAGAATGCATCTATTAGATTCTGGCTATATTCAGTTCTCCTTCTATGTTATCTTCTATGAATGCAGCAAAATTTACATATTAATTCATAGCACTGTACATAATATCTGAGAGTTAGCTACTCTGTATTTAAGATGAAGTTGACAGGGCAGAGAGATTCTATATGAACGCTGTTGATTTAGCAGTAAATTTTGGGTCAAGGTTAAAAAATGAGACAGGTCATTTACAATTGTAATCTTTTACATTACTCTGAAGTTCAGGCACAAGCTCTTATAGGTAGACAGAATAGTTCATTTAAACATTTTGAAGTGATTATTAAAATGGATATGTCAGTATTTTCTGTATACATGAAATCCTTGAGATGACACAATTAAAAAGGAAATAGATAAAGCCACATCCTTTACAGGATCAAAATTCCCTGTAGCTGAAAGCAGACTTGGAGAAACAGATTACTTGTTTTTAAAGAGGAGTGCAATTTGTTGATATTTATTTCTTTTTCTACACTGGAGATTCCTTCTCACATTCAGAATGTGTTGTTTAGTGCTGTCTAAGGAGTAACAAACATTTCTGACTCCATTTTCTTCTTTGCTTAACAGAAATTAAGGGCCAGCAAACTCTTTTGTTTTACTGCTCTTTGCATTAGTACTTATACATCCCTTTTCTTTTTTTTAATATTTATTTATTTGCTTTAGTTGTACACAATGCATTTATTTATACATGGTGCTGAGGATCAGAACCTGGGCCGCGCACATGCTAGGCGAGCGCTCTACCACCGAGCCACAATCCCAGCCCTACATCCCTTTTCTTGCTTCCTTCAGACCCCTTCTTCTTTCAGGGCCTCGAAAGAAGAGATGAGAACCACTGTGACCTCACTGTTCCTTGTTCCATGTCCAATCAAGGCATGGGGAGTCATATTTCTCATGGGTAATGGGAAGGTTTTCTTTGAAGCTAGGCCTGCTTTTACTGTATAGATGCCACAGACTGAGCATACCTAATCCAAAATCAAGATGCTTCAAAATCCACAACTTTTTGAGCAATGTCATGATATTCCAAAAGTTTGGGATTTGGGGGCATTCTGGGCTTCAGATTTTCAGATTCGGTATGCTCAGCCAGTAAAGTATTTGCAAATATTCCCAAATCCCAAACAACTCCAAAATCTGAAACATTCCTGGGCATTTCAGAAAAGGGATACCCAACCTGTACTAAGCTAAATGCTGTATTATCTCTGCAGGTTAAAGAAGAGAAGCTGGTGGAATGCAAGGCAGAGTGTTGGAAGCAAAAGTATGATGCACTGAAAGACTCTCTAAGGAGCAAACTACATTTTGAACTGAAAGAAATTAAATGCTCAATTACAGCATTGTCATAAAACTCCTTTCTTTTGGGTTAATTGAGAGTAGTTTGGTCTGAATTAATGAAAAGACTGATGAGTAAAATTTCAAGTAACTTCAGCTGTATTCTTTAAAAAAAATTATGGTTATTTGTTTTAATTCTAATTTTTAGTCTGCCAATTTCTTGCTGAATTGTTTCTTAACCGAAGGCATGCAGGAATGGGCCCTGCCAAGATTGCTCAAATTAATAGAGGAGGTACATTTATAATTAGTAGTATTTTCCTTAATAGGAGTTAGAATGCTAAAAATGTAAACATACTATCTTATTTGTGGCATAGTGGATAAAAATACTGGTTCTGGAATCAGATGATCCAGGTTCAAATCCTGGCTCTGCTACCAATAGGACTTTGGACACTGCATCAATTTCTTTATCTCAAAAATGACATAGTATGTATGGCTAAGCCAGAGGGCTGTGCTAAGTCCTTAGAATAGTGCCCAGCCCAAAGTAAGTGCTCTATAAATGTGAGTTGTTATTACTGAGTAAACATCAGTCTTTTTTTTTTCACTGCTAATATTTTTATCACTCCCTTTCTCATGGATAAACTTGTCTCATCTATGTTAAATTATCACATTCTAAATTACCAGTGTTTGAGGAATGTTTTTACTTTTCTTTTGCAAGCTTCCTTTTGTTTGTAGTCCCTCATCCACTCTCCACCCAGCCCTTGCCTCCAGCCTTCATTAAGAGACCATGCTCTGTATTAGTTATAATAATTAATGTAGACTTGGCTCATTTTTCCCTTTAATGCTTTTACTTCCCTGGCACATAGACCAGAATGTTAGGCAAGATGGGTTTGGGGATAGCAGAGACCCTTTCAGCACAAGGTGGACCTGAGGCTGATGAAACCACAGTGCTGCTTTTCAGTTCAAGTGTCCGTGTCTTTGTTGTTTGTTCAGAATGATCACTGAGGCAAAGACTAAACATGGGGATCCTTGGGCAAGACAATTGATTGATTCTTGGAGAACTTTTTAACATTGCACCATGGTTTTGAAAGGTCATTGGAATGCTACTCAGCATTCTTAATGGACTCGGTTTCATTTCCCATATTGAATCCCAAAGTGCTTTTAGCTGCTTGTTAGTTGCCATTCATTTTTGAACCAGTTTTCTATTCCTTTCCCTCCCTTAGTTCTCCACTTTCTCCTCCTTATAGATCTTTGAGTTCCACATTTCATTCCCTGAATCCCTCTTACTACCAGCCCTTTTTTGCATTTTTTTTCCTTTTTTGCATTTTTATGGTAACTAAAATAATTGTGCAGAGCAAGCCCCCTGAGGTAATGCCCATTTGATTTTGCATATCTTTTTGGTAACATAAGCTACAGAAGGATGATGGCCACCCTTTTATTTACAAACAATGTACAAGTAATTCTACTTAACTGGAGATAACAGCTTAGGTTACTTTCTGATTTAACCTTCTTGCTATTTCAGATAAGAACCTACATAAACTTTCATTTGGGCAGGCATGCTGCCTGAAAATTGACCCTTTGATAGTGAAGGTCTCAGGGTAGTTCTGCATTCCACTGGTGCCATTAGCCTTGAGTATGCATTTTGAAAAGGAACATATAGACTTGGCTTTATCCCAGTCAGTTTGGAATCTAGCTGAAACTCGAATAAAAACACTATTGAGTCAAGCCAATTGGTCTAAAAATAGGTTCTCCAATTAGAATTTAAGAGTAGGGTTAAGGACCTTTCATTTTGATATTATTCACAACGAACTAGGGTGTTGGTTACAATTTTATAATGCATAATTATCTTGCTGAATAAAGAATGGAGCAGCATTTGTCGTGATTAAGAAAGTGTCATATATATGTCTGAGGGAACACACGTGTATTATATTATAAATGGGAACATTTATCCCTCCTAAATACTCTAGCCAGTAAATTAATTTGTTGGAAGTCTTATTTACACATCTGTTAGTAACATCTATTACTTGTTAATTCTAAATAAGTGGCTCCATATTTATTAAATACAAGTATCTGAAGATAAAAACATTTCTTGGCAGGATCCTCAACACAATGACACCCATGTTTCATTGCCTTTGTAAACAAGATGCTGGCTCTCAAATTAATGTGCAACTATTCCATGCAGTGGGGAAAGGGAGAAATAATGCCTGCCATGAAGGGTTCTTTTGATGATCATACATGCAATACATCCAGTACTTGGTTTATGCTACTGTTTCACAAATGGCAATTAGTATTATTTTAAGAAAATACATTCTCCATACAAATGGAGACCCATGAAAAAAATCACCTCTCTCTTACTGGATCTCCTGTCTTCCAGCACCTGATGTTCTAAGTTAGCTACTGCCTCCAGCTACTATCTGCAACCAAAGATGCCATAATGACAGCTGTGCTTTAAAGTCACCTGGAACAACTGGCACTGCTGTTGATGTCATTAATAAGGATGGATGTAGTATTCTCCACTAATAAAACTGGGCCATTCTCCTTTAATAAAAATCTCTTAAATATTTTCTGTTAGTAAAAATTAGACCACTTAGGCACTCACATAGTCCTAACCTTCCCATTCTTAACAAGCCAAATAAACAAAGGTAAAATTAACCCAACAAGTGGAAGCAGACATTTATTTATAGAGTTCATATTTAACATGCACACGTGCTTACAAATGTGTGCACACATGTCCACACGTAACCATGATTGTAGAAGTTCAAGCACCATGTCATTCTTTAACAGAAACCCATGTGTCTAGGGAAGACAAAGCACAGTATTCAAAAAGAAAGGAGT
Source organism: Tamias sibiricus (assembly GCA_025594165.1). Classification (NCBI taxonomy): domain Eukaryota; kingdom Metazoa; phylum Chordata; class Mammalia; order Rodentia; family Sciuridae; genus Tamias; species Tamias sibiricus. The sequence goes on from CM046657.1 coordinate 166,609,270, forward strand.
GAACATGAGAAAAGATGCAGAGTACGGTTAGCACACCTGTGTAAGAAGTTTGGGGAGTGGAGACAGAGCTGGTACACAGCACGCAACTAAAGACGGTGGCTTGTTAGCAAAGCACTCCTAGGCTGCTATAACACCAAGCAAAGTACAGAAATGGTAGCGAACTCACAGGTGAAGCTATACTAATTGAGTGGACTTCCTTGAAAGAAAGAAGAAAGTGTCTCATACAGACTGTGAGATTTCACTAACCTTAGAGTATGTTTAGTTACATGTATTTTTTTCTTTTAATAATAATCTGATTTTATGAAGTCATCTAGGGAGGGTGAATGCTTTAGAAAGGGAAGTGGTAATGAGGGAAAAAGTCTTAAATGTCAGACTGTGGAATGGGTTGGTGGGTTCTTTGTAAGTATTTAATTTCCTGTCTGAAGGTAGATTTCTAGCTTTGTGTCTCACGAGTGAGGTGACCTGTTGAGCCATTTGCTCTGACGTCTCCTGCTTTCCTGCCTGCTTTATCTCCTGGATGCCTAGAACAATTTGAGAGGAGACCATAGAGAGCAAGCATATGTGGAATACAAAGGCCCATGAAAGCTGTGAGCCTGCTGTACATCAAGTCAATGTAATTCACTTATTTTTTTTTTTAAAGCAGTGATGATACAGGCTTTCCTCTGGATGACAAATTACAGAGCACATCTGAAAAGCCCTCTCTTTAGGGAAAACATCCAGCCCCTTTTTGGTTCTCTGCACAGTGTCTTTATTATGTATGATGAATAAAGAAAAAGTAACAGTCACCAAATACCCAGAAAAAAAATCTAAAAACAGTAGAATCGAATGTGTGATTATAATAATGAACACAAAGATAATACACATGCTGCACAGTAGCATTAAGATAGAAGAAGCAGTCCTCTTACCATTTGTTTATTTTGTTTTTGCAAATGTCCAAAACATGATTTATGGCTAAATCCTATTATCTTTTCATTGTGTGGACTAGAGACTAAACCTAGTTAAGTCTATGACAGTATGTGCAGCTGTGAAAGTTAACCTCTGTGGGATCTAGTGAGTTAGCTGAAACCTGTGATGCAGACCAAGAAATATACCAAGAGAATGCCTTTACTTTCCCCAAGGAGTACTTTTCCCAGTTGTCATTAAGATTTTTGTCAGTCATCATATATCTTAGTTATACTTGCAATGGGAAAGCTTCATCATTGAGGTTTTAGTAATCTGAGATACTCATATTTGTCTTCAAGTCTCTAGTAATCCTCCTCATCTTTGACTACTTAATATGCTCCTGAGATCATCATTTCAGATACTTCTCTTAAAACCCCCTAATATACCTCTCTACACAATATCTCCTTCCCTAATAAAAGTCAAGGTCATCCCTACCGACTACCCTCCTTTGCTCTTTCTTTAGATTAACCTATCTCTCCTGTGGTTCCAGGATCAGAGGAAGAGGAAGGGTGTCTGTCTACTGAGCCAAGTCCCTTTGTCATGCACAACTTAGATCCTCTTTCTTCCTGCCCCAGGGTGGTTCTTCTTTTTTTTTAATTTATTTTTTTAAATTTTAATTTGTTATACGTGACAGCAGAATGCATTACAATTCATATACACATATAGCACACAATTTTTCATATCTCTGGTTTCTGTGTTCATCATTTTGCTTTCTAGAGCATGAATTTTCCTCCCAGTCCTTCATGTCCTAGGAATTCGTAAGTCTCTTTTAACTTGGGAAAAACCTCCCTTGGACTCAAATATTCCTTGGTTGTTATTAATTCAGCAGATGCCTGTTGAATGCTTATTTATCATGTGGTGCTAGTTATTTGAAAGCAACAGAAAGAAACTTTGCTTACCTTGAACCTTTTTTGTTTAAGGAATATACTGGAAGGCTACCAGTAACCTGTGAAATGGATAGGAAGGACAGCTTAGGAGAATCTAGGTTGTAGGGAGTAGGGGAAATCTCTTCTGGGATGAATCAACTTTAATCACTCTCCCCCTCTGTATCACTTTCACAAAATTTTAAATTCCTGGGAGTAACTTATTGTCTTGAGGATTGTCCCACACCTGTCGGGATATTATAAGGGTTTGAGGTCTTTAGCCCCCCGTACCCGGGATGGACCTCTTTTGTCCAGCAAAAGAGGCTAGAGGGGCCTACCTCAACGATGAGACTAGATTGGGAAAGTAAAGGCCGCTGATATTCCCTCCCCTGCCTTTAGAAGGCCCAGGAACATACCAGGGAGCCTGGTCACTGATCAGTGTTGGAACTCTTATTGAAGAGGTGGACAATGCTTTATAGTGGACAGAAGCCAATCAGTAAGCAGATAGAAAACAGGTAAAGAGCACGGGCACACCTCATAGGGCAGAATCCTCTGCCCTATACTTAGGGTGGTTTCGGTTCTCACGATACATCACAGCCACGCGCCCTGCTTAGCCTAGGTCCGTAACAAGGCATGGCAAGCAGCCAGAAAGCCAGAGCTTTCCATTCCCTCGGCTGACAGTGTTCAGAAGGCCCGACATTTCCCTGTTTTGTTTTTTTTTTCAAAATGGGGGTCCATCTTATTTGAGAGTGTGCCTGTCTTAGGTTGTTTCCCTCTGGAAATCTTACCCATCTTTGGCTACCACCCTAGCACTTCAGGTGGACACACCCAGGGCCAGCAGGTGGCCAGGGGAAGGACATGGGACAGAACAGTCACCTTTGGGAAAGCCTTCCAAGGATGGTTGGTTTAGACCTCCACATCCTGTTAAGGACCATGGCCAAGTCTGCAGGGCTCTCACTCAGCATCGCTGAAGGCAGCATATTATTGGCAGACCACCAAGCTGTACCAATTTGGTTCCGTCATAAAAGAGTTGAACAAACTTGGTGGTTACATAGGGCCCAAAAAGTGAACACAAAGACAATGACAGTCAGGGATCTCACAAAAAAGGGAGAAGGTAGGGAAGCCACCCATTCAGTTCAATCCAAAGGAAGCCGTCTAGAACGAAGTCCGGACAGTTGTCACAGGAATAACACTCTTCTCTCAGGAATAGGCATAGTCCCTCTTCTCTTGCCGCAGAGAGTTGAAATACTGACAAAAGAGGAGTCCAAGACAGTGTTCCTGATGAATCTTAGAATGGAGGTGATGAGAAGTTCAGTCATAACGAGACAGGAGATTCATCATGGTTTTTTTTTCATTTCTGTGGAAAAAGGAAAAAATCACCCCTCAAGAGCATGTGCTCTTGGGTAGTCATTTTGGTCTGATTGGCAGTATTTGAGGTCCCTGGCAAACGCAGTCAGAGGCTGCTGCTTGGAAAAATTTAAAATATTTAAAGTAAGCATAGCTGTTTTTAACTGATCATGGGGGCTGCTTCCCCCATTTTGTTTTATTAATTGGTCCTTTAGGGTTATATGGGATCCCTGTGGTATTTGGACCTTTCCCCAGAATGGGGAGTGGCCCAACAAGCATGTGAACAGGTATCTATGGACATAAATATGTACTTTAATTTTTCAAAAGGCACATAATGAGTTACATCAGTTTGCTAGAGGGCATTGGGCCACAGGCCTCTGGGATTTACCCCAGGGGACTGGAGAGGTGGGACCTGTAAGAAGGGCAAATAGGACTTACATGTTCTTACATTGGTTGGTACCGGGCCAATTAGGCTGAATTGAGGGCATCGTGGACCTTTTGTAATATTAACTGATGACTTTTTTCCAGTGTAACCACATCAGAGGGGGATTTTCTCTGTAGCAACCGAAAAAGAGTTAATAAATCCTCGGTGGAGATATGAAGCCACTGCCTTCACCAGTTTAATTCTCTTAGCAGCTTCTGTAACTCGCCAAGCAATAAGATTTTTGAATAACCAGTTGAGGTTTGAGAGGACAAATGGAGTCCATATTAAGTTTTGTCCCCAATATTTTGAAGGGAGGTACAGTTTGGATCTTGTCACTGGATATATGTAATCCTCTCTTAGCTGGACCCAGTTGCTGGACATCAGGAGTCCCCAGGATGATGTCATCTATATAAACATGTAGGGTGAGCTGTGATTCCTCTTCAAATAGTGGGTCCCCCTTATAAAGAAGGGACCAGGAGGATTGGACTGTTGTTGATATTTCTCCTTTTCTAATATATCATCATAAAACTCATTATGGCCAGTGGTTATGTGGGCTTTAATTTTTGGACTTATTTAAAATCATCTTTTTATATTGACTACCTAATAGACTTTGACTTCATTTATCAAGGACAGGAGCTTCTATAAGAGAAACAAAGAACATTAGTACTGAATAAATGTTGCAGCATCTGGAACATGTAACAGTCAATAATTTCTTACCAGGAGGTGTGAGGGCTGAGAAGTTATCCCTAATAATAAGGCAGGAGTGGAAATGTCCTTTGTTTGGGAATATAAATCTTTAACATGTACAGTTATAAGGAATGTAAACATAACATTTAATTTTTTAATTTTATAGATTAGATGTCTATCTTGATAAGATGGTAGTCAAGCTACTTAGTCTTAAATTAAGAGCATTGAACTTTATTTTCATGTCTATAACCTTATTGTCATTTACCCTTTTTTAATCTAGGTTGTGTCATTAAAGCTATATTTTGCAAAACATTAACAGGCAACCTTTAGACAGTTTACAAGGAAGGCATAAAATAAAATTTATAAGAGTAAAAACACATTTTAAATCCCTAATGTATTATCTTTATAAGCCTAAGATTACCATATAATTTTAGTTTGGAGAGCACCAACTTCATATAATGTTCTTTTAGAGCTTTTACCTCAAGGCTTATATACCTGAAAGATATGAACACATTTAGTATATAAAGAAGAGTATTATTTTAGGTAAACCCCCTATCATGACAAAGCAACCTTAAATTTTTTTTTTTTAATTTACCAACTTATGAAAGCAATTAATAATGTTATCTAATGGAATTTAAGGAGTTAACAGTATTTGATGGTATAGTTAACAGTTTAGCATTTCAACCTTGTAAATTAATTAGCTGTTTAACACATAAAGTTATTCACAAATTTATTTTTCTTGCATTTACACCAGAGAAGGCACACAATGAAAAGGCAGAAAAAACATAGAATACAAGACAAGACTTACAAGGCGGCAAGAACTAGGATTTTTTTTTTTTTTTTTTTTTTTTTTGATGTGGCAGTTCACTCTAGTAATCTAAAGGACAGAAGGCACATCTTGGGGCCTTGGAACTTTCCAAAGTGCGCATCCCCTGGATGGCGTTCTATCCCGGAGTTCTAGAGCGAAGGTCCAGCTTTAGAATTTGTGATGGTAAAGAACTTTTAAGTCACGTGAGTTAAATGTATTTGGATCCATATTTTAAATTAATCTTTATGAGCGCTCAATGCAAATCTGTAAATCTGCCAATTTCAATACACATATATAAACACGACAAAGGACACATAACACCATCTTTTGAAAGTCTTGGCTGAGGCTTAAGGGGACATAAGCTTTTTCGAGCTGGCAGTTAAGGTTTGAGAGGATCTGAGACAAAGGACATAGGCTTCTCGAAGTTGTTGGTGGGAGGGGCCGGGCTGCAAGGGCAGGAGGAAGCTGGCGCTTTAGCCATAGCGAGTCGGCCCATCCCTTGGGTCGCCCCAGCTATTGCCCCCGGGGAACCCTGCGGGAACCAGCGCATGGCTTGAACGCCGTGCTGGTTTTGCCAAGCTGCGCTGGTCGCTGGTGTGTCTCGCCATGTGTGGTCGCAGGAGGTGACATCAACCACGCTACCATGGCGACGCTTTCACCCTGTTTTTCCCCCCTGGCTTTCATTCACTAGCTCAGCGTGAGCTTCACCCCATGTGCACCCGCCCCGCAGGTGACTCTGGCTCACATCTTGCTTGCCTCTGACCATCAGCGGGGGGGGGTGGGGGGTGGGGGGGGGGGGTGGGGGGGGCACTTGGTGCCGAGGCCCCACCCCCCACGGTTTGAATGCAAGCCGGAAGCCAGGCGGTCCAAGACATAAGCCCGGGACATGGAGCTGTGCACTTTTTTCTTTTCGCTAAGCTGCTGAACTGCGAATCCTGCTGATGGCGCCAGCCAGGCACCCGGGACATAACCCCGGGGCTATATGGCGGTGGCGGCAGCCCACCATCTGCACATTACTAGGGACCCCATATGGCTGAGGGAAGCCGTTCTTTGTTGTTGATTTTGGGCCCACTCTGTGCGCCAGGCTGGCGCACCCTTGAGCAAGCGCGCTTTTCCCGGACATCTTTCCATTCTCCCCCACCAGGCACATACAAAAATTGCAGGTTTACCTGCGCAGAGGTTCCAGAAAAGGGAGAGGAAGAAAGAGAGAAAAAGTGGGCGAGAAAGAGAAAGAGAGAGATGTATGCTTGCCTCATTTTCTAGAGGATGCCTCTACTAGACAAAAGCCCTATCCAGCTCGAACTATTACCCAATCTGCTGAAGTTCTGCCCTGCGCTTAGGCACCACTTTGCCAGGATATTATAAGGGTTTGAGGTCTTTAGCCCACCCCCCACCCCCGTACCAGGGATGGACCTCTTTTGTCCAGCAAAAGAGGCTAGAGGGGCCTACCTCAACAAAGAGACTAGATTGGGAAAGCAAAGGCTGCCGGCATTCCCTCCCCTGCTTTTAGAAGGCCCAGGAACATACCGGGGAGCCTGGTCAGTGGTCAGCACCGAAACTCATTTATTGAAGAAGTGGACAGAAGCCAATCAGTAAGCAGATAGAAAACAGATAAAGAGCACGGGCACAACTCATAGGGCTTAGAATCGGTCTGCCCTATGCTTAGGGCGGTTCTCAAGATACATCACAGCCACGCCCCTTGCTTAGCCTAGGTCTGTAACAAGGCGTGGCAAGCAGCCAGAAAGCCAGTGCTTTCTATTCCCTCGGCTGACAGTGTTCAGAAGGCCCGACACACACCTATCCCAGAGAAGTGTTAGGAAACCTGGATCGAGAGTCCCACCAGTGTTTCTATTGCTGGAAGAAAGAGAGTAGGTATCAGGTAGGTAAAGAAAGAGTGACTAGCCTACACGCCAATGGTATATCAGGCAGCTTCTAGGCCTTTGGAATGCAAAGAAGAATAAAGGAAAACATATTTATTAAGAAGGGAAATATATGATCAAAGAACTAGAGCTGAATGTGAGACTATAATGATTAGTCTAAGGATGAAATTATGTCATACACATATCATGAATTACATAGGAGGAATAGTTCCTTTTTCAAAAATAAAAACTATAACTGTCAAAACCAGAATCTTGTCCCAGTCACACTGTTTTGTCCCAGTGCTTAGACAAGACTGGAACTGATCCAAGAGGAATAAGACAGTCCCTGTCTTCAAGGCACTCACAGTCAGTGAGGAAGCCTCTTGCAGGAATAAGCAATTTAAGAAATTAAAATAGAAAGTTAGCATATCATGAAGACATGGAGAAGGTGCTGATAATGTCAAGATGATGGACTGATTCAGACGAGCTTTCCAGGAAGAAAAATTACCTCAGCTGGAAACTGTGGTTAGAGGACTGGTGTGATAGCAGGAAAAGACATTCCAGGAGGAGAGGACAGGGAGAGGAAAGGCAGGGAGGTAAAAACTTTATGCATGTAAGACCAGTTGAGGGGATCACGGAGGAGCCAGTGGAGGTGGAGAGCCCTGGGCACTGTTGCAGCCTGCAGGAAAGTAGGATGAGGAGTGAAAAGACCTGTTAGTCTGGGCAGGTAGGAAGCCAGTGGTAAACTGGGAAAGAGCAGTTGGAGTAGAAAAGAGCAGATGGAAAGCAGAGGTAGGGACTCAGGAGTGTAGGAATGGAAAGGAAGTTGATAGAGAGTGGAGAGACTGTGCAGAGAGGGTTAGATGAGAAGAAGCAAAGGAAGGTTGACTCATGGCTGGAGGGGATGGGTAGTAAAGCAGAGGTGGGGAGAGAGAGAGAGAGAGAGAGAGAGAGAGAGAGAGAGAGAGAGAGAGAGATCAGAGTGAAAGGATGAAATGTTGACCTTAAGTGGAAAGGATGACCAATGACTAACCCTCTGGTCCTGGAGGTGGGAACTTAAGAGCAGGTGCCAATTTGAAGGAATCTGGGGCAGGAAGACAACATTGAGGGAGGATGTTATCTATAGCCTCAATTTTGTCAAAGAAATAAAATATCATTACCCTAAGTGCATGTATGAAGACATGAATAGTATGAATATACTGTGTATACAAACAATGATATGTAAAAATGTACTCTATCTGTGTATTACGAATTGTAATGCATTCTACTGTTATATACAACAACTTTGAATAAAAAAAATAAAAGACTAAACATATTTTGGGATTAAGGGGAAAAAAAAATGCAGCTGAGTTTAGATTCTGGTTCCAAAATGTAAGAGCTGTGTGATCTTACACTCTGTGTCAGTTTCCTCATCTGTAGTATGGAGCTTATTATAGAAGTAAGCTTAAAGGGTTGTGGTGTTTTACATACATTATACCTAATATAACAAGTATGACCCCTCATTCCTCATAAATATTTAAAGACATTACGTATTATTATTAAAATATATGTGGACATAGTATTTTAATGAGCTACTTTATAGTTTACATGGTCTCATGTTGAGTAGACTTTTGAGCTGTGCATTACAGGCCTGTCAGTCACGAGCTGTGTGGCCTTGGGGACGATAATAGTATCTGTTTTATAGGGTTATTGTGAGGATTAAATGAATTAATTAACATAGGATACTTAGGATTCTGCAAATGTTCATTTTGATTAGCGCTTTTATTTTTATCCAAAGTCCGAAAGCAGTCCATGTTTTTTTTTTAATTTGTAGGAAAGGGAGTCACAGTGCAGAAGAGTGAAATAACTTACTCAGAGCCAGATAGCTAGCAAATGGCAGAGTTGGGCTAAAAACCAGATTCCTAGTCCCCAGATCACACTCCCTGGTCACTGCACTGTAACTGCTAACCCACTGCCAGCTTTGACCTCAGGCATCTCTTCTCCCATACTCTGAATTGCTCAGCCACATCCTTAAGTCCAGCCCAGTTCCACCCTGACTCTAGCTACTTGTCCTGCCTTTGTGACCTGCTTGTCAAACTGAAGCTTCTGATAGCCTGTAAGTACATGAAGAGCGCAGGATAAATAGAAATCCGATTCACCCAAGGGTTGTTTACAAATGCTTGTTGAAGGTCACAATTGCCTAAGACAGACAGGATAGTGTAATGCCTACAAATATAAAGTATTACATTCATTTCTGTGAACTAGTGAAAGAAATGTGTGCTGACCATTTCTAATGGTGCTGCACATCTGGGCATATTCTACCTACACAAATCTGCCTTTCTTTCTTATCCCTCCAACCAATTGTTTTACTGAAGCACAAATTAGCACTTGTGAAACACCCATAGACTTACCATTTGGATTGAAATATGGATGCTTGCTAAAAATCTGACCCTGTTTCTACTCTTGTAGCAAATCCGCTGGAAATCTCAGTTCCATAGCTTATATAGCACCTTGACCTTTCTTTGATGTACCCTGAGATAGCAGACAAAAGTACTTAAGCATCAATATTCAGACTATTCCAAACTATCCTTGTTCTTCATAACAGGATTAGGAGACCCGAATGGGCCTTCCGTGCAATCCAGTTTTACCATATGAAAGAACACTTATGTGAAAAACAGATTCTTCATATTTAGAAATGAGGTTCTCTGAGGTCAGATTTTATTTAATTTAAATACACTTAGGTTTTACATTCATATTGTTTTCCCACTTCATGGCCTTAAAAAGGCAAATATTAAAGTTGGAAAAAAGAATTCCAATAGTGTTTTAAAACAATTAAACTGTATCATGTAAATATTTGAACAAGTAAAAAGAAAATATTTCTTTTAATGATTGTTAATATAATCACTTATGTACCAAAGAAATAGTCCATATGGACCATTGAATTCATCTGTGTTTTAGGGAAAAGCAGTTTTTGTTCAACTGCAGAGAAAATGTTTCATTTTAACTAGGAACAAAAGGGTTTTATACACAAATGAAATTATATAACTACATTAGATGGCAATTTAGCCAAATTTACAAACTTAAGGCCTAGGAGTCTTTGACAACCCCTCTGACACCAGTAGGGACTAGTGTTTGCCAGTCTTATAGGGGCTGTGGAGTGGTGCTTTGATGCATGACATGCTGTGATTAAGAACTTGATCCTTACTTTTTCTTGGAAAATGTGGGAAACTAGTATCATTCGCTAGAAGAAGAAATATTGAGGCAACAGAGCTTACAAAAGCATTGACTAAAGGAAGAAAATTACACAGAAATTTCAAAGTGACAAAAAAAGTGTTGTACCATGTATAACCAACAGACTGAAAAGATCTAATTGGATCATTCATGTACTTAGCAAATACTTGAAAAACACCAATCATGTTTAAGCACTGTACTTATCCCTCTGCATAAACTGGTAAGCAAAATAGACATAGTCCCTGAGCTCACAGGGTGCATAGATGGATAAGTAAGCAGTGACAATGAAGTTTCACCTGTGTTCTGTTGGAAAGCTGCACTCTAATGATGTCAGAGATTCAAGAGCACCTGAGTTTACAGAATATCATAGAAGACTTCTTAAAAGTGACACTTCAGTGATAACTGAAGGAGTGAAGCTAGCCAGGGCAAGAGATGGGAAACAAGCATACTGGAAAGAATGGACAGCTGAGACCCTGAGAGCACTGAAGAGGCCTGTGCAACTCTCTAGAGAGTTTTTTTTTTAAATATTTTTATTTATTTGCTTTTAGTTGTACACAATGCGTTTTATTCAATGCGTTTTATTTGTACGCGGTGCTGAGGATCGAACCCGGGTCGCCCACATGCCAGGCGAGCGCTCCACCGCTGAGCCACAATCCCAGCCCCTCTCTAGAGAGGTTTGCAAATAAGGCAGACCACTTCTGCAGCATGAAGCTGAAGGAAAAGAAGTGGCATTTATTGATCCCTAACTATGAACTATGTGCTTTTAGTATGATGTCATATTTAATTTTCCAAGATAGAGTTTGCTTTCATGTCACAGATAAAAGAAGTATAGGAAGAAAAGGTAACTTCACCAAGGACACACAGCTTAGTGTCTGTCTATATAGTGCTCAGCCTCAACTTGTCACTTGGCTTTTGTTCTCCCCACATCATACCTATTTCCCTTGGTTTTAAGGAAATAATAACATATTTTCATGAATATGGGTATTTAGATTGCAAACCAAATAGGCCTCAAACTTTAACACATTTCTTTCATTGGAGTCTCATGTCTGGGACATAGTTACTCAGCAAACGGATGGTAGAGATATGGAACATAGTTGCAGAATAGCTGGAGGCAAACTGACCCTTGCTTTAGCGATTACATGATCTTTAGCAATCGAGTGATCTTCAAGTGACTTTACTAAATCTAGGCTCAGTATCCCTTCTTCTTGTACTTTCTCAACTGCCACGCCATTGATCACATGATGAACAGAGGACTTTTTGTATTATGGTTAGTTTTACAAGATCTGTGTCTTCTACTGGATGTCAAATCTGTCTCAAAGACTGATTTGGAAGAGACTATGAGATCATGTATGTGTGAATTCCTAGTCCTACCATAAACTATACCACAGTAAAATACACTCCATATATGTTAGTCAAATTCAGTAGAGAGGTGGTAAATGTTGAGCAATCATCAATTGGGGAAAAAGGTCCAGCTTAGCAGCAGTTGCCAATTTCCATAGTATAAATATTCACTTGATTTCAAGCTACCATTGTGAAGTGACTGAGTGTGGACTTGGGAACAGATCTACCAGAGCACTCCATAATATAATAAGTCTGCTCTAAACGTACTCATAATGTGAGCAACCGCAATAGCACAGAATTGTAGTAAAATAATTTGGAAATACTATGTTTTTTACTTATTACCTTTAATTTCATGATAATTAAATTGCAAGTTTATATAATTTAATTTTTAATATTGTTTTAACAATTAGCTCACAAAGCTCCTGGTATTTTAACATTTGGCCCTTTGGAGCGTGTAGCAGCTAACTCCAGCACCGTACCACTGAATCATGAGTGTCTGAGGCAGGAACCTTCTGATGTTCATCTTTGTGGTTTCAATGCTTAATATATGGCCTGTAACTCAGATGATTTTGGTAAATCAATAAATAGACCAATAAAATAATGAATAAATGCAAATGTGAAACCAAGTAACCTATACATATGAAAAATGCCTTGGATATATTCCATGGCCTCTAGTAGCCTCAGTTTCCTCATTTGTGAGGCAAGGGGCTTGGATGGATGAGATTGACCTAAGCCTCCCTCTATCTCTAACATTCTGCATGAGGCGAGTTCTGTGATTATGTCAACTATTTTCTTAGCTGCATGCTTATATTGTGATGACAACATTTTAACTACCTCATTTGGGACTTGTGCACCAAGTGAACAGGATATTCAGAACTGATTTATCTTGAACAGAAACGAAGACAACTTGTTTTGTGTTACTGTCGAATCATTAAAACTTTGTCTAGATTTGCTGAAACAAGACATTATCATAGGCTCTTCTATATTTGAATTTAATGAAACAATCTGGCTATTAAAGCTATAGAAAATTGTATAAAAATAGAGAAATTATCCATTTTCAAATGTTTAATTAAAGCTTAAATGTTAACTTTTTGGAGCTGTGAGCCTAAGATTAATTTTGCCAGGCACTTCCTTTGAAGATGAGATCAGAATGAACAATAACATTTTTAACATAGTTTAAGCTGCATTCCCCAAACCAATCTGATCACATAGAAGGTAGAAACACTTCATGAAAAACTGGTATTTAGGGAAACACAGTTTGGATGCTTCCCACTGATAACTAGCTGTGAAGTGGATCCTCCCACCCCTGATAAATGGCTTTTAACAGTTGCTTTTATGTTGAATGGTTTATATCTTTGATCAGTCTGTTTTCAGTCAGGTGCCATATTACCCAATTATTAATGTGCTCTGTAGTATAAAGCAAAAACAGATGGGATATTAAAGTCATCTCAGAGTAAATGTAGAAAGACTAAGGATCATTTTCCTCATTCAGATTTCCTGAAGATACCTAGGGTAATTTGCCACCTCATTCACCTTATTTGTAAAATGAGGCAGGTGGATTAGATAAGCCCCAGAGTTCATGATTTATACCTCTGTGTTCTTCCAGCCCTCATATCTGTGATTTATACCCTTAGCCCATGTAATCATGCAAGGGAAAGTCTGGGAATGGGGAGGATTATGTCCTAAAGCCTTAAACACAGCCATAGAAGTGAAGGGGGAACCAGAGAGGAGTTTAATTAAGCTAAATGTTCTAAGGTTTAAATGTTGACACACTCAGCCATACTTGGGTCCAAGAGAATTTAAAAAAAAAAAAATTCCCCTGGGGAGAATAGACTTGATTTACATGGTACTTCTTTCATTAAATTCAGTGAAGCCTGCAAAACTTGCTAATGAAGGGAAATTATGAAGTATTCTGGCTCAATTTACTTGCTCTTTCCATAATAATTTGGCCTCAGACCGTCTGACACAGAATCTGAAGTAATCAGATTTCAAAGAAATTAGCCCTTCATTCTTTAGCTTCAAATTCAAAGAAACTATGTTTTGCCCTTATCAGAAAGATTAAGAAGATATGATAAAACTGGAATGGTAATTTCATTTAATTGAGAGATATTTAGGTTACATTAGACATGAGATTTTAAAATATTCTTAGATTTCTCTGTGGAGCTTTTCAGTTTTTCTGAGGCAAGCTATAGCTGTGCCAGTCTTCATGGGGAAAAAAAGGGACTAGAGATGTTAAAAAAGGACTGGTTAGTAGGTAAAATGGTTAAATAGGCCTTCACAATTCAGGGATTTGAGATGTTTTAGGTGCACTCTAATCCACTCTGTACTTTGCAGTCAAAGTGATCAATAGCAACATGCAAACTGATTAAAACACAGCTTCAGTTGGAGCAAGCCCTGCACTCTCAGCCTGAGGTGCAAACTCCATAGCAGGGCTTGAGGCCCTCCATGATTCAGCTCTTTTCTGCTCCTCTCATCTTGAGTACATTAGGATAGGCTCCACATTATGGTTGTAGTTTATTCCATGGTATTATCACCCAAAATGTCAGGAGTTCAACATGGCACATGTTCCCATGAGCCAGGAGCCATTGGGGTCAGAGGGGGGATTCACTCATTGTAGTCCATACAGGGACTCAGGCTCACTAAAGCATCCCCACCTGATATTGCCAGCACTTCCCTCTGAGGTGAAGAGTGCTCTGAGAGGTCCCACCTCAGAAATTTGATATTCTGACCTAAAAGCACCACTTGCCATTTCTAGTCATGTGACCTTATCCAACCATGAGGGACCAGGAAGACAACTCCAAGGGTGAGGGGCCTGGATAAACTTGGGGACCACAAGCTTCATGTCTCTTGCTTGTTATTCTCCCCTCTGGGATATTTCACTGTCATCATTACATTATTCAATTGGTTGTTCTTGAGCTTAATCATTTCACTAGATCTGTTCACATAGCCAGTTTACTTAGGCAATTCACTTATTCATTCCCCTCTTTCCCCTGCTTTGCATGATAATCAGAGTCTTCATCCCCTTCTTCCCTTCATCTTTCCATGTCATCTTCTCTATTCCTTTATAACTCAGTACCCCATCACCTCTTTCAGGATCCTTCTCTGACTGCACCCAAAGAGCTATCTTATCAGTCTTTCTCTGGTCTCCCTGTAAAATGTTTTACTCATCTCTAACAGGAAGCCTAACACACTGCACTGTAAATGCCTCTTTATCCATCATTGTCTTACAAAGATTCCTGAGTTATTCTCTGCTGTACTCCAAGTGCCTTGAATGGTGTATGGCATGAAGTCAACTAATAAACATTTGCTATTCGAGTGAATTAGTTCAAAGAGATTCTTCATGGTGAAGAATTGATTATCATTACGGATATAAGAAACTCCTTGTCTCTGGATTTCAGACTATTGCTTTAGCTAAAAAAATTATCCAACTATAAGTCAGTTGATTTGATTTTAGGTGGCTGAAAATATAACTAGCCACTGAGGCTAGCAGTGTAGGAAATGGGGTTGAGTGGTAGCATGTAAGACTGAGTTTAAATTCAAAGAATGTTCTAGTTTAATAGACCTTGTGAAGCTGAAGCAAATGGTCAAAAGCAGTTCTGCTTGTTCTTAGATTCCAGCCTAGCAGACACAGTTAATCAACCATAAATATGTCAACTTTCTTTAACATAATTTTCCTTCTCTGAAAATTTTGAAAATGGTATAGAGGATAGAGATAATATAAACATTTCTTAGATCAATAGAGTAAATGAAGAGGGTTGAGGGGAAGGAAGGAGGGACAGGAAAAGGGAAGAACAGTGGAATGAATCTGACCATACTTTTGTACGTACATACATGAATATGCCACTATGAATCCAATCATCAAGTATATCCACAAGACATTAATTAAAAACAAACAAGTTGCAGAAAGAGGGAGGAGAGTGGGGGAAGTGGGAACATACTGGGGACTGAATTAGAGCAATTATAGTCCATGGTTTTGTGATTTTATGTCAAAATATATTCTAACACTATATATAACTAAAAAGAATCAACAAAGAAAATAATGTTGAGTTAACAAGGAAAAAATATTTCTTGTTCTTCATAATCTTCAGAAGAAACCTCTAACCTATACATTAATGTTATTGAAAATTTAAACTCAATCAAAAATAATTCCACAACTTGTACCGTGTGTGATAAATTACCTGCAGGGACACTGTTAGAATACCCAAAGTCCACTGGCCTGCTTTTCAAATTCAGTCTCACAATTTGCCAAGTTTCTCAGATGAAACTCAAGTAACTCTGAGAATTAACACAATTGTTAAAGCATATTCTTATTTTTTATTTATTTATTTATTTATTTAGGTACTGGGGATTGAACTCAGGGGCACTCGACCACTGGGCCACATCTCCAGCCCTTTTTTGTGTTTTTATTAGAGACAGGGTCTCACTAAGTTGCTAAGTGCCTCGCCATTGCTGAGGCTTTGAACTCGTGATCTTCCTGCCTCAGCCTCCCAAGTGCTGGATTATAGTTGTGCTCCACCGCACCCAGCTTCTTTTTTTTTTTTTTTATTTTTAAATTAGAGCTTTATAATTGTCCATAATAGTTGTGTTCATCCCAACAAATTCATATACGCAGTGAATTCAATTTCAGTTTGTGATTCCCCCTTTTCCCTCCTGTCTTTCCCCATCCTTTTTTCTTTCATCTACTAGACTCCCTTTCTCTATTTATTTATATTGATTTGTTCTTTATGTAATCTTATCCTTCCCTCCCTCTTTCCATTACTTTATTTTATCTTCCACATATGAGAGAAAACATCCAACCATCGAGTTTCTGAGTTTGGCTAATTGCATTAACATGATATTCTCCATTTCTATCCATTTACCAGCAAATGCCACAATTTCATTCATTTTTATGGCTGAATAGAGCTGCACTGTGTGTATATGTGTATATGTGTGTGTGTGTCACACACACACACACACACACACACACACACACACACACCCCACTATTTCTAAATTCATTCATCTGTTGGCAGGCATCTGGATTGATTCCATAATTTAGCTATTGTGAATTGTGCTTTTATAAACATTAATGTGGCTGTGTCACTGTATTATGCCAATTTTAGATATTTGGGGAAAATATCCAAAACCTAGATTTTGAGAAACCTCCAAACTTATTTCCAGAATGGTTGTACTAGTCTGTAGTCCCATCAGTAATGTGCAGGTGTTCCTTTCTCCCTACAACCTTGCCAGCATTTACTGTTTGTATTCTTGGTCATTGCCAATCTGATGAGAAGCTGAAGCATGCAATCTGACCAGAGTGAGGTGAAATCTTAGTGTAGTTTTGACTTGTATTTCCCTGACTGCTAGAGATGTTGAACATTTTATTGGAATTTTGTGTTTCTTCTCTTGAGAAGTTTTGTTCTTTTGTCCATTTACTGATTGGTTATTTGCTTTTTGATGTTAATTTTTTTGAGTTCTTTGTATATTCTGGATATTAATCCCCTATTAGAGGAGACTGGCCAAGATTTTGTCCCATTCTTTAGGCTCTGTCTTTAGGCTCTTAATCATTTCCTTAGCTACAAGAACTTTTTAGTTTAATGGCATCTGACTTATTGGTTATTGGTTTTATTTCTTATTTTTGGGGGGTCTTTTTAAGGAAGTTGGTGCTGGCATCAATATAATGGAGTGTTGACCCTATGTTTTCTTCTAGCAGTTGTAAAGATTCTGGTCTAATTCCTAAGTCTTAAACCCATTTCAATTTGAGTTTCTGCAGTGTGAAAGATAGGGCTCTAATTTCATTTTTTAACGTATAGTATAGTCATCCAGTTTTCCGAGAATTGTTTGTTTAAAAGGCAGTCTTTTCTACAAGATATGTTTTTGGCATCTTTGTCAAATATCAGACAGCTATAGGTTTGTGGGTTTGTCTCTAGGTCTTCAATTCTTTTCCACTGGTCTTCATGTCTGTTTTTGTGCCAATACCATTCTGTTTTTGTTACTATAGTTCTGTAGTATGACTTCAGATCAGGTATCTTAATGCCTTCTATAAATCATATTCTTAAAGAATGCACATTAGGTGGTCGCTCCAGCACTGTATTATATAAAAATTGCCACAAAATAGGGCGATAATAGCATATAAACTGAAAATATTTTCAAACTTCATACACATACCTGTTTGTATATTGAATTATTTCAAAATTGGGAAGATTGTCGCTAGAATATTAAATACTAGGGAGAGTTGTTTTATAGAAAAGGAACATGTCCAAATAAGGGATTAACAACAAATTTTCTAATTCTGTACAATATTTCACTTGATTTTGGGAATCTGTCTTAGTTTCCTTCAGAGCCTGAATTGGGAGACATTAATGGTGAACTGAAGTACATAAGTCCTGGGGCCAAAGTTCAACACCTGCTGAAGAACAGGTGTCAAATCATGGGATACTGAGGAAGAGGAAATCTCTGGTTATATTCTGTTCTGTTTTTCTGCTTTCCCAGCCCAGGAAGTGGAAATAGCCCCAATAGTGAGTTTTGAGCTTATGACGTCAAAAGGAACTCAAGGCTAAAGCATGCATTTGGTCAGTGTAGTCCTTGACCTAAGAGCATTCTTTGTGTAGTTACCAAACCCAAACAATACTTTTCAATATATTTTAGTATTCTTTATATGTCATAAGTACTGGGCACAATTAATGTTTATCATGAATTTTATGTGATTGTTCTGTTTTGATAGTTATTTCATGTATATTTGATTACTTATAATTCTTGAAATATTTGATAATATATTTATAATTTATAAATATTGAATTATTTTATAAGTTCATTAGATTGTCAGTTTCTTGAAGATATGGACCATAGGAAAGTGAAAACTAAAATTCTTAGTTATATACTCAATATCTGGTATTTTGTGGATGGTAAAACTGTGTTTAAAAAATAATGAGAAAAAAAAACTACCCAGAAAATTATGTGAGAGAGCTGAAAATATTCTCAAAACTTGATAGGTAGTCTAGAACTAATGTTTGATTTTGGGAAAGAAAAAAAAAAAAAACAAAAGTCAAAAATGATCTTTCAAAAATATGGGAATAAGTCAAAGGTCATTTGAGAGCTAATATTTATGACAAATAATAACCATTGTTTGAATTATTGTTCCAATGACAACCTAAGTCTCATATGTCACAAAAGGCTTTTAACAGAAAAAAAAGTGTTCAACACCTTTAAGCAACTCTTGTTGGGTTAGGGAGAGGGATAGGAAAACAACTCTTACCCAGTGGTAATGGTATATATGCTCCTGAAAAGGACATACCCCTCGTGCACTGGGAGAAGAATGCAAGGTGGCAGGCAGCTGCCCAGTGTGATGCTCAGATTCTCATATTGAGAGAAGGCAGGTTGACATGAGGTCACTGGCTTGGAAGTCTGCCTTTTTTATATTTCGAGTCTTTTGCTGGTTGACTCTTGAGCCTGTCAGAGTGTAGCACAGAGCTCGTTTTGGTCAGCCTTTTTGCTGCCATGACCAAAGGACCTGACAAGAAGAATTTTAGAGGAAGAAATGTTTATGTGACACTCATGGCTCCATTGCTTTGGGCTCAAGGTGAGGCAGGACATCATGGTAGAGGGGTATGGTGGAGGAAAGTAGTTTAGGACAAGGCGATCAGGAAAGAGAGGTGGGGGGAGGGAGAGGAAGAGCGGGAAAGCTGGAGAGAGAGAGAGAGAGAGAGAGAGAGAGAGAGAGAGAGAAGAGAAAGCTCCACTTTCCAGGAACAAAATATATATCCCAAGGCACATCCCCAAAGACCTACCTACTCCAGTCACATCCTACCTGCCTGCAGTTACCAGCCAATTAATTCCTATCAGGGGAATTAGTGCAATGATTAGGTTAAAACTTTCATAACCCAATTATTTCACCTCTAAACTTTCATGTATTTTTCTTACTCCTGAGATTTTGGGGGAAACCTCATGTCTAAATCATAACAGAGCTGAAGCTGTCAAGTATAAAATTCCACAAGACAAGACCTCTAGAACTCAAAATATTGGAACTCAAAGGAGTGGTAAAAGCCACAGAGCCTATCTCCTTCATTTTATGGATGGGAAACCTGAAGCCCAAGAGGGTCCTTTCTGTGACTTGCTCAAGTTCACACAGCAAATAACATGAAAGGCAGGCTTTTGACCTCCAGCCCAGTGTATTTTCTGCAACACATGAGTCATCTGAAGAAAGGAACCTAGAAATGCAAGGGCTGGGAAGAAACTGAAGGAAGATTCAGGTAGGTAGCTTTTGGAGAGTGCTCCCTCTTAGACAAAGGGGTCATTCTTGAGAAAATGCCCCCACACTTTAGCATTTAGAGTTTCAAAATGCTCACTGGGATATTTAACTGTGAAGAAGGCGAGTAGGTTCCTTCCTTTCTAGAGAAAGAAATAGGTCTGCTGTAGCAAAGGGTAAAAACTACAGTTGCACTGTGAGGAGCCATATTCACCAATGCTTGGCTTGGCTTGTCAGAGATAACCCCACTGTGAAAGAGTCTCTCCAAGAACCATGATCTCCAGGCCCCTGTGGCCAGTAAGATGGGTGGCTTTTGGAAGTCTTGTGCCTTCTAACAGATGGCTTCCATCTGACCACCAAGTCAGAACCATTTTTATGAAAAGGCTGCTGCTTTCCAGGGTCTCTGGCATGTGTGTTCCAAACAGGATCAAGAACATCTGGAGAACTTGGAACCAGAAAGACACTTAGGTCATGGCCTCTAGACAAGTGATCAGCAAACTGAGTCACTGGAGTCACTCTTTTATGAAGCATTAGCTGTAGGTCTGGAAGCGGTACTGTGGCAAGCCCTTGTAAATGGAGTCTCCTTCCCTCCACCCATTTTCCTGGGCTGGGCTTATACCAGATCCCAAGTCTCATATGTGAATGTTGCTTTCCATGTAAGGAATTTAGAAGCATGAGGAAATATAATAGTCGTGGATTCACAGGGGAATGCTGAGACAGGTGTCAGAAGACCCAACCCAAGATCCCTTCTAAATGTCTATGGTGGATATTATGAAGGAAGATATGGGGTGTGGACTTCTCCCAAGAGGTTGGGAGACCTTTGGACTATTTAAGCCCTCTGCATCACCTTTCATAGTTTGTTAAGGACATTAAGTGGGGGCTTTGTCTTTCTTGCTCCTGTCTATATATTCTGTACCTGGCAAGAAGAAACAAAGAAAAACTTGATGTGTAGAATATAAATCTACTGAGAAATGGCATTTATAGAAAAGTCTCTTTATACTTAAGTTTGGAATTTAAGATAATTCTCTTTATTTTTTCTCTCCTTCACCCTACCACCATTTATTCACACAGCAGTTATAATTTTAGCACATATTACTTTGTCATTTTTTATTTTAGTCTGTCATTCGTCCTATACTCTCAGCATCTAGAATTGTACTTATTGAAACATCAAAAGTAATGATGCAATAAAGCAAAAATTGCCCATGATGATCATAATCACAGTATTAATTATACATGTGCAGCATTTTATGCATAGCTTACAGAGTACTTTCACATGTGTTGTACCGTTTCAACCTTTGACTAAACCTGAGGGGATTTTGACTCCAGCCCAGGTCTTCTGACTCCAAGCCAGATTTTTATGTTTGTTTGTTGGTCTTTTGTTTGTTTTGGTTTTTAGTGATCAGAAGGATATCTAGGTTCCATATAATGGGATCATCAGAGCACAGACTGATCAATGTCAATAGTTTACATGTACATATCATGAGAGATGGAGGTATATGCAGTTCTTACTTCAAACGTTTCAGTAAAATTTTAGAGCAACAAAACTTCATAAATTTTGAGGGGAATTTTATAATAGTAAATATCCAATTCAAAAACCAAACCAAACTAAACAAATAAAACAATTTAAAGAGACTCTTACATGAGAAAATTCTTGAGTAAAGAAGTGTTTTTCAGTCTTTGGTTTTGGTCCCACCAGCAGTTGTGTCTTTATTTATGCCACTTAACTTTTGTTTATCTGTCTCAAAAATGGTGGAGTTGAAACAAATGTTGCCCCTGTTATTTCTATGAAAAAAATTCATGCTTCTGTTAGTGTAATTAAAATAATCAGAAGATTAGCCTTTAATCAAGTTGTGTGCTGCATAACATGTTTGTCAATGGTGGGCCATGTACGTGATGGCAGTACCATAAGATTGTATTTCCTAGTGACATTGACATAGTAGCTATTTGAACAATGCAAAAATCACTTAATGATGAATTTCTTGGAATGTTTCTCTGTCGGTGAGCCACATGTGACCACGTAGCTGTATGAAACATAGTGCTGGTTCCTAGTGGGACAACTTCCTTTGTCAAAGTTAGTGAAAATACTGCTAGTAGAATTCTCTATATACAAAATGGTTAGGAGTTAGAAGTTCACATTTGAAATGTCACTTTTCACCAGTTTTGTAACTGTGGGAAAATAGAGAACTGGGGTGAAGGGGATGTTCCTTATGCTTTTGAAGCTTGAACCCCTAGAAGTTTTTCTCATTGCTCCCTCCTACAGATTACTACCAGACAAGAGCACAGCCAAGCACCTTTATAAAACTTCACTTCAGATCGTATTCTGAAAACAAGGGGTTTACTAAATGCACTTTTTCATGTCCTATTTATTCTGTGGCCTCTCTCCAACTCCAGGACCTGAACCTGTGCTGTGTGCCCATCTTGGGAATAATTTCCAGGATGCTGCCAGTAACCAGGACCATTTGCTCCCCTGGCAAGAGGCAGTACTTGTAAATCAAATGCAGAGTCTGAAATCCAGCACCATGTGAAAATTGAGTACTGTTTCAACAACCTTGTGGAATCAACTTGCAGTCACATCAAAGCATAATTTGGGAATCTTGGTTATTTAGGAAATGCAAGTGTAACAGGTCCTTGTTTCTTTACAGAAATTTTAAAGAATGTCTATTTAAGTCCTCTGAAGAGAGAACTCAGAACCTAGAATTATTCCAACAATAAAATTAAGAACTATGGTTTGACTATGGTTTGAGTGTGTTCCCCAAGGTTTCATGTGGTAGAATTTAATCTCTATTGTGAGGTGTCAAGAGATTGGAAACTTAATATGACTATGGAATTTATAGATGGCTCCTTTGAGAAGTGAATAAGTTTAGATAAGGTGATTAGAGTATAGCCCCCATGATTAAATTCTGGTGGCTTTTTCAAAAGTGAGTGAGAGAGAGAGAGAGAGACCAACCGACCGTCCCCCGACCGACCAGAACAAATATACAGGTAAGTTTTCTATCTCTGGCCATGTGGAGTCCTGTACTACTTTGGGACTCTGCCAGCAAGAAGGTCATTACTAGATGTAGGTCCTTGACCTTGGACCTCTGGAATAGTGAGCTTAACTAGACCTCTTTTCTTCATAACTCCTCAGTCTGTGGTATTGTCTTTATTAGAAAATGGGCTAATAGGTTAGCGAAAAATTCACTAAAGGGTTACACCTTATGCATTCAAAACTGAAACAATTTTAATGTAGGTTATGTATATGTGAAAGGCCCAGAAAACTGCAGCTGAAATCTTAATGTGGCCATCTCTGCATGGAAAGTATTTTTAACTGTGGGTTTCAAAGCAAAGTTGTTAATGCTGGGGGATCATGTTGGATCAGTGGGAATTGCTTGCAGGGGAATCACA
Source organism: Tamias sibiricus (assembly GCA_025594165.1). Lineage (NCBI taxonomy): Eukaryota > Metazoa > Chordata > Mammalia > Rodentia > Sciuridae > Tamias > Tamias sibiricus. The sequence goes on from CM046657.1 coordinate 166,632,359, forward strand.
GGGAGGCCAAAGCAGTGCAGGCTGATGACAGCTTGGGTCTGAATCATCCAGAATGGCCCTCACTGTTGTACTTGGGTAGATCAGAACTGTGTTTTCTCAGTTTTGGAGTTATTTTTAAGAATACATTGGAGCTTGTTGAGAATTACTCACTTCCTGAGATCTTCTTTTCTCTATTAAAATTTTTAATGGATAAACCCCAAGTACATTGAGTATCAAGATAAAATTAATATAGAGGGTAGATGTCAGGAACATTCTGTGGGTAATATGAAATAATAGCAGTAATAACAGAAGTAACACAAATGAGTTTTTGCTGTGCTGCCCAAAGCATGCTAAAATGTAATTTAATCCTCTCAACCACCAAATGGGGTAGGTATTAATGGCCCAGTTTTATTGAATTAGGTAACTAAGATTGGGAGAAAGTAACAGAATGCTCTGGTATACCAATGTGCCTTACCCTCAGTAAAGAAAAGATAGATAATAAATGGCCTAAGGAAGTTCCTAGGGTAAAGTATGGAATTTGTATGGTAATAGTGATCTCATTTCATATGTTGATGAAAACTGAATTAAATTTTAGCTTCTAGCTATGAAAACTTCCTTTTCCTCCTGTTCCTGCCACTGCCTTGGAGCAGAGGCATCTTGATTCTAGAGTTCATTTTGTTTAGAGCTCTTAATTCAGAACTCCCTTTAGCCCAAAGACTGTGCACTGACTTGACATGCTTTGTTGCTTTTAACCTCACTATGACCTTGCAAGTTGGATATTCTGCCCATTTCACAGCTGATAAAACGATCTTAGAATGTTTACTTTTCATAGTGCCTTGCACTGAATGTTGGAGCAGAATATGAATTGAGGCTTTGCATGATTCGGATTATTTCCATGGGGCCAAAGGTTCCCATTGCAGGCTGCTCACTGGAAACACCTTGGCCTTCAAAAAAAAAAAAAAAAAAAAAAAAAAAAAACCTATAAAAACCTAGATCCCTCTCTAGACCAATCAAATCAGAATAGTGAGATGAGAGAGGACCTAGACCTCAGTATTTCCACAACCTCTTCAAGAGATTCTAAGGTGTGGTCAAGGCTGAGAATTATCCAGGCATCTTGCTGAACATAAGCATCTCTCTTTTTTTTTTAAAGTATTGCAGATGACTGATTAACTTCTTTTAGTTACTCTGATATTCAATTACTTCTGCCTAACCTTATATGCCAGGTAAATGATATATGATCATTGATACAATCTATTAAACTTTCCAAGGAATTGGATAGGCAGGACTTTTCCTAACATGGGATAAAGATGAGAGAGAAAGTCAAAGATAAATATTTATTGTCTATCCTTTCTGATAGCTGTTTCTTTTAGAAAGATGAAATAGAAAGTAGAGATAGAAATATAATTAGTAACCTTTGAATTCAGGACTTAGGTTCCTATGACTCCAGAGTACCAGCTCCCAAATATACTTCCATGGTCTTAGGTAGACAGAGAGCAAAGTTTTTGTCATTGTCCTGTCCGTTTGGTTTAAGGAACCCCATTCTTGATGTCAGTAGACATAGGTAGTTCTTGTCATGGTTTCTAGCATCAGTCTTCCTTCTCAAGCTGATAGTCTGCATGGTGTGGTGTAGTGTAGAATGGTGTAGACTCTTATGACACTAACAGAATCATGACACAAAGGTACTGTGGGCAAATATTTTCCCCAACATTTGTAAGGTCCATGATAGTAGAGACCCTAATGTATGTAGTATTCTTTTAGATCTTCCTCTGTACCCCTGCCCTGCTCCCAAAACTCTAGACACACAGTAAATAATTGTGGAATCGAATAAAAATTATAGGATAAATCTATTCCAGAAGGAAGGGAATCAGTTGGGTTTTTAGATTCCCTGAGATGATAATTCTATGTCACATCAAGGTGCCACATACAAATAATGTATATAATGATTTGTCTTGGTAATTACAATGTGAAATTTAACTTCTTTTCAGTGAATGACCAGAAGAAAATTGTCTCTGGATTGAAATAATATTCTGTGTCAAGTTTTAAGTCAGTGTATCCAAACTATGGAAGGTGGCTTTATATAGTGGAATTTGTAATTTAAGTGATGAAAATATTTTTTTCTTGGAATTATAAATAAATTGGAAGAGAAAATAACATTTCATATTTGTATACTAGTTGGAAGACACCTGGCATATGTACCTTTATTCTATTTTCCCATTTCCTGGAAGATATTATTCATTGTCCATTATACTTTTCTTCCTCTTTCTGGCTATGTGCTGGCCTGGGCTCAGAAATGTTTTCAACACTGAGAACAATGCAGGAACTACCAATAGATTAGATTTGACTCGAAGGAGAAACCTATTTTCCATTCCTAGAGGGTTATAGTTTTCCCAATACCTCATTAACATTGATCTTTGCAAAGTTAAAAGTCCTATAAAATATAAAGTTGTGGTAATTATATAAAAGATGACAGAGTTCCTCATATTCATTTTGATTGTTCAGTATGTACCAAAGTATTTTTTTAAAGAATTTGTTTCTTCCATATTCTAAATCCAGCAGAGGGAGTATCCTGCTTTCCAAGACCCTGCTTTAAACACCTGCTTAGTTACAAGTGCTGATGGTTTATTTTATAATGCTTCCATATTGGAGGAGTTAAGTTGGGAAAAATCATGTTGAGACCTTCCAGGGCAGATCTAAGAAATGAGACCTCAATTCTCTCTGTAGTTAATAGCATTGTATCTGTGGCATCTTTCATTCTTCTCTTGGTTTGGCACCAAAGCCACATATAACTCTAATGATGTGGGGCCACAAGCATTTTTATTTTGCTGGAAATTATGTCTTTAGAATTGAACATGAAATAATGATCAAATTTTCTCTTGAGTCTAATAGGTCACATAGTCCCCTCCCACATACACACACACAAACACACACACACACACACACACACACACACATCTGGAGGAGCTGTGCACTGGCTAGATTTCAACTTATGTAATTATGTTCAACTTCTCAAATTATACCTTAGTATATGTGGTTCTGGTTCTCTACCTGCCCCCATTAAAGTTGTATCAGCAAAGGAGGATTGTAGCATTCCTCATAGGAAGAAGCTGTCTTTTCCTGGTATAAGAAGTCTTTGCTAGGTGGCAACATCTCTCAAATCAGTGCACAGGTATTGGCATGCTTTATAACATAGGGAGTACTATTTGTTTTATTGTCCTCAAACTTGTGTCTTAATATCAGGAATTGGCAAACTGGCTTGTGGGCTCTTTTAGTACAACTATCATGCTTAAGAATGAGTTTTACATTTTCAAAACATTGCAAAACAAACTAACAAATCATAAACCCAAACCACACATGAAAAGAACATGCAACATCAATTATATGTATGTTGTAAAGCCTGAAATATTTACTACTGGCCCTTTGTAGAATAACTTTGCTGACTCCTGCTTAACATGATTATAATAACACTAATTATGTAAGTAATACCCACTTAATTTAGTACTTATCATAAAATATTTTAAACATTCTTCATGTTTTCACTTAGATATATTCACAGACACTTGGTGAGAGAGTGTGGTAGGCCGCCTTTGAGACTGTTCCCAGTAGTCTTTTCCACTGGCGTTCATTCCCTGTGTACATTTCCCCTCAAGTGTAGGCTGTATTTAGTGACACCCTTCTAATGGATTGTTATTTCCTTCTAATTGATATGACAGGAGATTTGGAACGAATAGAATATGGTTATCAGGTGTCACAATGATTAGATTATAGAAGACTGAATTTCTGAGAGTACACTTTGAATTTTGAGAGTCCATTTTCACTCCCTTTGATTCCTTGCTACGGGAGAAGCCAGCCACCATTTAGAGATATTGCTGTGGTAAAGGACCAAAGCCTGCCACGTTATACCCTATGGGAATCAGGAAGCAAATTCCTCCCTCCATCACTCCATTTGAATCTTCAGGTGAGATCACATTCCCAGTCATCAACCTGACTGTAACCCCATGAGAGACCTGGAGCCAGAGGCACCGACCCAATTTATTGCATTCAGATTCTTAATCCACAGAAACCAAGAAAATAAAATGTTGTTTGAAGCCTCTTAATTTGGGGGTAAATTGTTATGTGCCAGGAGATAAGTATAGATTTTAATACCTGAAAGTGGAGGTATTTCCAGTAACAAATACATAAAATATGGGATTGGCTTTGGAACCAGGTGCTGAGCAGAGATGAGAAAGGCAGTGGAATATATTTTTGTGTGTGTGTGTGTGTGTACCTGGGGTTGAACTCAGTGGCATTTGGTCACTGAGCTACATCTCCAGTGCTATTTTGTATTTTATTTAGAGGCAGGGTCTCACTGAGTTGCTTAGTGCCTTGCCATTGCCGCAGCTGGCTTTGAACTCAACAATTTTCCTGTCTCAGCCTTCTGAGCTGCTGGGATTACAGGCCTGCACCAATGTGCCTGGCAAAGCTGAAGAATATTAAGGAGAATGTTAGTGTAAGCGTCAAGTGCCTTGAAAATATTGTTCACAGGATTTTTGGACTTTGAAGACACTGAGTGATAAATTGCAGGAAAGTGAAGAAAATGCTATTGGAAACTGGAGGAAGGGAGATTCTTAGTTATGTAGTAGCAGAAAGTTTAGCAACACTGTGGCCTGCAGTTACGTAGAAAGTAGAAAATATGCCTGCTGCATTGGGTGATTTCCAAGCAAGATACTGAGCATGCTGCTTGTTTTTTTTCCTGATAACAGTGAAATGTGAGAAGGGAGAGATAAACTGGAGGAAAGACTCTTGAACAAAGAGGAACCCAGATTTATTTGTTTTGAAAATTCTCAGCCTAAGTGGCAAGCAATGCTAAAATTAATAATTTCTAAACAAAGATTAAATATAGAGCACAGTCAGGGAGGTGTAATCTGAAGGTGAAGCTGAGAGTGTGGCTGTAAAACTTTAAGACCTCAGAAAGATCAAAGGTAGTGCCTCAGTGGACTTTTAGTCACAAGAAAGGGTCTTTAGAAAGACTAAGGGTGTACCTCACACATCTTCTTAAACAGTAAGGCTTTTAGGGAGCTTATGATTCCTCTCAGGCATGTCAGCAGGAACCTAAGGTAGTGAAGGATTTACCTCCAAGATATTTGTGGATGTGACTTTTGTCTAATGCAAATGAAGTAAAGTAGATTCATGGGAACCCACTAAAGTCTTATAATAATTATATATGCAGATGTTGGACTTGGACTCAGGGGAGCAGAGATAGTACAGAGTGAAGAGAGATCTTTGAATCCTCAAATTCTGCCATTAGGAAGCAGGGTGGGAAAATTGTTCAACTGTGAATACATGCCCCGTTTCATTGAAAAGAAGGAAAGTTGACTTAGAGAGTAAATACCAAAGACCTTGAGACATAATTAGTGTGCCCCTGACATGTTTATGGCTAGATTTTTGGTAGAATTCCTATATGCCAACCATTCCCTTGTGACTGCCATTTACCCCATTTAAACAGGAATGTATATAAGGGGTTATCCTGTCACTGTCTCAGTGCTGTAATTTAGGCATGGAGTAGGGTACTTTTATCTTTAGTTTCACAAATCTGGGGTTTGCGTTTGAGAAACTGTGCTCAGGAAGTATATCTGAGGTGAATAATCTGCACCTGGATCTGATTTACATAAGAAAATTCTGGGCCTAAGCTGATGATATCTTTGTATGAAACTTTTAGGGGCCTTGAGAGTAGGTGGGTGTCATTTCCATGTGGAAGGGATGTGAATCATTGGGGGGCATCAAAGAAAGGACCATGTTAGGCAGTTTCTAAGATGATCTTCATCGACTGGCATTCATTCTCCTGAGTATGAATAGAATTTAGTGGTTAATTTCTAATAGACTACTGCAGAAGCAATGGGAATTCCCAATATTAGGTTATGAAGAAGACTGTGGCTTCTATTCTCTTTTAACTCACTTTCTACAGGGGAAGCCAGCTCTTGTGAGGAAGTTATAGGTAGAGGGAGTACAGCCTGCCAATAGCCATGTGAGTGAACCAGGAAGCAGCCCTCTCCCTCTCCCAGTCAAGTCTTCAGATGAGACCATAGCCCAGGCTAACAGCTTGAGTGCAGAGGGACCTGAGCTAGCGACTAAGCTAAGCTGCACCTGGAAAGTTGACCCCCCAGAAACTGAGATAAGAATTGTTTGTTGTTTTATGTTGTTAGATAAATAATTCAGGTAGGTACAAGTATTATTCATATTTTGTAGAAGATGAAACTGAGGTAGAGAGACCAACTCAATGCTATATAACTAATGAGGAGTGGGACACAGATTTGAACCCAGGCCATGTAGCTCCAGAATCTGTACTTTACTAGACTTCTCTAGAAGGAAACTGAAGCAAAGTTGATGAGAATTTTCACCTGTTGAATGAATAAGGACATAAACATTAAGAGTCTCTTTGCTTGGTGTGTGTGTGTGAGAGAGAGAGAGGGAGAGAGAATGGGTATTTGAACATACACATTCACAAATATGCTCAAAGTGAACATTCTTAGAAAACAGAGATGATGTCTTTTGGGAACTTACCTTGTTTCTATATGGTGCTGGGTACAAAGTGTATGTTCTAAATAGCCCCTTTGTTTTAAGTGGTACTTACTGAAAACCCAGACTAGCTTTCTGCTACAACCTGGGAATTCATGGAATAGACTTTGGTCTCAAGCACTCAAAATTTAGGGAGAATATGTGGAGGTAAATAAGTTTTAAACAACTGGATAGGTACTATAACTCAGATTCCTCCCTCCCCACCATTAATGTTTATGACAATGGACACATTATGAGTAAGAAGTGGATTTTAAAATACTAACTTAAGTAACTTTTTGGCACATGCGAAGAGTGATTGTTGTGAAGTAGTGCCTTGCCTAGAAAGGGAAGTCACCCACAACATTAATCACCTTTGTTTTTATTAAATTAACATGTTAAACATTTTTAATAGACTTTATTTTAGAGCAGTTTTAGCTTTACAGTAAAATTAAGTGGAAGGTATATATATTTCCCAGGTACTCCTACCTCTGCAAATGCACAGCTTCTAAATAATGCCTTGTAAAAGTGGAGTGGAATTGCCAGGTTTTCACTAAGAAATCTCCAATGGTACCATGTCATACAAGTAATGTAGTCAGTTCATCAGAAATTAATATGCCAGGGACACATGAATTCAGTTGGTTTCAGAGCTACAATAAAAAGCTAAGTGACAACTTCATTTTGAAGAATTTAACAAGCCTCACTATTTAATTTGCTTATGTTGCTCATTTCCTTTTTTGTACAAGGTGACACCATGACACCAAGATTTTGTAACCACAGCTCAATAAATAGGTACACAGTTCCCATTTATTCACTTTCTCCTTGGGCTGGGGATAGAGGGATCTGGTATGTGGAGCAGGGGGGTATAATGCTTTTAGCTAGAGGAGGCTGTTCCTGACAGATCTGATGTATTGAAGACATTTGCTCATAGTAGCATGCTTTCCTGTGTTCCTTAGGATAGGTATTGGCCATCATGGACAGTACCTCTTGAAAAGTGTTTCCTTGGTTTTCCTGATCATCAGTTCTGTTTACTTTTCAATCCTCTACTGGTGACTGAAACAGCATCAGTAACTGAACTCATTGGTGGAGCACTTGCCTGGCACATGCAAGAACACCCTGGATTTAATGCACAGCAGGGCATACAAAAATAAGCAGAAGAACCCCAAAACCAAAGCAAAACAAAAGATGCAAATTCCCTTGGCAGTATACTTTCAACACCATTTTTTTCTTCCCTAAATCCCTAGTGACCAGGGCTTGGCAGTTGAGTGCCATTCAAAGGGTCTGCATGCCAGTTGTGTCAACATCATCTGGGATCTTATTAAAAATACAAATTCTTGGGCCCCACCCCAGGTGTACTGAATTAGGCTCTCTTGGGCTGGGCCCTCAGATTTGTGCTTTAACAGGTGATTTTTTTTTTTTTTTTTTTTTTTTTTTTTTTTTTTTTTACACACTAGTTTGAGAAGCACTTGTGAGCCTGGACTGTAAGTTTGATTAGCTTTGTCACAGGTTTTTGAAATCTGAAATACACAGTTCTAGTGCTTTTGGCAAGAGTTACTTTGTTCACAGTGAATTTTTCTCTTCACACCTCATTTTTCTCCTGCAGAATAGTGATATTTGAAATGTGGTTTGTAACAAATCACTTAAAAAGGGAAACTCCTTAACAGAATATATCGATGTTCACATACAGCTATATTTTCCCCCTGTGGTCCCCCTTACAAAATTCGGCTGTCCAGAGATCACTTTCTTTTTTCATTTGAAAAATACTGTTGACATTACTAGTTATAACAGACTCAAAATTTAAGTTTGTGGTTGGAACTAAAGCAATCCTTGAATCTTCTCTTTTCAAAACAAGTGATTGTTGTCATGGTTCCATGGAAACAAGCATACATTTTCTGTGCCATTAAAAAACAATTATTAGCAAGATCTAATAACTGTTTATTATAGATAAAAGGTTATTTAGTTATTTAAGTTCTCAGAGGATGCTATTTAAAAGAAGATAGCTATCTCCATATCTATCTGGAGGTCTTCTCATTAATCTTCAGTTGAGCTGTGCCAGGAAATTATTCTGCCATTTTATGTGCTATTTAAAGCTTAATGCAGATGTGGAGCCTCATGTCAAGACTGGAAGGGTCTTAATCTTCCCTGTCTCCTAAAACAAGAAGATAATAAACACTTCTGACAAACTATAATCAGGAACTGGCTGGGTATTAATGAACAGGTCAGAGGTGGCCATCAGGGATGTTTCTGAAGAATGTTTATAGTGAAGGCTTATTGGCTTAGACCTGCAGCTCCATGAAAGAGGTGATAACAGGCATTGGCACGGGAGGGAGAAGTGAAAGAGGGGAGCAGTCAACATGGCTCATCCTTCCCTCTCTTGGCTCTCCGCATCCATGGGATCTAGGACATGTCTAAACCACACCCCTGTACTCACTACTACCTTGGAGAGCTAGGTACAGTTCATTCCTTCTCTGTCCCCCATGGGAAAGACCATCAAAAACCAGGAGGAAGAATCTAAAATTGGATTTGGGCATTCCTTTTGCCTCATATTGACTTGAGGAAGTCGTAAGTATTTGAGCAACTTCCCTGAAAGTGATGCAGCACTGAGGCCCAGCAGGAGGCAATAGTTTATGTCCTGTGTTTCCCTCCCTTTCCTAAGATGGCTGCTGTTCTCTTCTATGAGGGTGGATACCCCACACCATCTTTGCCTTCTGCTGTGACAACATCCTTTCCCTTAGCTGACTAAGGAAGTGAGGTAGGGATCCATAAATCCTGCAAAATTTTTGTCCCCTCTTCCATTATTTTTTTCCAGGTTATAGTGTCAATATTGGTTTGTGTGATTAAAGCCAAACACATGATGAATTTGATTTTCATGTATGTAATACAGGGCTTATAAATTTCTAGTATATCATATAGAAACACTCATTTACTAACAGGTGCCATAAAGCAAAACAATTTTTAAACAGCTAATAGCTTTTATAATGAAAATATATACAGAATTTTGGTTGACACATGAGCTAAATTGTTCTTTCCTATTGTGAACATGAACCTCAATTCCATCTCTATTAATTTTAACCATGAAAATATATATTGTGTGCCTACTATTTGAAATTTTAACCCTGAAAATATATATTGTATGCCTACTATTTTGGTTCAGGGACCACCATGCATGATTTGGTCCTTCCCCTCTTTAGTAGGTAGAGTTGATCAAGGTCCTGGGCTCACTGACCTCCTTTATCAGGCTCTTTGTTCTTCTGCTGTTGCTTCCTGGGTTCCTCTACTCTCACCCTCTTTCTCTTTCCCTCCTTTTCCCTCTTCCTTTGTCCTTAAACATTTTTCATGTGACTTAGTCATTTGGTGGTATGACTGGCTTAGAAGTCATTCCAAAGTGGCAGTTTCCTCAGATTACTTCCAAAAATATTTTTAGATTTCTATTTCATAATACTTCTCTCACTCTTTCTCCCTTGCCCTCTCTCTAATGCATAATGCTCTAGGTTAGAACACTCATGTACATTTTCTGTTTGTGAAAAATTCCAAATAGCTGCTCTGATATTCTTCAAAAACTATTTTAATGATTTAAAATAAAAGGATCAGCTAGAGGTCTTTCTAAAAGCAGATTGGTAGACCCCAGTCCCAAGGAATAAAACTTAGTAAGTCTGGAGTGGGGTTCAAAAATTTGCATTTCTGATAACTTCCAAGATGATGCTGTGTTTCTGATCTGGAGACCACACTTTGAACCACTGATCTAAGACATTGTTTTAAGAGGCCATTTGTATTTCTTTCTTTGTGAAATAATTAAAGAAAAAAATGTGGTAGGATATTTTCTGAGAATGAATGACCAGATGGGGTTAAGAACCCTCAGACAAGAAACTTTCTCCAGATATTTTTAATAGCCAGGAAATGCCCTACACGTGGATCATTAACATTTAAATCTCCATTTCTGGAGCCAGGGTGGTTGTTAGCTTTGGGAGCTTTTTCCCCATTGGGTGGGAATGGAGTACTATGGCATACTATCTCTCCAGATTTCTCCTTTCTGGTGGACTGTGGCCATCTAGGCATAGTATGACAGGTTAGGACGCTTGTTTAATTTTTCTATTTCTTTGTGTGAAAATTCCAAATAGGTGCTCTTATGTTCTTCAAAGACTATTTTAATGATTTGCAATGAAAGTAAACATGAAGTTTGCTAAATGATCTGGACAAAATATAGTAATGTAGAAATTTCAGAATAAAATAGTTTGGTAAAAATGTAATTGCTAAAGAATGTCCACTTATTAAACTATAACAAAAAGAAAAATGAAAATACTACTTACAATGAAATATTCAACTAAGTTGACTTTTCCTCTGTAAGTCTTTATTCAAATGTCTTCCCACCCTCCCAAAGTGTTTTCTTATCTTCATTTCTTCTTTCTCTGTCTTATCATTTTTTATTGGATTATATCTGAAATTGATCAAATACTTTAGTATACTAATGTTTTACTGGTAAAATGGATTGATAGAGTTGTTTTGATAATTATAAATATCATAATATCTCTGCTTGTTAAAATTAAAATGGTAACCTTGTTAAAATTAAGACAAAAGGATCACTTTTAAAATCATACTAAATGATTGTATTTATAATACAATAAGTATTTCTTACTCTACAGCCTGTGATAATGGGTTTCTTCATTTTTCCTTTACCTCCTATTGAGGATACTCATGAATTGCTTTTTTTTTTTTTTTTTTTTTTTTTTTTTTTTTACAAGTAGTGAATAATATTCCCTTAGATTGAATTAGTTGTAGATTTTGAATGAGCTAATCCAGGTTTTTATAGCAAGGTAGATGTTATGGTACCAATTTAATAAATCACTTAAATGTTCTCACCACAAAGAAATGGTACATACTATGTGATGTAACAGATTTGTTAATAAGCTTGATTTAATCATTCCATATATATATATATGTGTGTATATATATATATATATATATATATATATATATGGAAAGTGTCATGTTATACACCTTAAATTGTGCAATTTTTGTCAGTTAAAATATAAACACTTTTCTAAACCTTATGAAACGCTGTAGATGTAATTTTAGCATATCTTCTCCACTTCTTTTCATTGTGTGAATCTCCTATCGTTGTCCAAAGTTTTCTTCAAGTAGAGACATTCATCTATGAAGACAAAAATAAGGGTGTGGGGTTTAAGGAAGTTCAGCTTGTTTCCTGGACACAAGATTAGAAGCATGACTGTGATGGCAACTAGTCTCTAAAACAGAAATGGAAACAATCTCTCAACATGGTGTCCTACTTTTGAACTTTGTGACAACCAAATTTTACTTTCAGTCCACAATTAACTCTTGCTCTCACATCCACCCACATTAGTTCCATCTTTGCACTTGCACTGTGATAAGCATCTACTGTTTGCCCCTCTTAAGTATACCACAGAGCCTAAGCCCACTTAAGAGCAGGGACCCCCTTGTATGTCTGTGTCCCCCACGTAACCACCCAAGTAGGTGTTCAGTACATGTTCATTGGTTGTTTCTTCTTTTCACTGTTACATGTGCTACTATAAAGTCTTCCTGTTTTGTCTAGGTTCTCATTCCTGGTGTTTTCCTTCCCTCCTCTCTCAGAATAAGAGGTAGAAAATCAAAGACGGAGTGAGCACTCTCAGAATCTGTTTTGGTTCCAATGTCCATAGCAATCTTGCTCCTTCAATTGCTTCTTATTTCTTTCATTATTTTCTATAAACATTCCCCTCTCTCTCCTACCTGAAACAACCATAAAACCTTTTCTTTAAATCTCTAACTCCTTGACTTAATAGTCTTTTTCTCACTTTTCTCATTAACAACATGCTAGAGAACAGCCTCCATCCCCTGTCCACTCCCTTTGGGGACCTCATAGCTCAGTAGGTGTCATGTGGCTCCACTGAAACTGTCCTCTTCAAACATTATTCTTACTTTGTGTTTCTCAAACTGGATGTCATAAGCCACCCCCTTTCACCTCACTTGTCTTCATTGGCACAGTGCCATCCTCTGTTCCTTTCTCTGTTGGCTATTGAGCTTCTGATTTCATTGTCACCTCCTTTTTCTGTTATTTAAATGTAGATATTCTCAAAGCATCTGCCTCCTATCTATTTCTCTTATTTCTTTTCACTTTCTTACTTCTGTTCATTTCATCTGATCCCATGATTCATCTTTCATGCAGATAACGCCTACGTCTTTATCTCAATCCCATGGTTTTCTGCTAGGCTCCTGTTCCATATTTGTCTTTGGCTCCTGAAAAGAACCATTGCATTTGTCATCAGGGTCTTGACATCATCCTGTAGAAACATAAACTCATCATTTTCTCTCTCTTAAGCTAGTTTTTCCTCCTGACTTCCTTATATTTGTGAAGCAAACCACCATTTTTTTTAAGTTTTCCCAAAAGGTTTAATTTATTTTACATTAAATGCATTTTTTCTTTAGTAATTTATGTGTTTTAATTCTATTGTAAATGATATCTTTTTTTCACTGTAGTATACTAATTTATTTTTTTCTTTATTTGTATTCTCAGTTGTTATAAATGATAGCAGAATGCATTACATTTCATATTATACTCGTAGAGCACATTTTTACATATCTCTGGTTGTATACAAAATATATTCACACCATTCATCTTTTTTTTTTCTTCACCCTTTTTTTGCCCCTCTCTTTTCTTCCCTCCCCACTGGCCATTCCACTGTTCCTTTAATCCTCCTATGCTCCCCATCCCAACCCCACTGTGAATCGGCCTCCTTATATCAGAGAAAACATTTGGCATTAGCTTTTTGGGATTGGCTAAGTTCACTTAGCATTATATTCTCTTAACTCCATCCATTTACCTGTAAATGCCATGATTTTATTCTCTCTTATTGCTGAGAAATACTCCATTGTGTGTATATACCACATTTTCTTTATCCATTCATCTACTGAAGGGCATCTGGTTTGGTTCCACAGCCTAGCTATTGTGAATTGTGCTGCTATAAACATTGATGTGGCTGTGTCCCTGTAGTATGCTGTTTTCAAGTCTTTTGGGTAAAGACCAAGGAGTGGGATAGCTGGGTCATCAGGTGGTTCCATTCCAAGTTTTCCAAGGTATCTCCATACTGCTTCCATATTGGCTGCACCATTTTGCAGTCCCACAAGCAATGTATGAGTGTGCCTTTTTCCCTACATCCTATCCAATATTTATTGTTGTTTGTGTTCTTAATAGCTGCCATTCTGACTCGTGTGAGATGAAATCTTAGAGTGGTTTTTATTTGCATTTCTCTAATAGCCAGAGATGTTGAATATTTTTTTCATGTATTTGTTGATTGATTTTATATCTTCTTCTGAGAAGTGTCTTTTCAGTTCCTTGGCCCATTTATTAATTGGGTCATTTTTTTTTTTTTGGTATTAAGATTTTTGAGTTCTTTATATATTCTAGAGATTAGTGCTCTATCTGAGGTGCATGTCAAACCACCATTCTTGTGGTTTAGCACCAAAATTCAGAATCATCTTTGACAATTTTCTCTCTTTCTTCATCCAAATTTTTAAATCTTGGTAGTGGTTTTAGTAGGCTTTTAAAAATTGATTGATTGATTGGTTGATTGATTGCTGTGACCAAAACAACAAGAAAAACTTAGAGTAGAAAAAGTTTATTTGGGGATCACAATTCAGAGGTCTCAGTCCTTGGATGGTCGGCTCCACTGATTTGGGCTGAAGGTAAGGCAGCACTTCATGGTGGAAGGGCCCAGAAAAGGAATGCTGCTTCCCTTATTTCAGGATCAGGAAGGAGAGGGGGGGAGGGAGGGAATGGGGAAGGGGCCATAGGGAAGATGGACCCTTCCATGGCACTCCCCCAGTTACCCACCTCTTCCAGTCATGCCCACCTACCTGGGTTATCAGTCAGTCTATACAAACTAGGATGGACTAATTAAGTTACAGTTCACACAATCCAATCATTTCACCTTGGAATGTTCCTACATAAACATAGGAGCTTTTGGGGGACAATTCATATCCAAACCACAACAGTAGTTCTTTCTCTGTCATTCATGCCTTCATTTTTGATTCCACTCTCTTTATCCTGGCTTCATCCTTATTAACTGGCATTTTCATTATTGATACCAAGATTGTATGAATGGTTTCATTTAGATTTTTCTCACTTTTCTACCCATTTTGGATATCTGGAAGATATATCCTAGTCTTATGTTTATAATAACACAAAAGTTATGTTTTTCTCTGTTCTGAAAATTTCAGGCTCTTTCAAGTCCTAAGCATTCTTAAACCTTTTGGTCTGGAAACCAGAATGCCCCAGTCTTCACCTAACTCTCCTGTGACATCTAGTCATACACTATATTCTAATTGCATTATTGTGATTGTCCTAGATTTGACCCCTGATTATAGAAGACTTTGCTTACAGGGGATTATAGTAATTTTTAAAATAGTGACTATTATTTTAATAATTAAAATATTTAAACTTTTATCAAAGTACAAATTATGCTTAAATTATTGTATTTAAACAAAAGAGGGCACAAGTGGTAAATGTGCCCCTTCTCATGAAGACTACTTTGGTCATCTTACTTAAAATTGCAATTTCTTTCCTTTGGGCACTCCTGATTCCCTTTACCCTGTTCTGGGTTTCTCCCTCTAATACTACCCACCTTCTAACATTCCTTACAGTTTCCTTGTTTATTATCTTCATTGTCAGCTGTTCCCCCTGGTACTGAAGCTCTAGGAGGACAGGTGTCATTGACTGTTTTATTATGATCCACTGAGAATGAAATCTGACAGTAGGTACTTTAATAGTAGGAGTTAATAGTTGCTCAGTAATAGTGTGTTGACTTAACAAACAAATTAGCCTATCCTATAAGTCCTTTTGTCATGCTTAGTACATCTAAGAACTATGCTAGAGAGGGGACCTGTAGTACAAAACAAATAACATGGTCCTTGTCCTCACCTAGTTTACAATTTAGTCAGGAAAATCTACACCAGCACTATGAGTGTTTTTCCTTAAGGACATATTTCTTTTTTTTTCTTTTTTTTTTGTACCGGGGATTGAACTCGGGGGGCACTCAACCACTGAGCCACATCCCCAGCCCTTTTTTGTATTTTATTAGAGACAGGGTGTCACTGAGTTGCTAAGTGCTTCGCCATTGCTGAGGCTGGCTTTTAACTCACAATCCTCCTGCCTCAGCCTCCCAAGTGCTAAGATTATAGGTGTGCGCCACCGTGCCCGGCTTTAACTACAGATTTCTAAGGTTTTTTGTGTAGGAGGTTAGTGAATCCTTCCTTGTATATGATGACCAAGCTGAGATCTGAGGATGATTAAGAGGAGTTGGCCAAGTAAAGAATGACAGAAGGAGAAGGAGGCATATTCTAGGTATATTTAAAACATTACTAATTCAAAGAATTGCAAGAAGTCAAGGGGCTGGACAGTAGAAACTAGAAGGAAGGGTGGTGCTAGGAAGGGGCAGGGAAGAGATTGAAGAGGTCTTTCCAAGTCCTCCTGTGCAGTTCTTACTTTCCCCCCAAAGCCAGTGGGCTCTCAGTATGTTCTCCACTATTCTAGGTAATGCATTTCAGAGTATGAACATCTTCTAGTTGACTTTGCTCCTCTGTGGATTGGAAAAATACTTTGTAAGAAACATGCACTCAGGCAGAGTAAGTCTAGTTATAACATCATGTCTTATTTTTAGTATTTGTGGTAGTGGAACAGTCACAGTTCTGACTATGGTATGCTTAGTTTGTTATCAGCCAATGGCTTGTTTTGTAAGTAATATTCAGATGCTTGCTTACAACAGCATTGCATGTTTTCACTAATTGCCAGAGTAATCAGAGCAGTGACTTGTATTGGGGAAGCAAAGAAAGTAGTTTTAGAAGGTATCAAAAAAATTTTTTTGGTATAGGTTAAGGACCTCCAGTGATGTAGGTCGTCTCTATTTAATTATGTGTTAAGATCCTCTGGCTTTCATACAGGCCAAAGCTCAGACAACATTATTGAGATGGTTTGTTCAAAGCTTTCTCTTAATGATACTCCTTTCTTTACTTTCTATTATTTTAGAGTTCTCTGAGAGCCCTTCTTGCTGGTTCCCCGGAGGGATGACCTACCCCACCGTTATACCATATTACTGCATGAACACCTGAGAACTCATACCCTCAGAACTCAACTCTATTCTATCCCAACTCTTTTGGTTCTTCTTAAGTGTTTTGTTATCCAGTCTTTAGTATCATTAATTTATTATCTCTTTATGACTGCTATACACTTTGGAAGCATTTGTACTATAAATGATGAAAGAGACATTAAATGCATTTTTACTATGAGGCTTCAGGGCAACTGATTTGGAAAGATCTTGTTTCTAAGGAAACAAATAATAATATAAGGTGGCAGGACGTGTAGCCCCTCTAATTTGATCTTTTTTTTTTTAAATATTTATTTATTTACTTTAGTTGTCTTTATGTAGCTAATATGTGGTCTCTTACTAAGTCCTTTTGTTTCCATGGAGTACATCTTAATAACAACACATTGCAAGATTTTTATGACCCCTGAGTGTTTGTGGATGACTGTTGTAATTTGCATGACACTACTAAGTCCAACACCAGTGTTACAGGAAGAAGACAGGGCTGGTTTATGAAATCGACATGTTGCCTGACTTCTTAGAGGCTTGTTTATTCCACACCCTCTTTTCTAAAATGCACTTCTTTCCACAGAGTGTTAAACAAGTATTAGATGATCATCATGTTATTTCACAATTAAACAGTTTATACAAGTAGAAGATATTACTTAAATGCTTCCTTTAGAATTTCAGTGATTTCATTTGTATAAGATTTACAGTGGCTGCTCTAAAAATTTCCAGCCTATTGCAACTCAAGTACTGCCATGTCTAATAAAGTTTAAAAGACTTATGTTTTTACATATTTAACTAGAACTCACAATCATAACTTCTGAATTGACTGAAGTAAAATCGTTCCATATAAGAAAAATATATTCTCTCCAAATAGAATGTGCAGAAATAGCATTTAAAGATTTATTACAGAAACAAAGGACACATAATTAAAATAAGCATGTTTTCCAGGAAAAGGACCCCGGCAAGCCTCAAAACCCTGACTCTACTTTTGGATTTGTTTGGTCTGACATCTATACCAAGAATCTAAAGTGTTTTGGGTGATGCAATCCTTTATTTTAGTGATCATGATGATATGCCAAATCAAAGGGTACTCAGGAGAGTGGTTGTCCTAAGAGAGGTAGTGTCCAAAGAGATCAATGACCTGGTCTAACCTATTCCCAAGTTGCTGCCATCATGCCCATCATGCATAATTGTCCCTCACTGGAAGTGACAGTAATACCATCTGCTCATTTTACTTGTCCATGTGAGCCTTGGTTGTTTATTCCAAGGTGGCTATTAATGGGGCAGCGGCTGGGAACATTTCAAAGTGGCAATTTTGGTTGTCCTCCTGGGCCTCTGGGAATCTTGGAATAGTCCTTTCTGCATGCACTCCAACATGACAACCAAAATCAAAACCAAAACTATTCCTGCCAGCATTTTAATTAGGAAATCAAGAAGGCCTTAATCTCCCTGAAAGATCAACTTGCAAGATTTTTTTCACTCTAAGTAAAAGTCAGATTTCAAAAGCACATAAACACATTAGTGATTATAATAGTGTTCAACCTGATGGCAATTTGACATTTTATTTTAACCTATAACTTCTACATCTGATATCTTGAGCACACTATTTCAAAGGGGATACTGAAGAGATATGGACTATAGACATCAGCTGGATGAGGTAGCCTGACCTTGCTGGCTCAGAGCCATCCTGGCTTTGGACAAGTCCCAGTTCTGCTTACCACTAACTTTTCACATGGAGTTTTGGGGAGGATTGATTAAATAATGAACATATAGCTTCTAATAATGAGATGGAGGATATGTGTTTGTTCTCCTTCTCCACAAAAAGGAAAACATTATGAAGAAACCATCATCCAAAATTTACTGAGACCAAAACTCCCCACATAGCTGAAGGTCATATTTTCAACAGTAATTACCCATGACAAGCTGTGAACACATGTGTAAGTTAAAGAGTGAACAGGTCACCTGCTATATAACTCATGTACTTCATAGAAATAAGAAAGCATTAACCCAGTGCTAGATATCTGTGAAAAGAAAATGGTAATCCAGGACCTCAGGTATAAGAGCATCCAGAGAAAGCTAACACCAGATGAGAACAAATTTTGCAGGAAGAAAAAAGTGACACCAAATAGTCTGGGCCATTATTTAAATAACAAACTGTATTGTTGTGGAATGATACCTGTGCCTTTAAGAAAAGACTGAAAGACTGAATTTAATTATGTTTGGTGTTTTATTTTAATACTGAGGATGGAACCTACAGCCTCCTGCATGCTAGGAAAGTGCTCTACCACTAAGCCACATCCCTAGCCCTAGCATATTTATTTTATAATACTATTAAGTGTTTAAGTTTGAATACATGAGTGGTCATCTTTGTTTACCTGGAAAATGTTATCTTGTGGAACATCACGTTGACAGATTAAAGACATATTATACTTCTCAATGACAACAGCAGTATTTTCCTATAGGTTACAAAAAAAATATTTTTTTTCTTCAAAGAACAACAGTAAATGAAGAGAGTGAGGCAGTAATTTTGGTGAGTTCAAGAATTAATGAGTATATTATTGGTGCATTTATTATATGAACTTTTCCTATTATGGGATGGAATTTTTTGTCTGTAGAACAAACATTTCTTATAAGAGGCTTTCCTTCTCCCAGTACATTAAACAAACTGATTGATTATATTGGTTCCCCAGGCTGCCATTGCTGGGAATTTAGAAAATTTAGACTAAGAAAATTCAACCCTGTCGAGACATGCACACATAAACATCGGAAAAAAAAAACTGTCTTGTTTCAGTGTGTTTCTCATACTGATTACCATAGATCAAATAATGGTGTTAAAATTACAATTATTTATACCCAATTTAAAAATTAATTTTATTCTTGAGGTAAAGACTCCATTAGGAAGGAAGGTTGATGGTAAGGATATTTTGTATATTTATTTTGCTAACCAGTTACTGAATCTGATTTGTCTCTGTTCTTGGCACATAGGAATTGGCAAGTTTTCCTTTTTAGGCCTATGTTGGAAAAAAAAAATGCTGGGGAAAAATGTATCTGTAAAGGATGGGGTTAAAATATAGCATCGTTTCCCCAGGTCAATTCTGGTTTATGCCTTGTCACTTTATCTGGTTTAACTTTTATCCAATATCATCATTAATGTTATATTAAAAATATGCCAGGGTGTGTTCTCCTAGTGTCTCATTCAGAGGGGTGTGAGAGGCAGGTACAATGAGCAGAGTAGACACCACCCTTTGTTAGGAGCAAGGTGACTTATATATCCCTTCCGAGGATAGCTTGCTCTCTTAGAAAACACAGTCCTTCTTGGACATGAGCAAACAGAGAGAGATAACTGCTTCCATCTTGAGTGGTGGTAGAAGAAGTTCTTGATGCTGCTATCCCTTCTGGCCACTTTATTCTCCAACTACCAGCTAGTTGGGCTATGGCCCAAATGTACAAGGGACACAAAGTCTTCAGGCTACCAGTATGCATGGTCAGTGGGAATCACAGTAAATCATAGATTATGTGTGGATGAAATATATATATGGGAAACAGAGGGTGAGGAGTCCTGCTATAGTATAGTTACAGCTAAATTTGAATACTCAGGCTACAATGATTTTGTTTTTTCCTGTATAGTGTGAAATCTATACTAAAGTATTTGTTCTATCCATGTAGTTGGGATTATTTCAGAGTTAGTGGAGAAAACACAACCTGAGTGCTTCAGAATTATAGCCCTTATTTGTTTTATATATCTTTCTGAAAATGAGGTGAAGTGAAAAATTATATTTTGGGGAAGTTAAACTCATTATAGCCTGAAGCTATAATTTCTGTTTAGTTGTCGAATGAGTGAGGTTCGGTTTAAATCATTAGTTGGTCTTCTGTTAACACTTAAAAAATGATTTTTAATAAACCTGTTTGACACCAATTGAGTTTTAGAAGTGTAGTTTAATGAAAGTTTTCGTTTCTCCAGTGATCAATGATCAGTGGGAAATTTATAAAATGCTTGTTGACATTTGCTATCCACTAGGGGGGCCCGGGTGATACCAGTAACCATGTGAAAACCAAAGATACACATTTATAGGAGCATCAGAAGCTCGTTCAGAGATTAGTAGTTATGTTCAGAAAACTGGACATGGCAAGGATGATTTAACACATGCAGCTGCAGAGAGTGCTCTGCCCTCCCATGGTGGAGCCTGCCCTCTCATTTGGAATAAATGGCTGCTTTCCCAAATTAATTCAGCTCATTTATTTCATTCTTTTCTTGTGTAAAAAGTGAAGCAAGAGCTATTAACATGTTTGATCTATTTGCAGAAGAATTTTGCAAATATTTAGTGGGGCTAGTCTTATGTCAGTGTTATTAGCTGCTTCAAATAGAAAAATCAAGCAGATTTCAGCATTCCATTTATGGATTAAAAAGAAAAAAATTGGAAATTAATTCTGTTGAAGATGAAACATTTGACACTATTGTAAATGCTGTAATAAATTTTGGGTAAATATTAAAACATAATTAGGCAATTATCTGTTTTTGTAATAATCCAGTTACATGTGTTGATTGAGGACTGAATCATAAAATAAATAATTTCCCTTGATTTAGAAGTCTGGAGCAAAAATGAATTGGAATTTGTTGTGAAGTACATGTAAATCATAATTATATCCAAATAAACTGATAGTCTACCTATTATGATATTCTACCAATTGTTGTGAAATTATAATTTTTTAAAATTTATAAATATTTTGTGTATACAGATTAAGAGTAACTGATTTCCAAAAGTAGCTGATGTTGAATTAAAAAAAAAATCCCAAATAGCAAAACCCAACATATATCACTTCAGCATGAAAGTACATACTTTCTCTCTTTGCCATCCATAAATCAGATTTTAGAAATGTTTGAAACTTTGAAGAACTCTCAGTGTATATATATACCAACTTGAATGCCCTATAATCACATTGAATCTTTTTGTATCAGAGTACTCTAAATGTTGATTACATGTTTTTGAAAATCAGTTGAGTGATGTCTTTGTCAAATTATTCAATACATGAAATGCCAGAATGCTTACCTTTAAAGCTTTCAGTGAATTGTAATTAATGAAAAAAATTCTTGCAAAGAGTAATAAACTGAAATTGACTTCTCCATAAACATGGGAGGTACTGAACAAATTAAATCATGAAGCTTAAATGGTATACAAATCATAAAGCACAGAAATAGAGTATGGTGGCACATGCTTATAATCCCAGCCACTCAGGGCCTGAGGCAGGAGGATTGAAAGTTTGAAGCCAGGCTCAGAAAATTAGGGCATCCCTAAGTGACTTAGTGAGACCTTTTATCAAAATAGAAAAAGAGCTGGAGATGTAGCTAAGTGGAAAAGAGCCCCTGGGTTCAGTTAATCCCCAATACCAAACCAATAAAGCACAATAATAATTAAGATTCACATTAAAAAGTCTTCAGAGCTCAATTAAGGAAAAATCTATTAACCTAGCAAATGCTAAAAAATTAAAAAACTCTAATTTTGGTTGAGTTTAGTGAAATCATGAATTTCTGCCTTAGAGGAGACAAAAAAATAATATTTAGTAACTGTTTATTATATGCCAGCAACGTATTAGGGACTGTCTTGCTAAATTGTCACAAGAGCTCTCTGAGATGGGTTAAAATGATCTATTTTCTAGATGAAGACATGAGGGGTTGGAAGTCAAGTCACTTGTTGAAGATCATCTATCACTAATACATGGGATCTGACACCAGGTGAGCTTGCTAACAAGGACCCCTCTTCCTTACCACTCTTTACTGCCTCTATATAATCAGGTTTATATCTGTTTTTATAAGAAAGCTCTTACACCCAAAATGGTTCACTGTTACAGCTTTCATTTGGCTTATGTTTCTTTCTGGAAACCAGTTATAATGGAAAGTTACATTTTGTAGAGATTAAATCCATGAAATCCTTGAGTTCTAATGTCTTCTCAATAGTCAAAGGGATGCAAATAAGATATCCTTGGAAATCTTGCAGCTCATGACTAATATGTAGTACAGAAGGATTAAATTGTGAAGTGACATCCTTTCAGTGTGTGATGGTTAATGGGTCATTCACTTTAGAAATTTGCCAGCCAGGAAAATATTCACATGGGAACCTGTGTGAATGAATGTTTTGCCCTAAGGAGTAGTGGAAGCCAACATTGCTAGCTGGATAATTAAATGAGGATTCCTTCTGCATTGTAAAAATTAAGGGGAAAATAAGCCACACAAACAACAAACAAACCCAGAGAGGCTTAAACAGTGTGATACAGACCAGTCTTTTTCAAATCTTTCACTTATCAGAATTACCTGGGATGCATAAAATAGTACATATTCATATGTCCTCTGAAAGCTAGAATATTTGAATTTCTGATATATGGATCTGTGTTTTTTCAGAGCTTCCAGAGTGATTGATTGATTAGCCAGGGTTAGGGCCAGAATTCTGCAAGCATCTGGAAGCTGCTACACTTTGTTAGTTGGGAAAATATTGCCCTGAGAAAGTAATTGAGTTCCTTAAAAATTTGTGTGTTCAGATTTTGGAGGTGCTTAGACTTTCTGAGGTAACTTGACAATATATCCCTTTCCCTCCTTATGCTAAAGCAAGCAAAACATGCTGGCTGGCTTCTGTTTACCCACTCTAGATAGAATCTGTGCTTATGGAGAAACATGTTCCCTGACTTCTATAAGAAAGGTTTGATTGGCAGCAAAGATTAGAATACTGAATTTTACTTTTATAAATACATAAAAAAGTTATTTTCAAAGTTTGTGGCTATGGAGTAATAAATTATTTAAGGCCAATCCACAAGTAACCAGGTGTTTTCAGCTCATCGATAATCAAGTATATTGTCTAATAAAAATATAGTAATTCCAGATTTTAGTGCATTTACTTAAATCATACATTAGGATAATAGAAAAGGAAAGACTGTCTTTAGAATGAGTGAACAATTTTATCGGCACCAACTTTACCCCAATAATCATCCATTCTCTTCACCCTGCCTCATATTATTGTCCCTTACCCAATTTCTAGTCAGTTTCTACAGTCATGTCCCTCCTTATGGATGCATGTCGTCCTACCAGTAACTTTCTATAATTTCTCCCTCTGTTACCCTTGGGAACCATTGTTATCATCATGATCAACAACAAATATTTATTGAGCACCTGCTACGTGTAGGCTATTGCACTAGATATAAAAATAGGCCTAAGTCATATTTCCTGTTGAGAATAGACTTTGATCTAGTTTGGGCAGTAGGTATTCACCAAGATCAAGTGCCAAGTGGCTAAGGACCAAACAGATGGTCAGAAAAGGACCAGGACTAAATAGATGCTATGTGAAATAGCTGGGGCTCAAGTTGAGCCCCAGAGGAAAACTTATGACTTCAGTTAATAGAAATGCAGAGGCTATTGAGACATCAACAAAGACATAGGCAGGGATGATTGCAGTGTCTCTATGAAGCAATGAATAGATGAGGTGGAGAATGGTTGATTGTTTTTTCTTAAGAAGGGTCTGAGCTAGAAGTTTAGAATTGGGCTTCATAGCTCTTGTCCTATGTTTTGAACAGGGTTTTAGGTAGATATTAATAATTCTAATAATATAATATAGATATAATAATATTAATAATTCATGCATTTGATTAGATTGACTTTTTATATCTTTACCACTTCCTTTATAATCATATTACCAAGTAACATAAATATTAGAAAAACAGGGAACACAGTGACAATGGATAAACTTGAGTTCAAACTGATCAGTGTTTGCTCTCCCAGTTCTAGAACCATAGAACCAAACACTCTTAGGGGCTCTTGAAAGTGTGATTCAATCCCTTAATTTTACATTATCTAGATTTATCTAACTCATCAGAAACATACGAGCAGACCCATGCCTACAGTCTAGATTGATTGACTCCCACCCAAATTAAAGCTCTTTCTTTTGCAAAGTGTGGCTTTTCTGGACTTACAAAATATTAGAAAGTTTTCTTTTTCAATTGCTGAATCTTGTTGAATTTGAAAGAATTTGAATCATTTTTATTTATAAATTTTAATCTTGATCTTGACCATAAACCAGTGGAGAGTAGATAGAGGAGACTTGTATCGAGGTTCAGTATCTCAGGTTCTCCTGCAGACTCCCTTCTGCTAGCATGTGGTAACTTAGATAAGTACTGCTCACATCTGTGGGTCTCTGGTACCTCCTCAGCTAACATAGAGGGCTTATTAGTAGGGCACTTAGGTACTGTGAAACTTTATTTGCTCTGAGTTTAATATTTTCCATGCCAAACCGGTCACTTACCAGAAAGTAGAACTATGGCGCAACTGAGAATATGTAGTTGGAGAATTGTAAGATTTAGTCTCACTAGATGTATTCTGATGGGATTGGTTAATCTACTACTATTCAAGTTTTTCTTAAATCAGCAGTTGGAGTTGGCATTAGTGAATGGGGCACCAATAAGTGTAACTCTGAAGTGTTAGCACAAAGAAAGTGGTTTTGCCTTCTTTCGCTGACTCTAGGCAATTTCAGCAAGAAAGAAAAAATCTGCAGAGATGGTTTTGACTAAAACTTGGCATTATGCTTTAAGTCTGTCCACAAAGATGCCCATTCATGATCAATGAATGCTTATTAAATTAGATGAATGGGTAGATCCCAGAGGGAATTTCATTGCCCAAATACAAAAGCATTGCTCTTCCATAGAAATTCTCACGTATAGTGATAGGTCATAGCTTTCTGCAGTGAATTTAACTCTCTTTTACCCTCATAGGTTGTAGTCATCTTCTTCCATGAGTCATCTCATTTATTTAAAAGTTTAACCTTGGATTGTTTCCTTTAAGGAAAAATTATGTGGCCCTTTCCTACTCTTAAATCCTGATATTCACCTGGTGTCTTTATCTTCTGTGTGATATTGACATTGATAAGTAAATGTATGTTAATAGTTCTGTCTTAATCAACGATTTTGGAACAAAAATTTTCCCTGATTTCAAAAGAAGAAAGGAAAAGGGTCTGTAGACAGATATTGGAGAAGCCATTTGTCATTAAAATATAGAGGCCTTAGTTCTTCACTGGGCAGGGGGGATCTGTTTACAGCTGTCCTGGAGAGAAGAGTCTTACTCCTAGATGACATATTTTATACTTTTTTACTACTCAAGTCCACAAAAGCAAAATCCACAGTGGATTTGTAAGGAAATGGGCAGTTGGGGATAAATTATGGGAGACACATCTAATAAAGGGAAAGCCATTAGTTAAGATATAGTTTTGTCTGATGTAATGGAGAGATTCAAAACAGATTGGCTTTTTAAATAGTAACTCCTTTCTGTCTTACATGAGAGTCTGGCTAGATGGTCCCCAGCTTCTGTAGTGGCTCCATAAAGCTGAGGACATGGGCTTGTTCTAACTAGTTAATCTGCCACCCTACATGCAGGGCTTCCATCTGGTGGTTCAAGAAGGCTGTTCAGCTCTGGTCACCATATAGATATTTCAGTCAGCGGGAAGAAGAAAAAGAAAGAAGCAGACATGCTCTCTCATGTTAAGGGCATGACCCCAAAATTGCAATATCATTTCAACTCACATCTAATTGGTCAAAATATGAACACACGGTTACATCTAGTTGTATATCAAAGATACTTTAGCTTGGTGACTATATGCCCAGCTAATAATCATTAGCGCGTTAGAAAAGAAGAACTGCACTCTGTCACAAGAAATAAAATTCGTTAACCCCTTTTTTTTGTGCACTTAACTATTTATATCAATAATAATGGAAGCTGTAATAAGAGCAATATAGCCTATTTATTGAATTTTACCTCTTTCATTACTGTATTATGTCTAGTCTTACAACAACTTAAGAGAAGCATTTATCTTACAGAGAAGAAAACCGAGGCTCAGAAAAGATAATAATTTACCCATAGACACACAGTGAGTAATTAGCATATTTGGAATTGTAAATACCTTTACTGATATATGCATGTCTCTAAAGATCAAGATAAAGAGGCTGGGTTTCCTTTTGTAAGATGAAATTGCATCAGGCACACCTGCAGTCCCAGCGGCTCCGGAGGCAGAGGCAGGAGGATTGCGAGTTCAAAGCCAGCCTCAGCAATGGTGAGGCACTAAGCAACTCAGACCCTGTCTCTAAATAAAATAAAAAAATAGGGATAGGGATGTGGCTCCGTGCTTGAGTATCCCTGGGTTCAATCCCCAGTACCAGAGGGGAAAAAAAAAAAAAAAAAAAAAAAAGAAAGAAATTACATCAGGAATGTGTTTGGGGCTCAATATTGATAGGTTATAATATGGAGAAATGGAGGGCAAGAGGGTGGCTTATGAGATGACCACATAGGATGTGGAGCCCAGAACAAACTGAAGTGGGGAGACAACCATAAAAGGACAAATGGAGGAGGTGCTGAGTTCAATCCCCAGCATCACAGGAAAAAAAAAAAAAAAAAGAATAGCTTAAAGATAAGAGGCATGATGACCCAGTAAATACTATGATGCAATAATAATCAGGGTTGGAATGGCAACATTTCTTAAAAACAAAAAACCTTACAATTCTTCCAAGAGTTACTGCCCAGTGAAGAACTAAGGTCTCTATATTTTAATGACAAATGGCTTCTCCAATATCTGTCTACAGACCCTTTTCCTTTCTGGAGAGGTCCAGTCAGAAACTATACCAGATATCTGAACAGAGAGATTTAATATAAAGAAGTGTTAAGTAGGAAGTAGGTTAACTCAATAATGAAAGGGATAAAAAGTAAAATCTAAGGTAGTGGCTCTCAATCAAGTTTGACTTTGCTACTCCAGGAAACATAGGTCAATGTCTGAGATGTTGTTGGTTGCCATAGCTTGATGGGGAGATATTATTGGTATTTAGGTTTAAAGGACAGGTATGCTGTTAAATGTCTAAAATATACAGGACAATTCCCAATAATAAAGAAGCACACCCGGCAGAGGCAGGAGGATTGCGAGTTCAAAGCCAGCCTCAGCAATGGTGAGGCACTAAGCAACTCAGACCCTGTCTCTAAATAAAATAAAAAATAGGGATAGGGATGTGGCTCCGTGCTTGAGTATCCCTGGGTTCAATCCCCAGTACCAGAGGGGAAAAAAAAAAAAAAAAAAAAAGAAAGAAATTACATCAGGAATGTGTTTGGGGCTCAATATTGATAGGTTATAATATGGAGAAATGGAGGGCAAGAGGGTGGCTTATGAGATGACCACATAGGATGTGGAGCCCAGAACAAACTGAAGTGGGGGGAGACAACCATAAAAGGACAAATGGAGGAGGTGCTGAGTTCAATCCCCAGCATCACAGGAAAAAAAAAAAAAAAGAATAGCTTAAAGATAAGAGGCATGATGACCCAGTAAATACTATGATGCAATAA
This sequence comes from Tamias sibiricus, assembly GCA_025594165.1. NCBI lineage: Eukaryota > Metazoa > Chordata > Mammalia > Rodentia > Sciuridae > Tamias > Tamias sibiricus. The sequence continues at coordinate 166,660,319 of CM046657.1, forward strand.
TAATCAGGGTTGGAATGGCAACATTTCTTAAAAACAAAAAACCTTACAATTCTTCCAAGAGTTACTGCCCAGTGAAGAACTAAGGTCTCTATATTTTAATGACAAATGGCTTCTCCAATATCTGTCTACAGACCCTTTTCCTTTCTGGAGAGGTCCAGTCAGAAACTATACCAGATATCTGAACAGAGAGATTTAATATAAAGAAGTGTTAAGTAGGAAGTAGGTTAACTCAATAATGAAAGGGATAAAAAGTAAAATCTAAGGTAGTGGCTCTCAATCAAGTTTGACTTTGCTACTCCAGGAAACATAGGTCAATGTCTGAGATGTTGTTGGTTGCCATAGCTTGATGGGGAGATATTATTGGTATTTAGGTTTAAAGGACAGGTATGCTGTTAAATGTCTAAAATATACAGGACAATTCCCAATAATAAAGAAGCACCCAGCCTGAAATGTCAGTGGTGCTGAGGTTGAGAAAACTTCCTCTAAGGTACCAGAAGGTAGTGACTACAGGACGCAACCACTCCCACAGTGTAAAAGATTACTGAAAGTCTCTTGCACTGAAATGGAGCCCTCTTAGAGAGGATGCTGATTGACTGGTCCCTATGTCTAAGCATTGGTGTGGGGGTGATGAGACTAGTTTAGCTAAATGTTTGAGGAATTGCAAATGGGATCCAGCTGATCCGAGAGATCAAGTTTTCACACCAGTGTGTAATCAGATGTACATACAAGCAGAGTGGAATAATGAAGAGTAATGCTCAATATTCCTAGCACTGAAAGAAATGTTTACCCAACTATTTAATTTGGGGAGAAAAAGATGAATTTAATTTGACCATTAACTCCAAATGGAATCATCCAGGTAAAGAGTGGAAGATTGTGGCAGACAGGTAGTGATGATAAAGATCTGAGTCCTCTACCCAGGGGTCAACTCCAGCTGAAGTCCTGTGAGAAGTTGAGATCAGCAATGGAGAAACTGCAGCAAGAGGAACAGTGTTGAACACATGATTGTCAGAATTGCCTATTAAGGAATAGGCAGTACACATCACATTCCTGGCATTGTTATCTTGGAAGAGTTGTTAGTTTTTTTTTTTTGTTTGTTTGTTTGTTTTTTAAGATATGTTGCCATTCCAACCCTGATTATTATTGCATCATAGTATTTACTGGGTCATCATGCCTCTTATCTTTAAGCTATTTGTGTGTGTGTGTGTGTGTGTGTGTGATGCTGGGGATTGAACCCAGGGCCTTGTGCATGTGAGGCAAGCACTCTACCAACTGAGCTATATCCCCAGCCCTTTAAGTCATTCTTGAACAAAATTTCATTTTTCTGAGCTGGGTGCAGTGGCGCACTTCTGTAATCCCAGCACTTTGGGAGGCTGAGGCAGGAGGATCGCGAGTTCAAAGCCAGCCTCAGCAATGGCGAGGCACTTAGTAACTCAGTGAGACCCTGCTTCTAATAAAATACAAAAAAGGGCTGGGGATGTGGCCCAGTGGTCAAGTGCCCCTGAGTTCAATCCCCGGTACCAAAAAAAAAAAATTTTTTTTCATTCCCCCCCCCATCAACCCACATTTTGTTTTTATGAATCTATTCTGTTCATGTTTCTTTTAAACCAAAATGCTGAGATACACAAATTTCATGAGCTTTATAATTTTAGTTCTTCATTATACAAAGAAATTTTTTAAAGGTGAAATTCCAACTGGTTTTATGTATATTACTGATGGAACAGAAAAGATATATTAGATGATAAATACGAAAATTTTTACTAGATTTCGATAATAATACATGGAAATTGGTAAATTATAACTAAGATATCATGTGTGCAAGATGCATCATGTAAATGTATAACATTGCATGTAAATGTAATGTAAAATATTACTAGTAGGGAAAATTGTAGTACCTTTGAAATTTTTCTGCTATTCTAAAATAAAAAGTTTATTTTAAAAAGTACGTTTTAGGGGAGAGGGAACTAAGTTATAGATGAATAAAAGAGAAAAATGCTAGAGTAGTAAGGTGACTACAGACAATGATAATGTACTGTTTGTATTTAAAGGAATAAGGCAGGATTTGGGATATTGTCATCAGAAAGAAATTATAAATATTTGAAGGGGTCAGATAAGTGTACCCTAATTGAACATTACACAATATATGCATTTTTGAAACATCACACAGAACCCCATATATATGTACAATTTTGTGTATCACTTAAAACATCAAAAAATTAAAACTAAATTTTGTGAATGGTTGAGGGTTAAAATCCAGACATCCTTCATTGCCTCCCTTCAGCCTTACCAGCTTTGTTCCTTCATCCATCCTCTCTTCATTGTGGTCATGTGCCTCAGGAAGGCCAGTCCATCCCCAGGGAGTAGGTCCTATGCTAGGGCTTTTGCAATAAAGTACCACAAATTGTGTGGCTAAAAAAACAACAGAAACTCATTCTTTGACAGTTCAGGAAGGTAGAAATCATAAGCTCAAAGTATCAGCAGGGTCACTTTCTTCTGGAGTCTCTGAGGGAGTGTTTATTCCTTGTCTCTCTCCTGGTTTCTGGTGGCTACTGGCAATTCTTACCTTCCTTGGCTTGTAGATGGAACTGCTGCAGACTCTGCTGCCTCCCCCGTGTCTCTGCGCTTCCTCTCTTTTCTCTTTGTAATGACACTGTTCAATTCAGGACTTGTTCTAAATACAATCACCTCAAGACCTTTAATTGCTGCTGCAAAGCCCAATTTTAAAACAATATCACATTCACAGTTACTGGAGGTTAGGACTTGGACATACCATTTGAGGAGGCATGATTTAACCCACTATATCTAGATGGTTAAAGTTAATAGTAGTGGCCAGTGACCATCATCCTCCAACAATAATCATTTTTCAGAATGGAAATTTGTTATAATTTGTTATAATTCTGGTCAATAAGACAGAAAAGTAAGTTTTCTTGCATTTTCTCAGAAATTTTTTCTTGCTCTTAAAAAAAATAACAGAGGATAAAGACATGCCCCTTCTTTCTTTGGACATTGAATGATTAGATACCACGGGGAATGACACAGTCATCTTATGACCATGTGAGGATATTGTCCAGTGATGAAGCCACCATGTGGAGAAGGGAGAGGTAGGAGTTAGAAGGAGCAAGAGTCCATGTGGCTCTACCTTTGAAGCCATCTATTTTCATACTCTTTATTCTATGGGTTAAAATGTCTTTAGTTTGGAAGGCATTTGAGTTGGAAGCTTCTGCCACTTCCAACTCAAAGGAGGTCAAAGGAAGCAGAAAAGATACATTATCTTTGTTTATGTACTTTTGAGAAAAAACTTAATGACTTCAATCATCCAATGGAAAATTTGAGACGGTGTTTGAATTTTCTCACAACCTAGTATGACATTGAATAAAAAATAAATTTTATGGAGTTAAAAATCTCATCATGCTTAAAATATCCTGATTAATCTATTAAGGAGTAAGTAAAATGTGGTCTCTTAAACATGAACTAATAGGTTTTGATATAACAAATGCTTTAAATTTATCCTTTAGTTTTCGGATACAAAGGTAACCTATCAAGAAGCAGCAAAGAGAATAATAGGGTTCTACTCAGATTGGTATCCAATTATCTGATACTTGTGTTGGAAGTCAGTAATCTGCCACCTTCCAAATGTGACATTTTAATAAGGACTTCTCTCTAGGAAGAATGAAAACAATTCATAATTATCTAAAGGATTCTAGCTCAGTTCAGATGTCAAATTTCTAAATTGATAGAGCTGCTCCCCAGTGGAAGAATCTCCTTATTTTCCTTTGAGAGTGAGAAAGTTGGAAGGATACTGAGAACTTTTTTTTTAATTAATTAATTTTTTACACAAATGGAGTACAACTTTTCATTTCACTGGTTTTACATGATGTAGAGACACCATTTGTGCAATCATACCCATACATAGGGTAATAATGTATGTCTCATTACACCATCTTCCCCCACCATTCCTCTCCCTTCCCTCTCCTCTGCCCAATCCAAATTCCTCCATTCTTCCCTCCGACCCCCCATTATGGATCAGCATCTACTTATCAGAGAAAGCCTTCTGCCTTTGGTTTTTGGGGATTGGCTTACTTCACTTAGCTTAATGTTCTCCAACTCTATCCATTTACCTGCAAATGCCATAATTTCATTCTTCTTTAAGGCTGAATAATATTCCATGTGTATATATACCACAGTTTCTATATCCATTGATCTGTTGAAGGGCATCTAGGTTGATTCCACAGTTTAACTATGGGGAATTGAACTGCTATAAGTATATATTTACAATTTTGTTTATCGCTTAAAACATAAAAAAATATTAAACCACTGAGGTGGCTGCATCACTGTAATATGCTTATTTTAAGTCCTTTAGGTATAGACTGAGGAGTGGGATAGCTGGGTCAAATGGTGGTTCCATTCCAAGTTTTCTAAGGAATCTTTATACTGCTTTCCAAAGTGATTGCACCATTTTGCAATCCCACCAACAATGAATCAGTGTACTTTTCCCCCTACATCCTTGCCAGTACTTATTGTTGCTTGAATTCTTGATAATTGCCATTCTGACTGGAGTGATGTGAAATCATGGAGTAGTTTTGATTTACATTTCTTTAATTGCTAGAGATGTTGAACATTTTTTCATATATCTGTTGATAATTTGTATATCTTCTCTGTGAAGTGTCTGCTCATTTCCTTAGCCCATGTATTTACTGGGTTATTTGTGTGTGTGTGTGTGTGTGTGTGTGTGTGTGTGCATTAAGTTTTTTGAGTTATTTAACTATCCTGGAAATTAGTGCTGTATCTGATGTACTTGTGGCACAGATTTTCTCCCATTCTGCAGGCTCTCTCTTCATGTTATTGATTGTTTCCTTTGCCACAAAGAAGCTTTTTAGTTTGAATCCATCCTATTCATTGATTCTTGATTTTATCTCTTGCACTTTAGGAGTGAGAACTTTTAATATTTTTTATAAATACAGGGAACTCCTGGATTCAATGGTCATTCTTCAAATATAGTGAGCTTATTAATTTTATATTTGCTATTTAAATGACACATACTTATTATATCATTATCCATATAATAGCCTTGCTCATGGTATACGTAGAATGGATGAAAAGAGGTACCTGCTTTTAAGATTTTGGAAAGAAGGGTGAGTTTGTCAGAATTTTTGTTTACATCTATATTCTAAAACATCTCAGCTGTTTCCCTATGTTGGTGAGTTCCTTGTACCATGTCTGCTTAAATAGGTGTCAGGTAGACCTTAGCAGCCTGCTTCTCACCTTATTGGCCATCCATGTCTGTTGAGGTAGAGGAGCATTGTGTTATAGCAATTTTCCAATTATCTTCTCACAGTACTTTGTTCAGATATATTAAGTGCATATTCAGTATATAAACAGATGAAAGTGGAGCTTCTGTTCTTAGAACAAGCAGAGTTCTTGTGCAAAAGGATCAGTGGCTTTTCACTCCACCTTTGAAAATCAACATTAACACTTTTTCAGTCATCAAGTTAGTCAACAAATATTGATCTAGTCATTTCATTTGCAGACATGGCTCTTGCCTGTCTAAGCCAGAAATCAGGGACTAAGAACATGGGCTTAGATGAATGTACCCTTGCTCTTGTGAAAAATGTCAGTCTGTCTTGGCCTAGACTTCCAGTTCTAGCTCTGTGAGGATGATCAAGCTACCTAAAGGATCTGTGCCTCAGTTATTTCAGCTGGTACATGAAACCACTAATAAACCCTAGAAATCTTGTCTTGAATATTGAAGAGTAGTTGTGTACAATAGAAACTATATTGGCAGCAGCAGCATTGTAGAAGTCTTTTTAAAAATGTTGCTTCTTAGTTAACTCAGTTGTATTTCATAGTAGGTAGGGATAGGGGTGGGGAACAAATTTTTTAAAGAAGCCAGAGCAAGGAATCCTTTGAACCTTTTGAAAATTATCAATATTAGCACAAACCAAAGTGAAACTGGCTCAACAAGTTTGTTGGGGCCACCTTCTTTGCAGAAGCTATTATTTTTGAACATGGGATTCTAATTTGGAAATGGACTGTCTTCAGGTTTAACCACTCCTGTTTCCTCAAATTTGTTATTTCTTTGATTCTTGCCCCAGTAAAACTGGGTTAAAATCAAAACCCATAAAGCTAAAAGAACAGCACTCTTGTGGCTTGTTCTTATGCTACAGTGGGGAGATGGATCTTAGAGCTAGGGGACATCTTGCCTGAGGTACAGATTCAACTTTACGGAGAAGGGTCTTCAGGTAAGGCTGTCACACCTGGGGTATGCACTGCTCTGATGAGTACATGCTCTGCTCCAGGTTTTATCCTTTGTCTCAAAATAACAAAGAGGACAGGAGAGGGCGGAGACATCTCTGTCATTGCTCATTAGGTTGCACTTTTATTTTCTCAGAAAAATAGTGCTTTGGGGAAATAAAATTTTTCATGCTCTTTCGCAGTAAAGAGATGAATTTATATCCAAAAATTATAAGAAAATTGTTTCAATATGTTTCATACGTGACATTCTCTTAATTTTAAAAACAAGAGACATATTCTAATTTCATAAAAAATATATATTGTAATAATTATATAACGTGCTCCACTTTCTTAATTGTTGACCATTCTTTTCTCATTCTGAATATATTCATTTGGCCATTGCTTGTCCAAATCTTTTTGCTAACAAACAAAATACAAATCTTGAAAAGCATTATGAGTATCCATTGCTTTTATGTTATATTCACTTATTAATTATTTGAACAAATATTCACTGAGCACTTATAGCATACCAGGATCTGATTAGGTTTCAAGGATATAACATGATCAAGACCCTGATTTTTCTGGTCTGTAGCTTCAAAGCCCTAATATTTATCAGACAGGTTCTTTTGAAGTGAAAGTATCTTTGCTTTTTCTATAACTACTGGTGTGAGCTCTCATTAATGACAATGTTTAGGTGAATGTTGTGGTGATGTCAAAAGTACTTTACTTTTTTCACAATATTTCAATAGCCTATATAGTTCCAGGTATAAAAAGACACAGATATTTATTTATAGTAGAAAATATCCACATTTTTATGAGCTATTTTTTTCTGTTTACATAGGAAATATGTATATGTGTATGTGTGTATACGTTGTGTGTATATAAATATGTTGTAGAAAAATGAGAAAATATGGCAAAGTCCAAAGAATAAAATTACATGCACTCCTACCCCCAGGGGGAAACCTCTATTATATATTTTAGATTACAGTCTTTCACATTTCTAAATATAGATATCATGTGTGTTAAGCAGTAATGCAAATTATTGCATCTTTCTTACAGTTTAGGTATATTACTAGGTGCTATTTTATCCTTGAATAGTCCCACTCTAAAAAGTGGAAGTGTCAATGTTATAGTCAATTAACAGATAAAGAAACTTTGAAGCACAGAAAGGTTAAATGACTTATTCATGGGCCCTTGGCTATTAAGAAGTTGAGGTTGAAAGCAGGTTGATAATTAAAAAACAACAACAACAACTATATCAAAACTGTCTTTTCAGCATCTAGATAGTTCCATATGTATCCAGATGCTTGGCAAGATGTGGATAACTAGAAATTGGTTTTGTTCTGGTGTGAGGAGTAATTTATTATATGCAAGGGGTTTTGTTTTGTTTCTTGTATGTGATTCTTTTTATTTAAGGAAAGTTTTTTTAAACAAATCTCCGTAAAAATAGTAACTGAACTAGTGCAACTGTTTACTTGGAACTCCTTACAAAGTTCTGAAGGACATTTATTTTGATGTCTGAGCATGTGCTCCTTCCCAACTTGCATTGCCAGAGGTAAGGGAGTGGATTGCTGCCTGGGAGGTGCTACACAGTGATTTGGAGGGACCAGCACAGGGTGACCCAGTTTCTCAAGCTCAGACCCAGCACTGCATTCTGTGAATGGACTATGACATGCATGTGGCCTCTACTGAGCAGTATTCCTAAAAGAGCAAGATGAAATTACAGGAATTGGTATCTCAACCAAAAGACTAAAGTAGTAACAGTTCTTTTTAGCACCTATTCAAAGTCAGTTTGGTAAAAGCAGCTCTGTAGCTATTCTTACAGACTGAGTTGTAAAATAAAAGTCTTTGGGCCTCACAAACACAAGCCAGTTTTATTGGCTCTGTTTTCAAAGCATTTGTTTATAATCTTTGTGATCGTATTACCTTTTCTTCATGTAGTAAGTGCTGCCACAGGCCTGTCAAAGGAAGTGGGTAAAAGTAGGGTCGGTCTCATTGTGCTTTTGTGGATTAAAGTTTTCTCATGGAAACTATAAAGGCTAGTCTAAAAACTCTTCTATAAACTATAAATAAGCCCATAAGACCTACTTGAATGTCAATGCATTAAATGCTTAATACGTGTACAAAGACCAAAGTGGTTTTTTGCTTTTCTGTGATTCCCTTCTAAAATTCCAGTCTTTCAAAGTAAGAACCACAAGGAGTCATAGGCACATGCATCATCGGTGTGTCACCTCATCTTTGGGGTGTTTTGTCTTAGAGCGTGCTCCACATAAAATCATCAAATCCGCACATGCCTGCAGCAGTTTAAGATCTTTACGATAGAGAAGACTAATGAGGCAAGTTAGGAGGGAGCTCTGGTTTTGGTTTTGAATTTCCTAGATTTTACAAGTCCAGTTCATTCATTTGCCATCCTGACAAGCTTTAATATTCAAAATATGGCCTTGAAGCCCTCGTGAGGGCAATCAGATATTAACTATTCTTTCATGTTTAGTTTTTTAAAAGTTCAAAAACACACTTATTAATTTGAATTGCTACTATTGCAAAATACTTTTTTTTTTTTTTTTTAAATTTTACTGCCTGAGCACTTGACCAGGTAAACATAGGTAAAAACACTTTCCTAGGATCTGCTGCATGAATCATGGGTCTCTGCTACACATTTCACCAGATTAAGGAAAGAGGCCTCAGATTTTTAGGAAGGGTGACATTTTTTTTTTTCCTTTTAGCAAAAGTAAAAGCCTTCTTTCTTCCTCTGCCCTTTTCCTAAAATATTGATATGAGATGCAGTCTCATGCTTTAAAAAAGAAGAAAGAGAAAAGCACATTTTTCAAAGTTATGGAATGTTGATATGGCAAGTAAATTTTTAATGAGGAAATCTGAAATTCTTCTTTGGGTCTGGGGCAGGCTGGGATTCATGGAATGCATGCCTCCTGCAGGAGAGCTCCTTTCTCATCCCTGGCTCTTCTGGGTTGGCTCAACCAGGGCGCCTGCAGCCACAGCACAGAGGTTGATGTTACCCACATATCCACTCTGGAAAGCTGATGAATAAGTCCACCTTCAAAGGATGACCTGCTGGCACTCCCTCACACATTCTCTACACAAACAACACACAGGCAGCGGGTTATTTGCTGGCAAGGTATATTCTGTGGGATGTAGAGAGCAAAAGAAGAGGCAATAAAAAGAGACTTCGATAGTTGAAATCTACAAATCCTACCATGGCAAGCAGTTCAGAGCATGGTAACTGGCCAAGAGGAGGAGACGGGAGCATACAAGCATGCGTCTGAGCTTGAAGACCCTCCAGGTGGAACCCCAGTGGGGAGATGCACTGTTGCTTCTCATCTAGCACATTCTCCAGACTCACGGGGCAACCTCCACTGGGTCTCTCGGTTCAGCCTCTCTGGGTTCTTCTTTCCCACTTCACTTGTCTCCTTTTACATGTTTCCTTTAACATTGGAGTCTTAAAATATTAAGAAAGCAAAAAAAAAAAAAAAAAAAAAAAAAAGACATACTGTTATTGTCTGCTTCTCTCAGAATGGAATACCTTGAAGCTATGGATGCCTTAAAGAGGCAACTGTCATCTTCAGCTCACCTTCCCACTGTCCTGGTGGGGATGAATGTTCACTTTAGATAAAGCAGAGATCTTGCCCATGGGGCAGGGGCAGCCTCTCTAGAGTGTGGACTTTTAGAGACAACAGGTTTTTGCCATCTCTACTTGACAGAGTTATTGGTCACTCAAGTTTTCCTATGTGGGGGACTGATGGAAAGTATTGAGTCAGGTGATTTTTCTCTTCATAATGGAAAACCTTCTAGGAATAGCCTAACAGGAAACTTATTATTTCCCTGACAAGTTGTATTTAGAAAATTGGTTATGCGGTGTCAGCCTAAGGAATGTTTTTTATGAACATTGTGTATAAAAAAATAAATGTTTCTTAAAGAGTATAAAAGGTGTTATCCCAACACGATTATCAAAAGCATATTTATAAACACTAGTGAAGACCCAGGGAAAGTCGGCCACAGGTGGATTTATAAATTTCCTTACCTTAGCTGAGAAGCATATGTGACTCATGTTAAAAACAAAAGAAAAATCATGTATATTGATTGAACACCTAGTTCCCTGTCACAGCACTTAGAGTGAGCTAGGGTTCAATTTCCCAATAGGGAGGTAGCTGCCCTTTTGGGGCTAGGGAGGCAACCTCCACTGGGTCTCAGTGGTAGGGTTCTTGCTGAGCATGTATGAGGCCCTGGATTAGATTCCTAGCAAAAAAAAAAAAAAAAAAAAAGAAAAAAACAGCATCTGATTGTGGCCTGCTGTAGCCCTAAGGGTCCTATATCATGATGCTAGTGCTGTCCAAAGTCACATGTTACTACTAGCACCCACATTCTCTGGGTGACATCCCTATCTGCTGCACCCACCAAGTCTTTTATGATTTAAACCCTATTCATATCTCATTCCTTCTCTTAATAATGATCTTTGCAGTACTCTTCATTTGCTTAATTCTTATTATTGGGGATCCAGTTTTAATGTTACTTTTTCAGGCAGTCCATCTTCTTTGAAGCCCTAGTCTTGTTTAGGTCCCTACACTATTCATCTCAATTGTCTACAGTATTTTTTCCTTAAGGTGCTTATTTCAACCGTGACTGCATTATTATTGGCTGTTGGTTTATCATTCTCTCCCTGGTTAGGCTATAATTTTTAAGGCCAGGGAAGCTCCACTTCCTTGTTTTGTTATTTTTCATTACCTAGCACAAGGTACAGAACATGGAAGTATCAAAGTAACATTTGCTGGAAGAATAGGTAGAAAGATGGAAGAATGGATGTTTGGAAGAGCAAGTGAATGAAAGAATGATTAAAACAGCGAGTGTTTAGAAGAGTATCTAGAATGTCCTTTCACTTTCTACACAGTTAGCAACCTGAGTCTGATCACCCTAATTAACAGTCAGTAGGAAAACCCTTTTATCACTAGAGAGCTCTGCCAGATGTCAGATGAATCTGTCTGCTGTCCTGAAAGTAGGATTTCAACCCAAAGAGACCAGATGGGAACACTGCCTTCCTGGAAATCTTTAAGATATAACTACCCTATTTACTTGAGTCTTCATTCAATCATGAGATTAACCACTGAAGAAAAAATACAACATCTCATTGGTATGTATGTCATTCGTTACATTTCAGAACGTAATGAATGCTCCAACACTGTGAATACTGTGAACATGCTCCTTTTTCAACAAATATAACTATAAATGAGGATGTGGGGATGAGTGGAATTTTACTGTTACAATATGAATACTGGCATGACTCACAGAAGGAAAAATTGTGTTAGATCCCACACCTTTGACCCATAAGATGAGTCTTACTGATTCTTTCTAAAACAGAGATCTGACTTTATTCTTATGCTGTGAATGCACAGAGAGACCATATTAAAGCATTTTTGTCTGTACATCTATTGTGTCTCTACATCATTTTCTTTTATGAATAAGCCAGGGAGGAACATTTGCCTCTCATAAATCTTTTACAAGAACAATTCCAGCAAAAGAAAGTACAGATGTAACTGCCAGTTTTAAGTTTCGAACAAAGGACTCTGCCAACCCCACGTGAGCTTCCAAGTTGAAAACTTGTAACACTAGGAAAATTTCAAGAAGATTCTTACATGGTACCATCAGGATGATGTTTTTCCAATTATAAGAGCACATTCTTATTTAAACCTAAAGTGTTTAATGTTTACTTAAGATTAACCTCTGCTACTTAGGCCCTGTCTACTGTCCTGCCCTTCTTCTCTCCCTTCTTTTCAAATGTTCAGTTTTCTATGCTCCATTGGTTTTGGAGAGCATCACAGAAACAAACTCCTGGTATCCAACACTACCCTAATTATATTCTCTCCTGAGAAAGTTAGTTTTACTCCTGGACTCTGAGTTCCTTGCAAAGTTAAGAGCTCATTCTCCAGTGCTAGTATAGCAACTGGTATTTTGATGATGTTCGGTAAATATTTGTAGAATTAAGCTAAATTGAGTATTGATTTTTTGTTGTTGTTGTTGAATCATTTCTGGTGCTAATTTTGTGTCAAATATTTTATGATATGTTAGAATATGTACAAAATTGCCATTTCATAACACAGTGGGGAAAATGGGGATGTGGAAATGGACATATTCAGGCCTGGTGATATTTAGATCTATATGGTCTATATTACAATAAAATTTATGGTTCAACTTTGATAGGGAAAATGGAATTTTTCCTCACAGATGATGATAAAGAAGTGGATGGTTTTACACAACATGCACATGTGCACACACATAACATTAGTTCAAGGTCTATGGATAAAAGCAAGTCCAAGCTCTACTCGTGAATGATTGCTCCCAAACTTGTAAAATCTTACCAGGGATATTTGTGCACCCCATGTTTTTATTCTTTTTAAGCTATTACAGTGAATTATTTATTTACCTCACCTCATTAAATTTTGAAACATTACAATTTAGAATTAAATAAAAATACAGAAATTACTTGTTTTTTTTTAAGCCTGTATTATAGATCTTACTTTGGTACCATTTTAAGTTCTTTTTATATGCAATTTTTTTCTATTGATGCAAATGTTCTTAACAAACCCTGTTTAATAAACAGCTTGTATTTTACTTATTTATTAAACAGGTCACATGTACAAAATTTTAAAGGTACAAAATAGTGTGATGAGTATATCCTTTCTCTGTTACCTCTACCACCCAGATTACCTCCTTGGAATTAACTACAATCATGACTTAGGTGCCTTTCTGGAATTGGTTTATGCAGACTTATGCTTAAGCCCATACACGTACATTCCATGTATCTGAGTGTATAATTTTTAAATGCAAGAGGCAGCATACCATTTATCCTACTTTGTACCTGCTTTCACTTTAGAGAATATGTTTAATCCTTTAAGCTCAGTCAAATATTTGTGTTTACAGTGACATTCCACCTGTAGGTTCACGTATGTGTTTGTTTGTTGCAAGTCTGTTCAGTTACTGTTGTACATAACACAGGTAATCCATAAAATGACCCTGTGGCTAAGCCACCTGCAATATTTTGTTTTCTTCATTTCAAAACAGCATAAAAATCTGGCTTCTATCCATTGAGGGTCATGGTCTTTATGATTATCCTTATTACCAGCTTCAGCTTCTGACATGTTGGGCAAGACTAAACACAAAACTACTTTAGTAACCTGCCTATAGAAATTTGGCAAGAAAACAAGAAATGCCTGTCATTTATTTCTTATTATATTCTGCCTGATTAAAATTTTTTTCCCATAATTTTCCCTTCTGATGTTGTCTACCCTACTGAATTTGGTCAAGCTAACTACAATAATTCTTACCACCCACCTCCAACTTTTAGAAATTTCAAGTCTGTTTATGAGCTTAGAATATGCTTCATAATGTTTTATATTAAGGATCCAATGTCATTGCTAATATTTTGGAATATTTACTACATATACATATTATCTTGCATATTAATTCTTTGGCTTGTCCTTGCCAGATCACAACATGTCAAGATCACAAAACTGTCTTTTGTTTTCTCTCCTTTTTATTTTTTTACCATAGATGTTAAACAGAAATTGTATCATTTAACTTGAAAAATAATTCAAATTGAACTAGAGCATAATTCTACCTGATAGTTTACAACATTTTCTTCTGATTGGAATGTAGTATGGTTGACTTGCCTGTGTGAGGAGAAGATGCTCCTTTTACACAAGGCTTTTCAGATGAAGGAAAGTCCGAGTTTGACATTGAGTTACTAAACATTAAATTAGTTTGCAGACAAAATGTACTTGAATGCTGTTGGTAAAGGTACTGAGTACACAAGATATAATAGGTACGAGTTAAATAGAATGAAATAAATATGATGAATAAGGTTGTCCTATAATCAATTGTCCTTATATTCTTCAGATATTTATTTAACACGTGTCATATACACACTAACTAATATGTTTTTAGCAATCTACCCTTAAGAAGAAAATTGGTAATTTGTTAAGAGGAATAACAAACTGTGTGTGTGTGTATTTTCTGGGGTTTGAATCAGGACTGGCATGGGTTAAGCACCCACTCTGCCACTGAGCTACACCCCTAACCCCAAAAAATCTTTCAAATAGTGTATAAATAGAATAATCATAAATATTTGGAATTAAGGAATTACACAGGATTCTAACCTTGAGAAAGTGCCTAATTGAATAATTATACTTTATCCGTTCAGTCTGTGGAATATAGTGATGGCACCAAAATCCAATTCTAATGGTTTCAAATTTTCAGCTTTTTAAAAGCGAATTTCAGCTCTTTCCTCTGATTTATAGTAGGTAGATGCCTTAATAAAACCTTCTATGAAACAGGCACTTGTGAACGTTGCATCCTCCTTGGTTTTTCTAATTTCCTTAAATTAGGTATAGTTTGTTCCTTAGGTTGTTGAGAAGAAACTATTTTTCATAGTACTTTATGCCAAGAAAAATTCCCTTGCCAAAATAAATTCAGGTAATTTAATGTATTCCTATTACATAGGGCTCATATCCACTCTTCTGGTCTGTAATAGTTAACTATGGGCAGCCTTTAGTAACCAGGGAGGAACATATTATATTCTTAAGAATATTGTATTCTTAAATATATTTTATCTTTCATCTAAACATGTTTGTGAAATTTTCATTTTCAGTCTTGGAAGAAGCCATAGGAACATGACAGGCTCAAAACAGGCATAATTCACTGCTCTGTTTTGTGAGTGAAGCCAACGTAGGGAAGGGCCAATTGATGGGGACATGTTAAAATGGTGGGGAATCCATCATCCAGGATAGCATAATAAGGCTTATTTTCTGTGCCACGAGGAAGAGCTCCTGAATAATTCACATGAGTAGCATATTTTGACTTTGTTCATTTAGAGTAAGTGGGGTAAGTAAACTAGAGTCATCTTTAAAGTATCTGCCTATGCATAAAGGTCTTTGGGCTGAATTTTTTGGCTGTCACAAAACACTTTTCTTGCAGCTTATTTCCCTTTGCCGTTGCAGAGATGTTTGGCTCTGCACCTCCTTCATGAGTGGGTGTTCTGCACCAGAGCCAGGATTCTGATTTCCATGCACGTTTTGAATCAGCAATAACAGAGCTCACGTTACTTTCCCCCTTGTTGCCTCCAGTCTCTGCCCCCATTTATAGCATCATGTACATTTTTATGCATCCCTTCCCTTTTTCAGGGTGAAGAAAAAAGAAATAGGTAAACACAGATGTTGCTGCTGTAGCTCCATATGGAAACCCACTTTCTAAACAAGCAAATTGTAGATCTAGGAAGTGCACTGAGCTGTCTCGAACTTTCTCTCCTGGGAGTGTGCAGCTGCATGGAATTTTTTATTCAAAAGAGCAAAGGAAAATGGTGTGCTGTTGGGGTGCAGTGGAATGATCAATGTAGTCTTCAGGGACATGCATAGAGAAATCTGCAAAATGTTCATCTCCTCCATGTCTCTTGGGGGATCCCCAGCCTCTCCAGTTGAAAGTTTACAGTAGCCATCTAGAGCCACTTGGAATTTGAGGACTCAGGTTAAGGTGAACTTTGCAGTTGTTTCTTGTGTCATTCACAATTTAGGAGTTTCATTTTGTCAGAACTAATTACAAAAGGTTATTTGTAGGAACATAAAGTGAGTGTTCTGTTACCTCAATATGGATATATGGTCTTTGAAGACGGGAATTCTCTCTCCTTATTTATATGCCCATAACATAATACTGTGAACATTCATAAATGGATTAGATGGGTTGATAAAAGGATTATTACACATGGCTTAAAAGTACCGAATGACTACATTTCTGTGAAATCACATTGTTCCTTTGCTTCCTTGATTTTTTATAGATTATATTCTTTTGAGGTTTATAAATTATTAATTAAAAAATTTATATATCTTCTTAGAAAGCTTTATAGACATTAGGTAGGCTAATATTTTCTGGAGATATCTTTGAGTGAAGAATCTCAACAAAATATTAAATCTGACTATGGCTCCTTCCCAACAGTATCACACTGGTATTCAAATATTGTTTATCACAATGATGTTTTGCTCAAGAGCTTTTTCTTTTTCTTTTCATGGGCTCTGAGTAAATCTGGGAACAAGAAAGTTGAAAAAGATGTGGGTTTTTATTAAATATGTTTGAAGCAATTCAGTACCTTGGGGAAAAACAACTTCAAACTTCCAAGAGCTTCTCTACAGCTGGGAAAGTAAATTCATATAAAACCTTTTTCACGGTTAACTCCAAACACAAAGGCTGGCTCTGTACACCAGGTTCCTGTCTTACCCAGAGGACAGATTCCCATCTCTGTTGAGATGTACATGCAAGGATTTCCTGTACACAGAGATGGAATAAGCTATTGCTTTTGCTGGCAATTTCTAGTCACAGAGTAGAAGACTGCAAGCCTTTGAGGATTTAGGTTTTTATGTGCATTAACTCATGGTGCTTCATCATTCTGTTCCTAAAGATCAATCACTTGCATGCTGTCTTTATAATTATTGCCATTTTCATTATACTTTTAGTATATGCCATTAAATCAGTTTACTTTGTGATGCAATTAATTTACAAGTGAACTTTATATCACTACCAAAAAAGAAAAATCTTTGCCACCGGTCATAGATCAAATGTAACTGTACAAATAAATTTGAAAAAAGAAAAGGGATGTTTTTAAATTGTGCTTACATGATATTATCTGCCCAGGTCTCTGTGCTTGAAGTCTGTTTACTCTTTGGTAAATAAAAGATTTTTCAAGTATTAGAAATGAGTTAAAACATTGTATCACCACAGTGATTCATTATCCTTCACTTAATCAGAATGATTAAGAGATGAGAAAAGAAGTAAGCTCATGCCTATGCTATGTGATGTAATTAAATACAATGTCACTATGTCCTTTCAAAGCATCTTTCATACTCCCCACAATGATTTGAGTGTCTCTAAAATTCTGGGTGTCATAAGTATTGAGGCATCCCAAGTCTTGGGAAAATCTTCTCTGTAAAAGGAAGAATTTCAGCACAATAGGATTTTGGTGGCAATATTAAAGTAATAATAAAGTTATAAAATAACTTTCTCATGTTGCTGAGATTCTAGCATCACCAGGATAGCTAGTTTTGAGTTGCATGTGGAAAGAGAGTTATAAATATTCCTATAACTTAGATTCAGATGGTAGAGTTATTTCATTTAATTTAAGGTAGCTATAAATATCTAAAATACTGATCACTCCAAATCTTTTGAATTCATATAATACCTTTATGTAATATATACCTATTTGTACAGCATGCATGTTATTAGAAGACTAGCTCTTTATTTAAATATTATTTTTTTTATATTTTTAGGTAATGACACCTGCTATTCCCTTTAGGTATTTTGTTGAATTGTTTTCTTGATGTTTATTCCCTTAATTTCAACAGCAGTTATTGGGAAGATTTAAAAACCTCATGGCTAGGAGGTTTTAATGAAGGTAGTAGCAATGGATTCAGTAAACAACCTGCTAGATTAGAAACAAAGCTGATTCAGAGTGAGGCAGACTATTTGGATTCCGATCCTGATTCTACTAACCATGTAACTTTGGTTGAATATTTAATCTTTTAATGACTATTTTCTTATTGGGAAGGTCACACAGTGACAACAATGGTGCCTACTTCATTTGTTTTACTTATTTAAAGAGTTAATATTCATAATGTATTGAACAATGTCTGGCACAGTAAACATTCAGAAGCATTAGCAGTAACACTCATACTAAATGAGATAAGAAATATGATGGCCTAAAATGCCTCTCATTCTACTTCAACCATAATCATTGCTTTCTAACTGACATATTGTAGTGAGTTTAAGTAGTGGTCAATTCTGATTTTGAGAACCATCATGCAAATTCATATTCCAGTCTTTTTTGGGCATCACATTATGTGAAGGGATAGTCTTTCCAGTAAGGATGGAGGAACAGGGTAACAGTCAACATACACACAGCTGTCAGCAGCACTAAGCTTTACAACATCAGTAGGATAGAGGAACTTGGAGAGTCATGTCTGGAGGCGGTGATTAAAAGCTTGTAAAATAAGATCTATGGAGGAAGGCTAAAGAAATTTGGATTGTTTACCCTGGAGAAGAGAAGACTTAAGGGTGATTTAATGCTGTTATTGAAGCATAAGAGGTTTCTTTTCTAGATCCTCGTGGTAAGCTCCTCTGTAGCTCTCCTGAGATCCAAACAGGAGGGGGGCTGACCATGCAGTGGAGGGATTTAGAGTGGGTAGGAAAAGCTTTCAACAGGGGGATTTTTCCTTTTCTTCCTTCTTCTTCTTTTTTTTTTTTTTTAAACAATTTGGAAGATAAACTATATAAGTTTGTTTTGTGGAGGTTTTAATAATAAGAGCCATCTGAAGTGGTTTGATCTGACCCTGCCCTGAAGAACAGTGATGGGGTATATGGCCCCCAAAGGCATCTTCTGCAAATCAGAAGAGGGCTGGTCCAATAGTCTTCTAAAAATACACTAATTAAGATAGCAGCTCTTCCCACTATTATCAATATAAATACTGCAGATGGCAATTCCTACAAGGAAAGACTTCAACCAAGGTTTATTACATAGAAACACAACCTGTTGTTCCTGGGGATGAAGGTTTTTTTTTAGCTCAAATCGTAACAAACTACATGTCCCCCAGATTCTTCCATAGGTTTTCCATATATGGGTCTAGAAATGTTAAGATATTTAGCAAGTTTTCACTGAAAATTTCTCTATATGGCAACAACCACGCTAAGTTCTAAGGATATAAAAGCACGTGATGTACATTCTTTGCCCTCAAGACACTTCCATTCTAAGTAGTTAAGTCACTATGTAAAAGGACAATTGTTGTGGCATGGGGTCTGCTTAGGAGCATTTTGTCCTGGGACACTGGAGAATACCTAACTTGGCCTTTTAGGGCCAGGGAAGTGGGCAATGGAGGTGACCTTTGAGGTAAGTATAGAAAGACCAGATTGGATACAACTGAAGTGTATTCCAGGCTTAGGAAGCAGCATATGCACAGACATGAAGGTATAAAGAAGAATGGATTATTTAGTTAATATGTGTCTAGAACTGCTTTATCAACACAGCAGTTACTAATGAAATATGTATTGGGAACTTGAAATGTGTGGTATCTGAATTAAGATTTCAAAGACAGTAACAAATAGAATACATATCATAATTTTTAGTTTTTACATTCTGAAATGATATTTTGAAGGTAGGAAATTTTAAAATGTTAATAAACTAATTTTACCTATTTTTTCTAATTTTACTGGAATTATTGGAATGTACATAGGTATTTTGTGTTTTATTCACTGTAAAATGTGCATATTTACTGCAATCCATTCTTTGCATACATATACATTTTATAGAAATCTATAAAAACTGAAGCAAATGGTCATAAGTTTATCATTATGCTTTACAATACATCTCTGATATTCTCTACCCTATTCTATTCCATACCCTTTTAATGCTGGTTGCCACCCGTTAAGTTGATTTCATGTCTCACTAATGGGTCACAATTCAGTTACAAAAATACTGAAATATGATCTTATCTGCTCATGTTGGCTTATTCTTTAGTTGCTGAAGTGTGTGTGTGTGTGTGTGTGTGTGTGTGTGTGTGGTGTGTTTTGTCAGTACAGTGATATGATTTGATTTATCTTTGGAATTCATAAATATATGAATTCCAAATATGCATAAATATATGCAGAGTGATTTGAATAGAACTGAAGAAATGATGAGATGAAGACATAGTGTTGAAAATAATATAGTAATCCCTAAAAAAGATCAGAGAGCTCTAAACTATGACCATGGCACTGGTAGTGAAGGGAAGCAAGTTGGTTGACATAAAGTTGGCAAAGAGAAGGAAAATGCTATTTCAAAGGTATGTAATGGGATTTTGTGGATGGATGTGGATGGCAAAAGCATAAGTGTCTATAGCTGAGGCTTTGGTTTCTGGTTTGAGTGATGGATGTGGTGCCATTTGCAGCAATAGGAAATACAGAGTTAGTTTTGAGAGACTAGCAATGCATATTTTTGTATATTGATTGGAGATGTCTGCATGGCATCTACGATGACCTGTTGAGTCAAAATGTCAGTGTGAAATTCACATCTAAGCTAACTTATATGAGAGGCTGCAGGTGTAACTGGAATAACCTAAGGACACAGTGTGGAATAACACCAGGCTAAGGAAGAGGACTGGATTCTGAGAAATAGGAACATTTAAAAAGCCAGAAGAGCAATAATATAATGGGGACCACATGGTCTAGTGTAGCCAAGGGAGGTGAGAATATCAAATGAGAATGGGGAGCTGATCATTCCATAAAGAGGCCAGTCCAGGGCAAAGCCTATCTGAAGGAGTCTATAGAACTATTAATAAGATGTTTCGGGGGCTGGGGTTGTGGCTCAGCGGTAGAGCGTTCGCCTAGCATGTGTGCGGCCCGGGTTCGATCCTCAGCACCACGTAAACATAAATGCATTGCATTGTGTACAACTAAAGCAAATAAATAAATATTTTTTAAAAAGACGTTTCTTAGAGACGTGGCAGGGTACTACAGTTTGTTGAGAAATTTAACAAATTAAAATTTAACAAATTAACAAAACAGGAAGAAATACATAATTTTTCAAGAATTTTGGCTGGGGAAGGAATGTGAACTTGAGGAAAGGGGTAGAATTTGGAATGCATGAATAAATGAATGAATGGTAGAAAGTGGAAGATGCAAATTTGAGGGTGTGTTTTAGTCATTAATTTTTTTTTAATTTTAAGGGGGAAAAAGATTTGGGTATCCTTATAAGCCTAAGATAAATGAACCATCAGTGAAGGTACGTTTTAAGATACAGTCTTGGAAGAGGATATTAAAATAAAGCCCACCAGGAGACAGATGGGTCTTATAGCTAAAGTAGAGGCCATGAAATAATTCACTTAGGCTGAATGAACAGTGAGGGTTCAGGGCTGGACAGGAAGGAGTAAGTAGGATGGAACATTGTGGGGATGTGTGATGGGTTGCTGAGCAGAATAGAAGGACACACCCTTTCTCTCTCTCTCTCTCTCTCTCTCTCTCTCTCTCACACACACACACACACACACACACAGCCACCCTGGGGGTCAAATGCTCTGTATAGCTATGACATCAGATATACAGGTTGTGTCTTTCTCTGGCAGCACTCAGCACTCCAGTTCCAGGGCAAGGGAAGAAGGTGATGGATGGATTGTTTTCAGGGTCAGGTTCATGCCAGCCAGAGCTGGAGAACCTGAGTTAGAGCAAGAAGGAAAGCAAAGCAAGTAGAAATAGGAGGGATCAGGGGTTGAAGGACCTTCAGAATGTCAAAGATCAAGTGTACTTGGAGAAAGAAAACAGAAAGGAGAGGAGATTGTATCAGGGTTTAAGGTTTTAGAGCAGTGTTCAGAGACAGAGCCATTGTGGGGAATGGCATGTACTCAAGGGGATAATTTTTCCATGAAAATACTGAGGGGGATCTAAAACTATAATTGTTTTGTTTGCTATCAGATGTTTCTAGGTCCAAAATATTTAAAGGTTTGGTCACTTCAAAGGATAACCATGTGAGCACTTTTAGAATTTGTTTCAAAACAAGCATGAGATGTGTGTGTGTGTGTGTGTGTGTGTGTGTGTGTGTGTGTGTGTATGTACACCTCGTTCTGTGGAGATACTTGCAATGACAGGGATGTCTGCCTTATCCAAAGATCTCCATTGTGAAGGAATAGTTAAGTGAATTATAGTTCAGATACGCTTAAACAATTAATAAGTATTTATGTTGTTATTCAAATTCTCAAATATAAAATACTTAGTACATTATTTAAAACATGGTAAAAATGCAAGGAATGCTAATAAACTCAGGACAGTAAAGTAAGTCTAATGGCAGATACAGGTAAATAAATGTGGTCCAACAGTGAAATCCCCATGGCCTACTTTTCCTACTTTTTATGCAAAGTCTAATGGCAGATACTTGTAAATAAATGGCTCTCAGCTTTTATCCATATACCTAACAAAACATAGGTAAAGTACAGGAAGTGAGTGTGATCTCTTCAGAAGTTTTCTTCTATCAAACAGTTCCTCAAAAATAGTAGATCGGGCTGTAGCTGTAGCTCAGTGGTAGAGTGCTTGCCTAGCACATGTCAGGTACCTGGTTGGATCCTCAGAACCACATACAAACAAATAAGTAAAATAAAAGTTAATTCTAAAAAGAAGAAGAAGAAGAGGAGGAGGAGGGAGAGGGAGAGGAGGAAGGGGAGAAGGAGGGGAGGAGTAGTAGGAAACTATTGTAAGCCTGTGCCCATACCTTAGAGGACAGCCAGTGAATTATTTGATATATTGTGTGTTCCAGGATGATTCAATTTGCAGAGCATGGAAGTCAGTGCCACAGAGATCTTTGGAAGGATGCTAAATAAAGAGAATTATTAACCACATTCCTTCTGTACCCCTTGCTAGAATTAGATCTTCAACTTCATCCTCATTTGAGAAAAAGATTCTGAGATCTATTTTAATATAGGACAAGCCTAATGGTTCCAAGTCCTTAATAGTGCCAGAAACTTCCTAAGGCTCTTAACTATTCTGGCAACTATTAGAACAAGAACACTGCCCTTCATGTGGCCAAGCTTGAATTTTCTGGGTGGTCCAAAAGACATGGGCCATGGGGATTTCACTGTTGGACCATATTTGTCATTTTTCTTGTTTTTCAGGGAGAGAATATTTGCAATATCAAAAAAAAAAAATGAGCTGACTGAGGTCTCTCTGAGTATTTTTCATTGTTTTTAGTGGCAACTAATGATTTTGATGTTTTCCTACTTTTTATGCAAAGCATGATTTCATGTGATAGTCACATTGCTCTATGTGTGAAAACAGGAAGAAAATAAAAGTAGCCTCACCTTTAAGTCACAAGAGCAGCCCAAGCCTGGAAAGTACTGCTCACCTTGCAGTTTTTCATCACTTCTCTACATCTGGGAGATGTTCCTCAAATATAAATCTTGAGGACCTTTGTCTTGCAGTTTTGACCCATTCTTCAGAACCAGCACAGTTTGCTAGCATGAGCTATATGTAGGAGCTCACTATAGTATGTTTTGGTTTGTTTGTCTTTGTTTTTAAAGTAGAGAATGTTGCTTTCTACCTTACAAATCATGTGCCTCTAACATTGGTGTTGCTAAAGATTAATCATCAACTGATTTCTGTGTCAGCATTGCCTAGACGGGAACAGTCTTGAACCACCTGTATTTTTTATCCAGACATTTGTGTTAGGCCCACTTCCTTCTGAAGGGTTGGTAGCCATTAGGCTATTTTCAGGGTCCAAAAAGGAGCTGAATAACAGCACAATTCCCTGGTTTACACTACCAGGAACTGATACTCAAAACTCTCCTTGGTCGTAGGTCACATCCTTTTCCTTTTCCAAACACAAAATGTTATTCTTCCTTTCCAGTGAAGATTGTACCTAATATCCATTTGCAGCTAAGGGACAGCATTCAGGATGTATTCTGTACTTTGTAGTTTAATGTTTGTTTGCTCTTTAGGAAGCAAGCCTCATGAAGGTGATATGAGATAGTTTCTCTTTTAGATTAATAGAGTTGTCATCAGGCTGTTATCTTCATCAATGAAGGGCATGGAAGTTCGTGACAAGAAGCACAGAACATGTTCACCATGCCTGCAGTATGTTTCCCTTCCTCCCAAATTCTCCTTGGAATTCATGAATTAAATATACTCACTGACGACTCTTCAAAGTTACCCCTGAAACCCATGAAATATAGCAATTCGTAGTGTGGATTGTTGAAGGAGCCCTAATTAGGAAGGGCTGTTGTAGCTAGCTGGAAGCCATAAGTTCCACCTGATATGTATGTGACGCACCTGTAGGCACCCGCAAACCTGAAGGTATATAACCGGGTGAAAGCGGTCCGAGTTAGGAGAACGGAGAATTCAGTCAGCCGGGCAGTCACTCAGTCGGTCAGAAGAATCAGAGCGGCCAGAACGTAGGCAGAGCGGTTACAGAAGAGAAACCAGATAGAAGACAGAAGAGAAACCAGATAGAAGAAGTAATGACTGGTCAGAGTTAGGCCGAGGCTCCCGAGGAAGACAGAAGACAGAAGAAGGAAGAAAGAAGAGAGAAGAAAGAAGCTCTAATCTTTCTCTAAGCTAAGCTCTATCTTTCTTTCTTTCTACTCTAAGCTAAGAAGACAAGAAGAAAAGCTCGCTCTAATCTTTCTCTCTAAAAATCTTTCTTTCCCTCTCTAAGCTCTAAGAAAGTAGAAGTAAAAGTAGTAAAAGCTTAACTCTGCCCCCGAGAGTTTTTATCCCGGTTTACGGTACCAGGCAGCTTACAGATTGTGTGCACTGTGAGGGGACTGGAGATGAGCATTTCAGCCATGTGATTGCCCAGCCTGATGAACAACCACATTGCCACTGGTTTTGCTGCTTTCTTTGATCACATGATATCTTCTGGGGAGCTGCTTTATAAATCATTCTAGATGATATTATAGAACCATTAAAGATCTAAAGGAGTGATGGGTATTTTGTGTGCTTTATACATATGCAAGGGAAATTACATGCCAGAGCGGCGTTTGCAATTGAGGATTGGTTAAGGACTTTGGATGGAGCATTGTGTGTGTGCGCAAAAGCAGCACAGCTCAGAAGAATCAGGGTGCTCTCTTTGCTGGGTGAAAATGTGTATACTTGTATGCATAACTACATCATGTCATTGACATTTGAAAAACGTAAATGCATTTCCGTTGATACCTGTGGAACTATGGTAAGATGAGAGACGATATGGTATATTGAAGGAAAATTGACAAGGAATTAAAAATAACAGGTTTCAATCTCCCACTAAATGAGTGGTTTTGAGGAGGTCACCTAATTTCTGGAGACTCGGTGTCATCATTCATCAAATAAGATAGTCTTAGTTATAATTTCAGCATGTGGTTGGGAAATGGGAGCTCTATATCAGAATCCTCAGGCAGTATTTCAAGTTTATGTAGTTAGAGCTGGCTTCATATAGGTAGTCACCAGCCTTTTGTGTGCCTCACTTTCATAAAACTCTAAACTTTAAATCCTAAAAGGAGGTGACCATACAGGAGGAAGCAGGTTTGTTTATTTTTTAGTGAGTGGTCTATGCTTTTAGCTTCATTTCTTGGAGCATCTTAGAATTTTCTAAACTTTGAGCCCTGGGAGCAATACTTACAAATCAAGTCCTTCTTTTCTGGTGCAGGTCCAACATACCCATCAGCTGACCCAGGCCACATCTGTTCTAATGACAGACCACTCAGACTTCCCTTTGTCTTAATAAATACCTTTCTGTATTTCTGGGGTCATTTCCTTTTTACTAAACTATAAATGCAATGCAGGAAGGCCATCTAGGATGTCCACGAACTACCAATGGATGTGGAGCTTGAGATACAGATGCTTGAAAACAGGGGTGACTTAAACCTAGAAATGAAGAGGATCATGTCTGCAGTCAGGTGACCATAGAGGAAGGACTTGCCTGAAGTGGTAAGAGCCGAGTGAGAGAGGTGGGACAAATGTCTTGCATTTTCAGGGGCTGTGTCTGGTGCCCAGTCCTTGACCCTGGCAAATTAGGTGCTCTGTAAATGCCCCTTGAGTGGTGCTGGGAGGTGGGCCCAGGAGGTTCCTGCTCTGTTGCTTCCATTACATCAAGCTGCATTCCAGGTAGTCTGGCTCAGACTCTGGTTCTCCATGGGTTTGTTGTGATCACACAGCAAAGATTCAAATGTAGCAATGGCCGCTTTGTTTTACCTCCCACCTTGGTTATTTATTTATTTGTTTTTGGCAAATTTATCCATTTTACCACTTAGTACTTTCAATCATCAGAGAGAAGTGCTATTGTCAGCCATGCAGGATGAGCTTATTTGAAATGAGCTTTCCTTCCTTCCTTCCTCCCTTCCTCCCTTCCTCCCTCCCTCCCTCCCTCCCTTCCTCCCTCCCTCCCTCCCTCCCTTCCTCCTTTCATCCCTCATCTCTCTCTGCCTAAATTCTTCCTTTATAAAAGGAAGAAAAAACCACTTCCCTTTGAACTCCAATACAAATTTCCTTACTACAAAAAATGGCATTTATGTAATTTCTTATTTGTTCTAATGAGTAGCTATTAAATTTATTAAAGCATCTGTAACATGAAATACGTAATGTGCATTTGTAAGCATATTTTTTTTAAAAAACAAGCACCTAATCTGAGGTTACAGTGAATGTCCAAAAGAGTTTTATTTGAAGCAAAAGCCATAGTAGTTTAACATGTGTGGGAGCCACTTAGGATTTGGGATTCACTCCACCCTATCCCACCCTTTTGAAGCCATATAGTTTGATTACTATGTAATAAAATGGGTTTAATGTGAGTAGTTTGAAGAAGTCAGTTTCAATCTAAAGGTTTTATAAAAGTCGATTTCATTACTTTATAGCACACCAAAATCATTGAGTTTTGGCATATATCCTAGCTGACTACACTGGTTTATCCAAGGAGAAAAACAGTTTCATTTCAAAAGGAAAAAAGAGGAGGGGAAATCATAGCCAACATCAGAAAATGGATTAGGGAAAGAAAGTAACAACTTTGGACCCAGGCCCACCCTGGGAGGGTTTGTAACCCCAGAAGGAGGCAGGCAGACGCTCTGTGGAGCTGAGCCAGCCTTGCTGGCATTTCCAAGCTGAGATTTGAGCTAACATAAGGAAGTGCCTGTTGAGGGCAGGCCTGTGCCTGGAAAGGGTGCTAACCAAGCATCATGGTTCAAGCTATTAAGTGAATGCTCAGAGTCCCAAGCCAGCGTTCAATCCATCCGAGTTCAAAAGGAGGTAATGTCATGTCTGCATGAATAAACACTGGCCTAAGTAATAAGTAACTAAATATGTCACACAATATAAATATCACCTCAAGTTGAATCTCCAATTCAAGAATGAGGATAATAATTCTTCTCTTTTAATAAGTTATGGTGTGGTTTCCCTGAACAAAGTAGCATTTGATAATTGTGATTTCCTTAAATCCTTCTCAATAAAGGTTTTGTTTTTGGCATTTTCTTTTGTGTAGCTAGCTGAGCCCCACTAAAATTATTGCTCTAAGTGGGAAAGACATGGGACATTTTATGAAATTTAGGTCATGATCATGTTGCTGTGTCACCAAATCATTACATTCTTCTGCACACATTGCTGAGTTCCTTCTGTAGGCTAGGTATTGTCCTTGTGTAGGGCACAGGCAAGGGGCACCAAAAGAGCTTTTACATTTAAGGAGATTAAAACTTGAAGGAAAGGACAAGTGAGCAAACACATGTGTAAACGTAAGTGTTTCTAAGTGCTGTGACAGAGATGGTGACACAGTGGCAAAGATGGTGTCTCAGTGGAAAACGAGGAAGGGCTGCTCTGGGAGCTAAGCATCAGGGAGCTGAGTCTTGAAAAAGACTAGAAGCACCTGTGCTTGGAAAGGAGCAGTGTTCCTGCCAGAGAGACAAGAATAGGTTCTTAGTTTCTTTAAGTCGTGGTAGCACTGACTGAGATGGAAAGAATGAAGGGGCCAGGTATGGTGGTGCATGCCTGTAATTCCAAAGGCTTGGGGGGCTGAGGCAGGAGAATCACAGTTTTGAAGCCATCCTCAGCAACTTAGTGAGGTTGTATGCAACCTAAGGAGACCCTGTCTCAAAATAAAAACATCAAAAGGGCTGGAGATATGGCTCAGTGGTTAAGTACCCTTGGGTTCAGTCCCTGGGAGGGAAGGAAGGGAGGAATGGAGGAAGAAAGCAAAGAAAGAAAGGAAGGAAGAAAATGAAGGAGAAACTGGGAGGAAGAGGAGGACCAATTTAATGGTTTATTTTGGAGCAGTGGAATTTCACATGCCCACAAAATATCTAAATGCAGGTATAAAGTGGGCAATTGGATATAATGGTCTTAGTTTCCCAGGAGAAATTTGGATTGGAAGCATCCATGTAATACTTATCAATACACTGAAGACATTTAAAGCCACAGAAAGGCACATTCCATGTAGAGAGAAATGGAGAGTGGAGAACAAAGACACAACAGCACAGGTAGAGTTCCAGTAGAACAGAAGGAGGTAGGAGAGGAGACTGAGAAGAAGTGGCCACAAATTCAGGAAGAAAAAGAGGACAGAGTGAAATCATAGAAGTCAGGAATACATTGGAGAAATGACTGTGACATTGATATAATGAGTCACGTGGAAGAAAAAAAAAAGCATTTAACAAGATAAAGTCATTGGTGACCTTATTGAACATTTCAAAGAAAGGAGTTCTGGTCAGAAGTCAGAGTGGAGAATTATATACATGAAGTAAATGATAATTTTGTGAGAAATTTAGTTGTGAAGAAAAACTGAAAAATGGAAAAAAAAATAGTTGGGGCCCAGGATTATTTTTCAAATATGTGTTTACATGCTGCTAGAATGAGTGTGGGGAGAGATTGCAGAGGCAGGAGGGAGAATGGCTAATTGAAGGTTAGTGAGAACATGGAGAGCAACTAACCCTGAGAGGAAATCAATGTTGCCTGTATCAGGAAAAGATGGAGCACTTTCCTGGTAAGAAGTTAGGGCACCATCATCTTGGAGTTTCTGGGGTTTCAGTGAACTCTGAGGTATGTTCATCATCTGTGATAGTAGGAAGGGATGGAAGCAGGAGATCTGAGCTGAGAGAGAAGATGTGAAAGTAATGGAGGAAACTGGTGAGGAAACCCGCATATTAGAGGAATGAAAGCAGCAGGGCTTTCCAGAGCTCATTGGAGGATACTGAATATGCAGTTCAAGAGACACCAATATAGTCAGTATTTGACAAGCATGACTCATGAGAGAGAATAAGAAGGATGCTTTAGTTTTTTTTCTCTCATTTTCCCTTTTATAGCTGTGCACTAGGGAGAGTTTTCTCTCTGCTATAGGTCAAAATCTCTGGACTGTCCTTTGTCCTTAGGAAATACAAGTTCCTACTGTGATGGGAGGTTGAACAAGAGACTCGGAAATATGCATGTTTTATTCCCCTTTGTGTCCTCATTTCAATATTTGTTGAAAGAAAACTCCTTTCCCATGTCCAGCCAGAGCCTTGCTGGCTGTGTCTTTCAGGGTCCCCCAAGTTTGGTGCCTGATAGACAAGAGAGGAAAGAGGTATGGAAGGTTTCTGCTTAACAGAGGGACTTGTAAAGGACATAGATATTTGGGGGCACATGGTGTATCATTTTCTCTTGAGTACTTTTGTGGGTTTTCCTAGAATCCCCTTCTAAGCCCTATCCAATCACAGTTCCTAGGATTTAGATATATTCTATTCCTAAGACTACTGATCCTTTCTCAGCTTCTAGTCTTCCAGAAATCCAGTCCACTGATCTTCTCTCTGCAGAAATCCATTACCATCGCATTTGGTTCTCACAACTGCAAGCCAAAAGGCTTTAAGCTGATGCTCTTCAGTGGGGTCTATGTCTGGCCTCAGGAAACAATCCCACTTTCTTTGCTTTTACAAATTACAGTGTGATAGATGAATGCAGCCACCTCTCCTGGGCTCCCATAGCAAAGCAGTGTACTAGTCCATCTCTCTTGTCCTCAAGGTTTTCCCCATCTACTGGTGTGATGTATTGAGCTCTGAGTGGTCCTGTGGACACAATCCTTACTGGGGCTGACTTGAGGGGTCAAATACCACCAGGTATCCTTTTCTTCAGTGGGGGTACTAGGCTCAGCATTCTAGTAGCTTTCACCAAACAAATCATTTTCTTCCCAAAATGTATTCTAAACATTTTACTATTATTCTCATGGATGAGGGGCTTCTAAATGTTACAAAATCACTTTCACTCTTTTTCTTTGAAAAATTGCTTTCTTGTTAACACTTCGCATTGGAATTTCATTTCTATTATGTTCTGATATCTCAATTCAAAAGATCCAGTTTAGCATCCTTTCAACTTCTTTGTATAGTTTTTTAAGTGAAACTTGGTACATATCTTAGGAGTATCATGATGGCATCATCCAGTTCTAGTTTCTTTCAAGCAAGTATTAGAGGCACATAGAGTTGGATTTATTCCCAAAGGAAATGTCTTTTTGAAGTACTTTAGAATCAGAGGTGGACAAAACAAAATAAAACCAACAGACCATCACCACCAACAATAAAACCTGACAGCAGGTGAGGACTGATGGATTGTGAGGAAGTGGGTGGATTAAAGGTCATGTTGAGGTTAAGGAATTGTGGTCGCTGTACTTGACCAGGTGAGCTGAACAGAGAGCACATGGTAGCTGGAGTGGATTGTTTACTGGTGATGACAAGGATCAAAACACAACTATAGATGAGCTTGGCAGAGGTGGAATGGAGAAAAAGGTAATTGAAAATCCAGGAGAGAAAAGCCAAGTGATGGGTGGCCCATCTTCTATGCAAATGTTGCCTAGGTGGGGAATAGATGGGAATACCAATCCAGAGCACAAATCCTCTGTGAACAAGGAGTATGGATCACAGGGTTGGTAGGAATACCAAGGAGAAATAAGGTGAAGGGTAGAGAGTTTGGATGGTACATGGCTTGGAGGAACAGTGGATTTTTTAAGAATGAGGGGGAGGAATGACACAGAAGTGAAAAGGACAAACTAGGAAGATACCTATGAGATACCTCTGAAACATAATCTTAAATGCTATTATGCACTACAAATTATGATTATATCCCCCCCCCCTTTTTTTTTTTTTTTTTTTGGTACCGGGGATTGAACTCGGGGGCACTCAACCACTGGGCCACATCCGTAGCCCTTTTTTCTATTTTATTAGAGACAGGGTCTCACTGAGTTGCTAAGTGCCTCGCCATTGCTGAGGCTGGCTTTGAACTCATAATCCTCCTGCCTCAGCCTCCCAAGTGCTGGATCATATCCCCTTTTCTGAGAATAGGTACACAATACCACAAATAAAGGTACCCTGTGTCAGTGAGGGTATAAGCAGAAGCAACATCCAGGAAGCCAGATCAATGCATATTATCCTATTTCTACTTAGAACTGACTGTGTGATCTGGGATAAGTCACTTAACTCTATCAAAACCCTAGAATAAGAGATCAACGTACACAGCATGTTCACAATCAGGCCAAGGGCCATTCTATAAGAACAGACATTCTATGTGCTATTTATTATTTCTTCTTTATCACCATTGGGAAACTGAGATCCAGAGACATTAAGTGATTTTCCCAAATAGAACAATTAGGTCTGAATATAGATTTTCTGCTTTCCAGTTATTGTCCTTTACTATAGACGTAGAATCTAGACTAGAAACTTGTATTTTGAGTTTAAAAAAATTCTGTTATTATTGTAATGTCAATCATAAAAATTCTTTATTTGGGTTTTGAAATATCAATGTTTTATGTATGTGAGTTGATTTTTAAAATATGAATGATGTGGTGATATAACCTCAAGATTTGAACAGTAAGATATTTCTGGTCTACCTTCCACATAAAGATTATATCTTGAACTGATTGCTATTCTGGAAAAAAAAAGTGGGGATTGAATAGGGGTTGAATATTATACAGCTTGTGGATATTTCTGCAGCTTGAAACTTTGAAGGTAGACTTTGGGAAGAATAGTGTATCAGAATTATTGAGTGGATAGTTAATATGGACAACTGCCATTTCAGCTCTGAAGACTACAGAGGAGATACCATCTAATCTTTGTTCTTATATATATAATTTTAAGCCTATTTCACATTTAGTTGTTCTTTAGTGTGAAAGACTATCTTTTTGGTCAGGCTTGTGATACAAATAATTTTTCCGTTTTTTTTTTTTTTTTTTTTTTTTTGCCTTATATTGCTCTCACTTTATAAAACATTCCCATTCTTTAATAACAGTTAACTATCTTACAGCTGACCCTGCACACCAGAATACTCAGTAGTCCTATTAATATTTAACAAGACTTCATGGAAATTGTACACAGGTGGATCAGGGCAGAACTCCTTAAAATCAGCATATCTGAATAATTCTTTTTTCAGATACTCCTAGATTAAGTGCATGTTATTTGGTCAAGCTCATCTTGAAGAAATCAGGAACAATTTTTAAAATGAGAAAATGACTTGTTTTCTCAAAGAACAAAAATAGAAACCATGATTTTTGTTGATTTGTATTTTTGATGTAATTTTAATAGTTGAGTTTTTTCAAAGATTATGATACAAGAATATATAAGTGGTATCTGCATTATTTCAATCAACTTTTAAATTAAAGCTGCATACCTATGGAAGTAGAAGAGTATAATTGTCATGGATAAACTCTGGATGAACTCTTTATATGCACTTTTGGTATTAGTACAAAATTGGGATTGATGAAGAGTTTTTATTATATGATAAAGGTTGTAAGTTAGTAGTTTTGAATGTGTTAAATTGCTTTTACTTCCTTGTATGACTCTTTGGAATATATTCTGATGAATTTTTTTAACAGAAACAAAATGCAATTAGCTTATTTTCAACTGAAATTGTTTTTAATGTTGAAAATTGAATTAACATGTTTTAGAATGATAGGATTATATAAGGCTATATTAGTATCTTTATTTTGTCAAATTACATATAGAGGATATGGAGTATGAAACCATATATGTACCTGATATTAAGTCTGGAAGGAGTAGAAAATCTAAGGTGGGCATTTGCACTTAGTTTATTTCCACTTTCCTAGATAAAGTCACCATTTTTAGCTTTCTAAGGATACCTCAAGGCACATACTATGTGGGCATCATTTACTTACCTTACACTCTTCAAGCATTCCCAAGCCAGATGACCCCAAAGCTGTCCATAAATCCCAGTGCTTTAGCCTTTCTCTACATGATTCCATGCTGTAGGCTCAAGCAGATGTTGGACTTGCTGCTGCAGTGTCTCTCTGGTAACTAATGTGAAGAGGCTTGTGGAAGATGGTCTGGAAGTGAAGAGATAAAGTAAGAAAGAAGTAGAGAGGTTAAGAGACCAAGAATTGATGTCTTGACTTCAGTATATAAAAGGCTGTAAATATCTCACAACATGAGAAAATTATAAGGAGAATAGAAAAACTCTTACTTAGAAGACCAACATAACCAACTGCAAATGAAAGTAACATGTCATAACTGACTTCAAGGGAGTTAGATTCAGATACAGTTCATTACTATGCAAAATTCTGGATGGGGATTGGATAAATGGAGAAATTGTAAGTACATCTTTACTGCAATATCATTATAATAACATGTGGAACATAAAAGTTGAGAACGTAAGTTTTTAAAATTTTTTTATTTTGAGGATTTAGGACCAAATATGAAAACTTTGTGTCTAAGTTGGACCACTACTCAAAATAATATTTGAGATTTTTAGGTTCTTGAAGAAATGATAGGATGAGAAACTTGTGAATTTTGGGAAGATAGTTGTGAGTTGGTTTGAGCACTGTAAAAGAAAATTTGTCTTGCATTACTTCAGGTTCAAAGTTAGAACTCTGTAGCACTGAGACAATATCTCAAGATAGTCATCTCAAATTGAAGTCATTGAAGAAGAAATTATGTTGAGAAAACTTTCAATAACAATGAGACTAGACTTTTCTGAATAAAAATGCCCATAAGATTGACTCTGACTACATCACCCAAGAAAAATCCATGTCTGGTTTTAATGTTGATTTTTAGCCTTTGCTTTGGTTCAAATGCTACAGGCAATTTCAGGATTAAACCTTTGCTGTGCAAAGCTCTGAAAATCTCAGAGCACTTTAGAGTTATGTGAAAGACAGATTCTCAGTCATCTGGAATTCCAGTTCTGAAGTAGGTGCAACTAGGACTCTTTATGAGGAACAATTTGCTGTTTTGTGTCTGCTGTTCAAAATTGTTTGAATAGCTTTGTCCATAAGACATTCAGTTGAAACAGTGTTTGTGTATATGCTGCAGAACTTATGTTATTCCTGCTATTAATGTTACCTTATATGGCCTTCATCCCTCACTACAGCATTGTTGCTCTAGCCCTCAAAAGTGGATTATTTATTCATTTTCAAAAGGTTTATTACTTTAGAAAGCCCTTAGCCCTAGTTCTCAATTTTGTAGAGCTAGACCAAGATGGTATTCCGATATTCTCGCTATTCAAAGTGTTCCGATGGTAGTCAGTAAAGATGAAATAGAGCATTCTGAAGATTACGAGAGAATGAGCAAAATATTCACCATGGAAAAGTATTTCCTTCTGATTCCTAAGGAGAGGATTCTTCTTTGCCCAGTCCCTGTTGTAAATAAGCTTTCTGGATTCTGAAGCCACTTCACACAGTGCTCTCCCAGTCCTTGTCAGAGTAAAACCTAAAACTCTTAATCTTGATTCACTACTTCTGTATGGATTAGGTGAGGCTGCTCTGCTCCATGTCTGGGGTCAGAGCAAGGGGTGGTGATAGAGTTCCCCTAGGTTTTCTCTAGTGTCTGATTCATAATCACCTCTGATGCTGTGAAGAAAGTGGATCTGTTACAATGAACAGTTCAGGCTCCTGGTCCTGCCTTCTGAGTGCTAACCATTGTTCTGGGTGCAAGAAAGCAAGTAAACAAAACAAATGACAATCCTCACTACATTATAGTGGGGTAAGGCAGAAACACACATAAGGTAAACACACACACACACACACACGTTCTGGTATAACTGAGTATTAGGGATAAAAATAAAGATTGCAAAGGGGATCAGGTGAGGAGGATGAGGGATGCCATTTTACCTAGGGCAGATGGGTGAGACTCTACTAATAATTTGATTGTTTGAGAAAACCAAGCAGCAAGTACTAATATACTGAGCTGGGGCATGCTGGAGTGTTTGGAAAAGAGCAAGGTGGTGAGATGGGAGTGGAATGAGCAAGGAGATTGGTAGGTGATGTGTTGAAAGAAGGTCAGATTATAACAGGACCTTGTGGACTTTGTTTCTACTCAGTCAGGTGGGAGTCCCGTGAGGAAGCAACAGAGAAACTAAAATTGCTTGGGGTTGAATCCCAGCTTTGCCATTTACCCGCTGCATGACCTCAGGCACAATATTAAACCATCCTGGGCCTCAGTGGCCTCCTCTGTAATTAGGAATGATAATAGCACCTTCTTTATGGAACTGTTGTGATGACAAAATGACTTAGTGTAAATAAAGCACTTTGTTCAGGGCCTGATACTTGACAAGCTTTACGTGCTTGTTTGCAGGCTGATTGGCCTATGGAAGGCTCACTTTGGCTGCAGTTCAGAAAACTGACAGTACTTGGAACAAGGATAGGAATAGGAACAACACTTTGGAGGCTCTGTGTCTAATGCAGGCCAGAAAGGACAGTGGCCCAGAGCAAGGCAGTAGCATGCAGGTGGGAAGAAATGTTCAGACTGTCAGCTGTACTTGGAAAGCAGAATCAACAAGATCAGATGTTGTGAGGCTGGATGTGAGGTGTGATAGCTACGGAGGCCTGAAGGGCTTTTGTCCTGAGCAGCTAATGTGTCTGGCATTGCCATTGACCTGGAGGGAGAGAGAATACAAGAGAAGCATTTTTTTTTTTTTTTTTTAAGAAAATCAGAAATTCTGTTTTTAGGCATGTTGAGTTTGAAGTGCCTATTGTTACCTAACAAGAGCTGAGTGGGCAGATGTTGCTTTCATCACAGAGCAAAGCAGGCATCAGATGAAGTCCAGACTGAAGGAAAGGTGGACCTCGCCAGGGACAGGCTCACTAAGTACACGAGAGAACCAAGTACATGAGAGAAGCCTGCAAGCATCTGCCAGTTGCACTTGCAGTTTGGAGGAAAGAGAAGCATAATCTTAAATGAAAAAAAAAAAAAAAAAAATGGCCAATGGCTTGAATTATGTTGCTGTGCTTGGTATGAAGTAGTTTATGATGCCAAAGTCAGTTTCACTCCTAGCCATCACATAATCTGTTCAAAAGTTAGGGCAAGATCTCCCTAATGTTACCTCTCTGAATTTCAAGACTATGATAACTATATTTTTCTACCTTCTTATTTACTGACATAAAAAAAATGAACATTATTAATCAGTAAGGTGAGAAATTGTATATTCTGATACAGCAGAATATTAAGATGTAACCTTAAGTAATAAGCAACCGGATTGCTTTGTCCAGTTGATTTAAATATACCTTTAAAGGCTTTTAAATGATTTTATACACCAAGGATGGTTATAGTTGATTAAAATGCTGCTTATGACAATTGCTGTAAAAAATTGGGCACTGACCCATAATGAGGGATGATTGAGTTGTGTTTTAATTTTTCATATGTATTAACTTTATCTTTTTTACTTGATTTCAAGTGCTTTGGAAACAGTGAATATTTTTCATTTTTACATTTTCCATATTTAGGACCTAAGATTTTGATGACTAACAATTGCTGATTGCTTGTAATTTTAAGAAAATGCCAATTTTGGCCTATTACATAACTCTATAATCAACTTAATCAACTCTGTTTTTGTAAAGCCATTTCCCAATCATAATTCTCATGGGTTTGAGTTAATTTTGTTATTATATATTTAATTTTGCTTTGCTTGACTTGGGTTAGATAGCCACTTTATTGTATTAACTTTTTCTTTTTGCTTTTTTTCTTCATATATCACACACTGTAATTTAAGTCATGATCTTATCTTCACCCCTTCCCTGGATACTTTTTTAAAAATGCTGTCATCCAGAAATTTTTCATGCTTACTTTCATCTGGAAGTATTATCTGCTGGAAAATTTTACCAAAATTTATTTAGGAATGGATATTTTATAGATAAAAATAAACTTTCCATTTTAAAGCAATTAAGTTTTGTTTGTGAATAGTTCTAGAATTAATGAACTCTACATTGGAAATACCCATGTATTTAGCTAGCTTTTAATGAGGAATTCTTCTGGATCATTGAAGGTAGAATATTATGAAAGGCATAGATTCTATAAGTCAGCCTGAATTCTCATAAATTTTTAAAGTTTTTAATAGATCTCTTCATGAACCATACTTTCTTCTTAATAGACATAGAGCAGTGTAGTTTTATAGTTTTGGATATGCATTTATTATAAAAATTTAAAGTGGATGTGTTTGAATTTCGGATATAGAAAGTTACTTAGCAATTTAATAGGGTTTGGGGACAGATGAGATAATCGATGTTTAAGCAATTTACTTGATGATATTATCTGATTTTTCTGTAAATAGAAGAAGAAATAAAATCTATTTTACTTTTACCTAAAAGAAATCTGTGTCAGTGTTCTATTTCAACTACAAAAAATTCTTGGCATTTTGCAATGAGAAGTTGCAAAATTTACAAGTCACAGTTACTTTTCTGTTTTTCAGAGCAGAATAAAGGATGGTTGGTCAACTTGGGGAAATTCAGTGACAACAATTCATCCATATCTGGTATCTTTGGGGCTTTTAATTTGTATAAAACAGCTCTAGAATCATCACACTTCCTGATATTAAAATGTATTAAAAGATATCACTGTAATAATGGTAACAATAACACAGTAATTAAAATAGCATATTCTGTCATAAAACTAGACATAGAGATCAATGAAACAGAACAGAGAACCCAGAAATTAGTCTCCACATATATGGTCAACTGATTTTTGACAAGGGTGCCTAGAATATACAATGGGAAAAGGATAGTCTCTTCAACAAAGCAGGCTGGGAAAAGTGGTATCCACTAACAGTTTTGTAAATTTCAAAGACATGGAGCCTACATTGGCTCAAGTTGGTAAGGGCAAGAGAAGGTAGCACATGATAGTAGGAACTCATATAGGAGCTAAATAGTTAAACCCAGAACAAGAGCAGGGAGAGAAAATAGGGAGGATCCCATGATACCTTTCCAGGGCACAACCCCAATGGCTTAAAGACCTACCACAAGGCTCCAAATCATAAAGTCCACAAGACCTCAAATAACACTACCCTGAGGACCAAGTCTTTACCACATGGACTTTTGGGGCTTACTACCCACATTTAAACCATGGCACATCCATTAGAATAGCTATGGAAAAAAAGAAAGAAATGGTGAAGATGTGGAGAAGTTGGAATCCTTTTTCATTGCTGGTGGGAATATAAAATGTGCAACTGCCTTGGAAAATGGTATGGTGGTACCTGAAAAGATTAAGCATGGAATTATCGTATGATTCAGAAATTCCACTCCCAGCTACATGCCTGAAATATCAAAAGTAGATGTTTGAACAGATATTTCTATACCCAGGTCAATGGAAGCATTATTCACAACAGCCAAACAATGAATGCAACCAACACACGTGTCCACTGACACATATCAGTGATAGCAAAATGTGGCGTAAACACAGTAGAATATTATCCAGACTTAAAAATGAAATTCTGACTCATACTACAATATGGATAAACCTTAGAGGCATTATGCTATGTGAAATAATCTAGTCAAAAAAGACAAATATTGCAGGATTCCACCTATTTGAGGTACTTAGAGCAATCAAATTCAGAAATGGAAAGTACCATAGAATTGAACACTTAAAAATGGCATTCCAGTGAGAGAAAAATGATATCAGATGGCAACTTGGATTATGAAAAGGAATAGAGAGTTCTGGAAGTGGTGAATATTTGAGAAAACAAAAATGACTGGTGTTGTTTTGTTTCTTACTTAAAAATAATTGACAAGAAAAATGAATGTTTTGTGGGGTTTATACCACATGTAAAAGTAAACTGTATAATAATAGCATATATCCAGAATGCTCCTATGGTGAAAGGTTGAATATAAAGTGCTATAACCACTTTAGAAATTTGTTTGGCAGTGCCTTGTAAAACATATGCTTCCCATAAGAATAAATAAATAAATAAATAGTAAATTTTATGTTATGTATGTTTTGCCACAATTAAAAAAAAAAAATCAATCCCACTTCATTCCAGCTTGGAATTTAAAAACCTTCCCAACTTTATATCAGCATTCTTCCTGTCCCTATGGTAAAAAGATGTTTTCTTGCTGTTCTTCATAACCACCTGACTCGTTCTGGTCTTTTGTAAGTTAGGGGTACCTATAATCCCCTGCATATCACTTTCTCTTCTCACCTCCTCTTCCGGATTTTGCTCACTGCCATCTTCTCCATTAAGTGTGTTTCTCTCCAGTAGGAGAGAATCTCTCGTTAAGTAGGTAATACTATGTGTGTGTGTGTCTGATATCAATCAGCAAATTACTGAATATAAATTGGATGTCAACCGTCATCCCCACTGTACTGTACTGTACTGTGCTTTTTGTTTGGTATCAGTGACCTAATTTTTCACTTGAAAACTGTTGCTTCTATAAGGCTTATATATGATCTTTTTGTTAGTGTTATCCGTGTTTTGAAAAAGTCATCCTGGAGTGTTATCATAATAAATTATCATTCATATATATATTTTTTTAAAAAAAAGGGAACATCGAGGAGACGAGTATTCAAACTAACAATCCTATCAAGAGCATTGAATTCTACCTCTGCCTCTGTTCCTCTCTGATACCTCTGACTGTGCCATTTAACTTCCCTAATCTTAAGGCGTTCTCTCTGTGAGATCAGAACCTTCCTTGTACTCTGGAGAATAAGCTAGTGCAGTGTTTAGGACACCAAGATGTCAGAGAAACAAAGACATCTGTGTCCTGATTTCAGCTTGTTTGAGTCATCTAGTTTTCTTGATTCTTAATTTTTCTCATTTGCAAATGTAGATAATTGCCATGATAAACTTATAGAAAAATGTGGCTAAGAGAAATTGGTAAACACAATGTACTAGAAGAAAATAAAGGAGCATTATAGTTAGTAAGAGATAGTCTCATCAATCTAGTAAAGAAACAGCACTTGGGCCTAAAATGAAACATGACAAACAGAGCTGCATAGGTATTGTCGGAGGTGTACATACCATGTGATGGAGAGTCGAGGAAAATCATAAAGGTCCAAGACAAGCTTTTAGTTTTAAGGAATCTCATGAACTCCCCTCCTGATTGAATTCTTTGGAAATTGACTGTGTTGGTTTTAGATTCCAATTTGATATTTTTATTCATCTGTAGATATTTCTGTGATGCTTCTTCCCAGTTGGTTTGGGATTACCTGAGAAAGAAATCATTGAAAAAAAGTGTTTCCCAGGCATCATCTATACTTTAGACATGGCTCTAAGGACCACATGATGAATTAAACATGGCTTCACCCTAAGAATCTCTCAGGACAGTTAGGGGAAACTGACATACAAAGAGATTTTACAGTTTACACGACACATGCAATAATAAAGGAAGGCATCTAAGGCTGTGAGAGTACAGAGATAGAGATTCTCTGTCTGGGAGAACTAGGAAGGCTTCCAGGAAAGGTAGGCCATGTTTGTGGAGGGTCGTAAACGATGAATAGAACTTGTCAGGCAGAAGAGGGTGGCAAGTCTTTCTAGAAAGAAAAATGGCTTTAGCAACAGACTTAAGGAGGGGAAATATGAATGTGCCATGCGCATTTGTTCCAAAATCAAACATAAGTGGTTTGGGAAATCATCTGCTGCCTTTGGTCCATTTACTAGTTCTTTTTCCTTACTGTGGATAATTGAGAAATGAGTCTTATGGCACAGGCAGTTTTGGAATAATCTCTTATACCTGACATTTACACTTTGGATTTTCCCAGTCTTTTTTCTCCAATGCTAATGATTCAAAGGGCTCCTGCTAAGGAATTTTTCATTTGCTCCAGAATCCCCCAGTTTCGCCTCCCACAAAGATAGGCTGGTCAGGATACTTTGGGGCCACCAGCAGAATAGAAAGTTGCCAAAATAAATGTTTTCCATCAAGATTTCACACTTGCACTTAATGAAATAGACATTTTCCAAACTGTTTCTTTAGAGCTAAGTTTTTCTTTAAGATTTGTAATGAAAATATTTCATGACCTGTTGACATATTCATATGGTGATTTTCAAAAGGCAGATTTTGTTTACAAAATGGACTTGGCAACAAGTAGGAATATCTGGGAAGTTGAACAAGGCTGTTGACAGGGAAAATTAGGGCTGAATCATAACTGACATTGTTTTGCAGCTGTGCCATTTTTAAGATTGACCAATGGGACAGGGTTTATGGAGCCCTCAAGGTAATAACGCTGAGACTGGCAGCTAATGACCATTCATAATGGAACTGTATAGGTAGCAGCTAACAAGTACAGAATATATGTTCCTGTAACCAAATTTTCTTGGTAGAGGCCAAAGAAGAAATGATGCCATTTAGAATAAAGATAATAAAGAAATAATTTTGTAGTGCTTTTCAAAGGAGCAGATAAAATTTTGTTTTTAATTTCTTTGTATTTTTTGCCTTATATTTTATCTTCTGTTATCTCATTTGGGTAGCACTTTGGCTGCTGAACTAACAGTAGCTAACAGACTTTTCATTTAAATTTTCAGGTGCAATGCAGTTTCAGGTAAAATAGATCCTATTTATCTTTCCTCCAGTAGTTAAAGATTAAAAAGGAGCAATCAGATTAAGATGGCATAAGGCAGCACTGGAAATAGTTTTAAACATTAATCAGTTTCAGCTCTTCTTTTGAGTTCATGAAGTTTATGTTAGATCCATTACCATTTTTCCAAGTCTCTATTCCTTGTATCACTAGGCTATTGGGATATAAGAAAAATATAAATATTACTATTAGAGTCCCTTAGTGACAAATATAAGCATAAAAATCTCATCAAATCCTTACAGTCTGAGAAGTAGGCTCTCCTGAAGTCTTTAGCCATCACAGGGAATGGTATTAAAAGAATTTGTGAAGAGCATGGTATTTGAGCTTTAGCCTTGGGAAAGAAAGGAATCATTTTTCAGTGAAGAAAAGATCAGAGAGTGCTTCTTGGAGGAGGTGATACATGCACCAAGCTATAAAGAAGGATCAGGCTGGATGAAGATGAGGCTTAATAGGGGGAGAAATATGTCGTACAGGGAAGTTGGAAAGGTAAAAGAGACTCAGGTGGAATTCTAGGTTTTGGAGTTGATGCACTCTTTTATTTCATTAGACACTGGAGGATCCTTGAGAAGGTAATTTTGATTGGGTAATATACCCAAAGTAAATTTCAGAAAATGCCACTCACTGTCACAAAAATTTTATGCATATTTTCAACTCCTACAGGAACTTATCTCCATTTTGCAGCTGTGCCATTTTTAAGACTGACCAATGGGACAGGGTTTACAGAGCCCTGAAGGTAATAATGCTGAAGCAGCTAATGACCATTCATAATGGAACTGTATAGGCAGCTGCTGACAAGTACAGAATATATGTTCCTGTAACCGATTTTTCTTGATAGAGGCCAAAGAAGAAATGATGCCATTTAGAATAAAGATAGTAAAGAAATTATTTTGTAGTGCTTTTCAAAGGAGCAGATAAAAATTATCTCCATTTTTCAGATGTACGGATTAAGGCCCAGAGAGAGTAGATTACTTTTATGTGATAACTCTAGTGGTGACAGGCTGAGACTAACGAGCTTTAACTGACTGTGTCTCTACATCCCTGATCACACACCATATGCACTACCACTGTGAAGCACTTAGTAATGTGCCTTGTAGTACAGTGCTCTGCCCTCTTCCTTTCTTCTTCCCCCCTATGCCCTTCACTTACACATTTTGGATCATTACCCACTGGTGTGTGGAGCAGCTTGTATATGGTCTCTGTGTGGTGATTCTGTCTTCTGAATACATTCTGATTTTCTTAAAGAGGTCTCTGCCTCAATCTAGCTATTGTGAATTGTGCTGCTATGAACACTGAAGTGGCTGTGTCACTGTAATATGCTGTTTTTAAGTCCTTTGGGAATAGACCCAGGAGTGGGATGGCTGGGTCATAGGGTGGTTCCATTCCCAGTCTTCCAAGAAATCTCCATACTGCCTTCCATAATGGTTGCACCATTTTGTAGTCCCACCAGCAATGTATGAGTGTGCCTTTTCCCCCACATCCTCTCCAACATTTATTGTTGTTTGTGTTCTTAATAGCTGCCATTCTGACTGGAGTAAAATGAAATCTTAGAGTAGTTTTGATTTGCATTTCTCTAATTGCCAGTGATGTCGATTGAGCATTTTTTCATGTATTTGTTGATTAATTGTGTATCTTCTTCTGAGAAGTGTCTTTTTAATTCCTTAGCCCATTTGTTGATTGGGTTATTTGTTTTTTTGGAATTAAGTTTTTTGAGTTCTTTATATATTCTAGAAATTAGTGCTCTATCTGATGTGCATGTATTAAATATTTGTTCCCGAATAGTTGGCTCTCTGTTCAACTCACTGATTGTTTCTTTTCCTGAGAAGAAGCTTTTTAGTTTGAGTCTATCCCATTTATTGATTCTTGATATTAATTCTTTCACTACAGGATTCTTATTAAGGAACTTGGGGCCTAATCTGACATGTTGCAAATTGGAGCTTACTTTTTCTTCTATTAAGTGT
The DNA here is from genome assembly GCA_025594165.1 of Tamias sibiricus. Lineage (NCBI taxonomy): Eukaryota > Metazoa > Chordata > Mammalia > Rodentia > Sciuridae > Tamias > Tamias sibiricus. The sequence continues at coordinate 166,703,754 of CM046657.1, forward strand.
ATTGTCTCTGGTCTAATTCCTAGGTCCTTGATCCACTTTGTATTGAATTTTGTGCATGGTGAGAGATAAAGGTTTAATTTCATTTTGTTGCATATGGATTTCCAGTTTTCCCAGCACCATTTGTTGAAGAGGCTATCCTTTCTCCACTGTACATTTTTGGCACCCTTGTCTAATATAAGATAGCTGAAATTATATGCATTAGTCTCTGTATCCTCAATTCTGTACCATTGGAGATGTCCCTCAGTTGATGAATGGATAAAGAAAATGTGGTATATATACACAATGGAAATTTACTCAGCAATAAAAGAAAATAAAATAATGGCATTTGCAGGTAAGTGGATGAAGTTGGAGAATATAATGCTAAGTGAAGTTAGTCAATCTCAAAAATCCAAATATTGAATGTTTTCTCTGATATAAGGAGGCTGATTCACAGTGGTGTTGGGTTGGGGTACATAGGAGGATTAGAGGAACACTAGAAAGGTCAAAGGGGAGGGAGGGGAAGGAAGGGAACAAGGGGGGATGGAGGGGAAAAAAGAAAAGGTGGTTGAATAAGATGGATGTCATTATCCTAAATGCATGATTGAAGATTTGAATGGTACGAATATACATTGTGTACAAACAGTGTTTTGTAAAAAGATGCTCTATATGTTTATTATGAATTATAATGCATACTACTATTATAAAAAATAAATAAATAAAAGATTTTAAAAATCATTGATATTCAAGAACTTTGAGAGTCTATATCCCAAACTAGTAGCCTGAAGGACACTGTCCTTTGGGATGTTACTAAATCTTTGTGTATTATGTGTATGTATGGTGCTGGTAGAGGGGGAACAGAAGCAGAATGCATGAGAATGCTATACTTAAGTGCTTTTTAAAAATTTATCAAAGTCAAGTAAATGATTAAAAAAAAAAAGAGGTCTCTGCCTCATAGGGTTAAATTAAAATGCCCCTTGTGTCTAAATAGAACTAGAGTTGCCTCTTAAAAATACAAAGAATAGCTAGAAATTCATTCCTTTTTTTTTTTAACCTGTTTTCCTCTATCCTCTCTCTCTATGCATCTCACATGTTCAAAGCTAGAACATTGCTACTAAAAGGGTGGTTCATGGACACAGCTCACAGTGGCATCTGAGAGCCAGTTGGAAATACAGATTATCAGATCACACCTGACCTTCTGAATCACAGTCTGATTTTAACTGAGTCTCTGGAGGAATCATGCACACATCCAAGACTCAAAGCATATCTTCAGAATAGGAGTTGGCAGCCAATTGAGCATACACAGATGCACATGTCTGAACTAATGGATTTAAAAATTGGTCAAGGGAGAGGCTCATTACTTTGATGGGAGCTTAGTAATCTCTGACTTTCTTAGTGCTGGTATGACAATATATTTCAGGCTTCTTTTACAGACTTTCTGCCCTAGTCCTTGAATCAGACATTTCTCCCCCAACCCCCAAATCATTTTCTTTTAGTGGGGAATGATATTTTAGACCCCAATTTGAGAGCTAGAGGTGACTATTGCTGGGCTGATTCTTGTTTTGAAGGCTCCAAAGTGGAATAGGAGCTTACTCTGATACTTTAAATCATGATTCAGGACCATGGCCCTTTTTGTTTGATATTATATCTATATCTCCTTGCTTTCTTTCTGGTTCTCATTCCACAGAATTGGAATGCTGCATAGTCACTCAATTATGTCATCCTGTGTTACGCACACAAAAGTCTCAGTGACAACACTAGTGCTACCAACACCAGTACATCAACTAAGAATTAAAGACCTTGCACATATGCTCTATGTATTCAGTGAACTATATTACAGTGATTGAGTATGTGGTAATTACTTACTGTACTCTCTCTTTTTTACCTATTTAATCTTATTTCTACCAGTAAATACATATTTAAGTTTCTCCACTGACCCCCACCCCTTTTTAACATTTCTTATCACCAGTGTTATCTAGTAGAACTCTCTGCAGTGATGGAAATGCTCTGTATCTTTTGCAGCCCAAAGTGGTAGCCACTGGCCCACATGGCTGTTGAGTGCTTGGAGAGAGCCTAATGCAACTGAGGATCTACACTTTTAACTTTAATTCACTTAAATTTAAACAGGTGCAAGTAGTTAGTTGCTGTATGTACCATAGTACACCTCAAGTCATTTTGGTTATGTGAAGCATGTTGCCAGGGGAGTTCTAAGGTTTTTAAAGATCACATTTTTCTGAAGTGTACTTTATGTAAAATACACATATTAATAATTCACTTTAAAGGGTTTTGACAAACATATACATCATATCATCTCTGCCTAATCAAGATTAGAATATTTTAATTACCCCAGAAACTTTCCAAGTGCCCTTTCCAAATTAATTCCTCCTTATTCCTGCCCCAGATAACCATCTGATTCCATTCACTCCTTTTGTACATCAGCTTCTTTACCTTAGCATATTTTAAGTCAACTTTGTTGAGGTATAATGTATACAGGGTAAAAGGCACCTTTGTTTGTGTATGTGTGCACATGGTGCTGGGAATTGAACCCAGGACCTCATGCATGCTGAGCGTGTGTAAGGCATCCATTTTAAGTATAAATTTGATGAGTTTTAACAAATATTTTCACCTGTGTGTCAGATATATTCTCAAGATAGACAGCATTTCTATCATCAAAATACATTCCCTTGTCTACCTTACCAGTCGGTGACCCAACCCTACCTGAAAGCAAACCCTGATCTGTGTGTCACTGAATTAGATTTGTCCTTTCTTGAGTTTTATACAAATGCAACCATATATTATGTACTCTTTTGGCTATGCTTTTTTGGAACAATGTAACCTTTTGAACATTTATCAGTTTTGCCACGTAGCAATTCATTGTAAGCAAATGTCACAATTTGCAGATCCATCAACCTGTTGCTACATGTTTGTGTTGTTCTAGTTTTGGGCTCTTAAGAGTAACACTGCTGTGAATACAATAATACTTAATACTTTGCCATGTATTTTTATTTTTCCTGGGAAAATACTTAGGAAGAGAATTGTGGGGCCATATGGTAACTATATGTTTAAGTTAACTTTCAGAGTATTTTGCAAAGTGATTCCAATTTTACCAGAAATGTAAAAATGTGTAGTTGTTCCATGTTCTTGTTACTACTTTATATGGACAGTCTTTCAAATTTTCAATCTAATGAATGTGTAGTGGTATCTCATTATGGTTTAGTTGTTATTTTTCCGATTAATGATGTTGAGCATCTTTGTACATGAGTATGGGCCACTCATATATATTCTTTTGTTTTACAGATTTTTAAAATTTAATTTTTGTCTCCCACTATTACAAGTTGTTAGAGTTCTTTACATATTCTAGATATGAGTTCCTCATCAAGTATGTTTGTCCAATTTATCAATGTTTTAATTTTATAGTTAATGTTTGTGTGTGTGTGTGTGTGTGTGTGTTGAAAAAGTTTCTCATTCTTACAAGGTGGTTAAAATTTTCTTCTATGCTTTTTTTCAAAAATTTTAGTTATGGCTTTTAGATTTTGGTCTGTGATAGATGTTGAGTTTTGAGTTTTTATAAAAGATGGAGGTCTAGGTTTATTTTTGCTCCAGATTGGGTTCAGTTTTTATAGCAACATTTATTGAAAAGATGATTCAATCCCCCTGCCTCACAGAATCACATTAGTGCCTTTGTAAAAAGCTATTGTGTAAACTAGGTGTTGTGGCCTTCTTTTGTATTCCAGCTACCTAACAGGCTGAGGCAGGAGGATCTCAAGTTCAAGGCTGTCTCAGCAACTTAGACCCTCTCTCAAAATTTAAAAGGGGGAGCTGGGATGTAACTCAGTGATAGCATGCTTTTTAATTCAATCCCCACAACACCCCCCCCCCAAATAGTGTGCTTTCTGAAAGTCTATTTTGCTTTATTTATCTGTATGTTTATTGTCACACTTAATTGACTAATATAACCTTGTAGTAATTTAGTAAAATTCCTCCAGTTTTGTTCTTTGTCAAGATTATTTTGACTATTGTAAGTCCTCTGCATTTCCATATGATGTTTAGAACTAGTTTGTCATTTTTTGCATAAGTTCTATTGGGATAATAATTGGGATTTTTAAATTTAACAAGCAATTTAAAGGGAAAGGAAATTTTTAACAATTTTGGGTCTTCTAGTTCATGAATGTGATATATATTTAATTTAGATCTTTAATTTCTCTTAGCATTGTTTTGTATTTTCAGTGTAGAAAATTTGGATAATAAATTCTTTTAAGTTTATTTGATTATTTGTCTTTTTTTATATTCTTGTGATGGTGTCTTTTAAATTTTATTTTCCAGGTATTTTGCTAGTCCAGAGACATACAATTGATTGGTGAATATTGACCTCATATTATGTAACCTTGCCAAGTTAACTTTATCTTGTTAAATTTTCAGTTGTTGTTGTTTTCTAATGCTGATAACCACCTCTTTTCCTATGAATAAGCCTTGTATTTCTTTCTTTCCCTACTGCACTGGTTAGAATCTGCAGAGTACAATATTGAATACTAGGGGTCAGAGAAGATATTCTTGTTTTGTTGCTGATTTAACAGGAAAGTAGTGATTCATTAAATATGACCTTAGTTGTGAGGTTTTTTTTGTTTGTTTGTACATTGATGAGGGTAAGGAAGTTTTCATCTGTTCCTAGTTTATTGAGAAAAATTTTAAGGCATCAGTGTGGAATTTTAGTATATTTCTCCCTGTAACTATTGAGGGTATTCTTGATATTCATTATGTTTCAAGAATATGGCTAATTATTCTAATTGGTTGTACATTTCTGAGACAAATCTGTTTGGTTGTGGTGTATTTTCTCTTTTATATACAGTTTAATTCTGTTTTCTAACTTTGAGAAGTTTTACCTTTAAGTTTATGAGAGATATTGGTATATAAATTTCATTTTATTTAGTAACTACAAACATTGGTAAGAAGGTTTTGCAATATTTACAAAAGAGTTGGGATACATATTTTCCTTCTCTATTTTCTGGAAGAATTAATATAAAACTTTAAAGTTTTATATTAATGAAATTCACTAGTTTAATTAAATTCACTAGTGAAACCATATGTCCTTAGATATTTTTTTTCTGGAAACTCCTTGATTATGCATTCAATTTCTTTAGTAGGCAGAGGCATATTGATCCTTTCTATGTATTTCACATTTTATCTCTCCTTTTTCTTGATTGATCTTTCTTGGATTCATTGATTTTATCTAATATTTTCAAATAATACACTTGTGGTATTATTTATTTATTCATTCATTTTTAATAGCAATGGGGATTAAATCCAGGGCCTCAAGCATGTTAGGCAAGCGCTCTAATATTTTGCTATATCCTTTGCCCACATTGAGTTCTATTATGTATTATTTTTTCCTTCTCACTTTGTTTTTTTTTTTTTTTTTAAACATTTTTTTTAGTTGTAGATGGACACAGTATCTTTATTTATTTTTATGTGGTGCTGAGGATTGGACCCAGGGCCTTATGCCCATGAGGCAAATGCTCTACCACTGAGCCACAGCCCCAGGCCTCAGTTTGGTTTTAATTTGTTATTTAAATTTGTTTTCTATCTTTTTAATGTATAATTTAAAACATGAGCATGGATATTATTAACTTTAAAGCTTCTTTCTTTTCTAAAGTATTTAAAGCAATATTTTTTCCTAAGCATTGCTTTAGCTGTGTCTCATAAATTTTGATATTTTTCATTTTCCATTAGTTTGAAATATTTTGTAATTTCCCTTGTGAATTCTTATTTCACTTATAAGTAGACATATATTTTAATTTTCAGACATTTGGGCATTTTTCTAGTCATCTTATTTTTATTGATTTATAATTTGAAGTTTTTGTGATCAAAGATTATATTAAGACTCGTTTTAATACTCAGCATATTGTCTTTGTGTATATTCTAGGGTAGATCTCATATATAATCTAAGCCTTAGCCCAGAACTCCAGGGGGAAGCCTTCCAAGTTCCCCAATCTGGGTGCCTTCTTTATGCTTCTCCCTCCCTCTGGTGTCTCACCATGAGGACTTAAGGCAGCTTACCATGAAACTTGGATCCATGAATTCTAATCTCAGCAGGACCACAGTGCTCAGTTGAGACTCCTGCTAACTAAAGCACAACAGGAAATTGAGAAATGTCCCTATCCAAATATACAGGCTAATTCTGGTGTTCAGTTAATGAGTTTCTGTTAATGTTTGAAGAGAGTTGCCTTATATATTTTGTTGAGTTTTATCTTTTATGGCTGGAGCACTAATCTGTTCTACCATATCTACAAGCAGAAGTCCATTTCATGAATTCTTATATGTTGGTAACAGGTTTTTTGTTGTTGTTTTTGTTCTTGTTGTTTGTATGTCCTTTGTATTGGAAATCATTTTTGCTGAATATAAAATCTTTGATTCACATTTTTTCCCTTGAGTATTTAAGTATGTCTGTCTGTCTCTTTTCCTCTGGCATAATTTGTCTTTCTTTAAAAAATATCTGGTAATAATTAAATTTTCTTTTCCACGTATGTAAGTCACTAGCTGTTTTTGCTTTGATGTCAAACAAACTTTTTTCTTTTAAAGTAAAATCTAGTAATTTTGTTAGAATATTATCTTGGTTTTGGTCACTTTGGGCTTGATATTCTCGGATATGGGTATATTCATTCAATGTAAAACCTTCTCTTTTTTCCCTTTAAACTTTAGAAGAGTTTTTGTAAAATTGTTTTTATTTTTTTTTCCTATTCCTTTATTTTGGTACACAGTGGATTTTGTCTTCAATATTTCTCACATTTTCTTGAATCACTCTTTCTCTTTTTAATTTTTAAAGTCTCCTTTTTACCTTCCTAAGTAGAAGATTTGATCATGCTTGTGTTCCCTCTACTTTAGTTTCATTTCTAATATAAATTTTTCTTATGTTTATAATTCTGTTCTGGGTATAATCCTTTAAATTCTGGATTTTAAAAATACCTGATGTATTTTTAAATATATTTTAACATTTTCTAAACATGTTTAGCCTGTTTGTAACATAGATTGTTACAATTTTAAGCTGTTCTGTGGATATGTCTATCAGGCTTTTAAATTTTTCCCCCAATTTGTGTCTGTAGGTATATCATTTGGCAACTTTATCCCTTTTTGTTTTTAATAACTTTGCATGGAGTTTGACCTAATTATTTTTTATTACTCATTTTGTTATAAAATTGTTTTCCCTGATCTTTTAGAAGGATCCTGGCATCAGGGTAGGTTCATAGGGCTCTATCTTCTGCAATTATTTAATGAAGCTTGCTTTCTGAAATTTCCTCTGAACGCTCTTTTTCCTTCATCTTTGTTTTCCTTTTCTTTGCTCAATTTTGATTACACTCCCAGTACTTTCTTTTCAGTGTGGAGCCCTGTCCTGGAAGAGTTCTTTCTGGCTGTTTAATTTTAGTGATTCACAGGAGTCAGCCTGCCTGGTCCTCTCAGACCTTACTATGAGTTCCTTGCACTTAGGTCTTGTTTAACTGGCCTAAAAACCTTTTCAGTTTCAGCTTCTGTTCTGAAGTTGGCTAGCCGTGTTTTCCAGTACATACATGTTGGATATTTTTGTATTCGTGTCTTAGGAATTTCAAATGTCCTATTCTATTCTTTCAAATGGCCTATTTCAAATGGCCTCCCATACAAACATAGATAGCATGACATTTTATCATTGTTGATGATTTATGTTTACTTGCTTATAGTTTGGGATTCATGGGAATACCTTGCTATCTAATTTTGTTCTATATATTGTCTATGGTATTTCTTTATCTTCTCTTTCTCCATCCTTCCCTCCCCCGCTGGTCTAGGTGCATTATCTCTTTAAGACTACCATAGTTTCCACCAACTTTCTACAAGACATCCCTATATTCTTATGAAAAAATGAACTCTAAATCAAATGCAGATAAATGTATTAAATATGGACTATATTTCTTGAAAAGTGTGAAAGCCATCTACTCTATGTAGCACATTCCTATCAAAGTATTTGCTACCTGAACCCCTTTTGGGCTCCCATTTTGCTCTAGCAGGTGAACCAGGAAGGAGAACCATTCTGAACTTGGGTGGGAAGGAGACAGTAAGGGAAGAAGATAGAGGTCTAAGAGATGTCAGAGATAAGACAAAGTAGACAATTGTTATGGGTAGGAGCAAACAAATGTGCTAAGTTCAGAAAGACGACATGGTTAAGAATCCCCTGGTCAGAAAAAGACAGGAAGAACTAACTGAACCTTGGATATTGGGTTCATAAGAAAGCTATAGCTCCTCACTATAGGTTAGAGGATGGGGTTTCCTGTCTCATGTTGGTGTTTTTTTCATGGTGGGAAGGTTAGTTATATACATAGGTAGAGATAGTAGTCAGAGAGGCCAGAGTTACTTGAGCAAAACTTACTATATTTAGGGAAAGGGCAGAAATTTTAATTTAGGGGCAAAATATGTGTAGCTATATTGTTCTTTGCATTGTTCATTAAGTACTTTTAGGAAAAGGTGTTACTTAATATTTTAAAAAAATATCAGTTTCTTAATATACTATAAAAATTCCTTAAAATCATGCTATTTTAAATCTTTATATGAATGCAACTTACTATCTTCTCATTTGTTCAGATTTCTTAAAGTATTTTGTTCTTTTTAGTCATTTCTTTTTATTTATAGTTTGTGTTCAATGTTTCTTGTCCCCAGCCCTTTATCTCTCTATGGTTTAAATGTATGTACTGTATTTGATGCAAAGTCTAAAATATTCGTTTATTTTTGAAGATAGTATTTTTCAGGTGCCAAAGGTAAATATATGGTATTTTTCCTGCATATGTCGTGGTCTCCTCTTTTATGTTGCATATATGCATGGCAGATTGTAAACGCCTCAAAAATGTGTTCAGGATGTGAAGGGGCTTTTCAGTTAGTTAGTGGTCACATCTATGTGAAGGATCAGAAAGCTCCACGAAAGAGTCAAAATTGGTCAATGCCTTAAATTATGAAAAAGAGGATTTGTCACTGATATATAGAAATGCCTTAGATTTTGACCAGTGAGATATGGGAGTCAAGAATGAGGAAAGAACAGAACAAACAACCCAACAGGAGGGACTGGCTTGAAGAAAAGTACCATGGAAGAAAACACTGGGCATAATTAGAAAATATCAAGTAGATCAGTCTAATGAGAATATGTCACATGTACAAGGAAGTTTTAGGAATTAGTCTAGAAATTAGTCTAGAATTAGTCTAGTTGTACAGATCATCAAACATTGAATGGCAGGTAGAGGAATTTATATTTAATTGTATAGATAAAGAGATCTTTCAAAAGTTTTCAAATAATAGATTTGTATAATCAGAACTAGAAAATGATTCCATGTGGAGGTGAGTCAAAGGAAAAAGTTCAGAGATGAAGAGTCCAGTTATGGCAACTTTGAACTTGATCGTGACAAAACTGGTTATTTTTTGCTTAATTTGAATGGATACCCTTAACTGTTAATAGTATCTGCTCCATACACACACACACACGTGTCATTTCTATGTCTTTTGTTTGAGAAGTAGACTCTTCAGTAAGAAATAGTTTCTTCATATTTCTGGGCCATTTCATAGAAAGCAGAAATGTCAAAAATTTTCAGGATAAAGAGATCTTTAATGATATGTAGCAAATCAGATTGTGAAAGGTCAGGAAAACACTTTTTTTTTTTTTCATTGAAAATTAAAGACATCTGGGTTTTCATTGTAAAATTATTATTACATGCTTAAGGCTAATTGATGACTTTAGGGACAATTTCAGTATAACATATGACTTTTAAAGGCCATTACATGTTAACATATATTTTTAAAATCAGCATCGATATGATACTTATAACTGTGTTCCGTCAAGACATGATACTCCTTTTGTAGGATGTTTATGTCAGGAACATAGAAGTAGATGACAGGAATAATAAATGCAGTGGAATGAATCTGTTTTAACTTTCCTGTGTACGTACATGAATATACCACAGTGAATCTCCACATCATGTACAACCATAAGACTGGGATCCTAATTAGCATAAGTTGTACTCCATTTTTGTATACATACATCAAAATATAATGTCATATATAACTAAAAAGAACAAATAAAAAATAGACATAATTTAAAAGATAATCTAAGGGAGATTAGGTCAATAGTATGAATTTCTTTCTTTTTTTTTTTTTTTTTTTTGGTACCGGGGATTGAACTCAGAGGCACTCGACCACTGGGCCACATCACCAGCCTTTTTTTGTATTTTATTACAGACGGGGTCTCATTGAGTTGCTAAGTGCCTCACCATTACTGAGGCTGGCTTTGAACTGGCAATCCTCCTGCCTCAGCCTCCCAAGTGCTGGGATTACAGGCATGCGCCACCACATGGGGCTAATAGTATGAATTTCTAAAAAAATAGATAAAAATCCATTAATTTGTATGGCAGTTAGGCATTACAATATTATATTCTTGATGAACAATTTTAAAGTGTGAGAATTTAGACTTGCCAGCTATAAAGTATCTGTCAATGTAGTTTGATATTAGCATTTGAGTACTTGTTGTAAAAATAGCAATGTTATATGTAATGTGGGCAATTTTTTAAAGAAAATGATTAGATCCTTTGATCAAGGAATAACATTTAATTTATGAGCCAAAGGGGTGTTAGATGTCTCCTAGGCCAGTGTTTCTGAGTGTGTGTTTTGTGGACCTCTGTCCATTCCTGAGGCCACCACGGCACACCACACCCCTCACTTTGGAGGTACACATATTTATTATCATCTGGAAGGGACTAGTATCAGTTTGACTTTATAAAACCCAGATATTCTCAAACTTGTTGTGTGTGTGTGTTTGTGTGTATGTGTGTACATGTACCTGCACATGTATTTAAAAAAAAAAAAAAAAAAACTACCCAAGGGAGTAACATGTAGAGTGTGCTTTTGGAAATTAATTGTCCGATCTCTTCATTTTATGGAAAGCTGAGGCCTCGGATGATTTAGGGACTCTCCCAGGTCACACAGACCTTGACAGATTTGTAGACCATATTTCCCAATTCTGAGGTCACTTTCTTTTCAGTGATCCATTTCTGATATACCATTTCCAGAGCTGTAACTGCCTTTTTCTTTTCTACCTGGTTACTATAAACTTCTCTTCCACTGATAAACTTTTTACCCAAAGAGAGGGATGAAGTCAAGGATCCATCATCTCCATTTTGGGTCTTTCCCTGATCTTCCCACTTCTAGTCACCACCCATGCTCTCTCTAACCTACAAGTGGCCATGCTCCTGCTATTGGTATTTGGCTGTCTCTTTAAGAGCCGAAATGTAATCACTCACACCTGGAACATTCCGTTTGGAAATTACTTGTGTCCTATGTTTTCTTTACCCTCCTTGGGTCTTTTGGTTATGTTATCACATGATGCTTCAAACTAAGGGTCAACAGCAGAAAAGGAAGACAAATTTAATTGAAAGGTTAAGTTTGAATTTGCCCCTAAAATCATTTATTTTGGGAAACAAATTCAGGGTTATATGTTTGAATTAATTAATAACCTCTCAGTCTCACCAACCTCCGTCCCAGAGCAAGAGCCAGCAAGGACAGACCCGTGAACTCTGCTTGAGTCCAGGCAGGCCCAGAGCAGTCCCAGGATTCTGCATTGGAGTGATGCCGGGCCCAGCAGACCACAGCAGGAACTCAGACTCAACCAGTTCAATCCACACCAACCTGCGTGGACCCAGCCCCAGGTAGCATACTTTGAGGGGCAATGGCAGGTTCTGATAGCCCAACACTAAGGGGAAGCACAAACAACCTGCAAGGAAATTATAAGACTATAGGGAAGAAACTGTAATATCTCAGATCTACACTCCAAGAAAGTAAGGCAAATAGACAACATGAAAAAACAAGGGAGGAAAGTACCCCAAACAAACCAGGATTCTACAATAACAGAACCCATGCTCGGCGAAGTTGATGAAATGTCGGAGAAGGAGTTCAGAAGGTTCATAATTAAAATGATCTGTGAATCAAAGAATGACCTAAATGAACAAATACAGGCAAAAATTTACCGCTACAACAAAGATATAAGAGAGCAAATGCAGGTAGCAAAAGATTACTTCAAAAAAGAGATAGAAACTCTAAAAAAAAAAAAAAAGAAAGTCAGAAATCCTTGAAATGAAGCAAACAATTAACCAAATTAAAAAAAAAAAAAAATTGAAGGCATGACTAACAGACTAGATCTACTGGAAGAAAGAACCTCAGACAATGAAGACAAAGTATATATTCTTGAAAATAAAGTTGACCACACAATGAAGATAGTAAGAAACCATGAACAGAACATCCAAGAAGTATGGGACAGCATCAAAAGACCAAATATAAGAGTAATTGGGATAGAGGAAGGCACAGAGTTTCAAACCAAAGGAATGCACAACCTCTTCAATGAGATAATATCAGAAAATTTCCCAAGCCTGAAGAATGAATTGGAAAACCAAATACAAGAGTCTTATAGGACACCAAATATACAAAATTACAACAGATCTACACCAAGACACATTATAATGAAAATACCTAGCATACAGAACAAGGATAGAATTTTACAGGCCACAAAAGAGAGGAATCAGATCACATATAGGGGAGACCAATTCATATCACAGCAGATTTTTCAACTCAGACACTCAAAGCTAGGAGATCATGGAACGACATATTCTGAAAGAAAAGGGATGCCAACCAAGAATCTTATACCCAGCCAAATTAAGCTTTAGATTTGAGGACGAAATAAAAACCTTCCATGACAAACAAAAGTTAAAAGAATTTACAAGTAGAAAGCCAACACTACAGAACATCCTCGGCAAAATACTCCATGAAGAGGAAAAGAATAAGAACAATGAAAATCAACAGAGAGAGGTATTACACTAAAGGAAAAAACAATCAGAAGAGAACCCATGTCAAGTTAAATACCAAAAATAAACAAAAATGGCTGGGAATACAAAACACATCTCAATAATAACTCTGAATGTTAATGGCCTAAACTCACCAATCAAAAGACAGACTAGCAGATTGGATCAAAAAAAACAGACCCAACAATATGCTGCCTCCAAGAGACTCATCTCATAGGAAAAGACAACCATAGGCTGAGGGCAAAAGGTTGGGGGAAATCCTACTACTCACATGGACTGAGGAAACAAGCATCCTCATATCAAATACATTTGACTTCAAGCTTAAGTCAATCAAAAGGGATAAAGAAGAACACTATATACTGCTCAGGGGAACCATACACCAACAAGACTTAACAATTATAAATATATATGCCCCAAACAATGGAGCATCCATGTTCATCAAACAAACTCTCCTCAAGTTTAAGAGTCAAATTGACCACAACACAATCATTCTGGGTGACTTTAACACACCCCTTTCACCACTGGATAGATCTTCCAAACAAAAGCTAACAAAGAAACTATAGAACTAAAAAATACAATAAACAACTGAGACTTAACTGACTTATATAGAATATTTCATCCTTCAACAAGAGAATACTCTTTCTTCTCAGCAGTACTTTTTCTTCTCAGCAGATTCTTCTCTAAAATAGACCATATACTATGCCACAAAACAACTTTTAGCAAATATAAAAAAAAGTAGGGATACTACCCTACATTCTGTCAGACCATAATGGAATGAAATTAGAAATCAATGATAAAATAAGAAATAAAAGCTACTCCAACATTAAAAAATTCTTAGAAATAAATGAGAACACAGACACAACATATCTAAATCTCTGGGACACTATCAAGGCAGTTCTAAGAGGAAAGTTCATTGCATTGAGTTTATTCCTCAAAAGAAGAAAAAGCCAACAAAAAAATGATTTAAAATTACATCTCAAAGCTCTAGAAAAAGAAGAACAATCCAACACCAAAAGTGGTAGAAGACAGGAAATAATTAAAATCAGAGCTGAAATTAATGAAATTGAAACAAAAGAAACAATTGAAAAAATTGACAAAACAAAAAGTTGGTTCTTTGAAAAATTAAAATTGACAGACCTTTAACCAGGCTAACAAAGAGAAGGAGAGCGAAAACTCAAATTACTAACATATGTGATGAAAAAGGAAATATCACAACAAATACTACGGAAATACAGGAAATAATTTGAAATTATTTTGAAAACTTGTACTCCAACAAAATACAAAGCACCGAAGGCATTGACAAATTCCTAGAGTCCTATGCTCTGCCCAAATTAAAGCAGGATGATATACACAATTTGAATAGACCAATTTCAAGCGACGAAATAGAAGATGCCATCAGAAGCCTGCCAACCAAGAAAAGCCCAGGACCAGATGGATACAGAGCCAAGTTCTACAAGACATTTAAAGAAGAACTGATACCAATATTCTTCAATTTATTTCAGGAAATAGAAAAAGAGGGAGCACTTCCAAACTCATTCTATGAGGCCAATATCACTCTGATCCCCAAACCAGGCAAAGACACATCAAAAAAAGAAAACTTCAGACCCATATCTTTAATGAACATAGATGCAAAAATTCTCAATAAAATTCTGGCAAAACAGATACAAAAACATATCAAAAATATAATACACCACGATCAAGTGGGGTTCATTCCAGGGATGCAAGGATGATTCAACATAGGGAAATCAATAAATGTAATTCATCACATCAATAGACTCAAAGAACCATATGATTATCTCAATAGATGAAGAAAAAGCATTTGCCAAAATACAGCACCCCTTCATGCTCAAAACACTAGAAAAACTAGGGATAACTGGAACATACCTTAACATCGTAAAAGCTATATATGCTAATTCCCAGGCCAACATTATTCTAAATGGAGAAAAATTGAAAGCATTCCCTCTAAAAACTAGAACAAGACAGGGATGCCCTCTTTCACCACTTCTATTTAACATAGTAATTGAAATGCTGGCCAGAGCAATAAGAGAGACGAAAGAAATTAAAGGGATACAGATAGGTAAAGTTGAACTCAAATTATCATTATTTGCTGATGATATGATTTTATACCTGGAAGATCCAAAAAATTCCACCAGAAAACTTCTAGAACTCATAAATGAATTCAGCAAAGTAGCAGGATATAAAATCAACACCCATAAATCTAAGGCATTTCTATATATCAGTGACAAATCCTCTGAAAGGGAAATGAGGAAAACTACCCCATTTACAATAGCATCAAAAAAAAAAAAAAAACTTGGGAATCAACTTCACCAAAGACGTGAAAGACCTCTATAATGAAATCTACAGAACATTAAAGAAAGAAATTATGGAAGACCTTAGAAGATGGAAAGATCTACCCTGTTCTTGGATAGGCAGAACTAATATTGTCAAAATGACCATACTCCCAAAAGCACTATACAGATTTAATGCAATCCCAATCAAAATACCAATGACATTCCTCATAGAAATAGAAAAAGCAGTCATGAAATTCACCTAGAAAAATAAGAGACCCAGAATAGCTACAGCAATCCTTAGCAAGAGGAGTGAAGCAGGTGGCATCAATATTCCAGACCTTAAATTATACTACAGAGCAATAGTAACAAAAACAGCATGGTATTGGCACCAAAATAGGCTGGTAGACCAATGTACAGAATAGAGGACACAGAGATTAACACATATAATTTCAGTTATCTTATATTAGACAAAGGCGCCAAAAACGTACATTGGAGAAAAGATAGCCTCTTCAACAAATGGTGCTGGGAAAACTGGAAATCCATATGCAACAAAATGAAATTAAACCTCTATCTCTCACCATGCACAAAATTCAACTCAAAGTGGATCACAGATGTAGGAATTAGACCAGAGACACTACACCTAATAGAAGAAAAAGTAAGCTCTAATCTCCAAAGTGTTGGATTATGTCCCAAGTTCCTTAATAAGACTCCTGTAGCACAAGAATTAATATCAAGAATCAATAAATGGGCTAGATTCAAATTACAAAGCTTCTTCTAAGCAAAAGAAACAATCAGTGAGGTGAATAGAGAGCCTACTAATTGGGAACAAATCTTTACCACATGCACGTCAGATAGAGCACTAATCTCTAGAATATTTAAAGAACTTAAAAATCTTAACACCAAAAAAACAAATAACCCAATCAATAAATGGGCCAAGGAATTGAACAGACACTTCTCAGAAGATATACAATCAATCAACAAACACTTGAAAAAATGTTCAACATCTCTGGCAATTAGAAAAATGCAAATCAAAACCACTCTAAGATTTCATCTCACAACAGTCAGAATGGCAGCTATTAAGAACACAAACAACAACAAATGTTGGCGAGGATGTGGAGAAAAAGGCATGCTCATACATTTTTGGTGGGACTGCAAAATGGTGCAGCCAATATGGAAAGCAGTATGGAGATTCCTTGGAAAACTTGGAATGGAACCACCTTATGACTCAGCTATCCCACTCCTTGATCTATACCCAAAGGACTTAAAAACAGCATACTATAGGGACACAGCCACATCAATGTTTATAGCAGTACAATTCACAATAGCTAAACTGTGGAACCAATCTAGATGCCCTTCAGTAGATAAATGGATAAGGAAAATGTGGTATATATACACAATGGAGTATTACTCAGCAATAAGAATAAAATCATGACATTCACAGGTAAATGGATGAAATTGGAGAATATAATGCTAAGTGAAGCTAGCCAATCCCAAAAAGCCAAACGCCAAATGTTTTTTCTGATATAAGGAGGCCTGATTCACAGTGGGGTTGGGATGGGGAGCATAGGAGGATTAGAGGAACACTAGAATGGCCAATGGGTAGGGAGGGGATGGGAGGGGGCAGAAGGGTGAAGAAAAAAAAAAGATGGTAGAATGAGATGGATATCATTACCCTAAGTGCACGTATGAAGTCATGAATGGTGTGAATATACTTTGCATACAACCAGAGATATGTAAAAATGTGCTCTACGAGTATAATATGAAATGTAATACATTCTGCTGTCATTTCTAACAACTTAGAATAAAAAAAAATTGAAAAAAAGAAAATTGAATGTATAAGTCAACATCCACTGATAAGTGCACTGTATGCAGCTTTGCCAAGTAGATTTCTGAAGAAGAATGAGTCTAGGATTAGTTTTGAATGACCTTTTTGAAATAAGGTTTTTGTTAGATACAGAATGTGAATGTCAGCATGTCAATATTCACAAGAATATGAATGGGAAAATTCGTATGAAAATAAATACCAATATGTATAAAGTGTGAAGTAGGCAAAACTATCATGTGAGTTATACGATGATGAATCTTTGTCATTTAGGATGGCTAAATATGTAATATTCTGAATAATAAAATATATTGGCACCCATACTATTGGAAAAAAAAAGAATTTTTTATTATTGAGGTTTAATAAATTTGTTATTTAAATCTCTTTGCCTTTAGAGGTTCTTAATTTTTTTTCAATCCATAGGAGAGAGTGAAAAGAGAGAAGTAAATACTAAGAAACATGATACTATTCTCTTTACTCCCCTTATTAGGTGTGCAAATTTGTGCAAGACACTTAACCTCCTGAATCTTGGTAATCTCACCTGTAAAACAAGTGAATTGGACTATGTGTTCTCTGAGTTCCCTTCTTAGCTCCAGTTTTCTGTGAGTCTATAATCTGTGAGTGCTAATTAGCCATGACCTGATCACTATGAATAATCAGGACTTGGCTGTACTCATTTAGTCTGACAGCATCCTAAAGGAATGGCCTGAAACAAGAAGTTTTCGTAAAGCCAGATCTCTGGGACTTCTCAGACCCTTGCCCAACCAATAACTAGTTCATGTTTTCACAGCCTTTAAACACACACACACACACACACACACACACACACACACGTGTGTGTGCTTACATATAAAATTGTACATATATTTATATATATATTTATATACAAAATATATATTTTTCAATTTCATATTACAAAATCAAAATCACCTTTTTGTTTATAACAGAGTATTTTTAAGCCCCTTATTTTATAAGATATCGTTTTCTTAATTTTTGGAGTATTCTGGTCTAGAAAGAAAAATATGGTAGGTACTTGAAAGAATATTACTGTAGTGGATAAATCACATAGCAACAAGAAAGCGAAAAGTAAACTGGCCTCACAAAGAGTGCTTTGCAGACCTTCCTCATGATGCCAAATGCAATAAAGAACACAGGCCGTTTCCATGGGAAAGATGTTATAGAAAGATACAACCTCATAAGAATGTATACATAGACATAATTCTATTCAAGTTAGTGACATCTTACACTGCATAACCATTTTTTCCCCTTTGGGAAAATCATACTGACAAATTAGTCAAATAATTCTCCCTGTCCAGTATAACAAAACCCACCAGCCCTCTGCACCATGTCAGGGTCCTAAAGAATTAGGAAGGCTCATCACAGATCAGCTGCAGGATAGGTTTAGTTACAGCAGTTGGATGCTTTGTTCTGTGACTACTCTGTGATGTTCGTCAGGAGGTTCTTTGTTTATTCTCTGTACAGATGGTTCCTATCTTTGATCTCCTAGGGTGCTCTCATCACCTCCTTTCTTCCCTGTGAGCTTCTTGCTCTGCTCGTTCAAAGCTTTGCAGTCTACCACTAGGTAGGGTGGTGATTAGAGGGAAGCACTTGTGGGTATGTGGAAACACACCGCTCAAAACAAGCATCTCGCTTTAGCCCCCTGGTCCTTGCTTGTTCTCCCAGCTTCTGAATGGAAGCAGCTAACTAGGGAGAGGGTGAGCTTCCCATGAATAGACACTTGTTTCTAGATACAATGCTACACTGGAATTACTGGCCCATGCTGTTTTGCATCAGCAGATGCTTTAAGAATGCAGTGAAAACATCTTATAAAGTGAAAACCTATCATTTGTAAAGCTGCAAAGAGAGAGCTTTGTTTGCCCACACAGTTATTTCTCAATGGAACCCTGAGGCCATGGGTTTTTTCAGGACAAGTTTTAACTGTGCTTAGCACACATTTATTGTGCTAAGGAGAAAAGGCCCAAATAAGCAGGGCATACTCTCCTGAATCTCATAAAGACTGCATGTATTTAAGATCTGTCTGGCTGGCTTTAATTAGAGCCAATTCACAATTACCTATGATCAAAATGACAGAGTGTAGGCAAATGAAAATGAAGCCTACATAGTCTCTTCTTGACATTGAAGATATCATCCTTACCTTCACTTTTTTAGTTATTTCCAACAAAGCATTATCAGAGTAACTAGCAAGTAGTAACAATTGTACATTTGATTTTCTGTTTTGGATGAAGTTCTAGCCAACAGGAAAAATGGTCTAAGATAAGATGATAAGAATGGCCTGGGTGGTCAGTCCCTACATAATCAAATAGACTGCATATTGCCAGGATCATAGGTTAAAAGGGAGAAGAATACAATTGATCGACAAATATATTAAACAATGTTCAGCATTTCTAGCAATTAGAGAAATGCAAATCAAAACTAAGATTTCATCTCACTCCTGTCAGAATGGCAATCATCAAGAATACAGGCAACAATAAATGTCGGTGAGGATATGGGGGAAAAGGAACACTCATACATTGCTGGTGGGACTGCAAATTGGTGCAACCACTATGGAAGCAGTATGGAGATTCCTCGGAAAACTGGGAATGGAACCACCATTTGACCTAGCTATCCCACTCCTTTGGTTTATACCCAAAGGACTTAAAATCAGCATATTATGTTGATATAGCCACATCAATGTTTACAGCAGCTCAATTCACAATGTGGAACCAACCTAGGTCCCTCAATGGATGAATGGATAAAGAAAATGTGGTATATATACTCAATAGAATATTACTCAGATTTAAAGAAGAATGAAATTATGGCATTAGCCAGTAAATGGTTGGAGTTGGAGAATATCATGCTAAGCAAAATAAGCCAATCCCACAAAACCAAAGGCCAAATGTTTTCTGTAATATGCAGATGCTAATTTACAATAAGGTAGGGGGCACTAGGGAAGAATAGCATATTACCTTAGATTAGGTAGAGGGAAGTGATGGGGGGGGAGGGGATGTGGGAATAGGAAAGACAGTAGAATAAAAGACACATTATTACTGTATGTATAAATGTGACTACATGACCAATATGATTCTGCAACATGTATACTCAGAAAAATGAGAAATTATATCCCACCTATGTATGATATATCAAAAGTGCATAAATGCATTCTACTGTCAAGTATAACTAAAATAAATAAATAAATAAATAATTTTAAAGGGGGAAATTTCACAAAAATCTGAATAATAAGAATAGGTTGTACAATACAGATATTTGGGCTTTTTAATACACTACTTCCAGGCACTTTGGAAATAAGATCTCATTTTTGTTCATTGTTCTCTGCTCCCTATTCTTCTATTATTTTGCTAACCTACACCTGCTCTTTCTCACATATCTACAGAATTCCATGCCTGTCCTCAGGGTACAGCGAGCTGATTAGATATTTCTAAATTGCTGTTAGGGTGGATAAATGAATGTGATCCACATATAATTCTATGATAATTCTCATCTTCCTTCAAAATCTGTGAGCTAGATGTTTCCTAATCCAGTGGTTTTACATTGATTGACTACATGGATATGAATTTGGTAATTTCAGGATTCCAATGCAGATTTTAATTATATTAGCACAAGGATCTATTTCTTTTTCCTGTGCAGAAGCATTTCCTCATATGCACGAAGCTAAAACATAAATGCTGGGTGGAAATACACAGTGAGAGACACTATTAAATGAGAACAATATTTTGTTGTGGTGTGGAACATGGTAGTCTTTGGGGCAATAATGAGGCTAAGTTCTAGATGAATATGGAAACAATATGAGTTTTTACAGCCAAACTCTTGGAATTGAGAAGAGAGGAATATAGATTTGAAAATGAAAAAGAAAATAACAGTTTGGAAATTTTAAAGGAATGGAAGCAACACAAATAATAATACACATAATAATTTAAGAAAAAGTCCAAATACCAATATTCTTGAACTTTAGACCAGAAAGATCTGTGAAGTCCAGAGTGTGTTTCACGTGATGCCTTTTCTCCACACATTAAATCATCATTGTGAATGTGATGTTGACTGCATGCCAGGCCGGCATGTGACCTGGTATGCATTAGAAAGTTACACCTCCAGGAGTTCAGTGTGAAATAAGTGGAAAGTCTGGACTGGCCTAGTTCTTCACACCCACCATGCAGAGCCTCCAGTATAGTTTCCTGTCACCAAACTGTAGCCCATTTCTGTTGAGTAAATAGAGTAAAATGATGCCTGCAACAATCCTCTCAAAAATGTGAGGAGTGGCTTTATGTGTAATGATTTCAGAAAGTGGGACTTTATCAGACTAATGCAAAGGCTTTCCAGAGTTAAAGCTCTTTTGAAGAAAGAATTTGTGGTGTTTACATTCCCCAATGCCCAAGAATCTTACATTTGAAAGGAATGGTCAAAAGGTATTTACATTAACTCTTAAAGGTGAGAAATTTGAAAATTACAATCCTACAGGCTTTGAGGGGATCATGAAGATCATGAAGATTGTTAAAATACAAAATATTGGTTTGCATTTAGTAAATAGGAGGAGGTTGGAGAGTCTCTGGGATACTATTCTAATGTATTTATTTTTAAAAAGGCTGCATCCTCAATATCAAGTGTTGGTATTTAGAGGTCAAGGTTGGTATTTAGAATCTACTTGAACATTAAGTAAAACTTAGTCCATGGGATGAGCTTTTTAATATCCCCTGATAATGTCATGGACTTTAAATGAGAGGGTTAGGTAGGTTCTTTTCTCCTCAATGTGTAATTATCTCTTGAGATGAAACTCTTTTTACTATTAATATAAAAATTGTCAGAACAATTTTGCAGTTTAAATTCATCAGCAGTTACCCATGAAAGCATCCTTGCATGAAAAGTGGGAAGAGATGGTGGTGTTATATTGTTCCGGATGGTGATATAGAATTATTAAAAGTTTGGGGCCATAATGAATTACTAGGTATTGTCACTACCCTCCATCAATTCTAGGAAATTATTTAAGAGACAGTAATTGTCATGAAAGATGCTTTTCAACTTCAGAAGTTTAGAACTTGTTGAATACAAGTTTTTTTGTTGTTGTTTTTTACTAATCTGTGTCCCTCAAATATCTTGCAGTTTGTTGGAAGAAATAAATTCCCATTGTAACCTCTTCCTTCTTTGCATTTGTGTCTGTTCATCCCTTTGTGTTGTGCCATCTGTGGGGTTCTTTCTTTGCCTTTCTCACTGTAAAGACGCCAGGGAACAGGAAGATGAACCAGGGAGCATGTGGAGGTATTCAGGTGTTTATTCCTAAACCTCAGATCTGGAGCCTGTTCGCAACAGCCCAGGGCATGGGTGACTGCAGGTCTTCCTTGCATCATGGGCTTGTACAGTCTGGGGACATTCTGAAGAATATCAGATGTCCCAGGCAAAGGATCATGCTCCCTACTTCTATATCCAACTTCAATTTAGGAGTCAAGTTTTTCCCTTTCTCTGAGAGCAAATTGAAGTCAGTGGGTCTTTTGGCCAGGTCTAAAAAATTCAAAGGGTTTGAATAAAAGGGGCTCTCTTTTTCTCAGATCTTATAGTCCTTGGGTTAAACCTATCTATGATAATAACAATGAAACATGCATCTCAAGTTCATGCTGGACAATCTATTAGTCCCCTTTACTAAAACTGTGTAGCTTACTTCTTACGTATGGTGAACTTCACATTGCTCAGAATTCTTAGTTGTTGACAGCATGGTCCCCACTCTTGCAGTTAGTTGTATGGTACCCCAGTCCTCTGACATCTGCATGGGAATGATTCATAGTCTCCTGACACCACTTGTCTGTGCCTGTAAAACCGAAGAACAGAGAGAGTGACAGACTGATATCATATTCCTTTCATTAACAGTTTTATCTTTCACTATTCTGTGTAAATTAATTTGGGATAGGAATGAAGTAGAGTCATCCAGAAGACACAGGGTGGAACATGGGCAAAGGAGGTGAGGTTCAATTCCTCCTCAGGCCCAGCCACTGAAGGACAACAAGCAGCCCTGGCTTCCAGATGCCTTTTGTTTATTCATTACTTTTTTGCTTTCTTCCTTCCCTATAGACTATTTTCAGTTACCCAATTTTCTTTGCATAATGTTCTCCTCATGGGTGCCCAGGGGCTCCATTTCTCTGAGTGATTTGTGTGGCTATTTGTTGTTTGTTTCTGACCTGGACCTGAGGGCACTTGGCCATGGAGGGTCTTGTTCTCAGTTCTGGGGCATCTCAGGGCTCGCCCATGAGCACTTTGTCATCTCCAGTTCATGTGGATTCCTGGACAGTCAGGGGATCCTCGAGAAGGAACTGGGTTTGTGAACTGTAGCCCAGAGAAGACTGGGGAACTGTGAGGATGGAGGGTACAGGGCGAGATGTACAGGGTCCCTGAGAACTTAGGCCACAGGGTCTGGGACTGGGATTAAAATCCTCAGTTCAAGGGATGAAGGCCAGGATTAACATACTCCTATGACCTATCTCCTTTGCCCCACTCATTGAAAAGGCAACAAGTCCCCTCTGGGACATCCCAGGACAGATGTTTTTGCAGGTCCAGATTTGAGCAGTCACTCACTATCTCTTTGAAGAAGAAATGCCTGTGGGACAGAATTACATCCCCTGCATCCTTTTGATGGTGACTGTGGAACTTTGGCTCAGATGGGAAGCCTCTCTGAGCTAAACAGAAATAGGACTTTTATGATCCTAGGAATTGTGACTAAATTTCACAATAGGTCTTTAATGAGGTCCCAGAGCCCAGCTGTGGTTGTTGTTATTATTATTATTGATCAATCTTTGCTTGTCCACTTGTAGGTGATGGATAAGGAGCAAAAATTAATCTGACATGACAACCCACCCATCCTGTAATATTTATCAGTTGGCTCAGGGGGATATTCAAATTTAGGTGTTTTTTTGTTGTTGTTTTGTTTTGTGGTTTTTTTTTTTTTTTTTTGTGTGTGTGTGTGTGTATGTGCACGCACGTGCTGGGAATGCAATTCAGAGTTGACATACTCTACCACTGAACTATACCCCAGCCTCTAAAATTTAGCTTTTGTTCAACTTTGTTTAACAAACTTGAGTGAAGCAAATGCCCCTCTCTTCTTCTGAACTATGATTTGATTTTAGTGGAAAAAGTAGCAACAATTCTATTCTCTTTAATGATGCTCTTTCCATGTGTTTATTCCTCAGAGTGAAGGGTAGAAATGTTTTTTTTTCTTGAGCTTCTCTTGCTAAAAATGACAGTAAGAAAATTGACCTTTTTGCTTTTAAATGATATTGAATAATTTTCTCCATCCAGTGTCAGGGCTGCATTCTCATAACTGTCTGTACTATCTTTGCAATCATGATATGACTGGCATTATTTTATAAATCAAGAGTTTATGCTCAAGCTGGATGTATTAAATTGTTATTTGTTTTAATATCCAAACTAAAAATAACTTTTGCAGTGGGCAACCCCCCAGATGTGTTTTGTTAGTCTTTTTCACTTAATGTCTAAAGCTTTATGTATTTAAGGAAAATTTTATCCATGTGTTTCTCATTTATTTATACTTAACTCATCAGTATGTTTAGTATGAGTTATTTGATGTCCAAGAAGCCTTTTTAACTATTTTATGTGCTTATTTTATATGCCTATGAAATGGGAAGTCATTTTATGCCAAAAACCAAACTGTGTAAAACCTGTAACCATCATTGTGAACAAATATTTACCCCTAAAATTTCATGCTTGATTTAAAAATCTGAACAAAATTTTTTGGAGTCCATTCTAGATTGACCGGCACGAAACATACATTTATTCTCTACAGACAATCTTGTATGTTCAGGGGATCTTATACTTAAATGCATCATTGCATAAAAAAGAATCTGGAGTGGGGGTCTTCATGAGGACATTTGTCAAGTGTCAATGCTTAGGAAATTCATCCACTGGCTGTTTCCATGCAGTTTTTCCTGATATGTTGGATGGTGGATTGTGGAATCCACCCTGTCAGTATGACCACTACTACCATGTATCCTTCCAAATATGCCAAAAAGGAGGAGGAAACAAATCACCTTTTTAGCCATCTAATCAATGAGTTTTGTATCTGGCATTTCACCAAGAAAACTATTTCCTCAATAGCCACACCCTCACTTGTGCCCTGTTAGCCTTCCATGTTTCAGAACACAGGGAGCCTGTTGCAAGTGTGTATTCCAACACATCAATGTAGCAGAGGTTTGTCCATTCATTTAGCACATATTTTAAGGATTCACTATGCCCCAGGAAGAATCCTGGTAAATCCTATGGATAGTCAGATGGATAATGTGTAACTCTCACAGTGCTTAGACAGAGGGGACTGGATGTGTAGTAGATGTTATTGAGGTCCTGCTGTTCTTGCCTCGATCCATCTGAGTTCATTTGCAGCTTGGGCACATGCAAGAGCAACACAGAAATGCAGTGGAGCTAATGTCCCTACAGGACCATGCTCCATAAGTAAGGATTAGGTGCTTCAGCTCTCCTACCCTCTAGTGTAACATTACTGAGATATGATCTACGCAGTTTCTCAGATCTCAGAGACTGAGATCAAGTTGCCCATTCATGAACACACCTTTATTGCGTTTCTTCCCTTCCATATCTCACTTTTTCTTACCTGTACTTTCTGAGATCATCCCCCTTAAAACCACTTGCACCTCAGTTCTTGTCTCACTTCCTTCTGGGAGAAGCCAAAGCTAATGTATACAGAAAAGCAGAAGTTGTATAATGATAGGAGCTGTAACAGAGGCATGCATGGGAGGAGGGGATGGTAGCAGAACTCAGAGTAGTCATTTCATTTGGTAGGTGTTTGTGGGGAATTTACCAGCTCAGTGTCATCCTCCTCCTCCTGGGTAAACCTTATGAAGCCAGGGTTGCCATCTCTTAACTGCTGTATCCCAAGAGCCCAGAACAGGTCTGGCATATAAAAGCTTAATATGTTTTTGTTGAATGAATGATAAATCTTTGTCAGAGGGAAAACAGGATTGGAAGGGGACAGTCATACTTATAAGTTCAGTTAGTACGGCAGCACTGGTACTAAATCCATGGTGTTCTAACGTGTAGTCCAGGGCTTTCCCCACAACTGACTGTAAAACCATAAGCAAAAAAATAAATAAGTAAATAAGCAAATAAATAAAAAGGAAGTAGAAGGGATTGGAGTCCCATATCCTCTTTTAGAGCATGTCCTAGTAACCTAAGGACCTTCCACTAGGCCCCACCTCCTAAGGGTCACACCCCTTCCCAATAGCACTACTCTGAGACCAAGTCTTTGTGGGACATTTGACATCCAAACTATAGCAGATATATAGGTTCTAGAAAAATCTTGGTTGGAATGTGGATCTGGAAAATCATCTGCATGACAACAATTACTGAACAATGGGGTTAATATGAAAAATTGAACATTCAAATAATGTTTATTATGTGATAATCAGCATTCTAAGTACTTACAAATATTAACTCTGACTATTAAGGCTACTTTACATGAAGTATTAAGTAGCTATTAAGATAGTAAATATGGGACTGGGGATTTAGCTCAGTTGGTAGAGTGCTTGCCCTGCATGCAGAAGGCCATGGGTTCAATCCCCAGCACCAAAAAAAAAAAAAAAAAAAAAAAAAAAAAAAAGATAGTAAATATGAATTCAGTATTTAACTCAACAACCTTTTGAGGTTGATAGTGTTATTCTGTCTTATAGATGAGGAAACTAAGGCACTGAGACGTTAAGTAACTTTCTCAGATCCCTTCGGCTAGGAGGCAGTAATGCTGGGATTGCTCTTTTGTGCACAGAAAAGATGAGTGTCCTAGCTCCAAGGAATGGAGCAGGAGCTTGAGATGGATTAAGAACCATCAGAAGCACCAAGAGAGATAAGAGAAATACTAGGAAAAATGTAGATTCCCAGGGAACAAAGAGGACAGTGCTTTGCACGGAACATGTGCCACTGAGAGATCAAATAACAAGAAGACCCAAAGAAATTCATTGGATTTCACAATGAAAAAAAAAAAAAAAAAAAAAAAAAAAAAAGCTTACTGACAGCAGTTTCCATGAAATGATGGAAGTCGGCTGTTAAATACTTCCTGAGGATCAGGAGAAACAGCTGCGGACCAAGTGATTTAACCAAACAGCTTAAGCAAGCTGGAGGAAGATTCTAGAGAGTGAGTCTGACCTGGTCAGTTTGTGCTGTGGATATTCATGTGAGGCAATTTTAAAATGAGCCAAGCTATCTGGAGACAGCAAATCTGTACACTGACCTCAGAAGGGACAAGCCTTAAGCAGCAATAATGCTAAAATGGAAGGAAGAGGGTGGAAGGTAGTACCTGAGTGAGAAACACATTAAAGTTTCCCTCATAAGGGACTTTCTTAAAATTCTCATTTTTGAGGCTCAAATGCTTTGCCCTTGATATCCCACATATATGAAGAAATCAGAACGTTAGATCAGACTTTGGAGCCTAAAATATCAAGGGGAAGAAGAAAAAAAGAAGATTCATATTAAATCCCTTGCCAATGTGTATTGGCAGCCCGTAAGAAGCATATGGGAGGAAGTCTTCCCGGCCTGGAGCAACAAGTGGAATAGCCTTTGCACATGTAGGAATAATCCTGTCTAGAGCAGCAGTGGAGGAGAAGTGGATGTGGGGGCTAGAACAGTGGAGGCAGGCCTAACAAGGTGGAGACAATTCTGTCCTCCATCATGTGTCAAGGCAAGCTGAGAGCATTTGGACATCAGCCACCATGAGGGACTTTTGCTGATGCCTGCAGCGAATTCGTCAGTTGTCAATGATAATTGAATCAATTCAGGGTGTTTGCCTGGAAAGGATTCTACTTTCATTCTAACTTGCCAGGTTTAAAAAAAAGAAACGAAACTTGAAATCGGTCAGCTGAAATTAGTTTATGAATTGCTGGAAATCCCTAGACAGATTTCCATCAATTCAAAACATCACAGACAATCCTGTATTTGCAGTGGGCTTTGAGTTATTCATGAAATCCTATTGAACATCTTTTTTGTATTAATTTAGTGATATTTCTCACTGACGTCAAGGTGATGAAAAATAACACTAAACCTCACTTGGCCGACTGTGGAGAACTTGGAACTCCACCAGGCATGCTGCAGGCAATCTCTGGAAGCAGGCAGGAAGGCAAGCAGGGGGACCCAGCATGCCTCAGAAACTACCTCAGAGATGAGCTTTTGAGAGGAACAAGTCTACAATTATGGGAATAAAACTCAAAAATATTTAACTTCTGCCAGCAGTTTTAGAAAAGCTATAAAATATGAAAAGCATGCAAAAATGCAAGAGTGAGTAGAAAAGGATATACTTGAGTCAGTGTTTTATTTATGTATCAGATAGGTATACTATACAGGCATAGGATTTACAATGTTCCAGGCTTTTATCTAATGACATCATGAGTAGTAATACATTTGACATTCCCAGTAACCCTTCTAGAACAAATACTGTGATAATGCTCATTTTACAGACAACGATGGTGTGGCACAGAGAGGTTCAGTAGTCTTTTCATGGTCTCACAGCTGATACTGAGCTGGGCTTTAAACCTAGTTGTGTCTGGCTCCAGAGTTCATGCTTTGTGGCTGCCAGTCATGTTCCACTTGCAAAGGGAAACAAACAAACAAAAACTAATAGCATTTCCTTCCAGGAGTATAAACCTACATCTAATAATACTCAGAATGACTTTCCTAATGGGTAGCTTCTGCTTGATGATGGTGTCACTAAGTTGTGACTTAAAAATATTTTTTTGATATTGTGGATGTAGCTATATCCCACGTCATGCCAGCAGTGTTCCAAGATGCAGAGACTCACACCATTGGTCGTGTGACATAGTGGGGTGGTGTTGGTGCTCCACCCTGACGTTAAAGTCTTGACTCGAGAACATGTTGAAAGATTATAAGTAGCAATAGTTTCCACGGCATAAACTGTGAACGTAGACAGTTATGGACAATTAGTGGACTACGTAATTTTGACAAATTGTCTTCAAGGAATGCCATTCTGACTGGAGGGAGATGAAATCTTAGTGTAGTTTTGATTTGTATTTCCCTGAATACTAGAGATACTGGACATTTTTTCAGAAGTGAGAGAAACTGTGTAAATAATTTTCACATAGGTTTTTTTCTCTCAAGACATTTTTGAGAACAAAATCATTACATTTGCCTCAGTTATACTGATTATTTTGAAGATTTGCTCTTCAGACATAAAGGTTACTGGTTACTTGGTTTGTGTTTTATGCACATATCTGTTTATCTAATTGACATTGGAAATGATGTTCTGCTCACTGTGCCTCTCCATCAATTTTTTTCAGCCAACAGGATTTAAGGAGGAGCTTGTATTTTACATAGTAGAAGTCTATCTGCTAGTCAAAGAAATAGGCCATTTTTATTAAAACGCTCTATCTACAGCCTAGACTTCTAACTTCAGACTCTTGATATCCAGGTCTTCTTTTCATCTCCCTCTTAGAATTCTACTGGATATCTCAAATTTAAATGTTGAAAATTACTGTCTTCCTGCCTGTACCATTCCCCATTTTCCTTGAGGAAACCACATCCTTCAAATTGCTAAGGCCTACAGCTCAGAGTCATTTTGACTCTTCTCTTTTTCTTGTACCCTCATCCAGTTCAGCAGTGAATCCTGTCTCTACCCTCAGAACGTGTCCAGAATACAATCAGTCCTTATTCCACTTCCTGTTTCCACCTATTTTGAACAAGCTCCTCTTGCATGGATCTCTGTAAGAATTTCTATGCTTATTCTTTTGCCCCTCTACAGCAGTCAAAGAATTCATACACAAAAAAAGTATGTTGGTCAATGTCATTACTGTGACATTGAGTTAAGCTCAAAGTCCTTTAAATGGTCTCTGAAGCCTGACATCATTTGACTACTCTTACCTTCTCTCCTACTGCTTTCACACCTACTTCTCTCATCCAGCCACTCTGATTCTTTTTTTTTATTGTTATTAGAGCTTACTAGTTATACACAGTAGTTGGGCTTGCCCCCAAAAACCCCTACATGCATAGAAATCTATTTCAGTTGATGATCCCCTTTCTCCTACCCCTATCCCTCCCATCCACCCTCCCCTCTCCTATTCTCCTTCCTCTACTAGACTTCTTTTCATCCATCTATTATTTTGTATTTGATTGGTTCTTTATGTTTTCCTATCCTTCCATCTCCCTTTCCTTTATTTTACTCTAGCTTCCACATATGAGAGAAACATTTGACCTTTGAATTCCTGAGTTTGACTAATTTGACTTAGCATGATATTCTCTATTTCTATCCATTTACCAGCAAATGCCATAACTTCATTCTTTTTTATGGCTGAGTAGAACTCCATTGTGTGTTTGTATGTATGTATATATACATACCTTTATATATATCCATTTATCTATTGACAGGCATCTGTATTCATTCCATAATTTAGCTCTTGTGAATTGTGCTGTTTTATACACTGATGTGGTGGTGTTGCTATGATATGCCGATTTTAGATCTTTTGGGAAAATACCCAGGAGTGGAATAGCTGGGTCATATGGTAGTTCATCTCTAGTTTTTTTTTTTTTTTTTTTTTTTTTTTTTTTTAGGAATCTCCTTACTACTTTCCAGAGTAGTTGTACTGGTCTGCAGTCCCACCAATAATGTACAAATGTACCTTTTTCCCCACAACCTTATTTGGCAACACTTATTGTTCATATTCCTGATCATTGCTATTCTGACTGGAGTGAGATGAAATCTTAGTGTAGTTTTGATTTGTGTTTCCCTGAATGCTAGAAATATTGAACATTTTTTCTTATATTTGTTGGCCATTTGTGTTTCTTCTTTTGAGAAATTTCTGTTTAGTTCTTTTGCTCATTTACTGATTGGGTTTTTTTTTTTTTTTTTTTTTGTGTGTGTGTGTGTGTGTGTGTTAAGTTTTTTGAATTCTTTATATATTCTGTATATTAATCCCCTATTGGAGGAGTAATTGGCCAATATTTTCTCCCATTCTGTATTATTTCTCTTCATGCTCTTAATCATTTCCTTTGCTGTGCAAAGTCACCCACTTATTGGTTCTTGATTTTATTTCTTGCACTTTGGGGGTTAGTTAAGGAAAGTGGTGCCAGTACCTATGTTATGGAATGTTGACCCTGTGTTTTCTTGTAGAAGTTTTAAGGTTTCTTGTCTAATTCCTAAGTCTTTGATTCATTTCAATTTGAGTTTCATGCAGAGTGCAAGAGAAGGGTCTAGTTTAACTTTTCTACATATAGCTATCCTGTTTTCCCAGAACCATGTTAAAAAGGTTGTATTTTCTCTAAGATATAATTTTGGCACCTTTGCCAAATATCAGATGGATATATGTATGTGGATTTGTCTCTGTGTTTTTTATTCTATTCCATTGGTCTCCATGTATATTTTCATGCCAATACCATACTGTTTTTTTTTTTGTTTTGTTTTGTTTTGTTTTGTTTTATTTTAACTTCAGCTGTATAGCATAATTTGAGATCATGTATTGTGATGCCTCTTGCTTTGCTTTTCTTATTTAGTATTTCTTTGACTATTCTGGATCTCTTATTCTTTCACAGGAATCTAAGAATTGCTTTTCCTAAATCTATGATGAATGTCAATGGTATTTTGATAGGGATTGCATTGAATCTGTATTGCTTTTGGTAGTATGACCATTTTGACAATATTAATTCTGCCTATCCAAGAACATGGGGTGTCTTTTCATCTTCTAACATCTTCTTTAATTTCTTTCTTCAGTGTAATATAATTTTCATTGTAGAGCTCTTACCTCCTTGATTAGACATTCCCAAGTATATGGTTTTTTTTGTGTGTGTGTGTGAGGTTATTGTGAATGGATAGTTTTCCTGATTTCTTCCTCAGCTGAATCACTGTTAGAGTGTAGAAAATCTATTAATTTATGTGTGCTGAACTTGTGTCCTATTACTTTGCCAATCTCATTTCTAAGCTCTAGAAGTCTTCTGGTGTTTTTTTTTTTTTTTTTTTTGGGGGGGGTATCTTCTAGATATAGGATCAAATCACCAGCAAACAGAGATGGTTTGACTTTTTTTTTTCCTATTTGTATCCTTGTAATGTCCTTTTCTTGCCTGATTGCTTGGGCTAATATTTCAAGGGCAATATTGAATAGGAGTGGTCAGAGTAGACAGCCTTGTCTTGTTCCTGAATTTAGAGGAAATTCTTTTGGTTTTTCTCCATTTATATGATGTTATCTTTGGGTTTGTAATAAATGCCATTTACAATGTTGAGGTAAGTTGTTTTGATCCCTAGCTTTTCTAATTTTTTTTTACATGAATGGGTGGTGAGTTTTATCAAAGGCCTTTTCTGAATCTATTGAAATGATTATATGATTTTTGTCCTTACTTCTGTTTAAGTGATGAATTACATTTATTCATTGGCATATGTTGAATGAACCTTGCATCCCTGGAATAAAACCCACTGGATCATGGTGTAATATCTTTTTGATGTGTTTTTCAATGAGGCTTGCTAAATATTTTATTAAGGATTTTTGCATCTATATTCATCAGGGGTATTGGTCCGTAGTTTTCTTTCCTTGACACATCTTTGTCTGGTTTTGGTATCAGGGTTATACTAGCTTCATGAAAAATATTTGGGATAGTTTCATCCCTTTTAATTTTGTGAAATAGTTTGAGAAAAAATGGTGTTAGTTCGTCTATAAAGGTCTGCTAGAGCTCAGCTGAGAATCCATTTGGTCCTGGGCTTTTCTTTTTTGGAAGGCTTTTAATTGCAGTTTCAATTTAATATTTGACATTGGTCTGTTTAGGTTTTCTCTATCTTCCTAACTCAATTTGGGCAGGTCACAAATGTCTAGAAATTTGCCAATTTCTTGCAGATTTCCCAGTTTATTGGAGTATAAGTTTTCAAAATAGGTTCTGGTACTCCTTTAGATTTCAGAAGGGTCTTTGGTAATATCTCCATTTTCATCTCTTATTGACTTGCATCTTCTCACTTTTTCTTTCTTTCTTCTTTTTTTTTTTTTTTTTTTGGCTAGTTTGGCTAAGGGTTTGTCAATCTTATTTATCTTTTCAAAGAACCAACTCCCTGTTACATTGATCCTGTGTACTGATTTCTTATTCTCAATTTCATTTTTTTCAGCTCTGATCTTAATTATTTCCTATATTCTACTGGTTTGGGTGTGTGTGCTTTTTCTAAGGACTTCAGGTACAGCATATGTTTATTTATTTGGGATTGATCTAATTTTTTTAATTTAGGCACTCAGTGGTGTAAATTTTCCTCTTATAACTGCATGCATACATCCCCAAGATTTTGATATGTTGTATCTTTGTTCTCATTCACTTCTAAGAATTTCTTGATTTCTATTCTCATTTCTTTTTTGATCCATTCTTAATTTTAAAGAGTATTGTTCAGTCTCCATGTGTTTATGTGGTTGATTTTTCTCGTTGTTGATTTCTAGCTTAATTCTATTATCTGATACGATGGTGGGATTATATTGATTTTTTTGTGTGTTTGCTAAGATTTGGTTTGTGGCCTAGAATATCATCAATTTTGGAAAAAGTTGCATGCACAGCTGAAAAGAAGGTAAATTCAGCTGTGTTGAGGTGGAATATTCTATAGATGTCCATTAGGTCCATTTGACCTAATGTTGTTTATGTTGGAGTTATCTTTATATACTTTATGTTTTGATGATCTGTCTATTGGTGATGAGGATGTGTGGAAATAAACTGGTATTATTTGTTGGGGTCTATATGGGATTTAATGTCATGGAGTATTTTTGTGTGTATTTAGGTATGTTGACATTTGGAACATAAATGTTCACTATCATTATATCTTCTTGTTGGATTGTTCCCTTTACAAGGATATAGTGGCCTTCTTTGACTCTCCTGATTAATTTTTGTTTGAAATCCGCTTTGTCAGATATGAGAATACCTGCTCATTTCCCTGGACCAGATGCCTGAAATATTTTTTGCCACCCTTTTATCATCATCCTGTGGATGTCTTTGCCTATGAGTCTCTTGGAAGCAGCATATG
Organism: Tamias sibiricus; assembly: GCA_025594165.1. Taxonomy (NCBI): domain Eukaryota; kingdom Metazoa; phylum Chordata; class Mammalia; order Rodentia; family Sciuridae; genus Tamias; species Tamias sibiricus. Next base: position 166,737,684 of record CM046657.1, read on the forward strand.
GTTGGATCTTATTTATTGATCTATTCTAATTTGTATCTGTAACACGGAACTTACGACCATTAACATTCCGTGTTAGTATGGATATGTTTGAGTTTCCTGCCAGTTTGGTTTTTTGCTATATTTTTTCCTGTCTTGATTCTCATTTAGTGGATTGTTCTTCTATGGACCTCTCTGTTTGTAAGCTTTGGGAATTGTTTTTTTAGTTCCTCTGTACAGAGTTTAAGTATTCTTTGTGGTGCTGGCTTGGTGCTCATGAGTTCCTTTAGGTTATTCTTGTTGTGGAAAGTTTGTATTTCTCCCTCAAATTTCAAACTGAGTTTTGCTGAGTATAGTAACCTTGGCTAATGGTTGTTTTCTTTTAGGAGTTGGAATATCTCATTCTGGGCCCTTCTTGATTTTGGGGTCTAAGCTGAAAAATCAGATTTGAACCTTATTGATTTGCCTCTAAATGTGACCTGATGTTTCTCTCTTTCAGCTTTTAATATTCTTTCCTTGTTTTCCATGTTAAGCATTTTTTATTATGAGATGTCTCAGTGAGTTTCTCATTTGACTGGGTCTATCTGGGTCCTGTAAGCCTCCTGTATGTGGATATCTATCTTATGTCTGATATGGGAGAAGTTTTCTGTAATTATCTTTTTTTTTTTTTTATTTACTTATTCATCATGCACAAGTATAGTATCTTTTTACATACAACTGCTTGTATACAAAGTATATAAGTACCATTCAGATCTTCAATCATGCATTTAGGATAATGATATCCATCTCATTCAACCACCAATTTTTTTCCAACCCCCCCCTTACTCCCTCCCTCCCCTCCCTTTCCGTTGACCATTCTAGTGTTCCTCTGATCCTATGTACCCCCTTCCAACAACTCTGTTAAAATGTTCTTTTGCCTTTAGTTTGTATTTCCATGTTCTCTTCTATCCCAGTGACTCTCAGGTTTGGTCTTTTGAAGTTGTCCCAGAGTTCTTATATATTCTGGTTATGTTCTATAATTTTTTCCCTTTACTGCCTTCTGTATACTCAAAATCATATACCCTGTATTAAATGCCTGAAGTTCTGTCTTCAAGGGCTGAGGTTTTATTTTCTATGAAATCTAATCTGTCAGTGATGCCTTCAAGTGAGTTTTTCATTTGATTTATTGTGTCCTTCATTTCTAGAAGTTCTCCTTGGTTTCTTTTCACTATTTCCATTTCTTTGTTAAAGTGGTTTTTATTTCCTGTAATTGCTGTCTTAATTCCTTCTTTAGATATTCTTTTATTTCATTGAACATTTTGATAATCAATTTTTTACAATCTTCTCTGGGTTTTGTTCATCTCACTACCAGTGGGTTCCTTTGTTGGGGAGTTGTAGATTTGGGGGAGAGATTTGTCTGCCTGTTTTCTCAGGTCTTGGTCTTACACAGTTGAGGTAGATTCCCCTACCTCTTTTTTGGCACTTGTCCTTTTGTGTGTGATTATCATGTTTATTCTGGAACTTCTTTTTTTGTTGTCTACATAGATGCCATGTGGTAAGACCTGAGTTTCCTCTTTGATTATTTCTCCTTGGGACTTTATTTGGTTTTGGACTTTTGTCTCCTCCTTTCTTTGAGATGGAAAATGTCAAGGAATGTTTAGTTCCCACAGCAGAGTTTCTAACCTGTGAATTTTTACTGTCCATGTAGGTTCCCAGCACCTCACAGAATGGGGCAAAATAAACAATAGTAACAACTGTTGCAAACAACAAACAACACAGAGTTAAGTACCCAGATCTTTCTATGAAAATGTCAACATTAACTGCTACCAATGAAGAGGAATTGTGTGTTCAGCAACTGTTACCAGTAAGAACAATAACTATGAACTTAATTAGGCTTTAAAGCAAACAGCAGGTGTCAACTATATAATTAACAGCAATAATGATTTTATTAGCATAAATGGTGGGGACAAGAGTTATATTAACCAATTAGTTCTGAAAGATGGTAAAAATACAGTTAATTAGGGAGAAAGGAAATGTGATAAGTTTGAAAAGACTTTACAATCTCAGAAAGTGAACAGAGAGAATACAGAAGAGATGTAGCAGGTGATGTTTATACAGGAGGGGAAAAATAGAAGAAGCAAGGTATTGAGGGAGAGGGAAAGAGAACAATAGAATTTGGCCATTACCAAGAGGAGCAGTGTTTTTGATCTCAGCTATCTCTGTCTCAAAACTGTGATTCCCCTCCCTCTCCTGCGGTGAATCCTTACAGGCAGCACCTGTGGAGCTGCCAGTTTGGCTTTGATATTTTCTTTCTTCTTTGTTCTTGTACCCAAATTTATGAGTTCATAAGTCGCTTAGAGTGTCTAATATGAAGCATTAGTGAAGTTCCTTTCACTCACCTTCCTGAGGAGCTATACACTTGGGTCCCACTCAACAGTACAACTTGACATGCAGCTTTCCACTACTCCACTATCTTCCCTCTCCTATGGTTCATTTTTGCTTCTCATGCAAGAGGCACAGTTTTGTTTAGCTCCTTTGCACCAGCTCTTTTCACCGACTGAAAAGCTCTTCCTCCTGATAGTCCCAAAATACATTCCTCTACCTCCTGTTAGCCTTACCTGAATTCACTTTGTTAATGAGTCTCATTACCATTTGATTAAATCAGGACTCCCACCTCTCCTCCCCATTATCTTTTCTCATCACCTAACCAATGATCAAATTCATAGTCCTCCCTCAGTCTCTGGGTGGATTCATTCCAGGACCTCTCATGGATAACAAAATCCAAGGATGCTCAAATCCCTCACATAGAATGGCATAACATTGTCATGTAACCAATGTACATCCTCTCATATACTTTGAATCATCTCTAAATTACTTATAAAACCTACACAATGCAAACACTATGTAAATAGTTATTATATTATTATATTGCGTTGTTTAGGGAATAATGTCAAGAAAAAATCTTTGTCCAGTACAGACACAATAGAAACATCTGTGAGAGCTGGATTTACTATTGGTTTTCGGTTTTGTAAATTGTCTACTTTGAGAGTCAAAAAGGATCACTTGTATTATGATTAAAATAAGAGGCTAATTTTGCTATTCAAGAAATGGAAAAAATAGGTAGCAATTCTGGTTCACTCAGTGATTCTTATTAAAGAACAGACTGGCTGCAAAAGGATTCCAACCTTGCCTGAGGAGGTGCATATTGGAAACAGAGGGCCTGGTGTGAAGTCTCCTTCTATTTTGATTTAAGATACTGAGCAATAAACAGTCCTTGAGGCTACCAGTATCCAAGGACACAGGTCTAGTGTTTTCTACCTTGTTTGAATGTTCAGTTTAGGCAACACATGGCAGCTGGACTCAATCCTGTTAGGAACATCCCCAAGTGAAAGTGCCGGTCATTACTCACGATCTAATTGGTATGCTGAGAGAAGTGGGCCAACCAGCTTTCAGTCTGAGATCGCCTTTAATGGGGGAGAGGGGGGAACCTTTGGAACCAAGAGGCAGAAAACAAAGATAAACATAGAAACAGCGCGGCCAAATATTAAAATCACAAAATGCAGAGGGGACAATTTTATCCTTCTATGTTCAGCCATTAGGATTAGGTGGGACTTAAAAAGCTGCTGTGTCATCTGCACTGTCAGCTTCACACAGAGTGGAGCCAATTGCTCATGCACCTCTCTAAATTCATATGCCTTTATCCAAAATTGTAGTTGATTTGAAGGTGGCGTTATTCCCAAGTTGTCCAGGACTTTTGTAAATTGTAAATTGTCTAAAAAAAAGCTGTATTTCTTAACTGAGAGAGCAAATAATGCAAAGTATCTTATATGCAGGTAACCATTTCCTGAACTTTTACATTAACAGTATTTTAACGTAGCAATCATTTGTTTTTTTATGTGGGGCAGTGTAGTTGAGAGCCAGACTGGACCCATTGTATACTGACTGTATGACTTTAAACAAATTACTTGACTTACAATTTCTTCATATATAAATGGGAATAACCACTGAACCTGCTCCATGAATACATGAGAACGATATGAACCAATATATAACAGATCAGAGCAGCAACAGAGTAGAGCAGTGGCTGTTATTACAATTAACAGTTCTTGTCATCACAATGCTCTTATTTTGGAGCAGACATGGTGGTTTTTACATACAAATTGGTCTTGCTTTCTGAATATCTTTAACATGAGGTTGTCTTCCTTAATTGCCATGATGTGTTATGGAGAAGGGGGGAGTGCTATTTCCTAGTGCTTTAAACACCGTTGAGTTTCTGGAGGAGTCCAGCAGGCTGCTGTACTTGTAGAATGGACTAGGATAAAGTTCCTAGGTGTCATGCTTAGGGTGTATGTGTGTGAAAAGGTATTGGCTTCCTGCTTACCCTCTTCCAGAACTGCTCTCTGAATGAGAGAAACACATTCTAATCCATTACACAGAATATTCTTTTAACTGTTGGAGAGAAAAACTTCCATTACAAAAATCTCATGGGCTATTGGAACACACCAATTTTCAGTGGATTCATTGCTTTCTCTATATGCCTTTTTTTTTTTTTTTTTTTTTTTTTTTTGCCCATGTGCTTATTATTTATTGCTATGTAGCAAACTATCCCTAAATTTAGCAGCTTCAAACAACAAACTTTTGTGAACTCAGTTTGTGAGGGTCAAGAATCTGGGAGCAGCTTAGTTGGGTGGTTCTGGATCACGCTCTCTCTAAAGTTACAGATGTGGACTGGAGATGCAATCATCCAGTGACTTGACTGGGCTGAAGGATCCTTTTCCAAGTTCACTCATGTGTTTGATGACAGGAGGCCCCAGTTGGGCCTCTCCATAGGACTGGACATGACATGGCAGCTGGCTTTGCCCAGAGGAAGTGGTTCAAGAGAAGGTGCAAGAACACCCAAGATGGAAGAAAGTAGTACTTTTTGTAACTTCATCTCAGAAATGGCATAGCATCCTTAAAATTAATGATGGAACAGAGCTAACAAAATCACATATTAAATTAACATTTGATACTAAAATTCTTGATCCACCATCTTCTCAGACCCTTTCCCCAAACCCTTTCTATAGACTCTACACAGAAATATAGTTTGAGCCTCCAGGACATGGAAGTCAAACTGAAGTGGGTTTTTTTTTTTTTTTTTTCCCCACTCACAAGAAAATAGGTGGAGTACTACAAGAATATTTCCAAAAAACATGTTTCAAGATAAGGTTTGCTTTTATTGATGGCAGATGGTAATAGACTTCCAAAGGATACAGTTGGCTCTAGGAAAAAGAAATAGTTTTGAAATCATCAACTGGTATTTGTAAAATGTCATCAGCAACTTTTCCTCCTGTGCCTAAAACAAGCACAGACAATTCTACATAAAGAAATGCCTGTGTATAAAATTCAGCCGTGTGTTTGAAATGATTTCATTTTTATAAGATAGCATAGAAGCACCACAACAATTATACAGAAAAAAAAACTAATTTGTTTTGTGGTATTAATGAATTTGTTTTGGCCTTTTTGGTCTTGGGATTGAAATATCCACCCACTATTTCATTACAGGTCAGACCTTAAAAGAGAAACTTTGGAATGAAGACAGTTATGCAGCCTGTGGTTTATTAAGCAAATTATTAAAATATATTTCTCTAATTATAAAAGCGTTGCAAACTCATTGTCAAACATTTGAGAAATACCAAAATCCATAAGGAAAATAAAGTTTTTGAAATTCTATTGAATAATAACTACTAAAAAAGAGACAATTTCTATTAATATTATCACCTATTCCTTATTAATCTCTTCCTATGGTATGTTTGCCTGATAGATGTGGTAATGACATACACAATATGTAAGAGAAAATTGCCAGAGGCTTTTTCAAAAAAAATCAAAATGATGTTTTTTTGTTTTTTTCTGCTGTGCAAATTCTGGAACTGCAGTAAGTCTCTTGGTGACCATTTCAGCTGTTTGCCCACTATCAAACTGACCTCACACACAGTGTTTGCAGTCTTCACCACTCTTGAAACTCTTCAGAATATTTTCATCACCTCACAAAGAAGCCCTGCACCATCAGCTGTCATTCCCTGTGCTCTACTTTTTCCACCCCTAGCAACCCTTAACCTATTTTCTGTATTTATGGATTTCACTATAAAGAACTTTTCATATAAAAATAATCAAATGACATATGGTCTTTTGTGTCTGGTTCCTTTCACTTATGATGTTTCCAGGATTCATTCACATTATACCTTGACTCAATACGTCACTCATTTTTTGATGACTGAATTATATACCATTGTATGGACACCCACATTGTGTGTCAACTCATGGGTTTATGGACATATGGGCTGTTTCTACTTTGGGGCTTATAAATAATGGTGCTATGAACATTCATGCAAAGTTTCGATGGGACATAGATTGTCAGTTATTTTGCATATACACCTAGAAGAAAAACTGTTGTACTGTACTAAACTCTATGTTTAAATGAACTCCATGTTTAAATTTTTAGGAAGCTGCCAATCCATCTAGATGATGGGACCTAGTTCTAGGTGAATCAAGAGCACCCTCACAAAACCCTTCTTTGTCACAGAACCCTTCTTATCACTTACTATTTACCCTACATGTGGCCAGTTTCCTTAAGATTTAGCTCATTGCCTTCCTCCTGTACATCTGCTTGAGTCTTCCAGTTAAGGTTCAATCTCTATGCTTCTGGAGCCCCTTTGATATAGTCTTCATTGCATTATACTGCATCTGTTTCCTTGTCTGTTTCCTCCTTACTTTTTCATCTACCACACATAACATAATGCCCACCACTTATAATAGGCATGCAATGAACACTTGGGGAATAAAATCAATGGATGTCATTTGGAGCTTGTGGAGACAACATCTCTTTAATTTTAAACCATTATTGTAACACTTTAGAAGTCTTAGCAGCAGTTTGTCACAATAGAATAGAGATAGGAGAAGGCTGGGTAAACTCATGATTTGGGTAAATTTAAAAGTAAGTAGTTATCCAAACAACTCTATGTGGGTTTTAACTTGTTATCTCCAAATCTTTGGAAAGCATGTCTATGCTCACATCTCTGGATACAAAAACAGTGTGTTGAAAACCCAGATTGTAACAAATAGTTGTAGTGTGAGAAGATACAGGGAGTTTCCTGCACAAGATACTTCAGTTTATCATCAGCGGCATGCATCATCGTAACCAGTGCACTTTCTGCCAACCTGGGTGGGGAAGAAGTGACAAGGGAGATCTTCAGACTGTGTGTCTGCTGATGTGATGGAGCCAGGAGGGAGGCATCTAGGAGTTGTAAAGACAGCACTTCAGCATGCAACTGGGGACTCATTGTTAACCGTGTGTGACACATGGCACAGCTGTGAGGGGTTTTTGCCAGGCAGGGTGAGTTACTGTGAAAGCACGTGGAGGCATTCAGCCTATTTAGAGAAGCCTAGGGGAAGCCTGCTGCTTGCTGTCAGGAAGAAAACAGGTGATAAAGCCATTTTCCTTCTCAGCATTGGGGGAAAACTTTGTGATTCACTGTGTAGACTGCCAGATGGATTGTACTGTACTATATCCTTGAGACAGCATTTTCTGATGTAATAGTCATGTAAAATGGGTGTGGGTGTATGTGAATGGAGTGGGAGCAGATTGGGGAAAAATTAAAGGGAATTTTAAACAAGAAGTGAGTGGGTGTATGGGGGTGTTGCACGCACAGGCATGTATGTGTATGTGCGCACATGATCACACACACACTCACACACTTTAAGAGAAGAATACAAACATTTTCCCCAGTGCCAAAATTGTTCTTCTAGCTTGGTGGGCTTGAAAAGTGATCTATCCAGTTTAGACGTTTGGCACGCTACACGTGGAAAGTTTTCACATTTTGTCATCCTTGTTTTAAGGAGTCTTCCCTGTCAGCACAGAGAAGGCTGGTGACCTCAGGACTGGGTGGGGAGAAAGGAGAGGTGGATGTCAGTTTGGCAGCATACAGATAATAAAAAGTGGTCATCAGGAAACTTGCCATGGTCTCAAAATTCTGTGTAAAGCAAGGACAACCAGCACATCTTTGTTTTTGCTTTGTTTCCTCCTCACGGCGGGACGCTTTCATGCTTCCCTCGTGCCTGAGCCAATGCATGGCAGTAAAGCATGAGAAGACTGGGTCCACTATGACCTTTGTTTAGATGGTGCATTTGCAAATAGGTTAGGGCTGAATTAAATGATCATTTTAGATGTTTTTCTTTAAGGGGTGACAGATTACCCAATGGTTGCTGAGTTTTATGTACATTTTAGGTGTACCAAATGACTCATTGCATAAAGTTTTCGAGTGGTTTATATTGTCATTAGAGAGTCTTAATTAGGAAGAAAGACATCTGGGGACTTAAAGTCTCAAATCCGAGTGAAATTTGGGGAGAATTCTATTAAACTATAGTTTCACTGTGATACAAGTTTTAAAAATCAGAAAATTATTTCTTGTTTTCTTTTAAGCTACCAGTGGACTGCCAGGATAATGCAATTTGTATTTATAAACAGAGCACCAATGACAATATTTTGGGGTGACTTTAGTATTGATGGAAAAAGGCTAAAATTGTGCAACATGAAGTTAGGCATTGGATATGGTATGTAGATTATCACCTCTGATAAAATAGGGATCCACTAGGATTCCAGAAACTCATCTAAGAAACAGAAATTAAGGATCTCTCCCTCTTTCTTTTTTCTGTCCCCTTCCCAATTCCTATTTTCCCCTTTCCTATGTTGCTTGCAAATAAGCAAGAAAGTAGGTAGTTATTCTAGAGGACATAAACCTTGCAAATAATAGCAGAAGAAAGTCAGTCAGAAGGCTTTTGTGGTTCTTATTAAAATAACACCCAATTACCTGCAAATGCTGTGATTTTATCATCTCTTATTGCTGAGTGATACTCCATTGTGTGTATATACCACATTTTCTTTAACCGTTCATCTACTGAAGGGCATCTAGGTTGGTTCCACAGTTTAGCCATTGTGAATTGTGCTGCTATAAACATTGATAAATGGATGGAGTTAGAGAATATAATGCTAAGTGAAGTTAGCCAATCCCAAAAAGCCTAATGCCAAATGTTTTCTCTGATATAAGGAGGCCAATTCACAGTCAGGTTGGGCTGGGTAGCATAGGAGGATTAGAGAAACACTAGAATGGCCAATGGGGAGGGAGGGGAAGGGAGGGGCAAAAGGGTGAAGAAAAAAAAAGATGGTAGAATGAGATGGATATCATTACCCTAAGTGCATGTATGAAGTCACGAATGGTGTGAATATGCTTTACATACAACCAGAGATTTGTAAAAATGTGCTCTATATGTATAATATGAAATGTAATGCATTCTGCTGTCATTTATAACAACTTAGAATAAAAATAAATTAATTAAAAAAAAAACACCGAAGTAAAAAATAATTTGATTTGAAAAAAAGAAGTTGTATTTTGCATGCATTTATAAAGTCTCTTACCAAAACAAAACTATAATATATTATGAACATAAGTATCCATCCTTCCTTTTTCTTAATAATTTGAGGAAACTTCTCATTTTAATAACATATTATTTTACCAGTGGTATAATCTGTTTTATATCGATGTCTATTGAAGAATAAACTTTAGTCAGCTTAGCATAATATTATGACTAAAAGAGATAAAAGGCCCACCTGCTAAATATATCTTTCCCTCTGAATGTAATTCTTACTAGTGTTGAACTGTGAAATCTTAAAAGCCTCTTTGACTATAAATATTCTTCCTACGAGTCCATATTATAACTGAAATTCAGAATTGTAGACTGATAGAGCTAGGAGAGAATCTATGAACACTTTTTGCATTATATTCCTTTTAAAAATTAGCACATTGGGATCCAAAGGGGAAACAGGGGTTCCCCCTTTGGTGTTGAGCTGGGATTGGATACTTTTCCAAAGAGATCAAGGCACTCATGGAGACCTGCTCACCTCACCTCAGTTCTTTTCCTTATTATCTTATTAATATCTCGTCCATTTTCTGTGGGTTTGTTGTATCTTTTAATTTTATCAATTCACAGACAAATTGTAGGCTCATAAGCAATTGGGCATGAGAATGGATAAGTTTTGTAAACTTCTACATTTGTATTGTCAATAATATTTTAAATCAGATAAAATATTAAAGCACACCATAAATAGAAAAGCCTCTTACTATTTTAAGAAAAGATGGTGACTGATCTCTTTTTCTACCTGGAGATTCTGTAATTCTGAGAGTGAGAAAGACAAAATGACAGAACATAAGGTATTATTTGGTATATGCTGCACAGCCTGTAGGATGTAGCTGGAGGTCAAGGAATCTTCAAGAAACAGGGAGAGGAAGGGAAATCTAACTTGTGGAGTTGCTTCCAGTAAGGAGTCTTTGTCTGCACTTGTTCCTCTGAGTTGCCCATCGCCAGGCCATGTGGTCACATGGACTGGAAGTCTTGATGAGTCAGCATCCCTGAGCTCCTGAGCTCAAGAGAAGCCACTCCCATCCCACCTCAGGGTACTAGCTCAGAGATGGGAGTGCAGGCCCACTTCCTGTGGAACATTTGGCCTCCTGCTGACTTCCTGTCATCACAGTAACTTCTGTAGCTTCTCTCTTTTCTTCTCCCCAAGGAGGGCACTCTCTGGCTCCTCAGGTGTGTCCTGTACCACCTGTTCCAGAAGACAGGAAGTACCACGGCCATCTCAAAGCTCTTGCTTTTTGGCCTGCAAAAAACTATGAGGGATCAGGCTGACTTCTTAAAATGGATAAAGAAAGCACTTCTTAAAATGTAGAAAAAGTATAAATTAATATTTAATAAGCTCTGCTACTGCCTTCTCTTATGTTGAAGCTTTTATTGCCTTAATCCTATTAACCAGTCGTCATGCTGATATTTCTTATGAGAACTTGGCCTGTCAGGTGTATATATATATAGGCTTGCCCTACCCTTCTGGGCAGAACCAGGCTGGCAGCAGCTGGAACAGAACATTCATTCTATTGTCAAATGAGGGTTAAGGCTTTCATAGGTCTGATTTCACAATTTCCTCTATTTCATGATTTGTCTTTACCTTAAGAAGCTAGCAAGTTTTTTAAATATACTGATTGAATATTTTGAATGGCCTGGAAAATACATTACTAAAGTACTCAGAGCATTTTAGAAATATGAACTACTAAATAAGATATAAAACCCAATATGACCACCAGACACATAGCATGTTTCTTCCAGCAGACAGTTGTCTCCTCCAACTCCCTTAGGTTACAAAGACCAATCCATTTTCCTGCCACAGCCTTAGACCAAGAACAGGCATGGTGCAGAGAGAGAGGCTGTCTACCTAGGGTTTGGCAGTGCAGTATCCCCCATCTACCTCTGTGGGCTTTCTTGAAAAGTAGTTGCCATTCCTGGCTAGTGGTTTTATTCAGTTTCATCAGAAACTAAAACCTGGGTGGGCTGGAAGCCTCAGGAGCATGCTAAGAAGCCAGAGAAACCAGTGTCCCCGAGGAGTAACCAATCAGAACTAGAAACTGCCCTAGAAATGGAGTAGAGTCCAACTGCTGCTGCCCTTGGGAAAGGCTCATCTGGAAAGAACACACATGCTGTGTTCTAGGACACCACTCTACCTAAAGCATACATCCTAGTGTCCCTGGGTATCTTTTGGCCTTGTTTATTTTGACTAAGTTATTTAAATAAGCTTCGATAAGTTATTTTAACTTTTTTTTCCCCACATTTTATGGTGTAGTAGGTCATTTGGGGATTCCCTGGGAACAAAACCCAAAATTATACCAATATTTCTGTGGGAAAATTGTCTTTGAATATGTTGTTTTAAATAAAACCTTCATCTGCAGGAATATGACCACGGCAGTATGGAAGTCAAGGCTGTATGAATGCAGAGGGTCCTGAGGCAGCAGTGGGTCTGCTGTGTGATGGTTTCTGGAGAAGGTCAGTCTCGTGGGATGTGGGTGGTAGGAGAAAGGAGGCTTTCGCTTTGAGCTTCCAATGATACTTTTCTAGTAGCTCTCTCTTAGGAAAGCTAGTCTCCCTAGACCCACAAGGATGCACTCAGTTTTTCTTATGTTGCTCTGAACTCTCTTGATCTGTGGCCATTTTATAGAGTAACTGTTACCTCAACTTTTCTCTCTTCTCTCCAGTTTTCCCCAGGACTTTTTTGTTTTTACCAAATCTAGTTGATGAATCAATAAAGCAAAGTAGGAGGATGACTGGGTTGGGTTTCAGGAAGCCTAGTTCACTCTTTCAGTGACCTTGTTTGAGCCACCTTAAGTCCCTAGGCTTTGTTTTTTTTTTTTTTTTTTTCATTTATAGAAAGAACATGTGATGCCAGTTGATCATAGTGAGTTCTTCAGGAAGAAAATAAATCAGTCAACTCTGCAATTCTATTTTGTAATTACAGTGATCATTCCTGAATTTGTGGAATCACTTCTGTCACTCAAGCTCGATTCTTCATTTCCATCTATTAAGAGTCAGTCATGCCAGGTGCAGTGGTGCACGCCTGTAATCCCAGCAGCTTGGGAGGCTGAGGCAGGAGGATCACAAGTTCAAAGCCAGCCTCAGCAACTTAGCAAGGTGCTAAGGAACTTATAGACCCTGTCTCTATATAAAATATAAAAAAGGCTGGGGATGTGGCTCAGTGGTTAAGCACCCCTGTGTTCAATCACCAGTACTAAAAAGAAAAGTCAGTCATTTTTCCTTAAATCTCCTTCAGCCCTGAAATGCAAAATGTCCACCATATTAACCATCGCCAAACAAGATCCCCTTCTCACTCCTGTTTTTAAAAAGTGTTATCCCTGGCTATTGAGGCCTGAGTCCACATGGTTTTCTTTGGCTATTCCTTTTCCTTCATGATCTACACTTTTTCAGCCATCTATTATGCCATATTTTTAACTTTGAAACTGTGAATATATTTTTCCCTGTCAACTCTGTATGTGTGAGAAAATAGACATATTACAAAAATTACCATATAACCCCTTTTTATTAATTTAATTAATTAGTTTATTTTTTTACTGTGGTATTGGAGATGGAACTCAGGGGCATTTTACCACTGAACTACATCTTTAGCCCTTTTTATTTTTTATTTATGGACAGGGTCCATTTAACTCCTTTAAAGTGTCCCGTTTCACAGCATTAAATACATTCACATTGTGTGCAGCCATCCCCATTACCCATCTGCAAAACTCTGTCAGCTTCATCCCAAACTGAAACTCCACCCATGAAACAGTATCTTCCTTCCTGTCTGCTTTCAGTTGGCATGTATCAGGATATTAGAGCTAAATAGGCTCTTCAAGATCATCTACCAGAGCCTTCTTTCATTTAATAGGTTACATACATAAGGCAACCAGAGCCCAGATGGGTTACACCACACACTCATCAGGCCTTCATTTAACTCCTCTGGATTATGTTACCACTCCCCTAGTTCACTTCTTTACCTCTGGCTCCTCCAACTTCTAATTTTTCACATATATTATTTTGATTTTTATTTGCCTTCCTAATATACTTTGTTCTTTTAATTCCATGCTAATAAACTGTCACTGGAAGCTTCATAGTCAAATTTCACTCAAACTCCCACCATTTGGGGTCTGATTTCTCATTATTTGTGTTACAGATTTTGTCTTTAATGTGTAAGGTTAGTGCTTCCCCCACCCCACACTTCTGTGTGGGCGTGTGATTATAACATGTTTATTTTACTTCTCTCTGAGATTCAGATAGGCTCAGGGCATTGCCCAGGATTATGAAGCAAGGGCTTCACTTCCCCAGGTGTATGGAGCTAGGGTTCGGATCCTCTCTCAGGCCCAGGTGAGGCTAGCACCCCATTTGACACAGTGAGGTGGGGAGTGCGCAGTGAGGGCCCATCCCAGCTCTTAGCAGTCCTCCCTATCTCTGCCTTAGCAACAGCATTGAGCTCTATGAACCAGGGTCTGATCTAACCCCTTTCAGTGAACCCCATATTTATCTACGATTTATATGTTTGACAACTAAGTATTAGCTAATGATTTTTAATTTTGGCTGCACATTAAAATCATCTGGGTGCTATTAAAAATTACTGATGCCCATGTAGGCCTTGCCCCTTACATTTTTTTTAACATTTATTTTTTTAGTTATAGATGAACACAATATCTTTATTTTATTTTTATGTGGTGCTGAGGATTGAACCCAGTGCCTCATGCATGCTAGGTGAGCACTCTACCTCTGAGCCACAACCTCAGCCCCCTTGCTCCTTACCTTTTGATGTTGTGGGCCTAGGTTTATACCCAGAAGTAACAGAAGTTATTCAAGATCACACAATCAGTAACTTGTGGAACCTACATTTATACCCAAGTCACTCTGGCCTCAGAATCCACACTCTGAATTCAGGGGTTTCAACCCTAATTGTAGATTGGACTTTCCTGTGAATCTAGTTCAAATGCACATGTGTGTGCACACACACATGGAAATTGTTATGGGTGGAGAGTAAGAGCTACCTATATTAAAGAAAATAAATAAAACCAACTCCAAAGGTGACTCTGATTGGCAGCTCTTATGGTTTTGATATGAGGTGTACCCACAAAACTTCTGTTAATGCAAGTATATTCTAAGATAAAGTGATTAGATTATGAGAGATATAACCTTATCAGTCCAACCTAGTTTGAATGTACTGAGTGGTAACTGTGTAGGCAGGAGGAGTGTGGCTGGAGGAAGTAGCTGCTGGCAGTATTCCCTGGAAGAGTTCATCTTCTCTGTGACCCCTTTCTTTCTCTCTGTCCACTTCTGACCTCACTGTGAGCTGAGCAGTTTCTCTCCACTGCATCCTTCTGCCATGATGCTCTGCCTCACTTTGGGCCCAGAGCAATGGAGTTGCTAACTATGGCCTGAGACCTCTGAAATCATGAGACCCAAAGAAACTTTTCTTCCCCTAAGTTGTTGTTGTTAGGTATTTTAGTCACAGTGAAGCAAAATCTGACTAAAGGAGCAAATGAGAACATAGCCTTAGTGATGATACAGTATTATGTCTCTTTGGACCTGATTCAATAAATGTGTGACTACTTCTTATCCATTTGGGAAGGGCGGCATGTTGGAAAGTGTTGAGAGAAGACAGAATAACAGTAACGATATTGTATTGTTGAATCTTAAGGAATAAAAATGGAACGTGTAGTTCTTTAAGTAACCTACATTTGTAAGTCATTATTTGCAATAAACCTCCATTAAACTATATCTGAGTAGGACTAAGTTGACATAAAGCAATTCTTGCCATTTAATAAGAACTTCACATATGGAAGTAGGTATCTGTAGTGAAAAGAAATTGGACTATAAACTGAAAGATTTTACTGTAAAGATTTGTGGATACTGTGAATGCAAGAACTGACAAGGATATTCAGTGTGCTGCTACTTATTGAACTTCTACAGAGGGAAGTTTGTTGTTGGTGCATGCCTTTGGTACCACTTGATTATTAATGTCATTAAGCCAACATCTTGGAAGCATAGCCATTTTCCTCTTTTGGCTTCAGATTCTATTCTGGTTTTTAATAAATGGTGGGATGGGGGCAGAGGCTGACTTTGCAGCAAGAAAAAGGCCCTACGACGATCATGTCTCTAACAATCCTATAAAAGTGTAGTTATATAATTTGTTGAGAAGAGTTAAGTGGTAATCATCCTAATGTTTGACATTTACAAATTCTTCCCATCATACCAGACACTGCACTTAAGCACACAGTTGACTCCGAAGAAGTACTGTTCTATGTTATGCACTCAAAATGTGCCAGTGGGTGTGGTGGTTTTTCCTTTAAAGTAAACAGTCTTAGATTTACTTAAGCCATTATAAAATACAGGAAGATAAATTCTCCAGAGAAATGAAGCCCACCATTCAGATGATACTTCAGTTTTCAAAAGTAGGAAACAGAATGGCAGGATTTGCTGTGGAGATAAATACTTCCCTCAGCAGTGACAAAGATATCATCCAATATGGAAGATTCGTTGAGGACAACCAGAAGACTAACATGTCACAATCAGAATTTCTGCATCAGTAAGGGAGGTAGTGTCAGTTCAAAATCACACTGACATTCCATCTAGGTAATTACATTGATCTCATCTCTTCTAGAAAAGTTCTGACTGTGGGGGAAGCAATACTCTTTGGGCCTTTCCTTTCCTCGTGGTTGCTAGCACGTGATTTTTACCTGTAACACATTCTATCTGTGTTTATTGTCTAGTTAAGTGAGATATTTCAAAATTGCTAACAATAACCATCTGACATAAAGCTGGCCCGTGTGTGTAATTCCATATGTGCAATCTGCTCTGTTTAAGTGAATAAAACATTGCAGTAGGGAAATAGGTCACAACTGAATTGTTATAACTGAGTGTTCCATACATAGTATACATAGAGATCAAGTTGTCAAGGATAAACACAAAAACAGCATTTAATAAGGTTAATGAGACTATGAAGAAAGCAATGATTGTGGAATATAGGTCCAGAGACTCAAAATGTAAACTGTCTTCAGAAGTAATAACTATGGATTCTATTTGAAAGAAGGCATCATGCACTAGCCACAGATGGAGAGTCACCATATCCAGTTGTTTAAGGCATCAAGAATATAGAGATTCATTTATATAAGGTGATTTTAACATGCCTTGGGAGTTAGTTACTTGATTTCTCTCAGATGATTTCAATGCAGGCAATCAACAGCATTTGGAAACCACTGGATTAGATAGTAAATATAAAAATAAGCAAAGCACATTTATGTAAGATGAGGCTGTATTCCTTAAAAACACTATATTTATGTTATGTAGATATTAGGGCTATGAGATAAGGGTATACAAGTAGGTATCATATTGCAAAGAGAAAGCACTTTATTTAATAGAGATAGGATAGAGAATAAATCTCTGTTTCTCTTTCTTGCACACACACACACATGCACTCACACTACACATACACGCTCAGGTGTATAAAAATGTGCAAATATCAAACCATATGTGTACATACAAACACCACCCATGACGCTTCTGAGAATTGCTGTGTGACCTACCAACTTGAGAAGCCTTGGATACTCAATAGGAAAAGGAGACCTGATGGTTCCTAGCAAGGGTGGGTGGGACACACCTTGCACCACATTAGCATATTTCTAAAACATTTAAAAAATTTTTTCAAAGTATGATGATACATTTGAAAGGGGTCACTGTGCTTGTCTATTAAAATATTTGTGATATATTGCTTTTTCAGATTTCCTCTCTGGTTCTTTAACTCTTCCTAAGGAGGGGCCTGTTTTACCATCACAGCTTACAGGGAAGCAGTGGCCTCTGTCCGACAACTATTATAGCAAGGGCTTTAAATAGAGTGCCCCTCACTCAGTCTTCAATGGGCCCCTGAGAGAGATAGCATTTCTTTTATTTAAAACAAGGAATCTAAGGCACAGATTACTTCATTTATTTGCCCAGGATTGTGTAGTTAGGTGTACAGAGCCCAGATTCCAACTCTTTGACTCTGTAACCAATGCCCCATGTTGCCTCCCTTTCAGTCATGTAAGATTGATAATGTAAAAAGGTGGGAAGAATATTTATAAGACTCAATTAAGTTAGATAGTGGTTCTCAAACTTGGCCTTCACATCAGAATTAAAAATAAATATGTCCAAGTAATACCCTTACACAGTCTAATTAAGAAGGGCAGAGGTATATCTTGGGAATAATTTTCATAATTTCTTCCAGATGAGGATGTGTTTTCTAAAAACAAAACAAAACAAAACAAACTATGTTATGCAGGTAGTAGAACTATGAGATATGGAGATAAAGGAATGCAAACAGGAATGAGAATGCAGATGGAAAATGTTTTAATTGACATAGTCAAGAGAATCAGTCAACCAACATAGCCCAGGAAAAAGAAGGACTACCCCTATTTGTGGAAGTCAGCAACAACTTCATATAATGAATAGCATTTATGTAGAGCTCTGAATTGTCTTTATGAATAGAAAAGAGGAGGAATAGCCTTCCAAGCAGAGGAAGCCATGAGGTCAAAGGTTGTGAAGCAGGAAAGAGGGAGATCCTTGGCCATCCCTTTGGAATTTCAGTGTGGTTGGCCTGGTGTACTGTGGCAAGGAGTGAGAAGCTGTTGTAGGTAAATAGTGGTCATTAGCATATTTAAACCAGGTAGTCCAATAAGGGCTGCATTTAAACAATCACTGTGGTGAAGAGTAGGAATGGCTTAAAGTAGGTGAGCTTGGATGGAGCAAAACTATCGAGGAGGCTAACGTGAAACAGGGTATGTCCTGAACCAAGGGAAGGTGACTAAGTGTGGAAGGAAGGGAAGGTTGGAGAAATATTTCCATCTGAGAGAACACTATTAGAAGATGATAACAGAATGGATGGGAGTGGAGGGTGGCAAAAAAGAGGGATGAGTCAGTGATGAGACTGGAATTTCTGGATTGGATCATGTAATGATGGCAGCCCATGTTTCTGGGAAGATCTGCTGTTGCTGGATATGCTAATCCTAGATTTTTTTCTATTTTATTGGCAGATTATTTTTCATTTTAAATAAGAAATACATTAGTGTAAGTTTGAAGACAAATGACAACATAAGTGACTTTATTTTTTAAATAATTATAATATTTATAGAAAGAGAAGTGTCTTTCTTTTTATAATTTTACTTAGGCTAAACTGGGACTGGTCAAAGCCTTAGCCTTCAGCATTCATCTTTGGAAAACACGCAAGGGTCTTAAATACATGTAAAAAAAATAATTGTGATGGACTAATATTGCAAGTCCAGGTTCCATTAATCCCAGTGGTCAAACTTAAATCTCTTAACATGTAAGTCTTTCTATAGTTGCCTTCCAGTAATAAAGTGGGTGATGGAATTTTTAAGAAAACATTTTATGGCTCTGCTATAGATGAATTTTTCCACTGGGATTTATATAATGACTTTGGAGAAAGCTAAAACAATGTATAAAATAAAACCCTGTGGAAGAAAAAATAATTATAAAGAATTCCCACCTGAAATGATGGAATGACCATAGTTGTAGAGCTCTGTATTTTGTTTCACTATCTATTTAATAATTAAAGGTCCCTTTAGTAACCAGAAGTTTCACTTTCAAATGCTTTTTTCTAGGGTGCTAAGAATTCCATTGGTGGAGAGCAATAACTTTTTCCGAATGTGGTAAGAGATACATTCCAGAGAGCGGCAGTTTTGACCCCAGACTCCCTCAAGGGAATCTGGACTAGGAGTGTTGTTGGGAGAAGGATCACTTGAGGGAAGAATCACCCAGGGGGCAGCTGGGCCAAGAATCAGGAAGCCCTGAGATGAAAACCTTTAGTTCTATGTTTTGAAATGTCATAGAGTGGGTTTTAGGGCCCTGCTGTGCTGCTTGCTCTCTGCATGTTTTAGGCGAATAACTGACCTTCTAAGCTCCACTTTCCCCCTCTGCAAGATAAAGATGATAAAGCTCACCCTGTGGGAATATGGTGAAAATTGACTATTCAATGAAATGAGCTGATATGTATTTAAATTTCTCTATAAATTGAAAAGAGATCTGTAATTGTTAACTATGTACAGTTTTAGTGTTTACTCAAAACCAAGTTGTAGTTCAAATTTTTTCAACCAAGTATATGTATGCATTCACCAGTGGGTTTTTTTCCCCTCTCATTATTTATTCATCACAGTAGAATGCATTTTGACACATCATACATAAATGGAGTATGACTTCTTTTTCTGGTTGTACGTGTTGTAGATCATACTGAGCTTATAATCATATATGCCCATAGGGTAGTCATGTCAAATTCATTCTACTGTCCTTCCTATTCCTATACCCCCTCCCCTCCCTTCACTCTCCTCTGCCTAATCTAAGGTAGCTTTATTCTTCCCTAGCAATCCTCCCCACCTTATTTTAAGTTAGCATCTGCATATCAGAGAAAACATTCAACCTTTGGTGTTTTGGATTGACTTATTTTGCTTAGCATGATATATAGCTCAATCCATTTACTGGCAAATGCCATAATTTCATTCTTCTTTAAGGCTGAGTAATATTAGATTGGATATATATACCACATTTTTTAAATCCATTCATCTTTGAGGGGCACCTAGGTTCATTCCATAGTTCAGCTATTTTGAGTAGAGCTGCTATAAACATTGATGTTGCTGTGTCACTGTAGTATGCTGATTTTAAGACCTTTGGGTATAAACCGAGGAGTAGAATAGGTGGGTCAAATGGTGGTTCCATTCTAGGTTTTCTTAAGAATATCCATACTGCGGGCTGGGATTGTGGCTCAGCGGTAGAGCACTCGCCTAGCGCATGGGCGACCCGGGTTCGATCTTCAGCACCACGTACAAATTGAATAAAACGCATTGTGTACAACTAAAGCAAATAAATAAAAATATTTAAAAAGAAAAAAAGAATGTCCATACTGCTTTCCATAATGGTTGCACCAATTTGCAGTCCCAATAGCAATGTATGCATGTACCTTTGTCCCTATATCCTTGCCGACATTTATTGTTGCTTGTATTCTTGATAAACTATACTACAAATGGCATGGTATTGGCACCACAACAGACACATAGACCAATGATATAGAATAGAAGACACAGAGACAAACCCTCATAAATACTGTTATCTTGTACTGAACAAAGGTGTGAAGAAAATTCATTGGAGAAACTATAGCCTCTTTAACAAATGGTACTGTGAAAACTGGAAATCCATATATAGCAAAATGAAATTAAACCCCTATCTCTCACCCTGCACAAAACTCAACTCAAAGTGAATCAAAGACTTAGGCACAACAACAGAGACTCTGCACCTAATAGAAGAAAAAGTGGACCCAGATCTTCACCATGTTGGCTTAGGATCTGACTTTCTAAATAAGATTCCTAAAGCACACGTATCAATAAATGGGATGGATTTAAACTAAACAGCTTCTTCTCAGCAAAAGAAATAATCAGAAACATGAAGAGAGAGCCTACCAAATGGGAGAAAATCTTTACACAGCACCTCAGTGACATCATTAATCTCCAGGATATATAAAGAACTCAAAAAACTTAGCACCAAAAAAACAAATAACCCAATCAATAAATGGTCTAAGGGACTGAACAGATACTTTACAGAAAAAGAAATGCAATCGATCAACAAACATGAAAAAAAAAAGTTCAACTTTTCTAGCAAATACAGAAATGCAAATCAAAACTACACTACACTAAGATTTCATCTCACTCCAGTCAGAATGGCAATTATCAGGAATACAAGCACCAGTGGTTTTTCTACAGAGATGTCTAGGGAGACATTTCTCCATTACCCATGTATCCAGCAGCTAAGGTTTTTAAGGCAGAATATGCTTCACTTAGGGAATAATAAAGAAACTCTAGCCATGTGAGTTTTGCATTTTCAACATGAATTATTTGTGATTTTTAACCCAATTAGCCATCTCCATCTTGGTATAGTACTCAAAGCAGCTGGTGTGCCACCATGGGTCTGGCTGCAAACACTAACCATAGATTTTGCCATAGTGTTTCACTATGAAAAATTGATTTCAAACAGTGTTCTCCTATTGGGCCAGTTCTAAACATACCAAGATAAAGGAAGCACTGTAGAGACATAGAAGGCCAGTTCCAGAGAACAACAACAACAACAACAACAAAAATGTGGGGTGTTTGTGCTTTTTCAACAGCATTCTCATTAATTAACTCTTAGAGCAATGTCAGCATTCCAAAGAGGTTTTTTAGCTTAAAGTAGATCTTGTGTGGAGTGGTCAAAGTGCCAAGACCTAGATCTAATACTCTACCTCAAGAGGATTGTTCTACAGCCATGGCCTCTTCTATGTCCCCATGAATATGGTGTGTGTGTGTGTGTGTGTGTGCACAAGGAAGACTGAGGATCCAGAGATGTGGATCCTACTCTGGTATCTGTAACTAAGGAACTATAAGACAAAAGAAGAAATCTTAAATGCTTAAGTTTCATTTCTTTAACCAAGAAGTTAGGGTAGGATAATATGCTCTTTAAGATTTCTTCCTCTAACATTGTATAGTGTTGTTACCAACTGATTCACTGAGTCAGCAAACCTTGTACTCGTGATATGGTGATTCCAAAGGCAATGCTGAAAGGGCAATCTTTTGTCAACCTGGCTTCTCTATTTAACCTACTTTCAGTGTTAATGGCATAAACTTTTCCCAAATCAGTATTAGATTCTCTTCTTTCCCTCCCAAGGCAGTAGAAGGCACACAAAAGCACATATACCTAATTTTACAAGATCTACCACGCCGTCTAGTGGAACTGATGACATCACTTGGTTAAAGATTAAACAGCATCAAGAGTGTCTTCATCTGTGATAGATGAAAAACTCTCCAAGTTGGTAAGGGAGACAGTCAAAGAAAGGGAAAACCAACTTTATTCTGTTGTCTTCTACCTTCTACTAACTGTCCTATTCTGATTAATTCCTTGAAAATTCATATGAGACTTTTTAATCCCTCTGGATGAGAATCCTCTCAAGGAAAAACATTCTGTCCAACATTTGGGTGGCCAGGAAATCATGAATTAATAGATACCAAATACATGGCATATTATAAAACCTTTGTACAAAATGACAAGTAGAGGTATCCTATGTGACTGCTGTGTGGATTCTATGTTAATCTTACAAACTTCATAAGACAAATTATAGACATGACATCACAATTTTTTAATGATATTGGACTACTGAAGTTTGAAATGTGGCTTTATATTTTTAAAAAATTCAAAAGTATTTCTTACACTCTTTCTAAAATAAACTATGAGTCTTCCTTACTGTTTTTGTGTGTGTGTGTGTGTGTGTGTGTGTGTGTGTGTGTGTGTGATCTTCAGTAAATCACCAATGCTTGTATCTTCCTCTGACTCTGGAATCTCATGGAGTTTTTAGGTTCTGGATGTTTGGAAGAGGCTAATGATCTCACATTCAAATAGGTCAAATAACAGAACATATTTTGAGTGAGAGGAACATCTAAGTGGCATGCATACATTCATATATCAACTGTTTATTAGGTGTATTTGAGGTATAGGAATTGCACTGAGCGGTGCAGAGCAGATTAAGCCACTGTCTTCTCTTAACGAACGAAAGACCAGTAAGGCTGGACAAAAATGGCAAAATACAAAATAAAACATAGCTGAGGGTATAAGAGATACACAATTGAAGCAAGAAAAGTTTCTGGGATTTTAGGAAAGCCTCTTTTTCTTTACCCTTTGTGTTGATAACCCCAAGACCATCCTCAAGTTCATCCAGTTATTTGAAGAGATTGACAGGACTCAGCAAGTAGTCCTATTGATGGCTGTGGTCCAAATTAAAATCAGCAAAGGGAAGCAGAGCATGTGGCAAAGTCCAGAGGAAATCAGGAGACAGCTTCTAGGGTCCTCTTTCCCCAGTGGACAGGATGAACACAGGTGAGCTGAATTCTTCCAGCAACAAAATGTGAAAACACGTGTGAATTGTTATCCACACACGAGGTCTAACAGAGACTCAATGTTTTCTTGGGGGGTTGGTTACATAGGCACCTTCTGCCTCAGACATCCCCAAATTTCAGACTCTCAGAAGGAAAGCAGGTGTTCTGTATAATTTGCACTGTTTGTGCAATCAGTGGAGGCACAGTGAGCCAATCTTTATCAGTTCTGGGAATGGTAGGAACATTCCTGAAGTCTGAATTCCCATATGCCAGCCAGGGACCAACCTAGTAAGCAGGGGATTCAGAGGACAGCAGTCTCTGACCTGGGATGTTGCCTATTATCTGTACATCATCAGAAGGAAAAAAAAATTGTGTTTGTGTGTGTGTATCCACAATAACGGGGGAAAAAACTAAAAACACAGATCCCAGAGTTCTTAACTCAATCTAAAAGAGCTTCCTAAAATTAAGCTACTTGGAGCACAAAGGTACATAATTCTATGTACCATTTCATTCATCTATATATTTTTGTGTCCACATAGTATATGCTGAATTCTGAAAAAGTGTGAACAAGAATGGCCTCTTATTTACTTAAATACTCCATGAGAATCAACACCATGGAGTTAAAATGCTCTTTTTCTTAGAAATTCACAAGTTTTTGTGGACTGTTCTTTGCCACACACTGGACTAGGTGCTGGCATCATGAACCACTCAGAGCAAATTCCTGCTCACAAGTGAACACTGGTTTCTGAACCCCTGCTCAGTAATGCTGAGCTTAGAGAGAAGAGGAGGGTGTGAAAGAGCAGAGGAAGGAGGTTTGGATTCCTCGTCAGATAGGGAACATGGTCAGGGTAGCAGTGCCTTTACAGCCCAGGGAAGTCTTGGGTTGGAGAGAAAGCTCTGAGACGCAGCTCAGGCCTGCCCCAGAACACCAGACCAGGCTTTCCAGGATTTTGGAGAGATTGACACTAAGCTTAAAGCAATTGAAATAAACACTAGGCCTTCAGAGAGATGAGAGACCTATCACTTCCGTCCAGGCAACCAGCCAGAGCCAGCACAGTGGTGTTTAGCACCCAGCTGCACAGGTGTGGCCAGCATGACCTCCATGCATTCCACCTCCATGTTGGTGGCCTGAACCCTGTGGAGACCCCTCTACTTGGACAGGAGAAATACTCTTCAACAATGCTATCATTGGCAAATTCCTCTAGAACAGCTGCCCAATGGCATCTCCTACAAACCAGAGAACTCACTGGCTTCACCAACAGGTGTTCTTGGGAAAGGAGTCTTTCAAACTCAGAACATTGGCCAGGTCCCACTTCCCCACAAGTCTTGTGCAACCATGGACAAGGCACTTAACGCTTCTAAGTAACCATCTTCTCATTGAGACAAGAGGGCAATGGCCAGGTCTAAATGAAACTTTGTGTTTTATATCACCTGGCATGTCTTCTGACATAAACTCAGTGGGTTTTCTTGCTTCTTTCTTCATAACAATTCACCTTTTATGTGGGAGGACACCAATAAATGGTCCTATAGCTTTAAAATCATGGGCTCCAAAAGTATCCAGCCTCTTCTTTTTTCTCAAGTATAATTTCTTCTATGGTTCAGTCATAGATGGAATCTAAAGAGGACTTCTGCTTGTGTAGTTCTGTGCTACACACACACAATTTACATTAGGATATTTGATGCTAAGCAATGCCCATATTCCTTTCCCCATTGCTATTTTTTCAAGTTTCTTACTGCCTTTGCTAATTTGGAGGAAAAAGTCAGTGGATCAAGGAGCAAGGAAATTAAGCTAGGCTCTTCTTTTAATGATATTTGCTCCCTTTTAAGAAACTTAAAAATTAATCCCTCATATCTAACTCCTGTCCTCACTCCTTTGATCTCTGTGGTCCAGCCCTTATCCTGATAGACTGCTGACCCATTCTCTGCTGACTGACTCAACCAATCATGTCATGACTAGAGATGCTCACTAGTGATGCATTCCTAGCTAATTGCCCTTATCTAGTTCTTTATGTAAACTGCAGAATAGATTGGATCTTCAGGCATGGTCCTAGGCAAGAATTCTTAATTACAGTTATTGTCTGGGGGCAACGGGAAGGGAAGAAACACATACTATGTTAGAAAGCCAAACTGGCAATGTTTGTGAAGAAACATGGATATTTATCTTGGTTATGATTTTAAAAAGTAATTAGCAAACTGGTGTAAATTGCTTTTGGCTCATCCTGACTCTCTGAATCCACGAGTATATTTTTATGTGGATGTTTTATTTTCCCCATGATTTGAAAAGTAAATGACTATTCTTGAACACAGCCAAGAATGTAGTCAAAAGAAGACTATGACTCAAAGGGAAGAGGAGTGGATTGAGCATTGGGAATTATGGGTTGTGTTTAGTCTAACTATTGATTTAACCTCTGAGCAAGTTACTTAACCTCTTGTTCTCAGGCAGTCTTCCCCACCTCTTGTAAAATGATTCTTGACTAACAGATGTTTTAACAACAACATAAAAGAATTGGCAAGATGATTGACTGACTCCAAATTGATTGGCTCTGTCCACAAGCACAGCTCCGAACCATCAGACCTTAAAAGCAATGGCATCATGGGACTAAGAGCTTGTGCTGACATTTTCCCACTTTTTCTTTAAAAATCTGTGCTTGTTGTAGTATACTATGCTTCTTCTTCATAAATCCATGAGCGTGAGGAGTGATTTCTTATGCTTTGTTATGACATATCCCTTGTTCATCAGACTCCTGTAAGGTAAATAGTATTAGTAAACACCCAGTGAGTATCTTCTCCTGGATGACTGCCCCAGTAAGAGCTTCACATTGAACAGCCATTTCAGCCTCATGACAGCATATGACATAGATTCAACTAAGGAAACTGTGGAACAAAGAAAGTAACTTTCCAAAGTTCCACAGCTAGGAAGAGGTAGAGCTAAGGTTTGAAACAAGGAAGTTCTAGAATTGTGTACTTCCCTGACATACCATCCTGCCTCTTTCAAAGGGAGAATGGGCTTCAATAGGAAACCACAACAGGGTCATATCAGAAAGTCACCTTCTCAGGAGACCAGTACAGTAGAGGAAGGGATCGAGTGGGAAGGGAGAATGGAGGGTATGGGGAATGGAACTACCAAATTGTGCCACGTCCCTGTACAACTATACCACAAAGAGTCATATTTATTTATATAACTCTAATGTACCAACTAAAATAATAATAAAAGAGAGGCCAGTAGAGTAGAACAAGTGGATTAGGGGAGGGAGGAAGGGAACATACTGGTGAATGAGATTGATCAAATTGTTATGTGCATATACAAATATGGCACCATGAAACTCACTATTATATGTAATTATAGTGCAACAATAAGCAAAATAAAAAGGGAAATGTCATCTTCTGAACAGGTGACTCAGGCTATATTTTGTGTTAAGTTCCATAGAGTGTTTAAAAAAACCCCAAAGTTTGAAATGAGATATGTATGAGTTCCAATCCTGACCCAGCTAGTTTTTACCCCAATCTTTCTGAGCGTTATTTTTCCAGTCTATAAAATTGCGTAAGTAATGCTTACTTCGGGTATGGTGAAGATTAAATGAGCTAATGTACATACAGGAAGCAATAGTGTAGGTTTTGGAATCTAGTAAGAACTCAGTAAACATTAGCCATGATGAGGATGAAGATCTTTGGGGGCACTTTCAGTCCATCCTTGACTGGCAGCATGGAGCCTGGACAAAATAAAATTGATTGATGTTTAACAAGCTTGCAATTGAAGGGTTTAACCACTGTCCACTCGGCAGTCATCTAAGAGAGTGAAGCTCAAGCCACGGGACACTTTTCATTTATTTCAAGACTCTGGATATTGGCATGCTCAGAGGAACCCCATGGGGCCTCTGGAGCAATCACTTTCTCCTTCATTTAGCAATTACACATGAATTTCAGTCAACTGGCTCTAATTGAAGGTTTTTAAAAAGCAGATCTGCAGCTTCTCTCTATCTGGAGTATATCTTCTTTTCCCACAGTCAGTAACTTCCACTTCACTCTATTTTTATGGCAATTTGGGGTAGGGGCTGGGGAGCAGGACAATGTTGCTTAGCAGCGAATCATAGGGCTGCTGTGTGCTTTTGTGTGTGTATGTGTGTGTGTTTTCATCCCGGGCTTTTGTCACTGTGTCTGATGGAATCATATTGGCATCCTCCCTTGTCAAAACCCCATGGGTCGAGTGTAGGCGTGTGCATGCTTTATAGATGGCTCCCCATTCCTGCCTGGTGCCTGCTCAAGACAATGTTTGCTGCTGGTTTTGTTTAACAGACACTTCATGCTGCAAATTCTCAAGTGCAAATCACCTTTTGTTCCTTTTATCCTAGCAATAATGAAGGGCTGTACTGGAGCTTAAATAATTCTTTCAATGAATACATTAAACAGACTCTTTCATTATACATGTTAGAGGAATGAAAATAATTTGCACAAAGCCACATTTCCTTCACAAAGTTTTAAAAGGAGCGAGGGAACTGCCATTGAGGGAACAATTAATTTTGTTTCTTTAGGAACATGGGGAGGGGGCAGATGAAATATGTTTCAAGGCTTTCAGAAAGATTTCTGGTGGGAACATTTAACAACCAAGTAAAGCATTCCCTCGGGAAAAACAGTCCTATTTGAATCTGTGGTTTTTGTGGCAGTTTCTTATTATCATCATGGTAGATGAAGAATAGAATTCCCTCCTGATTTTCAGAGTTAAAACTGACTATAAAGACAAGTCATTTTGAGAGAGTTGTTTCTGTAAAGGTACAGAAGCCACTTAGCACATCATAATGCTGTGCATCACTTTATGATTGAACTTAGAGATTCGCAACACTGGCTATCTAGACCCTTCTCCTTGTCTTATTTCAATGCCCCTTTCATCCTTTCTGCTGTATTTTTTTTTAATCCTTAGGTTCTCTTCTTTTATGTATCTCCATTTTAATTCAATGTTAGCTAATTTTTGCAAAGATATTAATATTTTAGAAGCAAAACAAATTTAAAAACTATATCTACAATGAGAATTAGGACATATAGGACTAAAACAACTAGTACAGAGTCACCCAGCTCAGATGTGTACTTTAATATCTTTCACTGAGTTCAGTGTTCCTTCAAGGTACCAGGCCAAAGATGTTACTCTGTGTTTTTTAAAACATCAGGACTATGGTGAAGTTACAAAGAAATGAGCTGTGACTTGGCACAATGAAGGTATTTTGCGCCTAATATCTGGGGCTGTCAGGAGGTCAGCAGGCTGCTTTCTGAAGAAGCGAACTTATAGATGATAGAAGGGTCCAAACAGAGGCTAAAGACCTGCTGTTGGAGTTGAAGAGATGAAATAGCCTCAGTCTAGCTAATGGTGTACAATGGTATTACTAAGACATAACCTGATCATTCTGATAACAAAAGAGGTGAAACAACTCTCAGGGATGTTTATCTGTTAACAGTGGACTGTTGAAAATAGAAGACTCCAAATGTCAAAGAAAGAAGCCATAAAGGTGTGGTAATAGCAAGAGTTGAGACTCCTTGGACAGTACTCCATAGATGCTATGTTTTGTGCACAATTAACACTATCTGTTTTCAGTTCTTTGACAACCATGTAGTGGTTTATTTGGTAACTTATTTAGTAAGTTTTACCTCTACTGAGTCTTGATTTCTTCTTTTGACACACTAAAACCATTTTAATCACCATATTAGTTTTATTCATTAAACTGACACTAAAATCCCATACTTACGGTGCTGAAACAATTCAGTCTCCATCTGTAGCAAAACCAACCCATACATAGTCCTTATACCTGTCACAAGTATGACTCAAAAGTGGATCATACACCTACATGTAAAACGCAAAACTATAAAACTACACGAACTTGTGTTTGGCAATGTGTTTTTAGATATAACATGAAAAGCATGATCCATGAAAGGAAAACTGATAAGAGAGATTTAATTAAAATTGAAACATTCTGGTCAATGGAAGATATTGTTACAAGAAGTAAAATACAAACCATAGGTTGGAAGAAAATATTTGCAAAATACATACCTGATTCAGGACTTCTTCCTAAAATATACAAAGAGCTCTTAAAACTCAGCAATAATAAAACAAATAGGTGGGCAAAAGCTTTGAATGAACATCTTACCAAAGAGGATGTACAGATGGAAAAAAGCATATGAAAAGATGTTGAACATAATCTGCCATTAGGGAAATGCACATTAAAGCCAAAGAGATTTTGCGTTAAACCACTTAATAAAAGTAATTAAAACCACTACATCTTTTAGAATGACTAAAATTCAAAAGCTTGGCAATAGCAATAGCTGAGGGAGATGCAGAGCAGTGGGAACTCTAGTTCATTGCTAGTGGGAATTACAATAATTTCAAAAGAGTTTGGCAATTTTTTTATAAAGCCAAAAGCTTTACCATATAATGTAGCAATCATACTCCTTAATGTTTATCCAACCATTTGAAATTTTGTGTCTACACCATTTCCTGTAGCCTAATGTTTATAGCAGCTGTATTCACAATCATCAAAAACCATAAGGAGCCGGGCGCGGTGGCGCACGCCTGTGATCCCAGCACTTGGGAGGCTGAGGCAGGAGGATTGCGAGTTCAAAGCCAGCCTCAGCAATGGCAAGGCACTTAGCAACTCAGTGAGACCCTGTCTCTAATAAAAAATACAAAAAAGGGCTGGGGATGTGGCCCAGTGGTCAAGTGCCCCTGAGTTCAATCCCCAGTACCAAAAAAAAAAAATTAAATAACTAAAAAATCATAAGAAACCAAGATTTCCTTCGATAAGTAAATGGAATACTACTCAGCTATTTAAAAGATTGAGCTATCAAGTCATGCAGAAACATTGATGAATCTTAAATGCATATTGACAAGTGAAAGCAGGAAATCTGAGAAGGAAACATGTTGTATGAGTTCAATTTTATGACATTCTAGAAAAGAGAGTAGATCAGTGTTTGCCAAAGATTTTGGGGTAGGGGGAAATTTTGAATGTTGAAGCACAGGGGAAATTTTAGGGTGGCGAAATTGTTCTGAAGAATTCTAGGGTGGTTAAATTATTCTAAAGAATTCTGATTAAAAAAATAATTCGGATAGTGGATAGATTAAAGTACAGAACGTGTTTTTTTGAGCATATGCTACCTTCAGGGCATGTACACAGAAATATTTCTTGGACATTTGGTGAATGTGGTAGTATGCCCTTATGAAGAACACAGAACATAGGAGACTCATTTTATACTACGTAGGTTTCTATATGTTATTGGAAAAAAGCCATAAGAATGTATTCATGTATAAGTATGCATACATGTATTTATGTGCTAAAGCATGAAATTTATTGTACAGACTTTCATGTTGTTTTAGAGCAAATATAAAGCAAATTCATTGTCCCACATCTCTCAGTGGTTACTACCTTTAGATTATATATATCTTTAATAAGAGGAATCTTATCTATGAATTATTTACAGCATGTATCACAATTTTCTCATGTATTTGGGTGCTCAAGAATATTTATTTAATCAAAATTATGCTTAATTTCTAAGAAAATACATCCTAGATTCAAGTTCCAGTTTTATTATTGGACAGAATATGTAACCTCTCTGAAACTTAGTTCTGTCAACTGTAAATAGAATCATTTTTAAGTTGTCTTACAGATTTGTGAGAATTTGATTCTAACTGTAGAATACATAGACCAACTCTTGATATAAATTAGGAAGGTAATCATTTGGACAAAAGTGATAGTTACAGATTGAAAGAGATGACATGGTGTTTCAATTAATCAGGAAAACGGGTTCAACAACTCTAACTAGAAAGATGCTGGTAGGTGAAATGGTGAGGAGGTGGGGATGGCTCATTGTCCAGCCACTGTCAGGCAGAGTTGGTTTCCGTTAGCCCATCATTGCTGAGGACTGAATTACAGCCAACCTATCTGCATTATTGAAGAATGGACTCAATTTAGAGGAATTCCCTTTTCTTTGATGCTGTTAACACTGGTAAAGTACCCAAGAAGTGGATGTACTTGACCTCTTCTAAGTCACATTTTCACAACCATTGAGTAAGCAGAATAAAACTCTCCATGGAGCCTTGCACATAGAATAAAGGCTCAGTTGCTATTTGTTCAGTGACTCATCCTGTTGCTCCAAAAACCTAAGGCAAACAACTTATTATCTAGAGACTGTTCCAGTCTATTGATTGGGCTTCCCCTGAAGTATACTTAAGTAGGCAAATGAACATGGTTGGTTTCTGGTCCTCAGAACACATCTGTTGCAAGACACTGTATTCCATGATTCTCTATGTATATACAGCATGGGGCTTTTATCTCAATAAGACAGGTACTACCTTCTTTTTGTCATTTTAGAAGCTCTTACCTACCATTCTCTTTCTTTGACAAGACTCTAAGTTAGGCAACTCTAAGTTGTATTCACCTTCTTATAGCACCTGGCACAGCTCTTACAACATAGCAATCATAGTAAAGAAGGTTTAAAAACCTTAGAAACATAGTAATGTTTTAACAACCAAAATTCTAATAAACTTTTAGAGTTTAAGAATTAGAGTAAGTGAAGGGAGTGGGCTTTTTGGAACTGAAAGGAAAAATGGTCACATTTTTTCATGTCTACATAGTATAAACAAATGGAACATCCTATTTTCAGTTTGAGTTTGAAAAAGAATGTTTATTTAACATTCAGTCACCTACACTTCACTGACAGCCAAAAGAAAAGATGATTAACAGAGTACAGGAATTTATTTGGTAACTGTAAAACAAAAATGTCTCTTAAAGTCAAGATCAGATATTAAAATTGAGCCAAATGAGAATCTACAAAAATATAATTAAAAATCTTCAACACCTATGAAGAATGAGCAAAACATTGGAAGCATTGATGGATTCTACCTAGGAAAGACAATAATGAGCAAAATATAAAGTGATAAGAAATCTTACCGTTAATAAATAGATATTTTTTCATATCTCCCAAGGTATTGATAACAGTTGATTATTAGGTTCCAAGCAATGAGGCTATAAAAATTAATAAGCAGGACCTTCAAATGACTCATTAGCTAATCCTTCATTATTATCCATTTTGTAATGGGTGACACATTTAACACATTTAGTAATATACTCAGGGGCATATTTAAATGAAAAGAGTTTGGTGAAGCAATTTGAAAAACATGCAAATATTTTTATTAGTGTTAAATTTGCCTAAATTTCAATTGATTAAACATAAGATAGGATCTAACTCTATATGGAATACATATATATACATTATTAGCCTTTTCCACATCTATTCCCACTTTAGTCTTTGTTTAAACTTTAAAGAAACTTTCAAGACTTATCTCACTTAATTTTTTTTTTTTTAAGCTGGCATAATTCTCCATTAGAAAGTGATTATGGAGCACTGGGAACTTTAGGGGCTTTTGCATTAGAGGAATAGATCAAGTACCAATACATCAAACTTCAGATACTAGCTTCTCTGACCGGGATACTCTACTAGAATTAGAACCTTGGAGATGAAAGAAGCAAACTCTTCTCTCAGGAATTTGTGGTCTGGTAGGGAAACAGAATTGCTGAGATATAGAGAGCTGAAGAGAGTAGGCATTATCCCATAGACTTTAGGTGGACACACAAGCCATCTGAAATGAAAGTGTACAGACATGGAGGTACAGATGACCATGGTGTGTCTGAACAACCATAAGCTAATCAGTACTGGGTGTGGGTATGAAGAAGAAAGAAAGAAACCATGGAGAAGAGGCTTCAGGGTTAAAAAGAGGCCCAACAAGAAAGACTTTGGACCCCTTTAAAAGGATGTGAGATGATAACCTACAGAACCTTGCTACTCAGGTGTGACCCACAGCACCAACATCAGCATGGAATGTATTAGACCCCAACCCATACTTAAATCAGAATTGATGTCGTAATGAGACCCCCTATTTGACTCATCGTGTGCATGAAAATTTGATGAACACTGTACATAGGATGTGGTGGATTGTTTAAACAATGTCAGGGAGCTGAATGGAACCATTTCTTAGATGGCTCACTACAGCAGCAATTCTTGGAGTAAAGAGAGGATAAGGTGAGAGAGAAACTACCACAAAGAGGGCTAAGATCATCAAGGGTAGAGCCAAATGAACCTGGGGATGGAGCATTCAAGTAGGAAGAACATCCTGGAGGTCACTGTGCTAGGATCAGCAATTAATTTAATGAAAAGAGAAAAGAAAAGGCAAATTCTAGGAAGACTAACAGATTTCTGGTTTGGGCCACCTGGAAGAGTATGGTGCCAGTATGGATAGAGTTTACAGATAAAAGATCTCATTTAGAAGGGTGAGCAAAATAATTAATTCAATATGAATTATTAAATTGAGGACTTGTGAAGCATTTGTTCAGTGATGCTTAGTGGGCAATTGGGTGCATGTGTCTGGAGTTTGGGATAGAAATACATATATTTAAAAGTTGTTATCAATGCCACCTAAATCCATGGTTATGGAAAAGATTTTCAAGAATAACATAGAATAAAATACAATTGGTGTGTCGATCACAAGAGAATGCCAGCATTTAAAGGATGGGAAGAGG
Source organism: Tamias sibiricus (assembly GCA_025594165.1). Taxonomy (NCBI): domain Eukaryota; kingdom Metazoa; phylum Chordata; class Mammalia; order Rodentia; family Sciuridae; genus Tamias; species Tamias sibiricus. Next base: position 166,771,519 of record CM046657.1, read on the forward strand.
AATACCAAATTATGGAAGGGATGGAAGAGGATCTGAAGGGTGTGGTGTCATGGAAAGGAAAAGAGAAGAAAGTTTCAAGTAAATGGCAACTGGGTCATCACTCACTGATGCAAATGAAGACTGAAAACTGCCTCTTAGATTTGGTACCTAAAGTTTAACAACTTTAGGCAGGCAAATTTAGTTGGACAATGAAAACTGAAGTCAGAGTTGCTGTTTTCTAAGATTGTGGAACCATTGAGTGCAGTGAAGACTTCATCCTAGAAAAGTAGGAATAAAAGGAAAAAAAAAAATGTTGGCTAATAGACACAAAAGCAGAGAGTCAAGAAAAGCCATTCTCTCTAGTGCATATGAGAAAGGATGAGCAGAGGGGAAAAGAGTCAATGGAGGGAAGTAATGACAATATGAGGAAGAAAGAATAATAAATATTGGGACATGATCCTTTGGGGTCATTCCTGAATGAAAGTCAGGGTACAGGTGAAAGATATTTGTCTTAGGGGGAAAAAACATATCAGTCTGAGAGGCCAACAGAAGCAGGGGCACAGAGGCAGGCAATTTTGAAGAGTGTTCATATCTAAGGGACTTAATTTTTTTCTTGTGAAATGAAAGACAATGATATTCACATATAAGGAAAACAGACTAATAAGAAATGGGAGTCCCAAAGGAAAATGATAAAAGAAGCTGATTGGGAAATGCAATGGGCATGGGCAACACTTAAAACCTTTCACCTCAGATTCTTGATTCTGGACAATGTATTATGGTAGTTTCTGCATTATCTAGTCCATTTATTTAATGAGTAAACAGATTGAATATGTTTGAATTATCCATCATTTATGATCCCAATACATAGTCAAAGAAGCTATTTTATGAAAATGCCTAAAAACTAGAGAGCTCTCCAAAGATGCTAAAAACAAAAATACCTTTGCATAACGGTAATGTAGGGGCAGTAAAGTCACTACAAATTGCTTTCCACTAATTTTATACCTACTGTTGTAAAGGAGGTGGGGAGTGACAGTGGAAATAGTAGCCGTAAGTCTGTATTCACAGATTCTCAGAGTTGGAAAGTTTCACAGACTCTTGGAGTTGGAAAGTTTCTTAGAATCATTGAAATGCTTCCTACAGCTCCTGGCAGAATACCTGCAGTACCAGGCTCTTCATTATTTACTAAGTAGCCAACTCTGTGTTCAGGATACCGTATTTAATTGTTTGAATGGCCTATTGTATTAGGATAAGAAACTGATTTCTACTTCTCTGAAATTGGATGTGCCAAATTTGTTTTTATTCAATTCAGTTAATAGAAGTGCACATTCTAAATTTAAGGTATTGTTCTTGGTGTTGTAGAATGATCAGTAGGTCAGGATCCCTGACCTTGTTATCCTTACAGCAGAGAAGGGGAGGTTAACACAACTTCCAAAATGACCATGAGAGATATGAAAATACATTCCATTAGAGAAGTAATAATGTACTGTGCTTTTTTGTTTAAAAATGAGGTGCCAGGAGTCATATCTGAATAGATTATGACATATGTCTCCTACATCCCCTCCCCAATTATGTTTACATTGGAATGTCCACATATTTTTCTAGACAAGTGAATCAGTCAAGATGGAAATACTAATTAATTTGAGTGGACATGCTCTGCTAGCTCATTATATATATGTAATATATATATATATATAATATATATATTCCTGATATTAATGATACTACCAAACTCTATACTACTTTAGAGCTTACAAGTCACTTTCCGTAATTATCAAACTTTATAAGTTAAGTATTGTTATTCTTCATTTACATATGAAGGACCTAAGACTCAGTTTAAGTGATTTACCCAGATCTTACAGCAGGGAAGCAGTAAGCTAGGACTCCCATCCAGGTATCATGATTGTGGATCTCACTACCACAGCCAAACCTTGTGGATTCAGATGAGGGGAACTCATAGGTATTCATGCTTCTTTAATAGGAACAAAACATCATTAATAAAATGAGTGACAAAATAATAATGCCCAAATGTATTCAGCATTCCACTTCTGTTTGTCCCCAAGAAATATATAAATCACACTGTAGAAATAAGCTGGAAGTTGAGAGATGAAAACACTTTGAAGAACTAGCTACCATGTTTGGGAAGTACATCAAGAATGACAGAAATGGGTGGTGTGGAGGAAAGAGTGGACATTTGGGAATGCTTGTTATGCATTAAGTAGGAATCTTGCCCATTCTTGGGTGTTTTCTTGAGATGGTGAGTAAATATTTGAAATTATTTAAGTTACATATACAAATTGCATACTTATATACATTTATCTTAATTTTGTATTTACATTTTTTAGAGACTGGAACATGAGTTATGTCAGGGGCTGATGGTGGTGGTTTGTTCACATATAAAGAATTACACTACTGGGCTGGGGTTGTAGCTCAGTGGTAGAGCACTTACATGTGTGAGGCCCTGGGTTTAATCCTCAGCACCACATAAAAATAAATAAATAAAACAAAGGTATTGTGTCCAACTACAACTAAAAATTTTTTTATAAAAAGAAGAGTTACACTACTATTACTATTTCAGTACATAGAATTGTCCTTCAAACATTTCTTTAAAAGGGGAATACGTCTGCTTGGGATCAAACTACTCAATTTATTTTTTCCTCTGAAATACTGGCACATGCTGGTAATACTTCCAGCCATGAGTAAGAAAAATTTCTAGAGTTTGTAAAATAACAGGAGCTGATTTGCCCACAAAATCATTTAGCTTATTGCCTTGACTCTTTTGTATATAGTTAAAGCCATTGAGCCAACTGGATACAGTGAGTTTCTGATGTGTACCTGCATTTCAAATCTAAGATCAGCAGGAATGCTAGAATGATGGTAAACTTGGAGCCACATGAAGTTAGTCTTAAATAGGGTCATGGGGACAATCAGAGATATCTTATCCATCGTTTCTGGTCATTATTTCAAAATACTGTGAAGAATTAAAAGAAACCTCGATATGGAGAGAGTAGAGAGAGAAGCCCTAATAGCATCAAGGAAATTGATCACCTTTTTAGTATAGATAGGGATGGTGAATGCAAAATTTTGGGTCTAGTCTAGTAGTTCTTGGGCCAAAAGAAGAAGAAAAGCTGTTAGTTTAGGTCCTCCCAGAAGTGGATGATAAGACAGGATTAGGAATTAATTTATCAATAAATCTTAATATATTGATTCAGGGAAAGGTAGGGAATGCCAAGGAGGCTGGAAGAGTCATCAGACTGCAGTGGTGATGTTCTCTGTGAATGACAGAGGGAGGACAGAAGAATTGGACAGGAAGAGCCACAGGCTTCAGGGCAGTGCTGAGAAAGCTTTGGCAAGATGATGGGGAGACCTTGAGTAAAAGTCACCCTCAGAAGAGCTCTGAATCTCTTTGAAATAGACTGCTTTGACATCTCCACTGTGCTTAGTCATCATAAGAGGCCATGGGGAACATGCCCTTAATGCAGACAAAGAGGTTCAGAGTATACCCTCTGGGGCCATCTGTGAAGAAAATGGCTCTTTAATTAATCTTCAGCTTTATTCAGAATACGAGTGATACCCAGACTTCCATCTCCTCTTAGTGAAACAGCTCACTTTAGAAAAGCATCACTAGTAATGTTAATCTACATAAACTATAAAATCCAAACAGGCTGATTTTTATCACTGCATGCATCCACAGACATTTCTGTGCTCCGTGTTTTCTTCATCTTAACATTCTCATTCAACTGTACAACTCTCTTGTTTAAATTCTGGACATCAAATGAGCATTCTATTTTACATGTGAAGATTAAAGCACACACATAAACACACATAGACACAAACATGATTTGAAGACCATGCCTGTCTCTTCTTATCCTTAGATGGGACTAATATGTGTCCATCCATCTAGGAGGGGAACACAAAAGATTCAGTCCTTTCCATATCACATTGCTTTCATTGTCAACGTGTAGATCTGAATCATACCTGTTATTGGCCACGTTTTCTGAAGCAGCGTCTTTAGAATATTTTAGAAACTGTACCCTATTCCCCTCTTGATAGGAGTGGGGTGATGTACATTTTTAAATGTTTGGAGAAGATATGGAAGAAAAGATCTGGCTATATGTTTGGAAAAGTTGCCTTCCTTGAATTATTTGATTGTTTTGTCATCTTACATATGTCAGAGGAAATAGCTCAGGACCTACAGGCTTCCTCTACCCTATACTAGGAAGGCAACCTATGTTCCCCCTCAAAGATCAGAGCTTGACAAACATGGTCCCTAAAAGTCTTCCTAGCACTTTAATTTTCAGTGCCCATGTTATAACAAGTTACAGAAATACCATAGCTTATCTGTAGATCAGCCCACATTATACACAATGTGTACTCTTTGATGGAATCCTTTTTACTACTTTTCCTTTTGCTTTGTGAAGGTAAACCTCTCTATAAAATTATATTAGTCCTCTTTTTTTCTTGACGATTTTTATTGTTTTGTGTTTAGAATCTTGTCAAGGTAGATATCTATTGTAAAGATAAGGTAGATATTTCTTTAAGTGTAACTCCCCCCCCCCCACACACACACACATAAAGGTTATTTTGCTAGGGTAATGGAGTTTCTTTTCATTGACATTCTGGGACAGATCTTTAAATTCAGCTACATCTGGTCACCTTGCCTCAAACCATGTTATAGCTATTCCTTTAAATCAGACCTGAACTAAGCAGGAACATCTGTACCGAGAATTATGAGGCCCAGCTGAACATTTTGGACCAGCATGTTCCATCTCACTTCTTTTAGCTTTAACCTTTTAGCAATTATCTTTACAATCCTTAGAAATGGTAATTAAAGTTGGTAGAAGAACAAACAGAATACTGAAATGTTTTTAAGCTCCAAACACCAGGTATATAAATGTCAGTTCTAAGAATGCTTTTATTAGCTACCTCTACCGATCTTCTCAGGGATCATATTTAGCCTTTCCTTCAGGGAGTATAGCACTGCTAATCAGCTTCTATAGTTGGCAGCCATTTGATGGGGACACCTGAAGCCACTTCACTTCATTCTCCTCACACCCCCCAGATGAGCCGGCCATAGCAGTTGGCATGGAGAGGAATATTGTCATTGCAGGTCTCTGTCAAAAGATCTTTACCCTCCACAACAACCAAAAATATTTTCAAAGATAAGCAGATGGCTTTCTAAGTGGACATTTTCAATGTTGAGGCAGGTTACTCAGTGCCCCTGCCTTCCTGCTGTCTCTATAAATGTCTGGGTCACTGCAAAACGGGCTAGAGCTTTGGGTGAGTCTGAGTGTATGCAGAAGACAGAGTTTCTGAAGCATGCATGATAAACTGAGCCTCCTCTGATGGTGACTATGAATTCATAGACATTTATAAGTATTGTTGTATTGGTACTTATTAACCTCCAAATTACTTCTCCTTAGTCATTATGATGAGGGAATTTCTTTAATAAGATTATTCACGATTTTTTCCTATCCTTTGTGATTAAATTACTGTTCACTTATTTCCTCATTTCACCACATTTGAACATTCCAACCAAGAATGACGTTATTTGGATTGATGGAAAGGGGCCACTGAAGGCAGACTTCATGGCATTTGGACCTATTAGAATAGTCCTGCCAGGAACAGGATGTTAACATTCAAAAGTTGAAGACCCATGTTTACCTACAAGGGGTATTTACTATGCCAGTTGAACTCAATTTGTTACTAAATTGGCAAAATATTTAATAAAATTAAAAGGCTTGATATGTATTATTATAACCTGCTTGATGGGAAATGTAGTTAATTTTTAAAATTTTCATGTCCTGTTCTCATTTTTGGCTTAGTATTAGAGTATTTTAATCATCTAGCTCAGCGTCTTTCAAACTAGAAGTTATTTATATGTTCACATGGGGTCAGATGTTTTCTTTCTTCCCTTGGTCTCTGAATCACTTTGATTTTTAGAAACAGGTGGAAGTAAGATGGGGTGGTATGACTTGATTTGGGTTCTCTGGGTTCATATAAGTTCTAATCATTTCCTTCTATTACTTAGCAGCAATTCTCAGAACTGGAACTAGAGACTGTATTGGCTCCAAGAAAATTTTCTATTGAATTATTTAGCCAGTAAATATTTGAGTGTCCTTCTTGTGCCAAGAGCTCAAAATCCCGTCATTAATCACTTCACTACCCACTGGTATTTAAATATAGGTGTACATTCAGATAACACAGGGACCAGTTACTTAAGTTATTTAAATTGATATTCTAATCCACTGAGAATTTATAGCTTTGTTATCTTAATTCTTAGTAAACTTTGAAGCAAAATATGGGCATAAAACCTACTTTATAAGATCCTTTTGGTAGGAAAAAAGAACTTAACAGTGTGGTTTTCAGTGCTACACTGTGTAAGTAATGTTGAAACCTAAATCCTACCCAAGGGATATAAACTTGGCTACATTTCAGTTTTCACAGAAAAACTACATGAAGAAAGAAGAACAATAAACTGATAATTTGAGGGCATGTTTGTATGTTTAAGCTTCAATTATTTCTACAACCCTTCCTTCCAGTACAAGTAAATGGCAGCCTCTCCCAGAGTTATAAGAAAATTATAGCTGAATGGAGGTTCCAGCCATAATCAGCTCCCATCATAAACATCACAATTGTTAAAGAAATTATGGCTCTTCTTTAATGATGGTAGAGACTCCCAAATGTGAACCAGTTGCCCTGCATCAAAACTTTCCAAATTCTAGTCACAGCTCACAGAGCAAACTTGTTACAAACAAAAATCTGAGGGGGGATTTTATCTTTTCGTACACCAGATATGTTAATTGTAAGCAGATGAGTCATAATCCTAATCAGTATACTCTAGAGCCACTGAAAGCCAGGTCAGTCAGGGGAATAGTTGGTGCCAGGTCAAGATGGAAGCAAGTTTAAAGGAAAAGACAAAAGTATATTGTAGACCTAGTTTTACACCCTGCCTTCATCACACACACACACAAAAAATTATTCAGTGACTTTTATTTTTTACTACCTTTGTCCCCATTTTCTCTTTAATGTCATAGAGAATAGAAAGTTATTTGAAAGACTTTCCCTCCTTTTCTAGTATTTACCTTTGTCCCTTTCAAACACTGTATGACTGATTGCTTGGTCCCATTAAAGAGACTATACACCACCACAACAAATTGTTTCTATGACTTCCTTGATCTAATAGGATTCTCCTCTGGAAGCTGGTATCTCTACATTCCTGGGTTCTCTCAGGAGTACTTTGGTGTGCCAAAAGTCCTTGGAAAACTGAGAATGGAACCACCTTATGACCCAGCTATCCCACTCCTTGGTCTATACCCAAAGGACTTAAAAACAGCATACTACAGGGACACAGCCACATCAATGTTTATAGCTACACAATTCACAATAGCTAAACTGTTGAACCAATCTAGATGCCCTTCGGTAGATGAATGGATAAAGAAAATTTGGTATATATACACAATGGAATATTACTCAGCAATAAAAGAGAATAAAATAATGGCATTCTCAGGTAAATGGATGAAATTGGAGAATATAATGCTAAGTGAAGTTAGCCAATCCCCTAAATCCAAATGCTGAATGTTTTCACTGATATAAGGAGGCTGATTTACAGTGGGGTTGGGACAGGGAACATAGGAGGATTAGAGGAACACTAGAAAGGCCAATGGGGAGGAAGGAGAAAAGAGGGGACAAAGGGTAGAAAAAAAAATGGTAGAATGAGTTGGATATCATTGTCCTGGGTGCATGTATGAAGACACGAATGGTGTGAATATATTTTGTATACAACCAGAGATATGTAAAAATGTGCTCTATAAGTGTAATATGAATTGTAATACATTCTGCTGTCACATATAACAACTTAGAATAAAAGAAAGGGGAAAAAAAGAAATAGGGCTCCCTGTTTGAAGCAGGAAATCAAGATAGCAACAGGAAAAGCAATCTTCTTGGGGTTCAGATTCTAGTTTACAGCAGTCTTCCTACACCTGGAGAACAGTCCTTAGGAGTCTAGAAATCCCATCGAAACATATAGATGTTTCAATAAGGATTCCATGTTCCTTTCTCTATTACTGTGGGTGAATAATGGGATTTGAATTCAACAGAGATTTGAGTTTTTCATATATACTTTCTGTGGCCTCTTTTCCTAACCAGTTCCTGGCCATGCACACAATTCTTCTACTTACATTTCTGTCTTTGTATCTGTAAAACTAACACCACTGAACCACAAAACCCAATTAGTGCCAGTTTTGATGCATGTTTAATATATGCTAACTACCTTTTGATTGCAAGGCAGTTGCTTACATATCAAATGTAAAGTGGCTACATTTTCCAAACAAAAATTCAGGAAACATAGTCTGACCACGAGAAATAGAATTTTCAAAATCAAAGTTTATCCTGGAAATTTTCAAGTTTCACTCAACATTTAGTTGAATTCAAGGTTTGGGAAGTGATTGCTTAAGGATCCTGATTTCCGTAAAGAACTAATTTTCTGTAATAAGCCGTCTGTTTTGTTAACATAAGGTGTTTTCAGAGAAAACTGATAGAAAGAAACCTAGAGACCAAAGTCAACATACACTGGTTCTCCTTGTTAATCTTTTGTTATAAATGATCCATTAGAGATAGGTCCACATTAAATGTTAAATATCAGTGTGCCCCAGGGGTTCTTAGCTTTTATGTCTTCTAATTCTCCATGCTTTACCTTGGCAAGCTAATTCATGTCAAGTTCATCCACTCTTCCCATGATACCAGCACTTACACAACAGCTTTCCATCCCAGTATCTTTCCTGTACATCACCCTCATCTTTTTCTGCCAAGCACTGCAGACTCCACTTCTCAGGAACCAAACTCATCATCTAACCCATATACTTGTTCCTCTGATATTTTCTATTTTGCTGAATATGCTACCATCTACTCTGTTCGGCTGCTTAAATCTAGACAGAGAATATAGGTATAACCTGAGACTTATCTTCTGCTTTCAGTTGGTTGCCAAATATTATAATCCTTTCCTTCTTCCCTAGCCCTCAGGTCTTCACAAGTTCTTATCCGATTAATTGCATTTACCTAAAACCTCATCTCTAGACTTACTACCAACTTCCAACGTGCAAGTTCAAGCAAGATTCTGGCTGCATAAATCTTTCAGGGACCATGATTCAGAATCTGGTCCCTGCCACTGTACAAATTCAGTTCTTACCACTTGTCCTTGTGTACCCCACATTCCTGCTATGCTAAACCACTTAAAATGTACCAAACCAAATAATGCTTCCATGCCTTTGTCCAGGCCGTTCCCTCTTCCTAGGGTAAGAACCTTCCCTTCTTCACTCCCATTCTGCTTGTTCAGCTGGTAAATTCCCATTATTCCTTTGGTCCCACATTAAAGCCTATCATAGTCCTTCCTAGGTTAATTAATCACTTTTGCTCTGTAGTCTCATAGGCTATTGTGTTCATCAACCATTTCTCATTGTAGGTTAACCACAGTAACAAATAGTCTCTAAAGTGGATGATGGATCAAAGACAGCAGCCCTTGACTTCTTAATCACTTAGTCTTATTAAGTGAGCAGGTCATTGAGTGGGCTTCCTGCATTCAGTCTTGGAACAAGTTTGATGGAGGCTCTGTTGCCTTTTATCATTGACTTTGAAATTTCTCTGAGGCTATCTTCATCTCAGACAGACCAGAGACCAAAAAAGCATGGGGAAAGGACTGTGGGGGAGTTTTATAGGCCAGGCCTACAAGTAGCACACATAACTTCTAAGAGTGAAAACTGAGACTAAGCTATCTTAGCTACTAAGGAGGCCTGGAAACGCTATCCAGGTACATATCCAAGATGATAAGAAAATGGTAGCTTTGGTGAGCAGCTGTGCCACATCCATGCACTTGTCAGAATGGCTATGCCATGAAAAAAAGGAAATATGTCCTGTAGTGTAGTGTAGCTCTTGGCAAGACTTGAGTAAATGTGTGTACATATGAGTGGATGGAAGAATGAAGGAATAAAAATATTGATACTTTGGATTGGATTTGAAGAGTTTTTAAAAATTGGCTTGAAATAGAAATAGGAAATTTATAGATTTATGTACCTTGATATCTCTCCTTTATTCCAACAGTGTTTCTGAAACATACAGAAGATAAATATTATTTGTGGTTGGTAGATAGATATTAAAATCTAACAATATTAACCAAATTAATTTTTTAGAATTGTTTAATTAGTAATGGTGCTCATGTATAGCAATTAAATTGAAAACACATGTACAAAACATTTATGGGGGAAATGGCATTAATTATATTCATTTTACTTATATATTCTTATCTAGTCTTAGAATTAAATTGAATTTTAGTTTAAGACCTTCTGCACTGGTATCACATAAAAGTATTTGATGAGCATCTGGTGAGAATTAAGAGATGTCAACATTCTTAGGAGATAGAAACATGCAGATACTCTGTTAAACAAATATGCAGTTATGATTGAGAATTAATATGTAAAGAGAATGGACCAAGTGCTTCCTGATTATCCTTTATTATTGCAAGCAGTAATGAGTATCAGTCTCTATAGTTGACATCTCACTATCTTTTGGGGATGATATTGGAGTTATTTTTGTCCATTTCCTTAATCAGTTGAACAACAACAAAAAAAAGTTTTCCATAGGGCCAAAAGTCCCCCCCCTCTAAAAAAATGCTCCTATGTTCATTAGTTCTTGTTTAGTTCTTAAGACTCTGACCTTCACAGCTGAGTTGGATTTTTGAGGAAATTATTCACAAAATGTGAGATTCAGTGTTCATCAATGTATATTACTCCTTTGAAGACAAAGTAAAGCACCTTAAACTCATATCTTGGTCTTTCTCAGAGGGTTGTACAGGTGTGCTCTTCCTCACCTAGAATTTGAACAGCTGAACAGGACCTGACCTGGGAGTATACCTAGCAGGAAGTGGGGAATCAGGAAAGAGCAAGGAAGTCGAATGGTCAAGACAAGTTGTGAAGTACATTTCACTACAGACTCAAGCAATGATTGACCCTGATGAGAAAAGAGCTAAGAGAAAACGAATTTTAAACAGCAGGAATAATTTAGGTTAGCTAGAAGGATCCAGTTCCAAGAATGAGTTTTTGCAAATTCCATCTTTACATGTTTAATATCAGTTAGTTCTTACAAAGTTAATGTAGGAGAGGAAACAAAATCATCTCTCACTGCCCCCTGCCTCTCAGTGATTGTATTAGTTTTCAGTTGCTGCCATCAGAAATTACCACAAATTTAGTGACTTAGAACAACACAAAATATTACCTCACAATTTCTTAAATCAAAAATTTGTCAAGCCATGCTGGGCTTTAGAACCAGATGCACTTACATTGGCCCCACCTGGGTAATCCAAGATAAGATGCTAACCCTCTCTTGAAGTCAATAACTTAGTAACCTTAATGATACCTGCAAAGTCCTTTTTACCATGTAAAGAAGCATATTCACAGGTATAACACCAGGGAAGGAAGGTCTTGGGGACACAATTCTGCCTACCACAATGAAATTGTCACTACTGTACAACACCAACACGGAGCCTATCACATACAAATTATGGAAAATTATACTCCATTCCAAAAGACTTAGGGTTTAAAATTATTTTATTCTGAACTATTACAGACATTTGAGAAAGTATAAAGTAATAAGAACACCTGTCTATTCATTGTTGACATTATCAATACCTCAAAAAGATATAAAATTTGAAGTATATAAAAATTTAAAAAGTGAAAACACTATGCTGGATACTCACATGTTATAAATATGGTTATAGAACTACATGGGCTCAGTATGGTAGTGCACGCCTGTGATCCCAAAGCCTCAGGAGGCTGAGGCAGGAGGATTGCATGTTCAAAGCTAGCCTTAGGATTTAGCAAGGCCCTAAACAACTTGGCAGGAACCTGTCTCAGAATAAAAAGTGAAAAGGACTGGGAATGTGGCTTAGTGGTTAAGCACCCCTGGGTTCATTCCCAGGGACAAAAAACTCAAAAAACAAAAAACTTCATGGAAATTAAAAATGTAAATTTTTACACGTTCCTTCAATGGTATGTCCTTTTGATTAAAATAACAGTGGCTGTATTTACTGAATGCTTACTATGTGCAGGGAACTGCACTAATAATCATTGTATATACATGGTCTGTTTTCTGGTAGTCAGAAATCATGCCTGTTTTAGAATGAGTAAACTGAGGCTCAGAGAGTTCATAGGAGGCCTGGGTGGATTGTTCATTCCTTGAATTAATGAGTCACTTAACAGTTCACACCTAACCAGAGGAGGCCTGGAGAGCCCAGCAGCAAAATGATCAAGTGAAAACATGAGGGTTTTAGAGTCAGACCTGTATTTGAATGTTGATTTCAACACTTACTAGCTTGGCAAATTCCTGAAACCCTTTGTGCCTCTAGTTCCTAATTTGTAAAGTATGGCTGATAACAGACACCTCACGAGGCTGTTGCAAGATAACATGTGTAAAGAACCTGGTATGGATAAGCTGTAGATAAAAGTTCTCCAATACCTCCTTCCGGAGCAGCTAATGTAAGTGCATCTGGTTCTAAAGCCCTTGAATAACTCAGGAAATCAGTTCTGGGCTCAGGCCAGCTCCTACTTATTTGGAAGACATTTAACAGGTCATGGGACCCTCCTTGGCTTTCAGATCTATCAGACTAGGGATGGAACCTCCGGGTCCAAACCCCCTCCATGATACATAGGCATGAACAGTTCAATGGGTTGCATGTAGGAGCCTAACCACACTAGACCTGGCAACAAAGATAACCAATTTCAGAATTGTGTACACCAGCTAGTTAAGAAGTGCCAACTTAGCAGGGTACTTTCCTGACATCTGTCAGAGGAGCCACATGCCAGAATGTTCTAGTGGCTCTCACACTAGTATGTATTTGTGTGCATTGTTTTTGATTGCTCTAATCAGACTTGAAATGAATCCAAGAGGTTTCTACAACTCCAGACATTAATCCCTCAGTGCCCTCTCCCTCCAGGCTCTGTCTGAAGGCTTAATTCAGCTACCTTATCTCTCTAGGTATGTGGAGACCAAAGCCAAGGGGCTGTTTTCCTGCGGGAATTTACACTGATTCGAAGAGAGAGCCTTAATGAAGATTTCCTGTCTGACCTCTTGAATAGTCACAAAACTGAAGACCCGGTACAGTGTCTTTTCTATTTATTCATTGAAACACAGAGGTTCATTGGCTGATTCTGACTTGTTGTAGTCGTGGTTTTTAGCAAATCTGAAGTAATTTGGATGTTATTGTCTCATATCCATGAGAGGAGGGTGAGGTAGAGTGATAGAGCAGTGGACAGCTTGTATGGAGCAACTTTCTGACTTTTTCTTGGTCTGGCAAGTTTTAAATATTTCACTCGAGTGTTAAAGTTTGGGGCAGTATGTGGAGGAGTCACTTTAAACTAACTGATGTTTTGCCAATGAGTCTGAATACGAAATGATAATAATTTAAATGAGTAAAGAAAAAAGGAGATTTATATGTAAAGCCAAGATTGTTTTATGGGTCAATGGAAATTCCACCATCTTCCATCCCTGACTTCTTTGGGGTTATTTTTATTTCAAAGTGTTAGTAATATTTATTTTATGAAAGTTTGTTTCTCTAATGGTGGTTTAAAAATAAAAGCCTAGCAAGTGAGCTCTCAAATGAAAACAAGTAGTATAGTTGACTGTCAATGTCAACTATCTTCCTGGAAAACAAACTGTGGTTTGCATTTGGTACTTCATTGGGTGAACTTATCAGTGACTTCTGAACATTCTAAATGTGGCTCTGTGTGGTAAGAACCTTATCCTCAGAAGTACTCATTTTGGAATCAGAGGATGCTGTGTGCATAATCCATAATCTTATTCAACCATAAAATGGTAGAATCATGGAAAAACAATGCCTTAAAATATCTCCAAAGCAAACCTATAAGTGGCTTTATTTCTACCTTTTCTACCCTGCATCTGTAGTGTCCTCTCTCAAGAGATATTTTGCATCTTTATCTCATGTTCCTCTCTTCTAGACATTGAATAAATTTTTTCTCTCAGTGACCAGTCACAGGCCAACCCTTACTATTTTTGTCATTTACACCTTCTTTGTGATGTACATGCACACCCTAAAAGCTTTGTGTCCCAACACAGGCAGGAACAAAGGTAAAGTTACTCAAGGGGATTATAATTAATTTCCATATGGGTCAGGGGTACTTTCTTCTGAGTTCTGATAATGCCAAGTACCTTTTACATTTTCATTGTTTGCTCAGATGTTTCATTGTAATCTACTGTAGGACATACATATTGCCATCTAAATTTTATTACTCCTCCTTGTGAACGATATCTTGCAATTTTCATTTTGTTCTATTTTATGCTGTACAAAATCTGAAATATGTTAGCTCATGTTGGATTTGGTTTAAGCAAAGTCCTAACAATGCCATGTGGATGTTACCTGAAAACATCATAAGCAAGTCTAATTGTGAAATCATCACACCATAAAAGAAGTTGAATAATATGAACTCATTATGAACATAGTAGAATTTGTCATAATAGTTCCACCAGAAACAATTATTGTCACTTGGTAAACACTGAAGGTTCTCACAAATGTTATTATTACATAGTATTCCATTGATTCCCATTGCAGGAAAATGGTGCATTCTTCTGAATGTCCTCAGTCATACAAGGTCATAAGTAATTGGGTGGTTGGAAATGTTTAATCTGAAAGACAAATTGCCTACCAGCACAAGTAGTCAGACCTAGGGTTGTACAAGAAATGGGAGGGAGAAGAAAAGATCAAAGCTGCTTAAATGCCAGAAGCTAATTCAACCACCTCTTAAGTTTGTGAAATTCTAACAATTTCTGTGGGAGGTGTTTCTCTGAGGACTTCATTTGGCCAATAAAGATATAAGACTTTATGAAAGCATAATTTCATCTTCTAAGTAGACATTAAAAGATGAATCACCACAATCTCTGTGTTTGTCATAGGGGAAAAGTTCAAATGTGAGTGGCCACTTGAATAAAATAGCCAGTAAGTGGACGTTCTTTTCATGCCCCTTATTTATGAGTTTCAAGCCCATAGGGAGGAGGCTCTTTAACCGAATGGGACAATCAACAGCAATCCTTTCTGGTGTGGATCACAAAAACTCCTTGGCAAGGTCAGATGGATAAGAAGAACAATGGTTGAGTAACATCATCTATTTGTACAGTTATGTCTGCTTTCACAGGTGTCCTCCCTAGTGTCACAAAGACATTTGTAACCCTGTTTCACCTCCCCTACCAGAACAGTAATTCTGTTCCTCAGGGACAAAATGGAGAGCTGATTTTCACCTTACTACCCTCTAGCCCAGCATTTGCATTTGATATGTGCTCAGCTGTGTTAAGTGTTTGTTGATGGAGAAAACTCACTGTGACTGTTCTCCATTGCCCTGTTCTTAGATTTTATACTGAAAGTGCTATAAAAATCCCTTTGTAGAATATACAGGAAGAGGGTCTCATCAACATGAAAATCCTTCTGACTGGAAAGTATTCTTGTTAAAATGGTAGAAATGATTTCCATTTTCAAAGAAGTGATAAAAGAACACCTAGGATTATCTGCCATGATGTCCTTTCAAGCCAATGTATAGATTTTATCATAAATCTTGTGAATTCAGTGATGTTTGCCAACTAGTAATCCATAGTTGTGGAAGCAACATAACTTATCCCCATTTGGACAGAAGTAGGAAACATCTTGTTACACTTCTGGGTAAAATTATTGCTATTGTATTTTAGAGGATAATAATTTTTATTTTAGTTTAGATTTTCTTCTCTCATACCCTTTTTAAACTAACAGGTCTTTCAGAAAAGTTTTCTTTCAAAAACTCAAATGATTTTTGAAAACCAGAACAGCCTGACTCATCCTATTTGTGGAACTCTTTCACGGAAAGGCTTAATTTATTTTGACCAAAATAAATGGTCATTTTTGACCTTCAAGTGACACTCCCTCAACTTCTCAACTGGGGTCTTTTGGCTTGAATTGACTTTTCCATTGTGTTAGAAAAGCTTTCTAGATAGTTTCCTCTGAAGGTTAATTCTGTTCACCGCACTTTGAGAAACAGTCTGAGCAGTTTGTCCAGAAGGCTCAGCAGGCAGCTTTATGTCTAACCATTTTCTGAAACTCTGCTTGTGTGTGATTTGCATTGTTTGCAGAAAAGAGAAAGGCTGTTTGTCAAAGGCTGTTATTCATTATTGAAATGGTGGGGAAGCAGATCACACTGGCTTTGGTTGTCAGCCGAGTACGACATCAGGATCATAATTGACATGAATTCATTACAGAATGGGATTTTCTTCAGTATGAAATTAGTACAAACCTCATTTGCCTTAGCTTTGTGGCTCATAAACTGGTTATATAAGCCCCTGATTTATGTTGGTAGAAATCTTAAATACTTGCACTAATTGAGGGTAGAGTGTTCCCTTGAATGACTGAAAAGATAGAGGCATCTTTTGTGGAATGAGGTGCGCTTGGGGGGACAGCTTTATAAATACCCACTTTGAAACACTGTGTGGAAAGATAGTTTGTTTTTTTACAGCAAGTCATTAATTCAATGAAACTCAAGTGAAACAAAAAATGTGATTTATTAAAAATGGTCTGCTTTAAAGGAAATTTTTTTCTTCCTTGGTTGGACACAGAGCAAAGAGCTAGTGGGTTATGGAGTATTATTTCTGTGGCTTGAAACATTAGTTCAACACATACATATTTAAGTAAAATGGAATAAAACTATTTCCATGTGTTCTTGCGGCACTCACCAACCTCTTCCCCACCCCTGACAATAGAAAGGAAACAGAATTTAAGTGCTGACACCTGAAGATAATAACTTAATTTGCTTAATTATATTTCAAACCTGGCTCCCATGTTGGAATATTTAGTGGAAATAAATATAGAGAAGGTAGCATTATGTCAAGAGCAGTTAAGTTCCTGAGGATCAACTCACCTTATTGCTTTCTCAACATTTT
Organism: Tamias sibiricus; assembly: GCA_025594165.1. Classification (NCBI taxonomy): domain Eukaryota; kingdom Metazoa; phylum Chordata; class Mammalia; order Rodentia; family Sciuridae; genus Tamias; species Tamias sibiricus. The sequence continues at coordinate 166,788,454 of CM046657.1, forward strand.
TTTCACCTTAATTCATTCAGCACACTACTGAGAGAAGTACCTTTCTCCATAACCAAAGTTTGATCTAACTGCCCCTTCCATAAGTGTGGAATAAAGAACTGTCATTTCATTGCAAATGGACACATGCTCAAAGCTGCTTACAACTTCATAAAGTCTTTATTAATTATTAATTTGTTTAACTGATTTTGTTCAAAGGATAAAAATGTAGCGAAGGGGCCAGATGTTTTAAAAGTATAAGTGCTTTCCAATCCAATCTTTGATTTTATGACATACTAACAGGTATACCCTGAGTTGACTACCAAAACTCCTGCTTGGGTAATTATGTAGTGCCCAAAACACTAGATTTGTTTACAGCACACTTGGCGTATTGAGTTGTATATGATTTCATGAAGAAAAATCAAAGCAGCATGCATAGTATATAAAATATATCACCCCATGGGCTTTTTAAATGTAATTATCTACCTGTGTTTATAAGACTTATCTAATGTATTATGAGTCTAATAATGATATGTATAACAAAAATCCATTAAGGTCTTTATACAAATATTTTATGTAACTTCACATTTTCTTTACCTGTGTGCCAATGAAACTGGCGGAATGAATAATTTCATCTAATATGGGCAAATGGATTACAATGAGAAAAAAAAGAGGGAAGAGGAAGAAAAACAATTATTTGAAAGAACAAATTTTGTTTTCCATTTCTTATTGTTTGAAATAATAAAATGCTGATTAGCTGGCAGCTACCAAAAAGGCCAGTCAGTCCTCCTTCCCTAGAGAGGATGAGTGGGGTGTCTGTGTATTCTCCAGGAGAACCTGAATGCTTAAGTGTGATGCATGCATGACAGGCTTTTTCTATGATGTGGTCAGTCAGGTTTCCATGTTTGAGCATCCATTTAATTATGCTGGGAATACATCATTCCTAATCAAAATTTCTCAGAATAGACTTACAAATATTTACTGAAGGATTAAAACATTGAGTAAACTATTCATTTACTATTCATGAATGGGAAGTCTTAATATAAGGATAACAATTGCCCCACAAATTAATCCACATATCCAGTATAGACAAAACTTTTTTTGGAGAAAGAATGGGCCTTGTTCCACCAATATTAAGACTTATTACAAAGCTATAAGTATTTAAAAGAGTTTATATTAAGTCTGGCGCAGTGGCACATGCCTGTAGTCTTAGTGCCTTAGAAGGCTGAGACGGGGAGGATCACAAGTTCAAAGCCAGACTCAGCAATGGCAAGGCGCTAAACAACTCAGTGAGACCCTGACTCTAAATAAAATACTAAATAGGGCTGGGGATGTGACTCAGTGATTGAGTGCCCCTGAGTTCATTCCCTAGTAACAAAAAACAAAACAAAACAAAAAAAAATAGACAAACAAAACAACTTAGACGGATGAATAACCTATAAATGGCCATGCACAATGGTGCATGTATGTAATCCCAGCCACTTGAGAAACTGAGACATAAGGCCAGCCTAATCAACTTACTGAGACCCTATCTCAAGATCAAATTTAAAAAGTCTGGGGATGTAACTCAGTGGTAGAGTACCACATTAGGTTCAATTTCCCTGTACCAGAAATATTTTCAAATTATAAAAGATGAACCTGTGAATAGGCATGCACATGGAAGAGAACTTGGCATGTAGCAGAAGTGGCATTATGTGTCCTTGTTAAGAGATGTATTAACCAATAAATGGTCACCAGACATAAAAAATAAACTCCAGATGGATTAAAAACCTAATGTGAAGAGCATGGCCTGAAAACTTATAGTTGAAAATACACTAGAATGTATTTATAGCCTTACATTTGGGAATATTTTCTTAATTAAAACACAAAGAGCCCCAACCTCAAAAGGCAAATAGTGAAACTTGTGTAGTCATTAACAATTTAATATTCCTTAAAAACTCCATGGAGGCAGTAAAAGGACAAGACACAAGTTAGGATATATTATTTTCTACATATATAACATCGTAAGTAGTATCTGTAATATATGAAGAACTCCCAGAAATCATTTTTTCAGAAAAACACAGAACCTAGTAGACAAAAATGGATGGTTAGGAGACATGACTGTCTTATATGCATTGAAGGGACACTCAGCATTACAGTCATCAGGGATTTGCACATGAAAACAATAGATTCATACCATTAGATTGGCAAAAAAAAAAAAAAAAAAAAAAAAAAACAATCAGAAGTGTCAAAGAGAAGTGTCAGTGAGAAAGTAGTCACTTGAAGGAGCAACTTGGCAAAGTCTATCAAGTTGAATATATGCCTAAGTCTTAGCAATTTCACTTTAGGTACTTATACTGGAAAAATACAAATGCTCAATGAAGTACTGAATGTTATAGAGTAAAGCTGTAAGAAAATCACACATCCATAAGAAGGTAAATGGATAAGTAATATGGTTTACTCATACAACAAAATTCTATGGAAACAAATACTAGATCAACATGTGTTAATATACATAAATTTAAAAAATACAATGTTGAGGGGAAAATGATTCCATTTAAAATATGGTACCATTTATATTATTTTCAATGTCACATAAATTTTTACTAGATATTAGGTAAACTGCTTATGTGTAGAAACAGAATGGGAAAAATGTGCTCCACCTTTGGAACATTGGTTAGTCTCTGGACATGGAAAAAGGAGAATTGAATTGGGGAATGTGTGTAGCATATTAACCACATTTATAATAGTTCAGTTCTTAAAAAAATATGGTAAATGTTAATATTTGGTATATGTTAGTATTTGTTGAAATGGCTAGTGGTTACATAAACTTGTGCTTTAAAATTCACTGTAATTTTTATGATTGGAATATTTTATAATACATAATAAAAACTTCAGGATGATGTCTGACAAATAGCAGGAAATAAATACTGCTTTTATTAGCAGTGGTGAAACTGGAAAGTCATTGAAACATAATGTGATAAAGCCCAGTGCCCAAGATTGAATATATATACTATTTACATTTTTGTCTTAAGATATAATTAAGGAATTGTTAAAACTATGACAGCAGAGCACAAGATCATGAGGCCTTTTATCAGTTCATGAACTGCGGATCTAGTAAATAATGTCAGGATGATGAATCTCAGTATTTAGGGAAAGGGACTATTTTTTTACACTTGACCTTTGGAAGTAACTGAAAACCATTATCCTTTAAGGAAGAAAAAAATATTTTTTCTTTATCATGTTCTAATTTCCTTGCAGCTTGCACAGCCCCTATCTCTTGTTTATGAGATGTCTACCACTTGTGAGGATTCTGTCATTCTAAACAACAAACAGATATCAAGATTAATTATCAAAAAGACACTGGAGGCAATAAAATGTGAAGCATTAAAAATGCCAATGCTCATGCAAACAGATTTTTTAAGATCAAACAGACTCATAAACACAGAACAAAATCCTGCTAAAAATTTAACATCAGCTAGAAATGCATCAATAATGTGTGAATTTTATGACTCCCTTTTGAGCACATTTTCCTGTTTTACACTGTGAGCCCTCCTCAAAGAGGACCTTGTCAATAATGCTGAAATTTTAGTATTAATAAAATCTGGTCAAAATGAATTCTATTGTTATGTATAACTAAAAAGAACTGAATTTAAAAATAAAAGTCCTTGTTAGGCGTGAGTTCCAATTGTTTTCTTTTAGTTTTCAAATTCTTGAGAGCATCCCTGTTTGTGGTTATCCTTAAGCAGGAAACTAGCACACTGAAAAAATCTTAAATATGTTTAGTAAGAGTTATATGAATATTTCCTGCATTAGCATACACTAAATCTAGGGACTACTATTTAAATTACAACTTAGAAAATCACTTAGGGCGCCAAAGAATAATTTATCACTTCTGTGTGCTAAATGTCTTTAATATAAAGGGATAATTTAGCTTGTGGAAACACAAGTATTTTTTCAAAGGAGTTTGTTAGTTGTTTATAAGGTGATGCTAAAAATTTCAACCTGTGGGAAGAGTTTAAATGCCTCTTTCTAATAGTCCATTTATGACTTAGTCATGCGTGCAGGTACTTCACATCACTAGTCAATGGGTGGACTTGGAGACTACTCCAGTGGTTGGACAAGGTCATTTTGTACCAGGGTCTGCACCAAGAGGTGTGGAATAGAATCATTGGTCAGGCAGCCTAAAGGAATCCTGTGATAGAAGGTCAGCTTTCTGTCACCTGACTTTAAAAAAACATGAGAAGATACTCTGGGTTGTATGCAATGGCAAAATGTCCCTTTGGTGCAGCATAGCCGTTAAGAGTTTATTTTTTAAATCTTCTAGTATGGATAGACCTGATTCTTTCCTTCCTTCCTTCCTTCCTTCCTTCCTTCCTTCCTTCCTTCCTTCCTTCCTGTCTTTCTTTCATTTTTTTTGTCTCTCTAGAGTCAGAGTGAGTACCAATTCAGCCCATTAAAGTGAGATTGTAATTGAGTTGGCAAGTTGAAGCAAAACACTAGAAGTTCATAATTTACTAGAACGTTATCAAATAGATGTCATTTCTAAATGTTAATCTCAAAATTTTTTCTCCTGTTTATTTTTCCCTGTTAATAGTTACCTTTAAGTAGAAAGGATAATATCATATTTAATTTTTAAAATAATAGCATTGTTACTCAATGGAAAGTTTTGACAAGGGACACATTTTAGTTTTCCTTTGTGTTCAGCTCAGTTTCAACTTGATGTTGACAGAGGAAAATGAATACTGAAATAAGAATAAAGATCTGTATTGCTTAGATGTACATATGATATTTTTACTAAGAGAAAGTCCCTGTATCTACAATTAATTTGTATTACCAAAACTAAAAGTGTGGGTTTCATTGTCAGGGCCAAAAGCCCAAGGAGGGGTTGTTCTAGAATCTCGGCTTTATTTACAACTAGCTGTGAGACTTGAAGCAAGCAGCAAAGTTGACTTTCTGAATATGATTTTCCTGACCTTTAAAATAAACATGTTCTGGATAACCTTGCAGTCCCTAAGATACTGTGCTTCAAATTGGATATTAAATGGAAACTTTAAATTCCTTAGGGTTCCTGTTTGATGAACATTTTTGATTTCTACTCAAAAGTTATTTTTGTGTCAGAACCAATTATGTATTTCTGAAATCAGGCCTTCCTGCCTGTTGCAGACTCACCTTCCTTCCAGTTCCTTCTAAACACCAACTGGCTGCCCATCCGTTCCACATATACCATTATGAACATGACATTGGTGACAAATAATATGCACTTTGTTCTTCCCCTGAATGTCAAAGCCAATTATGTGTTTCTGCAAAGTCACATTCCTCAAACACAGTTCAACATCAGAATGTCACAATCCGGTCCCTGCTTTCCTCTAACCTCACCTCAAACAATATCCACTTAGACCTTCTTTGCTCCAGTTTGCTGAGCCCTCTCTTGGCTCCCACATGATGGTCACAGGATTTCTTCTGCCTGGAATGTCCTCCTTACCTCCTCTCTAGACCTTCCTTTATTAACACACTCCCCCCCTCCCACCTGCTCCAGGAAGCAGCCCTCATGCTGGTCCTCAGTGTGGGTTCATCTCCCTGAACTCCTATAGCACTGTCTGGCTTTGCTCATGGAATAAGCAGTCAAAACCTCAGTTTAGGAGTCAATTCTGCAGTCCTGGTCCACCAGCACTGTTTATTCACTGCAGTATCCCCCCTAGGGCTAAGACCCTCCTACTTTATTTACATCTTCATTTATCTTTCCATACATCTGCCCTGGCCAACTTCTAAGCAAGGACTGATTTTTACAATAGTTTGTTTGCCCAGCCCACAGAACAGGATCTTAAGCAGAGTACTAATGTTTACACAATAATAGCAACAATAAAATATCAACAATGATAATAAGTACAGCATCTATTATTTGTTGACTGCCTCTTTTGTTACCAGGCACTGCCTTAGACAACTAGCATACTAGTATATTAGCTAGGTATACTAGGAGAGTGATTTATCCCCTTCTAACAGCTAAAGAAATGAAAATGAAAAGTAGCTTCCACAAGGTCACAAAATTGACCTGTTACTCAAGTGCTTAAAATGATTCTCAGTTAAGGACGACTGATTCAACTCAATAATCCTCTGCTGATCATTTAGTCAGTTCAACACCCTGGTCTAGGTATAACCAGGGATACAAAGAGGAACTCAACATTCTCTTCCCTGTAGGAGTTTACCATATTAGCATTTTCATTTCTGTCAGAATGTTTTGATTTTTAGGTAAGTTCACTAGGGTAATGACAGAGTGCTTAGAATAGAAGTACAATTATATTGGAATACCTCAGCCTTTTCATAGGAGAGTCCTCAAAAAATAGTACCTGGCTTGTTTTTGGTTTGTTAAGGAATTGAACTTGATTTTCTATGAAGCAGTTCTGAAGAAGCTGATGAGTGCACACAATTTCAGGTGAACCTTATTTCAGCCAGCGGTTGTATCCCCATATAGTGTTACTGCTTTGCACACTCCATTGTCTCTTAATGGATTTGAGTGCTGATATACAAATGTTCAGATGGCTTCTTGCCTCTGGTCTGAAAGTACAATTTTGTAGATTGGTTTGAAAGTATGACCAATTACCATTACTGCTTAGTGTTCCAAGTTTCTATGGGGACTGTTGAACTTTATGTATTACACATGCCCCAAAGTATGAATGAGTGAGTACAAATGGGAAGCTAAGTTAAATAAGTTGCTGAAAACTTTGGTGTTCCGTGCTGAGCAACGATTTGGTATAATAATTATTTTTAAGAGCAGAAGAAATTGGCCATAGTTTTTCAAGTACCTCAACTTTTTGGCAATTCAAAATGTGTGACATTGATGGGAATATGGGTAAAAAGTTGTGTTATTTAATATTAAGTCCATTGCATGTGTCCGGAATCTTCCCACATAGTGGCATAAACATAGACATTTGTTTATTTACTATGTAGAAGAAATTTTCCAGAGATAAAAATGTCTCAGGACCGGTATGATCAAGTGTGTCAGGGACCCGGGCTTATTATCTAAAATCATTTTATCCTCTGACTCCCATTCCGGAGGACACCTTGTGATCCAGAGTGACTCCCAGAGCTCCAGCTATTATGCTTTCATTTTAGGCAAGGGGAGGAAAGAAGGTTCAAGCAGTGTATACTAGTTGACTCACAATAGCTTTCTCCTAAGCTGCCACTATTTCTTTCTTTTGTCCTGCTATTTATTTATTTATTTATTTATTTATTTATTTATTTATTTTGGTACCAGAGAATTGAACCCAGCAGCGCTTAACCACTGAGCTGCATCCCCAGCCCATTTTTATTTTTTATTTTGAGACCAGGTCTCGCTAACTTAGGGCCTCACTAAGTTGCTGAGGCTGCCTTTGAACATGCAATCCTCCTGCCTCAGCCTCCCAAGCTGCTGGGATCACAGGTGTGTGCCATCTATCATGCCTGGCTATTTTTCTAATTGACAAGTATTTAGTCACACAGCCAAACCTAGGTCTAAGGGAATCTGGGCCACACCCTCTGATCTAGTCTAGTTTAAGTAAGACGGGAGAAAGAATGGATGCCAAAATAAGCAGCTATCTTCATGACAGTGGTATGCTGGGTGAAACAACAATTAAATTAAATACCCTAAGTATATATGCTGAATACAAAATTCATATCCCAGTGGCTTTAAATTTGGGGGTTATGCCAAAAACCTTCTGGAATTAGATAGTGGTAGTAGTATATAATATACTAAAAACCACTCAATTGTGCATCTGATGGGATGAATTTAATAAATTACATCTCAATTAAAAAAAAAAAAAACAGTCCTATAATCTCTAAAGTGTTTTAAATTTTTAGAGGAGGACAAAGACACAAAAATTTTCTACTTCATTCCCAGAGCATAAGGACTGTATCCTCAAAGGTAGAGGGGAAGGGAGAGAAAGAAGACTCTTATAACATGCCCCAGTGGCAGCTTTATTCATAATTGCCAAAACCTAGAACAACCAAGATGCCCTCAGTACGTGAATGGATAAATAAACTATTGTACATCTATACAATGGAATATTATTCAGCACCTAAAATAAATAAGCTATGAAGCCATAAAAAGACACAGAGGAAACTTAAATGTACATTGCTGAGAGAAGCCAGTCTGGAGATCCTCCATTCTATATGATTCCAATTGTATGACATTCTGGACAAGGAAGAAAATTATGGAAACATTGAAAAGATCAGCAGTTGCCAGGTGTTGTAAGGAAGGGTTGAATAGGAAGGGCACAGAGTCCCACAGTGAAGCTTCTCCATATGATACGGTCATGATGGATACATGTCAAAGATTCATTCAAAAACCACCTAATGTACACCACCAAGAGTGAACCCTGATGTGAACTGTGGAATCTGGGTGATAATGATGTGTAAATGTAGGTTCATCAGTCATACCAATGTGTCATCCTACTGAGTGATATTGTAAGAAGAGGCTTTGCATGTTCAGGGACAGGTGATAAAGGAAAAAAATCTCTGTACTTCTTCATTTTGCTGTGAACCTAAAACTGTCCTAAAAGAGTCTTTAGGAAAAAAATTTAAAAGCTTTTTTTTTTTTTTTTTTTTTGGCCATGAGATGCCAATCTATGAGTACACATATGGCTCACAGATTTGTTTTTATTTTTTAATGGCAGAAATAAAATATTTTAACCAACAACAATGAAAGTACTTTTTCCAATTTGGAGGCAAAGGGCATCATCTTTTATGAATTTTGTGGTTTCATAATTTATATTTTAAATTAAATTTAATTATACTTATCCAAGTAATTCCTTGCAGAAGGACTGGACATATTCTCTCCCAAGATTACATCATTCGTTTTTCACACGAAAATGCTCTCCTGGGCTAATTAGTGACATGATGTCAATTAAGCCATACACACATTCACACACACATATATACACATGGCTGGAAATGGTGATCTTCCACACCAGGCTTGTTTTTAATTAGATATTTAAAGCACATACTTCCTTTGTCGACCTTAATGTGACGCAATTAGACAAATTCCTTTCATTATTTTTTCATTCAGATGAACCCATATGGTCTTGGTAAGTTGTATGGCTTGCTTTTGACAGACATAGCTTCTTTTTTAAAAAAAACTGGATTGAAGTTGTTTGCAGTTTTCTGACCATTTAGGGTTTGATGTTTATTGTACTCTTATTGAAATAATTGAACGTTGCATATAAGTCTAAACAGTTTATTTTTCAAGGCAGTTCAAAGTTCAGGCAGTTGTCCTACCTTAAAGTAGAAATATTCTCCTTCATGTTGTGTGTATGTGGAACTCTTCTACATGAAATCAGCATGCATAATATGCCAATACTCCTAAAACTTGAATTTACACATTCACATCAATCTCAAGGTTCCAAGGTTCCTCTTTGGATGGGTTGGGTGCTGCCTTCTCCTTAGGGAAGTAAGGTGTTTGGGGATACTTATGACATATCTGATCCTGTGCTGTTACTTTACTCACTCAGTGAGTTATGTTAGGACAAACATAGGACAGTGTTGTCCAAATCTAATAATTGCAAAACCAAAAAAAAAAAAAAAAAATCACACATAGAGACATGTGGTTTCCACAGAGATATGACAAGGATTGTTTTAATGAGAAGATAGTTAAACTCTTTTCTTGGCTTCTTCAAGTTTGACGAATGCTCATTATCTCCAAAGAAACAGAAATGTTATTACACAATTTTAAAAGTATTTTCAAAACTTTTAATTTCAGTAATAAGCCAATCCCCAAAACCAAAGGCCAAATGTTCTGTCTGATATGTGGATGCTGACACACCATAAGGGCAGTGGGGAGAATAGCAGTTCATTGGATTAGATAAAGGGGATTGAAGGGAAGGGAGGAGGATGGGAAAAGGAAAGACAGTAGAATGAATTGGACATACCTTTCCTATGTTCACATATGAATACATCACCAGTGAAAATCCACATCATAGACAACCACAAGAATGGGATCCTAATTAGAATAAATTATACTCCATGTATGTATAACATGTCAAAATACATTCTATCATCACATATATCTAAAAAGAACAAAGAAAACTAAAATTTAAAACACCTTTTTATTTCAGAATTTATAATTTTGCCTACCTAAATATAGATTTGGTGGGTACATATGTCTCATGTGTGCAAAAACGTGTTTCCTCTTTGTAATCAAATTTAATTTCTGTTTGTTATACTCCCTCCCCACTCCCATGCCTCTTGTTCTGATGAACTAAGTTGGTTTAGTCCCTTTCAGATAATTTTAGTCCTAATTTGTGATTTGAGCCCAGGATTGTTTCCCTCCATTCCCAAGGAGGCTTTTGTAAATGCCACTGCCAAGAGGGAAGAGGTGCTTGGCTGTGACTGGGCCTCTCGCTCAAGGTGCAGACTCATCCCAGCAGTCCTTGGTTGTGGATGAGGTTCACCGTCACTGAAGAGCAGCTTGGGGTGGAGGGAAGGCAGCTTGAACCTTCTGCCAATGCTGGCGAGGCTCCAGATCCTTGCTCCTACCTACCTGCCAAGGAGCCTCTCATCCAGCAGCAGGTTCCTGGTGGGAACTCTCTAGTCCCTGTCCATCTGTTGAAGCCCTGTCAAAAATGATCAGTCTGACAGACAGCCCACTATTTTATCTTTCACTGATATTCTCGGAGTCCATTTGCAAAGCAGACAATATTTCTAGAGCTGAAGGAAAACAGGTGAGAGAGTGTGTGTGTGTGTGTGTGTGTGTGTGTAGTTTTTTGCCCTTTCATGCCTAGGTATGTATGTTGTGCTGCTATTTCTGCTCTGGGCACCAGTGGCATGGAGGACTTTCTCTGAAACCTGATGTCCCCCCTTCTACTAAGATAAAGTCAGCAATGCCTTTCCTGAGATTCCCAAACAAAACTTAAGGTAGGATACACTCTGCTCTTTTTCTCCAAGGCTTTTTGAGGGACAGAAAAGGTATACAGTTTCCATACATGTATAACTATTTTGAATTGTGTCCTCCTTCACCTCCCTGGCTTTTCTATAGGACATTCTCATCACATGGAAGTAATTGGAAAACGGGGTACAGTGGGGGAAATGGTACGTGAAATCACATCTACTGTCAAATATTTCATCTTTTACCTGAACCTTAGAATTCAACCTGATAATTTAATCTTTGTCTTCTGGACTGATTTAATAATATCAGGGTTTTTTTTGTTGGGGATGGGTAACCAGAGATTGAACTCGGGGGCACTCTACCACTGAGCCACATCCCCAGCCCTATTTTGTATTTCATTTAGAGACAAGATCTCACTGAGTTTCTTAGTGCCTTGCTTTTTTGCTGAAGCTGGCTTTGAACTCACAATCCTCCTGCCTCTACCTCCTGAACTCCTGGGATTATAGGCATGTGCCACCGCACCTGGCTAATAATATCTTATTTGGGAATCATGGACACCCCCATATCTTGCAAATAAAATGACACCAAAATTACCAGTTAAAGTCTGAGATAATTGTACTTCCATAATAACTTACATGCAACATTTAGCAAATTATATTAAAAAAAAATGGCAACCAGGTTGGGTGAGTGGGCATAATTTCATTATTCCAATTATAATTGGAAAATTCTTGTACTGCTCTCTTTTTATTTATTATTTTGAATTTGCACTAAAGAACTAAATTTTACATGGTTGTAATAGCACAATTTAATTAATACTGTGGCTAGCAAGGAAAACTTTCAGTCACAATTTAAATGAGACATTGTTTTTCAGACAGGATTTGGTGATAGAAAAAACTCTCCATGTTGTGTTGTTTCCCAGAGCTGTCTAAAAGTGGGAGAGATTATTTCATCATCCAACAAATAATTCCTAAATGTAACAAATGCTGACAGAAGTGACAAGCATTTGATTTTTTTTTTAGTGGATTCCAAAGTTCATCCACTTGCTGCGCACATTTCTCACTCTCTAAATAACTCTTCCAAAGACTTTAAAATCTGATAGCAACTTTGCTCCAAAATAGTTTGGCACACCAAATATTTTGCTTACAGCCTTTACTTTAATGGTACCAAAGGAGATATAGGAGATGATCTCTTAATGCCTAGAAGAGGAAACTAATTTAAACAAGTTTTGGACTGGTGCATACACTGAAGAACATAACAATTTTGTTTAAGTTTATTTAGAATTGTTCAAGTATTTCCTATATAGAACCTTACGAAAGATTTTTATTTAAACCACCAGAATCAAAATATTCCACAGTCAGTCAAACAGCATGGTGTTTAAGAGGGTAAGATTTCTAAGAGTGAGAGAAAGAAGGGAGACTTCTACTTCCACTTTACCTCTATCCTGGGGATTTCACGGTAGGCAGTGCCTCATCCTGGCTTAATGCTGGGTGAAACATTCTTCAGTAAATATTAGCCAGAGACAGACTTGGTCTACTTCATAACAGGCTGTTTCAGGGTAGGAATGGAAGTGAATTAATTAGTATTTTAACAACTTACCTGGAGAAGAAAGGAAATAGGAGGCACAAATGTTGTTTCTTGAAAGATAGTAACTTCTGCTTGAGAGCTCATCCAAATGTCTAAAAATCACATGTTGAATGCCGGTACTCTCCAGAGCATAGCCAAGATTTGCAAAGTAATTAGATTTGGAGTCATAAAAGTAGTTACAGTTACCTTGTAAAAAGCTCCTTGGTCGGGCTGGAGTTGTGGCTCAGTGGCAAAGCACTTGTCTTGCACGTGTAGGACACTGGATTCCATCCTCAGCACCACATAAAAATGAATAAACAAAGATATTGTGTTCATCTGTAACTAAAAAAATTTTTAAAAAATAAAAAATAATAAAGCTCCTTGGTATTGTTTGAGGTCTGTTACTCTAAATTTGCATTTGACACTAAGTGGATTAGTTCACTAGAATGGCTCACAGATTTTAAGGGAGCCCCCAGGATCCCTACCTGCTGGCATTTGTAACTAGGTTTTGTAATTCCTTCACTTTGAGTTTAGGCAGGATCTGTTACTTGCTTCTAACTATTAGAACATGGCACTGGTGCCAGAATGTAATTCCTGTGATGTTGTTACATAAGACTCCATCTTGCTATAAGACCTTCTGGAAATTTGTGCACTCCTCCTACTTTGAAGAGGAAAGCTACCACAACTCCTAAAAACACAGTAAGGAATTTTTCCAGCAACCTGTAGGCTCAGAGATGCACTCTTCCCCAGATGAGCCACCAGATAAGAACACAGCCCTGACCAACACTGATTTCAGTTTCACCAAGCAGCCAGCAAAGCCCTGTGCAGATCTCTGACCCACAGAAACTGTGAGCTCATAAGTATATGAGCTCACGTATAACATAAATACATGTGAGCTCATATATTGCACTTGAATCAGATACTGAGAGTAATAAGAGACAACTTACACATGAAGGACTCAGACATGTTATAAAGGAGAATCCAGCGAGACCAAAGAAGGAGGACCACAAGTCCAAGGCCAGTCTGGGAAGCTTAGGGAGACCCTTTTCCAAAAAAAAAGAAAAAGGGCTGAAGTCACAGCTCAGTGGTGCTCAGTGGTAGAGCCCCCCTGGGTCAATCCCCGATATAAATAAACAAATAAATAAGCTCAAGAAAAGGACATGGCTATCAGAATAAATTTATCATAGGAACTAGTAGCTTTCTATACCAGTATAATGTTTGGAAGCAGAACTGAACAATAAATGTTTTCATAGCTATGTCTCCAAATCCACAAGCATGGGCACATTATGTGCAATGGATTCTGCAAGAAGGCAGAGGTCTGTGTGATACAGTTGTAAGGAAGGTTTCACAGTCTCTGATGTGACATTGGATGTGTTTGATCATGAATCTTGGAATGGCTTGAGAATGTGATGCTTATCCTAGGATTAAATCAAAGAGATCTTAAATAAGTAAATATTTACGGTGAAGGAATGGCATATGCCTTCCTCTCAGTGTGGTATGTCAGAATGCTTAAAGAATTTGAAGTGAGAATTTTAAGTTTTAAATAAATGTTTGAGCTGAGAAGTGTCACGTACGTGGAGTCTGTGGACAACTCTACCTGTTTCTGTTTCCAAATAGAGGAAATAGTTTCTCTGGGATTGGAAACAAGAAAGGATGACTGATCAGGGTGGTGGGTTGTAGATTTCCTTTGTAATGTAGGGTGTGGGAGAAAGAGATAGTTCCCTTGGTCTATGAAAGAGCTAGTAAGGAAAACAAGTATCATTTGCTATCATCTAGTGCTATTCTTTTCTTTTCTTTTTCTTTTTCTTTTTGTACTGATGATTGAACTTGGGGGTTCTTTACCACTGAGCTACATTTCTAGCCCTTTTTAATTTTTATTTTGAGATAGGGCCTGATAAGTTGCTGAAGCTGGCCTTAAACTTGAGATCTTCCTGCCTCAGCCTCCAAGGCACTGAAATTACAGGTGTTCACCACCACACCCTGCTAGTACTTTTTTTTTAAAAAGGATAAAACTTTTAATTACATATATATAGTCTTCCCAAAAGCCTGCTTGAGGTTTTTTATTGTATTCTCTGCAGCTTGTGAATTTTAGAGTAAGAAGATGTCATGTCTGTAAATGTTGAAAACATCCTGTGTCTTGTCTATGAAGCCATGTTTTCTATAGTTCTATCTCAAATAAATCCTAACCATGTTACCTATCTAAAACTTAATTTTGCCAATGGTAAATGACAATATAATTTCCTGCCATAAAAGTTGAATTTGTATAACAACCCCCTGACAGAACTATTTGTAAGAAAATTTTGAGGGGATTTTGAGGGGATAGTGCAGCTAAAAAAAAAAAAAAAAATGTCTAGCATCTTTGTGAAATCTGTAAGATAAAGTGTTTGAGAGGAGTCCATATGTAATTTGGGTTTGAAATTATGTGTTACAGTTGATAAAGCATTGGATCATCATAGTTGTGCCAGAAGTTCTGCTTGTCACTGCACCATGCATGACCATAGAAGTACATCATGCATAGTATTATTGATTATTGAAGGATGGAGTTGTCTAATATTCCATCACTGCTGAGTAGTGGAACCAGAACCCAGACTCAAGACTTCTAATTCTGAATCCTACATCAAATTCTGAAATATTTCAGTCGAAAGATATCACTTATCTATAAGCAGAAGTCATCATATCATGAGAACAAAAGTGTTTCTGGGTCATCGTGCTGTCTTTTCATCAGCAACAGTCACACGAAGTTCCTGGTAACTAACACATTTGAAGAGAGACGCCCGCTCAATCATGAGCCTAACTAATGTCCTCTGTTGATGCAGAGCTGTAAGTAATCAGAGAAGCCTTGTCATCATCTTTCTGAATACTCCTCTCAAGTGGAGTCCAATCCACAGAGAAGACAGTGAAAACATGATCTTTATCTCTTTTCCTGGGGCCCTGAAGCTAAATAACTCCCACTTAAGATAAAATGGCATCACAATAACTAAAGCTTAACCATGACCTGTCCCTATATTCATATTGGAAATGATTCAGTCTTTAAAAGGTTTATTTAAAGATCTAAAGTAATTAAATATCTAAATATAATAATAATATATGAATTAATAATTCTGCACAGTTAAATGTGTAATATAGTCCCTGTTGTGGAATGAAAAGGAAGAGAAATTTATGTGTATACATTTATATGAACATAGAGAAACGTGAAAAAAAAGAAAGCCAGGTTATTTGCTTTCTCAGGTGCAAGAAAATAGATGGAATGTAATGATTTACATATGTATATATACATATACATGGATTTTCTTTATTTGTAATAAGGATTAAGTAATAATTTTATAATTTAAAATTGTACAATAAATATGCAATAACATGGAATGATGGAAGAAAAGAAAGTGAAGAAGAGGGAAGGAAAGAAGGAAACTGAAATTATTCTCATATCTCCCATGAATCTTGTTTGCTAGCTTATAGACATAATTTTTCTTTTTTGTTATTATTAAGGTAATAAGAGTATAGTGTGTATAGTTATATGGAGTGTTTATCCTTCACTTCAGTTTATTGTTTTAAATGCCATTTATATATTTTTGTGACATCTATTGCTTATGTTACTGAAATTTAAGAGCATGAGGTTTTAATGGAGACTGTAGAGTATGTAAAATATATGATAAAGCCCCTTATAGTTATGAGCAGGGTAACAAAAAATGAATAAAATATCATGGGGAAAAAAGCCTAGGAGAGCTCAGGGAGGGCAAATAGTTGGCACACGTACCACCAGCACCAAGCACCTCACCTGCTCCCAGCACTCACACTCCTGTAAAAGTCTCTCATTGATTGTGTTACTCTTTCCTACAGTGCCAGAGCATCCTTCAAATTCCCTGTCACTACCAGGCACCAGCAGTGATGAGGGATTGGTTGGCATTGGCATTTAGTCTGCAATTTAGAAGTTCTGGGGCTGGAGTTGGGGCTCAGCACGTGCATGGCCTGGGTTCGATCCTCAGCACCACGTAAAAACAAAGGCATTGTGTACAACTAAAACAAATAAATAAATATTTTTTAAAAATTAGAAGTTCTTAGGAATTCAAATTCTGTCTCGTTTATCACTGGTGTTTTCTCACTGGCAAATGAAAAAAGGAACTACACAGGTGACCATCGATGAGAAATGTCTGGGATCACAATAACTGTCTTTATAGCTGTACTGTAAATAATAAAGTTGACTTTTACTAGATAAGAAAGAGGACAAATGGGTGAAAAATCAATGAAAGACAATATTTAGAAGATTTTTATGGCTAATTTCTAAGGAAAAATAGTGCAATCATCAGGCCTGCCACATGACATAATATTGCTAAAGTGATACTGATATTGCCAAAGCTGCTTGAGCATTATTTTAGCCAGCATTTTTGTCACTGTGACCAAAAGACCTGGCAAGGGCAATGCAAAGCAGAAAATGCTTATTTTGCCTCACAGTTTCAGAGATCTCAATTTGTAGACCTCAATTTGTAGATCTCCATAGCCCTGTGTCTGAGGTGAGGCAGAACATCATGGCAGAAGAAAACAGTTCAGAACATGGCAACAGGAAGTAGAGAGAGAACTCTGCTCACCAGAAATAAAATATATACCCTAAGGGACATGCCCGGTGACCTGCCTCCTCTGGCCATAGTCTACCTGCCTACAGTTACTGCCCAGTTAATCTTTATCAGTGGATCAACCCACTGATTAGGGTAGAGCTTAGCTCTCATAACCCAATCATTTCACCTCTAAAAATTCTTACATTGTCTAACAAATGAACTTTTGGGGGACACCTCATTTCTAAACCATAACAAGCAGATTCTGGCAGTGACCAACTTCAGGGACATCACACAAAGCAGATTCATAGGCTAGCCTTCTTTGGTGCTTTCACTGTATCTTGTACCTGCCTTTTATGATTTCATTGTTTGTGATTATTTGCTTATCTATTTTCTCATGCTTTAGATAACTTTGTTGAACACTGTTATGGGTGGCATGATACTAAATGCTCCTGGCAGTTTTTTGTTTAATACTCAGAACAAGTGTATGAAGCAGACATGATCCCATTCAACAAGTGAGGAAACTGAGGCCTGAGAGTTAAATAACTCACCTAGGTCACCACGTCAGCAAGTGTGCGCTCTTCACCCCTGCATGATACAGCTTCCCAAGAAAATTAGTGACCAAGCAGTGCTTGGATGAGAATGGTAATAGGCTTGAGTAAATGGGAAAAGCTGTTTCTTAAGTAAATCATTTCTATTTCCCACCAGCTAATTGGAGACAGGCGTTAAGAGGAAGGAATTAGTTCCACTCCACAGTTGCCTGGCTGAGCTGTGTACTCCTTCCAACTGGGCTGGGGGCTGGGGGTGAGGGGCTCTAGAACATTGTTCTAATGGAGGTCGTAGAGAAAAGGGCTCTTGAAATGACTGTGAATAGCCACATTGAAATTTATTTCATTCACTTACAAAGCAGAATCATTTGGTAAATTCTGTCATTTAAATTCACAAAACAGGAAACTTTCCAACTGATCTGAGCTTGTTCTATATAACAGGCTCTGTGGTGTCTAAGATTTTTCTTGAGATAACTGGCAACCAAATACAAGTTTTTATATCAGACCAGGCCTTGATAAATCTAAATAAGAATTCTATATTATTTTCAGAAGGAAGCATTTAATTTCCTCACTTCCCAATTTTGAAACATTAAATAAACAAATAAGGCAAAAAAGTTATGGATAGGCTTAAAACATGCATGTACTTCTCAGTCTCCATATACACAAGCTGCCTGCAACTGTATAGAAGAAGTCTGATGCAAATGAATTTTTGTTAGAAATTAACTCTTTCAACTCCCCAAATTACTCATGGCCTCTTATTACAAAACTGACAATTTGTGAATTTTTCTAAGCTGTTCAAGTTTCTTTCTTTTATGCAGACCAGTTTTTTGGACTTTTTAACTCTCAAATAACTGCCCTTTGAAAGGTTTTTATACTCTCACTATCATGTATTATTCAATAAATCATTCTCAACAAGTCAAATAATCATATTAGTCTGTGGGCTGCATTTAAACAGGCCTGTTAGACCGGCTGCATTTTGGCAGCTTGCCCAATTAAAGGTCGTCATAATGAATCTGTGTAGAACCTGAATGAGGCTGGTCAGGTTTCAAATGAAATGTATGTTTCTGTATAAGTAACCTCTAAGGAGACCCAGTGCTGCAAATTGCATAATGTGGTACAATAGTCACAGAAGCTCAAAAATTCAGGGAAATGAAGTGTAGCGTAGTCTTCCAACTATG
Source organism: Tamias sibiricus (assembly GCA_025594165.1). Classification (NCBI taxonomy): domain Eukaryota; kingdom Metazoa; phylum Chordata; class Mammalia; order Rodentia; family Sciuridae; genus Tamias; species Tamias sibiricus. The sequence continues at coordinate 166,807,103 of CM046657.1, forward strand.
TCACATATTAATCAAAATGGTTTAGTGTCAGCTCTTGCTTTTAAATCCCAGTGAGTAAGAAGACAGCTTATTTTCATAAGGATATCATGATGTGTATGTGTATTTTAAGTGGAATGTTATATGAATGAGTTACGCTTGTCCAACCAACTCCTTTTAATCCTTGACCATTTAAATGGAAAATCCATCTAAGCTGACTTTATTCCTTGGAAGTCACTTTTCAGTGGGGGAGATTAGGAACTGTCATTGTGACCAGCACACTCTTGCACTTTAAACAGAGAACTCTTATTATGCTTGCCTGAATTATGTCCTTTATTTTGTTAATTAGAGTGGCTATTTCAATCAGATTTCAAGCCAGGCTTTTATTGATTGTTCCCAAACAGGGAGAGAATTCAGCTATTTACAAGATAAGCATTAATTTCTGGCACTGAGTCTAGAGACAGTTTTCTCCAGATTTAAAAACATTAAATAAATCATAGGGTTTCTGCTGAAAATCACAATTGTTATTTGAGGTTTGACTATAAAAGTTTTATTACATATTAATTTTTTAAGTGTGAAGTTTACTTTATTCAGTTTCCCTTGCCCACTCTACAGCCAATCTCTTTGATTTAACAAACTTAACTCTTTCTTATCAGCATTCATAAATTCCATAGCGAGACTGGAAAGACCAGTATTTTGTTGTTGTTCTTGTTGTTTTTATTTTATTTTTTTTTTCTTTGATACCAGGGATTGAACTGAAGGGCACTTAACCGCAGAGCCACATCCCCAGCCCTTTATGTATTTTATTTAGAGACAGGGTCTCACTGAGTTTCTTAGGGCCTTACTAAGTTGCTCAGGCTGGCTTTGAACTCATGATCCTCCTCCCTCAGCCTTGGGAGCTGCTGGGATTACAGGTGTGCACCACTGTGCCCAACCTAGAAAGACCAGTTCTGACCACCTATCATAAGGTGGCACCATGCCTTTGTCATTCCAGAGTACAGTCATCCCTTGGTGGGGATGGGTTCCCAGGACCCCAGTGGGTAACAAAATCTTTAGATGTTCAAGTCCCTTATGTAAAATAGGCTTGCATTTGTATATGATCTATATAATCCTCCCATATAGTTTGTGTCATCTCTAGATTACTTATAATACCTAGTAGACTGTAAATACCATGTAAATAGGTGTTATATTGGTTAGAATATAATGACAAAAAAATCATACATGTTCAGTACAGATAAAATTTCTTGTGTATATATACACATACGTGTTATATATACATGCACACACACATTTATATATATACATATATACACACATTTATATATGTGTATATATACATACATTTATATGTGTGTGTATATATATATATATATACATATTTTTTTTTGATCTGCAGTTGGTTGGTTGAATCCATGGATGCCAAGAGCACAGATATGGAGGACTGATTATAGTGGCTTTTGATCTAAGACACCCCTGGGGCACATGGGCCTTCCCATTTTCTTGTTAACCTGCCTGCAGTTGGCAAAATAATCTAGATCTCCCATGGAATCTAGGATAATGTTACAAATAAACAGATGAAAATTATCCTGTTATGATCATTTTTATAGTGGTAAAGGGAGAGAACTCCAAAAGAAATATTTAGGTCATATATTTCTTCTAGAAGGTGCTATTTGAGGACTAGGTTCAGTTAGCGATGCTTGTGAATAGGCTTAGATATTCAGCTTGGATGGTTGCACCCAGGAAGTTGTTGACCTGAGAGTGGGGTAAGGGAAAGAAGAAACAGGCTTGTGTGCTTGTCCCTCCCTCCTATGCACCCTCAGAAAAATAGGTCATCAGAGCTCTCACTGATGTGACTTGGAGCTTCGATGTTCTTGTTTTTGCCAGACCATCCCCAATTTTTTTTTTAAATTTATTTTTTATTTATAATAATTACAATTCATAGTGCACATATATAGCATCTTTTTACATACAACTGTTTGTATACCAAGTATATTCCTACCCAACTCTTGAGGCTGAGAGGAGCCCCAGACAGCAATCTCAGGCAAGAGAGAGCAATTGCACTAGGCCACTATCTCCCTCAGTCCCTGAGCACACAGGCCTCAGTGTGAAGTCTAGCAGGTGCAGCCTCAGCCTAGTGAGAATGGCCAGCTACCTTGGATAGGACAGGGCTCTTAGCTGAGCCTCAGAACTCTGAACCCAGGAAGGCTCCTTGAAAAGGCTCTGGCCTTGGCAAGAAAGCTTCTTCACTGAATCTTATTGCCAGCATAAAATTCACGCTTGCCAGCCCGGATAACCCAGCTTCCGTGAATTTCCAGGCCTGCCTATTAAGATGTCACTTAAGACTGCAAATAATCCTGGTAACTGGCATCAATTCTTAAAAAGCCTTGTGAAGCTTATTATTCCAGAGACTTGTCTCACTTTATTCCTTGAAATATTTTATTATGCACATATTCTCTATTTTTATACTTATAACACAACATTTGAAGGGAGACACTGAAAGAAGAGAGTAATAAAAGTTATTCTCAGGATCTTGCAATGGAAACTCTATTGTTATTTTAGTCATAGTTACATAACTGGTCAGTCCCATGATAAACGCAATTAAATGCTCTGATGAAATAAACTGTGCATTAAAGTCATCATGTTTGACATTGATGGTGTGATCTCTCCTGTGAGTGGTATGTTTAATGACTATTTTATTTTCTCATCTTGCTGTCTTCATACTTAAAATTAATTCTGTTTAATTTTTTCTAATACGAACATTTAAACTTTTGATTGCTGATGTTTCTAATCTTACAATGACTTATTCTACTAAGTTCATCTTTCTATCCTTTCTCCCTTCTGTCCATTAAAGTATCAATATTAGTATTCTGGTGAGACCTGTTTCCCCAGACTTTGTTGGGATTGAAAACACTACTTGGAGCATATGAAGTAGTCAGAGTTCTAAATGGAATTGCTCTCTGAACTGGACAAGAACTGTCTGCATTTCAGTTTCTTCAGATCCATTAAAGAAATAATATCAAGTTGATATAACTGTCTGGATTGTCATTATAAACAGATCAAATGTAATGCAATTTGAATACATCATGGGGTGCCCAGAAATTCATCTTGCCATATGTGTCTAATGTGGAGCAGAGTGTTAAGCTTATTGAACCATTTTATGATTTAAATTTCAAAATGGGTTTTGTTGAAAAGAAAGAAAATTTTGGAAATTATAATGTTCTCTAGTGTTGTTCCATGGTAAATGGTAGTGACATGGTGAGGAGAATTCTAAATTCCTTTTACTGTGTAATTTATGGGTCACTTAGAAAATGTTCAGTACTACATTTTTTTAGTAGGCTAAGGAAACATTTATAGTACTGTTTTGAAGAATAATTGATAGAGAAGAAAATATGAAAACAGTTGAAAATAACTGTTTTAAATAAAGGAGAAAAATCATGGTCTACTTCTAATATTTTTATTTCCTATTCCTTATAAGTTTCATTTATTCAATACGCATGATATCAAGCTGCTTTTACCTGAAGTACTTTACTAAACACAAACTCCAAAAATTGATTATTATTTCAGTTTCCACAATTTTTATTTTAATCTTCTGTATAGTATACATGGGAATTATCTCACCAAAAAATCAAAGATATAAAGAATACCTAGACAAAATGTGCTGATAAAATTAAAGAGTAGGATATGTGGCCACTGATTCATATCAGACCTATGTTGCCCTTCCCAGGTTTTCTGGTTGGGCTCAAGAAGTAAATAAAGCCACTGTTGTTCAGATTTTCTATTCCTCTCCTAATTCATTCACAGAAGATTCAAACAACATTCAAGATGATAGTCAACCCTCAAAGATCACAATGGATTTGCCAAGTCTATATAAGAGGCAAATTGTTTTAAGTAATTTTAAATGATATTGAAAAGATAATTCTGCCTGATGTGAGGTCAAGATTAACTATAGGAATGAGGAATGATCGCAATGAAACAATGTCCTAGCAGAAAAAAGCAGGAGGAGGATGAACAGGATGACAGAATGTGCAGATGCAGAGGCACGATCTTGAAGAGCTCTTATTTGGTGAGACATCACTGGAGGAGTGATGGTGCCTCTGCTAGCAATGGAGCTGTTAAGGAAGCCTACTTGCCTTGAAGGTGGCTCTCTCCCTCTTGACTCCTCTTCTTATTTTGCCTATTGAAGTTCAGATACTGATATGATGTCCAAATGCAGATGTGAGGAACTAAAAGGAAGAGGGGACAACAAAATGGAAGTGATAGAAGAATTATAACAAGTCACACACGTCCAAAAAGAAGGAGCGGCCTGTCTGTCTGGATAGAGCCTGTTATGGTTTAGGTATGAGGTGTCCCCCAAAAGTTCATGTGTGAGAAAGTACAAGAATGTTCAGAGGCAAAGGGATTAGACTATGAGAAGTGTAACCCAACCAGTGGATTAATCCACTGATACGGATTAACTGGGTGGTAACTAAAGACAGGTAGAATGTGGTTGGAGGAAGTAGGCCACTGGGGGTGTGACATTTGATTTATATTTTGTTCCTGGTGAGCAGAGCTCCTTCTCTAATTCCTTGTTGCTATGACCTGAGAAGCTTTCCTCCACTGCACCTTTCTACCATAATGTTCTGCCTCACATAGGGCCCAGAGCTATGGATGGGCCAACCTTGAACTGAACCTCTGAAATCATGAGCCAAAATAAACTTTTCCTCCTCTATGTTGTTCTTGTCAGAACTTTTCGGCACAGCAGTGCCAAAGCTGACTAAAACAGTCCCTCACTGAGCAGCTCACATAGCAACAGTTTGCAACCATATACTAGTCTTCTGTGTGCATTTGGGACTGCAGCTCTTTCTCTCTCTCTCTCTCTCTCTCTCTCTCTCTCTGTATCTATCTCTGTATTGCTCTCTCTCTCGCTCTCTCTCTCTCTCTCTCTCTCTCTCTCTCTCTCTCTCTCTCTCTCTCCTTCCTCTCTCCCTCACCCCATAATCCTTGGGGGCTTTTTGAAAAGAATATTATTCTTTTTTTTCTTTTCTCCTAGCCTCTTATCATTTCAATCCCAGCATGCAATGTGTTTGTATGCATTTATATTTTGTCATCTTTTTCTGTGAAAAGAGGCAAAATACCTTGTAATTCCTCACTGAGTCCCCTTTACTTTATATATTACATTTAATGACTTTCAGGTCTTCTTATTACTATGGATAATAACAACAACAATAATTATAACAGAAAGAGCTGTTGGATTTGGTTGGCAAAACATGACTACTAAATGCAACAAAGAGGAGAAATATTAAAATCTTATAGATGGAGTTCAGCTTACAATGGTAAGATTTTTCAAATTTACTATGGTACAAAGTGATACTTATTCATTAGAAACACTTTGAATTTGAACTTTGGTCTTCTTCTGGGCTAGGAATATGTGGTAAAATAGTCTTATGAGGCTGGGCAGCAGCAGCAATATTAAGCTTCAGATTGGCCACATGATCACAAGGGGAGCAAGGATGCTGTACACTGTACTGTGTTGTAACTGTGATGCCAGGTGTGTTAGGTACTGAATGCATTCTTGACTTAGAAGATTTGCAACTTATAATAGGCTTATTGGTATGTAACCCCATGAAAAGTAGAGAAGCATATGTAAAAGGAAAAAGGAAATTAGGGTACTAAGAAGTGAGGTCTGTGGGAAGAAGACCCTTAATTTGAACTCGTACTGAAGTGATGACCTTAGACCAAAGAAAAAAGCAAAATAGACCCTGAGAGAAAAGGAGTGGCAGAATGAAGTGAATATTTTAAATAAAGAATTTGAACATATTTAAAGGCAGATGGAAAGTCACCACTAGAGAAGAGATTCAGAGTGTTGGCAGGGGAGTGAGTAGTCATTGTAGTAAAAGATAAAAAGAACAGACATTTAACAAAGGCAGCAAGTGTACTCTCCCAGGGTACTGCTGTCTCCCTCTGACCCCTACATGTCATGTTCCCCTACACTGGTCCCCCTAGTTGGGTTGGTAATAATGTGACATTCCTCCTTTCCCTGATGAAGGGTGGGAGCATGCTATTAGAGGAACAGGAAGAGGAATCCAGCTTTCCTGCTGCAGAGGTGACAATCTCAGTCCTGTTCCTCCCCATGTCTTTTCATCAGCCCTGGCAGTGTAACACCTCATTCTTCTCCACCCCTTTGGTGCTGCCTACCTAGACTTCCCTCCTATTCAATCTCTCCCAAGTTGACTCCCTTTTGAGTCTGAAGTTCCTGTGATTACCTGAGCTGGTGAGTCATCTCATGAAAGCACTTGGCACTGAGGAGTGGTGACACAGGAGCTTAATATTCTTAGACATTATTAGTTTCACCAAGAAGTGGCATTGGAACTTTTTTATAATATCCAAATTAAGAATGCATGGGAGATTAGCCATCAGTCTTTGTTTAATATTATACCTATAAATTGAGATAGTTAAATAATATAAACACTTAGCACAATTCCTGAAATGTAGCAAGCACTCAAAAATGCAGGATGTTATTTATATTATTTATTTATGGAGGAAAGAAGGGTTGTGGTCATGCTTGTCCATCAAAGTTTACACACTTGAGTTTACAGTCCTTCACCATTGGAGTGGTTCTTCCCTCCAGTCACCTGTGTCTGGTCCTTTTTATGGTGGAAACAGACAGTACTCAAGTGTCATAGTGGTTAGTCTTACATTGTTGTTCTTGTGAGTAGCCTTGCCTTTGGCCGAGAAGACCAAGACTGCCTCCAGGAAGGCCTTCCATGAGCCAGGCTGCATACCAGGCACTTTTGCTCTGATTAAATTTTATGCTCCTGACAACCTGAAGAATAAGTCATCCATGTCCCATTTTACAGATAAGGTGCTAGGGTCCAAGGGCTAAGTTACATTCTTGTAAGTGAAACAACTTCAAACAAATACAGGTTGTCTGACGTCAAGTCTCATGTTGTTTCCAAGAACATGGTTGAAAATTAAAAAAAAAAAAAAAAAAAAAAAAAAGTTCTGACAAAGTAAGGATGCATTTGCATGGAGATGTTTCTTTTGGTAGTATTTTCTTTGGCCTTATGATCTCAAAAGAGCTGGTACTTGCTGAACTTTGTTTGATAGTTAAATCCATCATTATGAGGCAGTGTATGACAAGTAATGCCATGAGCCATAGCCTTATTGTTACCGGACATGAGACATTAGTGTCACATTTGAAAACTTGTTTATCTCATTGCCCTTTAAGTTATTTCTCTTTTCCTTGCTAACACTGAAGTCATATGTTCATTTGGTAAGATGTTTAACAGATTTTTAATCAGATGTCTGTACAGTGATTTTCTCCATACATTTCCTTTTTTTCTTGAAAATCATTTTAACTGATTCACATTGTCCCATGAAAAGTTAAAACAACATTTTTGAACCTTAGAAGAAAAATAATTCATATGTCACTTTCCATTTTCTATGTAGCACCAGTTAATTAACTGTATGTTTTAGAATATTGACTATAACATTCTCTGGGTGTAAGTACAGAATTCAAATATCAAGGACTTTGCCATTCATCTATGGTATCAAGCTTTAGTTTAAGTACATCATGTATGAAGTTAGAGAGTTCTCCAGGTTTATATGCACTTTTATTACACCCCTTCTCAAACCAGTTGATGTGAGATAACTTGAGTTAACTTGGAATTAGATGAACTGTTAATATGAATAACTTATGAAATAATATTAGTTTGTCTGCATTTAAAGGTGTTGTTGGTTTATTATTTATGCCATCGTAAAATAAGTTTGTGTAGTTGGGACTCTGGAATCTGATCTTAATGTAATAGATATATTCAGGATCTCTTGCAAAAACATGGCCATTGTATCAAACCAAACTGAGCAGATAGGTCTCGTTAGATTCCTTTAGGAAAAAGTTTCCTGATCAGGCAGAAATGAAGAGAACCCGAGGTTTTCTCTCCCTTTGTGGGCTTTTCCAGTATTAGCCAGTGTCCTTGGTCTAGCCTGGCCTGTTTGGGAGTGATCCCTAACCTTGATGTTGGTGCTCACTCCTCCAGTTCCTGCCTTCTAAATACTTGGCACTGTCTCCAAGCACTGTGAATCCTGTCCCATGCATCTTTCCATTCACTCCCCACACCTCTCTCTCCATGCTTACTCACTCTCCTTCCTCAGTTTCATATCCCAAGCCCTTTCTCACTTCAATGCCTTTGCCCAGTGTGAGGCCTGAGGTTTTTCACTTCTACCTCCACCGGTACCAGCCTCTTCATGCCCTTGGCATCCCTGCCTCAAAGGAGCCTCCCAGGACCACAGACCCTAGAGTGGTACTCACACCTCTGCACATCATTATCCTTGCCTCATGCCTGTTTGCTTCAACATGGGTCTATCAATCCTGACTATAGAATTCATGCAATATTTGGCTTTGGTTTTCCTCTTTCTTTCTACCAGTGAAGGTGCTAGACAGAGAGGGAATGTGACTTTCTGTTCATAGTAATGGGTGAGTGAGTGAAGAAAATGCACTTAAAAATGTGGCTTTTCTGCTGGAATATTAGCATGCTCCCTAGAAATTGAATTATGTAAATCAGTGTACTGCCCTTACAGAATTAAAACAAATGTTGTTGAGATAATGAACCCTTCACATGTATGACTCAACTGATCACTAGGTAGCACAATGCATTTTTCCTTCCATATTGAGAAATGTTAGCATTTTCACAAATTATGTAGGGCCATTAAAGAAAAATAAATCTTTAAAAAGCAACTGATGATTGTAAAGTTATTCATATTTTGACATTTTGATCCTTTTCAATTAATGAAATCTGGTTTTTAGTAGTTCTTCATATTTAAAAGTTATACATCCCATGGCCCAAAACTCTAATGCTGAGTAATGTCTTTTGTATTGGAAGAGTTTAATAATAAGTGAAACAATGCTTAATATTATTCCTAAGAGTTGGTAGATATATTTCATTGAGTTTATTTTCTTAGAGTTTTAGCACATAAAAGTATATGCTGGAGACCCAGGGTTATTTGGTACATGACATAAGATTTGTCAATTTCATCACTGTTGGTAATTGTTTATGCTAAGGGCTGAACTATAGGTATAAGTTCTTAGAAAATAAATTTGAAAATACATGTGATCCATGCATGTGCTAAGTATTTTCCCCGTTAGAGATACTGTCTAGAGTTTGGTTTCAAGCTTTGTATAAAGTATATATATGAATATTGAGACAGCTCGTCTGCACAGGTGGACCATCAATGACCCAGGCCCTCTAATATTCACATCCTTGCACAGTGCCCCCTTCTCAAATCTAAGCTGACCCTTGGCATTTAGAATGTGGCAAAAGTGAGACTGCTTGACTTCTTAGGCCAGGCAGTTCCTAACTGGGTCATTTAGAAGACTGATGCTCAGGATGGTCCCTCTCAGAACTTACTCATTGTACTTTGAAAAACCCAGATGATCCAGGCCACGTGCGGGCAGCACAACACAGCGCAGCTATAAGCCAATGGACAGTACCAACCCTGACCTTTGAGTGAACCACCCAGTCCAGTCAAGCCCTCAGATGACTTCAGTCAGTGTCCTCTGGAGCAGAAGAGCCAACCTGTCAGCCATAGAAAGTGGGGGCTGTTTGTTGTTCTAAACCATGTTTTGTTAACAAGCAACAGACAGCCATAAGTAACAGACTTGGGAAACGAGAAATAAGGGTCTTTGGGGTTTGGGAGAATTTAGTTTATTTGTTGTTGACTTTATTTCAGTGTTTAAACCTTAACTTTCATTGTTAATTGAAGAGGAGAGATTTTCAGTATCCTGCATTTTGAGTGAAAGAGAAATATTCCTTTTTAGTTGACAGATTTAAATGCAGCTGTGCCATCCCATTGATTTCACCTTCTTGGAAAGAGCCCCAGGTGACTCGGAAGTGTAACTTTCCCCTGAGTGACTCTCCTGACATGCTATAATGATCATGATCCTGAGCATTAAAGGAAGTGCTCTGTCTTTAGGATGAATCAAACTCCAGTATCAAAAGAAGACCAAAGTTTAAAAGCCTGGCACTGCTAATGACTGGGCTTTTTATTTGTCACATAATATAAAGTTCAAGTTTCTAACTGGACATCTCCCCTCATAGCCTCATTCACACACAGGATTGCATTATAGGGGTGGATGCTAGATACACAGAAACCATGCTTTTCATATTGAGTGTCAAATCCAAACTGGATTAGAGTTTTTCTGACTTAAGATTACTTTTTATTCTTTGGTTTTAGAACAGATAACAGGTAAAACTGTAGCCAAAAACCTGGGTAGTATTCCTTCCTGTCTGGATTGAAGTTATTTTTTGTACTCTCTGTTTATATGATGAGAAGTTGTAATTTGTATTTTCATTATAATCTTGATGGCACTCAGCTAAATTTTCCCCAAAACATTAATCCTCTTTAGAGAGAGGAGCCCAAACTTAAACAACCTGAGTAAACTTCAAGGCTATGAGATGTGCTATGTGAACATTCTAAAAATGAATTTGTGAAAGCAACCAATGAATGAAAGGCATGAATTTTGTTTCTGTTTTATTATGCTTTCCATCTCTGCTGATATTTTCTTTTAGAACTTTTATAAAGAGATTTTTCCATTTGAAATGTTGGATAGATTATGATTCTTCATTTTAAAAGAATTATTAAATAAGAAACATAAAAACTGTACAAATCATTACATTCCCAAACAAACCCAGCTATACCATGGAAGATAAGACCACACACCTTCTCTTGGTCTGCACCAAGTTGCAAGCATGGATCCTTGAGTGCATCACTTGACTTTGAATGATGTGCTACAGTAATTGCTCATTTAGGAAATACATTTTTACCTTTTGTGCTTCTCTCTTCACTGCAACAAATAAATTTAAGTCAGTAGAGTACTGCTTCATGGTAGTTTCCAAAGGAATTATGTTTAAGTTGGAAATTAATAGGTTTAGTGTATATAAAAATAACCAGATATCTCTTTTCCTTCTTTTTTATGTGATCCAAGCAACAGAATAAAACAGTAAATTAAATGAAAGACCTAATTAAAACTAACATTCATGATGCATTAAATATGCCTTTCTTCCTCTGCATAAAGAAGTGTGTTGACTCTCAGAATCATGTTATTTGCATGGATCAGAGACAAAATTATGCTATCTCCAATGCTTGAGTTCTCGTCTTCACTTCTGCTAATCTTTTTCAACACTGAGGAAATTTATCAAGCTATGAAATATTCAATCTGGAAAAATTCCTGATTGAGTCCCTCTGAAAATTTATCTGTATTGCCTGATGTACTATAACTTAAGATGTCAGTTTTTTTACTGAAAGCATGGACAGCTTATCAAACAGTGTTTTGGAGTCAGAGGAAAGAAACTGATTTCCCAAAGAGAGTGAAATCCAGTCCAGAAATGAATTCAGCACATTGGCCTTGTTAGGGAAATGCTTGCCTGTATCCATTTGGGAATCTTCTTGAGCAATAAATTTGATGATTCTAGTCATGTACCTTCCAGCATGTCTACTGTGTTGGATGATGTTGGGTTATCTCTGATGAAGGGGGAGCATGCTTTGTTATGCTAAGCTGCTTTCATCATTATTCATTTTTTTATGCTTTCATGCATTTTCCTGATATTCCCTCATTAATAACAAGAGTCAACTTGGATTTTGCCAAATATTTTTGGAAGGCTCCTAAGAACATTCTTCTTTTGCTTTTCCTTTGCCCCACCTTCCCTACTATACAGTATTAAACCCTTAGAAGGAGCAATGAACTTGAAAACTGTTCGTCTTGTTTTGTGAGATAAAAGCAGGAATTTAGGAGAATATCCAGGGATTTTTATACATAAAACTAATAAAATAGTAGGAATAAGCCCTTTAACTCTGTTCTAGTCTTGTTTTTATGGTGTTATATGTCAGAGCATGGGGTTTGGGATTTAAAAAGAAAAAGCCTCAATTAAATCCTACCTCTGCAGCTTATTGGCCTGTATGACTTTGGATATTTTATCAAACCTCCAAATCTTAGTTTCTCTATCTGCAAAATAGAAATAATAAAGTATATATCCTTGTTTTGCTGTGGAAAAAAATTTGTAAAACTCTTAGAAATTCTTGGCATATACTGGCATTAATTTATCAACAGTGTTTTTTTTCTTTTAAAATCATTTCCTATATAGACAGTTTTATTAAGAAATTATTCAGTATGGCTTTCTTTTACTATATTACTCAGAATATACACTTTGTGATTCCTGGGTAATAGGCAATGGTTATGCAATAATTATGATAGGTGAAATAAAAGTGGGTTATGAAGAAATATGTAAAAAATCCATGCATTTCCAGATAAACACAGTGTTGTAGAAGAAAAACATGAAAATAGAGTCATAGAGAACTCAATTAAAATTCTGCTTCTAACATATTAAAGCTGTATGACCTAGAAAAATTTTAAGAGGTTTCTTAGTTTCCTCAATTCGAAAGAAAAAAATGAGGCAATAAAATGTCAAAGAATTCTTTTGAAGATAAAACAGGTTAAATACCCAAATGAGCAAGCACATGGAACTTCATACAGAACTCTGTTAATGTAATGAGGCAAACAAAGAAGATGTAATCCTGGCTTTGAAGATGCAGTGTAGATACATTAATGTAATGCTCTTCCAAAAAGTGATGATTTTAGTAGTATTTTAATTATCTTTCAAATTGTTCACCTCATTGGACTTTATTACTTTAAACTTCTCTGCCCATTCGAATATTATTCTGTCTCCTAAACCATCTTTCATGTGCAATCTGTAGACAGGCTCTCCTCTCTCAAGAGACAGATGAAGGCTTTCCTGATTCTCCACAGAATGGGTGACAACTCCTCTGTACCCCCACTGCACCTGGAATACACCTCTGTCCAGCACCTATGATGCTTTGTTCCCTTATTCACTTGTATATGTGCTTCTCTCCTTGAGGTGCCTTCAAAACCAGGATTATGTCTTCTTTGTTTGCCTCTAGCCTCTGCCCACAAGAGTAGACACAATATTTTTTGAATGGGTTAAGTGCAACAATGGCTAGATAAGAGAAATAAACAGAGCAGATTGTCAGATAAATGGTCCCAGGAATTCATTTCAGAGTTCCTAGATACTAATTAACTAAAAAAAACCAAATATGCTACCTGCCAGGACTCTGGAGCTCTCAATGTCTCTAGGTCCCAGGAAGCCACCTTTCCGTGCTTTTCCCTGACCATGTAGTATCTAAGCTCAGACTTGAGTCTCAAATAGTCCAAAGGCATGCCCATTTTTGATCTACGCAAAGAGGGCAGTGGATTCCACTGGGAGCCGCCTGCTAAAGTCTAGCACCATCATTCATTCAGCTGCACTTCAACTCCATATGCTTCTAATGAAATACTGAGAGAAATTGTGTTTACCTGCTGATCCTTTTACCCAGACATGATTTCTAGGTTGCACCATGGTGTTGATGTTCTCTCTATGCCTGTTGAATGAAAGAGGGACAAATTGATTTGACAAAGTTATGCATATTAAATCTGTTAAATGGTAACTAGGGAATACAGAGTCCGTTGTGGAGGAGATTGACTGATATAAAAAGGCAGGAAGATTAAATATACCAAAAAGCCTAGGCTCTGGGCTGTGGGTGTAGTACAGTGATAAAATGCTTGTCTAGCATGCGTAAGGTCCTGCATTCAATCCCCAGTGCACACACACACACACACACACACACACACACACACACACACACACAGGCTAAATTCAAATACTCAGCTGAAACAGAAAATTGGGCCCTGGGCTCCCTAAATCCGCTAAGTCCTATAATTGAGCCCCTAAGAGAATAGAATATGTTTGATTATATGTTTGTGTACATACATATGTATTTGCAAAGGATTTGAGACAACTCACAGGCTTACATATAATAAGTTATGGAAATATGAAATAATAGAAAACTACAGACAAGGAAAACACAGATCATCCTGAAAGACAAGCCTGGAGACAGAGATGGAGTTCTGCAGGCCTTACATAGGCACATAGGCGGATAATGCACATGTGGCTTAGGTTGGAGCTTTACACACAAAGAATCTGGTCAGAAAGGAGACTTTTCACCACAACCCCATGTAGAAATAGAGTTGAGAAGGAAAGAGGATCTCAGTATCCTCCAGGGTTGCCCAGTTAGCAAACAAAACAAAACCACAGATAGTTGATGGGGAAGGTGGAGAAGAAATTGAGTAGTGTAACTTACTCAGTTACTCCATATGCTCCATACATGTACCCAGCACATTCTGAGACGCTCTCAGCTTGAGATGAGCACTAGGTATCAACTTTGATCCTCTCAATAAAAACACATGATAATACTAATGATACTATTCAGTAACTACTGTGGGGAAACTGCTCTTTAGAATTTTCTCATGCATTTCTTAACCCTATATGGTAGCAGTAATTTACATGTGAGAAAATTGAGAATTATAACTTTTATTTCTAGTAAATAGATTCACACAATTCTGTGAGACCTCCCTTCTCACCATCATGCCATACAGCTTCCAGAAAGGCCCAACTAAGTATCTAAAGACTGAAATGACAGAAGGCTAATACTACTCAGCATGATATATATATGTGAATTCAACTAGAAATTCAAAAGACAGGAGAATCTATTGGCTATGGTGAGAGAAAAGGTTATCCAAAGCTAGCAATCTGATTGCTCCAAAAACAGCTTTCACATTAAGACTTGAGGAGCTCCATCTGCTCAGACTTGTTTGTTTGTTCTAGAATAAGCTTATGAGAACATCTTTGTACATTTTTATCCACTGTGCATTATGGCTTTCATAAAGAGTAATGAGTATGATTGAGTGGATTTGGACATTACAATAGAAAAAAAAATGGTACAAGTACTGCTACAACAAAATCATCTTTCTCAAGGTTCCCAGTCTGCAGAAGAGCTGAATCAGATCCACAGTTGAGCCACCAACTCAAGTTCTGCACATGCCTTTGTCCCCTAGCAGGACTGTCTTCCAGGAAGAGATCAAACTGAGCCCTGTTTTGTTAATGGGATCTGACAGAATTATTGCCTGGGTGGCATATAAACATCGATTTTACTACTTTAAGACAATTAAAAAGTCATCAAAATACTTAGCATCTGTTATAGTTAGAGAAGCTATGATGCTCTTAGAAATACAGTTTACCAAGTTAATTGAACTCAGAACTAAGAAAGGTGAAAATGAAAATATACAATAACTCCTAAAGGATATAATGTGATAGTTCTCAGAATTTGTATTTCCAAAACGAACATTTTATTATCTTGGTTTCCAAGTAAATAACATTGTAATAGATTTCAATTCTCCTTTTCTGTTTTGAATAAGCCTCAAAAAAAATTCTCACATCCCTCACCTTTCATCTCCTCTAGATGATATACAGTTACTGGACTCAATTCTAATGTCAACCTGGAGAAATCTGATGCACAGAGGGTCATAAAACATGGTCAGGGTCCACAGGGAAAAAACAGACCCTGTTGCTCTGATTCTGAAGCCCACGGCTCCCCTGTCCTTCATGCCATTATCTCCTGGGACTTCACTTGCATTTTCTGGAGCAAGTAAAATACTAGCTTTCTCTTCTGAAATTGTAGTCTCATGAGACTTGGGATCAAAAGGCTTCTTCACAAAAGCCAAGTCCCTTAATTTTGATGTGGAAACTCCCCAGCATTAGTTTTGTGTGACTTTATTGTTCATCAAAGTAAGGATCATCATTCCTTTGAAGAAGCCAAAAGTTGGAACCTCTAGCCAGAAAGGTGTCCCATAGAAGCTGATATTTCCTTTGTCCTGCCCCCCTGTCTTCTTTGATATGAGGAGTTTGATTCACTTTCTTTGGCCTGTGCAGGTGACTGATATGGAGCCAAGGGACTTAGGTTTCCTGGGTTATCTTTTCTGGACACAGGTCCTATACTGTCCTCTTTCTCTGTCTCAATTTCCTTCCCTCCTTTCTTCTTTAACAAGCTATCAGTAAAAACCTGTCTCTTTGTTCTCTTTTGACTTCAGGTTCCCATAGTTCCTTACTGTGTTTTAGTGTTAGAATTTCTAACTATTGTATATTGTCCCTTTCATCGTCTGAAACACTCTCTGTAGACATCTAGCTCCACGTTAATCTTATTACGTCAAAATATCTGTCTACCAGTATCTCTCCTTGAGATACTCAGATATATCTATCTTTCCTCATGTCTCCATCTTGTAAACCCTAAAATTATATACTCTTACACTTCACTCATGTATGAATATCTTAAAAATAGAAGTCATATTGACTTATTTCACATACTTGAATTTTCTTTAGATAGTACTTGGCTATGGAGTTGATCTCTAAATTATGTAGATGTCTCTTAACCTAGACAGAATTGAAATTTATCCTACAGGTGACCATCCAGGAAGTAAAGTAAAAAAGAAATAAAGAGATGGGAAGAAAGGGAAAAGGAAAGATGAGAAGAGAAAAGGAATAAAAAGGTGGCGAGAATATTATCACAATAACAGTGGCTATTATTGAACTCTTAAGATATTTGTCAGTGCATGTTAAAAAAACAGTATCTCCTTTAGTGCTCTCAACCACTATGGGAAATAAGTACGTATTTTATAAGTGAAAAAACTAAGCCTCAAATTCAGCAAGTTATTTTTTTTAAATATAGCTACTTCGTGTTCAAATTGGGATTAGAACTCAGTTCAATACAACTCATTTCAGTACAACAAAGACTAGTGTGCACTTAAGACACATGATAGTGGGCCCCTGCGTAATTTTAACATCCCATGGATCTTCCAACAATAAGAAGCTAGGCTCTTTAATGCTGGTAAGGAGTAGAATTCCTGGTCTGATGCTTATCATTTTACACACCCCTGCAGCATTCGATTCTTGTTTTAATTTTGGATCTGGTCTCATCTCTATTTTCCCTTTTCTATTTTTCTTCTTCCTAGAAAATTTTTTATTTTGTTTATATATCTGTATAAGGAGACTCAGATCTTTTTGAAACAACCTAGAGTTAAAAAAAAAAAAAAGATAGGATGAATAAATCTTGTACAATTTGGCCCTAGGAAGATATAAATATATAGCATTAAAAAAAAAAAAAAAAAAAAAAAAAAAACAAGATAGGGTAAATAAATACTGCACAGCATCATGAGTGTGGGTTTTAAGAGTCGGACGGTACCTGTGAGCCAGTTAAATGTTGGTTTTACAACTTGCTGTGTGTCTTTGGATAAACTGATGAACTCTTCAGGGTTGGTTCCCCCTGCCCCCAACCCTGCTCCTTTTGAGTACAAAAACCTCCTGAAGATACTTAGCATGGTGTCTCACACCTAGCAGGTGCTCAATAATTGGCAGTTCCTGCTGTTTACAAAAAAAACACATATATAAAAGAATATAACTTCTTGAAATATAATACATACTTATTATCCCAGGTTAGAAAGAGGATATGAATCCTCTGTCTTTGGGTAGAAGGATGGGAAATTATTCAACACAATGTACAGAGCGAGCTTTCCTGCCACTGGTGGCAGGATTCTTAAGGCGAGTCGGAGCATCCATGCTGGGCAGCTCTGTCTTACTGAAGTCTGAGGCTGGTACCTGCAGCCCATGGATCATCTGATACATGGCAACAGCAAGTGTCCAGAGACAACAGGGTCTCCATAGTGAATGTTGTGCTTTGCTAAGCTGAAATCAGACACTTTTATTTACCATATGCAAGACAGTGTTAAGTGCTTTGTATTTTAATCCTTATGACAATATTATGAGATCAGAGATGTTATGACCCCCAATTTGTTGATAGTGAACCAGGCATGGAGAAAATAAATACTTCGAGATCCCATGGCTAGCAATTGGTGGAGTTGGAACTGTAACACAAGCAGTTTGACTTGTTTTCACTGCAATAATGAATAAAATACCATAATGATTTCTACATGGATGAGTTACGTTTGGAGGCTGAAACATGAAAATTGGGAACCTGAGACCTAGATGTATGTTTTACTTTGCCCCTTTTCAATTCTGTGGCCACAAACCATACTTCTAACCTTGATTTTCTCATCTATAAAATGGGAATGATGATAATAATGAACGATCTTATAGAAGTTTAATGAAGAGAATGTACTCAGACTTGTCTTATGAATTATGATATGTTATGTCATGAAAGTACCACTGCTTATAATTTAGAGATTATGTTATGCCAAGATTTTGTGTGTGTGTGTGTGTGTGTGTGTGTGTGTGTGTGTTGTAAATTCAAATTTGCATTATATAAACTTGCAGGGACACTATTATACAAAGTCTTTTTGTCTTTCTGAAATATTTCTTGTGTATTTTGTGTAGAGTTGGAGAAAACTTTGAGATAAAAATGCACAAAATAATTCCATCAGACAGACTTAATTGTGATGACTGAAAGAAACCACTTGGGCTTATGATTATACATTATATCCTCACTAGAGCCTTCACTATTGTTCTGCTGAATATAGCACACTTATACATTTTTATGTTACTGTAGAATGTGTGCTATAATGCCTTTTTTGTTGTAGAATCAGTACCTATTACTCAGAGATATGTGAAAACTTATTGGAAAACTTTTATAAATATTTAGACCAAAAGAAGACGAGACATGGTGGTGCATGAGCCCAGCTGCTCAGGAGGCTAAGGCAGAAGGATGGTGAGTTCAGAGCCAGCTTCAACAACTTAGCAAGGCCCTAAGCAACTTTGCGAGACCCTGTCTCAAAACAAAAACCAAAACCAAACCTAACCAAACCAAACCAAAATAAACAAAAAATGGGCTGGGGATATGGGGATGTGGCTCAGTGGGTAAGCACCCCTGGGCTCAATCCCTGGTACAAAACAAACAAACAAAAAAATAGACAAACTACAGGTTTTGTAAATGGAAGTTATAAACCATAGGGAGGCCCTGATTAACTTAATTATCATATCTAAGTGATCACCTGGATTCAACATAATTATCTTAGTCATTTCAACGAATAGTTTGCTGATCTTTAAGAAATGTAAGTTTAAGCTTTGCTGGTTTAATTTTTTCATATTAAAAGGTATTTCTAAATATACTTCTGATGACCTTTTGCTGGATGACATTGACTTTTCTCCCTACTACTTTCTCTTTGTACTATTTGAGTGATATATGATAACAGATAATTGGTTCATTTTGCTAGTTGGTGACTTTCAGGTGAGCTTCCTTGGGCATACTCCTGCTTGCATGTAGACAATGAAAAACTGCACCTGTGCTCTGAGTCATCTCTTCGGTGTCCGCTTCCCTAGGCTGTGGCTCTTTTTAACACAGGTGTGCTTGCCAGTACACAGTACATGAGAGGAGCACGTGTTGTTGCTCACATGTTATATTTATGTTTAAACCTCTTTTTTAAACAGTCTGTTTTGTAAGCAGGCTACATTGCTATCTCAAGTTCATGTCATACACAGACTTGCTTTCTGATGCTTATCTTTGCTCACCTCCAAGCCTCTTTCCCTTAGCATATTCATTTATACCAAGTCATATCCATCCACCCATATATTTCCAGCTAATACTCCAAGTCCTCCTCTCCTCCTTCATTCTCTCCTATTAGGGTATGATTTTTTTTAAAGGCAAAATCATCATTCCCCTACAAATATAAAAATGAATACAAATCAAAATTTTTATTTAACTCATGAATTAAGGAGACAAACTCATAAAACATTACAGCTGGTTTTGAAGAGAACTCAAAGAATATAGATTTATTATTGGCAACCTATTATAGGCAACCAGGAATGCCAAGACAAATTTAGTATATGCAAAACCAATCAATATGACTAGGATAATAATCAATTGAATATTCACCAAGAGTTGTTTGCATTTGTGCGGATGAGAATCAATGGATTGCCATCAGAACATTAAATACAGAACATTAAAATAGCTCAACAGCCACAGATGGCTCAGATAACTCAGAAGGGTGGACAGGACAGGATACCCAGCAATCTTCCGGCCCACCTTAATCCTGCACAGTTTCTCTGCACACTTGCTCCCTTCCTTAAACATGAGGTGAGTGCCTGTCCAGGCATTATGCAGCAAGCAATGGCAGAAGACAGACACTGGAAAGATGCAAATAAATATACAAGTACACATGTGGAAGTACTGTAAAATGAAGGTGAACCGCAAGCAGGATGAGCAATTATTACAGGGAAATTCTGTGAAATGATGGTCCAGCCATATTTAGGATAAGCCATATTTAGGATAATATTTGCTGGCTGGGCAAAGGCAGACATGAATACACCCCAGGCTGGTGCAGGCTGCACCAGTCCCTCGATTTCATGTCTAGAATACTCTGTGATGGTGCAAAATCCTTGAACCTTCTCCATTCATCTTGTCTCTTTTCTCTAAAGCATTCCCATTTTTACAGTCACCGTTTCCTCTTTATTCTTAAAATGTCTTCAGCTTTTCAACTCCATGGCTTTTTATGTTGTTCACTTCTAGGTCAGAGATTTTTGCTTTTTTTTTTTTCTTTTCAAAAATATTGTGATCATGACCATCTAAACATTGAGAAATACATTGTTCCTGCCACATACACATAAACTGAAATAGATGTTTCATATAACAATACCCATAATATGTGGGATATTCTTCAATGTTTTCTCTATATTCCATTTTTCCCCTATTTCATTCTAAAAATTCTGGTCACAAGACTCATTACATTGTTTACTTAAGCCAAATGGGTAGTTATCTAAAAATGGAAAACCACTATTGTAAAACAAAAGTTGTATTTATTTAGCTTCAGCTTCTCTCTTATAGAATGTCTTATAAAATAAAATCCCGTTCTGTAAACCGCCCCAAACTCTGCTCTTGTTAAGGGATTGAGACTCTCCTGCTGAAAGACCACATCCCCACCCTCCACCAAAATGACATCTGTAGGAGAGTAGCTGAATGGATATCTGATGTGCCTTTGCTTCCAAAAATGTAGGAATTCCTTAAAAAATCCTTTTATCATAGAGTTTCACCATGTCTTCAGTATCTGACCTTAAAAACATCTTCTGTGTAATTTTGTATTTATCACTTCCTTTATAAAACTTTGCACCTTGCAAGTATGATTTCAAAGGTTCCTTTGGAAATCAGATAGTGAAAACATTGAACATCTATTACCAAAGCAACAATGTTGGAAATGGTTTTTACATTCCTAGGCCAGCACTCAACAATCCAGTTAAACCATGAAATCAAGAACAAATTGTGCATTCTTAGTCCACCTGTTTCCCTGACAGTGTTTCTGTGAGAAGAACGTTTTGATTTGGACTTAAAAGCCCAGGAATGAAAATCTTATGTAAGGACGGAAACCACAACTCTCCTAGGAGTTATAAAAAATGGCTGAAAGAGGAAACAAGGCCACTGGGAGAAGATGTAGGCCCCAAAGAAAGTTCTGGAACAAAATCTGAATAAGGGGTATGCATTGACACACATATTTTTGAATTTTCAGCTATTCTCTGTTATCCTAGGTTCTGGAAAGAAAGTACTGGGTCAAGGACATCTTAATCTGGAGACAAAGACTTACGTCTGGCCCAGGACAGAAGGCAGTTTTGGTTTGAATAAATAGCAAATTCAAAGGCTTCGTGGTTAGAAGAATATTGATGTGTTTGAGAAAAGTTAGAAGACTTGCATTTGCACAGTATTTTATAGTTCACAAAGCACTTCCCAATGCATTATCTTTATATTCCCCATTAACCCTGTGGGTCATTGGGTTGGACATTATTTTCTCCCCTAAGGCCAATGAGAAAACTGTGATTCAGAGACGTTCTATTGAAACCAAAGTCAAAGAGCTGATGCATGTCAGAGAAAGCACCTGATGCTTGGTCTTGGAACCCAATAACTACGTTTCTTTCTACGTTTACTACATTTCCCTAAGGACCTAACTACAGATGAAGAAACTAGGACTGGGAGTCATATAAATATTGGAATGATGAAGAGTTTGAGAGAAAGCAGCCCCTGATCTGATAAGTTTTTGATAAATTTCCAGCCTGGATTTCAGGTACTCCAAACAATTCTGTACCAGGAGACTAAAAATACAACTGTGATCCTCAAAAGTCCCTCCTATGGGATTTTCAGTCCCCCACTATTCCACATTTATTTAAATTCCTGTACAGTTGCACATGCCTTCCCATTCTCCTGCATCCTCTCTGCCATTGCACTGGACACTCTCCATTTATCCTTCAATTTCAGCTTGGAAATCTTCCCCAGCAATACTTGGGGCTCCTTCACCAATGATGATAATTGTTCTACCCATTATAAAAATATATCCTTCAGAGCTGCATGAACCTTATATCCTAAATGCCTCTGAACAAGTTGATCTACTTTTAAGAATTAAGATTTCCAAGGGCAGGAATCAAATCTATCCCCAATCATATGAGGTAGGGTGGGATGAGAACCACTTGGTAACCTTCTCAGAGAGCCTCAGATGAAATCCTCACTCACTATGAGGCTAACATACATACACCAAGAGAACCAAAAGATGTTTGTCATATAACTGCCAATTTGTATCTTTTTTTACTAGGCCATGTGGCCTACAAGGTGCTATAAATTAATTCTTTTCATATATTCTATAACTATACTACAAATAGCACTATCATTGTTTTTGCATTAAAAGCATTCACTTATGTAAACATTTTAAATGTACCACAATTTTGGCATTGTTCTTTTCTAATTCATTTTTAAAAATAATACATGGGATTTAAACAATAGAAATAAACTAGTTCTTTGTCTACTGCTGAGAGGTCCTGCTTTTGTCTTTAGTTTTTGTGTCACCAACTTCTAACAGAGTTGATATTGTTGAGAGAGTGCATGCATGAAAGATACATAGTCTGATATTGGGCAAGAAATAAGGATTGGGCAAGAACAAAGAAACATATTATTAAGAATAATTTATACCCTCCGCCTTTATGACAGCAGTTTTATGCAATAAGATCACAGTTTTACCCCCTGACAATGTTTCTTGTGTTACATAACTAAATTTCAAGTGTGCCCATGATCTTAAACTTTGAGAAGCCTTAGCATAGGGCATGTTTGGCAAACCTATTTATGATTGGCTTTCATTAGACAACAAAACAAAACATTTTGCCTATCACTTTTATCAAACAGCCAGATTCATCCTGTTGGTCCTAGAGACTATTGGATTGGCCATCCCTAAGTGGAATTTTAGTACCTGTCCTTGGAATCACCCTGTGCAATGGAGACTTTGCAACTGCATGTACAATTACAAATGCAAATTGTTGTTAACCCTTTTTAAAATTCTATACATTATCCTATAACATTGTAGTTAGAGTGTGAGATGTTTTCCATTCCAAAGGCAGGACAACTTCTGGTGATAGAGCATATTTGACCTTTTAGTGTGGATGACCTTCAGTCAGACAGTGATGAGACCTGGTGAGACACTTCAACATCCAAAAAAAAAAAAAAAAAAGCAAGAGAGAAAATTTTCACATCAGTCATGCTACTACAAAGATTTGGGGGAAGAATGACATTTGAAAGGCATATTTTAATTTTGTCTTTTTTTCAGCTCATAATTCTATATGTGAGTTACTGTAATTTGATCCATAATTTATAATGGAATATTTTACATTTATGCTGATTGTATTTTAAAACATTAACTCAGTCTGACATTAAATAATGCGGTACTTGGCCATTTGATATTTTGGCAGAAATTCTCACTCACCCACTCACTATACCACAAATCCCCTCATCTGCATGACTTGAAAGAAAGAAACCATGAGTTACA
Organism: Tamias sibiricus; assembly: GCA_025594165.1. Lineage (NCBI taxonomy): Eukaryota > Metazoa > Chordata > Mammalia > Rodentia > Sciuridae > Tamias > Tamias sibiricus. Next base: position 166,830,738 of record CM046657.1, read on the forward strand.
AGTTCTGCTCCTGTCTCTTTGTTCTCCTTGGACACTGTTTAATATCTTTTTCACCCGGTTGAATGATAGACTAGAGCCAGTAAGATTTTGGTTCTTTCCTTTAGAGTTCAGGCAAAATGCATTTACAGTGTCGTGATCTCGCTCTGCTGGAGCAGTGAATAGGGGTTAGCATCCTTCAGAAAAAAACACTTTGTGCACCTAGTGAAGAACCTAGTTGCAAACTGCTAGCGCCCTCTAGTGTTATTTTCCCTCAGAACTCTACAAGAAACAAGGCTTTTTGCTTTTGGAGAAACTGAAAAAGGTTGAGTCTGGGATTCCTAAATCTAGTGAGCTGATATGAAAGCATGAGGATGACTTTTCATTTTTTGCTACTCAATAACTGTAACTAGAAAATAAGTACATTTTTTGTCCACTTTTTTTGAATTCTCATGAACAAAACTATTTTCACAATGTCTCCACGAGGGAGATTGGAGACTTTCAAAGTGGCATAATGGGAACACCAAAGCTAGAGAAAGTTGTACCTGAGAGACTTTAAAAATACTAAAATTCACATAAGTCAATATACAATTGTAATTCATATACTTCACTTATTTCAATTGTAAGAAACAAAGTCAGGTCGTAGTGATTCATAGGCTAATTTTTCACAGTTAAATTATCACCCATATTTACTTCTCTAACAATCATCTTTCCCTGCTCTGTCCATCAATTAACACAAAATTGCATTTATAAATGTTTCTTTTTTATAATGAAAAACAATGATAAGAAGAGTTATGTTATCATAAAATATATTTAAAAGTCAAATGTAATTTATTCTAAAGTAGCTGATTTGTAATTACTTAGGGCATTTGTTATTAGGAGGTGTAATCTCCAATATGCTCATAACAATGGCAGTCTTTGGAATAATTAAGAGATAATGGATTTATGGATCTGTTCAAATATGGAGCATCTTGTTGAAATACATCAAAATTCAACTTTGAGCCACATTCAGACACTTAATGGCAATGCCAAATAAGTGCTATTAAAGTATTTAATTAAATTGGAAAGTTGTACTAGAACACTTATAAAACAAATGATTCACAAAGAGTGAATAATAGACTTTACAGACACTAAGTTTGAATTTGTGCTATTCATGGTTATTTGATGTGAATTGTTATTTAGTATTGAGTTTGCAAAACTTTTATTTCATGAAAACTCAAAATATGTAAGTATAATTACTTCATCTGATGAGGAACTTAAAATATTTTAAAGGAAATGTTTTTACCAAAGAGAAGGAAATTGGGAAGCAACATAACAAAAATGACATTTCAATAAATGTCAGTGAACACTATTAATTGAGAAATTTATGGACGTGTAATTTGAAGACTAATTTGAGTAGACATCATTTTCTACCTCCCACCCCTGGTGGATAAGGCAATAGTCTGATTGAAAGATGCTTTTAACAAATTGAGCAACATCCTGATGGTTTTTTTTTTTTTTTAACTCAGCATTGACAAATTTGAAAGAAGAAAACTTAAATACTTTAGTAATCTAGATATTGCTTTAAGAGATAGTAGAAATTGTATATGAGATTGTGGATTGAATGATGAAGTTAAAATATTGTTATGTGTTCTAAAAGAATGGTAATTTTATCATATGTGGTTCCACAACAGTGTTAGAACATAAAATAATCTACAAAATGAACAATCATTTCTGAATTCTGCTTAAGAATGTTATTGACAACGTCAACAAAAATTTATCAGATTGAAATTAATGAAAAAATCTAAGAACTATGATGGCTCAAGAAAGATGATTTAATTTAGCCTTACTGTCAATATGAGAAAATTTATGTGAAAATCTTTAATATAATAACACAATTACTTTACAAAAATGAAGGCAAGGAAAATTAGATTTCATGCAGCAAACCTATAATACTGTTGAGTTATGTGCCACCTTAATTTATGACTCATCTAAACATTGCTAGCCTACCAAAAGAACTCCCGTATATATACTATTATAATTATCTTTGATGTCTTGTTGGTTATCAATCATTTAAAAAACCTGTATCTTTATACTTTTTTTCAATTTTGTTGTAATGATGGCATATTTATCCAAGTGAGAAGGTAGAAGAGTTTATTTAATGCTTTATTAGCTTGACTTATGACCTTTTAGCTATTTAGATTTGTGGTGTGAGAGCTCCTGTGTATTCCTGTCCCCTGCTCTTGTAGATGTTAGGACTGACCTCCAGGGAGAGTCTCTGGGAGTGACCCCAAGTCAGGAGGAGAACCCGCTCCTGTCTTCCCCACAGGGGACTCTGATCCCCTGTCTTCCATGTTGGATAGAGGCAGCAAGAACGAGAGAGATACAGCATGTCATTTCTGTCATTTCACCAAATATTAGGGTTTGGGGTCCTCTTCTTCCCAAATAGAGTCAATCATGAGAATGGAGTTAGGGTCTCAAGACTTCATAAATACTAGGAAAGATTCTATGATAACATCCTGTGGTGAATCCTTTAATAATACCACTGCTCCTCAGAAACGACCCTAATTTATATTTAAATACATTTCCCCACACACATTCTGTTGATTACTTGAACTAAGATATATCTCTGTCCTAAAGGGATCCTCAATGCAACTACATCTAATAATAACAATAAATACTAGGCTTGTACTAAGTGAAAAAAATGAGACCCAACTTTTGTTGTTCCATTTCAGGACTTGCTTACACAACCTTCATCCCCAGGTGTGTCCTGTTTTGGAAAAAGAGGTTGTCTTTAATCTGAGATTAGAATAGAGCAGGAGGTATAGAGCTATAGTATTTCATTTTAAGCAATTTGCAGGTAGAGCTGGAAGGAGAAATTCTGGCAGTTATATCTGTTGATCAAGCAGCTCTATCATGACTAATTCTTTTACACTTGCATTGGATGCCTGTAAAAGAAGTGTGTATAAAAGAGTATTAACAGGAGAAGAATTTAGCATAGGCATGAGAGGAGCCAACATCAGGCAGTTTAGAAGGTTGACGACAGCATCAAGCTCCTTTTGACAGGTAAGCCCTGAAGCCAAAGGAGTGGAGCCAGGACTAGCCAGCCCTTACAGGACAGATTCCTGCACGCAGCAGGGAGGTGCCACTCACGCCCTCCTGTGATAATCCTGCATGCCCTCCTATTTTTTTTCTTTCAAGATGACAAGTATTTCATAATTCTCTTCTATTTTCCTTTAGTCTTTTTTTCTACTCCCTCCTTTGTTTTTAAACTCCACCAGATTGGACACAATTTTTGCTCTTGCTATATACAACAGTGTGACCAGGTACAAATTTATTTTTATTTAGTTTGAGAGTCACTGTGTTTCTCAGATATGAGGATTAGATTACTTTCTTTAATTATGGAGAATTCTCATCCATTATGTGTTAAATACTATCCCTTCCCCATTCTTCCTACTCTCTTATCATAGAATTCCTACTAGGCATATGTTGAAACGTTAAACCTTCATATATTTTAACCCAATTACCACTATTTTATCTCTCTATATTACAGAAAGTTGAATGCCTTGTGTATTTGTTTTCTACCTTATCCTACCTTTTTAATGCAAGAGCGAATATATGTATTTCTCTTTAACAATTACTTTGCCTTATCCTGCCTATTTTGATATGTAGCATTTTTATCATTCTGTTCTAAATGTTTTATAATTTCCATTATATCTTTTTCTTGGTAAGAAGAGTGTTTGTAATTTTCCAAATATATTAAAGTTACATTTCTGTTATTGGCCAAATATGTGGTCAATGATGTCTATTTTCCAGTTGTTGATGAAGTAAATCTTCTATATAAGTTCTTCATATTAGAGATATTTCCATTTCTATGTCTTTCTGGTTTTATTTTTATATGCTCAATTTATAAATTTATCAGACATTCTGAAATTTCTCATGATAAATTTGCAATTTTCTGCATCAAGTTTTATTCAAGGTTTAATTTTTATACTTCAGGCTATATTAATAAGTGTATATACATTTAGTATTGTGTCTTTTGGGGTCTCAAAATTCATACAGGCATGTAAGCTCCACTTATACTTTTGTCTTGAATTCTATTTTATTTAAATTTAAAATAGCTGCTATCTTTGATTTTTCTTGGTTTTATGTTAAATTATTCTATCCCTTAACTTTTAGTTATTTGTTCCTTGTATTTTAGATGTATCTCTTGTATATGGCATGTGGCTAATTTTAGTTTTGCTCATAATCCAGTCTGATCAATTTTAGTTTAATTAATTAGTTCACTTATGTGATTCTTATTATTTTATTCATTTATATTTCTCATAATTTCTATTTCTATTACCTTATTTTTTTTTTCATGCTTTGGACACTTTTTGTTGTTGTTTGTGCTAAATGCTTCATTCTGTGTCTCTCTTTAATAGTCTGGAATTTATAGTTTTTTATCTACTTTGTAGTTATCTAAAAATATTACGTATATTTTAAATTGAAACATCTAAAGTTAGTATCTTAAATCACCTCACAAATAAGATGTTATGGTTTGGTTATGAGCTGTTCCCCAAAAGCTCACATGTTAGGCAATGAAAGACAGTTGAAAGAAGAAATGATTGGATTGTAAGAGTCTTAACCCAATCAGTGAATTAATCATTGATGGGATTAACTGAGTGGTAACTAGAGGCAGTAGGGTATAGCTGGAGGAAGTGGTTAATGAGGGTGTGGCTGTGGGGTATATATTTTGTATCTAGACCTGGAGTCTCTCTCTCTCTGCTTCTTGATCACTGCGATCTGAGCTGCTGCCCTCTGCCACACACTCCGCCATGATGTTCAGCCTCATCTGGAGCCCTTAGAAATGGAGTAGTCCTTCTATGGACTAAGACCTCTGAGACCGTGAGCCCTCAAATATACATTTCCTCCTTACAGTTGTTCTGGTCAGATCCTTTAGTCACAGCAGGGAAAAAGCTGACTAAAACAAAAGGGCATTTGAACTATTTCAACTCCAACCATCCTCTCCCAATTTGCTTGCTGTTTTTGTATAGGATTTTAGTCCCCCACCCCATGAATTAGTGATTATTTATATTGTATACTCTGAGTGTTAGTTTCAATTTATTTACTCATCTTCATTTACCCCATGAATTAGTGATTATTTATATTGTATACTCTCAGCAGTGTTAGTTTCAATTTATTCAGGTACTCATCTTCATTTCTTGTTATGACTTCTTTCTCCTTAAACTTAAATTCTGGGGTAATTTTTCTTTTTGTTGCAATAAGTAATTTAGAAGTTAATTTATTGGGAATGTATAGGAAATAAATACTTTCATATTAGTTTTTACACAAAGGTCTTTGATCTATTCTAATTCTATTTTTATTATTTTTTTTTTAGTACTAGGGATTGAACTCAAGGGCACTTGACCACTGAGCCACATCCCCAGCCCTATTTTGTATTTTATTTAGAGACAGGGTCTTGCTGAGTTGTGTTTAGTGCCTCTTTTGCTGAGGATGGCTTTGAACTCACCATCCTCCTGCCTCAGCCTCTCGAGCTGGTTTATCCTAATTCTTGAAAAGTGGTTTTCCATTGTTCTGTTAACAGTTATTGTCTCTCTGTGCTCTGGAGACATTGCTACATTGTATTGAATTTCATATTGTAGCTGCTGAAATAACAGCTGTCAGTTTAACTTTAGTTCCTTTAGAGATAATTGGTCTTTTACCTCTGCCTTTAAATATTCCCTTTGTTATTTTTCCTTTATGGTATCATTGTGATATATCTAGATATACATTTCATTTTTCTTAGTGCTATCTGGGATTTTTTTTTGGACTTTCTAAACTTAAGAATCAGTATCTTTCATCAATTTCCAGCAATGTATCTCAAAGCTTGCCTTTCACCCAGTACCTCTATTATCTTCTCTAAGAACTGTAAATACATAGGTCAGAACTTTCATTTTATTTTCTTTATTTCTTCACTATCTTTTTGTTTACTTATCAGCATTTCATAAGTATTTATCTCTATTCCAGATTATTAATTCTGGCCTCAGAAGCATAATGTGTTCTTCAACCTGCATTTTTAATTTAAATTGTTATACTTTTCATCCCAGAAGTTCAGTTTGCTTATATTTCAAATATTTTTGATCAATTCTGATCAAATCTCAATACTTGATACTGTAAGCAATTTTATTATGTTTTTAAATATAATAACATGCCTGTCTCATGTTTTATATCTGAAAACTAGCTATATAGTATATCTGGCTTTGTTTCTGCTGCTTCTCACTAATGGTGGCTTGTTTTCTCATGGATCCAGAGATTGCTTTTAATTGTGAGTTCCTTTTCTTTTGATATTATCTGGAAATTTTTAATCTTCTACATAGAGATTGTAAGTTTGCTTCTACTAGGCATCTGAGAGCATTTCTAACCTAGAACTCCTTTGCATTATTTTTTTTAAACCAAAAAGCTATTATAAATCCAGGTTCAAAATCAGTATGAGTAAAAACTTATGGTGATATTTTTTCTTCTTTTTCTTATTCTTCCAGAACCAAACCAGAGACCAAAACATACCCACTCCCCTTAAGTCAGGATTTTTTCCTGTCTTTGGCCATTTGGGTACTGCCTTAGTCTGTTTGTGCTGCTGTAATAAAATATCATGGACTGTATAATTTACAAAGAACAGAAATTTAATTCTTACAGTTTTGGAAATGGGGGTGTCCAATATCAAGGTACTGCCAAGTTCAATGTCTGATGTGGGTTCCATCTCTATTTCCAAGATAGCCCCTTGAATGCTGCAGCCTCAGGAGAGACAGAACAAGCTGGAAGGACAAAAGAAGACAGCAAACTACCTCCATCAAGTCCTTTTATAACATCATTAATCTATAGCACTTGCATTAAACACTTCTGAAAAGGCTCTATCTCCTATTACCATTGTATTGGATATTAAATCCCAATGTAGATTTTGGAGAGGACAAAAATCATTCAAATTATAGCATTCTGGTCCTGGTCCCCCCAAATTTACATTCTCACAAAATGCACGCATTCCATCCTAATAGTTCCAAAAGTCTTAACCCATTTCAGTATCAACTTTAAAGTCTAAGTCCAAAGTCAATGAAATAACATATGGATCCCCTAAAGTGCTAGCTAGGCCATAATAGCCATTTCTTTAACCATTTCCCCATTCACATATGAATTTTCTTGTAATAATACCATTACCATAGATAGTAGAAAGGGTAGGCATGGCCACATTTTTATCTCTGAACATTAGATATAGTTAAGATTTTACCATGCTGACAATCTACTAGCCTATTTTTTTCATTTAGTTATGTATGATATGACCTAAGGTCATTACCACATAATTATTTTAACAAATGTATAGTATAATATCATATTTTTATTTTTTAATTTATCTTCCATTTTGAGAGGTCAAATTTTTCCCAATTTTTCACTTTTGAAATACTTTATTCTGAACATCTTCACACACAAAACTTTTTCTAAGTTTCCCATTTATTTAAAGTATATAAAATTGTTCTTATAAAATAATCACTTGCTGCATCTAAATTCCTCTGGGGTAGGACACCTGATAATTAAGCTTGTTAAAGGTAAACCTGGTTAAAAAGTTAGTAGGTTAATTCCATGGACATTAGGACATTTTGACTTTGCACAAGTCAAGCCTTTCATGTGGTTTTTTTTTTTTTTTTTTTTTTTGGTACTGGGGATTGAACTCAGGGGCACTCAACCACTGAGCCACATTCCCAGCCCTTTTTTGTATTTTTATTAGAGACAGGGTCTCACTGAGTTGCTAAGTACCTTGCTATTGCTGAGGCTGGCTTTGAACTCGTGATCCTCCTGCCTCAGCCTCCGAAGTGCTGGGACTGCAGGGCATGTGCCACTGTGCCCAGCCTTTCATGTATTTTGTTTGTTTGTTTTTATTTTTTCCTGCCTCCAGCATGGTCCAGATGGTGGATGAGGCCTACTGAATATCTTCCTGAAAAAATAAGACACTAAATTGCTCTAGACTTGTTTGAAAAACAAAGGACAGTTCATGGTTCAGATTATTAATGTAGTTTAGAAGAAGCCTAGATATGAGGTAAAACCTCATTCATGGAGATTCCCATGCAGTTGTAATTTATATCATCATGCTAAACAAAAACGTACTTTGTCCTAATAATTATTTCTACAATGGAAATAAATTATGTAAGTAGGCATTTTTAAACTTGGTGTTTCTAAAAAGTCCATATTTATTCATTAACATATCTTTTTTAAAAACCTTCTACTAGGCAATACCTTATTAGCATAGTTTGAATTATTTGAAGGAAATACAATCACATTTCTTCAAAATATTAAAAATGATGAACTATGATCCATTTAGATAAGGCTCAGTTATTCTAATTACAGAGTTTCCATAAATTAGGTTGATAGAAGTATTGTTTCATTCAGAAGCATTTCAAATATTGCTGAGAATAATTAAAGCAGAAAAGGAAAATTGAATGTTGTTCCTGGACAGTTAAATTAAATATAATTATTTATGAAATTATTATTATTTTGCATAGTTCAATTAAAACCCTAGCAACTTATCTTTTTTTATTCTTGCCTGAGGTAAATATTAAAATAGCAAAAGTCTTTGTGAATTGAAGGCATATATTTCTGTTTGTGTCTAATTAATCTTCTTTATCTCTTCTTATCTCTGTAATTATTTGTGACACCAGATAGGTGCGTTCTGGCTTCACAGGTAAATTTATGTTTGGAGTAAAGTTTTTCCTTTGGTGGGCATGTATCTGTTTTTTCTTTAGTCATGCCTGAGTATTTAAATAGAGTGGTAGAGAAGTTAAAGTAGTAGCAGAAAAAGAGTGTAATTTTTAAGGCAACCTAAATTAACTGTGTTTTGGAGCTTGGACATACATTTATGACCTTCATCACAGCAGACTATCTATGATAGCAGACTATCTCCACTGCATCCACGCTTCCTCCTCCTTTTTTCTGCTGGCCTTCATGTTTTTCTGGTCACCCAGGTTTGAAATGGCAGTTACTTCTGACCTTCCCTCTCCCAGTCTGATGTCAATTTGGGCAGGTTCTATTTCCTTCATAATTCTTCTATTCATCATCTTCATACTCTCTACCAGATGAGAGTCTTTTACATCTTTCCTGGATTGTTGCAGTCGTAACCTAGCTAGTCCTTCTGTTTCTAGAACGATCCTCCAATTTCCAGGTGCAGGTTGTATATCCTTAGTCCCAAAACCCAAAATCCAAAATGCCATAAAATCTGAAATATTTTGAGCACCAACATGGTGCCACATATAGGAAATCCCACACCTGATGTCATGTGATGGGCCACAGGCAAAAGACAGGTGCACTGAAAATATCACACACAGGCTATGTGTGTAAGGTGTATATGAAACATAATTGAATTTCATGTTTAGATGTGGCTCCCATCCTTAAGATATATCACTATGCCAGGCTCAGTAGCACACATGTGTAATCCCAATGGATCAGGAGGCTGAGGCAAGAGGATCTGAAGTTCAAAGGCAGCCTCAGCAACTAAGCAAGGCCCTCAGTGACTTAGCAAGACTCTGTCTCAAAATAAAAAGGGTTGGATATGTGACTAAGTTCAATCTCTAGAACCAATTAAAAAAAAAAAAAGATATCTCATTGTCTATGTAAATATTCCAAAATCTGGAAAAAAAAAAATCAAGGTGCTTCTGGTCCCAAGTCTTTAGATAAAGTACACTCAACCTGTAATATCACTTCTATCCTTTCTTCTCATGGCTCTGATCATGTCACTCCATACTTACCAGATTACTTGGTCACTTTTGACTTTTGCACAGCATCTGAGACTTTTCCAATTCAGCCTTAACTTGTCCTTCCATACTTACTCTCTCCTGCTCAATTTGGCCATAAGGACAAATTTATCCACTCCGTTTGATAACACAGTTCCTGGGGCCCGATTTAGTTCTAGGTGTTCATGAAAATATTTTAATTTTAATGTATTTTACTATCAGAAGAAAAATATAATAATGCATAGTCTTCATAAATGCAAACTGAACATGTTTGGCTTTATACCAACACAGTGTAGAGTATAATATTTTCTAGTGGAGGAGGAGGTGTGCAAATGAAAAAAATGCTTAGGATCAGTGAGAGTATACTGTGTCCCTATTTGCATACATTAAATTCTAGCCCAGTTAGATTTCTCATTGCTCACTGTGCACCTTCCCTGCTTTCTAGCTTTCATCACTGTTGTTCTCTTTACCTGGGGGTTAGATCACACTTAACCCTCTTTTTTTTTTTTTTTTTTTTTTTTTTCCTAATAAGACTGCTTCAGAAGCACAAAAGACTATTTTTTTCCCCTCAAGTCTTCTCTGATCGCTCATCTGTTTTATATTCATCCTAAGTCACTTATATCTGCTGTGTCATCCTCCTTTAAACCCAGCAATTGTGTATTTTAACACCTACCATGTGTTAGGCTCTACACAAAAATTTCAGAATCAAAGAGGAATAAGACACCCTGCCCTTGGTGGATTCTCATGTTAGAAGGATCAGAATGATAAGAGAGCAATTATTAGATTGTCATGTGATAATGCTACAGTAGAGGTACATTCAGGGTGTTGCTTATAGATTGTAAACTCACTGAAGGGAAGTACATCTTACTCATTTATATGTAGATGGTCCTTACCCTAGAAACAAGTTGTTGTGTTCCAAGTTATTTTAATCCAAAACTTCAACTATTTCTAGTCTGCACCATGTGTAAGATAGCCATCTGTCCCCCGGATGATCAGCAATTATGCTTGCACATCATATGTGTGTGTGTATGTGTGTGTGTGTGTGTGTGTGTGTGTGTGTGTGTGTGTTTTCATATAGGCTGTTCTGCCTAAAATGCTCAGGACTTAGCTTGACAGTTTCTGTGAAAGCTTCTTTAGCACCCCAGGTGGCCTGACCATTCCAATTCCTCAACTCCCCTAGTACCTTATATGGCATGTATTATAATCAATCATAATTGTTTCAGAATAAAGAAGGAGAAGGTATGGTTGGTAAGTCTTTAAGATAACTGCCTTCATTTCTGAATCATAGTGTGGTCTATAGAGGTGCTCATGTTTATTAAGTTACTATAAGAATAATAAGGTCAGTTGTTTGGAACTCAGAATGTATTTTTCCAAAGAAGCATATTATACAAGGAGTTAGAAGCCCCCTCCCCAATCCATCTTATAAGTGACTAATCAGCCAATAGTACAATTGAAATAGAAATCAAATAGCCATGTTCCACCTAAATACTATAGGCTGTATAACAATGTTTATATGTAAAAAAATGTTCAAGGTGTCAGTGTAGGAGATCAAGACCCTTCTTCCTTAGAAAGAGGGTGCTGGCCTCAGAATTTGCTGTCTGGTAAAAGTAAAAGGAAAGTCTTCCAGATCTTCAGGTTCAATAGTGGTTTCTGTGTGGTCTGGATCCTACATTATAAAGGGCAGTGTGTCAATCAGCTTTCTATCACTGTGTCAAAATACCTGAACTAAATAGCTTATAAGGAGGAAAGGTTTATTTTGGTTCATGGTTTCACCAAAAGCTTGTCCCTATTAACTTGGGGCCTGTGGCAAGGCAATACTTTATGGTAGGAGCATTTGGCAGAGGAAACTGCTCATCTGATGGCAGCTGAAAGGTAAAGACAGGGAAATAAGGAGCTGTGGTCCCATATCCTCTTTGAGAGCACACCCCAGTGACCTAACTTCCTTCTATTAGGTCACATGTCTTGAAGGTTCCACCACCTTTCAGTACTACCACAGGCTGACAACCAAGCCTTTAACCAAGCCCTTTGAGGGATACTTATCCAAACTATAGCAGCTGGTTATGGGCACCTGGGCATAGAAGAGCCAGAACCATAGGACATTAAGAAAGAGGAACAATGGGGTCAGACCCTTTCACTGATTTATGACCACCTTCTCTCTACATCAAGATACCTTGTCAAGGCATTCATTCTTCCAGGAACTGTTTTCTCATAGAAAAGTAGAGTCTACTCTTTTCTAATCTAATATTCTTCTCTTAACAGGAAATGGAAGTATAATTGGAGTTTCAATTCCATGAAGTACACTTATTTTATAGATTATATAGCAGCCCATAAATAATCCCAGTATGATTTTAGAAGGAAATGGGTTAATTAGACTATCCCTGGAGTTTAGTACATTGAACTCCTTTTGGATAGGGTTATTTAAGAGGACTGTAGATCAACTGGTTATGATTTAAGACAAAAAAGAGCAATATAACATGAACAGAGCATCCATCTACGTGAAGTACTATGGAAGGATGAATTGGAGACATGATGGTGGGAATGAAAAGGCCAAAGGACATGATTATGTTCTTGAAATACCCTAAAAACTAAGATATGACACTGACTTTATATTTGTTTTGAACTCCCTGGCTCCCTTACATGCCAGGAAATAAATCTAGAAGAAAATAGATTTCAGATCACATAAGAAAGAACTTCTATGAAAGATTGGTGTCTAAAGGGTTGCACCTCACTGAAGATTTTATGACATGAACTCACTAGCCTTTCTGACCATTATCTTAATGAAGGAATCTAGAACATTACAAACAAACAAACAAAAAAAACCTAGACTTAAAAAATATATATATCAAGGTGGTAGGATGTGGCTCAGTGGTAGAATGCTTGCCTAGCATGCACAAAGCTTTGGGTTCATTCCACAGCATTGGAAAAAAGTCTCTAACCTGAAAGTTCTAATTCACTATGACTATCTTCATGCATTTTCAATCCATTCAGTAAATATTCCTGGTGCTTTTTCCCCAGGGAAGCACTGTGGGTAGTACAGAGTTTTCCACCCTGAAGTAACTCACCATTTCCTGGGTAAAGTGGACAAGCAAATGGGCCATTGTGGAGAGTTAAGGTGATGAAAAGATAGTATCCCAGAGTTGAGGACATCTTTGCAGATGCTGTCCAGACTCTTCTCACATCTGCCTGGAGCTCATTATTTCCACACTTGCTATTTGCTTTCAACTTAAAATACTTGTAACTATTTAAAGTTGCACTTTTTCTGGATCTAATATGATGCCTGATCTTCATGGGGGACACTAGAAGTTCCAGTGAATTCTGCACTAGAGACAAGAATGATGGAGGGAAGATGGCCAGGAGGAGAGTGGGGGAAAAGGGCCTCTGGATGAGGAGCAATGTGAATGAAGGTCTAGAAGCCATGAGATAATGTCATATTTGGGGAAATGCCCTTGCATGGCTGGAATGTAGCATCCAAAAGAGAAAATAGAGACAGACGAGGTGCTGGCATGTAATCAGTGCTCAGTAAATATTATGGAACATATAAAAGAGATTGGAGAAAAAAAGATATACCATGAAATCTACCTTCCTAAAGCCTAGTTAGGAGTTATTGTGAAAGAGGTTCTTAGTGCCACATGTATACCAAGTGTTATTTGTAAACTGGAAAGACAATAGAGTATCTAAAACACATATGCACTGTCTTCCAAATAGTGTTATATTAATCAGATTCAAATAAAAGGATTACTGAACATAGTGCTTTTTGTTTTTATTAAATTATTTATTCTAATTTGTTATACATGCTTGCAGAGTGCAATTCATTTCATATTACATATAAAGAGCACAGTTTTTCCAGTCACTGGTTTTACATAAAGTATTTTCACACCTGCTGAGGTCTGGTCTCAGCCGGGGGTGCAGAGTAGCATGTTCGGAGCAACTGCCGAAGTCTCTGGTTATCGGTTGCCAAAGTCAGGTTATTGGCGGGGGAATGCTAGAACAGCATCGTGGGGTACAACGCGAGTGCTCGACGCAGCACAAAGGCAAAGGAGTCAGTGATAGAGACGGAGAAATCAGCTTACACACACACGAATGAGTCAGGCTGCTAAATCTTGTTCTCCTTTTACTTTCTTTTTTGCAAGTATATAAGCATTCTTTTTGACAGCATACATTCTTTTTGAGGTTACATTACAGACTTAGGGAAGTGGCAACATTTACTGATTACATTTCAGACATATTAATCTTTTACCCTACATAATTTAAGGCCCTGTGCAGATGAGGGTCACGTACTGTCTGAACATCTTACAATTTTGCCATACTTATCTGTAGCTTAGTCTGGTTCAGATTTATTTCTCACAGATTCCCTAAAGCCATATCCTCCACACACGTGCTCAACAGCTTGATAAAAGTTAGTTTTTACTGTCTGGAATTCAAAGCACTATTGTTATTCTAAAATAGTTTTATCTAGAACCTAGAGGCAGGGAGGGAAGGCAAAGCTGAATGTTAGCTCTGAAGGACTTCTACCCTAAGGAATTTGTATGCATCTATTTTAAACTACTTTAAAAGTAAAAGAAGTCCTTTTAAACAGCAGGCATTTACCAAGCTGTTTCTTTAACTAGGAACTTGCTTTATTAGTACAATTATAGAAAATGTTTTCATGCTACCAACTCAGATTCCATAGGGTTAATTTCTAGAATCAGTCTCATTCTAAATAATTGAAATAGTGACACCTGGCGGTCACATATATGGAAAGAAAACTGAACAGTAAGGAGACAGTGAAAACATACACAGAAAGGGTTAACTCTTTTAGCGCCGTATTTGGTATCTATTCATTAAAAAAGGGAGGGGGCTTTTGCCTTGAGCCCCCCTTTTCCTATTTTTACGACGAGGGGCATTTTGCCTTGGCTCTGTCACTTTTTTTATGACAGGGGGCTTCTGCCCGGCCCTGTCGCTTTTTTTTTTTTTTTTTTTACAATGGGGGCCTTTTGCCCAGCCCTGTCGGGTGGAAGATGCCACACACACCATTTATGTTTTTCTACATGCACTTAGTATATTGATGTCTAACTCATTCTGCCATTATTCCTATCCCCTTGCCCCCTCCCTTCCCCTCCCTCCCCTTTGTTCTATTTAACATTACTTCGTTTCTCTCATCCCCCCTCCCTTGCCATTATAAGTCAGTATCTTCATAGCAAAGGAATCATTCGACCTTTGGTTTTTTTGGATTGGCTAACTTGCACTTAGCATTATTTTCTCTAACTCCATCCATTTACCAGCAAATGCCATGAGTAGTGTTCCACTGTGTATATATACACAAAAGTTTCCCTAGCCATTCATCTATTAATGGGCATTGGGGTTGTTTCCACAATCTAACTATTGTGAATTGTGCTGCTATAAACATTGATGTGGCTGTGACCCTGTAGTAAGCTGTTTTTAAGTCCTTTGGGTATAGACCAAGGAGTGGGATAGCTGGGTCAAATGGTGGTTCCATTCCAAGTTTTCCTGGGAATTTCCATACTGCTTTCCAGATTGGCTGTACCAGTTTGCAGTCCCACCAGCAATGTATGAGTGTGCTCTTTTCCCCACATCCTCTCCAGTATTTATTGTTGTTTGTGTTTTTGATAGCTGCCATTGTGACTGGAGTAAGATGAAATCTTACAGTTGTTTTGATTTACATTTCTCTAATTGCTAGAGATGTTGAACATTTTTTTCATATATTTGTTGATTGATTGATCTTCTGAGAAGTGTCTGTTCAGTTCCTTAGCCCATTTATTGATTGGTTTGTTTGTTTGTTTTGGTGTAAAGGTTTTTGAGAGCTTTATATATCCTTGAAGTTAATGTTCTGACTGATGTGCTTGTGGTAAAGATTTGCTCCCATTCTATAGGTTCTCTGTTCACCTCACTGATTGTTTCTTTTGCTGAGAATAAGCTTTTAGTTGGAATTCATCCCATTTATTATTTCTTGGTTTTAATTCTTGCTCTATAGGAGTCTTATTGAGAAGTTGGGGCCTAATCCAACATGTTGGAGATTTGGGCCTACTTTTTCCTCCATTAGGTGCAAGGTCTTTGGTTTAATTCCTGAGTCCTTGATCCACTTTGAGTTTTGTGCAGGGAGAGAGATAGAGGTTTAATTTAATTTTATTACATGAGGATTTCCAGTTTTCCCAACACCATTTGTTGAAGAGGCTGTCTTTTCTCCAATGTATATTTTTGGCACCTTTGTCTAATATAAGATAACTATAGATGTGTGGGTTAATCTCTGTGTCTTCTATTCTGTAGCATTGGTCTACTGGTCTATTTGGAGCCAATACCATGCTGTTTTAGTTATTATTGCTTTGTAGTACAATTTAAGGTCTGGAATAGTAAAATGCCACCAGCTTCCCTCTTCTTGCTAAGAATTGCTTTGGCTATTCTGGGTCTCTTATTTTTTCAGATGAATTTCATGATTGCTTTTTCTATTTCTATGAGGAATGATATTGGGATTTTGATTGGGATTGCATTGAAATTGTATAGTGATTTTGGTAGAATAGTCATTTTGACAATATTAGTTCTGCCTATCCATGAACAAGGTAGATCTTTCCATCTTCTAAGATCTTCTTTAATTTCTTTCTTTAATGTGCTGTAGTTTTCATTGTAAAGGTCTTTCACTTCTGTTGTTGATTCCCAAGTATTTAAGTTTTGTGTTTTTTTTTTTTTTTTTTATGTTGTAGTAAATGGGGTGGATTTCCTAGTTTCTCTTTCTGAGGATTTGTTGCTGACATACAGAAATGCCTTTGATTTATGGGTATTGATTTTATATCCAGCCTTATATTTTATATCCAATCTTATAAATTTTTAGCCACCAGATATTATAGTTATATCTATTCTCATACGAGTAACTGAGAATATTTTATACTAAATGAGAATTGAAAGGCTGAAATTTGCTAATCTGAAAGGCATATTTGTGTCTCACATTCTTTTCCTTTGGGGACGTTTTCCTACTCTGTAACCAGACACCATTTATCAATATTGGTTAACAATCTATTGAATGTACCTCTTCCTTTTTTATGCCTCCTTGGCAGACTGGGCAGAGCTTTATCATGCTGCCTTCCCAGCACCTCAGGCCTGCTTAACCTCCCTTGTTGTCTTTTTTTTTTTTTTTTTTTTTTTTTTTTTTGCAGTCTTCAGGCATTTGGCTCCTGCTTCTTCAGGAGAATAACTTGGAAATGTCATTGCCAGTGCGACCTACCATCTCACTTCTCTGTACCTTTGAGACAAAACCTTTCAAATATGTTCTATAATTACTGTTTCCATTTCCACTCTTTCCTTTCTTCTTAATATCATCCCAAATGTGCTTTCATTCCTACCATCCCACCAAAATTATGTTCATCAAGTTCACCATTGATTAACTTTATGAAATCAAGGGTAACTTTAAGTCCACATGTTCCATGATCATACAGCAGCATTTGACAGATTGGCCA
Source organism: Tamias sibiricus (assembly GCA_025594165.1). Classification (NCBI taxonomy): domain Eukaryota; kingdom Metazoa; phylum Chordata; class Mammalia; order Rodentia; family Sciuridae; genus Tamias; species Tamias sibiricus. The sequence continues at coordinate 166,847,890 of CM046657.1, forward strand.
TTCCCTCCTTCTTAGAACCCTCTGTTTCAGGCATGGTGGTGCACACCTGTAATCCCAGCACCTCCTGAGCCTAGGACAGGAAGATGGCAAGTTCAAGGTCAGCCTCGGCAACTTAGGCAGACATTGTTTCAAAAAAATGGAAAAGGGCCAGGATGTAGCTCAGTGGTAAATAGCCCCTGGGTTAAATCCCAACCCAATCCCCCCGACAAAGAAACAAAAAGAAAAGGCAAACCCTTTGTGCACTTGGCTCTAGAATAAACAACCTCTTGGTTTTCCTCATACTTCTCTAAGCTTCTGCCTGATCGCCAGGACTCAGAACTTGGATTGTTCCTTCATCTACATTCATACTTTTGGGATTTCAGACAGTTACATGACTTCAAATATGCTCAACATACTCAGGCTCCTAATTTCTGTTAAGCCTCCTTAAATATAGCCCCTGCTCTGGACGTCTGCCTAACTCCATACTTACATACCTAACTGCTTACTTACAGTGCCACTTGGATGTCTGAAAGGAATCTCAAACTTGACTGAACTCCTGGTCTTCCCTTGTGAGTTTGTAGCTATTCTGTTCTTCCAGTTGATTAGGCCAAAAAATTTTGAGTTATCCTTGACTATTCCTGGCCAGACCTACAGTAAATACAACTGGTTCTACCTTCAAAATATATTCTTTATCTTACCATCTTTATTCATACCACTACCTAAGCCAAGGCCACCTTTCCCAGGAGGCAATAGCCTCCTAACTGGTTTCCTTGTCTCTATCCTCATTCGTGCTCCTAAAGCTTCTTCTCAATAGAGCAGTCAGAGTGTAATAAAGTGGTGTTGTCCAAACACAAATCAGATCATGTTACCCCTGGGCTCTCCACTTCACTCAAAGTAAAAACCAAAGTGGCTATAACACTATAGGGACCAAGCTCCTACTCACCTCCTGATCTTTTCTTCCCTCCTTTTCTCCTGGCTCATTCTACTGTAGCCACACTGACTTCCTTGTTTTCCAGATTTGCCTGCCTTGTTCCTCTACACTTCCTGTTCCTTTGACCTGGATTACTCTTCCCCCATAGTTTCATAGTTTGTCTCCTTGCCCATTCAATTCTTTTCTCAAATGGCTCCTTCTTTGGTAGGTCACTCCTTTGGTAAGGTCATCCCTGACTGCCATTCTTAAATTGCAACTTCCCATCCTGGCCTGCAACTCTCTCCTTTCCTTGCCTTATATTTCTCTATCACTACTCCTATAAAATTTACTCAATTATTTTATTTCATGAGAATATTTTATTTCTCCTCCTCGACCCCATTGATATGTACATAGGGTCCTGAAAAGTGCCTAGGATGTAGTTTAAAAAAAATTTTTTTTGATTGAATGAATGAATGAATTGGGTGGAATGAGTATCTATAGTTAGGCCTCTGGAGCTTAACTCATTTGTATTCCTTCTATTTCTACTCTGAATCATTCTGACAAATACAACATTTGGGTCGCCAAACCTGTCTATCTTTCTGAACATACATGACAGCAGTGGCATTATTATCCTAATGTCTTCTGGCATCTTTATTTAGAAAAATAGCATCCTGCTCAAGTGTACAGTAGTGATTTGTAGAAAAGTTATTTTGGTTACAGACAAAAACCTGCTTCCATTTTTCAGCATATTGATATATTTTATAAATAGAATATATCTTCATTCCTTCTGGAGATTTTAGGAGCATCCAAGCTAGACTAGAGAAAGATCTTTCTAAATCTGCAGTCACATCTGTGAAAGAGAAAGAGTCTCCTCTTTCTTGCAGGAGCTTACAAAATTGTGAGATAAGACGGACAGCAAATAAAGAGATAAATAATTACAAAATGGGAAAACTGCTATATTAGTCAGATTTTCATTGCTAAGACCAAAATACCTGACAAGAACAACTTAGAGAAGGAAAGATATGTTTTGGCTTGCAGTTTCAGAGGTTCCAATCCATTTGAGAAGTCCATTGCTTTGGACCTGAGGTGAGGAACAATAACATGGCCAAAAGGTGTGGAGGAGGAAAGCTTGCTCACCCCATGGCAACCAGGAAGCAGAAAGAGAAGAAGGGGCCAAGGACAGAATAAAATTCCCAAGGAAAACCCCCAGTGACCTACTTTCTCTAACTGTGCCCCTTCTGATTACAGCTACCAAAGTCTCCTTATAGTCCATTCAACTATCAATGTACCAATCTACTGATGTGGTCAGAGCCCTTGTGATGCAATCACCTCTCAAAAGCCTCACCTCTGGACATTGCTACACTGGAAACCAAGCCTTCAACTCACCCAATAGGAGTCTTTGAGTGACACTTCATATCCAAACCATATCAACTGTTATGAAGAAAATGAGTAAGAGGCAATGAGTGAAAAACAGCCCTTACACACCTTAGTAGAAGGGATGATGAGAGAAGTAAAGGTTGAGAAGAAGCCAGCTCTGGGCAGTCCTAGGGGACTAGTACTGCAGACAGAAGGTACGCACGTGTACTTATCCCTCTACAGAAATAAAGTCTGTATTGGAAATCAAGAAATATTTGTGTGTCATGGGGGTGGCTAGTAAAGCAAGAGTGACATGCCATGGTGCAGGGATTTGGCTTTATTCCAAAAAAGCGTGAGAAGTCCTTGAAGTCTTTACAGAATGGGAATGGCACACCCTAATCCTTATGTTCTCTGGGCACCATGGGGGACATTGATCGTGGAAGACAAAAGTGGGTGTAAGGAGACCTATAAAGGGGGCCACCTATGTGAAGATCTGAGGGAAGAGCAGATAGAACAGGTTGGCAGGGAGGTAGATGGAGACAAGTGGGCACATTTAAGAACCATCTCATGGGTCAAAAGGACAAGACTTGCAGAAGGATTGGCTGTGGAGGGTGAGGGTGAGAAAAAGGAAGGAATCAAGGAAGACTCACATTGTGGGCATGAGCAACCGGGTGGCTGATAGGCTGGGAGCTGCCATTTACTAAGTTGAGGAAGTCAGAGAGAAAAATGTGCTGGCAGGGAAGGAGTGTATGAGGGATCAGCATTTAGTTTGATACATGTTACATTTGCAATATCTGGGAGACATCCAGACAGAGATGTAAGTGAGGCAGTCCGACAGCAGCAGCTGAAAATAGAAGTACTGGAAAGGAAAGAAACTGACATTTCTTGAGCATCTGCTCCTCTGGATTCTGCTCAGATATTCTTTGGTGAACCTTGGGAGATAAGTATACCTGGTTAGTAGAAAAAGACTCTGAAATTCAGAGTGTTACAGAGTGACTTGCCCTAAATGGTAAGAGTAGAAGTGTCAGGACTGAGACTTTAATCCCAGTTTGCCTGGCTCTAAAATACGTTCTCGGTGCCCACCAAGATTGACAATTGTTCTTATTTGATTAATATTTAACTGAGCTAGAAATGGCTATATGAATATTCAACTAACCATCTTTAAGGAGTATTTAAGAATATAGTAATATGTTATTCATTGACTACAGCAAATTTTTAAAATGTCTGCCTATGGATGATTCAGAACCAGATTTGTGCTTCATCTCAGCACGGCCTTCCCAGTCCTCCATTAAATGTGTCAATTCTGTTGCCATAGGAGGCTGAGTGCCAAATTTTCCATGAAGCCTATTTTAAAATAGATTCTCTTATGATTAATAATCTTACATCACTATGGTACATTTGTCACAACTAAGGAACCAACATTGGTTCCAGGCTATTAGTTAAATTCTAAACATTATTAGATTTCACTAGTTTTCTTCTGATATTTTTTCTGGTTCAGCATTACATCTAAGACATAACATTACTATTCCCTATTATGTCTCCTTGGGCTCCTCTTGCCTATCACAGATTCTCAGACTTTCCCTGTTTTGTGACCTCGGAAGTTTTTAGGAGCAATAGCTGGGTCTCTTGTGGAGTGTCTTGTCATTTTGGTTTGTACAATGTTTTTATCATGACTAGATGGTGTTATGGGTTCGTGGGTGGAAGACCACAGAAGAGAAGGACCCTTCCGATCATATCAAGGTGACTTGCTATCAGCATGTCTTGTCGTTGATGAAGTTAACCTTCAACATTGAGTATGGTAGTATTTTTTTTTTAAGTTTTTCCACTGTAAAGTTACTACCCACTTTCACTATGGAGCATATTTTAATGGTATTTGACATTTTTCATATGCTTCTGGAGCATTGAACCTACAAGGTGTTAGCTCAATAATTAACAGAAAATGGAATTAATAAAGGCGTTGAGCAAATGGATATCTTGAAATAGCCCCATGTGTGGTTCAAACATCTCCATTTTATATGTGCAGGGAAAAACTCATGCAGGCTGAGAGAAGCTATGTACCTTGACACACATGCAGAGCCCCTGACTGCAGGCAGTATGATTCTGTGCCCATTTACCAGGAATAGTCCTGATCCTTCACTTTGCCTCCAACATTGATCTCAGCAGAACCCCTGCACACTGTAGAAAGGCCATGCTGAAGACCCTGATGTCTTTGCCATTCTCCATCTAAGAATTTGGCTCTGTCTTTGGTGAAGTCTTTAGCTTTCAGCTCTGTTCTTTTTAGCATATATTGTTTGTGACCACATTGCTAGAAACAAAGGAAGAGGTACGTTGACGGGGTGGGTGTGGGGGGTATGGTACTTTTGCCTGGTTATTACTCTTGGAATAGAAACCCAGAGTCTTTCATTTTCATATCTTCAGATTTTAATGGAAATGATTTTTAAGCTCCTGTAATGATTCTTGCCTTTTAATTTTAACTCCACATAATCAGCAACCTCACCTAGAATCTGTCAGCATGTTTTGACTTTGACACTGATGTGCTGTTGTGTCTAGCTGTGTCTGTGCATTGCAGGCTCCAAGACCCACTTGAACACGTCTGGATGGACAGGCTCATGCTGTTCACATCAAATGCCCTCTCGTCACACGTGGTACATGGACCTGCTCCCCTTTCTTGTGTGCTTGCACTTTTCATCAAAGTTGAGGAAAAATTCTATACAGTTGTTATTTTTAGGTTTCTAAAGGAGATAAGAAGCCACAGGCTGTCTATTAAATTCAATACCTATTCATACAGCCATGATTAGATCTATTAAGTTACTTTATTTCAGAAGCATGGAAATTAAATTAAAGATTTGATATATTTTCAGGAAACTACAAAAAAATACATCTCATTTATATAAATTATTTTGGAAAATGCAAAATGCTATGCAATGCAAACAATCAATGTTGTTGACATTCCAGTGCTATTCAGTTTCCCATAATGTAATAAATGCCTTATTTTAAGGAGTCATAAAGGATCTGGTTCAGAAAAGTTCCAGATTTATCTGTGTCTAAAATTACTGAAATAATCACATGTTGCTAAAATTTTCATATTTTACTTTAACGTGAAAGGTGAAATCCTGATACAGGTAATCCTTCTTTCAGAGCCTGACTCTTGACCTACACATTTTTAAACTGCCTAATAAATATGTAGTAACATTTTTGTGTTGCCAAGTGAAAGCAGATCCAGATAACAAATAAATGTCACATAATGTTCTTTGATTTTATATCCCACCAACTTCCAAAAAAATGCCGAGTGTTAGACGTTGTGTCTCACATGGTGGACCACGGGCTCCAGTGTGGGAGATGGGCCACCTACCTGCTTATATCCCCCAAATAACACCATTTGTCCTGTATCACCACATACTCAAGTGGAGTGATCTGGCCAGGCATATCTGTTTACTGGCTCAGGCGTGACTCGTGACAGTAGTGTTTACAGATGACTAGGGGCACTGTGTGCAGAATGAATTATTTATTTCACAGTGGTACCTTTAGATCTATTTACATCTACATCTTTGTTCTTATTTTCTCACTGTTCTCACATTTCTTGCTCTATTGTTTACTTGAGTTGCTGTTGGTATTTTGAGAAGTGTTTGGTGTTCTTTATGTAAATGTTGTGACTAAAACACTTTGAGCTTCTCAAGAAAACTCATCATCCCAATCTAATAAACTTACAGTGTCTTCTTATATAGAAACTTAATGTATACTGCCTCTGAGATAAAAATATTTGGTTCACTTCTATGTTATATAAATGAAACCTGAGTATTTGGAAAAGCCTAAGTAATTGGCTGAATTTTTTTTTTGTTTGTTTTTTTGCTGCACCCTGATTCATTTGAAAAAAAAAAATTTTAAACTCTAGTCAGTTGTTATATTCCATTTTACATAGAGCATCAGCACTTAATGATACAGTCTTTTTTCTTTGTTAATATTTTTAATTATAAACACTGTATTTGATGCATTCTTTGCTTTTCTTTAATCATGAAACTATTTGATGCAAAATTTGGTTAAGGAAAATCAAAACTAAATAGAATTGTTCTGCTAAAATTTATGATTTTTTTCCCCATACATCCTTTGAACCTTTTACGTACTAGGCCAGGCATATTAGAGTATGCAGGTCAATAGTTAAATGCAGGAATCAGCAATTGCTCACGCTGTACCTCCCCCTAGTGGCCACAGGGAGGAACTTCAACCACCTTTTCAGAAGAGCTACTTGCTGAGAGTGCTAAATATTTCTCTGAAGAAAGACACTTTTCATCTATAATTCCAATTTTTTTTAACAATAAAAGTAAATGTATTTGTTTTCCCCCATACATCCTTAAACATAAACACAACATTATTATTATTCCTTACTAGAAAGTGTATATACAATAGCATATATCTGTCTACATATATACCATTTTAAAAGGCACATAAGAATTATATAGTATATATCTGTTGATCTTTACATGTTAGTGCCTAGTGTTCTTCTTAATTCTTTTGTCTTTTGAACAATAGGTATTTGTAAAGAGGGAGACCGGCACTGTGCTTTAAATAAATATGGGCAGAATTAGGGAAATATTTAAATAGGTTTTGTGTAGGCCAGCTTTCATCACTGTTACCAAAATACTTGACTAGATCAATTCAGAAGAGGAAAACTTTATTTTAGGCTCATGGTTTCTGAGATTGGTTCTATGATCAGCCAACTCCATAGCTCTGAGTTTGAAGTGAGGTGGAACATCATGGTGGAAGAGAATGGTGGAGGAAAACTTCTCAGTTCATGGCCAGTAATGGGGGAGGGGGGGGGGGATAGAAGGAGGGAGGGAGATTGCGAGAAGGGGGGGGCTATAATTCCAATTTAAAGTCAGAGGCCTAACAGATGTTAGTTGCCCTCCATGGGAATAACTATTCACACTGTTTTCCTTAGAAGATATTTAAGGAATGAATCTTAGGATTGTGTGGAAATTTCTCTGCTATGTTCAAGATTCTCACAAGTAATTTTGAAGCTGTGAACTAGAAATAGAGAAGAAAAAAGAAGTAGGATGCTCTCATTATACTAACCACGATGTCATTTTGTACTGTTTGTAGCAAATGAACGACTCATTGATAGCTCAGTACCTTTGGGAGGAAGAGGAGTTGCCAAGGTCCCAGCCCCTCCCTCCTGTGGGTGCAGACATTCCTGGAGGAAGCTGGATATGAGCCTCTTCTCTATACTCTAGCTATTAGCCTGAGTATGCTTCTCATCCGTGAGTGGGGCAGGAATGGAGTTGTTTAAAATAGTAGATAAGATAGGTCAGCACTGTGTTTGATATGTAATAGGTACCAAAAATTGATAGTTTTCTTTCCCATTCCTTCTCTAATATTGTAGAAAGAGGAAAGAAGTAAAAGTAACCAGTGACATGACACCTTAGTGAATATAAACAAGATGGGGAACAGTTAAAACCTCCTTAATAACTGTCTTCAGATTGCCAGAACTAGAAACTTTTTGTTGAAAAGCTAGTACTTGGACAGAAGTTATGATCCTTCCAGTAGTGAAATGGTTAAGTAGTATGAAATGATGAAGGAACATCTTTGTTTTATCTTTTTGGATTGTTTGCTTTTTACTCACTGAAACCTTAACACAATGGACTTTTAATATAATTCTCAGTAGAGATAACGTCAGTTAGAAATAAACCTCAATGTTCTAGCATAAACAAAATACAACAGTATATTTTGCTTAAACTTAGGGGAACATTTAGAAGGTCTCAGTCATAAGTTGGCAAAAAGTATTGAGTTTTGTTTTGTTATGATCACCAATGATGTTGGTGAAGTCCACCTTAAACCCTAACACAGTAGTAATCCTAATAATAAGACTTTAAGATTACCAGAAGAACCCTCTTTATCCTATTACCTATTCATCTTAGATATGAGTTATTTCCATCAGAGAGACATTTCCAGAATTTGTGTCCTTTTAGCATGCATTAAAATGCAATAATACTAGTGGGCATCATTAAAGTAACTTATAGTAACACATTAGTGATTTTTCCAATTCACTTTCTATATGAGTTGAGATTGTCTTTGGGGATGGTGCAGAAGGGAAACAAGATGAAAAGAGATAAGTACATCATGATATCAAATTCAGAGTGAGCTGTGAAGGATCAGAATAGGGATGATGTAGACTTGCCTGTTTTCACCTGTAAAAGTGCTGTAAATAATTTCTCTTACATATGCTGTGAGTTTTGCTGTTTTTACTGTGAGAGAAGAGTGTTTTATTCCAATACATTTTGTAAATAGACTATGTTCAGAGGCGAATTTAAGCAAAATTTATTCTAATAGCATTTTAATTAAGCAGTGTTGAAAACACTTTCTAAGTCATTAAGTTTTCATTTTCAGCCCTCCTCACATGGGAGCTGTATAACAGTTTTGTTGGCTAAAAATATGGATAAAATTAAGATAAGTTGGCAAAGTAAGCACAGTGGCGAAGGATAGACTGTAGACATACTGAAGAATACTGTCTTTTTTTTTTTCACCCTAAGTGATGATTTAATTTTGTAGGTACTACTTCAATATCATGCATTCTTTTAAAAATTCAGTAAAATAGGCTGCTTTCTCTCCCTGCTTTGGGCCCTCAATCATGCATGCTGGTTCTTGACAGACAGTCGCTTGATTCAATTGTCAGGTATTGTCAGGAGCATGATTGACCAGTGGACGTGTATACAGTCAAGTTTTATGCTGGATTGTCTGACTAGGACAGGGGCCTTGAGCTGGACGGATTGGCTAGCAGTTGGTGTTAGCAGAGTGAGATCATCAGAAGAGTGGTATTTCCAGTGGCCAGTGGCCAATACACACTTTATCCATTCAGCATCTAAAGTAACACACAATCACAATTGTATCCACAGCGATTTGTTCATTCATTCATTTATCTAACACACATTTTTCTAACCTTTTCTATCTGTCAAGTTTGGTGATGGAGGATACATGTCAAACACCTTAGGATTTGGGGCTATGTACCCAGATGGGCCTGGTCTAGAGTCTGAGATAACCACTCACGTAGTAACTGGTAACTAATTATTTACCTATGCTGAGTTATTCTAATATTCCTATGTCTCTATTCTTCTCTTTCTTCACTGCTGCCTCAGAAGCTCCCTCTTTGGACCCTTCTTACTTTCACCTGCCTGTGCCTTTAATCACATTTCAATAAGTGTCCTGAGTCTTGCTCCATCAATAAATTATCAATAATCTTGCTCTTTGCAGTAAAAACTTCCTTTCAATTTAATTATAAGCCCTTCTGGAATCTTTAATAGCCTAATGCCAAAATGCGAAAATGCATTCCTTCTTTCATTGTTGTTATATAAAATTGTGTTTGAGATATGTAATATGATGTAATAAGGTACATATTAACAAACTTGACACAGCTTTAGCTAATCTAAGAGGAAAAGAAGACTCAGAGAAAGTGAAGAAGTTACAATGGACACCTCAGATATACAAAGGATCATAAGAACTATTACGAACAATTATAAGCCAAAACAATTGTATAAAATAGAGGAAATGAATAAATACCCACAAAAAAATTCAAGTTAACCAAGATCGAGTCAGAAATAAATATCCTGAACAGACCAATAATAAAGAGCCTGAAGAAATAGCCAAAACCTCCCAACAAAGAAAGGCTCAGAACCAGATGGCTTCACAGATGGAATTATACCAAACATTCAAAGAATTAATACCAATATTTGTTAAACCCTTCTAAAAATAGAGCTCTGGGGCAGCTTTAAAATGCTCATCATGAGGCATCAGCTTGATACCTAAGCCAGGCATCCCAAGAACAGACGATTATTAATTAACTGATTATAATCAGTTTCTCTGATTAATAATAATTTCCCAAAATCCTGAATAACATAAGACCAAAGTCAACAATGCATCAAAAAGATCATACATTACGATCCAGTGGGATTCATCCAAAGATAAAAACCATGTAGCCTTCTCAATTGACACAGAAAAAGCACTTGACAAAGTCCAACCAAAGGCACTTAGATTAATTCAAATACTGAAGTCAGAATTGAAATTACGTGGATGAGAAAAAAATGGATGAGTATGTAACCAGGCAGCTCTTGGGTGCATTGATTGAGAAGTCAGGGTGCAGAAGCCAGCAGAGGGCATCCACAGACACAGCATGGGCAGTTGTGTAATGGTGAACATTAATGCAAAAATCCTCACTAAAATAATAGCAAACCAAAGTCAGCAATACCTCAAAAAGATTATCCATTGCGATCAACTGGGATTCTCTATTTGATATAGTGACCACATGAACAGCTGATATGATTTTCGAGAGACAAGAAAACAAAAGCGATCCCAAGTGCTTATTCCAAAGCCCCAGACTCTGAGTGCTGCAATACCTGCCATTAGCTCTAGATTGAAGAAATTTCAAGAAATCCAGAAAAGGATCATTTTAAGGGTTTGGGGGAAACTTAAAAAAGAATATTTACAAGGGAACTTGGTCAACTGTTTAGTTGTTTTGTTGAATTTCGAAAGATTTAGCTTTTTGCTGAAGTTGCTTATCTGATTGCAGGTATATTTATATATAAGTCAGATTTCCAAAAGAAATCTTGTTGAGAAAAATTTTTAAAAATAAATAAACCTTAGCTTTTCCCAATACCCTTCTCTCCTACCCCCTCTTGGGCAGTGGAATGAACAATAGCACCTCCATATGGTCAAATCATGTCTGTTTTGTTCTTCACTGAGTCCCTAGGACCCAGAAGAGCATCTGACACAAAATGGGAGTGCAGCCTTCATTTCTTCTCTCTCTCGCTCACTCTCGCTCTCGCTCTTTCTCCAGCGAAAGCGCAGAATTAACAAGGAGCAAAAGAACCTTGTCTGAAGTTTTACTCAGAACACAGTTTGAACAGAAGCATACCTTACCACTCCTCATTTTCAATCTTTAAATCAAGCCCTTCATGCAAAATTTCATTTCTTTCTTGCCCTCAAAATCAATTAGTTCCCACCTGAAAAATTTAAATATCATCTCTTTTTTGTTGTTTTGTTTTTGTATCAAAATCTTCAAATCTTTTCAGACAAATTAGCACAGAGGATTGTTCTAAAAAGAATGGCAAATAGTTGCTGTTAACATAAATGAAAATAAATTTTGCTCTTGTGCCCCTCTATTGGTTGCTGTGGATAAATTGCAAACACAGATTAGACACAGATTCTGCCCTTGGGGAAACTGTAAACAATCAAGACTTTTATTTTTTTTTAATAACCATGTCACCCCAGAGCCATCTGGTGTACATTTACAGTAATGTAATTTTTGCTCTTGCCTGATGATACTGATATTATGCAGCAAATATATTGCCATTTTGAAGAATAATTGGGTTAATTTCTGCATGTAATCCAACAGTGATTTAATCTTTCATTCTGTGTGAACTGTAATAAATTCTGAATTAGTTCCATTTTTAGAAAAGTCACACAGAAAAGGGAACACTTAAAGGCCAAGTTGTATTAATATAGGAAAACTAAAGATGAATTTTTAAATCATTTATATATTGGTCTGATCTAAGAGAACCCAAATAAGAGGAAGATGAGAATAACAGGTAAAATAAAAATGGTATCTAACTAAGAATAATAACAGTAGTTATCATTTGTTGAGTACTTACCTATGTCAGGCAGGTAATACCAAAAATATGTTACCTAATACTTCCTTTTAATAAAAGAAAATGAATCAGAAATTAAGTTGTTTTATAAACCTGACAGCTGCAAAGTGACATGACCTAGATGCAAACCAAGGTCTTTGCATGATTACTCCATATATTTTAATATGTGAATTCTAGTAGGAAAACAAACATGCACAACCCTGGCCACCACTCCACCACCAACTAAAACTACCACCACCACCACCACATTAAAATTAAACAAGTATGTCCAATGAGGGAAGGGGGATTCAGAAGACCCAGTACAACGAATATATAGTTGTGGGCACAGCTTCTCTAATGGATTACTGTAAGACAATATGTATGTAACTCTTTTCAAAGCTAAGTGACAGAATCTTCTAGAGTTGGGATTTAGGAAATCTCATGAACCCACAATTTTCCTATAGAATTTTGTTGTGCTTGCATTTCTCTGACTACAGATTCTACTAGATTTAATTAGACTTAATCAGTTTGTCAAAGAGACAAATGACAAAAGTGTTAGGAATTACCATATTAATAAATATAACAATGGAGAGTGTTGGAGGCATGACTTACACAGCATTTCACTCACAAGTAATATATAAGCAATTGTTCTATGTTTTGATATTCCTAGTGACCAGTAATAGCAGCTAAACTGTTTCTAATTGAGTGTTTATCCACCTATGGCACTTATAACATTTATAAAACTGCTTTAATGAAAGGCAGGATATACTCACCAATATTATTATATACATTTTGAAGAAATGGGAACAGAATGTCATGTATACACTTATTCTTTTTTTCAACTTTTTTTTTGCTCATTTGGTCAACAAATATATATTGAGAGTTAGCATTTTAGGCATTTGGGTCTCAAAGCTCCCTCTCTGGTGGAGTTTACCTTGAGAGCAGTGACAGATGAGGAATAAATGTCTACTATGAATTTGGCAGGAAGTACTAAAATGAAAATTGAATGAGTAAATTTCAGGTAGTAATGGGAAATGCTGGTTTAAATGTGGTGGTCTAGGGCTGGAGTTGTGGTTCAGCAGTAGAATGCTTGCCTAGCATGTGCAAGGCCCTGTGTTTGATCCTTAGCACCACATAAAAATAAATAAAATAAAATAAAGGTATGGTGTCCAACAACAACTAAAAAAATAAATGTAAAAAAACGTGATGGTCTAAGTGGCATCTGAGAAAAGGTCTGGAGAAAGTGAAGGGAGGACCATGTGGATGCGGACCAGAGACCGGAGAGGCCTGAGTGGCCAGAGTGAGTAAGCAGGTGCAGGGCTGGGGTGGGATAAAGGGTAAAACAGGTAAGTCTGAGCCTAGAAGGGTCTGTGCACGTGCATGGTGGGAGACCTGGGTTTTATGTGAAGTTAGGAAGCTTGTGGTGTATATCCTACAGAAGGGTTAGTCAATCTGTCAGCCTACATGTAATTTTATTTCCCTTTTCCATGACAAGGGAAGATAATCCAAAGCTGATTTTCTTGTGTGTGGATTATTTAAAAATCTTATCATTTGTATATCAGCTGAGTATGTTTTGATTACCAAGAAACATCTCCCTTCTTGAAGCCTGGGTTTAATTGATTTACAAAATTTGAGTGATGCTAGATACTTTCAAAAGAAGCAAAAATCCAAGCACTCTTGCTGCTCACTCTGGATGGCAATGCAACTGCTGGAGAGGGGTGGCTGACAGGTACCCATCTCCCCTTCTGAGAGCAGCATCAGTCAGAGCTGAAGAGCAGGACTGTGGATTATGTGTATGCCAAAACCCTGGTTTCCCACACTTACTATTCCTGGATCTGCACTGGAACCAGTAAAACCAACTTGTGTTCAGTCAGTCCAGCAGGCTCTCCAGGGGCAGTTACTAAGACTGTTCTATCGTTTATTCAGAAATACTAAGCCTGAACATGGAGTGCTGGACTATAACAGTGGCTACCTTTAGTACAAAGAAGCAGTGAGTGACAAACTTTTTAACCGAAGAAACACAAAGGTGAGGAAACACAGCAGTAATATTAAAACAACAACAACAAAAACCACACAATCAAATTTTGGAGCTACTCCAGGGCATGGACTCTTTGAGCATTCTGTCAGGTTCCTGAGCTGCAGCAAACATATCCTCTATAAGAGGGTCTCATAATCCCTATTTAGCTTGTGTTTTGTCACTACAAAGAGATTCATGTTCTCTCTCTCCTCTCTCCACTTTTCTCACTGAAAAACTTATAGGGGTAGTGAAGAATGTGTGGTGTATATGTGTGTATGTTTTTTTTTTTTTTTGGTTTTTTTTTTTTTTTTTGTTTTGTTTTTTTTTTTTTTTTTGTCTGACATGGTTAACTAATCCCGGGCATCTGAACAAAGAAAACAAGGTACTATGTGACATAACAAGGAAAAGTTGTGAAGCGTGAAGGTTTCACTTTCGTGTGCACTGTACACAGTCTGAAACTTATACCATCAGGTTTTGGATGTATTTCAGTATGGATTGAGAGATACTAGTTTCCTGAGACGCACCCTGGGTGCTGTAAGGGCCAGAGCTCTTGATCCCTGCAGAGCCCTCTGTGGCAGAGATATTCAGCTGCCCCCTCTCCCACTTCACCTTCTGACCCGGAATAAGGGAGCCACCTGAGCAATTGTGTCATTAATCCTGTGGATTGTCAGTAGGAAATAGAAATGATGGAGAATAGGTAGTACATTATAAAAATATTCCCATTTGCTCAAGTCGCAAGTGCACATTCTAGACTTGCCGAGGGGGAAATTCATTGCTTACAATGCATTTTAATGGTTCAATTCTTAGCATACTATCTACAGAAAATTGTCACATCTATGTATCTCCTGAATATAACACAAAATCTTTCAAGCCTGTAGAATAAGAGAGAGAAGGACATTTCAAACACCAATGTTCCCATCTCCAGATTTAATAAATCTAGCATTTGCCTTATTTGCTTTAGGGTCTTTTTTATTAGGTCAATTCATCAAGAAAAAAATTAGGTTACATTGGCCTCCTGTTATTGGTTCATACCTAGTTAGAAAATTTTATATTTCATGGAAATTCTTGCATAGTATTGCTAAGTCACTGAGAATCAAGAGTAATCAAACTTTACATTTCTTGAAAGCCCTGAGGACACGCAGGTCTCACTGCTCCTCATGTTACTCTCAACCAAAAGCCAAAACCAAAAAGCATACTTCAGAAACTGTTGACCTGAACTGGTTTTTGGAAGGAATAGTTCAGGGTAGAGACTTTGGCTGGGGTTCAGTTATTGACTAGGATGTGATTCCCAGACAGGGACAGGATTCTCTGAGGGGTGGTCTCTGACTTCTTTGGAATTCCCCACATATTTCCTGACAAAATCCTGTATTATGGGGTTCTTTAATAACCTATTTTTTACACATGAAATGACATAACCACATTTTTTACATTAAATTCTTACTATCCAATCTCCTATCCCTTTGTATGGGATTTGATTTATTCACGACATAGAAAATTGTTACCTGTTTAGCCTGTGTTAAGTTCTTGCTCACTACTCTCAGCAGAAGCCTATTCTTATTCTGGTTTAGACACACAAGCCTGCTTTCAAACCATTCTGTACTTATTTCACTGAGCTTTCTAACTCCTCATGGTTATCACTGAGATTCTCTAAAGCTGGAAGATATCTGTTTAAGAAGTAGTGTAAATACCCAGTATTTGGTCTTTTGAAATCTGACAGTGGGATATATGGATACGTGGTTGAATGTGTGTTTGACTCCCTAACAAGGGACGTCTGAAGTTCCCCACATAGGGCTGTAGTTCTCTCAGGTTCAGCAGGCACTAAGTAGGTAGAGGATGTGGTTGCCATGGTGCTAAAACAACTGAAGCACAGGAAAAGATTGTTCTTTCCCAAGACAAAGCAAAGCCCCAGCCTTAGATGCTACCTTGTGAGGCTTGAAAGCCTGAAAATCCCTCCTCTAAAGAGGCTCTTATCCTACAGAGTGGCCCCTGTGGCCTTGGAAGGATCAAATCTGTGCTGTGGATACCAGTGGCCCTGGGAGGTGTCTCCCATGGAAATCAGAAAGTAGTGCAAGTCTTGCTCAAGGGAGAGGGCTTCTTGTCCCTGGTGAAGGGTAGATGGTCCTCCATACACTCCAGTGGGCTAATAGACTATGAGCTGATTCAGTGGTAGATAACAAGGGGAGAAGCCACTTGTCTTCCATTGCTGGCTCATTTGCCACTTCTCAAGAGTCTTTACACACCTGACCAGTGTGTGTAGTGAAGGAGAGAACAGTGGCAACTCACTAGAGAACAAAATGTAATCTTGAGAAGGAACCCCTGTGACCATCTTAGAGCAGCAGGTTTCAATGAAGTGGAATGGATAGAAGAGACAGGAAAGAACTTTACAAATCATGGAAATTGTAGAGAAATTGAGGAAGATGTAATTACAGCACCAACATGCAATTCAAAATTCAATTCAAATTCAAAACTAAAAGGTTTATAATTAAAAATTAATAAATAACTAGTAGAGCAATTAGTTAAGACAACCCAAATCATAATGTAAATAATCAAGAGGAAGAAATACCCCAAATGGAGAGAAAGCATAAACAAACCAAAGTCATGAGGAACAAGGTAAAAGACTTGCAGAATATATCTAGGACATATAACTGATAGAAGTCCTTGAACCAAAAATGGGGAATGGAAAGGAGAAAAATATTAATAACAGAAATAAATTTTCCTGAACTAAAGAACATCTTGACTCTCTAACAAGAATGGTTTATCAAGTCCCCAAAGAAGAAACACATTTTGATCTTCCCCCATAACTTTCTTAACTCCAAGGACAGTTAAAAAAAAGTTATAATGTTCCAGACAGAAAGCACAGGCTATTGACAAAGGACATGTTCTTGTATGGCCAGGGAGAATCCAAAAATAGAAGTGGCTTACAAAATAAATTATTAGGATTATTACTCCTAATCCTAATAATTTGAAAAATAATTTTAAAATTATTTTTTAAGTTGAGTTCATTTTATACTAGGATATCAACTGGATATTGGTTTTCTTTGTAGGAAGGGGCTGGACAAAATGAATTCAAGGTTCACATAAGAGTAAAGGGAATAGAAAGAGCCAAGAAAATGATAGGGAAAGAATAGCATGAGGAAACTTGACTTAGAGGATATCATGTTTTCTATAAAGCTACTGGAAACCAAACAGAACAGAACTGGCAAAGGCACAGGCAGAGATATTAGTGCAAAATAGCGAAAGTCCAGAAATAGATGCAAACATATGTGAGGAATTAACATCTGACCAAGATGGCATTTCAATCCAGTGGGGAAAGTTTGGTTTGGCTAAATACAATTGGATAGCATTGCTGACATAATGACTCTCTCACATAGGAGAAAACAAAGCTTAATGCCCATACATATTACAAAATGAGTTCCAGATCAATTAAAGGTATAAATATAAAATATGAAATAACAAAAAAATTCCTAGCAAGACAGGAAAGCAAGGGGCCAGAAGGAAAAAAAAATACATTTAACTGTGTAACATTTTTAATTGGATGGTAAGAGAGATTTTAAAAAGAAAAAGGAAAAATGAGACCTTGGGGGTAAAGCTGCCACACATATAAAAGACAAAGGTTAATGTTCCTAATATTAAGAGAATTTTTAAAATTATTTTTTAAAAGCCATAACCCAGTAGAAAAATGGGCAAAGAATGTGGAAGTGGAATCCAAATAGCCTTTAGACATGAACATGCACAACCTCATTTACTTCTCTTAGGAGAAATGCAAATTAATTTTAAAATTAGATATTTTTTTAAAAATATTTATTTACTTTAGTTGTACACAATGCAATGCATTTATGTTTACGTGGTGCTGAGGATCGAACCCGGGCCACGCACGTGCGAGGCGAGAGCTCTGCCGCTGAGCCACAACTCCAGCCCCTAAAATGAGATATTTTAAAATCATCATATTAGCAGAAGTTTTAAAGTATCCGTTACTCATAAGAACATACACTTTGGTTGGACATTAGTCATCACCATTTTTGAAAGTTATCTTGTAATGTATAACACAATTTAAAATATACCTACGCTTCGACCAAATTATTCAACTTTGGAGACTCTTTGGAAGAAAGTACCAGGAGGCAAAGATGTATGTTACAAGTAAGTTTATTGTTTCTTTGTTTTCTAGTGCTATAAACTGGAAAAAAAAAATTCCTCCATGAGGGAAACAGTTGAATTATGACATACCCACTCTATGAAAAACCACATGCAGCTTTTTAAAAAGCATGTTATATTTATACCTGTCAACTTGGAGAGGTGTCCATGACAAAGTGATAAGTGAGAAAACAAAGTCGCAGGATATAACAATATTTTCAGTACCATCTTATTTTCTAACAAAATCAAAACCTGAAACCTCACTTATGTCTGTCTGTCTGTTTCTCTCCCTGTCTGTGTGTGTGTAAATCTACACAGGTGTAGAGAGAGCAGTGGAAGAGTAGACACAGGCTCTTCATTCACATGGAACGCCAGAGAGGGGGAATAAAAGAGACTGGCAGTAGGAGACTCACTTCTCCTTTATACATCTTTTGATGTTTTTAGTGGTAAAAATGACTACGTATTAGTTTAGCAATAAAAATAACACTAAGAATATAAAATAAACTGTCTAGTTTCATCAAGGAAGTATAAAAAGCTAAGCCTGTATTTCTGAAAGTCCAGCAGAGACTTTCACTTTCCCTATCACTATAGGAACTGTCATTGATTACTTTCTAAATCCCAAGAGTGGCTTACAAAACACAAAACAATCCCCAAGTGTATTATGAGTGATCTAGGTTATATATTTCTTGTTATTCTGTGGGCAGAGTCAGAAAAAAATGCCCAATTTCAGAGGCTGCCCATCTTGCCTGTAGTTAGCCCTCTAATTTTCTCAACATGTATCCTACTGGCCCTTGTTCCCCGTCAGAACTACTTTGTAGGATTTTCATTTTAACCTGACTTTACATTTTTTAAAAAATGCTACTTGTTCAGAGCATCCCTCAGATTGTCAGAGATCTCCTTGTAAATAACTGTTCCACCAGAATCTCCCCCTCAAGCAAACTTTTATGTGAAGGATCATGCTGTTGTTCTGAGGTGGTAGAATGAGGCAAGCCCCAGGAGTGCATGGTAGCTCCCCGTTCTTCTGCATAGGAGTTGACAGACTACTTTTCAAACACATTACCATTTTCATCTTGAGTCCCTGGCAACAAATTTACATGCCATATGACCCATCAATTACCTTCTAAAGTACTCTATGTATGGTATCACTTGATTGGAAGGCAGAATATTCCCAAAGTGATAAAGAGTGTGAACTCTGCAGTTAGACTCTCTAGGTTTGAATCTTTCCTGAGGCACCTTGTAGCTGTGTAGCCTCAGACTAGATCCCTGCCCCCAGTAAGCTGGGTAAGATAATAGTGCCTAACTCATTTAATTGTTATGAGATAATCTCTATGCATTCTTAACAGGCAGAGTGTTCGCCATCAGCATTTGATTGGCTAACACTTAGAGGTAGTCACTGTTTTTTTATGATTATCTTAAACAGCCATATCTGGAACCATTGTCAGCCCTGATTAATAGACTTTACAATAAGAAGAAAATGCAGGAAGAAGGGAATTGTGAAAGCGTCATTTTACAATCAGTAAGAAAAAAAAAACTCACTTGGTACATATAGTGTTTGTTACTATGTAGCAAAAGGGGAAATCTGATCTTCTTTTCTAATTTATTCTTTGAAATTTAAATCCCATACATAAAAAGGCTAAATTTATAATATTGTCTACAGCAGGGAGTAAATTAAACAGCTCCCCTATCCTAGCATCAAGGACCTGGTTTTTTAAAGCCAACTCACCTGCATCTGATAATCTATAGGTGTGTGTTGTTTCTGTATTCAAAGTGTAACCTTTGTGTTTTTCAAGTGATGTTGCATAGATCTTTATTGCAATAATACATTGTTAAAATGTTTGAAAGTTCAGTTAGCCAACTTGTATTCAATTTTCATTTTAACAAAACTTTATAGTGTTTGAAATTTTTTTAGCATAATAACATCAACAAATCCAAGCTTTGTTGTTTGGTGTTCTGACAGTCCAGGGATGAATACTGAAGGGTCCTGTTTGCACATTTGTGGGCTGTAAATGAACCCAGCGAGCACTAGGGGGCACTGCTACATTCTTCTCCCCCAGAAGGGATGTCAGAGTTCACTTAGCATCTCTGAACTTAAAAAGCATGATGTGCTGTGCGTATGCACATACTTAGAAAAAAAGAATAAGTCTTTGAGAGTAAAAACAGATGAAACCCTCAGCAGGTTTCACATGTCAGTACTTAATTTCTGCAGAGTCAGAAAGAAGGCTTTGTTTTTTAGGCTGTACTCCTGTGACCAACTACTTATGTTAACTTCTACTCCTAGAAAAGCTTTGAGCATTTCTGTGAATCCCCAGTGCATTTAGCATTTCCTATGTAATAAGAAATAGGTCTTTTACATTACAGGATATGTATGAATAAATGTGTGAAATATGAACCAATCATAAATATAGTGGTTTCCTCTCTTAAGGAAATATCTGTGTTTGCAAATCCAGAGACAGGTGAAAATGAGCACTTTGTCTTTTCATATGCTGTTATTAAATCTTATTTATTTGGATGCAGTTCATGGTTCTGTCGAAATCCCACTCTTTGACGACTCCCTCCCCTGCTGCCTCTTTCCTGATCTTCAGAAGACCCTTGGTTAGCCTTCCATCTACTATGTCTGTCAGAAGGCCCCTGGAGTCTTTTTGACTGCATAACTGAGAAGCAGAGATTATAATCTGTTTCTAAATCTGCTTGTGGTCTTGTTTTTTAGATGCCACTGACTTCTGCCCCATCAAAGGGCCCTGTTTTTGATTTTTCACGTCTGGATAATAAACATTTGCTTTGGCTGTCTTCCTTGTTCCTTATTTTAAAATATTCTTCCAACAAAAACATATTATTTCTCTTGCTTTTATCATGAGATTTTATTTCTGAAAACCTCCTGAGTGATACTATACTTCTCTGAGTAAGTTTACATTCTTAACCTTTAAATGGAACCTTCCCATCCCCAGTTTTCAAGATACCTTAGAGATGACATCAAGGTCACCTTCATGTGTGTGTGTATGTGTGCGTGCACACATGCATGCATGTGCTAGAGCAAGGGGGTGAAGGGCATTGTGTGGGCAAGGAGGTTTAACTAGTCATGAGGTGTTTAGTGAAGGTGGGAGATTATACACAGTAACAGGTTGGTTGTATTAAAAAGGAGCAACTTGGGATCTGGATCTCTAGACATCTTTCCAGTGTTCTTTACACGTAGAACATGGATATAGTAGAGGATGCAGAGTGGAAGATCTAATGGGCCCCAAAGTTGGAGGATATTGTTATTTAAGGGCTTGCAGTAGTTTGTTGTGAACCTTCTCTGTTAACACAGTATTCTTGGTGTTGGGTGGTGATATGAAAAGAGATGAGTATAGAAATGAATAGAACATGGTCCCTGCCTTCAAAGGAGTTAATGATCCAGTGGGGAAGACCAAAGAGTCCATGCTGTAGAAGGAGAGAGACAGGGAGGCTTAACAGCTAATTCTGGAAGCTACTAGCCTCAGGCGGCTGTCCTTCTAGCCCCAGGATTCATTGCTTCCACGTGGGCCACATGAGCCCGCAGTGTTGCCCAGCAACCATAGTAATATACAGCCAGGGTGCTGTGATGGTGACATCCTCCTGTCAGCACAGCCTATTCCCTGGGAATATTTTCTTTGATTCATTCTCCCAAGAAATTTCATTAAGGCATGTTCAAAGTAAAAGATCTAAACCCCCACTGACTTTGACCCCTCTTCTGCTCTTGTGCTTTATCTGCTAGAGGAGAGCCTGACATGGCTGTGCCCTGCCTCAAGCTCACTTACACATTTCACAAGCCTATACTTTTTTGTTCACTAAAAAAAATAAAATCACTTCCTGATATTTGCATCTTATTTTAAATGCTTGCACAAAACATGCTTGACTTGTGGACAGGTAGAAAGTTGGCTACATGATGGATAGGTATAAGTTAAATATTATAAAATCAATGAAGAAAAATCAAGGTGTCAGGTATAGTGATGTTCATCATATAGTTGTTTCAGCTTTTCTGAATATTTGAAACTTAACAATGTCTTAGAAAAACAAACAGAATAATTCATTTATCAAGAGCTCCTTGCTATACACTGAAGGAGATTAAAAAAGATAACATAAAGGCAAGGAGTTCCACAAAAGCAAAAATAAAACAAAAAGCCCTCAATTTAAAAATGGGACATTGACTTCAATAGACCTCTCTACAAAGAAGATATAAAAATAGCTTGTAAGTGCATGCAAAAAATCACTAGTCATTAGGGGAATGCACATAAACACCAAATGAGATATCATTTCACACCCACTAGAATGGCTATTTCCCAAAATAGTAAAGTAATTATAGCAGCAACAATATTAAAAAAAATAGTGTATTGGCGAGGACAGGGAGAAATTGGAACCTTCATGCATTGCTGGTGGGAATGTAAAATGGTGCCACACTATGGAAAATATGTTAGTAGAGTCTCAAAAAGATAAGCACAGAATTACCATATTGTTTTGTAAAAACCAGGTCCCAGTGTATGAGAACCAGCTTCCAAAGGTGGAAAATGCTTTGAGACTGAAGAAAGAGGTAGATAGGTCCAGGATTGCACAAAGAGTAATATATTGGGAACTTGCAGACAGATGTGAGTCTTGCATAGCCACAAGATGAGTGAATACCAGCACCCCAGGCAGGAGGAGGGGGTTTATGTGCTAAGATAGACAAGATGGTGGTCCATAACCCACCAGAATGTATCTGGTCTTTCTCAAAATCTGTTAATATGTTCAACATCAATTAAGAAATAGTTCAGGTACCAGTGGCCAGCATAACACATTCTATTGAGTACCCTAACAACTTTGTTCTTTTGAGCTGGGGATGCCTGCCATGGCCACTGATAAGTAGAGTAGCAGGAACAACCCAAATGGCTGTAGTGATGTCAAGCTGGGTCCCTATAATGTGATCCATGTGTTCTTGTTCTAGGTACATACTCAAAGGAATTGAAATCAGGGATCCACACAGACACTTGTACATCCATGCTCATAGTGCATTGTCCATGATAACTCTAGTGTCTATCAATAGTTGAGTGGATCAACAAAATATGGTATATACATAACAAAATTATTTTATTTGGCCATTGAATAGGAATGAAACTCTAGCTATATGCATGTTATAATATGGAATAATCTTGTAAACATTAGCTGAAGCAAAATAAGGATAAATTACAAATATTGTATCAGTCTACTTACACTTGGAATAGGTAAATTTGTGGAGATCAAAAGTTGAATTAAAGTTGCCAGCGTTGGGTGGAGGGGAAAGGAGAGTTAGCATTTAATAGGTACAGAGTTTCTGTTCGGGATGATGAAAACGTTCTGGAAGTGGATCTTGGCAATGCACAACATTTTGAATAAATGTACTTAATGTAGCTGAACTGTATACTTAAAAATAGTTAAAATGGCAATTTTTTTGTTTTCTACATTTCTAACAATAAAAGGGCAAGGATTTCCTTTCTCAAACAAGATGTGTAACTATGAAAAAAATAAAGGAAAAGGCAAGGCAGCATGCTGTGCAGAATGAGGTAAGTGAGGAATTATCTGAAAGAGGAAGAACATAAGCTGGAGCCAACAGAAGGATGCAGAAAGGAGGTGGGTCCTGAGCCAGGTGGTCATACAGAAGAAGCAAGCTGGGAAATGCAGGGAGACCATTCCAAAAGAGCCTTCCTTTCTGCAGCTGTTGATATTCTCCACTTTTACCTTCCTCGACCCATTCTTGCCTCTTGCCATTCTGTTTTTTTTAATATTTATTTATTTGCCTTAGTTATACACAATGCATTTATTTTTACGTGGTGCTGAGGATTGAACCTGGCTATGCATGAGTTAGGCGAGTGCTCTACTGCTGAGCCACAATCCCAGCCCCAGCCATTCTGGTTTTTTTTTTTTTTTTATTTCATAATTTTTAAATTCTAATTTGTTATACATGTTTGCAGAGTACGTTTCATTTCATATTACATATGAAGAGCACAGTTTTTCAAGTTGCTGGTTTTATATAAAGTATTTTTACAACAATTATGTCTGAAGAACAAATCAACCCAGCTATTCTGTTTTAAAAGGGGAAGTTCTGCTAATGAAGACAAAAACAGTCCTGTGTGGCCTGGATCCCCACATACATGACACCACTGCCATAGGTATCCTCTGCCACATACAGTCTTTCCCTGGCTCTTGGATTCTTCTAAAAGCTCTTCAGTGTGTTTGCATGGCTCTTTCCCAAATCCATCTGGGTCAGCCACCCCCACCCCAGGTGTCTCTTTTCTTTCTCCTATCCTTCATAATCAGACATTTTCGCTTGCCACCTTCATGCCCTTAACGTTTATTCAGTCCTAACCCTAATCTGACTTCTTTCCTGATTGTCAAAGGAAATGACTATTGCTAAGTCATCGATGACCTTCATCTCATCAAGTCCACTAAACAGCTCTCGGTCCTTACCTTATGAGAACTGCTTCAACACAGTTGATGATCCCCTGCTTGAAATAGTCTCTGTCTGTCCTTGGCTTCCATTAAGATTGCTTGTTTTCATTCTGGGTCCTGAGTATTGGCTTCTGCATATTTCTCCTGGCTCAGTATTACGTGCTATTTCCTTCTCTCTACATTCATTTCCTGGTTAGTCTCATATGCTCTCATGACTTAAAATACCTTTCGTCTGCCTACCAAAGTCACAACCCCAGCCCTAATCATGCTTAGGAATACAAGGTCCATAGAGCCAAACTGCCTACTACCCATCCCTATTTAAATTCTTTATTCAGCATCACAAGCTCAATGTGCTCACATAATGCAGCTTATGAGACTGTGAGTGAGAACAGTCCACCCTTTTTGTCCAAATCAGTCCCCATGATACTGCCTTTGACTCACTTGGTTTCTGCCACAAGGCCCTTTCTGTTCCTCAAATGTGCCAAATAGATCTAATAACACCTAACCTACATGATTCCATAAAATAAAATGAGATATTATGTATGTTGCAGTTGTTATGATTGTTATACATATTGGTCTCAGATGAAGAGGCAAGGAGAACAATTAGCTTATATAAAATTCACGACTAAAGTTGTTTTCTTGTCACCCAGAGAGTATAATATTTTTGACAATGGCTTGCTTAGCATTTGTAACTCGTTCAAGGAATTGGGAATAATTTGCTGATAGTATTCCTCTCTGGAAGTCTTAGAAATTAGTTCTTTTCCTCATTTTAACATTGAGAAAACTGAGGCTGGCAGATTGACCATCAAAGGTACCAGCCAATTCAGGGCAAATAGTCACACCATTATTTACTGTGTAGCTTTGGAAAGAGCTTTAATTCCATTTCAGCTTTCCAGTTAGCAGTGTTGGCATTGTGTAGACACCACCATAGATGCTAAAAATGGTGGCAGGCCAATGAAAGACCCCTGCTGTGTCTTCCACTCTCTGAAGTAGATTCCTTACTTTCAGGCAGTGCAAAGCAAGAATGTTTCACGTACCAAATCATTTGGCAGTCTTCAATGGCATGAAAAACAACCATTTGTATAGCAAAATATTTTCCAGAGCTGGAAGCCCATAAAGATTATTGCTTTCTTTTTAGTACACAGAAATATTCCACAAACATGACTTTCTCGGCTTTCTGCAATATGGTACCCAGAAGGGAGAAGGCTCTCTCCTCATCCTTCGTGGCATTGTCTACCTGTTGTCAGCCCCTGGGCCAGGTGGTTATAGCATCCTCCATGGTACCTGCTCTCAGAGGCCATCCTCCCACCAATCAGGCTCACTGTTGGCCATCCCAACTTATGGAGGGAAAAAAATCCAACTTGGCAAGGCTGGCCCCTCCCTGCTGATGCAGGAGTCTTGGCATTGTTTTTGCTGCCAGTCTGGTTGCCTCCTTGTTGCCTTTGGAAGCCTGCACTTTCTCTGTGGCTTTTGTGGTCGTTTCCATCCGCCAGTGTGGTCCCTCTCAGAGGCACTAGCGTGCCAGACCAGCCTATTTGAATTGGTGCCAGGCCACTTACTGGGGAGGTGAAGCCAAATCCCATATATTTAAAACTGTAATGCTTTGCTTGTCCACCTAGCTCCTGTCTCCTGAAGTCATTAGTTGTGGTTTTACTTTACTGTTAAAACACTCTTCTTTTTTTCCTTTCTCTCAGCTCTGGCTATTTTCAGCTCTATATATTTAGCAAGTTGTATGTAGGTAGATATTCTGCTGTTCTACTTAAATCTCTTTTTTCCCCTCTTCTTCTTCTTTTTGTGTCCGAAGGAAAAAGAATGTGTTTCCTATTAAATGGGGGAGGAAAAGGGGGGAGAAGATAGAGAGACCCAATGTTTGACTAGAATAGAAAGTGAGAGAACAGTGGTGGCCTGTCCAGTAACACAGGAATGGAGAGAAGCCCATTTATATGGCCACAAGACAGAGATCATCCCTCATCTCAAATTTCTCTAGGAAAAATGGATCTTTGGTTGCTCAAGACAGAGCTTTTGTGCTTCATTTTGCTCAGTGCATTTTAAGATCCTTAGAATATCATGGAGATCCCTCTGCATCATGCAATATCTAAGGCTTTGCAAAGGTAGTATACAATTGCACAATAGAAAGTTGATAAATAATAAGATTTCCATTCCACAGCTGAATTGGGGAAGTTAAGTGATTTTCCTGAAATCCCTCAGGAATCTTGAGACACATCTAGGAACAAAACATGTGAATTCTAAGTCTCAGACCTTTCAACCATGGACATATCACCCTATCTCTATTTACTCTAGACTTCTGCACATATGTTTTTCAAGTAAATATTTGGTTCGGGGGAGACTGGGGGAGCAGGGACATATTCCAAACTTTGTCAGTTAAAGGTGCTGGATTGACAGTACTGTAGACTCAAGTCTTCCATTTATTAGTCTGTAGCCATACTTTGAATAACTGCCCATGGTATAGCCACTGTGGGTCTGCATTATAGACCTAAAGGAACTCATGTTTACCCAAAGCAAAAAGAGAACAATGTAGCTGGCCCTCAAGTGTATGTGTTTCCTAGAAACACCCTAAATAAAGTACAAAATGGAACTTAGAGCCTGGAAAATGTACTCTTCAGAGGCTGATGATAAAACAGCTTGCCAATGATGGGCAAATATGAATGCTACATCAAAGAAACACAGGTCAACAAGTTTCTACCATCAAACCTATGGAATTCTCCTTCTGCAAAACTATGAATTTACCATCAGGCTTGAAATATGCAAATGAAATATAAATAGGGATTTAAAACATATAAGGATTTGTAAAAAGTGAAAATATACCTTAAATGTTACATGATTGATGTGGGCAAGTAATCTGTACATTTTAGTTTAGATGGCTCTTTCTAGACTGAGGGTCACAAATCCAAATCCCTTAAGAGCCTGATAAGTATCTTAAGAGTATAAGGGAGTAGTGGGCCATATGTTGGGTGTTACAGAGACCAGCAAACTAGGGCACCCAAGGTTTTTATATAGGATGCAGTGCCCACAACTTCAACCAATGCTTGTCAGGCAGGAATGCAGGCCCAATTTGGTCAGGTCATCTGGTTTTTTAAGATAACATGAAAATATAAGATTTTGTGTAAAAAATTCCAATATTTATATATTGGAAACTAATTTTTATTTTAATATACAATAGTATGTTGGCCAAAGGAAGCATATTCCACAGACACATTCACTAGCTAGGCTGATAGTGAATCTCTTCTCTTTTTGAGGATGAGATTTATGTGATGAAATACAGGAGCTTCCTGAGCAGGTTAGCAGAGAATCCAAGAACCAGGGGAGGGATGATGTGATTTGGTATAAGCAACAGATTGTCAAATGACATGTTCAAGTACACTGACTCACAAATAACAAGTCTATCAAAAATAATTTCAAATAGGAAAAGGGAAAGACACACACACACACACACACACACACACACACACACACAAGCTTCTCATTGGTGCATGCGTGTGCAAAAGAGGAGCTTTTTCTGATTGATTTATGCAAATAGGAAAGCAAGAGCCTATATGAAGTGTCCAGGTGATCGCAGAGAGAATACTTTCAACATGGACATACCTGTCTCCTCCTGAAGAGCACATCATTTGAGCAGTTGAATAGCAAAATATGAAACTAGAAAGTGAAAGAGCCACATCAACATCAGATGAAAATCATCTGATTGATGAATTAGGCTGCCCCAAGATGATTAAACCAAGGAAAACTAAGTACAAGTCCTGAACAAATATGCACAGGACTTGTAGCAGAGTTTTCTGACACCAGTAAAGTAATTGTCTTACTATTATGACCTTTGAAGACATATACTATTAATATTTTCATCACAGCCCCTGGCACAGTGGTGAGCACACAAGAAAGCTCAGTAAAGAGACCATAATGGAGTGACAGCCTATGTCAGGCTGAAAGGGACACAGATTACTAATAATCCATTGATGTCAAATTTAATGACTAATTCTCAGGGCACAAACCTCTCAAAGGAAGAGACTTAACGTTATTCAAATTCCAATCACCCTTCCCTGGAATTTCGTAGTATACCCTTTTCCTTATTGTTTCTTTCTGTTCTCATCCCTGCCCTACCCCTCTTTATCTAATCCCCTTATTCCTTCTGCTTCCTCCATGTACTTCCTCAATATTGGTGTCACCTGGCACTGGGGAACCCCTCAGCCCTACTCTCTCTACAGTATTCAGCAATCTCATCAGCACCATTGCTTCAGATCCCATTTATATGTTGATGTCCCCACATTCCAGTCTGGGCTTAAATTCTCCAACCCAACATCCAATTACTATTATGTACTGAATCTTGGTGTTCCACCACAGATTTATATGTTAAAACCCTAACCTCCTGGATGTGGCTGTATTCAGAAATAGAGTCTCTAAGGAAGTAGCTAAGGTTAAACGATGTCACAGGGCATCACAGGGCAAGCTCTGACCTGATAGGATTGGTTTCCTAATAAGAAAAGGCCACGTGAGCATCACAAGCCAGGACTAAGTGTCAGCCACCTACAAGCCAGGAAGGGGGCCCTTACCAGAAACCAAATTTACTGCAACCTTGACTGCAGGAGTTCTAGTGTTTAGAACTGTGAGAAAATGAATACCTATTGTTTAAGCCACCCAGTCCAGTGGCCTTTGTCATGGAAAGCCAAGTGGATCAAGATAGTTACCTACTGGATATTTTCACTAGACTAGTCTCTGTGTGTTTCAAATGCAGCCTATTTAAAGAGAACACTTACCTACCACCTACCCTGTCTTCTTTGTCTTCTCTGTCTCAAATACCAAGTTCTAGATTCTCTTGAATTTTCAATTTCCGATTTTCACAATTGTATTGATGTTATCTTTCAACTGACTTCATATTTCTTGATTTGGGCTCCCCTATCTACATTTCAGGCACTCACTATTTCTTTTCTTTTTTTTTTTAACATATAATTGTTTAAAAAAATCTTTATTTTATTTATTTTTATGTGGTGCTGAGGATTGAACCCAGGGCCTCAAATGTGCTAGGCGAGCGCTCTACCACTGAGCCACAACCCCAGCCCCACTCACTCTTTCTTGCCTGAGATTTCTCTTAACGGATGCCTAACCTTTCACTCTCTTTAGAGACTCTAATTCATAGTCAAACCTTGTTTCCAGAGTCTTAAATCATCTGACAACCACCTCTGATTAAAACACTCTATTTCTGCCCAATATCTAAATATATCTAAATTCTTTGGTTCAGTATGGGAGGGCCCTCAGCTGAGGAATGCCTAATGCAGAAGTACTTATCAGGGTGGGAAGTGATGTCCACAGATGGGACATGGAGGAAGTTGAAAGCAGGAACATTGCTTCAGAAGGCCCCTTACCAGACCCGGAGGAGGTTGAACCAAGACAGTCCCCTATTTCTATCCCAACAGGAGTGAGGCAGATGACATCAGGAAGCATGACTCCTGGAACCCATGGGAACTTTCCACTTCCAATTTAATTAGAAAGTTTGTTACAGATTTATCTCCTGATGACTAATGAACATACATACCAAAATTGGGCTTGCCATATAAATGATGGAAGTAGATAAATTTTTGAAACACCTCTTTGTCCCACCCCCCACCCCCCACTCATGTTTTTCCTTTTCTAAAGTATTGGGTAGTGATTCATATGTAGACTACCTAGATTTCAGTCCTGGCTTCATCACTGTATGACCTTGGACAAGTGACTTTACCTTGCCAAACTTTGTTTCTCTGTTAAATGTTTATAACAACGGTCTGTTTCAATGATAATAACTTACAAAGTCATTATAAGGGTTAGGAGTCATTGACCATTTGGCACTATTTGACCTATAGCAAATTCTGATGTTAATAGTAACCATAGAAACAGTATTTTCTAATAGTCTCAGTAAAAGTGCTCCCAAGGTCACTTTAGAATTCAAGGGCTTAGAGAAGTCAGTTTAAGAAACACTGAACTAAGCTCCAGACATACTGACCTCCTCCTGTTCCTTGAATGTACCCTTCCCCTTTCTGTTCCTTCCTCCTGGATGCTCTGCTGCAGGTCTCTGCACATCTTGCTCCCTCAGTTCATTCAGGTATTTACTAAAGAAATACCAGCCCTGATCATCTCATCTGAATTGCAGGTCTGCCCCTTCCTACCCACCAATGCTTCCCATCTGCCTTCCTGATTTATCTCTTCTCTATAGATTTTGTTATTCGCATATTGCTTATTTTACTTATGCAAAAAGAGACTTTCATTGTCTCTCTCTCCCCTACTACATGAGGCCAGGGACTTTGTTCTATTTTGTTCTCTAGCACTAATAGATTCTAAACAAGTATTTATTGAATGAATGAATATTTATTTATTTATTTATTTATTTTTAAATTTTTTAAATTTATTTATTTGCTTTAGTTGTACACAATGCAATGCATTTATGTTTACGTGGTGCTGAGGATCGAACCCGGGCCACGCACGTGCTAGGCGAGCGCTCTACCGCTGAGCCACAATCCCAGCCCAATATTTATTTTAATGATTACTCTGTAAACATGATAGGTGAACATTTTGCATTTTGACAGTCTAAGATTTTTTTTTTTTTTTTTTGCTATTTGTTTTTTTAGAAATGAAAATAAAATGCTGTTATATTTTAGGAGCACTGAGAAATTTTTGCCAAAATACCTTTTAAAATAATCTAAAATGGGATCTTTTTGCATACGTGATATATAATTTTAAAAATAGGAGGACACTTAAATATTGGGAGAAAGGAAATTATGGGGAAATAGAATTAATCTGCAATTTATTATTATAAACTTTCAGATAGAACACAGGTCCAGTCATCTTGCCTATATCATAACCATCACCTGAAACAAAGACCTGTTCTGTGAGAGGCAGAAGTAACAGCTGCCAGCAAGGACACTGGAGGCTCACTTCTTTTTAGGGTGATATTTTTTGTGTAAAAATGAAATAAGTTAAAAATAAAATAATTTAAAATAATGTAATTTATTAATTCAAAAACCATTTACATTGAAAAAGAACATTCTGGCTCATAGCATTACTATTATTATTAGGCACTGATATCAGAAGCATAATTTATGAGATACAAGAGCCACTGCTATCTGTAAACAGATACTTGTGTCTTGCCTTTGGCCTATGAAAGATTTTTTTTCTCATTTGAATTTCTTTGCTTACGTATCTTTTCCACCTAGGTCAACTGTGGTTTGGTGGAAAGAATACTGTAGAAGCGGATGGATCTTGTCTAGGAGACTATCACCCTAGCAAAGCACAGTGGATGACAATCTGGCCCTCAGTCCAAAAACACAGCAGTGATCAAGAATTACTTAACCTAGAGAACCAAATGAGACTGACAAACCAAACTGATTTAAGTAGACAGGTATGAGTGCGAAAATTGCCAGCCCAAAAGGCAAGTTGAGCCATACTGAGTGTGAGAACAAAAAGTTTATTTGAACCAAAACAAGGTTGGCCACTGGGAGAAAGGACAAATTCTAGTTGTCCAGAATAAGTGTTCCTGAAATGGCATCTGAGGGGTCTGGATATTATAGACTAAGGAAAGGAGAAGGAGGAGGAGGAGGAGACAGCAAACTGGTTATTACTATTGTGTTGATTCCAGGTAAGAATTACAATAAGAAAAGGCTTTGGGTTGTTAATTATATCTTTATGGTGTCGTTTCCAACCACTATGTCAGATTAAAACGATTTAGATGACTGTAGTCTCAAACCTCATGTTTCCTTCCCACTGGGCTGAAGAATTTCATGACTTTGTGTGCCTTTTAAATTCTTTCTCAAAATGGATATCTACTCCTAACTAAAAATGAAACTTTGTGAGCTTCTGGTATCGTATGAACTGTCACACAAGGTTCGGGCAACCTTTCTATGGATAAGTTCTGGGAAAGCTAAAACCAGAATCAGTAGGGTTTGTTGTTGTTGTTGCTTTGTTTGTCTAGTTTTCACAAATGTGAAGCCACAACAAAGGAATCTAGGTGTCTATAAGGAGTTACCCTTGGCTTGCCTTGTCTCTACCACCATGCTGTTGGTCTACTTCAGGGGCCATAATGATTAACCCTATGCACCATGACTGAATAAACATGACTAACTTCTGACTCTTTGGAATTTTTCCATTTCTATGCCTCATATCAATGGTTTCCTACTACTAAAAATCTTTCCTAGATAGTTGAAATACAGCCGATTGGGGTTCAGCTTGCCAGATTACCATCACACTTCAAGCCCAGGATCCTTGAAATTACTACTATTCCTGGGTTCTTGCCATTGGAATTGCATTGCCTCTAATCTCATCACCTCCTCACCTGTAGGCAGTGTACATGGCAGGAATGAGGTTGCTCAGGTGCAGGAAGATCGCAGGCCATGGCATCTGACTACTACATTTGAACTGACCTCTGTGTGCTTTGCCTGGAGCACTTTGGTGGCATGAGCAGACTACCATGCAAGACCTTGCTGCCCTCACTTTATGGTGCTCTTCTCTGAAGTGAATTAGAGCTATTTTGAATACATGTCTGGACAAGGCCAAGTTAGGCGCAGTGTCATTTGGGGACTATTTTCAGAAGCAGTATAGTCAGTCATGCAGTGATTTCTTACCTCATAGTATAGGCATCAGCCAAGCTCAGTTCCAGATGGTATTTAAAGGGTGACATTGAGAGCTTTTATCTTTTATAGTTCTTACAGGTGAGAGAGCTGGTAAATACAAGACCCGAGTCTTGTGAGTGTCCAAATTGAATTCAGATTACTTCATACTCAGAAATTTATCAGAAACACGTTCTTTTTTTTTCCCTTGCCACCAGAAGAGAGGACAAATGGCAGGAAATGTAAAATTTGTGCATTACCACGCTTCAGTGCATGGCTTACAGAAATGAACTTGTCATTGTATTCAGTTCCAGTAGAGTTCTTAGTAGGTTAAGAGGCAAACAGTCTATGAAAATACAGAAAAAATAGACAAAATTCAATCTATAAATGCTTTAGATGTGAAGAACTCAATTCCTAAATCATTTTAAAACAAATCTGTTTAAATTTTTTTCTTTCATTTAGAAAAGTAGTAAGAAATTAAATTATGAATTTTAAGCACTTTCATTTTTCTCAATCTTTTTGCTAAAAGACTATTTTCCCCCTTTAAAATAAAACAAAAATTTAGTTTCAGAAAAGTAAGACACTGAGCCCCCAAGATATTGTCTTATGGTGTTTTTGATATATGCATTTCTCTTAGAAAGATTTCTTAGAAACCTTCTTACCCTGAATTCTAATTCTCATAATCTCACTCATCTCTCTCAAAGTATATTCTGGAACAAATTTTGTCTTTTGAACATTAGATAAATCAATTTCCAAGTTGCAGTTTATAAAATAAATGTGCAAAATTTAAAAATTTATTTCTTGTGCTGAAAAGTAAAATTCATTTAATTAGGAAAGATATATGTGTGTGTGTGTGTGTGTGTGTGTGTGTGTGTATAAATAAAATTCAGAATCTCTTGCTTTAAATTTTATACACATATCTCTTTCTAGATATATACATACATACATACATATATAATATATATATGATTTTTAAAAATTAGGAAGATGGAAACCTGGCTATCCTTTTAGCATAGTCTTTGGAACCTGAATATTATGCTTGACATTTGAAATACAATTTACTAGATGCTCTTGGAGATTTTATTTAGAAATCTTTATTTGGTTTGTTTCCTATCATCTATTTTCAAAACAGTTTGCAGTTGAGACCTTGGCACTTGTATTGACTACAACAGTATAACATGTGAGCAGAATAGCCCCTTTTTGCTATGTATTAGTCCCCAGATCACTGACTTCCCCCCTTCCTGCTACTCTCCTTCAATTTTGATTTAGTAAATTGCTTTTGAATTACAAAATCACAGTAGTGCCACAAAAATACACATGATGAGATTTCAGAATTCCTCTTTTTGGTAAGATATTAGTCATTCAAAAATATTTAGGGAAAGAAGGAGAAGGGGACCTTGACAAGAAAACTATGATACACGTGTGAAGCATTCCTATCCTTGGGCAGACAATGCCTCTATTCACTTCTCCAGGCTCTGGGAATATGTTCGTCCTTTCTTCCAGGAGTGTGGGTTGGCCAGAGAAAGAGAGAGAAGGGCAGTACAATCCTTTCTAAATCATCAAATACCTTTGCAACTGACAGACTGACTCATTCTCCATGTAAATTTTCAAAGAAGAAAAATTGTTGAATAGGTTCTTTCTAAATTGCACAGGGTAGTTCTTTTGCTGCTAAAAGCATTTGTTTATTCTTTAGACTAGAAATCAAGGCAATTGTGTAATAGTTCATTGGGTACTTTCTTAGGTTCTTTTTCTTCACAAGATGTAGAATTGTATACCAAACTCCTTCAAAGTTATCATGTATATCTCACTTGGCTAAACTTTCAGTAGCATCTAAAGTCTCAAAAGACCATATAGTGAGCAAATTGTCCACCTACAAAATTACATGTCTTATAGTTCTAAGATTCTACATAAAGCACTGTATATTGTGCAGCTTGTCTTTGTTATTCTTAGCTATAATAGAGGAAAAAAAGAGATATGTGATAATTTTTTTGGCCAACATTTAACTACTAATGATAAATAATCTATGTTGTACTGAGAAATATTCTATAAATTGAAGTAATGTAATATCATGCTCAATAAAATTCAGTCTCTTGCTTTAAATTTATACACATATCTCTTTCTAGCTATAGTATAAAATCCTTGAAGAAGGAAGATACAATTCACTTTATAGTACTCTCAGAAATTGGTATACAGTCTCTATGCCATAAATGCTCAATAAATATGTACCAAATGAAGGAATAACACTTCATTGATATCTTAAGACCTCTATAGGTCCTATAAATTAACCTGGAACTTGAATTCTATGAAAACACTAAAACATCAAATAAAAATACCTGACAATTGGATACCAGTAAAAAGTACCAGAGGAAGGATATATAATGGTTTCCTAAGAACAGATAAGTATGGTCTCTCTATTGACAAATTTGGCAATAGTTTTCATGCAAAACACAGAAACAATTAGAGCATAATCATCTTGGTCACTAGTTGGTTTTGCAAAAATGTCTCCTTTCATTTTACAACTGATCTACTTGAAAGCGTGGTGAACCAGAAAGGACCATTTCCATGGAAAAGAGTATGGACAAGCCCCTTGAAGTTTTGTTTGGGTGATGTTCAAAGCCAAACACTAAACCTTTCCCAGAACTTGAAACAAATGTTAGAGCTACCGCAAATCAAACTGGGAAACTCAGCGGAGAGTTTGTTTCCTTTTCATCTTTTATTTTTTTCATTTGTGCATCCCTGCTTGTGTAGAGTTATCCTGATTTCACATGGATGTGCTGTTAGCGCTGTGCAGAGAAATTTCACGGATCAGGACTTTGGAGCAGCAACCTTGCACAGGGCTATGATCTGCTGTTCTCTGTACAAGATTCCTTCCCACAGAGGGTACATGGACTTGGTCTTCAACCATTTGTGCTGCCATAACAAAATATTATAGACTAGATTACTTTTAAATAACAGAAATATTTCTTAAATTTCTGGAGACTGGAGACTGGTTTCTGGATAGGTCCATTTCCTGATGCTCACCTGTGTCCTCACATATGGAAGGGACTGGCTATGTCTCCAGGATCTCTTTGATAAGGAGAAACTTCCATTCATGATGTCTTATTCCTCATGATTTAATCACTTCCCAATAAGTCTCACCTTTTAATTCTATCACCTTGTTGGTTATGGTTTTAACATATGAATTTCGGGGCAGAGCAAAAACATTCAAACCATAGCAGATTTCTAAATGGGACAGTTCAGCTGGGATTCTAAGATCTGAATCCACAAGTATCTTAGTATGTTTCTCTAGAGCCAGAAAACCCTCAATGGGAAGTAGAATCTTTCATTAAATCTTTACAAGTTTATAACTGAATAGGATGAATGCCATTAATGAATATGAGTATTAATCTCTGAATGAATGATTCCTTTTGAAGCCTCATTAACACTTCTATCAGAATCCAGCCAACCTCTTGCCTTATTGGATCTTTTATCCAAGAATGAAAGCTAATTTAGAGGTAATGGTCTAAAATTTATATATTTATAGAGGGGTGGAAAGGACAGATGACTGTCTACTGTAGTCCCATGCTGAGTTGTCATGGGGGAGGTAGCTTCCCAGTCAGGGACCACATTTTCTGGAAATATATTGGTTTTAGTCAAAGGAAATATGAATGGAAGCAATCTAAGCCATTCTGAGAAGTGACAAAGAGGCAGATGCTGCCTTTTCACATCGTTCCCTGTTGTTCTGAATGAAGAAGACTCCAAGTTAAGAAGAGAATGGGCCCACAGGATGGAAGGCGCGTGAGTCTCAGAATGACCATGTTGGATGGGGAGGGTGGAAGGCTACCAAGTTGGGAAAATTCACTTTAGTCTGTATCATAAGCAAGAAATAAATGTATATTGTGTTAAACCCAGGGCCTTTGGGGGCTTATCTGTTTTAGCAGCCAGCATCACTTTTAACAAATACAGGAGGTAAACAAAAATGTGCAAAGATCATTGTCATTTGTTATATTTGTTTCTCTTCTATATTTATTTGAAACGTTCAGGATTCAAGCAGTGAAGGCAGGTTTTGAGAATCACACTAAAATCCCAGATTTTTTTAGACAAAGAAGCAAGCCTGAATGCTGATCCATTCTTCTTCCCCCTTCACAGGAAATGCTTTCCTTAGGTACCAGTTAGCCCATTCTAGATACTCCTCTCTCTTCACTCTCCCTGTCCTCTCCTACCCATTTTTCCACATGATTCCAATCTCCTCCATAAAGTATTCACTTACCATTGGAGACGTTATTTCTTTCTTTATGCTCATACCAATTAAAATCTATACAATCTTTTTTTCTGCCTCATCTGTTGCCTAGTGAGGGTACTCATCTAATCATTCTGTCTTTAGTGATTAAATGCATTATTTCTCTAAGTTGAAAAAGTAATAGAGGGAAAGAAAAATAAAATTTTTAAAAAATATGTGGTAGTGGGATACTAGAAAGAGACAAACATGCTTTTGTCTATAAGAAGAGGATGGGGGTGAAAGTTGAGATGCTACAAGACACATTATATCTCACTGTAATATTGACATACATAGTAGAACACTTTTAGTAGTGTTTTGGGATACAGCAATCTCTGTGTCTTCTATTTACTCACAAAAATTAAGACTTATTTGTAAGGAGAAAAGTAGAAAACTGGTCCTGAGCAGTATGGGTATCTCCAGTAATTTTGGCTATGCAGGCCTCCTGGTTACTGTGATCTTCCAAATTTGAGAATATATTTCCAAATAATATATTTATTGGCATCATTCTTATTCTACTGGTGAAAGTGTCAAATGGGGTAACATTAGGATGGCAAGTTTTAAACATGGATCCCACCTGAAAGTTGGAACCAGACTCAGTCTACTCACAGTGCCAACCATGTGGTAAACCCCATCTAGTTCCTTGGATGTGACCTAGATTTCAGTGGACAAGATGGAATGTGAAGGCTCCACATCCTGTTACCTAGTTCTGAATGACCAGTCCTCAGTCCTCCACTGTTGAGTATCAAATGTCTATATTTATCCTACCAGATCTTAATCACAGTCAACTAAGCAGACAGACCCTTGGAGATTTTTACATGCACTAAACTCAGGAAATTCTCAGGTGTGTTTCATGAAAAACTGTAAGTCATGAGCCCTGTGTGTACATACACAAATTATAATTTGAAAGGCCCATTTAACATGTAGGTTTAGATAATTTGAAGGGTGTGTCCAAGATGAAACTATGGAAGAGAAACAGTTCTTGCAAAAGAAGAACTCTGAATTCTATTCTACCTAATTCAGTCCAATTATCTTAGGTTTGTTATGAGAAGATACCTTGAATCATAATTCTTCTTTCTAAACATGGTTTATTTGAGGCATTTCTAAAAAATATCCTTAATACTGAATAATCTTTCCTCTTACACATTAAGCTTCTGTTTAGCATACAGTAATAATGCAGCATCTTTGAGTTGTCCAACTCTTAATAAAGCATAAAATATAGAGTTAAAAAGCACACATATGGAGACTTAGCTAATATTTCTTTCCCCCAAATAAGTAAGTTTTTCATCTAGATTCTTTGCAATTACAGAAATTGATTATATCCTCATGGAAAGCTAGTAGTTTAAAAAGAATTCGGTAATGTCTGAGTTATTTAATATACAACAGAAGTAGGTAAAATGAAAAAAAAAAGTCTGTACTTGATAAATGAAAAAAAAAAAAAAAAGGATTTATTCTGCCAATGTAGAGAGCAAACAGTCTGAAAAATTTCAGCACCAAGGTTAATTTTTATTATATAATAAGCACACAAAAACAGGATGGAAAAGATGTGATTTTCAGCCATTTTTAACAACATTGCAGTAACAACACAAACTCAAATGAAGTGAATTGTTGCAAAGGAAGGAGCCTATCATGAAAGATAGCAAGGAAATTTACCCACCATTTATCATATCATCCTGTGTACAGTGCTACATTTCAGATTGTGTCAGCACTTCCATTATAAGCCTGTACTTTGAGGAATTTGGAATTTGGCCAATAAAAGATCATTCTGAACTAAAAGTTGGCACAGAAAATTTCCTCCCATGAGCAAAAGTTGTTTTCATTATTTCTTCTTCATCGTTGTCTTCTCTTTTCCCCTCTCTTTACAAAATTCCATAAAACTTCATCTGGTTGCTTTTAAGCTTGGATATCTGAAGTAAAAGTTAAGTATAAGAGAGCCAAGCCAGTGGTTTGAAGACAATACATCTTTTGTCCATCTGGGCAGAATTTGTATTTGGTATTTTATATGAAGGAACCATACTACACAGTTGGGAGTATTTAGAGACAGAGTAAGAACTAATTTCAAAAGACCTCTCAGTCAGTGCCTCAAATAATGAAGTTAAAAGGAATTAAATGAGAGTACGAGAGATCTTATTCACTTATTCTATTTATTGTGCACATAACTTTATAGCTATTTATGTAAAAGCTATTCCTCACACCACTTCTACATACTTTCATATCCATTTATTTTATAGCTTTATTGATATATAATTTGCATACATTAAAATCATTCTATTGTAAGTGTACCGTCTATGGGCTGGGGTCAATGTATATAGTCATTTAACTACCAGCAACCACAATCAAGTTTTAGAATAGTTTCATCACCACAAAAAGTTCTCTTGTTCTACTTGGAAGTCACTCCCCACCTCTGACCATAACCCAGATCTAGGCAACTACTGATCTGGTTTTTATCACTATAGATCTGCCCTTTCTAGAGTTTTCTATAAATAAAATGAGATAGTATATATAAATTCTTACATTTATTTCTAACTTGTTTCACACGGCATGATGGTTTTGAGGGTCATCCATGTATTAGTAGTCCCTTCCTTTTTACTGCTGAGTAGTAGTCCATTGTGTGGAAGTACTACTATTCATTGATCCATTAATGGGTCATAGACATTTAGGGCTACTTCTGGTTGAATCTATTATGAATATAACTGCAAAAAATTGCTTGTGTTCATGTCTTTCCTTCTCCTAGATAATTGCCTAGGAGGAGATTTTTGTGCCTTATGATAAGTTCATGTCAACTTTGTATGAAATCTCAAATTGTTTTCCAAAGAGGATACACCATTTTGCATTTCCACCAACAACGCAGGAGCACTCCAATTTCTTTTCCACATTAACCAAAGTTTTTATTTTAGTTATTCTGTGGGTATGTGCTGATACCTCATTATTCTATTTGTACATTTTCTTTGGTGCATTGTTTTTTAGATCTAGCTTCCTTTTTTATTATGTGTTTGCCTTTTTATTAAGTTTTTCAATTCCATCTTATATTTTGGAAAATAGTTCTTGGCCAGATACATGTTTAGCAAATATTTGCTCCCAATGTGTGACTTGTCTCTTTTTTTCATTATTTTTTATGCTGAGGATCAAACCAATGGCCTTGCACATGCTAGGCACATGTTCTATTACTGAGCTACAACCCTAGTCCCCTAATCATATTTTTAAAAATTTTTGATCAACAATCTCTTTGCTGACACTATATATACATTTTTTCCTTTTATGTTTCATTTACTTATGTATCTTAAGATATCTTCACCTAAGCCAAGGTCTTTAAGATTTTTTTCTGTTTTTTTCTAAAATTTTTATGGTTTTAGTTGTTAAAAAGAAAGAAACCCTGCCTTAGCATGAATAAGCCTGGAGGACATTATACCACATTGAAATAAGCAAGGTATATAAGGGCAATACTGCATGCATGATCTTGTACTGGTTTGGGCCTTGGAGCTATTTCAAGTTAGTATTTATTATGATGTGAGGGTTGAAGTTCATTTTTCTTCCTCATATGAGTGTACAGTTTTCTCTAGCCAGACTACTTGAAAAGACTATCCTATCAACATTAAGTTACAGTGCTACCTTCCTCAAAAACCTTTTAATTATATTAAATCAAGTATTGGTATATTTCTTGACCTTCATTTCTCTTCAGTTGATCTTTATGTATATTTTTTATTTTTTTATTTGTTCTTTTGAAATATACATGACAGTAGAGTGTATTATGACATATCAAACACATGGATTATAACTTATTTTAATTAGGATTCCATTCTTGTGGTTGTACTTGTATAGAGTTTCACTGGTGGTATACTCATATGTGAACATAGGAAAGTTGTCTAATTCATGTATATTATTCTTTCAAAACCATATTGTCTTAATGACTGTAGCTTTATAATAAATTAGGTAGATTATACCCCTTCACTCTGTTTTCTCAAAAAGCTATTTTGACTATTCTAGTTTTCTGAATTTGAAGAAGAAAATCACTTTAAAATGTTTGCCCTATTAAGGTATAACTGACAAATAGAAATTATATATGTTTCTATTTCAATTAGCTTTTTCACTACTATGACCAAAATACCGAACAAAAACAATGTTAGAGAAGGAAGGAAGTTTATTTGGGGCTCAC
This sequence comes from Tamias sibiricus, assembly GCA_025594165.1. Classification (NCBI taxonomy): domain Eukaryota; kingdom Metazoa; phylum Chordata; class Mammalia; order Rodentia; family Sciuridae; genus Tamias; species Tamias sibiricus. Next base: position 166,889,301 of record CM046657.1, read on the forward strand.
AGTTTCAGAGGCCTCAGTCCATGCAGGGCCAGCTCCATTGCTCTGGGCCAGAGGTGAGTTAGAACATCATGATTGAAGGGTGTGGCAGAGGAAAGCAGCTTAGGACATGGTACCAGGGAGCAGAGAGAGAGCGAGAGAGAGCGAGAGAGAGAGAGAGAGAGAGAGAGAGAGAAAATGTGTGTGTGTTTAATTAATCATAGACAAAATATATACTCCAAAGGCACACCCCCAGGGATTCCAGCCATACACTACCTGCCTAGAATTACTACCAGTTATTCCCTATCAGTGGATCAACACTAATGAGGTTAAGGCCCTTATAACCCATCATTTTACCTGTGAGTATTCTCGTATTGTCTTACACATGAGTTTTGGGGGACACCTAATATCTAAATCATAACAATGTATTTACAATGTACAATGTGATTTTTTTTTTTTTTTTTTTTTTTTTTTTTGGATACCAGGGATTGAACTCAGGAGCACTCGACCACTGGGCCACATCCTCAACCCTTTTTTGTATTTTATTAGAGACAGGGTCTCACTGAGTTGCTAAGTGCCTCCTCATTGCTGAGGCTGGCTTTGAACTCGGGATCCTCCTGCCTCAGCCTCCCAAGTGCTGGGATTACAAGCATGCGCCACTGTGCCCGGCTTGATGTGATGTTTTGATATGCAGTCAACCCTCCATATGTGTGGGTTCTACATCCACAGATTCAACCAACCAAGCATAAAATAATTTTAAAGCAAAATTTTCTCTATTGAAATATGTACAGACCTTTTATTATTATTATTCATTAACTAATACAGTATAAGAACTATTTACAGAGTATTTGTATTGTATTAGGTATTAGGAGTCATCCACAGATGGTTTAAAGTATACAGGAGGTTATATGCAAATACTATACCATTTTCTGTAAGAAACTTCAAGGTCCTTGGGTTTTGTTATATCTGACAGTGTCCTCAAACTAATCCCTTATGGATATGGAAGGACAATTGTATGTATAATTTTGAAAGGATTATATCAGGCTTACTAACACACCCATCACCTAACATGCTTATGTTTTTTAAAATGAGAGTCTCTTAGTGATTTTTCAAACATAATATCATATTATTAACTATATCACCATCCTTTGTGGTAATCTCCAGAACTTTTTCATCTTGTCTAATAGAAACTTTGTACTTTTTGACCAGTATCTCCTATTCTTTTCTCTCCTCAACCCCAGGTAATCACCATTCTGCTCTCTGCTTCTGAGTCCAGCTCTTTTAGATTCTATACCTGTGTGAGAGTATGTGGTAATGTGCCCTGATTTTCTCACTGCAGTATAATGTCCTCTAGACTCATCCATGCTATCCAAGACAGAATTTCTTTTGTTTTAAAGGCTAAATAGTACCCCCCTACATATATACATGCCACATTTCCTCATACATTCATCCATTGATGGACGTGTAGGTGGTTTCTGTATCTTGGCCACTGGGCATAATGTTGTGGTGACCATGGGAGTGCAGATGTCTCTTCAGTGTACAGATTTCATTTCCTCTGGATATATACCCTGAAGTGAAATTGCTAGGTTGCATGGTAATTCCACGTTTTAGTTTTAGAGGAACTTTCATAATGTTTTCCATAGAAGTGATGCTAATTTACATTCCTACCAAAAGTGTAGACAGGTTCCCTTTTCTCCACAACCTTGCAACACTTATTATCTTTTATGTTTGGGGTAATAGCCCTCCTAAGAGGTATGGGGTGATACCACATTGTTGTTTAAACTTGCTTTTTCCTGATAATTAGTAATGTTGTAGTGGCACCCCCTCCTCCACAGAAAATCTTAACTAAGCTTCTCCAGAAATCTTCACCATGGCTGATTTTAGAATTGTCAGCAAAAAAGTCTCTACAAAAAATTCAATGTAGGTAAACTTCCATTTTCCTGTTGCTCTATTACTTGGCCACTGGCCTGGAAGAAATCAGCATGCCAGGTGCTGGATACCCCTTTACTTGTTTTTCACAAACATGTATCCAGTATAGTAGTTTGTAGAAGTGTGTTTGCAAATGCAAAATGTGATAATAAAAAGACAATTTCTTTAAACAAGCCCTCTGGCCTTGAGCTGGAGCTTCACACAGATGTCTACATTTCTAAGATAAGAGAAGTTACCAACTGGGCACCATAGTAATAGCTGGCAGGGGGAGGAAAGAAAGGGAGAAGAAGCTCTCCCCTTCTCAGGTGTTGTCCTTGAATGGTTAACTTGCCCAGAACAGTGAAAGAAAAAAACTGCTTTTATGTGAACTTCTATAAACTGTGAACTTCTGAGCCCCTCCTCTTATAGGCTGGGTATAAAATTCTGAAACTCCCTGAACTCAGGGTTCAGGGGATCGATTGATTACGGCAAAAGCTGTGCCCTCTGGACCTGGCTGCATCCAAATAAAACTGTTACCTGCAATCTTCGGTGCCTTGCCTTGTCTGTCCCTACAATAATGTTAAACATCTTCTCATATACCTGTTGGCCATTTGTATACCTTCTTTTGAGAAATGTCTACACAGGTCCTATGCCTACTTTTAAAATCAGGTTATTTGGGGGAGAGGGTTGTTATTGTCATTTACTGTTTTTGCATTGAAATTATGATAGGGATTACATTAAGTCTCAAGATTTCTTTGCATATTATAAACATCTTTACAAGTATTCTTCGACTATATGAACACAGAATATCTTTCCATTTATTTGTATCTACTTCAATTTTGTTAATCAATATCTTATTGTTTTCATTGTGTGGGGCTTTCACCTCCTTAGTTAAACTTATTCCTAAGTATTTTACTTTTTAAAATCTATTTTAATGGGATTGCTTTCTTGATTTCTCTTTTTTGAACGTTTGTTGTTATTGTATAGGCATGCTATAATTTATCTTGATTTTTTTATCCTAAAGCTTTACTAAATTTACTTATTAATTCAATGGTTTTGTAGTGAAGTATTTAGGTTTTTCTATATATAAGACCATGGCATCTGTAAACAGAAACAAGTTTATTTCTTCCTTTCCAATTCAGATCCCCCTCACCTTTTTTTCTCTTGACTAATTGTTCTGGCTAGGACTTCCAATGTTCTGTTGAATAGAAGTAGTGAGTTTGGGCATTTTTGTCTTGTTCCTGTTCTTAAATGAAAGCTTTTCCATATTGAATAGGATCTTAGCTCTGGGCTCGTCATGTATGTCCTTCTACTATGTTGAGATTCACTTTTCTATAGATAATTTTTTTATAGTTTTATCATGAAAGGATGATGAATCTCGTCATTTGTTTTTCTGCATTTATTGAGATAATCATGATTTTTAAATATTTATTTTGTTAATGTGGTGTCACACATTTACTGATTTGCATAAGTTGAACCCCCTCTGCCCCCACCATACTGCCATACAGCCCAGTGATAGCCGCCCCCTTGATCATAGTGTACCATCCTTTTAATTGGCTGTTTAAGTCAGTATGTAAGTATGTTGTTGAGGATTTTGCATCTGTGTTCATCAGGAATATTGGCCTGTAATTTTCTTTTCTTGTAGTGTCCTTGCCAGGTTTTGATATCAGGGTAAAGCTGACCTGTGAATTGACTTTGGAAGTGTTCCCTTCTCTTCAACTTTTCGAAAGAGTTTGGGAAGACTGGTGTTAATTCTTCTCTAAGTGTTTGGTACATTTCACTGATGAAGTACAATTCATTGGTTCTGGGTGTTTTGTTGTTGTTGGAGGCTTTCCATGCTGATTCAGCCTCCATACTTCAATTCATTTGTTTAGATTTTCTATTTCTTTATGGTTCAGTATTGGTAGGTATATGTCTAGAAATTTATCTATTTTTTCTAGGTTATCTAATTGTTGGTATATGGTTGTTCATAGTCTCTTATGAGCCTTTGTATTCCTGTGATAGCAATTGTAACATGTCCTAGTCCATTTCTGATTTTATTTAATCTAGTTAAAGACTTGTACATTTTGATAATCTTAAAAAATGTTTGATCTTAGTTTCATTCATCTTTCTTTTTTTAGTCTCTATTTCATTTATTTCTGCTTTGATCTTTGTTTCTTCCTTCTCTAGCTTGATGCTTAGTTGTTGTTGTTGTTTTGTTTTCTAGTTCCTCAAGTTGTAACATTTGTTTGCTTATTTAAAGTTGTTTTCCTCTTTTTTTTTTTTCAAATAGGTACTTGTTTACATAAACTTCCCTCTCAGAACATCTTTGTGGCATTGCATACCTTATGTTTTGTGTGTTTCTGTTTGTCTTAAGGTTTTAAAATTTCCCTCTTAATTTCATATTTGATTCACTGACTGTTCAAAAATATTTTGCTCAATTTCTATATGTTCATGAATTTTTCAAGATTCCTCCTGTTATTGATTTCTGGTTTCATACTATTGTGACCAGAAAAGGAAGTTGACATGATTGTAGTGTTCTAAAATTTGTTCAGATTTATTTTGTGGTTTAATATATGATCTATCCTGGATAGCATCCTGTGTGTCCTTGAAAAGAACATGTACTCTGCTGCTGTTGGATGGAATGTTCTATATATGTTAGGTCTATTGGATCTGGAGTGTGGTTCAAGTTCACCATTTTCATATTGATTTCTCTGTCTGGATGACACCACTATTGTTTAAAATAGGATATTGAAGTCCCTATTAAAATTCTCTGTCTAGTTCTCCCTTTAGATCTGTTAGATTTGATTTATATATTCAGGTGCTCCCATGGTAGGTGCATATTTATTTATGATTGTTGTATCCTATTAAAAAATTTGCCCCTTTATCATTATTTAATTCTCTTTTTTTTTTGTCTCTTGTGATATTTTTTTCTTAAAATGTATTTTATTAGATATAGGTATAGGCTCCCTGTTCTCTTTTTGTTATTATTTGCATGGAATTTTTTTTCCCATCCTTTCACGTTCAGCTATGTATACAGTGTGCCCTGGTCTCACTTAAAGTGAGTCTCTCAAAGGAAAATTATAATTGGATCTTGTTTTTTATCACAGTATGAATCTGTGTGGGCTTCTCTGAAGCATGGGCCTGAGGGTATGGCCTGGCATCTGTGTCTGCAGGTGATAACCTGGAGTTGGGAGTCCAGAGTCTGAGTTCATGGGTACTTGCCTAGAGTCGGGAGCTGTAGGGGCTGGCCTGGTACTCAGGCGGGTCTGAAGATATCCATATAAATTTTAAAGTCAACTTCTCTCTCAAATATGAGTTTAAAAAAATCCTACCCAAATTTGTATTAGGATTGCAATGTATCTATAGATAAGATTGGCAAGAATTGACATTTGAACAATATCCAGTCCATAAACATAGTATATCTCTCTATTTTTTTTTAGATCTTCTTTAATTTATCTCAGTAATGATTTGTGGATTTCATTATATGTGTGATATGTATCATTTGTTAAATTTAGTCCTAAGCATTTTAATTGCTTGATGGTATAGTTAATAGTTTTTAAAGTTTCATTGTCAGATTCATCTTAGCTAAGTAGAAATATAGACTTGTATATTAACTTTTTATCCTGTGACCTTGTTAAATTCACTTAATAGTTTTACTAGCTTTTGTGGGGGAGTCAGTGTCTAATGTAGGTATTTAAAGTTCTAACTTTTCCCATAGTCACTGCTTCAGTTTTATCCCACAATTTTTGGTTTGTTGTTTTATTTTCAGTCAATTCAGTGTATTTGCTTATTTGTTATCTGCTCCATGAATTATTTTGAATTGTGGAAATATTTGGGAGATCTCACAATTTATTTACATTATTGATTTCTAATTAAATGCTCTTGTGGTTGGAGAACATAATTTCAGCCCTTTAAAATGTTCAGACTTGTTTCATGATCACATATGGCCTTTGCTGGTGAATGTTCCATGTGCAATTTGAAAAGAATATCTATCTGTTGTTATCTGGAGTTTTCTACAGATCTTAGTTAGTCTAGGTGTTTATAGAATTTTAAAATCTTATGTACCTTTTGTGATTTCATGCCTACTTTTTTTAACAATTGCTTACAGAAGACAATTAAAATCTATAATTGTTGGCTCGTCTATTTTTCTTTTCAGCTTTCATTTTTGTTTAATTTGTTTTAGAGTTCTGTTGTTAGATACATAGGTTCATATAAATTTATATTGGTATTTACTTGATTCACCATTGTATACCATTTTATGTATTACAAACATTTTCATACGAACAAATAGATAACTATCTGCATTATCATTTTAATGGTGGGTTGGTGTTTCATTGTGTAGATATTCTATAATTTGTTTATTTATTATAAGACTGTTAAGCATTTTGGTCAGCTCCAGACTTTTTTCTATGTTTACACAATGATACAAGGCATATCTTTGTATCTGCATCTTTGGACAAGTCCAATAATTTTCTTAGGGGATGTGTGTGTGTGTGTGTGTGTTTGTGTGTGTGTGTATTTAATTTTTTTGGAGTTGTAAATGGACAGAATGCCTTTATTTTACCTGTTTATTTTTATGTGATGCTGAGGATTGAACCCAGTGCCTCATGCATGCTAAGCAAGCACTCTGCCACTGAGCTACAGCCCCAGCCCTTTCTTAGGGCTTACAACATTTTGGATATACAACAGTTTTTTACATTTTTTGAAGGTATTTGATGCATCTAGCTATATTATCCTCCAGAAAAATATATAAATTTAAGTTCTCAAAGGAAGTATATAAAAATTACATTCCTACTTGCTAGTTATATTTTGTATTTGCCAGTTTCATAGCAAAGAATAATAATCATAATAACATTTATTAAATGTTTACTTTAGCACAAGTGCTGTATTAATACTTTATATGTTATCTCATTTAATTGTCATGTGACTGTTTAGGTTAGCTTTTTCATTGCTATGACCAAAATACTTGACAAGAACAACTTCAATGAAGGAAAATTTATCTGGGGTTCATGGTTTTAGAGATCTCAGTTCATAGATGGCTGACTCCATTGCTATGGGCTGCAAATGAGACAGCGCATCATGGGGGAAAGGCCCAACAAAGGAAAACTGTCAATTCAGGGTAGGGTGAGGAAGCAAAGAGAGAGAAAGGGAAAAGGAGCCCCAGGAAAGATGTACCCTTCCAGAGCTTACTCCAGTGACCCACCTCCTCCAGGCACACTTTACCTGCCTACAGTTAATACCCAGTCAGTCCATTCAAACTAGGATGGACTGATTAGGTTACAGCTCTCACAGTTCAATCATTTTACCTAGGGACATTCCTGCATTAACAGGAGATTTTAGGGAAAACCTCATAACCATAACAATAACCTTAAAGAAGTCAGTAATGTCTTTAAAGTCACAAATATTTGTAGAGTAGGATTATTCCCTAGGGTAATTTGATAGTAATTTCAGAGTTTTAAGTATTGCAGTTTATTTGATTTTGGTGGTTTTCACCCTTTTAAATGTAGTTATTAGGCATTTATTTTATTTTGCAAGCTCTTCATAGCTTTTATCCATTTTCATCTTAGGATTTTCATCTTTTTATTTATTTACAATGTAGAAATAACATTGAGTTATTAACACTTTGCCATCATGTAATCCAAGTTTGTCTTTTTCCATAGACTCTGTTAATGATCTTTTTGATATTTATAATAGTTTAATTTTTACTATGGCTGAATCTATCACTCTTTAGCCCCTCAATTTTTACCCTCAATATCATGCTTAGGACTTCTTCAACTTTAAATTTTTTTGTTTGCTTTAATATAATCTTAACTTTTTGGGGGGCACTTGATCACCGAGCCACATCTCCAGCCCTATTTTGTATTTTATTTAGAGACAGGGTCTCACTGAATTGCTTAGCACCTCGCTTTTGCTGAGGCTCGCTTTGAACTCTCAATCCTCCTGTCTCAGCCTCCTGAGCCGATAGTACTACAGGAACTAGGAAATCACGCAGATTCCCAGTCTTAGAGATGTCAGGCTGGTTGTGAAAGAATTGGAAGTATCAAGATTTGAGTAGAACCAGTTGGAAAAAGAAGAGAATGCCAGCCATTGCCTCCTATCTAATCTCATTTTTCTCTCATCAGCTCTGTAAAGAAAGTCATCTCTTCCTTCCTCACATCCTTCTTTAACATGACATAGCTGACCAAATGACTGGGAATTGGGTTTACAAAGTAGCACATTATGAGACAGGTGTTAAGTCTTCAGGAAAACACATGACAAAAACAAGCACTATAATAAGCTGCTATAATCGGGTGCTAAATGTCTCCCAATCCATATGTTAAAGGCTTGGTCAACTGCATGGTGCTGGTGGAAGGTAAGGCCTAGTCAGGTCATTGGGTGTATGTTAGCAAATGGGCTTGTGGGAACCCATCCCCTTCCTCTTCTCTTTTCCTTCCTGGTCATGAGGATAGTAGTTTGCGGTACCACACATTTCTCCACCATAGCAATCCAGCATTTCAACAAGAGGCCTAAAAGCAATGGATCCACTAAATCATGGACTGGTATCTCTAAACCTGTGAGCCCAAAACAAACCTTTTGTCCTTATAAATTAATTGCCTCAGGCATTTTATTATTTTGAAGGAAATCTGACGTTTCTACAGAGTGCTTTCTTTAGGAATGAAGTTAATAACTAGCCATAGGTCGCACAACCAGCAAAGTATAGAGCCTACAATAGTATCCACGTCTCTCTGAACAGAGTCAATTTTTCCCACTTTCTCATTCTTCAAAAACTTGAGAACAGTAAATAACTATCCAGTGGCTTCTTATTCTGGGTAGACATTAATGGCATCCAGAAATGGGATAAGGTCGTGGTCATAGCAGTAAATTCACAGCACTGCATGTTCAGGATCCAGGCAGGTTATTATAATCATATTATCACAGCAGCCTTTGAGGATGGTTAATTTCCACCATTGGAATCATGCCTTCAAGTTCAGATGTGGCAGGTGGTGCCCATGTGTGTTTGGAGGGAGGATATACCAGTGAAGTTGGAGGAACTATAAGCAACAAAATGCCAGATGACTAGTATTCTATACACCAAAAGGGAAGGAAGGAATAGCTGTTGTTTAGAACATGGTCAGAAACTTTCTGTAAAGGACCAGATAGTACTTTCAGGCTTTACAGTCCAACTCTTCAACTCTAATGTGAAAGTAGCCGCAGACATATGTAAACAAACAGGGTATGGCTATGTTCCAATGAAACTTCATTTAAAAAAATAAACTGCTGACTTGATTTGGTTCCCAGGAATCGTTTGCTGACCCCTCGTCAAAGGAAACCTACAGTGCCAACCCCAGAGAAGGCTTACACATTTAAGAAGAACTAGAGACTATTGAACTTGAAATCTCATGCTGATTGACAAGGCAGGCAGCCATCATCTTAAAAAGAGATAACCTGGGCCAGGCCAGCGCAGTGGGGCCACTGGTGACAAGGAGGCTCTGGGTGCCCAGCTAGAGGAGAGTGCCAAGATGTGCACAAAGAGCTCTGTGGCAAAGAAGATGAACTACACTGACCTCTCTGCTTTTCTCGGTCTGGGCCAGAGTGAGCAAATGAGTAATGGTGAGGAAAATAAGATGCTGAGAACCTTATGTGCTATTTTGTCTTATTTCCATTCTCCAGGATCATAATGGGGGCTCTCTGGCTTCTACAGAAAGGAAAAGAAACTTCTGTTTAATTATTCTCAAGATGCTTTATCTCCTGTATGCATTACTTATATAGACCATACAACTGAAGGATTTGCAAGTACTAAATAAGGAGGGGAGTAGGGTGCCTCTAATCAGCCAAAAATGGGTTTGGAGGTAGAGGGCAAGAGGACGTGATATATTGTAATAGCCACATTAAACTGTACTAAACTTAAAATAACGGGGGAAATATTTCCTTGAAGCTAATAAGAAAAATCAGTTACCAGACTCAGAACCATGAATCTAAATTGTCATCCAGCTGCACAGGCTTACAGAGAAAGGTTCTGTGCTGAGTTTTTCATTATAAAACACAGAGGCATTATTGGAGATAAATGAACCAATATGGATGAAATACCTATAATTGCCAACCTGAAATTTCACACTGAAAATCATCTGAATCCCAGGTTGATGTGGACTGTTTTTTTTTAAAGTTCAAAAAGAATCTACTTTATTAGTGGAGTGGGATGCTTAGCCAGGAGTATGTTTATAAACTTGGATCCTTCAGGTTTCCGCTAATATTGGAAACAGAAGGAAAGGGAAGTTCTTCATTGAATTGTTTTTCCTGCATGTGGTGATTGAATTCCTTTGTTTGCTGTGCTGAAATAACAGCAGTGATGCTCAGCCACAGGGAGGAAGAGAGTCAACTCCCACCCAGCCTCTGTGGCCAAGCTGGGAGCCACTGGAACTGTACCTTTGTCTAATTCATCTGCCCAGATTGGTTTGCCATTTTCCCCCCAAATTTGCTCAAATTGTCACATAATCTAGTGATGGTTTTGCTTCCTAATCTAGTCATGGTGATATTGGAAAGTGGGGTCCATCTGGGGCTTGTTGGGAAGAGAAAAGGCTGAATGTATGTTTGAGATCTTTGTAAGAAAACCTTCCAGGAATAGTCAGCAGGATCCACAAGTGTCCAAACTGAGCTCTGCACCTGCTTCTCTCATATCCCCAAGTTCTTTATTTTGCAGGACTTTGCAGAACGAAGTCACATGATAAATAAGACCCAGTGGAAGACTGATGGTAGGTGGAGGCTGATTAAGCAAGTGTTTTATGGAAATCTCCATAGGTTGTTAAGAGGAGACTGACATGCTTCCTCTCACTTGCTTATATCAGACAGACTTCAACACCTTCCATTCTCTTCCCTTTTATCTTCTCTTTCCCTTGGCCCCTCTGTGCTGTTTTTCCCACCCTCTTATCAGTAACAACATGAGCTTAAATCACAGCCCTTGGCTCTCTCCCTCTCCCCTCCTCTTATGCTCTCGCTCCCTCCATTTCCTTTGACTTCTGTGTGCCTCATACTGCTGTTTCAATGAAGTCTCATTGATGTCATCATGAAGTATCAACCTATATGCTGCATTATATATCATGGTCATGATAGGAATGCTCACACAGCTTTTCCTTCCCAAAGTGATGGGTTCAATAATGTGGCAACAAGGGCACTGGTCAGTAAATCATCAGCTTTCTTGAGAGGTTACAGTGCAGGAGCCACAAAAGAGCCAGAGTGAAGAGGGGGAAAAGGATGGCATTAAAATAGAATTCAAGGAGAAATTCCTTCGCCTGCAAAAATTTTCCTTAATCACTTTTGTGCCTTCATCTCTTTTGAAAATTGCATGAATTTTTTCCTCCTCAAGAATGGCTGCATGCAACATTTTGCAAACAATTTGAAAGAGTTTGTGTACATACTCCAAGCACACTCATGGATCTAAGGTTAAAAATCTCTGTGCTAGATGAGTCTATGATGACTTACACATAATATTTTAAGGAACATCTGTTTTTTAAAATGTATTACAAAAAGGAGAAAATGTACCTCACCATGGAGAGATCTGTCACTTATCACCTTAATTGACTAAACAGCTCCACAAATAGTGGGCCAAGCTGGTATTATGTGTCTCCTGATAATGATGCAATAGAACATGAAGTGCATAATTGGTGAAGTCTCCTGGCCAAAAGTGTTTACCTTGCATCTTGCCTTTATACCTAATAGACAGAAATTTCAGGATGTAGAGGAAGAAGTTAAATTTCAAGAGACAGAAAAATTAAAAATGTTAAACAGTCTATAATACAGCTGGTCTGATCTGAGAAAGTCAAGATATTTAAAACGCAAACAAATAAACCTGCTGTTGGGGATCGTTCTGCACTAAAAGAATATAGCAATGTAACAACTAAATGCAATATACAACCCTTGATTAGAACTGGTTCAAATAAATGAGCTGTTGTAAAACAAATAAGCATTTGGACAACAATTGAAGAAAGTTTAATTAGAAAGTATGTGATATTAAGGAATTATTTTTATTTTCCTTAGTTGTGATAATGGTAATATGGTGATGTAGGAAATTTCACAGGAAACAATTTGGAAGTTAACCCTAATGATGCAGGAAACTTAAATGGTTCTGCAAAAATTAATGATGTTTGCATGTCTATATTAGCATATGAATGTACATACATATTAATAAATATGGCATATGTATTTATAAAGTAAAATCTTAATGTATATCCTTTTTAAACTTTTTAACTATGTTTGAAATATTTAAAGATACCAAAAAAAATTCAAAATAAACATTTAAAAAAGGGTAGCAGCACTGTGAGTTGTGGTTCTTAGTTGTGGTTCTTAGTATTTTATCAATTTAAAATCCATTGCTGAAATGGCTGGTTCTATATCACTCACAGAACCAACAAGGAGCATTTTACAATAGGCCCTCCTTGACTGAGAAATCACAGTCAGCTGTGATTTAGTTCCTCCATTTATACTGGAGGTAAAGGTGATAAAGAACCTGCACCTTTATTGCTAAACGGGCATACTGCTTTACGGGGCTGTCTATCTCAGAGCCTTGAACAGTGCATTCTGGCAAATGCTGAAGTTGTTTTTAAAAGAAAACATACCACAGCGGCCACTGGCCACCACCACCACCACCTCTACTAGGCCCATCTGATGCAATAAAAAGAGATACATAAAAGCTGAGGAAATGTTATCACCTGAGATCATATTTTCCAACTGGAATTCATTGGGAAATAACAAAGTTGGACTTTTGAGAGTCATGATTTTCCGGCAACCCCAAGTCTAATTAAATCAGCCCATATTATCTCACGTCCCCTTTAGCACAGTGCTGTGTAATGCTGCAGATTACTGGGGATTGCCAGGGACTTACTGCACAGTATTAAATTGTATAGATAATGACTTTTGGCATTTTTGTTAGAAGGGACTGGTTTCAATATGCAGTAAGGCAACATCATCCTACTCTCAATGGTTAGTTCATCACCAACTTTTTCTTTTTTTCTAAGCCCTGAAAATAGCTTACCAAAGATTTGTCATTTCCTGCCTGGAGAAAGTTCTGGAGTATTTGTGTTTTTATAAATATCAGATGTGTAATCTCAGACGTGAACTTCTTATAACTAGCCCCAAGGCATCGTGAGCTGCAAGTTGCCACACAAAAATTAAAAGGGTCAAATTCAAAAGGGATGTGTGTCAAAAGGCTCTATAAAAGGGCATGAGTTTAATATGCATCCCTCAGATGAACTTGTGATTGCTGCAGAACCTGCCATCTGTCTTTCACTGTTGGTTAGACTCCCAAATACCTTTTATAGCCCCCCAGTAGTGAATAGTGTCCCTTGGGCTCAATTGGAAGAAAAATATATTAAGTTGGCTCCTCTTAACTGAAGGGGAAGGGAGAGAAGTGTTTAAATGACTTACTATCTCTTGGGCTCTATTTACTCAGTTAAAAATATTGTACCTAGTATTTCAGAAATAAGAACTCTTTGAACCTCAGTAAAAGTCTTTTGGGGGTCATTTGGTATCCTTTTGGAGCAGGGGACTTGATGCTATTGTTTTATTGGCAGCATTTATCATTCAGTTCCACTTCCTATTTTACCTTTTTCTTTAACATGGGATGATAAAGTAGCATCATAAAAACAGACCTGCAGGTTTGAATTAGTCTCCATTCTGCTAACCCATTGTTTTTCAATTGGAGTCTGCTACAACCAGGCACAAATTCTCTGTGCTGGGATATATTCCCAGCAGAGTGAAGATAGAATATTAATAACTAGAATGAGGGTGGTGACTAGATTGAGAAGTAAACTCCCAGGAGACTCCAGTTAAGATAAGGGCATGGAAAGTGGCAATGACATGCAGGAAAGGAGGGACCAAGTACCAAAAGTGTCAAGGACTGGTGCAGTGTGACAAATAAAGACATAGCCCTTGAGCAGTGTAGAGAAACAGTCTCTTCATCTTTAACTGAAAGAGATACCAGAAAGCAAAATCAGATGATCAGATGACCAAAAAAAAAAAGTTCTTATCCAAATAAAAAGACAGAGGAACTGCTTTGAATTCAGTAGCAGAAACCATGGGGTGTAAGAGACAGAATTCTGACCCAGAAGCACAATATCTGGCCCAGGGAATGCAGCTCAAAATATTTGACTGAAGAGTTGAGTGTGTGTGTGTGTGTGTGTGTGTGTGTGTGTGTGTGTGTATTATTTACTGTGTGTAGGCACTAACCAAGTGTTTTAAGAGCATTTAACCATCTGTTCTTCAAAATCACCCTGTAAAAGCAAAAACCCTCAGTATTCTATTTTCCAAATTAAAAATAGCAAGACTTGGAATAAGCAATTTTCTCTGTTCCTTAATTAGTAAGCATTAGCCCAGGATAACAGAAATAGGTACTATTTCTGCTAAGCAATGTATATGTTTACCTCCTTTGGTCTTCATAATAACTTCATGACATATGTACTATTATTATCACCATTTTGTAGAGGAGGAAACCCAGGCATAGAGGGTAAGATAAATTTCATGAGATCCTATAGCTAGTGTGAGAGGAAGAATTTAAACATTGCCAGGTGCAGGAGCCCTGATTGGGGAGATGGCTGAGATTGTGGTTGGCTGAGGGCCATGGAGATGTTCGGGCATTGCACCTTCCTTGGTCTCGCAGGACTTGGCCCGGGATCTAGCGGGACTTGGCCCGAGATCTCGCGAGACTTGAACCGGGACTTGGCAGATCCGGTCAGCGCCATTGGTTGTTGGTTGGTTGGACGAGTGTGGTTTTGGTGTGCAGGAGTTGTTGTTGGAGCTGGAGAGAGAAGCTACCAAAATAAAGAGCCTGTTCGTTTCCAGTCTGCCTCTAAACTTATTTCTGCGGCTGCACTGCTCCAAGCGACAATCGCTTCAGACAACAAGGCAGGTGATGCATACCTGTAATCCCAGTGCCTTGGGAGGCTGAGGCAGGAGAATCGAGTGTTCAAAGCCAGCCTCAGCAAAAGCGAGGTGCTGAGCAACTCTGTAAGATCCTGTCTTTAAATAAAATGCAAAAATAGGGCTGGAGATGTGGCTCAGTGACTGGGTATCCCTGAGTTCAATCCCCAGTGCCAAAAAAAAAAAAAAAAAAAAAAAAAAGAATTTAAACATCAAAAGTCTGACTCCCATGCCTAGACTCTAAGCTACAATGCTGTTCTGCTTCTTTATGTAGTTTTTATTGTATAAATTTGAGTTTTTCTTCCCTGAATATCTATCTGTATCTTCATTGGCAGAAAAATGGCTTATTAGAAACTGAGTTATATTTTATATGTTGGCATAGATTTTAAATGAATGCCATGAAATAACAACTGTCATCAGTTGGAGTGGTAGTTCATGGTGTTGAGCAAAGGCATCAATTGTCTTTCTTAATACTTAGAACAGAATTTGGGATATTCTGAGCTCCACAGATGAGAAGAGGGATCTCAGGGACAGAACACAAAGAATTGGCTTGTTTCTGACACCTGCCATATCCTCTCTGTGGAAGACAGTAGTGGGATGGGGGCACACTCAACTCATGGCTTACACTGTAATCAGTGCAGAGCCACAGCTGCCAAACCTCTAATGGATCAGCATGGGTGTGAACATCTCCAAGGGTTACTGGATGCATGGAAGCTATTAAAAAAAAAAAAAAAAAAAGTTTGTCAGCCCAGATACAGGCTGGGAAGAATCAGACAGTAACAGCAATCAGGAACCTATGAAATCAAAGAGATACGAATGAAAGCAGTCCAGTTGGTGAACTTTCAAAATATCAGGAAAATTAGAGCAATCCTAAAACATTAGAGAGAACTGGAAATCAGAAATATACTTCTTGTCAATAGCAACATTACTAACTAGAAGACAGTAAAAAAATATTTTCAAAATTCTAAGTGGAAATGACTTCCATGGAAGATATCTGTGGATACATGTTACAAAAACTAGCAAATAGGCATAGAACATAGTGAGCAGATGACCCAATATGGGAAAAAGGCAAAGGAAAGTTCCAGGATGACATCTGAGCAGAGCTTCTAGCCGATGCCAGAGCAGAAATGCACCAGGCTTTAGAGGGAAGTTTACAAAAAAATTAAACTAGGATTTAGTTTGGGGCAATGTAGAAAATTTTATTGCAGTTTACAGCTAGATATTTGAGAAGAATAGGTTCAAAAACTTAAGCAAATAAAATTATTGGGCAATTATTTTAGTAGAAGGGAGAAGTTATAGAAGAAAAAAAATGGAAGCAAGTCACTATTTAGCTATGTAGTAAATATATTTATGTAGTCATAATAATGAAGTACTGAATATGGATTTACTAAAAGAATACTTCATCAAAGACATATTTGGTTGTAAGATGCACCATTATTTTAAATACTAATAAGAAATAAAGTATGTGACATTCATCATAAAACACACATCAGTTTCACATGTTGAAATGTATAAAAATGACATATCTTGGAATTCATGAAATACAGTTATTCAAATGATGAGATGGAAGTAAAAAAAATAGCTAAAACATACTCATCTAATATAATCAGAACCAATAAATATATTTTGATAAATCAAAAGATTGCAGAAAATAGAGCAAATATCAGAAGGAATTTGTTTAAAATTAAAAGCTGTTAACTTATAAGGTAGGGTAGGAGAATGAGGAAAACTACTAGAATCTGTTGTCTTTGGTTCAAAATTATTGAGCACTTGTTGTCCTTTTAAGTGGTATACATATGCTATTTTGATAAAAATTATTTCAATATTATTTTTCATGATTTTGGAATAAAGACTTTCAATATTATTTCAAAAAAAAATTTCAACTGCTTCATATACCTTATATCTTGCTTTGTGGATTGGCATTCTCCTAAACTTCAGACACCTGATTATAGATGCTTTAGGGTATATTTCAAAGAAAATTATGGAAAAATTTTACTCATTTCCAGAATAGTCAAAGCCATGCCATCTGTAAGATTCAGTTGAAGTCCTATTTCATTAAAGCTTGTCAAAGGTCTAATATTAACTGACCTTTTCCTTTCCTGAGTTCCTGTTTCACTTTGGTCTTTCCAGTAATTATCCATGCCAGAGAGGAGGATAGAGTATAGGGAGATGGAAAGGGAGCTCAACTCTGGTGGTGGCCATCAGATCTCCTGTGCAGCATTTTCAAATTATAGGGCTCTCTGGTTGAGATTGTTCTACTCTTCACCCAGCCCCATCAATGTCCTGCTGTCTGAAGGGACTGCCTGACCATTAGATATTGGGGCATAAAACGTTGAGAGCTATTCCATACCATTTAGCCTTTCATTATATGGGTTCCCCATTTAGATATATGAATACTGGAAATCTTTCCTTTTTTCATATGTTTAGGTCTTGTCTCTTCAACAAAGCCGTGAAAGTATTTGAGGGCCCAGGCACATAATGCTCTTGTGTCAACAGAGTGCTAGGCTTATCACGAGTTGACTATAAACATTTGCTCTGTGATTTTAGTATGATTTAATTTTTTTTTTTGCTTGAGGCTGATAAGAGTTAGCTGTGTACATAATAGCCTAATACCATTTATACTGTCTTTTAATACCTTCGTATCAAGTTTCTTACTATACTTAATGATGTCTTAGATTTATAGGCATCCCTTATATCCTGTATTTGGAAGGTTTGTAATGAGAAAATGTTCACTGAAACAAGGCACTTTAATGTTTAATTTTAAAGTCTTATGTTTAATTTTAAAGTCAAAGATTTTTATGTTTTTGTTCTCATTCTTGTGATTTGAGTCTATGTTGCTTATGTTTAGAAGGTAAATCCAGGGCAATAAGACATCTGTCTCATTTTTAAAAATACAATTAGGAAGGATAATATAATTCATAAGAAAAGATACTTAGAAACTTGCACCACACCTTTGCCTTTTACCATTTATCGATTATCCCTAAATGATTAAAAAGGATAGTATATGAAAAATGTCTATCATTGTCTGGTTGTTCAGTAGGCACTTATTAAAAGAAAATAATGAAACAGATGGTGAATACCAGGTTTGACATTTAAAGGAATCAGGAAACCATTAAGGAGTGTTCATGTACCAGAGTAAAAAGCTGACGATATATAGCTGTGATAATTGTGTTTTAAAGAGTTGTCAAGTTTCCCACCTTCAGTTAGATTGCTTAACCTGGAGATGTTTCTCCAAACTCACTTCTCCCTGTAGACAGAGCTCCACAGGCTTTCCTGCCTCAGCCAGAGAACAACTAGGCCTTCTCTCCTTAAGGAGCCCCCTCACAGCCTCCTCAGTTTGGGATACTCCACAGTGGAATGGGAGATTTGGCCCTTCCTTTTTGCAGCACAGGCAGTGGTGGTTCATTCAGCTCAGCTGGGCCCCAGGGCTACGAGCAATGGTGACTGGGTTTCATGTTCAGGCACCTCTCTGTAGTTACCAGAGTGTCCAGCTGAGGGATCAAAGGAGCCCAAGGGAAAGACAAGAATGACCAGGGTCAGGAGAGGAAAGGAGAGCCCAAGAAAAGCATTCATGAGGGTGTGAAATAGCTGGCAGAGCTAAAACGAAGAGAATGGAAGACAATCCTGTCTAATGAGGAGAAAAGTGATGTTTTTATGGCCATTAATGGATTTAGCAGCAAGACTTTATTTTTTAATAATCATGGAGTCCATTTGTAATTTCAGCCTGGACGTGGAATGTCCTGCTGTCTTCTCCCGCCCCCTGCTAAGCTGTCTTCCTTTTCTCCCACAGTCTTTCAGCTCTTCCTTCCTCTGCGAGTCCTTCTCAGGTGGAGCTGTAGGGAGGTGACAGCTCCCTTTCCACAGCTCTCTACCCATTCAGACAGTTACATTGCCCTGCACCAATAAAATGCATTTAACCTTGGCCTGTGGGGAATGTAAATCTTTCTGGGCCTATTTATGTATCAGTTTAATATTTTTATTTTCCTGTCCAAATGTCCTCCTTGTGTCTGTCACTGTTGTAAAACAGTGGTTTTCAAACTTTTTCTATTACCGTTTTGTTCAAGCTTGTTCTCATGTGGAACTCAATTTGTTTGCAAAGCAACATAAACCTGGGATTCTTTGAAGTGATGATGGGAAAAAGGGGTCTGGAGCTTGGCCCACTTCTTCTACCGTGACCTATATCCCAGCAGGCCCTCAGGGGTCTCATGGAGAAGAGTTTTTGAAAAGGCTACTTTTTATAAAAGAAAATCTTGCAATTCCTGAACACTGGAAATGTTTATTTCTTCTGTAATTTGCCTAGGGTTTTTTATCATATGATATTCAAAAAGAAAAACCTCAATTGAAATTTGAAATTAATAAATCCTCACAATGAGTACAGACTCAAATTCATCTTGAACTATTAGTGGAACAAAAGATTTTCTTTAAAAAATTTTAAAAAAATATATTACAAGCAAGCTGTTTACCTGCATTCAGAAGCAAACAATCTGCTTCCAGGCACATTTGATGCTATTAATGTAGACAAGTCTGGAAACACAAGGATTTGTTTTTTAACTAGTCTTTAGTATGCTAATAGTCAATCTTATTTTGAAAACAATCTTATTTTGAAATCTGATTTTGAAAACAAAACAACAAAAACCCTTATTTATTTGTACAGATTTTTAAGAATATTCCATAATTCATATTAGCATTAATTAAATATCACTTTCACAAGAGTTTTAATTTGTGAAGCTTTACTGTATATTACTTTTAGAAGAAAACTGCAGGAAAAAATACGTTTTGTTTTATTTTGTTCTGAGAAATATATATACTTCAAAAGTGTAATCCTTCAGAATAACATGGCTTCATTATTCTCTTCTCCTTTCAAAGCTGGTAGAATCAATTGGCACTTGCCAGTGTTTACCAATCCAGGACATCCATGTACATGAGGTAATAAGTGCAGCATCTCTCACAGAGCCTGGTATTACTGGAGGTGGCCCGTTTGCACTGTGTTGATTCAGTGTAGATCCATACCCTCAGTGTCCTCCATCCCTGAGCGAGGAAATCCGAATGGGACCCCATGTTGGAATTTTTCAGTGAGTCACTCAACAAGTGTGTCTCCTGACCATGAGCCACAAGCCCTGAAGGTGCCATATGGATAATGAGGCAGCACCCACTCACTATAAGGGAAGTGGGGGAAATTGAAATGAGAAACTCACGTAAGTACATATGCAATATAGCATTGCAGGGATGTAATAAAGAATTTCTTCTGCCTATGGTGGTCTAGAGGTACAACCTACAGGCTGAAAAGGTATTTGCCAAGTGGGCAAAGTGAGTAAAGTGCATCCAGGAATAGGACAGCATAGAAAGGCACAAGATTTACATATTAATTAAATCCCTATTACATGCTGTTCTGGGTCTAAGGATAAGATAGCAAGGGGGAAAAAAAGTCCCAGCTCCCACAAAACTTCCATCCTAGTAGAATAAGAGAATGAGCAATGTTCAGATAAGGACAGATCATTGAGTTTAAATAAAGGGAAGGGGTGAAGTTGAGACTGGGGATATAGGTTAGTCCCCAAGTGAAGGGGCATAAAGGACAAGCTTAGAAATTTGAACTTAATTCTCTAAAGTGTTGACCAGTTTATCCTCTGGAGGGCAGGATTTGCTGATGACTTTCTGAGGATAAAATGAAAACCACATGCTGTATGTAAAAGCTCACCAGTATTCATACTGGCATTTGCTTGGGCAAAAATCCCCGAGTTGATTTCATATCCTCTGTTGTGTGGATTTTAAAATGCCACACCATGGCTGGTAAGAAGAGGTAAAGAGAAGAACAATTATAGTGAGGGCAGGAATTACAGGAAATGGCTGCAAAGGGGTGACCTGGTGCACTGGCCTTGGACTTGAACCTGAATTCCAGTTGCCTGCCAGTGGACCGGAGTATGCACATGACTTAACCTGATGCTGCCAGATGGAGAATAGCAAATGCTATGCCAAGATGTTCCCACTGGGTACTTTAAAGATTCCCGGAGCAACACAAGGCTTCTGTGCAAAGCCTGGAAATGTGTCATCTGGGAACCAATTTTTCACCCTCAGTTTGAAAACAGGGTTCAAACCCATTGACTCTCGTCGGCCCCCACCCCAGCCTCTCCCACCGACTTGCAGTTTCTTGAAAATGCCCCATGTACAACTTTCTGCAAGGATGATTGATATTTTTATGGCAGTCACTCTAATAGCTTAGCCTATAACGGAGTGTTTTTAATGATATTTATATGAATGATGTGCTGTTTCTGGCTAACACCCACCACATGCCCATCTGTTTTTTGGAGGACGATTAAGGGGCACTGACTCATTCATGCTGCCTTTACCCAAGAAAGGCCTAGATTAAGAGTATAGTCTGCAGTCATAATGAAGGTTCTTAATTTATGCAGAGTGAACATTATTTTAAAAAACTTCTTGGTTTATGTAAATTGACCCCATGACTTTGACTGATACAGCTCTCTAACCAGTGGTTCTCAAATGTTTGTTCTGCTTTAGAATCACATGGGACTTAGAGAAACCCAGATTGCTGGGTTATACCTCCAGAACTTCTGATTCAGCAGGTCTGGATGAGAACCCTAAATTTTTAACAAATTCTCCAGCAGTGCTGATGCTCTTGTTTCTCTGGAAACCAGTCTGAGAAACATCCAACTTAAACCCCAAGTTTACCTGACTTACTGAACAGTCTTCACAAGATGAGGCCCACAGATTCTATTTTTCCAAAATGCCCATGTGATTCCAGTTGTCAGGAATATTTAGGAAACACTTTCCACTCACCCCAGGTAAGTTACATGATGATTATTTCTAAGAATAACTTATTCCAACAATCATTTAAATCAGTCATTTTCAACTTTGAATGCACCTTAGAATCACCTGGAGAGCTTTTTAAAAAAACACTGATCTCCAGGTCAAATGTCTAAAGATTTGATTCAGGTGAAGCCCAGAGATCTATATTTTTTAAAAGCCCCTCAGGTATTTCTACTATATGGCCGAAATTTGACTGAGAGCCTATTAAAAAGCCATTAATTCCCATCTTTACCAGACTTATTGCTTGAGCACACAGCCTGATCTCTGATCACCTCCTCAGGAAGCTCTTCATACATCTCTACTCCCAGGCTGAATGAGTCCCTTCTCTGTAAAAACAAAAAGGATTCCATCAAAACAGTTGGCACACCTTTTGTGATCACTAGGTACTTACCAGTTCCCCCTGTTAGAAGGTAACTTCCTGCAGGGAAAGGCCTCTCTGAGACCTGAGCTTGAGAACAAGACTCAGCCAGTTCTTGAAGGAATGAGTAGATATACTTTGTTTTCTGCAGCATCTACTATAGTGAATATTAGAGCAGTCCTGGCTGTACCGCTTACCAGTCCTGGACAGTGGACATGCCATTTAGTTCCGCTGAGCCTCCATTTCCTTCTCTGAAAAATGGACCTCACTTGTGATAGTTACGAGGATTAAGGAGATGGTGAAGATAAAGCACTTCTCAAGATGCAAAGCAGAAGATTTATAAAAAAAAAAAACAAAAAACCTGTAGCTAGTGATTTGGTAAATGATGACTTTTTTTTTTTTTTTTTTTTTGTGGTTACCGGGGATTGAACTCAGGGGCACTCGACCACTGGGCCACATCCCCAGCCCTTTTTTGTATTTTATTTAGAGACAGGGTCTCACTGAGTTGCTAAGTGCCTCGCCATTGCTGAGGCTGGCTTTGAACTCGCGATCCTCCTGCCTCAGCCTCCCAAAGTGCTGGGATTACAGGCATGCGCCACCGCGCCCGGCTTGATGACTATTTTTACTTCATGCTAATCTGCATTAGTGTTCTTGGACATTATCGTTGCCAGACCAGGTCATAGTTGATCCAGATCTAGCAATGCATTTTACACAGTGGCCCCAAAGTTTGCTTTATGGATGGGCACATCTATTTTATTATTCTCAAATATTTAGAATAATGGTTCTCAAAGTGTGGTCCCTACCTGGCCCAGCATTACCTGGGAACTTGTTAGAAGAGAAAATTTGGTGGCACCATATCAGTCCTACTGTATCAAAACTGAGGTCCAGTTTGAAAAAACTGTCAGGTAATCTGGGTATACATTGAAATTTACAAGTAGTGCACTGCTTTCGAAACACTTCACAGACAGTTATGCATTCCTAAATTTATCTGAACCACTGGTTCCTGACCAGGAGAGAAAAGGATGACAACCAATCCCTACAATACTGTGTCACATCTCCTAGGAATATATTGATTTGAAAAAGTGTCTCAGAGATCTTGACATCCCTCTAGAGTCTGTCTTTCCTATATTGAGAATTTTCTTCATAAAAATTTTGTTTTAAGCCACATTTTTGGAAGTGATTCAGAATCAGCCAACAAATTATAAAGGTTATTAAATGTCAACCTATATACTGAGTGCTTTATAGATATAATTTTATTTAGTGCATGTACATAACTTTATTGACACTTTACAAAGAAACAGGATCAGAGAATATAAACAATGTGTGCTTGATAATACAGCTAATAATAATAGAGCTGGGATTTATACCCTTACTAAATCACCCAGAAATTTTCCTTTCAATTATATATGTATTTACTATTTCTTTTTTGTGGCTTTACTCTTTGGAATTGATTAAATATAAAATAATCTTAATTTTACTTTACTCTTTGGAATTGATTAAATATAAAATAATCTTAATTTCATCATCCTATCATTGATGATTTCACTACTTTAAACTATAGGAAAAAGATTTCTCCAATTTCAAGCCAGAGCCTCCCACATTCTAGGCAAGTGTTCTACCACTGAGCCACATCTCCAGTCCTAGGTTGTGTTAATTTAATCATGAGTTCTTAAAAAGCAAGAAGCATTTCCAGCTGGAGTCAGGGAAGTATTAAGAGAAGAGTAGAAGAGACCTGAGGTGAGAGGATTTAAGTCACCGCTTGCTGATTTTAAAAGCGGAGGAAGGGGCCACCAGCCAAGGAATATAGTGGCCTCAAGAAGCTAAGCATTACCCTTGACAAGTCCTGCAAGGAAATGGGAACCTTCATCCTACAACTGCAAGGGACTGAATTTTGTCAGCTGTCTGAATGAAGGAGGAAGCAGATTCTCCCCTAAAACCCCTGGAGAGAGTGAATCCCTGCCAATGCCTTGATTTGGGTCTTGAGAGTTGTTAAGAAAAGGAACAGCATATCCATGCTGGTCCTGAACTTCTGACCTACAGAACTGTGAGATAATAAATTTATGTTGTTTTAAGCCACTAAGTTTGTGGTAATTTGTTATGGCAGCATTAGAAAACTGATACTGGAGACAATGTGTCAATATCTTTAAAGCCTTGAAAGAAAAACAAGTCCACATGTAGTTCTGTATCCAACAAAAACATCCTTCAGAAATGAAACTGAAATAAACACACTTTCAAATAAATGAAAGGAGAGAATTTGAAGCCCATAGACCTACACTATAAAAAAAAGCCCAAAGATTTTTTTCCAAGATATAGGAAAATGACACCATTTATAAATCCAGGTCTCAAAGAAGGAATGAAGAGCATCAGAAATGGTAAATAAGTGGGTAATGACAAAAGAGTGTTTTCTTAAAAGATACCTGATTTTTAGTGCAAAATTCTACTATTACATTATGAGGTTTACTAGTAGATGGAAAATATATAAAACATTAACAAAAAGGGTGGGAGAAGTTAATGGAATTATATAATTTTAAAATACTTTTACTTCTTGTAATGTAGTATGATTTTAATTCTAAATAGGCTATGTAAGTGTATGTATGTAGTAATTGCTAAAACTATGTAAAAAGCTTTAAAAAATCAATGAAATTAAAACAGAATTAAAAAAAAATAAGATGTGTGTCCAAAAGAATACAGGAAGAGGGAACAAGAATGTTAAAAAGAATGGGAGTGCTGGGATTGTGGCTCAGTGGTAGAGCACTTGCCTAGCTTGTGTGAGGCACTGGGTTTGATTCTCAGTACTGCATATAAATAAGTGAATAAAATAAAGATCCATCAACATCTAAAAAATTTTTTTTTAAAGAAATGGGAAATAAAAACAAATAACATATTAATAGGCATAAATACAACTGTATCAATAATTAAAGATTAATTGCCTAAAAAGAATCAGCTGACTAAATCCAGACTGATACAGTGAAATTTCATGCTATCTTCAGACACACTTAAATAAAACCATGTAAGGAAATGTGCTATGTAAATAGTAAGCGTAAACAAAACTATAAATGACAAAAAAAGGATCACATTAGTAAGTGGGAGGGATAGAGTAATGCTTATGGTAATTTCCTATTTGTGTTAAAATACCAAAAAAAGAAAAGAATTCTGGTGTGGTTATATATATATATATATATATATATATATATATATTTTATTTTTTTTTTTTTTTTTTTTTTTGTGGTACCGGGGATTGAACTCAGGGGCACTCGACCACTGGGTCACATCCCCAGCCCTTTTTTGTATTTTTATTTAGAGACAGGGTCTCACTGAGTTGCTAAGTGCCTCGCCATTGCTGAGGCTGGTTTTGAACTCGCGATCCTCCTGCCTCAGCCTCCCAAAGTGCTGGGATTACAGGCGTGTGCCACCGCGCCAGGCTGGTGTGGTTATATTAATGGCACACAAGATAGAATTTAGAATAAGAAGTATCACTGGAGATAAATAATGTTATTTCATAATGATATAAGAGTTAGTAAGAAGATAAGGATATTATCAGTGCATATGATCCTGTTACATAGCTTAGACATGAAGCAAATACTTACATGCTAAAAGGGAGAAATAGATAAATCTACAAATATGGTTGAAGATTTAAAATGTTCTCTAAGTAATTAGCAGATCAACTAGGCGAACTAATCAGGAATATATAAGATTTGATCAACACCATCAATCACCTTGACCTAATTATCAATTATGGAGGATACATCCAACAATGCAGATAAAATATGTAAATAAACCCATTTTCTAAGTCATAAAATAAGTCTCAATTTCAAAAGATTAAAAGGTATAATTCCTGGTGACAGTATGTTCATACTAGCTCTTTTCAGGCCAGCCTAATATTGGAATCACTCCAAATGTCCATCAGTAGGAGAATGAACAAATGTGATATATTCATACCATGTAATAATACCAAGTGACTTAAAGAATTATTATTACAATAATATGAATGAGTCTCAGATACTAAGTTCAGTGAAAAATGTCAGACATACTACTGCTTTGGCCTAAATATTTGTGTCCCTCTAATGTTCATATGTTGAAATATAATCTCTAATGTGATGGTACTATGAGGGGAGCCTTTGGATGAATTAAGTCACAAGATCTCCACCCTGATGAATGCAATTAGTACCCTTATAAAAGCAGCTTGAGGGTTGGGCATAGTGGCACACACCTATAATCCCTGAGACTGGGAGGCAGAGGCAGGAGGATTGTAAATTCAAAGACAGCTTCAGCAAATTAGCAAGGTTCTAAGCAACTTAGTGAAACTCTGTCTCAAAACAAAACATAAAAGGGCTATATATATATATAACTATGCTATATAGGAGTAGGCAAACTTGTGTATAGTAATTGAAATTAGGACAGAAGTAATGAAAATGTCCTGTATTAATTATGCTGATGGTTCCATGGATGCATTTTATCAAAACTCATCAGGTTATACACTGTAGACATGTTTTTTTCCCCTATGTATTACTTCTTAATGTGTGTGTGTGTGTGTGTGTGTGTGAGAGAGAGAGAGAGAGAGAGAGAGAGAGAGAGAGAGAGAGAGAGAACTGAGGGGAAGCAACAATTTGAAACTGGTTGCTAGACAATTAAGGAAAAAAAATAGGTCACAGTGTATTAGTGTGACATGGATTTTACTGACTATAAGAAAATATATTTTATTTTAAGTTTGACATTTAATATAAATCAAGCATCTTATATATTAATCAAAAATTGATTTGGAAACGTTAGAGTGTTAGCACATTCCTCCTGAGTAATGGATTTTCACACATTGGCTTTCCGTGGTTCCACTCATCCCCTCCCTGAATGAATGCAGCCTATTGAGGCTGTTTTGCAGATCAGAGCTCCATTTTCCATATCCTTGACCTCTCTACTGTATTTGATTATTTCTCAGAATGCATTTTTCCTAATGTGGAACTTTTATGTAAGACTGTCTCTAATATAGGGCTACTTGCCATTATTTAAGTGAAATATGACCTGTTGCTTGCAGTTGGACTTAAACGAAAAGTCAACCTTGAACAAAGAATTGAGACCAGTTAATATTTTATTCAAAAGCCCTATTTTGGCTAATACAAAGAAAAGAAAGAGCTAACAAAATTACA
The DNA here is from genome assembly GCA_025594165.1 of Tamias sibiricus. Classification (NCBI taxonomy): domain Eukaryota; kingdom Metazoa; phylum Chordata; class Mammalia; order Rodentia; family Sciuridae; genus Tamias; species Tamias sibiricus. Next base: position 166,916,376 of record CM046657.1, read on the forward strand.
TGTTCAAGATCTGCTTAACAAACAAGGAATGATTATTCAGTGTAGAATGGAGAAAAATCTTGGTAAAAACTGATAAAATTTTCAAATTACTGAACCTCCACTTTTACTGAGTTTCAAGATAGGTCATTTTTAGTTACATGCAGCTGTGTGCTAAAGAACTGTGACACTCCTGTTTCTGTAATAACTGCCTGGGCACAAACCTTTGCTCTTCTGGTATTACATTTTACAAAAATCAAATGAAATATAGCTGGAATTTGACTGGTGGGTGTTTGCCATGATGTCAGTATGGCTGTGTTACTCTTGACCTGCATGACCTATTCCAAAAGAATGAGCTGAAGAGTCCCATCAATAATATCATTGTAGAGTCAGTCTCTGTGTGCAAACTTTCTCTTTATTTCAGAGATTTAGAAACTGACCTTCCAACTCAGTGTTAAGAGAACTTGGGCTTCTTCCTTGGAAGAATTGCAAATCAATGAACCCCTTATCTATGGAAGGTAATAGTACATCAGACATTGTCTTTCCATTTTACAGACATAGATTACTAACCATTCTTTTCTTCTCATCTATGGAAGCTAACAATATGTCAGCCATTTTCTTCCCATTTTATAGACACAGATATTAAAAAGAGTAGACTGGCAGCAAGGGGTTTCCAAGGCTACAGAGAGGGCCAACAATTATACTTCAGATTCTCAGTTCTTGCTTTGTTTGTTGTGTTAGGTAAATGGATTACAGTCAGTTGGTATGAGTGCCTTTGGGCTAATCTAAGAATGGTTATAAAAGGTTCTGACCCTGAGATTAAAAGATTAGATAAAAAGAGGTACATTTTGAGTTCAAATAACTCAAAAGCAACCAACTGGGAAAAGAAATGTTAGGAGGAAATACAACTTGCTTCCCAATCTTAAGAAGTTGGCTCCTCATTCATTCATTCAAGTGTATTTAGCATGGCCTTAAATTGTGTTCAAAGGTATTTAAGATACTTTTTCCTATTCCAATCTAGTTGTATGGATAAAATATAAATAATGGAAAACATAAAGTGGCAGTACAAGATTTGAAGAATTTTGGAACACATCTGTCATAGGGCTGTGACAAGTCAATAAACAGGCAAAAGATGATCAGTAAAAGGATGATGCAAATCTTGAGAAGAAAAATGAGTATCAAGGAAAATTTGTACAAAGAGCTTGCCTGAGTGTCAGGTCAGCTACTAAACCAATGTGCTCTTTTCACTGTTGTGGTGAACATATGTGCTGTCAGAGAATGTCATGAACTGTTTTTCTATTGTGAGTGTATATTTTTAACCACCAGAGCTACTATCACTCTTCACACAATGTGTTCTAGTCAGTTATTTTCCCATTTGTCTCCCCTTCTCTATTCTGTGCTTCTGAGGACATGAATAATAATCAATGTTTATTAAGCCCTTATGGTAAACCAGGTATCATGTAAATTTCAAGTATTTTCCATGTATTAACTCCTTTAGCCCTCCTGATAACCTGATAACATAGATATTATCCCCATGATTACAAGCATGGATACCTCAAGCTCTGTCCCCAGGAAGGTACATCATATTTGGCAGACCTGGGATAGGAAAATAAGCAGTCTGGTGCAGAAACTCATCTTAATCCCTACATCAGAACACATCTCATCTTTTGTGCCTGAAATAATGAGTGACACAGCAATAATGAGTGGCTAGATGAACACATGCGTGCAAAATCACTTTCGTTATTGTGAATTTTCTGTCAAAGTATCTGAAGATTAAAATAAGCATTATTAGAACAGCTCCAGAAAAAGTCATTGACTCAGAAGAATATGCAACACAGAGGTCCCCATGTAATAGGTTTAGTCACTCCTCTGTTTCCTCCTATAGCTACTGCTAACATTTTAGCATGGATGGCTCTCTATCAAACCTTTTTCAAGAAGCAGAAGCCCTCTTTGCCCTACACTGAATGTCTGTGCACCCCCAACCTAACCCCAACACCATGGAATTTGGGGTTGGAGCCTTTGGGAGGTGATTAGGTCATGAGGATGAAGATCTCATAAGTGGGACTAATGCCCTTTAAAAAAGGACAGAAAAAGTTCCTTTGACCTTTCTACCACATGAGGACACAGTGAGAAGACAGCCACTCATGAGCTAGGAAGCAGGCCTTGACCAAGTCTTGAACTGCCAGTACCTTGATCTTGGATTTCCTGGCCTTTAGGTCTGTGAGAAATAATTTCAGTTGTTTATAGTCCACCATGTCATGGTATTTTATTACAATGCCTGAATGGACTAAGATACCTCTAATTGTACTTAAGTATATGAAGAGAAGTCTGATAGATACAAATGGAAGAAAATTTACTAGGGGTAGAGGAAGGACCATTTCCCAGAGATGGTGTTCCTTAAATGCTACGTGTTTGTTGCATTTATATCTTTTTTTTTTTTTTTTTTTGGTACCAGGGATTGAACTGAGGGGCACTCGACCACTGGGCCACATCACCAGCCCTTTTTTTTGTATTTTATTAGAGACAGGGTCTCACTGAGTTGCTAAGTGCCTCACCATTGCTGAGGCTGGCTTTGAACTCGCGCTCCTCCTGTCTCAGCCTCCCAAGTGCTGGGATTACAGGTGTGCGCCACCGTGCCCGGCTGCATTTATATCTTACATGTTATAAAGTAACTGTCACTTAAGGATTTAGATTTTACCCTTCATGGCTTGGGAAGCTAAACAGTATTCATAATGAAGGCAGTGCTTAAAAGTCCTCAATTAGATGGTGGCATATGTTTACCATCAACACTGATCGATCTAGTTACCTACCCCAAGAAATCTAGTCATGTGCTTGCTCTAAGGGCTCTGGCCAAAATCACTGTTTCTGCCCATCTTCTGAATATATGTTGTTCATCTACTACTATATTCATTTCCTAGTTTATGCATGCATGCATTCATTCAACAACCTTCCCCTTTGTTTTGTGCTTCTTATTTGCCATGGCTGGCAGTGAGTAGTAGGTGTACAGTGCTGAGCTGGATCAGTTCCAACCAGGACCTCTTGGAGTTTACAGTTTAGTGGTGTCAATATATAAACGTGTCTTTTACGTACATGTTATATGTAATTCTTAGGCATTTAATTACTGAGTCCTGGTTCCTCATCTGTCTCATTTAAAAACTGGCCTTACCTTTTTCACACAATGAAATGAGATTTAATATAGATAAGATCCCCCTTTTTAAATTTGAAAACATCACCCAGAAATAGAATGTTCTTATTTGGCCAGCTAACAGAGATGAAGAATGCTGGCAGCTGGACCAGTTGTCTGTTTCATGGAATTTAGGAGTTGTTTGGTGTGGTATAAGAAGCCTGGCTTTTCAGAAACTAATGTCTTGAATTCAGACATCACCATGTATCAGCTGTGTCTCCTTGGGCAGGTTGTGTAACCTCCCTGAACTCAACTTCCTCATCTGAGACTGATCATACCTGCCTTACAATGTACTTTGGGAAACCAGAGAGAGTTTGTAAACATTCTGACACAGTCTTCAATAAATGCTGGCCATTAGGTTCAGTATCTTTAGTTATTCAGGAAACAGGTACCAGGACTCTTGTTTTCCTAAGGGTCCTTCTCCTATCCCTTCCTCCCCTCCCCAGGGTCCTATCACCCCTGCATTCACGGGCCGTGTAGTCACAAGCTAGAGTGTACCTTGCCAATTAACATCCCATGCTCCCTCAGTTAAACTTCCTTGTTTCATTAATGAAAACCAAGGTCTCGCTTCCTATTCCTTCAGGGTCTTGCTTACACTCTGGGTGCCAGAGCCTGATGTTACCATCCCAGGGAGGCATCTATGGTTCATTTGTTGAATATTGAGTGTGTTCCAGGTGTTTTATCCCTAAAAAAGTCCTCCCAGGAAAATATTATTTCCATTTTATAGACATGTGGGATATTATCCCAATTTCACACCATTGGAAGTGGTAAAACTAGGATCTAAACTCTCACTGCTGAATACAACACCTAGAAACTCCCTGTGGACAAGGTAAATCCAAGTTGTAAAGAAATACAACTTTAGATGCAGCACTACACAAGCAAATTGTTAGAGATCATATTTGAAAAAATGCATGGCCTTTCTAGAAGAAAATCATAAAATTACTGATTAACTGTATTTATTAAGGGCCAGCAACATGCCAGGGACTGTCCTAGATGCTCAGCATACCAAGATGGATAAGCATCATCTTGCCCAAAGGAGCTCTTGCAACTAGGGGAGGAGAAATGCAGATGAACAGTCTGGTGACTGTGACAGAATTAATTCAGCCTGTTTAGGGGATGAGACAGGGCACATTTCACATGTAGGTTTTGGTGGAGGGTGCTCACAGATGGAGAAAAGAAGAGAGGTGCATTGAAGAGAGGTGACAAGGTGGCAAAAGTGTGAAAGCACAGGAGACACATGAAGTAACTTGACTAGAGAGAGTAGCATATGCATGGGGAAGAGTGAAAGAGGAGACTAAGGAAGCATGTTAGGGTGAGGCAAGATGATAGAAAGCTCTTTGATGCTATGATAAAGCATTTGTCTTGAGTCTATAATCAGTAAAGTGCTATAAAAAGCATCTTTGTTTTGGATCTATATTTAAAAATAATAATTATGTAAGTATCATATAATTACATTGTGTTGTTATGGTTTCTAAGATACCAGAGATCATATTGTGCCTCTGTCCTGAATGTCCGATAGGGTAAGATTTGGTACAACCTAATCTGAATGAACAATGGGAATGGGTCCTGGATCATGCCCTGGTATTGACATACTATGGTTACAGAAAATAATTCCTCAAGGACCCATAAAGAAAATGAATGAATTATTGAGGACCTTATACTAACTTTATCTGCAGTGTCAAAGTTGAAGTGTTCATTAAATCAGTTCTAGAAAGAAAACGAAGCTCCAAGTGCCACAAGACTCCAAATTAGCTATTCATTGCCAGTTCTCCTTTCTATAATTGAGTTCTATTTTAAGCTGTAACTTTCCCAAATCAGATGCTAAAGTTTTAGGAGTTGAGCATCAGTAGCTTTGGCATGGCTTGGAGTCATCCTCAATTCAGCAATGGAACTAAAATGAAAATAGAATTACCAAAAGGGCAGATGCAGTATCTTATATCACTTTTATTATATTATATTTTAGCAGCTGAGACAGGAGGGAGAATATTATAGAATCAGCCTGCTGCAGTCTCGCCTATAATTATATTTTTCCTTGATAAGGCATTGGCAAAGAGCCCACCAAAATATTGATGCGAAACTTGATCTCCCAGGGCTGTGGAATTTCTCCAGCCCTGGGATTGAGAGTGAGAGGTTTTGGAAGTGTTTGGCAGCTGTAGTAAATTCAGGAGCTGGAGGCAAGGAACAATTCCTCTAGCATAAGCCCAAAGTCAATATATTATATAACTACAGAAGGCACACTCCTCATTGTACTTTCATACTCTTAAGGATCTTGTCCAGCCCACGTATCTTACATAGATGTAAATATAAACTTTACATAACATTTGGGAAAAGGGCAGGATTCCAATAAAGGTTTCATGGTTTATATATTTAGAGATGAGTATGCTATGTATAAATGGAGATGCTGATTCCAAAGTTTTCCAAAAATAAGTGGCAGTAAAAACTTTTCTGTGTGCTCCATGCTATCACATATTTAGAGTTTTTCTCTATCTTGTAATCTTTTTTTAAGCACCAATCCAATTTTTGTTTTTCAAAATGTTTACTAAAATATGGCCATATAGCATGAATACAATTAGTTGAGGACAAATAGTTATAATAGACAGTTATAAAGACATAAAGTTGTAACCTATACAGCTATTTTCACAGGTATAACTGACTTGAGTGTAGAATGCCCTGGCCTATGGACTACCCAAGATTGGTGTCATGGTACCAGGAGGTTGTTGGCAGAGTGAAAAGACCAGTTAGGAACCAGATATACCTAGATTTAAAATCCCAACTGGCACTTTTGAGCTGCATGAGCTTAGTGAACATCTGAGTTTCTTTCATCATCTGTAAGCATATGAGGAATAATGAAGATTATGTAAATGAAGCACCCAACCATAGCTGCCACCTAGTAGGAGCTCAAAATACATTCTTTTCCCCAATTTTCTTTTCTCTTTCACACCTCAGAATGTAACCATTTTTGCAGGAGTGGCTAGAAAGCTAGGAAATTTACATCACAAATTATCTAACCATTAAAAGATAGGGTTACCGAGGTTTTTAAAATGTCTTCAGGTGTTGTTTTTTGAAATGTTGCCATTTATTTATACCAAACTACTTTTGCAAAAATGGTACAAGATAGCTTTCCAAATATGATAAATGTAGTAAGCTTGATTAAATAAGAGTAAAAGATAAAAAGAAGACAAACAAGGACAAAAATACTGTAACCCAGCTGCTATACCTGAGTGCGATATTCAGGCAGGGAAGTTCTCAGGGAATTACCATTACATGTAACTTCCATTATAAGGAAAAGGGAAGGATAACAATACATCAGAAGAGACAGATTTTGCCTGGTGTTCGGTTCTGGGGTGGCAGAGGAAAGTTCTTATTTAGGTAATTTCATTGATACTCCTTTTATTTTATTTTATTTTATTTTTAGTACTGGGGACTGAACTCAGAAGCATTCAACTACTGAGCCACATCCCCAGCCCTATTTTGTATTTTATTTAGAGACAGGGTCTCACTGAGTTGCTTAGCACCTTGCCTTTGCTAAGGCTGGCTTTGAACTCAAGATCCTCCTGTCTCAGCCTCCCAAGCTGCTGGGATTACAGGTGTGCCCCACTGCACCCGGCTTCATTGATACTCTTTCAAGGCACCATTGATTTTAATATGATAGATGGTCTGTCCAGATCCTGAATTAGAGGCTCCAACTAAGAGTCAACTAACTTCACAACCAATCCAGAGAAGACACTATGGCTGAGTAGAGATTTCCTAGGTATTGAAATGAAATCAACCTAGATTCAAACCCAGATCAACCCCTCATATTACCTGTGAAACCTTAGGCATATTTGCTCACTGTCACAAATCATCTTTATAAAGGGAATAATGATACCTACTCCTTACAGAGTTAGTGAGCAATTGATGAAGTAAAATATGTAGACAGGGAGGGAAGTAGACCTGACTGGTTGGCCTCTAGTCCCAGGAATGTCAATGTGTTCATTTTCTAGGCACAATACAAATTCACACTGTACACTTCTGACCTAAGTTCCATGCATCCTTCTGTTAGAGATCCATTAACAGAGATGATTTTCAGCTATCAACTCCACAGCAGTGCTGTGCACATGCACACGTTCGCTTATACGTACATGCAGCAGATTAGTCTTTATATGTTTGTGAACCACAAAAAAATTTTACTGAAATATTATTTCTATTCTGAATTGTTTTAAGTACTCCTGTTTCCACTTTCTTCCTGAAGTTATACCCTACATTGTTGGCTAGATTACAAATTTGAAGTTCTCAGTTATAATAGTGGTAATTTTCCAGTCAATATTTTGTTTGTTTGCTTTTTAAACATTTATTGCACTTAAAAATAATTTTCTAAATAAACCAGTTCACCTAATTTCTGCCATTTCTTTCCAAATTTATGGCAGGCAGAATCATCTTCTACAAGAAGAATCTGTTATCAATTTAGGTCACAAAACTGGGACTTGGGAAAACAGAAATAAAATAAACATTTCTCTCTCCTTTTATTTAAAGCTATTACTTCCATTATTTAAAAAAATGTAAAGAATGACTATAGTCAAAGGAGACAGATTTTTGCCTGGTATTTAATTCTTGAGAGAAAGAAGTTCTTATTTGGGTAATTTTCTAATTGTACTCTTCTCTGGTGCTTTCTTTGGAATATTTTCTATTATTCTTTTAAGCAAGAGAGATCGTCATGCACATAAATATAACTATCTCAATAATTTAGACCTCTTGATAATCTTCAGACTGAAACACATAATGAAAGTATGTTGGTATCTTTGTAATGACAGTGAAAATCAGAGGAGTGATAACAGACCTTGGCTAAAGATATATCACTCCTATTTTGGAGCTCTTGTTCTAATAGGAAAAGGCAACATATTTACATATTGTTCTTTGCATTGAATATATCCTTCAAGTTGTTGAGTTAAGACAGGCTACTATAGCAGAGTGAATATGTTCTAAGCAACTATTCAACTCATTTAGCCCTGTTTCTACATTTACCAATAACCAACCTACTAACATTGATTGGTTCCAAACTGGGAAAGCAATCATTCCAATCTTACATGGTAATCTATACAGAGGTGTTTTATGGAATCGGTTATTTTGTTAGTCAAGTATTTGTTACAGTGACCAAAATAGCAGACATAAACAACTTAAAGGACAAAGACTTTATTTTGTTTCATGGTTTTAGAGTTTTCAGTCCATTGTTGGCTGGCTCCAAGGCAGAAACATCATGGTGGAAGGTCATGGAAGAGGCTAGCTGCCTATAACATGACAATTGAAGACAAGAGAGAGAGAATGTGTGTGTCTATCTGTCTTTTTTGGAGAAGACAAACCTTTCTAGGGCATGCTCACAGTGACCTACTTCCTCCAGTTATGTTCCACATCCCAGTAATCCATCAATGGATCAATCCACTAATGAGGTCAGAGCCCTCATGAGCCAATCCTTCCCAAAAGCCCTGCTTCTGAACACATGAGACTTTGGAGGACATTTCAGATACAAACCATAACAATTTTTATAAACAGATTTTCTGAGGACAGATAATCCCATAATAACTGAGTAAAGAGAAAAGACTCGGGATGCCTGATATGTAGTCCACACTCTGGAAGCCTCAGTTCAAGACAGTGTTACTATTCACTGTCCCCATTAAATAACCTCAGCATTTTCTCACTTGAGAACCAGGTTTTCTTTCTTTTTTTTTTTATTTATTTTTATTATAGAACCAGGTTTTCTAAAAGAAAATCTTCAAAAATGAAAATATAAACTGTGCCATACTATGTGAAGAGGAATTAAAAATACAGTCATCCCTTGGTATCCATGGAAGATAGAAGCAGAACCTCCATTCATATCAAAATCCAGAGATGCTCAAGTACATATAAAATGTCATAGTATTTGCAAATAATTTACTCAATCCTTCCATTTACTTTAAGTCATCTCTAGATTACTTATAATACTTATTACAATGTAAATTCTATACGGTATAGACATTAAAATAATATTTTCTGTGGTTTGTTGAATGAGTGAGTAAATGTGGAGACTGTGGAAATGGATGGCCAGTTGTATATTAGTCTGTTCAGTTTTGAAAGTATTTGGAAGTTGCCATGTTTTTTGAAAAAAAAAAATTAAGCATCTTTAGACTTTCATAGTGCAACAGGACAGTTGAAGATTTGAAACTTCGCCAACTGAAGTTGAGAGGTAACAGAAATATTTCCACAAGATACTATTCTGGTCCCTGGTTTTTTTTTTTTTTTTTTTTTTTTTTTAAGGAAGAGGCTTATTCTGTACTCTTATGGGCAAGACTAATTAACCTAGCATTAATGGAAGGGGCTCTGAAACAAGTCTCTTTAGGGTATTGTCTCACATGAAGATGGGTTAACAGGTTCAGATTTTAATACATTGCACATAGTTTCAATTGGGATTTGACAAAATCCTATACTTCACTCCAAAATCTGAAGCCACAGAGTAAATAAATTCTAGTGAAGTGCCTAATTTATTACACATAGCTGGACCTTAGAAGTAAGTACAGTTGCCTTTAGTAAAGTTTGTTTCTAAGATGGGCTATAACAAAATTAAGCAGCTTGTAAGTATCATGCATGACCTTTAAACATTTTGCTTTTAGGGAAATGTCAGAGTTTCAATTCCTTTTTAATCACAGGTACTAATTTTTCTACCAAAAGAAGAATGAGAAGCTTTGTACACATGAATAGAACTAAGCTGAAGTAGACAAAATGGTCTGAATACTTGTGGTCACTCAAGAGAGATACTTAGATATTTCAGTTTTTCAAAAAGAAAGTATAATAGAATGCTCTAGAACTATGAAAGAAAAACAGTACAATATTTCAAGATAACTGTTTGCAAGCAGGGCTAAATATGTAAAAGTAAATCCATGTGGCTTACATCAAATTCCATAGACAATATGCATATTTTTACTTTGTAGAATTTTTAATTTTTAATGTAGCCCAAGATCTATTTTTACAGGTGGATCAAGTGATATGACCATCCACACAAGTTAATGCAAGTGTTGGACTAGATTTTAGATATATATCTTTGCCTTTTCTTAAATATCAGATTGTATTTGTAAAGATATCCACTCACTGGGCTCATGTTGGAGCAGAAGAGCCCTACTAATGATATTATAATAGTAACAACTTATATAAATTTGTGTGCCAGTCACTATTCCAAACCCTTCTGTTTTATTAACTCATCATATGAGTAAATGCGGTAGTTTTTTGTCCTCATTGTTTCTTCCCTATTAGTATCCTCATTTTATAGATGACAAAACTGAGTCATGGTGAGAACATATTGTCACACCATTAGTAAGTGGCAAAATCAGGATTTACACCCAGGGAGACATAGTTTTATTTTTATACCCAGAGAGACATAGTTTATTTTTAGCCATTATACTGAGCCAACATTTAGAGTCTTTACTTTAAAAGCTGAATGGGTATAACAATCAGATTTTAGCATGTTGATAATCACTGATGCTACAGTTCACAGAAAAAATAATCTTCCTCTAGGTGATCTGCTGTGACTATATCTTCAAGAACAGACATGTTGAGTCATAATGGCAAATAGTGGTAGGAGAGCTAGATATATCATTGAAATTTGGAAATTGGCCAAATGATTTCCTGGTGAAATGGGAATCCTGGACTCTACCTGGGCTAAGTGCTAGGAGCCCTGACAGTATGTGGGTGGGCAAGCCTCGCCTGGCTTGGGGGATGGGGTGAAGATAGAGGAAGCAGGAAGAAAGATTCTTCAGGATCATAAGGACCAATGGAGAAATCCATATGCTTTGTAGATTACTTACACTATGAATGCATGGTGCAACCAGTGTTTAAATGTGTTCAAGATACTCCTATTGTTTGTTTTTTTAAACCCACCCTTCCTCTACTTCACATCCTCTATTCTCTTTCTTCCATATCCAAATGTCTTCAGAGTTATGCTCACCTACTGATATGACTCCCCTACTTCCTATTAGTCAGCAACCCTTTGCAAACTGGATTTCCCACCTCCAATAGTACTGAAATCCTCTCAGCAAGATCAGCATGACCCTCCTGTTGGTAAATCCAGAGGAGGAGTCGGCACTGGTGTTTCTCATCTCCTCTTCACATTGTTGATCCTTTCATCCTTGATATCTGCAGTGACCTTGGCAGACCAACAAGCAAATGAGATGTTTTAGACTTTCTAACATCACCAAGTCTTTGATTTTATTCTTCCTTTCTCACCTTGTTTTCGGGTACCTTTTCTTTGCTCATTTCTAAAATACCTGAGTTTCCTAGATTCTGCCCTAGGCTACTTACTCTTCCCACTATACAATTTCCCTGTGTCAGTATTCTCAAGGCTTTCATCTGTGTACTTATTATTTTCTGAATCTATGACTTTAACCCAGGAACTTAACCTGAATTACGAATCTGAACATATATACATTGTCTCTCAATTCTATGTAGACTCTAGACTCAGCATATCCCAAGCTGAACTCACAATCTTCTCTTACACTTTTGAACTCTCTTCCTCTTCCTATGGTTCCTATAACCCAAGTAATCGCCAAGCTCTCTCAAGTCTATTTACTTATCTTTTCAGTTTGTTTCAAATTTGTTCTGTAGGCCCACTGTCACTACTGTCATTGCCCAAGACAGGACTCTCATCATCAGTGGCATACTACTGCTGTCTCTAAGCCAGTCTGCTGTGCTTAGGACTTGTTCCAAAACTGTAGCCAGGCTGATCCGTCTGAAATATAAAATTGGTAATTCTAGACCCCATTTAAAATACTTTAGCAGCTCCAGATTTTCCTCTAGTTTAAACCCAATTCCCTATATAATTTGCAAAACTCTTCCTAAGCTGGGCCCTGCTCATCTCCCGACTTTTTTTTTTAGTACCGGGGATTGAACTCAGGGGCACTTGACCACTGGGCCACATCCCCAGCCCTTTTTTGTATTTTATTAGAGACAGGGTCTCACTGCATTGCTAAGTGCCTCGCCATTGCTGAGGCTGGCTTTGAACACGTGATCCTCCTGCCTCAGCCTCCCAAAGTGCTGGGATTACAGGCATGTGCCACCTCGCCAGGCAAATCTCCCCACTTTTATTCTCAGTATTCCTCTGTCAGTTCCATGGTCCAGACATTCAGAAAACTTTTCTCTCCTTGAAAGTTATATGCTATTTCTTTTATCTGAGTTTTTGCTTACGTTGTGTGCATACATGAATAATTTATAAGTATAATATTTAATAAATAATTAAATAATGTAAAATTAATAACACTTTACATTTTCATTCATTACTTTAGAAATCAAGTCAGCTAAACCTGAAATGTATTGCTCAACAATATAACCCTAAATATTATGGGTTTGCATTGTGTCATTCTGTTGTTCAGTGGGCCTTATGGATAAATATTTCCCCACTGTTCATATAGACATAGAATGGAGGAAGGAGAGAGAGAGGAGGAAAAAGCTGGACCAAGTGTGTATAAAAAGCAAAGTGTTATGTTGAAATAGAAAAAAAAAATTGAAATGTACTAAGGGTCTTTTTTAAAAACGTTTACTCTTTGTTGATATAATTTTTGTTTGGTTGATATTTATTGGGCATAATAAACTATATGATTCTGTTTTCTCTGTACTGAACTCTTTAGTGTGGAGGATATATTAAGAAACCAAATAATGAATACAACAATATTTCATTCTGCCATTCTTTCTCCCTTGATGCCTCAAGCCCAATCCCATAAGTCTTGCTTCTCTGTATCTGTTCATAGGGCTGGTAGTCCCCAGTGCACAGAATCAATGAAATTACAAGTTAATTAAGGACTTGGGAAAATGAAGAATTGTTTTCCTGCTCCTCCTTTGAGCATTTCTTATAACTGTTAAGACAGTGTATGGATCATTCCCTTTATCTCTTATAGCTTTTATGTTGGTTAGTGTCAGACGCCATTACAAATATCAACTCAAATGGCAATAACCATCAGTGCCATGGAGATGCCACAGAGAGTGGTAGGGCTGAGGGCCGAATAGATTTTGTAGCTCATCTCATTTCAGTTGCATTTCCCTTAGATATTTATGTTAAAAAAAAAAAAAACATCACTTTTTAAATTACTTAATTATATGTAAACTAAATTTTGAGCATTTACCTTTTTACCTTTTTTTTGGTACCAGGGTTTGAACTCAGAGGCACTCAACCACTGGGCCACATCCCCAGCCCTTTTTGTATTTTTTTTTTTATTAGAGAGAGGGTCTCACTGAGTTGCTAAGTGCCTTGCCATTGCTGAAGCTGGCTTTGAACTCGTGATCCTTCTGCCTCAGCCTCCCAAGTGCTGGGATTACAGGCGTGCGCCACCACGCCTGGCTTACCTTTTTACCGTTTGACTTTAGCATATATGACCATGGATAGCTTAGTGAGATATTCCATGGGGTGAGGAGGTGGCAAACATGGCTAGCCCTGCCTAGCATCCCTCTTTCCAAATTGAGTGTGCCTATTTGGAGAAGCCAAGATCTTTGAAAAGTTGTGTACTTTTTTTTAAAATCTTCATTTGATTTAAGTTAAAATACTTAAAATTTCCTCAAGCCTTGACACAGAAAAAGTCAAGGACTGAAATAGAAGTTGAGAAAAGGGAGAGCTTCACCTGAATATTTTCTACCTTCAGTGCTATATTCAATATTAACTGAGGATTTTTTTTCTTCACATTCTGAGTTTAAAAGAAGCTAGATCCAAGGAAGATTCTTTTCCTAACTTCTGACCTGTCTGCAGCTCTCTACCATGAAGCCCTGGCATATCAATATTTCCTACAGCTAGGCTGCGGGCACTAAGATGGCAAAGTAGACTTTTAATTTAATGGAAGGGAGTGTGATTCTCACTAGGCTGCACATCATTTCTTTTTGTGTTTCAAAAAGATTTTTTTTTCCTCGTGATATGTAGATCAATTTGGATGATTGTTTTTGTAGGTCTTAGGGATTGAGCTCTCTTTTAGGAAAGCACTGCCCATCTAAATTCTTTGTCCTCCTTTGATTTTTCAAATCTGATCCTGAACCTTTACTTCTTTGCTTTCCTTCTCCCTGTTTCTTCTTCCTTCCTTCCTTCACATGCTAATATCTTAAAATGAGGTTTCCTGCTCCTTGATCTGAACCCCAGCAGTGATCAATGAAGTGAGTATCAATTACAAGAACGAGTCCAGCAGGAGCCAGCTTGGCTTAAAATCAACCTTCCTTGGTAAACCAAGAGAATATATAATCCTGATTGATTACTCCCAGAGAATATATTTGTGTCATTGGTAGTCAGTGCAACTGAACTAAAATCGTTCTTAATTCTAAACCCTCCCCTGGATTTTTACCTTCTCACATGTCTATAAACAGTTTAAGAATGAGGAGATGAAAACTTATTTCAGGGCTTTGTACAGTAGTGACTAGGTAGCACCATCTGAATCCCATAAGCTTTGCAGAATTGGTCTTAAAGATGTAATAAACTGTGATGCATTTCATTTTGCCTGGGATCTCTGTACATTTATTCTTGAAAAAGTTCCATCTATTGAGTCTTTGACTCTGTAGCATTACTTCATATTTAATCTACTACTAAAACAGCTTTACCTCTTATGACTGTGATAAGCATGTTTGCTCTCCTGGGAAACAGCTCATGGTCCCTGTGCGGAAATCTCTCCTGAGGTCTTGTAGAATGTCACTTGCTGATATCTGATTTTATTTCTTCATTTTTAGTACCAAGTATTAAATCATCATCTGTGCAACCTAGAACCCACTTTCCTTGTCCTGAGAGTAGGAAGTATCTTAATCACCCAATGCTCTCCTGGGAAACAGCTCATGGTTCCTGTGCGGAAATCTCTCCTGAGATCTTGTAGAATGTCACTTGCTGATATCTGATTTTATTTCTTCATTTTTAGTACCAAGTATTAAATCATCATCTGTGCAACCTAGAACCCACTTTCCTTGTCCTGAGAGTAGGAAGTATCTTAATCACCCAAATTTAAGGTTTTATTCACTCAAATACTAAAGTTCTTTTGTTCAACTAAAATTTGTTAGGCTATGCTGATTTTTAAAAATTATTCTCTAAATCCTTCTCATGAAAACTCTTCAGATTCTCAAAGGAATATTCCAACTTTTCCTGATTCTTGCTGTTTTGTAACATTTAAATTATTTCTAATGGCCTCTTCTCTACCAAGTCTGTTTATGTCTTTTAAACTTGGAAACTTCTAAGTACATGATGCATATGTAATATTCACAAATAGGCATTGTTCATGGTGGTGTAGCACAAAATTTGGCATCTTACATGCAGGGGACCAAGCAGTGCTCTTGGGGTGACAAGGAATTGGAAGTTGTTTAACCCCAGAGCTGGCCATTAACATTGAGAGGGGATAACAAGGGAAGATCCTGAGGAAGGATAAGTGTATCTACAAGGCTGGACCACAAGCAACAGGGAGTTAGGGGTGGAGCCATCAATCGTAGCAGGCGCCAAGTCTGAGCACACCACATACTTGCCAACTAACATCCAAGACTTGATCTGAGTTCAAGAACCCAGGGGGTCTGAAGGAAACTCATCAGGGAAGCTTGGAAGCTCTGCAATGATCCTGATGGAGCTTTTAAGCAGAATTCTCCTCTTTGAAGGCCTGGTGGATACACCTCCACTAAGCTCAAAGGCATGGTCTTATCTTCTGACAGACATAGGGAGAGTAGCCACATGATTAAGATCCATCTCCTGTCCCTGGAGGTTTGTTCTGATCATCCAGAGACAGTGTGTACTTTCCTCATCTTTAGCTTCACCCTGAGTTTCAGTTCCCTATTGGGTCTGGGTCTTTGTCAGGTATATGCACAAGTTAGGCAACCTATTGGCTTCTGCAGAATAAAGGGGACACTTGAATTAATGACCTGCACCTCATAGATGAGAAACAGAAACATGCCCAAATCTCATTGGTCTCTCCCATTTGGGAGTGGTTACTCTTCTCTTCTAGAGCAATAGGTTACATTCAGCAGATCAAATTACTTTAGCTTATATCACATTTATTCTCTCCCAGTAATTTAGAGATTGAAATTTACTTCTTAGAGACAAGAAAATATTCCTGGGTGTGGGGCTGAAGTTGAACTATTTGATTTCTCTGGTAGCAAGAATTTGGTTGTGGTGATATTGTTACCATATGGATAGATATGTAACTATTGAAACCTGGGATGAGAATTCCAGGGCATTTTACTGGGACCACCAAGATGATGAATGACATATTCAATTCTAAGAAACTAAAGCAAAGAAGAATTCCACCTTTTAAATTGGAGTATCATGTCAAAATGAAAACCTTATTATAAATAAAAGTATATATAGGAACAAAACCTCTTTAGTTCTGGGAAGGATCTGCATGACACCAACATAGTTAGAATGTTTCAGAATTATTTAAAAAATAATGAATCAGCATAGCTGTCATCATCATTTATTCCTTTTTTCTTCTATAAGGTAGCAATACCTTTTTCTTCCCCTAAATTAAAATTGGTTGGCCCGACTTGAGATATTGAACTAGTTGAGGGTTTTCAGGCCTCTTTGCTCATGATATTTATCAGTGGGGCCACTGATTGGTGAGCTGGGCCCATTGTGCTCTGAGTAGCTTTTTGTTTCCAGCACTGCTTTGTTTTAAGCTGGGTGTTGAATGCAGCATCAAAGGTAGGCAGACAGACATTCAGAGGCAGATGTGGGCACATTCCCAAAAGTTCGGTGCCAAGGGCCTTGTGTTTCTTAACAGAGGTGACCTGGAAAGACTCCAAAAACAAGATGAAAAATACAAAGTTGAATTTAGTTAAAGGGAAGGAGAAAGGAAAGCATTGAAAGCTCGAATCCCGTTAACTTGAAAAGTTGAGTTCTGGCCTTTTAAAAGCTTCCTTCCAAAACAGAGTTGTATTAGTTTAATCTCTGGCCAATTGTAGATTTAAATTTAGCTTCTCACACGTATTAATCTTCTTAGGAGTGAAAATAACCATTGCTGCTAATAGAGAGCTGATTTAGTATTTTCTCTATATAATGGGTTTTACTTTTACTTAGAAGGTTAAAACAGAGACTGTTGTTATTGATTTTATAAATGGGTCCCTAGATGAACATGCTAGGAGCCACAATGTTAAGGGCCAGAACACTGAATCAGTCAGGCCTGAACACAGTGCCCATCACTTTATCTAAGCAGGTTATGATGTTGGGCAAATTGCTTAATTTCTCTAAATCTCACTGTCATCATCCATAAAATGGGAATGTTTTATGATATTTAAGTGAGAAAATAATGTAATGTATAATATTTGCTACATAGTACATACTATATGTTATGGACACATTAAATTGCATATTTTTGGAACTATATGGAAGCAGTATCAAGATCAACTAAGGAGCTGAAATAGAGTTGTTGGATGTTTCACCCAGAATCCTGTGTCCTGTGAATTATAAAATCAAAGCCAAGATGAGAACCCAGATCTTTGCCTTCTTTCCATTAAACATACTCTATATAAATATATAATGCTGCTTTAAATTCAATTACTATTATTTCATAGTGATACAAAATATACCAGTTGATAGATGGATGGATAGATGATAACAACCATTTATTGAGCATATATTGCCAGTCATTCTGTTTAATTGTATTATGTAATCATCATATTGACGTTGCTAGGTAAGAGCTGCAATTGTACCAATTTTTTACAATAAAGGAAAGATAAGCACAGTGAATTTAATAGTAAAAAATCGTGTTTTTACTAGTGGTAGAGACATGGTTTGAACTCAGTCTCTGGAGTCAGCCCCCTAAACTAGCACACTGACCACACTAAAATATTTGTCCTAGGTAAATAAGACTTACATGAAGGGCTATCCGGTTATCTCCGGATAGGATATCAAGGTCACATCGCAAAGAACAATAAACAGCCATGTCTTGCTTGTCATGACTTTATGCTTCATTTAAATGACTTCCCAGAGAACACTCATAATAGTTTAGGCATTGGAAGTCCTCTCTTCAGATCCTACATCTGTGTTTTTCTGAATGGCAGAACCTGTGCCCTTACCCTTGCTGAGACTTAATTACCTATTTTGTTAAGTGACTATGATGAAACTCAAAGTATTATTAGGAGAATTTAATAAGGTATAAATGCTAGTTTCCCTGAATCCTCTACCAGCTTTAGATAATTAAACCTAGTAACACATATACCCAATTCTACCAAGTCGGGATATATTCAAAGTAAAATTCAGGTATTCACAGATGATCATGCTTGAGACAAACCATAGACACAGGACTATGAACCATGATCCTGTCACAGGCTGTTTTAAAGGAGGACATTTCTGTCCCACCAAGTCCTCAGAGAATTTAGCTTTCAGAAATACACTGGACCCAAATTGAGTTTGAGAGGAGCTTTTAAACTTTCTTTGAGCTTAGACCTGAGGACAAAAAAGCACAATGGAAGTGTTAGCCAGCGTAAGGTGGGCCCAGCACAACTAGAAAAATACCCCCAAAGAGCTGGAGGAGGGGAGCAGATTTTGAAAAGAGGTTTAACTAGTGCTGCAAATGGTCCGTCACACACTCTCCTCCCTAGTTTGTTTTGATACATCCCCACCTGGTCCCCAGGTGTGTAAGAACCACAAAATGCTGTTCATGCCACTGCTGTGGACCAGACTTGTGCGGGGCTGTGCACCTCTGAACAATGGCTTTATTCTTTCATACGCCCAAAAGAGGTCTGAGTGTAGGAGAAGGAATGGCCGCTGTTGCTGTGGGGGCAGGGAGAAGAAAAAAAACAAAAAAGTTATATACTTTGAGGAATTTGGTCCAAATGAAAAAAATTGAAATGTAGTTCAGAAATCCTCCTGAGAACATGAGGCCAGCCCTTCCCTCTTATCCCCACAACCTGCACCCCAAGTTTGAAATAAATGGGAAGGTGAATCGTTTGCAAATTGAGAAGAAAGAGGAGCAAGAAGAAAACTTTCTTCTTCGAAAACCCAGGAATTTAAGTCTAGAAATACAAGACAGTTGCCAGAACGGAAAGTTGGGGGGTATTCTTGAATCCACATCTGGATTTGCAGGAATAAAACGCGTTCTGGGCAGTTTGTTTTGGCGTTAATTATCTCACACTGGAAACCATCACAACAAAATAGCAAATTCTGGAATTTCCACTTTTCCTTCACCTGAAGAGGGTGTATGTTTTGACTTTGGCCAGACAGAGACCTTACATTATTAGAGACAGGAGTGAACTGGAAAGAACAGTTTTCCACCTCACTCTTTTATGGAACTGGCAAGAAAACTTTACTAGTCTCAAGGTAAAATTCAGACTATGATATTTTCAAATTTTTCTATTAGAAGAAAAGGTGGCAAGAACTCGATAGAATTTCGTCTGAGGAGAATTGGCAAAGCATCATATTATATAGATGTATATATGAAATTAAATTTCTTGTATGTGGCTTTTAGTGATGGAGAAAAGCTGTATCTCACATAAACAGGATGGGACATATTATTCCATTTTTTAACTTCATTGTTTTGAAATGACTAAAATTGCAAAGAGACATTAAGTATTAAGTGGTCAACCTGAACAAGTATTTTCTGGTTTGAAACAAATGCCTTGCATCTAGATTAATAAGGTGATGCAAGACACTACATCATCTGGCAGGGAAAGATTTAAAGCAGGTCAGGTTCCTTGGGAAGAGAGAAAAATAACTTTTAAGATGAAAGACCAGGAAAGAAAAAAAATTTTCTGTGTGTGGTCCAAACCTCATTTTTTAAAAAACAATTTGCCAAAGGTGTTTAAGCTACATGGTGATGGTTTTCTCAACGTTTTAATGATTCACTTGTAAGGTGTGATTAGTCATATCTTTGACCAGATGAGGAATGCATAAATAAGAACTTTTTTATCGTTGGCATTTAATTCTGAGAGTATTGGGGAATGTGGTGAGAGAAGTTATACTTCACAATGTGTGTTCCCAATCCAACAGGGGCAAGGGGATATTGGCATATAATAACATAGAATTCCTTAAAAGCATAATTATAAATACTTACTATGCTTAGACCAAAACAGGAAAGAACTCTTTGACTAATATAATGGTCAAGCCTCTCCAAAAGCTTTAACTTAAACTTTCTCTGCTCTTTCTTGTTCTAGACACTCAATGGGTATGCTGGATAAGAACCTCTTAACCTGTGATTCAGTCAAATCTAATTAGAAATATTTACTATCCTATAAAAATATGTATGCTGGTCTTCCTGAAACCCTACTCTTTGAAGTATCTGCTGTGGTATAGAGTTAAGTTTTTTCACCAAAAATATGAGACCTTCTAAAGAAAATAAATTTGTATAAGCTTTTATATTTCACTTGGTAGTAAAAAGTCATAGAGAATGATTTCAAATACCAGTCATAACCTAGTTGTTCAATACAATCATGGGTGTTCATAGCTTCTTTTAGAGCTATGAAAAATAAGAGATGGGATTTCTTGTCCTCACATCTATGCACATGGTAGGGTTTAACTTTTTAAAATACCTAGTTCAAAATATGCATTTTTCTCTCTTTTTTACATAGTCATAGTTTCTGTCTTATTATCTTTAGTGCATCTTTGAATGGAAACTAAATAATATAAGCATTGTGCTTGTTATGGTTTGGATATGGGGTGTCTCCCCTTAATGCAGAAATATTTGTAGGCACAATGATTAGATTGTGAGAGCTGTCTCCTAATTTGGTCCATCCTAGTTTTAATGGACTAACTGGGTGATAACAGTAGGCAGGTGGAACATGCTGGAGGAGGTGTGTCACTAGGGCGTACCCTGGAAGGGTGCATCTTCCCTGAAGCCCCTTCCCTACTCCCTCTCTCCTTCCTGGCTTCCATGAACTGAGCAACTTTTTTTCTATCACACCCTTCTACCATGATGTTCTACCTCATCTTGGACCCAGAGTGATGGAACCGGCCAGCCATGGACTAAAACTCTGCAATTGTGAGCCAAATGAACCTTTCCTCCTGTATGTTGTTCTTGTCAGGTATTTTGATCATAGCAACAAAAAGTTGACTAATGCAATGCTAACAAGCAATCTCTTAGTAATGTAAGAAGGGATTGGAAGAGGAAAGCACAGTAAATTTTACAGGATTGCAGAGTTTACTATTTCGGGGAAAATGGAAGCAGAGGTAGATACTGTAAGATTTGGAAATGATGTATGAACACCCTTTCTATAAGGATGTTGTTCCAAACCTTCCTTTCACCTGTCTCACAGATCAGTATCCAAAAATGCCTGTCAAGTCAGGTGATTCCTCATGTGTATGGACACAGAATCCTAGTACAGCCCTAGTTACCATGTATGACTTCCCTTTAGACTGCCAATTAGTTTAGGTCAGGGCTTGCATTTAAGTTTTCTTTATATTCCACATACTAAGGATAATTTTATAAATACATGTTCATATACCTTTGTACTTTGTTGTTATGTTTCTTAGCCATTTCTAAAAGCATAGTCTATATTAAACAGGTTTATTTCCTATAAGAGTCCATCAAAAGTTTTTATTTTTGATTAGGTAACAAATACACAGGGAACCACAATTAAACGTTACAAAAAAGAAAACAGGAATATATAAGTTAGCTTTCCTCTTTTTCCCAATCATCCAGCTTCCCTGGCAGTATGCAGCCTCAGTTATGTAATTTGTTTCTTAGGAATCTTCTTAGGGATAGTTAACACACATAAGCAAATATGTGTATTTAGGAGGCCATGACTAAGCCCACCACCAGTCCTTAATATAGTTAAAAATAAACCATGATAAGGTAGAAATTCCTTACCTGGTAGAGGCATAGACTTCTGGGTAAGCATGATGTGTCCACAGGCACTTTTGAAAAATCAGTCACCATTCTCAGTTGCCCTGTTGTGATGCCTCACTCCAAGTAATCATCCTTGATCTCAGAACACCAGGCCTACTTACCTGTATAGAGAGACAGAGGAGTACTGAAGAACTCAGTTATCTACATTCTTATCTCACGGATACTCTTTGCAGCTTCTTATTACTGGGGTAAAAAAAACAGCAGGAGGAATAAGATGGTTAATATTACATAGTACTTACTATGTACCAGACATAGTTTCAAGTATTTACTTTTTCTTAACTAATTTAAAATGAAGTAAATTAAAACTTCAACCTGGACTCAAGTGTTCTTTCTTTTCAATGACCAAAATTGAAGTAGGCTTCGAGATTTAACACAGCCTATTCTGAGGAATTTACCCCAGAGGAACTGGATCAATAGCTTTTACTTACACACTTTTAAAATAAATACATACTTTTTTTTTTTTTTTTTATTGAGGACAGGGGGATTTTTCTGGCTTAATCTACCAAAGTTCAGGGTAGGATGAATATGAACAAGTGTGTCCTTGGTCATAAAGGTATCACTTATGATTCAAATAGTTCAAGGGCAATAGCTAGCTAATAAGAATGGCCATAAAATTACTGTATTGTTCCACCAGGGGGCAATGAAAAGTCATAGTCATATCTTTTATTTTCACAGGTTATAAGGTGGTTGCCATCTTTGTGTGGCTGAGTGCATAGGTGTATAATATTCAATCTCCTTTTCTTCCAAAATGAAAATGCCCTTACTATTTCTTCTGCTTATAAGATTAATACATGCATACTGCAGAAAAATAAGAGAATGCAATCAAATATAAAGAAAAACTAAAGGTTATAATCTAACCTCACAAAAATGGAAATTGTTGAGTTTTCAGTGAATTTCCAGATTTTTTTCTATACTTATATATATATACCCATGGATATTTATAGTTTTTATAGAAATAGGATCAAATTTTACAGTTTTTCTTCCACACTACATTATATACATCTATCTCATATAAATACATATTTATATCACCTTTTAAAGTAGCCATATAATGTTCTCTTGTATGGATATACCATAATTTAATTGACTTTTCGTCTACTAATATACTTTTAGAGGTTTTTATAGTAGAAATAAATATTACTATACCTGAAGTAATCTTCCTTTATACATGATTTTGCATTCTGTGGTTTCAGTTACCCACAGTAAATTGTGGTTCAAAAATAGTAACTGAATAGCTGGGCGTGGTGGCACACACCTGTAATCCCAGCACTTGGGAGGCTGAGGCAGGAGGATCACGAGCTCAAAGCCAGCCTCAGCAATAGCAAGGCACTTAGCATCTCCAGTGAGACCCTGTCTCTAACAGAATACAAAAAAGGGATGGGGATGTGGCCCAGTGGTTGAGTGCCCCCAAATTCAAACCCTGGTACGAAAAAAAAAAAAAAAAATCAACTGAAATATTCTAGAACTAAACGTTTCCTATGTTTTTAAAGAACTTATTATAGTATATTGTTGTGATTATTTTATTTTATTATTGTTGCTAATCTCCTAATTTATAGATCAAACTTAATCACAGGTTTCTGTGTATAGGAAATAACATAGTATACATAGGATTTGGAACTATCCACAGCTTCCAATGTTTACTGAGTGTCTTGAAAAAAATCTCCCATGGATAAGGGGGGACTAATATTACCTTTATATATATCTCTGGTTGTTTCTCATACATTCAGTTAAGTTACTAGACAGGATCTTTAACAACTGATAACCCCATATTCCATAAGTGATATCTTCTTATGGGGTGACAGTTCAGAAACTTTGCTGTTATCCTGGATGTCTTCTTGTCTTTTAAAGAAGAATCCACTTCTCCTAGCACATTGAGATTACTGATGTATCATAACATTCACTATTTCATTATTCCTCATTTTCTGAGAAGGAATATGAAAGACATAATGATGCAGGGCAGAGAAGGAACAACACAGGCGTTGAGAAGGTGAGAGAATGGTCTGTGCCTCAGGTGGCACGATGAGTGAGAAATAGATAATTGGATGGGGGAATGGGACAAAGCATTTTGGTATTGCTCATCCTCCTTCATGCTGGGTTCAGGGAACCCCCACAGGATGGGAATGGAGACCCCTGGTTTACAGCCTGGGCTTGAGTGACCCTCATGGACACATCTCTGCATCCTGCTATTTCCCCTCTCTGGGATTACATTTCTCCTTGTAATCTGGTACCACTATGCCACCTTTCTTAGGTGGTGCCATAAAAATGAACCAAATTCAACTTCTAGAATTGACTCTTTAAAGATCAAAGGTGTAGTGTAAAGTATGTTAGTTTTAAAATTTTATTAAAAATCTGAAGTGGGCTAATCAAATGACTTAGCATGTCCTGATAGGTGTATTTTAGACCTATTAAGCTGGCTCCTAAATGGAAGGTGTTACCTTCTTCCATCTCAAGTGTCATTCCATGGCAGGAAGAATTCCTAAAATTAAAGAAAAAAACAATAAGTAAATAGAAAGGCCAGTAAAGTAGAGGGAAGGGAACAGGGGGAGAGAGGAGAGGAGGGAAAGAGGAAGTACTGGGAACTGATTAGAACAAATTACATTCCATGATTTTATAATTATGTCAAATGAATCCTAATGTGAGATATGACTAAAAAGAACCAATAAAAAGGAAATATAATAAAATTATTAAATGCTTTTTTTGAATACAAATAAGAGTGTGTGATGTTTCTGTAGCTATTTTGAAGTTGTGGGGTTTAATTCGTTTGTTAAGCCAATGAGAGATACTGAGAAATACATAGTATCTAAATCTTCGATCTGTATTAGACCACTCTATGAATATTCCCCCAAAAGGACATGTTTCTCTTTGGATGGGGCAAAGTGGAGGGGCACAGGGGCAGGAAAGATGGTGGAATGAGATGATCATCACTACCCTAGGTACATATATGATTACACGAACGGTGTGACCCTACTTTGGGTACAACCAGAGAAGTGAAAAATTCTGTTCCATTTGTGTACAATGAATCAAAGAGCATTCTGCTATCGTGTATAACTAATTAGAACACATAATTTTTAAAAAGGGACATCTTCCATCAATGTTAGTTTCCATTTTCAGCATACTCTATAGCATCAGACTTTAAAAAGGTCATTTGAATCAGTCTTAGCTTCTTTTCCTTTGCTTAAATACATCAAGTAATGTTTCTTATTTTTAAAATGCTATTGCTGGGCATGGTGGTGCATGCCTGTAATCCCAATTTGGGTGGCTGAGACCAGAAGATTTCAAGTTCAAGGCTCATCTCAGCAAGTGAGTGAGGACCTAAGAAACTTAGTGAGACCCTGTCTTAAAATAAAAAATAACTTGGAATATTGTTTAGTGGTTAAGCACCTATGGGTTCCACCCTGGGTACCAAAAATTAAAATAATAATAATGATAAAAATGCTGTTATCTCTACCCAAAGGAATTCATCAACCTACTCAATTCCTTAAAAAAAAAAAATCTTCTATACTCAATTTATACTACTTTCCAGAAGGTGGTAAAATGATTCAATAAAGTTGACACATCTCAGGGTTAGGAAGTAAGGACAAAACTGTAGTCAGAGAGATAAGGTAACAAGAGTGGATCTAAATGAATAAAGAGTTTAGTACAAGCTCCTAATTAGCCTCATACAGAAAGAATGATCTGTGGCCTATCAATTCTTGTTCTGAAAAGCATAAAAGTTTTTACATATTATGCACATTTCAGACATCTGTGCTCAGCTCTACTCTGAGTTAAAAAAAAATCCACCTCTCCTAGAATAATGTGTCTTGGTTGGATCCTGTAACAATTTCTTAGTACTATTTCCAGAGAGCTCTTTGAATGCATATTAAACAACACTATCAAAGCTGAGAGGCCTCAAATTTGTCATTGCCTCCCATCTCTCAAGCCTACACACATGGTAGCCATACAGGGACATTTTCTCTCCAAATTTGCAAAAAGTTATTGGGTGTCTGAAATGTATAAAAGAATACTTTTTCAAAGAAAGAGCCCTAGAGTGTATGCTCTAATCACAAAGCTCCTTTGGAGGCTCTTGATTAAAAAATATACATAGGACTACGCTAAGCAAAGTACTTTTTCTACTAAATCAGAAGAATTCTGTTGAAGAAACTGAAAGTTTTGATTAAGAGTTTTAATTTTAAAAAAGAGTTTTAATTAAAAATACCTTAAGGTCCAATAATTGGTAATCCCTTGGGTAGAAGCATTATTAACATATTCCATTGTATTTCACAGAAAATTTTAAAGCAACAAGGATTGAGCTCCCCTGCCCTATGGATTGCCAGAGGGCAAAGAGTTCAAGGTTAGGGTTTTTCTAACTAGAGAAATGCCCAAAAGCTTCCTAGGGTTCTATGAGGGTGTTTTGCAACCAGAGATTAACTGTTAACATTCCTGTGACATTGCTGAAGTTTTTTTTTTATTTGTTTGTTCTGTTTTGTTGATTTTGTTTATTGCTTTGTTTCTGTTTTTACTATTTCCAGTTTCCTTGATAGCATTTCAAAATCTAAATCTAGTTCCTCTTCATCTGAATTTTATCCCTTAATTATGGATTGGTTTTTAAGTGTAGTCAAATATAATGCCAAAAGTTCAATAATATAAGTATTGCCAGCTATAAGATAGAATATGTATTTGATTTGTTTTTCCATGACCTAGAATAGGAAAATATGAAAATGAAGAGGGTTTTCATTTACAACCATGCGCCCTTCATCTCTAAACCTATTGTCTAGTAGAATGATGCTCCTATCATTTCAGACTCTGAGGCCTCCCCATCCTGGCAAACTCTCTGCACAGCCCCGCAATGGATTAGGCTTCAAAGAAGAAAAAAAAATTTAATCCTCATTGCTCCATCTGAAACTCTTTCTCACCCTGTTTTCCAGGGAGGCCATTTTGCATAATGAGCAAGAGCATTAGGCTTTGGACTAAAGTTGACGTAAATGGTTCAGACCCTGGCTATGCCACTGACTGAACATGTGACCTTGATCAAGTCTTCTTCAGTGAGAATACCAACATATACTTAGAGTTGTGTGAGAATTAAATGAGAAATATATTAGGTAATTCCAGTGCCTGACCTGAGGAAGAGCTTAGTGAATGTTGGTTAACCACACAACTGTTTTTCCCGAAGACTGGAGAATACAACTTGGAGGAAATGGTAGTTGGATTCAGTTGTTTTTCCTGTTCTTTTGAAGCGGAAATTAGGACCATTAAGATTTTTTTTTTTGCATTTTAATAAGGATAAAATTCATATAAAACTTGCTGTTGCAAAGTGTGAAATTCAGTGATTTTAGTATATTCATAATGTTGTGCAACCACAAATTCCAGAATGTTTCTGTCACTCCAAAAAGAAACCCTGTGCGTATTAAACCATCACTCTCAATTCTTCCTCTCCCTCTATCTCATGGAAATGCCTAATCTATGTCCTTGTCTATTCTGAACATTTCTTATAAATGTAATCATGCAACATATGGCCTTTTGTGTCTTAAATTTAAGTTTAAATTTAAGTTTTCATCATAGTATAGCATGTACCACATTACTTTTTAGACCTAAATAATATTCCATCATCTGCATATACCATTCTTGTTCTTCCATTCATTATTTAATGGATATTTGGGTTGTTCTTATGTCTTGGCTATTATGAATATTGTTGCTATGAACCTTTGTATACAAGTTTTTGTGTGAACATATTTTTTCAATTAGGACCATTAAGAATTTGTTTCCCAATATCACATGCTAACTAGTAGGGATTATTGTAATTGCCTAAAGCAGACTTTTGGAGTCACAGGGATGTATTAAATTTCTATGACTTCAAAAAGTTTGAGCCCCCCCACCACACTCACCCTCTTCCTTTCAGAGTCCATACTACAAACAGATGTATTGCCAGGTCTTAACTAGTAAATTTAGGTAAAGATGGACTCATCACAATTTCATTTTTCTAATAACTACATTTAACCATATAACATACGTGCAAACACGTGTGTGCGCACACTGAGCTGGAGTAACTTTCTAGTATGAAATTAGAGTTGGTCCAGGGCTGACTTGTTGGGAGATTTTGTGTGAACATTATCCTCCTTCCCTCCCTGTAGGCCCTTTTTGATTCTTCAGCCTCAATTTTCTCCATTCCTTTGCACCCACAATCTGATGCTGTCTTAAGAACATTTGGCACCCATCATCTTTGAGGTAAAATTACTCAGTTAAATCATTCACCAGTGACTTCCAGATTAACAACGTACTTCTCTTCCCCAAAATCGTTCCACATGACAGGAGGACAAAGAGTAAGGACAATTCTTGACATAAAGAATGGTTACTAATTGTGGCTTCTTACTAACCAGGGAGGTATGTGGATCAGGTTCCTTTCCAGCATTCATAGCTTCTTAAGGGAAGGGACTACAAGTTTAGCTTTCATGTGCACCAAAATTGTGTTTTCAGATCTTGTTTCATGGTTTGTGAACCTTTAGCCATCTTGAATGTGAATATATATTCATCATGATTCATACTATTTTAAACCTTTCTATGAGTGTTGAGTGTTCCTTCTTAAAATGTCCATCAGACCAAAGTCCCCATTCCAGAGGGTTAATGTCCCCCCTCACACTCTCTTCTTTGACATTGGATACATCTGGGCTGAAGTCTTATTAAACAACATTGAAAAAGTTACTTCACCTCGTTACGCCTCGGTTTCTTCAGCTCTATAGCAATAATGATGATGATGTCAATCCTCCAAAATCATTGTGAGAGTTACAGATTAAAACATCTAACAAAGTGTTTAGTGCTTGATTAGTGCTCAAGATGAAGTAACTTGTGTTAGTGGTGTTGTTCACAGAGGGGAAGCCAGATGTCGCTTCCTAGGATCCTACCCATCTCGGAAGGCTCATGTGTCTGGCGTAGCTTTCCTAAGATACACTTTGTATCTCTGATCCCTAAGTAGCTGACTCTTTCTGCCCATCGATGTCATTGGCTTTTACTCCAGGCTTAGTTGAACTGAGGTGGAAGCAAAATTAAAGCAATAGTAACTTGAAAACTTGTGACTTAGGAGCTACACAGAAACATGTAAAGAAACTAGTTTCAAGAGCCCTGTCATGGTTTCAATACACGGGGTTGTAGGAAGTCAGAAATGTGAGTTCCAGCTCTGATTCTGTCATTTGCTAAGTGTAAGATTTTGAACAAGATTTTTCAACACGCTGAACTTCAGTTCTCTCTTCTGGAGCAGTATTGACATCATTTCACTCTTCGGGGTAAATAAGTGAGGTACCCTATGTTAATAATGACCAAAGGGAGCCAACCATAAATAAATGAAAAGATTTTTTTTGCTCTCCCAGTGACTGGAGGGGATGGCATTGCTAGTTAATTCAGGGTATGGGAACAGGGACTCTAAATAATTTGCAGTGTAGGACAGGCAACAAAGTATTGGCTTATACAAAATACCAGTCACTGCCCTTTATGAATATGTCTTGAAAATTACAACATCTAACATGAAAAATCATACCACTGCCCACCAATCAACACACAAATTTGAGTGGCAGGAGAGGGATATCCATTCCTATCTGTTCTGTGACTAGTAGGTCTTAGACATAATCTTGACCCTTTAGTTTTCCCTTAGGAAAATCAAAAAAAAAAAATCTATTTGTAAACGTCCTATATTCACCATTTTATGCCACCAAATAAATATAAGTAAATCTCAATAGGAGGAAATCTCAGGAGTTAACAATTGGTTAAGAAACATATCTCCGAAAAAAACGGTGTTGGAATCATGAAATGAAGATTGTTAAATGTGTTTTGAGCCCTGTGGAATGCAGGAGTTTTACAAAATACAAGATGGTATTGTTTTTCCCCTAAATGTGGGTGCCCATGCTAGTCGGACTGTCGACAGGTTTACATTTTACAGCAGTATGTGAATGGCATGAGAAGAAACGAAACCATCTGCAAAATATCTAGGGTTCTTTTCCAATAAGTGTATTTTTCTCTTATAAAGAGTATTAAAGTCACATTATAGAAAATTTGGAAAATAGAGAAAAGAACAGAGAAATCATCTATAATCATTCTACTCCCCAAATAACGGCTATTAAAATGTTGGTGAATTTCCTTTTATTGTGTTTTACTTGATATACTCCAATTTTCACCAACAGCTTTTTCTCTGATCATTATATCTAATGTTTATGATTCTTTTTGAAATTGGAAGGTTTTTTTTTTGATAAATGTCTGTGGCTGTATGCTTTGGTGGTGGTGGTGAACTGTAAGTTCTTCCATTTAAATGACTTTGAACTTAATGATGTGTTGCTCCTTAAAGCAAATAATAAGGGAAATTTAATTTTTCAGCATCTAGAGTTGTTTGTGCTATGCTCCAAAACCACTTCTCTTTTCCAACTTTTAATCCCCTGGAGTACTTCAAGGAGCACAACTAGAGAAGCAACATCAAACCAATTTAGTTTTCGTGCAGAGAAAGATTCTAGTGCTGGATTCAGATATTTTTGTGAGCAAATAAAAGCTCCAGAGACTTTGTAGGTTAGTGAATAAAGGATTGGCCTCCAACCAAACCCAACTAAATGAATTTGGTGGTCTCAGCTGAGTTCCCAGCAAGTTTTAGCCTGTATTACAAATTCATCATGCACAATTATGTGCAATTTGGCACAATTTCCAATCCCTGCTTAGGAGAGGCCCTCTGTTTGGGGTTGAAGGGAAACATAAAAGACTTGTTGTGCCTGGAAGGAGCGGTTCTGTTAGGTCAAGGTTGTGTTACATCTGGAAATGGATGGGGTAGAAGGATTGTCAGGCACAATGAATCTAGGAAAATGTGGGTCCTGGACATCAACTGTGCTTGCCATTTGAAATTCCTGTTCTAAGAAACTTCATTCAAACAGAAGGTGACAATTCCAACACGGATGGGTTGAAGATTCTTTCCCAGACACAGCTGGTACAGATGAGTTGAAATACATGAAATTTTTTTACTCACCTAACTCTGGAACATAGAGAAGGATACAAAAGCAGTTTAGAAGTAGTTGGGGGAAAAGAAAAATGCAGATCTGATGAGGTGCCTAATATGTTGGAACAAATATATTATGAATCTTTAGAAATTGCAAATATTTCTAGTATTGCAGTAATGCACAATAATTGTTTGATTGAACATAAGCCAACTCAGGAAATGAAAAATTTAACAATTAACTTTTTTCCCAGGGTCCACTCCTCTCACATTTCATATAGTCAACTTGGATTTGATTTAATTATTTGGAGAGAAGTATACTGAGCAGCAAAATATTCTTTGCTTTGTGCCCTAATTCTTAAGGAGTTGACATTTTACTGGAAATTCACTAAAGACTAAATGATTAGATCCCTAAATATCATCATAATTTAGAATCAGGGAGAAAGGCCATTCAGTGTCATTGTGGCTGGGTGTAAGAAAAAGGTAAAGCCACCTTGGGAGTAGTTCTAGCTGATAAATCAGTATTTCCTTCCCCAATGAATTCTGTATTAGAAGCTAAGTTAAGCAAAATGCTGATACTGGAGTTTCTTGGTAGGTAGACATAACCTGAAATTGCCCTGGTTATTGCATTGTCAATAATTGGAATTTAAATAATGGGAACTAACAAAGTGCTGATTGTTGTAATAGAGCAAAAATGGAAGAAACAAATCCAAGTAACCAAAGGAAAATAAACCAAATAAGCATAATGTTGACATTTCAATTTTTACTCCAAGAAAGAGTTGGGATGGATGTTAAACAGATTATCTTTCTACCTAACAAAGGTCTCAAGCTAGCCACTTGGTATCAATGATAGTAGAGCTTCCTCTCTTTAGCCTCATAGGTACAAGTAATACTGGAGACAAAGTTGATAATGAGACCAAGAATATCCAAGGTGGTTGGCTCAGAGTCCCAGCCATCTCCTTCCCAGGTAAGTTAGTACTTTTCTGTCAAGCTAAGGTACTGAGGGATCACACTACTCCCACCTACTCACACATCAGGCATCCTGCCTCAAAGTGTTGGCTACAGCTCCTGAGTTTCTTCTGAGGTCTCTCCTAAGTAAACAATCATAAACTCAGTTGTGCATGCAATCCAATTTCTTATTTGCCTATTATAAGCTGACCAACATATATAGGATATAATTAATTCTTTGGGAGCAGCATGGGAGCATGGGAAGAACCTAGGTTTAGAAGTCAGATTAACATTCAGTTTTACTTGTCCTTCTTCTAAATCATATGACCTTCAATTAAATGACCTAACTTTTTGTGATTTGGTTTACTCATTCTTAAAATAGGAATAGGCAGTACTTCACATTTAAAAAAAAATTATTTATTTTTTATTCTAAGTTGTTAGAAATGACAGCAGAATGTATTACATTTCATATTATACTTACAGAGCACATTTTTACATATCTCTGAGGAAGGAATGCTTGTTAACCACTTGCCATAGAACTTGGCACATAACTGCAGACAATATGGATGACCTTTAAAGTTTTGCTATGGTGGCTTATGGGAATCCATATTGGTAAGGTGACACATAGAGTCCTTCTGCTTAGTGCTTGAGGAAGGACAAAATCAGAGCTGACAACTCCTCCTTTCTAACATGTCACATGCCCTTGAGTAATGCCTAGCAGCTTTGGTTCAAGAACAGATGAGAGAGAAAAATTAAAGAAGGAAAAGGTGAAGAAAGGTGAAAAGCAAGATAAAGAGGATGCAAAGGTGGCCTCTGGAAACCAGTGACAGAGGAGAAAAGAATTAGGACTAGAAGTAGAAAGAGGAACACACTTTCCAGCAATATGGTCTAGACGGCTGAGGTAGAGAATACCTAAAAATGTTGACTAAAATATTAAGATCATATTTTTAATTCATTTCTAAGCTGAACTGAAAGAGGAAATGAAAGAGGCCAAAAGTGAAGCGAAAGCATGAATCAATGGGCAGGAGCCTTCTGCAAAGCTCTGATGGCCGTGTGTTGACTAGGAGAAGAGACAAAGCCTAAGGGCCAGAGAAGAGCAAAAGGAGACTCTGAAAGCTGGAAGCCCCCACCCCTGCCCCCACACACTCCCAAATAGCAGCCCTTTCCATGGGGAAAACCACATGGCAGAGGGACATCTTACTCTTTTCTTTACTTTGACTCTGAACAGAATAATTCTAAGACACCTCCTCATAAACACAGACATGGGCTCAGATGACAATTTAGGCTAAAGTGAATAGATATTGTTAATGCCCCAGGGGTGCTAGAAATCCCAGTCCTCTCTCATGCAATACAATTTAATCTCTGATCTTAAATAATTCTCAAAGATAAAACTCCCAGAGACTTGAGTCAAAATCAAGATTCACTAAATCTATGTAAGCCCTCATAAAATATAATCAGTAAAAAATAAATACAGAAATAAACTCTCAGTGCAGATATTAGAATTATTAGATACAGAATGACATACCCATATTCTATGACCCAAATATGTGCCCTTCATAGACCATGACATATGCTTCCTGGAGATGTGTAGGATAATATTTCATATACTAATTTTCTTATTAACTCTAAGCTGTAAGCAACCTCAGTTTCTATCAACATAAACTACATAAGTAAGTTGTGGTATATTTATTTAATGAAATATTCACTATCAGAACCCGTAAAGATTAATGTGTTATAGGTATGCTTATCAACATGGTTTTATCTCAGAAACATTGAGGGAAAAGAGGGAAGTCATAGAAAGCTTTTATTAGTTATATTTCATTAACATCAATTTCAAAAACTCACATTGTTCAGGGATGAATTTATATGAATTAAAACCATATGTAAAAAAAAAAAGCCCAACTATTGATTGACACAAAACTCAATATAATGCAAATCACAGATTGCAGAGGAAAATAGGGTTAGAGAAAAATATGAAGCCCAGTGAAGATACACAGGTGTTTGCTTTTAAATCCTTTTCAAATCATGCATGGGCATTGTATACATTATTTGGATATATGATGATTTTGCAACAATAAGAAAATAAAAGTAGGCATGAGAAGAAAGAGGCAAGAGGAGTAAGAGTGATTGTTTAGGTGAGGCTGAGTTAGAGGACAGAGTTTAGGGGTTCTTAGAGTAGAAAGGAAAAAGTTTGAGAGAAAGAAAATATGGGAAGATGATGTAAATTTTTCTATGTGCTTTGAATATGGACTTTTCTTGAGAGATAGTAATAATGATATAATCTACTTTTTACTTATTTTTGGATACCATAGAGAAGGTTCTTTGCAACCAGAAACAAGGGAGTTTAAATTTATATGAGTTACCCAGGCTTTCTTTTTGCATTTGTAGTGTATGTGTTTGCATAAATTTTTCATAACAGAATTTGAGCCTCTCAGCTTGCTGATATGCCCATGACGCAAATTGGCACCAAGTTTCTCATTTCCTCAAGTACCCCCCGTTTAAGCTGCATTTCTGTCCTGTCTCCTATTTGGTTTGTGTACAATAATCCTCATTTATATGTACATTTCTAAGTATCATTCTGTAACTATTTCCTCCTTTCTGAGACATGGTTTTCATATTGTAACACTTCAGAAAGTTTGTGGCATTTCATAATCAGCATGTTTGTTAATTATGGTATAATATTTCCTCAGGGGGAAAAAACTTGTTATTAAATGGATGATGTCTCTTTAGCCACTAACCACTTAGAGCAGGAGAAATATAGAAATAAATCACTAACTCTTATTTTTTTTTGTCTCATTCACATGTAGGCAAATATACTGCCTCATCCCTCAATTCACTAAGTACTAAAATAGGAACATTTTCTCAGGAAGAGCCCTTGCTCTTTTACTTCTTATTCTTTAATCCTCTGTGCATTCTACTCAGAAATCTGTATTTCCACCTACCAAAGCATTCTGTTCATTTAAAGATTTCCACCAATGTTCCACAGTCAAAGGCAATAGCCAAATAATAATAATACTTGGAATAAAACACATGTAAATATAAGCTTTTGAAACAGGTCTGAGATTAGATTACCCAGGAATGTGCACAGTTGCACAGTTCAAGCTTTCTCATTTATGATAGACCATAATAATTTAGTTATTGGAGTTAAAGTATTTGGGGTAAGTGAATCTTTCATTTAACAGAAGATGAGTTGTTTTTGGAATTTGGGGGAGATTGCATGATATAATGGAAAGAACTGAAACTTGGCATGCATAAACCTGCTTGAGTGGGTTGCCATTAACTAGCTGTAAAACAGGGGAAGCCATAATCCCCCAGTCTGTTTTTCAATCTTTAATAATATTTTAACAATACAAAAAACATAGCGGATGCAGTGGCACATGCCTGTAATCCCAGTGACTCAGGAGTCTGAGGCAGGAGGATTGTGAATTCAAAGCTAGCCTCAGCAAAAGCGAGGTGCTAAGCAACTCAGTGAGACCCTATCTCTAAATAAAATACAAAATAGGGTCAGGGATGTGGCTCAGTGGTCAAGTGCCCCTGAGTTCAATCCCTGGTTAAAGAAAAACAACAACAACAACAACAAATAATAATAATACAAATAACTTAATGAACAGCTACAAGGTACCAGCACTGTTGTTCTAATCACATTATATAGTAACTCTTAATTCTTAAAATAACCCCTTAAGCTGTATGCTATTATTATCCCTATTTTGAATAGAGGTAGAAACTGAAGCACCAAGAGAGTGAATGACATTCATAAAAACAGTTACTAGTTTAGTGTCAGAGCCAGGTTTTCCATCCAGGTGATGGATAGTTAGATGGATGAGCAGGTGGTCAGGCAGGCAGACACTCCTCAATATGAAGAGCTATTTTCCACATGTAAAGATGAAGTGGTCTTTCCAAAATGCATCACAAATATTCCTTTTTCATGATAAGAAACCTCGTGGACATCACTTACTTATATGAGCACAGGCTACTACATACTGCTGTCCCACAGAGATGTCCCAATGGGGAACAGATGGGAAGGGCCTTCTGCTTTCTGACTGACTGCTGGTACAAGAGTACGTCCTTGTAGACCATGGCCAGGGCAAAGGGCAATGAAACTTGCACTTGTTGCACTGGTACAACATGTCTGGCTGTGTGTCTACTCTTCTGCTTGTCTTATTTACACAGGTTCTATTTCACAGTTTTGCAAGAGGATATTGAGACTCAAACAGGTTAAGAAATCAATCAGCCCAGTGTTGTACAACTCTGGTAGCGAGACAGAATTGGAGAACAGAGTCATCTGCTTACAAAGTCTGTCTGGATTGTTTATGCTCACATGCTACCTTCTTTAAAAAATAAGTGTTAAAAGCCTGGTGCGGTGGCGAACGCCTATAATCCCAGCACTTGGGAGGCTGAGGCAGGAGGATCGTGAGTTCAAAGTCATCCTCAGCAATGGTGAGGCGCTTAGCAACTCAGTGAGACCCTGTCTCTAATAAAACACACAAAAAAGAGCTGGGGATGTGGCTCAGTGGTAGAGTGCCCCTGAGTTCAATCCCCAGTACCAAAAATAAATAAATACATAAATAAAATAAAAAATAAGTGTTATTATTTGTAATTGGCAAATTATAATTGTATCACATCTGGCCTTTTGTGGTGGGGCGAAGCCCCTTTATACTGAATTTGATTCTATTAAAGACCCATGTATAAGCCCACGCAATGATCCATTTAGTACAGATAGAGTGAAATTGTAGACTTCAGGTACTACCAAAATCTTAAGGTCCTACTGCTTGGTCCAGGATTTTGTTAAGGAAAGCACAAAGCATAGTATTTCACTGATGGCTCAAACTGATATATGTTCTTTAGATTTTGTCTCTTGATTAACTTTGTTTATACCCCAAACAAGAATTCCATTCTAGAGTTATTCTTCAGTTGCAAAATATGTCTAAACATGGCAATAGAAAATATGAAACTAAGTGATGTTATAGGGTAAAACAGAATTGTATCTATTTACTAGTTTATATATAAAATGAATTTGCTAAATTTAGTATTTTTATTTATTTATTTATTCTGTGTGGTACTGGGGATTGAACTCAGGGCACTCAACCACTGGGCCACATCCCCAGCCCTTTTTTGTATTTTATTTAGAGACAGGGTCTCACTGAGTTGCTAAGTACCTCGCCATTGCTGAGGCTGGCTTTGAACTCACAATCCTCCTGCCTCAGCCTCCCAAAGTGCTGGGATTACAGGCGTGCGCCACTGCGCCCGGCTAAATTTAGTATTTTTAAAGGAGAGTTTGTGTTAAGAATAGGCTCATACTTTATTTATATAGCACAGGTTCTTAATTCAGACTGCCTTGGTTAAATATCAACTGCCACTTGCTGTTGATGAGATCTCAAGCAAATTAACTAGCTTTAGTTTTCCTCACCTGTATATATATATATATATTTGTTTCTGTCATAAGATTGTTGTATGAATGACATAACCAATATAAAGCACTTAGCCAGGTGTCTCATGCATGCTAAGGGTTCAATAAATGATAGCTGCTCATATTCATTAGTAACAGAATTTCTATTAGTACCATAAATTACTATAAATTTAATGTTATTTATTATTACCTTACATATAAGCAATATTTTCTATTTCGAGTTGTGTGTTTGTATATATTTCATAATAAATCAGGTGTGCTATAGAGCATTTTTATTTAAAAGTGCACACAGTATTTCCACAATCAATCCAACAATATCAGTAATGAACTGGGCATAATTTTATAGCTAGTTGGATATAGATGAAGACAAAGGTATTGCTCTTGCTTTTTTGAAAGGCAAATTGAGGTACAGTAATCTCAAGTGATAATCTCAAATCATAAATTTAGCATATGAGTTGAAGAAAATACTTATATGTAAATATTTCAGATAGAGCTAGTTTTATTTATATGGCTCTGATTGTTACAAAATACTACCTTGAAAGTCATCGTTTAAGAGTGTGAAAGCTTTTTATAGAAATTCTTAGTGAGCCTCATGTCCAATTCTTTATTTAAAATTAATGCTTATTTAAGCATCACATGGTTCCAGTAGAATAAGGTCCTTAATGTTGCAGCACTCACACAATTTTTATTCAGGTTCTGACGCTTTGTATTTTGAGCCATATATGTGTATATGTGTTATCTACTCTGACCTTATTTAAACATCTTGATTTATGTTTGTTTTCTGATATAAAGCTCAGCATAGCTATCATGCATTCCATCATTAGAATAATACTTTATGATTATGCACCAAATGTCTGTCTCCTGCAGCCAGTATTTTAATAAGGGTGGAGTGCATCTGAAATGTATATCACATTGCAAGCTGCATATATTGCCAAACCTTAAAAACACACTAAGCTCAAAAGGGAGGTTTTTCTTTTTAGTGGAATCTGATATTATCTGAGTTGTTACTCTTAGGTTTACTGGGTATTTTTATTTGCTTTATAAATATATGTTTGCTAAAGCATAATAATTTTATTATTGTGATAGGTTTATGTAATTCTTTGAATTTATATTGTTAAACACAAAAGGATAATAAAGTTATATTAAACAGGGTTTTAGAATCATGAAATACATGCCACTATAAAATTTATCAACTTTTTTTTATGATGTCCTGAATTTTGGAAAATGTATTTCACAATCACAAATAAATGTGGGTATTAGGATGTGAGGAGGCAAAGCTTATTCTAGTTTAGAATCTCTCTTTGGAGCCAGATGCAGTTTTGATGAAACCCAGAACCCGCAGGGTAGATATATTATATAAATAAAGCTGTTTCTCTCCCACAAGGGCTCTGGGCTCAGCTCTGATATTAGATCTCTGAGCACGTATGATGTGTTCTTACCACTAAGGCCCCACAATAGGCATGAGGTTCCAGGTATTTCTAAAATAGGCAAAATTATCTATACTTATTGACAACAGGAATTTTTATTTAATGCAAGAATAGCCTTGGGCAACAAAGCACCTCAAAAGTCAAAGAGAATCCTTTAACTGCATTTCTCTGGTGACTGATTTAGCAAAATATGGGAACTTAGGAATAGCCAAATAAGACTTGTCTTCCATTCAGCACTTAAAAAGAGGGAAAGTATAATAAAATAGCCTGGGAACTGACTTAGAAATGGCACTCTTCAGACTAGTAGTACTGGTAGTAGTAGTAATAAAATCACCTAATATCATAATTAGGTTTTGGATGGGGAGACAAGAGGCATGGGAAGAATACTAATACTGAGAAGGGTAAACAACATGTCATGACTTGGGTTCTTATGAGACGAACAGGAACACCTACATTTTTTTTTTTTTTTTTAGATGAGAAAAAAAAAAAAAAAAACTGAGGGGAGAGAGAGAGGGGATATAGACTGGTCCAAGGTCTTGAAAATGGACTTGAACTATGGTCTTTACACCCCTAGTCCAGGGCCCTTTCCACTACCACACAACTAAATCCCCAATTTCACAAGTCTCATTTTCCTATAATGAATGTGTGTTCACCAACACTATAAAAAACACATTCTCACTGAGCTCTATCATCAAGGTCTTTTGGTTTGGCTCTTAACTGAAGTCTTGCTCCCATCTATCGTAGATATAATATGGTATTGAAGGGTTTGGTTACTTGTGGTGCTCTCTAAAATCTGAGCTTTCTGTACACATAGCCACTTCCTGATTCCAGATTGAAATCATAATAGTCATAATAAAATCATAACCATCATAAAAATAACACTAAAATGGAACCATACAGCAAACTATGGAACTATGTCACCTACTCACTTTTTCATGATGCTTGGCTAGGGGACGCATAAGTAAGATCCTGTCCTGGGTGTGGGATAACTCCCAAAGTGAGAGTGGGGCTGCTGGGCAGGGAATCCTTTATATTCTGGAACTTGCTGCTCTAATTTCTAAAAGTACAGGATTATGTTAGATTATTTCTAGATTTTCTTCCTATTCAATTTTAGTATTTAATTACTTTTAGTTAAGATTCCCAGACTCCAAAATTTTGATCATTAATAACTATGTCACAAAATGACCTCCGAATTAACTGTCACTGCTGATGTTAATTGAAAATTTATTGCTGGCTGAACACTAGCCAAAGAGCTTCCCATTTTTCTTTGGGGGTTATCTGAAATTTTACCTAGTATAAACATACCAAAAAAAAAAGTGTCATCATTTTATTAAATTACTTGATCTTATTCCTAAGCCTCCTATTTAGTTAGATAGATAATGGTGGAGCTTTTATTTTCTTTATATTATTCCAATCATCTTTCAGTTTCTAACAGTCCTTTCAGATATTCTCTCCCTTTTTTCTTCCCAAGATGGCATCTGAGTGCAGAGTGACTTTGCTCTGCCTTTGGAGTTTCCAAAAGGTCAGAAATTTGCAAGCTGCTTGTCCTTGATAACAATGGTATCTTTAATTATCCACCTTAGCATTGCCAATAGGGGCTCTCCTAGAACCAAGACAGGATCTGGAGATCTAAATTCAGTACCTCTGCCAATTTCAGCAGCTTGACAATACCACACCAAAGATCTTCCCCTGGTTCAAATGCCCTGGGCTAGAGTGAGGGAAACACCACAAATTAGTCAATCCCTTTTGAGAGTCCCATGTTACAAACAGGGCAAACCCCTCTTCCTTGGCTTCTCCTGTAGCCTATGACATTCTCCCTTAGGATTTTCACCAGGGTTCTAGGAATAGTATGAGGTGGGTGAGGCAATGACACACACATCTCTCTACCTGTATCCTCTGCCTCTGTCCTGAGCTTTAGGTTCTAAAGGGACAATAGCAACCAAAGTATGTTGGGCAGTTTTCATAGATAAGAAATTGGGCTAGCTGCTTTCCATCTGAGGAGCTTTCTATTCCATTTTGGAATTTTCCCATTCCTCCTATTCTGACGTGGACTTGTCTTTGGTCAGTACTTCTCAACCTTGGCTACAAACTTGGACTCACTCATAGAATTTTAATAATCATAGATGACCAGTTCCACCCAAGAAGACTCTTTTTTAATTGGACTTGAGTACAGCCTGAGCATCAGGAGTTTCAAAAATTCTCCACTTGAATCTAATATGTAGCCCAAGTTTGGAACCACTGCCCTTTGTTATTGCTTTCTCCTCTTTGTAATAGCATTTATCCTGGTCCCTCCTTAGAGCAATAATGAAAGATTCTGGCTTACTGATAAGGGACTATAAGTTGACAGATTTTAAAAAGCATTAGTCCTATTCCACATATATGAGACATTTATTCCTCAAAAGGAATCCATTTTACAAATAAATGGAGTTATATTCAGCCTAGTCCACCGTCATGACCCAGTAAAATAGGAATAATAAGTTCTGGTGGTATTGCATGGTAGGATGATTGTGCATGGCAATTATGGATTATACATCTCAAAAAAGCTAGAAGAAGGATTTCAAATGTTTTTACCATGAAAAAAATGATAAGACATTTGCAGAGATATGTATTTTTAACCTGATATAAACATTATACAATATGTGTATATATGTGTGTGTATGTGTATATATATATATATACACACATATATATGTACAATGTGTATATATATACACATATATGTCTGTATATATATGTGTGTATATATGTACATATATATATATGAAAACATCACATGGTAACCTATTAATATGTATGTTCAATCTATACATCTGCTTTTATGCATAAGTTAAAAAATAAACCACAAATATTCTTTCAGTAAAAGAAGCCTTACATAAAAAGCAAAATGCAAAAAACAAAACAAAACAAATAGCCTTGTCTATACATTTGACACATTTTAGTTAAAGAAGAAAATGGTACCAATGGTACCAACCACCTGTAAATGACCCCTCTCCATTTTTCCATTACTCCTCCCAAGGCTATTCAACTCTTTGGGGAATTATCCCCCTTAGATAGATGGAGCTGACAATGGTACAATGATTTATATATTTTGGACACTCCTCAATGCTCCTGTCCAAGGAAAGTGAAAGAATCAGTCTGGGTCACCAGACAACCCTCAACTAGACAGGAAGAATGTGCCAACCGTTGTTGACTTACCACCTGAGCAGAAAGGAGACTTCTTGTGTTATTCCTTTCCAGTGCCCCAATATGGTAGCTCTGTATCACAATACCCTCACTAGCTTATTTTTCTTAAGGTAATTATATTAGAAAGAAGAGACAGTGCTTAATTCTCACTAGATTATTCACTAAATCAGTTATTTATAATAAATGATTGGTGATGAACTAAATACTATTGGTTTTATTGCTTTACCTTACTCAAGGAGACAAAATATAGAAGTGCATAGTTAAATCATTTTGTGCTTAATTTGTGCTGGCAAATAAAAGCTAATCTCTGATTCATTATACATTATCAACCTTAATATACTAACTATACAACATATTTAGTATGACTCTTCCCTTTTCTTCTATAGAAATAATATTCTACAAAAAATTTCCAGTGTAGTTAATGATACATATTCTTTGTTCTTTCCTTATTTCTCACTGCATATGGTCCAAAACAGAATTTTAAGAATTATCTTATGAATCTTAGCATTTATAAGAATTCATTCATTTAAATATTTATTAAGGTCATGATATTCTATTAGGAAAGATATATCTATAAAACAAATATCTATAATGTCAGACTGAAAGAAAATGGCAATAGTTATAAGAACATTACTGGAAACATGGTTGGGGATAAATCGGGAGATAATGCATGAAATCAGTGGATTAGGATATGGACACAGGGGATCAACTTAAGAGGTACTAAAGAGGAAGAAACAGAATTGCCAATAGCTATTGACTTCAGTTCAGCAAATATATGTAATGGACATATAAGTTTCTTACTAAAGTTTTTTCTGAGAATCAACAGCACCTTTTACCGTTGGTTAATGATATGTTACAAACCATTTTAAGTATGCTTTACAAATAATTATTTAAAATAAAAATGCATTTATTTATGACTTTATTTTACACTTGTGGCTTATCAAATATTATTGTAGAAGTTTCATTTTGTTGCAAGAACATAGTTTGTGAAAATAAATTCTCAAAATTCTCACATAAGTATGATAGACTTTTCCTCAATTTTATAAAACTGAACTATAGACAGAGGAAATTAGTGATTAAGATGATGGGCTGTTATTGCATTATAAGGATTCTGATATCCTCCTATATAATTTACTTGCTGTTGTGAGCTACAAAAAGTTATTTCATTTCTCAATGAGCTTCTGATCTGGAAAATGAGAATAATAATTATAATTGTACCTATGTCTTAAGATTATTGTGAGAACAACGTGAGTTAGCGTGTCAAGCACATGGAATAGTGCCTAGCCACATTACACACTCAGTAAATATTGGAGTTTATTTCTCTAAGCCTTTTCTGATAGTATAATTACTATCTACACCCAGATTTTGAGGTCTCTATTTTCTCTAGAAGTGACTTTGTAAAAACTTAAATTATTAGTTTGTATTCACTAAATCCAATGTGGACATTGGAGTTTCTAACTATAAATTCTCTAGGCAAGAGTTTGAGTTTGTGGGACAATACTATGTTTGAATTGTAGGTGAGCAATTGTCTTTTAGGAGTACATTTGGAAAGGCCTGGTGTTCTTGGACACCCTAGCTATAGGTCCATCCCTGTGCCCCTGAGATGGGGTGGATGAGATGTTTCTCAGCACCCTGGAGGCTGCTAGAGGATCCTGCTGGTGTCTGGGCACTGAGCCTTCAAGAGCCCCCAGTGATGAAAGCATGACCGTACTCCCCCTAGGAAGGCACCTTTTCCCTTCCCTCTCTTTGTCTTCTGAATTGAAAGAGTAGTGAGAGAAGGCAGGAAAGATTGCTTTGGTTTCCTTCCATCTGCTGTCCCTACAGTATTCATGTGAAGCCACTCAACTAAAGAAGGAACCTTATTTTAGTTCTATCATGGACTAGGAAATAAGTCTTTAACCAAGTTTAAATACAAGGATTGTTTCTTGACTAGTAAATGAAATAGTGTGTGTGAAGCTCAGGTGTCCAGCACACAGTAAACACTCAATAAATGGTAGCTATTTTGAACCATTTTTCAAAAGTGCAATAAGAGTGAGCAAATAGAGACTCAGAATAAAATCTTTCAAGAATTTTGGCTTTATAGCCAGAGGAGATATAGGACTAGATTTATAAAATTTTTTTATTTTATTTATTTTTTTTAGTTTAAACGTGGGAGACATAAATATAAGCACAACTTTATGGAAGCCACATCTCACACATCAACAGTTTTCTTCTTTGGTGTCACATTAAGGAGCACATCTAAATAGTCAAAAATGCATCCTTATTGACATTTCTTATATGATACTAAAGCAGGTCCAGATTATTCCCTGGCAGTTTCCCATTTCTCATACTCCATTCTCTCCAGAGGAACCCCCTCGCACCTTTACCTCTTTACTTTAGATTTTTCAACCTTGTCCTCTTTTCTTCTAATTTCCCCTCCTTCTGCTCTACTTCTTTATTATGAACATTAATTTCAACTCTTTTTTAAAGTTTTATTGACACAATAATTGAACAAATTTTCAAGGGGCACATTTATAGGGGACATGTATATACTGTGTAATAATCCAATCAGAATAATTAGCATAGCCATGTCCTTAAACACAAGTGTGTGTGTGTGTGTGTGTGTGTGTGTGTGTGCGAGCGCGCGCGCGCGCATGTGCACGTGTTGTTCACAATTGAAACCAGGGGCATGCTGCCATTGAGCTATATCCCCAGCCTTTAAGTTTCTGAGACTGGCCTTGAATTTGCAATCCTCCTACCTTAGTCTCCCTGATAGCTAGGATTATGCCTGGCCATTTATTATTTCTATGTAATGAAACATTCAGAATAAATTCTCTTTTAGATATTTTTAAATTCACAATTGTATCTCTTTTTCTTTACTTCTTCATCCTCTCTGATCATCCTCTGACTAGTCCCATATTCATAATTTGTTTTTTTTGTTTTGTTTTGTTTTGTTTTTTAATATTTATTTATTTACGTTAGTTGTACACAATGTAATGCATTTATGTTTACGTGGTGCTGAGGATCG
Organism: Tamias sibiricus; assembly: GCA_025594165.1. Taxonomy (NCBI): domain Eukaryota; kingdom Metazoa; phylum Chordata; class Mammalia; order Rodentia; family Sciuridae; genus Tamias; species Tamias sibiricus. The sequence goes on from CM046657.1 coordinate 166,961,216, forward strand.
AACCCGGGCCGCGCACGTGCGAGGCGAGCGCTCTGCCGCTGAGCCACAACCCCAGCCCTCATAATTTGTTTTTTAGTCACAAATGCTAATGGGATCAAGTCAGAGTTAAAAGTAAAAATAATTAAGGAGCAAGGTCTTTGGAAAGGGTCCAGGTAAAGGAAATAGCTTTGGACTCAGGACACTTCATCATGTGAGACCCAAGAGAAGCAAAATGTGGGATGGCTGATGAAGGGTCAGGAACTTGAGGAAGCTCCTGATCACTACCTCTAGTTTTTTCTATATAAAGAAAAGGGTATTGTAAACTTCTGGGAGTAAGGAGGGTGATCACTGAGGTGAGGGGCTTAAACAAAATGTTGTGAACCCAAAATGTCTTAAAAATTATAGGAGGCCATTGTTTGGACTGAGTTCCTGCATTAAGAACCAACAGACTAGCCCAAACCAAAATGGAGTCACTTCTGCTAAGTGCTACATAAGCAAACTGAAACTATAAGGAATCACATGGATCCCAAAACAGACCAATGTTTCTTGAAAATATGAGATTCCAGTCTACCTGAATCATCACAATAAAGAAGTATTTTTTAACACTTACCACTAACCTGACATTAGTCAATCAACTTCTTTCTGTAGTTGCTTCCTGGTTCCCACCTCATAAAAACCCACTGTTTGCCACTGCCCAGTGGGAGCTCTCATTCTTGTTTGTAAAATGAATTACAAATGAAAGGCAATTAGACCTATAACTTGCTTGTTGTAATTTTGTCTTTTGACAATGGGGATGAAGAACAGCCATGTGTAGTGGAGGAGATGAAGCCCATGGGGTGCGAAAGGATCCCTGTTGTCTGGAAAATCCGGCAAGGGGAAGAACAAAATTGACTTTATCAGAGATGAGAGTATAAGAAAATATAAAAATGAAAAATATGGGATGAAGACATGAACTCTTTCATGGAACAAAGAAAAGTCCCCATCACTACCAGGAGGTGTAAATGAGTGAGGAAATTAGGAAAGCAGCGTCATTCCCCCTTTGGCATTCTTGGGCCATTTCCTCTACTCCATTGTCCCATCAGGAATTAGGGGCTTTCATTAAATTTCCCTTGCTGTTTCCCAATTCCATGGGCACAAAGAAATAAAGCACATAATGAATGAGATAGCTGGATTTGGGGAGAACCCAGGAGCTGTTAAAGCAGGAAATGTTAACCCCTTTCCTACTTTCTCATTCTTTATCTTTGCTGCCTTATTTGCCTTCTTTGTTTTATTTCTTCACTTATTTTAACTGTTTCAAGATTTCTCATTACTTATTTCAATCACCCCTCTTATGCTTATTCATTCTGTATACTCTCTTTTCTACTTACGTTTGTTGAATAAGAATTCAGAAAGACATCTGTAATCCCAGCCACTCTGGAGGCTAAGGCAGGAGGATCACAAGGTGAGGCCAGCCTGGGAAACTCAGCAAGAGCCTGTCTCAAATTTTTTTTTTAAAGTTGGGGTAGGGGGTGGCTGAGAATGGAGCTCAGGGGTAAAATACCCTTGGGTTCAATCTTCAGTACAAAAAAAAAAAAAAATTCAGAAGGATGAATATGAGGAAAGGAGGGTTACAAAAGATAGTGCATTAGAAGAAATAAGCTAAATGAGAAATTGGAAGTTTTAGAATAAATGCATAAAATTGATAAAATGTAGATAGAGTACAGAATAAATGAGAAGTAAAACAAAAGATATGGAATAAAGGTAGAAATGATATAAGTATTAAGGAGATAAGGGAATGATAAAATTAAGAATTATATATGCTTTAAATAAATATTGTAAAGCAATTTTAAATTTATATTCCTTCTCTCTCTTCCTCCACCAACAACCTTAATAGTTATTTTTAAGTTATAAATAATTTTTTACTTGTTGATTTTACTTTTCTGGTCATCCCATCTGGGAAAAGAACATAAAATGTTGCTACCCACACACGAGGCAAAGAGCAGTTTAATGAAAAACTTGGGGAAGGAAGAAAGTGCACATTTTCATGAATAAACTTCCCAATGACTCAGTCAATCTGGAGAGTTCACATTTTATACACTAGAGCTTCCTTTTTTTTCCTTTTTTAAGCATTCTCATGTTTTCCTCATTAAAGCTGAATTCACCTCCGTTTCTTTCCATCCTCCTTTCCTCATTTACTACAGTCCTTCAGGTGAATCCAAGCTGCAGACCAATGCAGCAGGAGCTGTGACAAAGCAGAGGGAGAGGAGTTGATCTTTCCCTCCACCCTTAAAAAACCCTTTATCTGGAAGCAGCCATTGACATCTAATAGGACTTGAAGAAAATCCATGTGGGTAGCATGTGGCTCCTCCAGTCCATCTCCTATGTCCCCCACAGTGTGCAAACATATTCAAGAATTTATTGGGTCTTCCCTTGCTTTCTCTAGATCATCCAGTCCTCTTCCTGGCTGAAATCATGCAAAGGGAATGCACTTGAGTGGGTGGAAATAACCTGGAGAGAAATTATAATGTTCTTATGTTTGACTTAAATAGTGAAATTCTCATTGAAGCTTGAAGTGGATAAACTCATTTGAGAACTTGACCCTCAGGCCACCCCTTGACCTAACATCAATGAGACTTTATTCATATAAGTGGTTATAATTTGAACATAATAGAGAGAGAATGTCAGCTCACCAAGAGATTGTTATTTGGTATTTCCATTCTCCTTTTCCCTCAAGTTTGAAGATTAATTTTGTTCCTGCTGTGAAAAATAAGAGGTCTTGTTATCAACAACAGCTACCATTTATTGAGTGGCTATTTTGTGCCAGGTATTATTTGGATATTTAATCTTTAGTTTTTTTTTGAAACTCTTTGATGCAGATATTATTAATCATATTTTATGAATTATAAAGCTGAGACTTGGAAACGTTAAGGTTCTTCCCTAGATTGCATGCCTACACAGAGTAAGGACTTACTGAAACCCAGGACATTCTGGCTCCTCCTTCATGCTGGCTCTCAATATGATATGATCCTACATTGCTGGATGATTTGGGGGAAAATAAAGCAGAAAGAAGAAAACAGTTTCTTCTCTTTCACAGGGAATGAGACATTCCCTTTAATGAAACATGTACAGAAATCTGATATTTATAGTTGATGGAGGACCACGATCTCATTGACTTTGTAAGGAGCAAAGGAAAAAGAAACAGCCCATTTTAAAAAATTTGTGTCACTGAAATCTTATTTGAAACAGAGGAGTGATAATTGGACTTTGATTCCCCTGATAACATATTTCTCTATAATTAGTAAGGAACTTTTTAAAGATAGTCAGAGGGGGTGGGCATGTATCTCAGTGGAAGAGTATTTGCCCAACATGTGTGAGGTCCTGGTTTCAAACCCCTGGTACTGCAAGCAATCAATAAAACAAATGATTAAGGAAAAAAAAATCAACATTTGTACCTTTTATCTAAAGTGTAATGGTTTAAATGTTTCCTGTTTTCCTTCTGTAACACATGAAATACTGTTTCTAGACAGCTCAATGAAATATTTTCCCTATACTTCATCTTGACTACTTTCTAAGGGCTTCTGCCTTTCCAGTGACTCCTGGCACACAAGGTTGATAAACGGGACTTGGACAGTGATTATATAGATTCACAACCTCCTGATAGAGAATTTTGACAGGTGGCAGGTAGCAAAGTGTCTTTTTAAATGACAACCTTTTAAAACTAAACACACTTGCATGAATAAGGATGTGCTTTCTAGATTAGTAAACACAAAACAGTGGCTCAAGGTCAAAGGTACGTGAAATATTTAGGAAGGTAGTGAAGAATACATCTTCCTGCTGTGGATTCTGGCAATGCTCATATTACCAGTTGCCAAGCAAACTGCCACATGCCACAGTCATACCTTCAGGGACTTTCCAATTCAGAAATGTTTAATTTTTCCAGAATCCTAGCAGGAGAGGTAACTCCAAAATTCATGTCTAAATTTTGCCATTTTCCCTTTCAATCTTGTTTTTTTTTTTTTTTTTTTTCTTTCTCAATAATGAGAAGTGCTTTAGATTGGGAAGATTGAGAGGCATGTTTGTTTTGGAGAACTTCTACAGACACATAGAATCTTATGGTAGAGAGCGGAAAAGACATCAGTATCTCCAAAGAAACAAAGGAGCCATAAAATCGAGAACCTGTTTAGGGATATGTTAATGGCAGGAAGGAGACCATGGCTTCAGGATATGACCTGAATATGTGTGAGATTGCATTATGAACAAGATCACCATGTATTTCTTGTGGTTTCCTTGAAATTACCTCTCAGTCCTGTTGAACACCTACTGAAAAGAGATCCCCACTAACAATGTTCAAATCATGATTAACAATGCTCATTATAACACAGTTCTGCAAACTAGCTCTCCTTACATGATGGATTTCCAAAAGGCTGTCCAATGCCAAGTAAAGGATGGCAAATATTCTGAAGGAGCATATGAACAGTGCAAGAGGAATGTGTTGAGACAGAACATTAAGCAATGTCCTTAGACATTTCCTTAAAGGAGGCACATACTGTCTTTGGGGGAATTACTCAAACCTGCTAAGACTAACTGTTCTCATCTATTAATCCTAAATTATAGGGTTGTGGGATTTTTTTGTGTGTGGGGGGGGGGACTAGAAGAATATTAACAAAATTTAGATACAAATGTAGTGGTATGTTCTCAAACATGAAAAAATGTTTTTATCTTATACGGTAGCTTCCTTTAGACACCGCTTTGGGCTATGAAAAGTGGAAAGGGTTGTAATGGAGATGAAGACATCCTAGAATGAATATCATTTGCAAAAAGTAGGCTCAGAATAGAGGAAGGTTTTTCTGATTATGGAAGTATCAGCTGACCATAGAAATCAGCCACGCCTGCTCAGATCAGAACTGCCCAGCAGATCCAAGAATTGTTAAAAAAAAAAAAAAATTGATTAAAAAGTCATAATTTTTTCAGCCACTGCATTTGAAGTCATTTGTCACTGAGCAATAAATAACAGACGTGAGATTTCTGAAATGACAGATCTGTCTGGTTTGCTGTCCCCTTTGAGTACAGTTGGAGACTGATTAATCAAAAAGTTGCCCCAGCAAGACTGCTTGAAACTGAAAGGGACTGTTTTGCCCAGAGGTGACAAATATAAAGAAGTTTTTCTTGCCACCAGAGGAGACTTGAGAGCTTCTAAGGAGACCAAGTTCAGGTCTGGAGAAATAAAGTTACATTCCTATACTTCTCAATATCTATCCATGAAAATTGAAAACATACCCCTCAAATGTTGCTGTGTGTTTGAATCACCTTGGGTCTGGTTAAATGCAGACTCTGATTCAGGAACTAGAGTTCATGCCTGAGGTTCTGCAGTTCTCACAGGCTCTCAGGTCGTGCTGCTTCCTCAGCTCACTGCTATGTGGAGCACACTCTGAGTAGCAAGTAGCAAATTCTTGGTGCCTGGGCATGGTGGATGATCTGCAGCAAATGTTAGCTCCTTCCTCCTTCACTGCCCTCCTCTCTCTTTTTCACAGCTAGCCAGGAATTCTTATGTGAAGAATTCTGAATCCATAAACGCCCTCGCATCAGCAGAGAATGAATGTTCCCATTACTGTAACAGGTGTTTCCTTCCTTCATCTCCTATAACTTCATAAGCCTACTTGCCACCCACTGAACTGTGTTTGACTGTCTGAGGTTCTCCTGGTCAAACCCAATAGGATTATTTTTCCTAGGGTTCTCTTTCCTTGACATTTCTGCTTCATCTGTCACTATTAACCACTTCTTCCCTCTGAAAATTATTCTCTTCTTCTTGTTGTGCTTGCTGCATTCTCGATTCTACTGACACATTTCCTGGATCCAATTACTCTTTCCTGGTCTTTCTCCTTCCCTTTCTCTTCCTACATGCCTTGTAAATGTCTTGCAGAGAACCATCTCCATGTAAATCTAAATCTGTGCTCTGGACTTTCATTTCCCCATCTTTTTTCCTTCTCAGTAAAACCATTCATTGAACTCCTGTACAGCTAGACTCCCCAGGCAAATAAACATAAATACTGCCTTTCTGCCCTCCTGGGGCACACAGCCACATGGGGACAGGTTATAGGCAAAGTTTGAATGAGCAGGGACATTTAAATGATGCTACGATGGACAGCCTCCGCTATTTTTCTCTTTTACCCAACATAGAAAATATGACCCACCAACTTTTCTGCCTAAATCCTTCTCATAACTGACTTCTTGCCTGCATTTCTTGGACATTTCCCTGGTCCTCTGGTTTTATTATCTATCCAGATTCCCAAATTATCCTCCAAGATCTAGTGTTGCCAATTCCTAGTCACCAATTGAGGACAACAGGGGATGGTATTACTCATTCTATGGTGAAATGAAAAGTGTCTCCATGGAAAGTAAGGAGGAATTAGCTTTTCTGTGGCTTTAAAATATTTCCTCTTTTGCTCCTTGAAATTTATTTTGAACAATACATTAGCAATAGTGAATTTTTAAACAAAATATGCTGCATGATTATTTACTTTTAATTTGAAGAATATGTGATAATAAAGAACCAAAATTCCTAAGCCCTTCCTTTTACAACACCTTTTCCACAAGAGTCCCAAAAGCATTTAGTAATGTTAGCAGTAAAACAGGTATTAGGTTTAAACCTCACCTAGGAAAAGAATAATTATCTATATTTAAAATTTCATCCCTCTTTTTACAAAGCCCAAAATTAATTTTAAATCATTGGTACAGGATGAATTGAGCTTTTCCCCACTCCAGTAATATTTGGCTGACATTTTACTCTATGCCAGTCACATTTATAGTACCAAACTAGTAACATGTGGTACAGGAAGGGAGTTACAGGCAGTTGGTGGCAGGATTGTTTTAAATGATGTGAGAATGTCAATTATTCACTCTTGTTTCTCAAGTAGCTTTTCCCCACCTGCATCCGCTAAGCTAAAATGATAGTGGTAATTTTATGGTAGCATATAAATGTTAGTGAAGTAAAATAAAATATAATAAAACAAGCATCCCCAAACCATTAATGCAAAATACCTGTTATTAATTGTTCTTTTTTTAATTAGCAAAAATATTATTTTAGTCCCAACTCCTTTCTTCTGTATTATAGGAATATTTTCTTTTTTAATTTTTTTTTTAATTGTAGGTGGACACAATACCTTTATTTTATTTATGTGGTGCTGAGGATCGAACCCAGGGCCTCACACATGTGAGAAGAGCGCTCTACCACTGAGCCATAGCCCCAGCCCCAGAATATTTTCTTTTAGGATTCACTAACACAGTTATTTCATAAAGAGTGCCCCCAAAAATGCTATTTTTAAAAAAGTTGAAAATAACACTGTTGGTTCATGGAAAATGATCACTAGTTCTACCATTTCAAAATAAAGGCAGCAAAATGACAAATAGCTGAGTGTTGAACCTTCGATTTGATATGGTTCAGCTTTTTAGCCCTCTGATTTCTTAACCACAATGGTTAGTGGTGAGATAATTACTGGAACCAGCATAATTAGGGACTATATTGCATTAAAGACACTGGGACACTAGGACTGAGAATTATTTCTCTATTCCAAGATAACAGTGTACCTCCCCACAAATTTGCTATCAGATTTCTTTATGCAAAATTTAAAAATATTTATCTCCTTTCCGAGAATCTTGAGTTTACTTGTTTAATGAGAGGCCTCGGATTTTCCTTTCTTTCTTTGTTCTTCTTCTTTTTCTTTTTTAACCTGGACTCTTTCCATAATTTTGCCTAGCTATATCTAAAATTATCTTTATTGCTTATATACTTAGCTAATAATCTGATCCAGTTTCCTTTCTTTTGTAGAGTAATCACTTTACTTGGAATTGTAGTGTATTCTGCCTGCAATCATTATATGTCCTTTTCTGTTTCCATCTTCAACATTTTAGTATCCTTTAGACAAACTCCACAGGATTTTTTTTTATTTTTTCCTCTTTTGAATTTCTTGTCAGCAATCACTCTCACCACTCTTGAGTATCATGAGCTGAATTTTTCTAAAACATATTATTTTAACCATCATCTTCCTTTTTTGTAAGCCCTAAATTTCTTCCTTGGCTTAGTTACCCAAATTTTCTATGCATCCATTAACAAAAATCAAGAAGGTATCCAAAAGAGCAATTTGTTATTATATATCAGAGGTCTCATAAATGAAGTGGCAGAAACATATTTATCGATGTGAAAGAGATGTTTCAGGAAATAAGTGAAGAGATAACTTTAAAAACCAATATATACAGTAGGACCCTATTTTATATATTTATATAGAACATTAAATATTTTAAATTTATAATATAATATTAAAAGAAAAACATGTAAGGATAGATATCAACATAAAAATAATTTTATTGTGTGAGATATTTTAAACTTATAAAATATAAAAAAACACATAGTATAAATAAATAAATGTAAGGTCACCCATCTTTATGACCATTACCAAGTTTCTCCATTCTTACTATTTCACCACATTAGTTGAAAATATATTTATAAAACATAAATAGTAAAGATGCTGATGGAGGCTCCTGTGTAGCATTTCTGTATTTCAGTCCCTCCCTTCCTCGCCAGCCATATCATGATCCTGAAGTTGGTATTCATCATCCCCACATGCAATTCAAAACCATTACTAAATTTATAGTTATCTGTAGACCACATATGGTATTACATGACCTTTAAAATTTTTATTTCCTTAGTACCTAACATTATAGAACTTGCTTTTTGCTGTTAAAATTATATTGTTCAGATTTATTCATATCGACACATACTTGTAGTCCATTTATTTTCATTGTAGTATAATATTCTAATATATGGATATGCATTAATGACTTAGCAGTTCTACCATTAGTAAGCATTTGAGTTGTTTCCTATGTTGTTGGTTGTATTCACTGCAAATAAAGTTTTTGTCTTTTTATTCTCAATCTTAGATTTTATTGCTGTATATTCAATGAACATCATCTATATGATATTAATACTTCAGATTTTCTTTCCGCCCTATATCAGGGTCACAAAATTACATTTTGTAATTCTTCAGTGTAAGTTTGAAAAGTCTATTCAGAATCTAGAAGTTGGTTGCAGGGGTGTGAATGGTTGTTTGAATTCTCTTTGTTCTAAATTTTTATCTGTTCAGTATACTAATTAATGACATAGGTTTTAAAAATATTCCTTTAAAATTCTATAAATTCTGAAAATTTTGCTTATGTATTTTGAGGATGTAGTATTAGGTACATAAACATTCAGAATTGCTACATCTTTCTGATAAAGAATTTGTACTTTTTCATGTAATTTTCTTCCTTGTGTCTATTAATATTTTTGCTTCAGCCATTTTGTCTGGCATTTAACATAATTAATCCTGTTTTATTTTGGATAGTATTTGCCAGCTATTCAGTTTTTCATCCCTATATTTCAACCTTCCTATGTCCTTGAATTGTACACATTGTTTTGCATAAATAGATTTCTGTATTTTTTATTTGTATTTAATGTGGTAGTCTCTATTTAAAAAACAAGTTTAGCCTGTTTACATTTCTCTTTATTAATTATTTGCAGCTATCTTTAATTTTTTTTTTTTTTTTTTTTTTTTTTTTTTTTTTTTTTTTTTTTTTTTTTTTTGGTGGTGCTGGGATTGAACCTAAGGCCTTGTGCATGTGAGGCAAGCACTCTACCAACTGAGCTATATCCCAGCATTACATTCTTAATTGTGCTTTATAGTTCAGACTTTTTCTTTGTTGCTTTTTTCTTTTGCTTCCTTTATAGTCTTTTCTTTTTCAGTATATTCACTACTCATTTTTATTATCTACTACTTTGAAAGTTAAATATTTCATTTAAAATTTTTGTTGAATACCATTAAATTCTAACACTTTTGTTTGGCTTCAATAAATTTAAAATTAATCAATATTTCCATCTTTTTTAAATGATATTTTAATTTCAGTCATCCCCATATCTATTTCTTTTTTCTTTTTTAATTGAACAGAGATTAAACATTTTTGCTAATTATTGAAGTATAAAGACCTCTTCAGGGCTACATATTGGTGATGTCAGTAAATTCCTATAATAACTGCTTTTTAAAAAATATTCTTGAAAATATAAAATGGTTAATGTACATAACCCAAGTTAAGTCTAGTCACCAATTTTAATATTGGTGCTGAGCATCAAGTATTTCCAGAGTTATACAAGAATACTGAGAAATATAAGGGCTATTCTCACCCCATTCCCTCTTTTCTCCTCTCAAAATGGCTATTCTACATCCTAATTATTGAAATGCTTTCATCCAGACATAGGTGAGCCAGTTGCATCATAGTTCTTATTAGGAATTGAATTCCATAACTCTTATAGCTTCACCTGCATCATAGACCCTAAGGATGGGGAGTTCACATGCAATATGTGGAGATAAAACCTCATAATAAACCAAAGAGAGAAAAAAATATTTCAGGTTACACGTTCTTATTAGCATATTAGTTTTTGAACACAAAAGTTAATTTTTGGTGAGTACTTTACAAATAAAGACACAAATGACCACCATATTATTATTAAAAGTTAAATGCCATAAACAGAAAAATGATTGAAATTACAATCTTATGTTAGATAATTTTTAAGAGCCTATCTTTAGAAACAATGGTTGAGGACTCACCACAGAGAAGCAAAAATTGTATCTTCACGGTCATGAAGATACATCTCTGATGTTCTGTGTTCAACTAGCATTTTCCAGAAAAGAGAATACAAAAGAAAAACAACTACAATAAAAAATAAATCATAAATAAGTACAATACAAAGTTTTGAGGTATTGGAAATCAGAATCAAAATATTTAATTTAAGCCAGCATTTGCAAAATATCTGTCATGAAGTTCTTTATGTTTATTAGAAGAGGGAAATAAATTTGACTCTAGACTAGCAGCTAATCCAAAAAAGGGTGAGACAAGAGCTAGTTACATGATTCATAGTATCCATGAGATTAAAAATATATATGTATATACCATTTCTGGTATAGGGACTAGGAAATCAGTTTTCTCCTGAATAATGATGAATCACTGAAACAGAGGGGTTGGTTCTCTCGACCAGAAGGCACAGGTAGTTTTGCAATGAGATGAGCAACGTTTTCAGAGCAGACAAGTGGCATCGTAGATGGACAAAGGCCATCTGTGGTATTGAGTTCTAAATTGATCAAAATTTGCTGGACTATCTTTCAGGCAGTGGCCCCTAGTTTATGTCCAGTGCGGTGATAAACATGAGATGCCTTACCCAGTAGTAACATCTGGAATGGCAGAGTGCAGACCACATGCTAGAACAATCAGCTGCACCAGAACTAACTGGAATCCTCTGGGGAGTGTTGACAAACTCCCAGCAGGAATTCCTCTGGAGAAATCCTCCCTAGGCACTCAAGGAGGAAACCCAGAATGCCTATGTTGAGGGCACAACTCAGGGCCTACTGTAACACACAGATAAATATATAAAACCTCCAGCCACTCACAATGGAGCACCCACAGAGCTTGAACTTTTACTAATGTAAGCAAGGCTGTCCAAGAGAGAGCTCCAAGATAAACAGGGCTGGATAACAGTGTATGCTGAGATACTGGAGGTGTTAATTTGTTTATGGTGGTTAACTATAGGCTGGATGATGGGGTCATCTAACGGAAATGATTGCTTTGGCTGTAAGATGAACGATCTACATGAGCCCTTCATCCTGGCAGTCATGAGTGAGTTGGGACTCTTGTCGATTCACACCATTGCTATTTAATAACAGCAAAACCATGCCTTGTGCCTGGAGGTGAGGAACTCATTTATTTTGTCTGACCTGAAATATAGGGGGCACTTTTGATACCTGACCCTGGGTCATTTTTATACCTTTTCCTTGTCAAAACTCTGATGTTTTCAAACCTATTTCCTTTGCCTTGAAAAATCTTTTCAAAATAATGACTAGATAAATTTCAAATGGGAATTACATCCTTGCTAAGATAGTTTGGCAAACTTTGTAAAAATTATGTTTATTTAGAATAAATAACTAGAATTCTGTAATTAAAATTATGAGTACCAGGCAAGATGTTACAAAGCATAGTTGGTCAGTGTTTTAGACATCCGGAAAGTGGTTTTCTTAACTCCCAAGAGAAATTACTCTAGCTCATTACTTTTGCATGATTCATTCATTGTTAACATTTCATTTACACTTAGAGGAACAAAATGGTTCTAATGAGATACTTCTTTCTTTCAAATATCACTATTATGATTAATGAAACCTAGTAGAGGAAACTCGAAAGACAAATAGAAAGAACTTTATTGTGTGCATGCTAGGACTGGCCACAGAAAATTTTCATCATTCCAGATTTACTAGAAATTTTGGCCTGATGGTCCTTAGCAAAGGGCACAGTCTCTTCATGAGAGAAATTTAAACTCCAACTCTGTTTTCCTTTATCAAGAGTAGAAATGTTTTCTTAGAAATACTTTAATCCTACCCAAACGTAAATACTAGAAGGATATTACTCAAGTTTCAAAAAAAAGAGTCAACTTTGTATGAAGAATATTTGGAAATTTCTTGCCAGAAAACCTTATTAAAAAGTCAGATATAAAGAATTGAAATGTGAGCTTCTCTGGCCATCATATGCATTGGCACAAGAATTATTCTCATGATTAATACTTCATGCCTTTTCCAAAATCAATGTTTGGGAGCACATTTCTGTCTTAAAAACCAATTTTCTTTTGTTCTTAAAATATCTTTTAATTAGAAAGAGACTGTGGATCAGCAGAAAAGACAGTGACCAAGACTCAGATGATTTGGGTTCAAGTTTTGGATTGGCTTTGGACAAGTCATTTAAATTCTCTGTGTTAAATTTCTTTACTTGTTACAAATATAATTAACAATATCAGTGCCACTACCTCACAGTTTGTTGTAAAGACTAAAATGATGTAATGTGTTTAAAAACATTTAAACTATATAACGTTGTCAACATGTTGCTCCTAGTAATGCTTTTAATAACGGGGCATTCACTAGCCTAGTTTTGTGGTACTGGAAAAAAGAACAGGGTGATAGGTTGTTTAATAAGCCTTCTGTGGTCCAGAGCTTGTCATGAACACAGTGGCACCTTCTGGCCTGCTCTCAAATAAAGTTTGCTTTCCTTAACCCTATACTGTGCCTTGGCCTGACCTGCCCTGCAAACACCCTCCTTATTCCACATTCCTTGGTTTTCCTTGGTATTCTGAAATTTTTCCCCCTTGATGGTAGGTCTTGTCTTCATCTCTGTTATCTGTCAGTTTTGAAACTTCAATCACTGGCCTTGGTGTCCTAGGCTTCCGTTCCGGGCTACATGTTAAGATAACATTACAAGGGGAAAATACTCTCTTAATTATGAGCCAGAATAGGAAAAATCAGCCTTCTTTCTTTTTCTCCACCTACCTACCTTCTGGTCCCTCCTTTCCTTTCCCAGATGAAAACCAGGCCTTTGTCTCTGCCAATCTTAGGCTATTCCAGGGCTGTTTCAAGTGGCACCCAAGATGAGAGGATACTTTACCTTTTTCTACTCAATTCAGGACCATACTTACTGATCACATGTCATATTCCAGACATACTGCTATGTGGAGGGGACACATAACTTCCCTCTTAGAGTGCTTATAGTCTGCTTTTAGAAAGGGCTTCTGTTTTGAGTATCCCATTCTATTGAGTGAATGAATGAATGAATGAGTAGGAGATTAAACAAGGAACCTCTAAAGTTCACCCCAACTCACAAAGTCTATGAGCCTACAATATACATATATGATAAAAATTATTATTATGGTTGACATATATATATAGCATGCTTTTTAAATTTTTTATTAGAATTTTAATTTGGACATTAAAAAGTGCTATTGCATTTCACTTAATTGCCTGGGAATGTATTACTTCTTCTACTTATTCAGGAGAGCACATGGTAGCTTGGATCTGGGATGGAAGTAAAGGGCACCTAGAGTAATAATAAATTATCCCAGTTTGCTCAAAACTCATCAAGTTTTAGCATGAAAAGTCTTATGTCCTGAGAAACCCTCAGTTCTGGGCAAACTGGTATAATGGATGCCCCAAGGTAATCATCTTAGTCCTATTTTCCTCTATTTTTTCCTGTATCTTGCATTCATCTAAATTAGTAAAATATCACAGACGACGGTGTGGAAGCATTGAGGTTGACTTCTAACATCCTAACACCCCTTTGCTGGTGTCTGGTAGGAAGTGGGAGGGGCTGAGCCAATAGGGGTGGAGGAGATGTAAGGAGAAGCTTGCTAGGGGCTTCTGAAAATGGCAATTTCCTGTAAGAGAGAAATGCAGAAAGGTAGCCTCCCTCTCTTGTGAAATGTCCCAGTATTCCTTGCAGTCAAACCTTGAAAAGAACTAGGCTTGGAAGGAAACCAACAGCCAACAATGTAGACAGAGAAAGAAGCAAATCCTTTGGGGACATTGTTAATCTGTGAAATAAATGGACTCTGAAGCCCCTCTGCCTATGACTCCTGGTTAGTAAACAGGTATTCTCGTGTGTAAGCCAATGTGAATCCGATTTCTGCTTTGTTTCTTTGTTCCAGCTAAAGGCATTGCAGATGATGAACATGGAAAGTAATAAAGCCTTTAATTAGTGGCTGTCCTGTTTGGGTGGAAAATGTAGCCTGGTATAAAAAGAGGATTACACAGGGGCAGCAGATCTGGATAGAGACAATTGCTTCAGCTTTAAAAGTATAACTAGGACAAGAAATTTAAAAATTAGAAGGAAAAGATGCAAAACTATTGAATGGACTGTTGAACAATATAAATCAGCTGGGGGTCACATCGTCTTAAATCCTGAAATTGATTGGTAAAAGAATAAAAAGCTTTTAAAACCTATGTGCTTTGCAAAGGAGTTAAAATCCCTGATTCCAATAGCAAAAGCTATCTACAGTATAATTTGTTTAGTCCTATGCCCCAGAAAGTCCGTTGTTGCTTTTCAGATGTTGTTTGTTGAATGAACATAATATTCCTGACATTAGAAATGTGGGAAAAAGAAAAAAAAGAATGGAGATGTAAGTGAACGAACCCATTCTGTGAGACAGAGGAGAGAGACAGAATAAGAAGTTGTTATGAACTATTCTGCTTTAAATTTATCACAGAAAATCCATTTTTACATTGCCATTACCATTTTTACATTACCAAACTATAAAGCTAAAATAACGGCCTTAAGTGTAGATAAAAGAAAATTGATTGAAGATCTGAATGGTACTTATATACTTTGTATATAAACAGTTGTATGTAAAAAGATGCTATATATGTGCATTATGAATTGTAATACATTGCAGGAGCCCTGTTTGGGGATTGGCTTGAATTGCAGTTGACTATGAGCCGTGGAGATTTGGCCATTGTCGCCACCCGTAGTCTCACGGGATTTTGTTGCGGGATCTGGAGTGACTTGGCCGAAATTGCTGTCGGGTCAGCGCCATTTTTAGTGGTGTGTTTGGCGTGAGTTAGTTGTTAGAACCAGAGAGAAAAGTTATCAGAATAAAAAGTTTGTCTCCAGTTTGCTTCTGAAGTTCTTCCCGCGGCTCCGGTGCTCCGAGCGCTTCAGGCGGCAACAGGTGGTGGCCCGTACGGGGATCTTACCCGTCATTGGCTAACCAGCCATCCAATGGAGCCCTTTAGGATCGACTATATATGATGACTAACAGCCGTCCAATTGTGAGGAGATGTTGCGGCTTTAAGGCGACAAGCCTTTTGGTGATGAGCCAAATTGCATAGCATATCAAATTGTTTAAACAAATCAGCTGCCCTAAGTTCCAACAAGTAACACACTGAATTCTCTAGACAAATACCCGCAAGGCATTGTCCCGTAAAGTCCCAAACAATGAAAGATCAAAATGTCCATTTGTTGTAACAAGTTGATGTAGGAGGCCCCATGCATGTAGAGCAGAGGCCACACTGTTGGTGAGGTTGTTTGATGTTTGAGCAGCAGGGATGCTTGCGGCGGCCGCGATCCCTGCAGCTATAGCAGCAGACGTCTTTTTTATGTTTAGACAATGGCCAAATCTCCACGGCTCATAGTCAACTGCAATTCAAGCCAATCCCCAAACAGGGCTCCTGCAATACATACTACTATTATAAATAAAAAAAGAAAGGAAAAAAAAAAAAGAAGATTGATTGGAAATTTACCATGAATTCAATTATTCATTCTGTAGCTTGAGATTGTATTCACCATAAAGGCACATCAACCCAGAGAATAGTTACAAAATCCCCATTTTAAACAGCATAGGACAGTAAGAGAACAGCAGATCTGAAGCAAAAGAAAGCATTCTTTGCATTGCACTATTAAATGGAACACTTAATCAGCTTTTTTGCCAAGAGAAAACTTTGCATTATGCTCAGTTATAAATAGGGCTGTGGGAAAACCTGAAAGGCTGCAGAGCCGCGTCTGTTGTCTTTGGTTGTTTCATAGAGCATTAGAGAGTCAGCGTTTGTCAGAGAGGGTAACTCACAAAGACTCTTGGAAACCTTGTTTCTAAGTTATTGTTTATCACTTACTCTGAGGTTTGATATCCCAGCTTGGTAAATAGTGCATTTTTCAGGACAGATATGTCAAGGATTCAGAGTGCCCCTCTTTACTCCCGCTTCGTCCTTAAGCCATTTCTAGGCATGTGAGTGTTATTTCAGCTTTCCTGCATTATGTCATGGAAAAGCAACACTAAGATTTGTAAACTGCATTTCAAAACACTCCTCACAGGAAGACAGATGGAATTTACTCAGGTTTTTTAGAAATGAGGCAAGTGACCACTTGTGGCTTCAAATCCTTTTTTTTTTTTTTTTTTCCTCCCCCTGCTAGAGATAAATGAAAAAACATGAGTATTGGTTGTTGCTAGGCAAGATCTTGACCGAAGCATACAGCATTCAGGGTAGAATTAAATTCTCATGCTTTATTCAAAAATCTCATCCATTGAGGAATGAGATCATTTAGAGACAGAAGTGCTTAGACTACACCTATTGTCTAAAAGAAGACTCTGGAATTTGCACTTTTTTTTTTTTTTTTTTTTTTTTTTTTTTGCATTTTAAGTGACATAATGGAAGTTGACCCACTTTCTGACAGTGCATTTATTTGACAAATTAAATGACTGGATGGTTGGAAAGTCAGTACCAAATCAGTGCTGATGCCTCTGAAGCAGCCCTAGAGCAAAGTACATCCTGATCTGGGTCAGT
This sequence comes from Tamias sibiricus, assembly GCA_025594165.1. Lineage (NCBI taxonomy): Eukaryota > Metazoa > Chordata > Mammalia > Rodentia > Sciuridae > Tamias > Tamias sibiricus. Next base: position 166,978,342 of record CM046657.1, read on the forward strand.
TCAGACCTGTGCTTCTCAACAAGTGGGCAAGAGCTCTGAGCCTGTGCACTTAAGCTGAACAATAGTGGAGAGCATTGTTTAACTAGTCTTGATTCAGTGCAGTTAAAATGGACACATTTAAGTTTCTTAGGGTCTGTGGCACAGATGCCTATGGGATGAGTGATATGCTAGAAGCTAAACTAAAATTTACAAGTGTGCCGTTTCTCTGTATAGGTGATGTGTACATCAAAGAGGAAATGCAAGATCCCTGTATGCTGTCTTCTGCTCTCCAGATGTCCCTGGAGTTACTTACTCTCTTTTCAGGCTGGCCTTTTTCTGGAAGAAAATCTTTGATGCTGCTCAGCATTTGAATTAGACCACCATGGCTGGGAATTCTTGAGGCTGTATCTTGCCTCCAAGGAGGACTTTGATGGGTTATCTATAACCCAAGGACAGAGAGGATCTTCCCTCTTGCTGCCTCAAGAACACTCCTTTCCTTAAACTGTCAGCCTGCTTCTGAGGCCTTTCTGCCCTTCCACAGTTCCAGCTGATGCTAAGCCAGATGGCACCCATGACTGCAGATATTTAGCTCAGTATGGAAGTAGTCAGAAGTTTGACTGCAGCATTCAGGATTTTTTGGTTTTTATTGTTTATGTTTTTGTTTTTGTGCTGCTGGGATAGAATCCTGGAATGTCTCCAGGACTAATTCAATATAAAATTCAGAGGAAGTTTGCAATTAATCCATAAAACTTAAGTCTCTTGTGCTGCAGATTTTAGCTTGATATTAACATTGCTTGATGCAAATAGTGTATCAGTCTTCATGTGATTAAAACAACTCTGTCCCTTACACAAAATAGACCCTTGCTGTGCCATGATGATCTTAATCATCAGGTTGAATCACTCGAACTTTTCAAAGACTCTAAAAAAGGAGTCTTTAAAAGTTCATTTTGTCACTTGTAAATTATAAGCATCAGAACTCAGCACATTCCTGAAGGAATGTCCTAAGCAATGTGTGTTGTGCCTATTTTTATTTTAACACTGATCAGGTTTGTTGACTCTCTAGCAGAATCCCTGATAACTTTTGTTTTCCATGCCAGGCCATTCACAATGATCCTGGGATCTGTTATTTTTCAACCCAAATGCATAAATTAGTCATTATCACTAAGTTTAGGTTTATTTGGATTTCTTATCCAACTTTTATTTCCTCTCCTTCCCTACTCTTTTGCCCTTGTCCACAGGTGGTGTTCTTGAAATGATTTCCCAATAGTCTGTGAAATTAAGTTATGAACATAGTTCAAGTTGAAAGTGCCTTGCTTCCTTTCCAATGTGATATTATCATCCCAGAAGGAAATTTTGCATTTTGGTGTTGCCCTTTCCAGGAGGAGAAAGGAGCAAATTCTCTGAATTCTATGTTTGCCATATTTCTTGAGCCCATGATGCCATTAGATCCATGAGGTCTTGATGATAGATGCCTCATTATAATAGGTGTTCTCCAAACAGAAAAAAATAAAAGCTCAAAATGATGAATCTAATAATGGACGTGCACTTCATAGGGCTAAACCTTTATGTACAAGTAAATGAAGCAAACAAGCAAAACCACTGTGTCCAAAGGAACAGCAAGGAAACTTGCATTTCTCAACATTGGCAGTAGTAGAAGAAGGGGAGAAAAATTCTCTTCTAATAATTTGAACCAAAACCCAGTGAAGATACAGAATTTTAGTCTGAATTTATGAAAGCAATTGCTAAGTGCCATTGGATTACAAGATATATCTCAATTTCAGTTGCTGAAATATGTGAAGAAAAAAAGTTTAATGAAATATGTTCATTTAAATAGTTCAGAGTCTAGCATTTGCCTATATTTTCTTAACTTCCAAAAGGTTTGGGTAAGCATCTATAACCCATTGTCCTACTCCAAACTGGATTTCCAGATGTCTTGAGGTCATTCATCACTGAATAAACCTCTCTGGATTCAACTTGATGCTTTCTTCCAGCCTCCATAAAGATGCAACATTTTAGAGGCTAATGTCCATAATGAGGTGTGTACATTTTAAAGACCCCTGGAGCAATGCAGTATTGTCTTGCTTAGGGCAGTGTACATCAAGATGCAACTGCAAATGTAAAATGACACTGAAAATATATTCAATCTAACAGCTGGCTTTATGGTATTGGTTTTCAACACCCTCCATCAGATTCACAATAGACTATCATCTTACTAAATTTCTCAAATTAAGTGGAATCAGACTGCTCATTCACATTAAATGGTAGACTCTCAACGCATACTCTGATGCTTCATGTAACATATGTGCGGTTGAATTACTTTGCTACTGACCCATATGTCCTCCCATAAAGTGTCAGAAAAAAATAATGTTTTCATTATGATAAAATAAAAGTATGAGATCATATCAAGTTAAAATAACTCAAAGTGTTTTTCTTCACACTAAGAATGACCTGAAAACTTGTGTGTTCATTATATAGTAGATGTATGCAGGCTTTTCTCTGCTTTGTTCTATATCAGGTTTTTTTCTCTTTAGACCATCAGTCCAGTGATTAATATTAATTAAATTTGGAAAATTCTGCATAGTCTGTTAACCCTCTTAAAAAGTCATAATACACATTTGAATATTAAATGTGTTTAACTTTACACAGTCATTTTATGATGAGACCATGTCTTTCACATAAAAGTTATTCTTACTATGTTTTACACAGATTAAGATGATGATCTGTGTCCTGATTTTTAATTTTCACTCCATTAGCAATGATTAGAGTTATAGGCATAGTCAGACCTGGTGATACCTGAAGGCCGTTCTACTGGGAAACTATTGATAGGCTTAATTAAAGTAGGGGTGTGATCTAATCCAGTGTAGAGTAAGAATGAAGAAACCAAATCCCCTTCATCTATACAAAGTTCATTCATCATTTGTTCATTCAACAAATATTAATGAGTGTTCATTATATGTGAAATATTGTGTTAGGTACCACAGAGTGAAATCAAGTGATAAAGTAAATGATAGGATGTAAAATGGTAAAGTGATAAGTCATCTCCAGGGTTAGAATCTGAAGATAAAATGTTGTTGGAAAAGTGTCAGGGTGAGAAAGTTCAGTTCAGCAAACGTTCACTATAGGATGACTTTTGTGGTAGATAGAGTGTTCCTTCCTGGAGTTAAAGAGATGGATCTGGTACATTCTGGGCTGCCAGAAAGAAGACAGGTTTGCAGAACGAGAGCTGAAGAAAGCAGAGCAGCCTTTGCCCAGAAACAATTCATAAGCTTAAATATTGAAGGAGACTATAACTTTCTCTAGTTCTATCCACTTGGAATAGTTGACCTAATATTTAATATTCTATATGATAGCTTTTAGAAAGGATGTGTACTTAATGATCAAAGTTTATATAAAATCATAAAAAAGAAAATTCGAGGACCCATTGCCATGGAACTGGCTTACTCTAAGACAGGGAAACCAAGGTTTTGTAAGGTTGCTTTAGTTCCTGATAGATTTCCTAGTTTGGGTTCCAGACCACAGAGTTCTTACAATAAACTCCCTTATTTAGTATGTAACTCTGTTTACGCATCAATAACTGCAATAACAATGACCAAAAAAAAATTATATACACTGAAGCACTGTCAGTAGTGATAGTTGATAAGAATGCTGTACTTTGAAAAAAAATGTGATTTTTAGCTGTTAGGTGCAAGATGGTGTCTTTCACTATGCCTTAAATTTATCCCCAGTACCTCCCTCTAAGTTATGGCACAAAAGCAACTTTTTTTAATTAGCATTGACCTGCCTCTGATAAGATTTGCTCTAAGTATGTGGTTTGTATATTCATGGATCACCCTGTAATATTTCAACAAGTTCGTAATATATTTTAAAGCAAGCATAGAATCATAATTCAATCTTTTCTCCAGTACTGTTAGTCAAAACAATTTTATTAGTACTTTTTGATGTATCTTTTAACTTTAGTACTCAGTGTTGGTAATGTCATGTAAATTTTTAGGATTATTGTCAAATTTAGAAAACCTTTATCATGATGTTTGATGAGCTGCATGAAGCCTCTAATCCCAGAGACATGAGAAGCTGAGGTAGGAGGATCACATATTCAAGGTCAGCCTCAGCAACTTAATGAGACCCTGCTTCAAAATTAAAAAACAAAAATAGCTGGGATGTAGCTCAGTGGTAAAGCAGAGTTCAATCCCTAGTAAAAAAAAATAATAATAATAAAGAAAGTAAAAAAGGTCTTTCATGACATGCTCTTATAGAATAATTGCTTTTTGTAGTACTGCTATAAGTTTGTGCCTTGCAGGAATTCAAATAAATTTTATTTTGTACTTACCATTAAAATGTATGATGTGTTTGTAATTGTATATGGAATATGCTTCTAACAGTAGCAAATTTCCATTTTGACTTGGTGTCAGTGAAAACCAAATCTTCAGCTTTAAAATTTTTATATACCTAATGAATGGAAGAATTTTTCAGTCAAGTATCTGATTCTATACATTCCAAACCTTCCTTTGGCTCATTTTCCACATACTTCTGGTGTTTAGTGCCCCTTACATAAGGGTAAAGCCCAGTAAGATCTCTGGCCCTATACATTATTATCATGATGTTGTATGAATCAATATAGTGGATAGTTGGAGAATTTCTAGAAACCCAGAACAGGTAGGAATTACTGAACTAACTGTGCAGATCATAAATACACCTCACCAGATCCAAACTAAATCTACCCCAATTTCAACCTTCCTTAATTGGATGTCAAAAAATGCTCATGATCACTACAGTGGAACTTGACCAGGGATAAAATAGAACAAAGGAGAAACTGAAACAGAGGGAAATGGAAGATTTAACTAATTGTGATATAAATACTTTATTTCTTCAATGAATAAATAATAATTTTCATAAAACTCATACTCTGTGAACACATTGTTAGGGTTGAGGAGTAGCACCGTGGGAGATGCTCATAGAGTTGAGGAATCAAAAAGCTAAAACTTCGTTAGCTCATCTCTGGGTTTCACCTTCTTTTTCCAGCTAATTTAGGCTTTTGCTATTTGCGCCTCTGTTGCATAGCTTCTGGTTGCTTACAGTCTCTGCTAACTCCCACTGAATCATTTCTACATCCCAAGGTTTTTTATAGCATCTTTCAGCTTACTCTGTCCCAGCTTGTTCCTTTTCCCCCTAGAAGTGTTGCTCTTGGTTTAAGTAAGCACCAATGCCTGGAACAGTCACCTATCACCAGGGTATGGGACAGTTGGAAACAGCATCACATGATCTGAATAGAACTGCTCCAAGGCAACACCAGGTCCTAACATCTGGAAAGCAGGAATGTGTGTCATGGAACAAGGACATCTGGGATAGAGGAATCTGCCACCCTTATTAATGGTGGAGAAGTTGCATTTACAATAATACCACCTCTTGACTACTGTGTTCCTCAGTCTTTCTGTCACAATGAATCCTTTTCATCAGAATATTAGTAACTGTCATATTGATATATTACCTTTAAAATGGTTATAAATGTACCATTGTGGGAGAATGTGTCCTAGGAGAAGAACCTGCTCCCCTGACCTCAGCTGTGCTTCTAAGGGATTCCCACTTAATGAAAGCTGCGAGAGGATCACTTTCACCCAATGAGGCATGGAGGCACACGGGATCCATGACTGGCCTTACTAGTGTAAGTATTTATGCAATTTGCTTGTATCATGTCAGATTTCTCATCTTGCAAAGTTGTTTACATCTGAGGGAAAACATTGTGAGTTATCTAGTGATATGTGAACATCTATCTTCTCATTCTAGGGGCCATCTCTAAAATTTCTGCCTCCACCCAGATCTTCCTGCTCTGAGTTTCCCATGAAACCATCCAAGACTCATTAATCTAAAATCACACTTATTCCAGATCTGCTCTTGCTCTCTTATTAATATTCCCAGTGAATACCACACCTCTTTTTCCATGCCTGCTTCCAAATACACAAAGCTTGACTTGTACTTTCTTTTCTTGTTTTCATAGTCAGTAATATTTATCAGTTCAAAGTCTGAATATCTCTTGAATCCTATCTGTCCCTCTCCATCCCACTGCCACTGTCATTAGTATCACCCTTATCAGTTCATGATGAATTAAGGCATCAGCTCTCCAACTGGTCACTTTTCCACCCATTTTGCCCTCCTCATTTCTGTCCTAAATAATTTTAAACTACTACCAAATCATCTTTCTAAATCACTAATCTCTCCTTGTCATTCCTCTGTTTAGAAATTCTTTGACAACTCACTAGAGCTTTCAGTATAATGTCCAATAATTTTAGCGATACCTATCAGTCCTTTCTTATTGTTTTTCTCTTACCATCCTTAACACCTTTCAATACATTAGACAAGTCTCTTAACTCCAGACCTTTGTATCTCCTCAAACACTCTCTTGTCTTACTTAGGTGCCATCCCTTTCAATCCCAACAAGCAGTCTGAAATAGGAATTCTCAGAACATACCCTATACCTACCTATACCGTGGCTGCCATGGGCAATAATCAGCATCAGAATTATGTTGTCATTATTAGTATTAATTGGACATTTTCTGGATGCTAGACTCTATTCTTTCACTCAATCCATGCAAAATCTTATGAGGTTGAGCTCTTTAATTTGCCCAGGGTTTTGTGACATTAATTTGCCCAAGAGGACACTGTTAGTAAATTGCAAGGCTATGTTCTGGGTTTACTTAATAGATTCCAAAGCCAATTATGTTGAGCTCAGCTTAACTTCCATCCATGTATCATATTTTCTTGATAAAATATTTTTCCTCATTCTTTCCTATCAAACTTTGAGGTGCTCCTCAAGGCAATAGACCCAGCCTGATTTCTCTGTCTCAATGGCACCCAACACAAAGGCTAACACATGGAATACTGTCACGTAAAAGTCGTCATTGCCTGAGTGGTGAATAAACAAATGAATTAATTAATAACTCTGGCATTTTTAATACATTTATTTTATTTATTTATTTTTATGTGGTGCTGAGGATTGAACCCAGTGCCTCACATTTGCTAGGCGAGTGCTCTACCATTGCACTACAACCCCAACCCCTAACTTTGGCATTCTTAATGACATGGGTTAATTGGATGTAGAGCTCTGTGGCAGGTACTGTTTGTCTCTCCTTACTATTCTGTTTCCTCCATACCAGATTTCTGTTTCTCAGTTAAGTGGCACAATCTTGTCCTTTATTTCCTTCTGAAATTTTTCTTTCTTTATCTGTGTTTAAGAACATTTTTTATGATGCTCAAAAATATTTTAATCAGTACTGTGCTTTTCTACATTATTAACTTTGAGGGCTTTTTACAGCAAAGTATGATGGTATTAACATATGAACCTTTCATGTAAAAATAAACTTCCAAGGAATTTCTCAAATTTAGCTTCACAGGAAAAGATAATAGAAATAATGAGGTTGTAGCCTCCTGTTCCATCATTTTATGGTTTACAATAAAATAATGCTATAATTTTTATAAGGGTGAGATTATATATTATGTCTTTTTTTCCTCATAGGAACCTCTCTCATGAATTCTGTTCTGCTCCATCACATTCTAGCTTCTCTGTCTCTTAATCAACTTATGTCAATTATCTGAAATGAGCTTATGCTTTTAAAAAATTATTATCATTTTACAAAAATATTTTATCCTTTAACCTTCAATTTATCTCTTAATTTGCATGATTAACTCTTCAACACTTCAAGCCTCTTTCTACTTGTGCTTCCAACCAATAAAATGTAATTATGTCAGATAATGGTTGTGAAGGATTTTATTAATATTTTATGACCTCTTTGTCCCATAGCTTGAAGAATGCTGGATAACGTTTGTGAGCTCCTTTGAACCTACTGGAACACCATTCTAAATCACATGAGGGTTTTGTCACTAGGTTCATATTAGCCGCTGAAGTGATGCTCTGTTGATCTAAATCTCTTTCTCAATGGCCAAATGATGAATTTGCTTGGGCCTTCCTTTCCAGCCACAGTTCTCTAAACCCACCTAAGCATCTTTCAACAAATAGTCTGAGTATCTTAATCCGTTTTTCTCCTCTCTCATCACTTCTGTCAGGTCCCTGGCCTTATGCCCAGTAGCAGAATAAACAGAATATTTCCACTAAAGATCATCAGTGAAATTTCCAGTAGATTTCTACAAAATCTACTATGAAAGTTGTAAGAATTCCCATTATAGGAGCTGGAGAAATGAGTTGTTTTCAGCATTCCTGGCTCACTGGAATGGAAAATCAGTGCTTGCCCTTATATTCATGTCCCCCTTTTCCAGATTGTTTCCCTTGCTCCATACACCCCTCCCTATCTCCTTTGATTCATCTCTTTCCTCTTCTCCCTTAATACCTTTCTTGATTAAAATTTCCCTGATAATCCCTCTTGTTTCCAGGGATAGACCTCCCTAAGTGCCCCACGTTTGTTCTCTCCAACATCATGAGATAAAGGTTAAGGATGTGATGCATAGCTGCATCTTTTCCTCTGTGGTACTCTACAGTTCCAGCTACATTCAAAATGTAACCAAAAGCAAAAATTATTTTCCCCCTGTTATGGTTTAGATATGAGATATCCCCCAAAAGCTCATGTGTGAAACAATGCAAAAAAGTTAATGATGTAGATTAACTGGGCAGTCACTATAGGCAGGTATGGTACAGTTAGAGGAAATATGTCACTGGGAGTGTGCCTTTGGGGTTTATACTTTGTCCCTGGTAAGCAAAGCTCTTTTTTATTCCTGCTTGCCATATCCTTCACCATACCCTCTGCCATGATGTTCTATCTCACCTCAGGCTCAGAGTTATGAAATTGGCCTTTTATGGACTGAGACCTCTGAAACTGTGAGCACCAAATGGACTCTCCTCTACCCCAATTCTATGTTGTTCTTGTCAGGATTTCGGATAACAGTGATGGAAAGGTGACTAAAACAGAAATTGCTACTGAGATTTAGGGTCATTTGCTGTGACTAACCTGATGGTTTGGAAGCATTTGGAGCTATTTGTGGAGAAGGAATTTTGAAAAACTTAGAGATGCAAGCTGGAAAAGCTTTAGAATGTTGTAAGTGGAGCTTAATGGAAGATTGTTCTGATGGAACTCAGAGATCTGAATGCTGATAAGACTGTGGACAGTAAAGACTGGGCTCATGCAGTTTAAGAGGAGGAGGACTGTTGGAAATTGGACTGAACAGCATTCATATTATGTTTTGGCATAGAAGTAATCTACATTTTTTTCATGAGCTGAGACTTTCTGTAAAACTCAATTTAAAGGAGATGGACTAATTAATCTGGTAGAGAAAATTTCCAGGCAGCACATCATTCAGACCATGGCAGGGATATTGCTGTCAGTTTTTAGCCAAGTTTGTTGTTATAATTAGGAGCAGAGAGCAGAGCAGAAACATTTGAAAAATTTGCAGTATGGCCAGAAAAATGCAAGTAAGACAGGGGCTAAGGAAGATGTAGTTGTTAAAGATATTATAACTACTAAATAAATGATAAGTGCTTTGAAAAGAGACAATAGGAAAGATGGCTTGAGGGCAAATGAAGAATTGTCAAGACCCCACTCATCTTAGGCTCAAGGGTGTAAAAGTAAAAATTCCTTTGAGAAGAGATCATGGGGGCACCCAGTTTGCACAGGAATTCCTAGGAAGCTATATCACTACACTCAACTGCCTAGGCACTCAGAGGTTACTTCAGCCATGATCCCAGGAGTCTTGGATACTGCTCAAGATGGTGGAAGACTTTGGCATCAACAATGTGGTACTGGTTCTGTAGGGATGCAAGATGCTGGAATTAGGGGTCATGGAGGCTTCCACCAAGATTTCAAAGGAAGGCCTGAGAGGCTAGATAAAATGTGGCAGTGTCAGAGCCTTGTGGGCTACCCTTGAGAGGATGATGTATAAAGATATAAGAAGGAAGGTGAAGCTACAGTGGATATGCCCAAGATTAAGGGATGCCAATACTATGGGATATCTGCTAAGGAAAGTTGTGGGAAACAAGCAAAAACAAACCAAGAGAAATGTCATGTTGGTTGCAACCAGTAAAGCCTTAGGGGCAGCACTAAATAAGCCCTTTGGAGAGAATATTATAATGCCATGTGTCCCAAATGCTGGATGTGGAGCTATAGAACTTGTTTGCCCAACAGGATTTCAGTCTTTATTTGGTTCTATCCATTCTTTCTATTGCCACTATTGTAATGAAAATGTTTACTCTGTGCCATTAGATATTAGATGTATGTAACTTTCTTTTGATTTTTACAGGGAGTCATTCTGGGTTTGCCCTGAGTCTCAAAGAGAATTTTGGAATTGAACTTTGGGTAATTCTGGAACTGTTAAGGCTATGGACTAAATGTATTTTGCATTGTGAGATGGGCATGAGCTTTGGCAGCCAGGGGCAGAATGTTATGGTTTGGATATGTAGTATACCCAAAAGCTCATGTGTGAGACAATATTAGAGTTTTCAGACTTGAAATGATTGGATTATGAGAGCCTTAACCTAATCAGCGGATTAAGCCATTAATATGAATTAATTGGGCAGTAATTGTAGGAAAGTAGGGTGTGGCTAGAGAAGGTAGGTCACTGAGAACATGTCTTTGGGGTTTGAATTTTCTCCCTGATGAGCAGAGTTTTCTCTGCTTCCTGTTTGCCATGTTCTGAGCTTTTTCTTTTTCTTTCTTCTTTTTTTTTTTAAAATGCTATTCTCTGACACACCCTTCTGTCACAATGATCTGTCTCACCTTGGACCCAGAGTTATGGAGTCAGCCTTTTATGTACTGAGATCTCTGAAACTGTGAGCCAAATAAACATTTCCTCCTCTATATTATTCTTGTCATGTCTTTTGGTCTACAGTATTGAAAAACTTGACTAAAACCCCCTCTGAGGGCAAAGAGTCATGTAACTTAAAAATCATGCCAGCTACAGCAAATACCTCCTGTTTACTACCCTTTGGCATCTACCACACACCTCAACACAGCTCTTTCCTACTTTTACATAGATAATAGGTACCAAGTTGTCTCCAAACCTGGAGGTACATGCAAGGGTGGAAATGTAGGACAGTAGTGACCACACAGAAGCATCAGGCATCAAGTGGCAGGGGCACTTTTCTAAACCTCTATGCACATCTATAGTTTAAATCACAGAATCAACTTTGCAGGTTTGGCCTTGGACCACCCTGTGTGCTGGGATTGTAAATTCCAGTCAGGCCAAGCAACAGTTGAGATGGGAGGTGAGGATCCTTTTTGGATGAGGGGTAAAAGCATGCCACCCTTGTGTTTCAGTACATTTTCCCTTTGGAGAGAAGAAAGGGGGAGACTTGAAAAATTAGAAGAATATAAAAAAAAGAGTTATATATGGCTCAAGTTAATTTAAAACTAGTGTCATACTACTGTAGAAGTCACTTCTAGCAGTGACCAAGATTGTACACAATAGTGTATTTTGTTTAGATATAAGAGACTTTAAAAAGTAGAGAACAAAATACCACTAGTGTCAATTAATGCAATCTGGGGTTATTCCTTGCCTGACAATTCCATGGCCCTGAATAGTGTGGTTTGGCTTTATTCCTTTTTGAAAAACAACTACTTTTGGAAAATGTTTCTGCTTTCTCTAAAGGGTCATAAGCAGAGAAAGTTACAGAGAAGTTACTCAAATAATTTATCATACATATCTTTGCACTGGGTTCCTTAGCTTTTGTTGGGAATATTTAGTTTTGAACAAATTATATATCTATTATCAAATTGGCAAACATGCAGATTGAAAAAAATTCAATCATGCTTTAGTCAGTTCTTCTAAACACATCTTCTCTTCACCAATTTATGAAGGTTTAGGTTTATAGAGCAATCCCGTGTTCTATTTATGAATGTGTGATAGAAGAGAGAAATCATTTAGCCTCTGGCAAAGAATATCCTATTCAAAGAACATGTCCAAAAAAGTAAAAATTATATGGCTTATTGGTGTGAGGAAATTATCTTTCTTTAATGAAAAACTCCTGTTTTTGCTAGTAGCCTTTAACTGATTCAAATAAGCAAAAATTGTTATTATTTAATATCTGTTATATTCTACTCAGTTGTATTTTGCTCAACTACAGTGACTAAAACGTTAGAGATATAGAATGAAGATTTGGGTACATGTTCTTGATCTCCCATTTAATATATGTGTGCTCATGGGGAAGATGTGGTTTTCCTCATTTGTAAAATAGGGGTCATAATAAAACTATCTTCTCCCCAGGTGATGTATTAATCAGGTTCACATTGCTATAATGAAATACCCAAGGTAATTAACTTATAAGGAGGACAGATTTATTTAGCTCATGGTTCTGTAGTCTGAGATTAGGCAACCTCATCCTTTTGAACCCCTTTTGAGGGCACCAGTTGGCCACGTGTGGAGTATATGGCAGAACAAACCACTCACATCATCAACCAGGAAGTGGAAAGCTAAAGGACTGGTTGGGGTCTCAGAGCCCCCTTCAGAGGCATATCCTTAAAAAGAAGTCTCACCTTCTAAAGGTCCATTGCACCTCTCAATACCAAGCCTTTAACACATGTATTTTGAGGGACACTACCAATCAGCAGAAAGATTATGGGGGTTGAATTTGAGAATGAATGTGAAAAGAAGCATAATAACAAAAAAATATTTATTTACTCATCAAAAAAACATATTTATCAAGTTCCTACTAGGTACCAAGTATTATCCTACATACTGGGACTATAAAGGGAAAGCAAAATACACCTTTATGGCCTTTCGCCAAAAAGAAGAAGCCATATTTAAAGTTAAATAGTAAAATAACTATTATAATTAAAGTATACATGAAGTGCAGGGAATGCAGAGGAAAGCACTCAACCCTGCCTGGGGTTGTCATAAACACTTCACAGAGAACATAGACATTTGAGCTAAATTGAAGGATGAGTGAAATTTTGCCAAATAATCAAGCAGTGGGACTTGATCCAGAGAGAAGAAAGAGAATGTGTGCAAACCCGAAAGCATAAGGGAACATACTAAAGAGGGATAAAGATGATTCAGAGAGATGATGGAGAAGAAAAAGGAGACACCCATGAAGAAGAATGAGAAGTAGCTGTCAGAGAAAGAAATGGAAAACCAGGGAAAGCAAAGTTTTGGGGATTAATAGAGGAGACAGTTCCAAGAAAAGAGTGGCAATGGTGACAATTATAACTGAGAGATCAAGCAAGAAAGAGCCTGAAATATTTTCACTGGATTTAAAAACCTTGAGGTCTTGATGATCTTATTAAGTATCAATTAAGAGATGGAAGTAGAAGTGTTACCACAATGTTTTGAAGTGTAAATAGGAAGTCAGAAAGTGAAAGCAAGTATTTGTTTGCCTTTGATTGAGAATGGAGAAAAAAATTGGATCATGTCAGAGAAGAATAAGAAGTATTAAGGAAGGATGATTCTTACCTTCCACAGCTTGGCTATGACAAGATGAAACCACATAGGGCTATGGCGAAAGAATGCAGAAATATTGTAAGGAGTGTTTACATTTGAATAGAAAAGACTGGAACCTGTTTTATATTTTCACATATAATAAATATAGTATTTAGAGAATTTTGAATCCCTACAAAGGGCATCTTGGTGGTTTTACAAATTAAGTGCACTTATCATAGAGTATAGTTAAAATAAATTCCAGAAACATGGGTCATTTCCTTTAAGTTAAAGTTGGGAGAGATACAGCCTTTCACTTAAGAAGTGTATTAAGCACCTACATGAGTTAGTCACTGAATTAGCTCCCCCCACTGTGTTCAAGGGAACTGTGGTCCCTGACATTCTAAAGCTTATAGTTCAATGGACACCAAGGAAAACATAAAAACACCAACAAAACATATAAGACACCAAGGAAAACATAAAAACAATTATTGAAACAAACTTATTTTCAGTTTTACCCTTGTTTGTGTAAGGAATCTCATTTCCATCTTTCAAATTTTTAATATCACAACTATCCATATTGCCATCCACAAAGCTTTCTCACTTTATTTCAACAGATATTTAATGGGGCCTAGAATAGCATCAGTCAATTGGTTAGGCATAGAAGGAAGCAAGGAGTCATAAGACACAGGTTCTGCCCTGATGGAACTTAGAAGTAATTATGAAAATTGGACATAAAGCCTTCAAGAGTAAAATACAAATAGGATCAATTATAATGAGTTTAAATGAGAGGTAGAAAAAACATTTTTAAAGGAATTCTACAGGTTTACTATGATACACATAAAGTGTACATTTTTAGTTCTTGTCATTTTTGGATTGACATAATGTACACATTTATGGGATACAATATGATATTTCTAATTTATCGCATAATAATCAAATTAGAGTAATTAGCATATCTACCACCTTAGACTATTATGATTTCTTTATGATGAATACATTAAAAATCCTCTCTTTTAGGTATTTTCAGAGATACAATGCAATATTGTTAACTGTATTCACCCTACTGTACAATAGAATACATGAACTTCTTGTTCCTAACTGTAACATTTTACCCATTGACCAACCTCTTCCAATTTCTTTTCCCTACTACTCTCCCCAGTGTCTGGTAACTACTGTTCTCAACTTCTATGAGATGAAGTTTTAGTTTCCCCATGAAAATTGATCTTTTAATTTATTAAGAACATAGGAAGTTAGAACTATAAGGGCCCGTCTAGATTGTGTAATCCATGAAGCAAGAAACATATGTATAAAATGTAATAATTTGTGTGTTATATAATCATTAAAAATTAAGGTGCAGATTGTTAATGAAACAGAAAGACATTTATGATTCAGGATTGCAGGATTTGAACTTTTGATTACTATTTTTTTGTAGTAGTACCAGTCTTCACATGTTTTTCCAGTATTCTTACTACTATGCATACTAAATGGTTCAAGGTTTAATATGCATAGCAGTCAATTTGTGGGTTTTCAAAATAGACAGCTACAGCATATATATTTGTGTGTGTATGTGTAAAGTTATCATCATTTCAAAAATTATTTAGTTTATTATTCTTGCTTCATCTCTTTCTCCTCTCCTCCCAATTTGTTTTTTAGAGTGGTATATTTAAAAGCAAATCTCAGACATCAGGTCATTTCCCCCAGAAATATTACAATATGCATCATTAACTGGTAGGCATTTTAGAATATATTATTATACCCAAAAGGACAAATGGAAATTTCTTAATATAATGTAGTATCTATTTCATTTTAATTATTTGGCACCAGAGATTAAACCCGGGGCACTTAACCACTAAGCCACATTCCCAGCATTTTTTTTTTTTTTTTTTTTTTTTTTTTTGAAGACAGGGTCTTGCTAAATTGCTTAAGGCCTTGCTAAGTTGCTGAGGCTGTCTTTGAACTTTTGATCTTCTTGCTGAGCCACTGGGATTACAGGCATGTGCTACCACCCTAGTTAATATCTATTTAATATTCATTTTTTTCAAGCGAGTTTCACAGGTGTCTTTTTATATCATTTTTTCCTTCTAAATCATAATCTAAATGAGATTCATTCGTTGCAAGTTGCATTATCATGATTATGATTCTTAAGTCTCCTTTATTCTATAGCAATCTCATTTACCTGTCCCCCACCCCTACATACACACATACCCACAAACTTCCTTTTCTTTATGATAATTGACTTGTTAGGGAAACTGGGTCATTAGTTCATTCTGGATTTGGCGGTATACTTCTTCATGGTGTCATTTAACTTCCCTTTCCAGTCTTTACTTTTCCTGGTAGCTCAAATTCAGCTCTAAAAGCATTATTGAATTTAGGTTCAATTTGCAGGCAAGAATACATCATAGGTATTTCTGTGTACTTCCTAGTGCATTACATTATGAGGTAGCAAATATCTGATTGTTCCACACTTAGCAATGTTAATATTGATCAGTGAACTCAGGTGGGGTCAGCTTAATTCCTCCATTGTAAAATTCCTCTTTCTTAATGGTGTTAGCATCCATCCATGATTATTGCACACATGTATTATTTCATTACAGGTTGTAAAATGGTGATTTTCTGACTCTATCATTAATTTTGTATGTGTTAACTAAATTCTGTTTCATAGAACTCTTTCTCATCAACCTAGTAGATACAATAAAATAGAGCTCATACAGGGAAGATAGGGTAAGTTCTTCATTTGTTCTTTATTTATAAGTTTTCAGACTATGAGGTTTTGTCCTGTTGATCGCCAGTGGTAGATAATGAGGTAATTTTGTTTTTGTATTTATATTTCCAGTGTCAGTATGGAATAAATGGATTTTCATATTCTTATGTGTTTCACTCCAATAGGAGTATTCTTTTTGACTCTCAGATTATCCCATATTGGATCTGTGGAAGTCCCTCTACAGTTTGTCCTGTGTTTTTATTGTTGTTTTGCTTTTTTATAACATAATTTTATTCACTTTTAAAACTTTCCCTTCTTTCTGACACAACAAGATGTTCCAGGATAATGGAAACACTGTTACATTGATTGGGCATAGTTTGATAATAGTTTGTATATGATTTTTGCATTTAGGTTCAAGATTGAACTTGGATATATACATATAGTCTCATCATAAAGAATTTAGTAGCCTCACAGAAAATTAAAGAGTGATTCCTTTCTTTCTATGTTCTTAAAATAATTTGTGAGGAATCATTTATTCCTGAACTCTTCATTTATTTACTTACAGAACTTCCCAGGATAATTTTTTCTTTATGAAACATGTTTATCTACTGATTCCATATCTCCTAAAATTATTTTGCCTCCAGCTCAGCTATGATTTAAACAAAAGAAATAGTTCTGATGCTTTCCATAGCATTTTTAGGTGTTTTCTATTGGGAGAGTTATCTCAGCCTATTTGGTGCTATATATTGATGCTTGGTTTTTGTTTCATTTTGTTTTTAAGTGGGGGAAAGGGGGAAGAAAAAGATCAATTACCCCAGAGCCTAACACTCCATTCTCTTTTGTTGAATTGCTGGAACTTCAAAGTCTTGGTTGCAAAGTCTCTTTCCTCACACAACTTCTCATCCCATTTTTCTTGCTTTCCATCATGGCAGAATTATTCAAGGCATGTTTATGGGATTTCCAACAGAGCTTTAAAATAAAAGATTGGCCACAGTATGATATCCTGGCTAGATTTTCTGTTTCTTAGATACTCAGAAGAGGGGGGAAATGTAATGCCATCTAAACTGCTAAATCTTCTGGAAAATTAGGGAATCTGAATTTGTGGAGCATTATAGTGAGTGTCAAAACAGCAAAAAAGTTACCAAGTGATCCAGGGCAGTGAAATAGTAGGTACGGTTGGTATTTTTTAATTGGTTTTATAAAGATATTTTATTTGCAGTTGACCATTCAAATATGAGTGTAATAAAGTCTTTAAAGCTCTTACAGAATTCTGTCACTTCATTAATTTTAAATTCTAATTCCTCAAAAGAGGTTTATGCAACAAAGAAAATAAATCTGTGATGTCATGTGAAATATGCTGATTAATGCATTTGTCAGCATCCAGAATATACAGAATGTTCTCCCTATTGATTGATTCCAAAGAGTTAAATATGATGGAAACATGACCTTTAATCAAAATGAGAAGTTTCTTAATTATATTCTAATGCAAAATTATTTGTGTGATATTAAGCAGTTTTAAAAAGAAATGAGGGTTTGCACTTCTGGCCAAGATGGAATAAAAGAGAACAATTTATTCTCATGCGTGAAGCAACCAAAAAAAGAAAAAAAAGAAAACAATCGTTTATAAGACACTGGATTCTAGGCAGTAAAGGGCAGTGATTTCAGGATGGTAAACCAATTAGACAAGCCCTGTGATTGTGCCAGCATACCTCCTTGGGAAAGTTTCCAGGCTGTGGTACAGTGGGCAGAAAACTGTGCTGAGTTTGGCAAGTTCCCCCAAGTTAAACAGAGCTCTTAATTGGGAAGACCAAGACAGAGCTCACACAACACAGTGCTGACAAGGAGAAAACTGCACAGAGAAAGAACAGAAATCTGCGGAAGATCCCCTTTGAGTATCCAGTAGAGTACCAATCACTATATGTATGCAAAAAAAAAAAAATTGCCAGGAAAATTTCCTAAAAGGATTATAGAGAAAAATACCCAGCACTGAATAATGGGGAACAGTGTCTGCTTTCACAAGCCATACTGGGAAGCTTAACAATTTGTCGGCCTTTGAGTAGAGAGCTAGGAGAGGCTTGCCTCAGTAATGGAGAATAATTAGCCCTCATCTAAACATGGATTCTGGTCCTGCCTAAGAAATCCTCAAAACAAGACCTAGACAGATTAAACTGTTTCCAAGTAATTTAAATGCAGCCTAGCAGAAAACTTCAGAATATTTACATGAATATAAAAATTTCCAGTATCCAGTAAGGTAAAATTGACAATGTCTGGCATCCAATCAAAAATTAACAGCCATGAAAAGAGGAAAATACAACCCATAAAAAGAGCAAAATTTATCAATCAAAACCATATTAGAATTAGCACACAAAGACATTAAAGCAATTTCATAATTGTATTTCGTGTGTTCAAAAAGTAAAACAGAGCACGAAGAATACAAAGAAAAAGAACCAACTCAAACTTCTGAAGATAAAAAAACTATAATATCCAAGATAATTTCCTAAATGGGATTAGAAACAGATTAGTTATTGCAGAAGAAAATAGTATTCAACTAAAAGATATTCAAGTGGAATGATACAAAATTAAATACAGAAAGACAATTAAAAATTTACAAAACAGAGTTTCAGTTAACTGTGACACAAAATCCAAGTGATCGAATATGCATGAAATTTGAGTTCCTAAAGATGGGAGAGTAAAGAGGAAATACTACTTGAAAAATTAACA
Organism: Tamias sibiricus; assembly: GCA_025594165.1. Lineage (NCBI taxonomy): Eukaryota > Metazoa > Chordata > Mammalia > Rodentia > Sciuridae > Tamias > Tamias sibiricus. Next base: position 166,997,093 of record CM046657.1, read on the forward strand.
GCCAGAGTTTTCCATATTTGAATTAAAAAAGAAAGAAAGAAAAAGAAATATATGAATCCCCAGGTCAAGAATCTCAAAATCTCTAAACACAAGGCACATCATAATCAATGGCTCAAAGCCTGTAACAGGAAATCTTAAATGTAGCTACAAAAAATGACATTCTCATTGGAATTAAGATATACAAGGAGATAATGGAGCAGTATTTTTAAAGTACTGAAAAGAAAAGTCAATCTAGTACTACATCTACCTAGCAGAATATTTTTCATGTATATAGATGTAATAATACTTTTTTTCAGACATACAAAAGCAAAAAGAATTCATTATTAATAGACTCATACTACAAGAAATATTAAAGGAAATTCTTCAAGCAGATTAAAAATTATATCAAGTAAAAATAGGAAGCTATACAATGAAGAGCATTAGAAATGGTACTTACATGGGTTAATGAAAAATATTTTTATTACTTTAGTTGCCATAGAAGATAATTGACTATTTAAAAAGAAAAAAAGGACAATGTGGTGGTTATAACATAGGTAAATAGTTACTCACGAAAGTTAGTACCCTTTCTCCTGAAATAGACTGTGATTAGTTTAAAATGACACTATAAACCCTAAGCAACCCTAAGATAATAAAAGAATTATAGATGATAGACTAACAAAAGAGACGAGACAGAATTATGAAAAAAATGTCAAAAAGGAAGCAGACAAAGAAGGAAAGGTTAACTAAGAACAAATAGCACAAATACAACATGTAGCAAGACTGTAGGCTTAAACATAGCCACAATTATGTTAAATATAAAGTTTAAATACCCAATTAAAAAGCAAGGATTGTCAATTTGGATAAAGAAAACATTACCCAACTATATGCTGCCTATAAGAAGTACATTTTAAATAAAAAGATACAAATAGGTTCAAAGTAAGAGAATATAAAAAGTTATAACATGCCAATATTAATCAAAAGAAAGCTGCAGTGAATGTATTAATACGGGAAAAAATGGACTTCATAGCAAATAATATTACCAAGAATAAAGAATGTCATGTTTAAATAATAAAGAAGTCATAAAAATCCCACTAATGCATGTACTCAAAAGAACTTCAAAATACATGAAGTGTTACAGCTCAGTAGTAGAGTGCTTTCCTAGCACTTACAAGGCCCTGGATTCAATTCCCAGGCCTAAAAGAAAAAAACTGGATAAAGCTGTAAGAAAAATAGACAAATCAAAACAAAACAAAAAACCCCAGAGATTTAAATATCTCTCTGCCAATAATCAATAGAGAATTAACAGGGTCTGAAAGAGTTAAGTAACACAGTCAACTAACTAAATCAATACATAGAATGTTCTGGATATTTATAGAACACTCGTTAGAAGACACATTCTTTTGAAGTACAAATTAAAATTACCATAAGAGACCATATTCTGAGTCATAAAGCAAGTTTAACAAAGGTAAAAACTATCCAAGTCAACAAAGTATGTTTTCTAATTAGAATTAAATTAGAGATGAATAACAAATAGATCCCTGCAAAATTCCCAAAATATTTGGAAATGAAATAACCATTGCTAAATAAGCCATGACTCAAAGAGAAAAAATAAAGGGAAATTATGAAGTATTTTGAACTGAATGAAAAACAACACAGAACATATTAAAATTTGTGAAATCCCAATAGAACATTACTTAGGAGAGGGAATTCAGAGTATGTGTGTGCGTGCATACACACACACACACACACACAAAAGGAAGGGCCACAAAATAATGAACTCAGCTTTAGAAAACTAAGGCTAAATGAGAGCTAAAGTAAGAAAAAGAAAGGAAATAATAAATATCAGAACAGAAATCAATTTAAATTGAAAACAAAGAAACAATAGAGACCATCAATAAAAATGAAAAGTAGTTCTTTGAGGGGAAAAAAACAATAAAATGGACAAACATTCAGCAAGAGCAGTACAGAAAAAGAAGAGTTAAATTGCCATATCAGAATAACAGAGGGACTTCTACAGACTGTGCCCAAATTAAAAGGATAAGGGAATACTAAAACCCCTTGTCTAAATTCAACAACATAGATAAAATGGACTAAATTTGAGAAAACCACAATCAAAATTTACCCAAGATAAAATAGATAACCTGAGTAGTTCTGTAATTATTAAAGGAATTGAATTTGTAGTAGTCCTGCCAAAAAAGCAATTTCCAGGCCCAGATGGTTTTACTGGAATTTTCTATCAATCATTTAAAAAAGAAATAACATCAATTCTACACAGTCTCATCCAATACCTAGAAAAGGAGATAGATTTCCCCAAATCATTTTCTGAAGCCAGAGTGAAGCTGATACAAAAACCAGAAAAAGACAGATAAAATTTTTAAAAAGAATACTAAGGAACACAAAAATTCTTAGCAAAATGTTATCAAATCAATATGAGCAATATAGAAAAAAAGATATATATATATTTTATATATATATATATATATATATATATATATATATATATATATGTTACAACCAAGTGCAGTTTGTCCTGAAAATGCTGGGATGATTTTTTTTTTAATCAGTCAATGCAACCCACCACCTTAACTGTTTAAAGAAGAAAAATGTTATCAACTGATGCAGAAAAAGCATTTAACAAAATTTAGTATTACTCATGATAAAATCTCTCAGCAAACTAAGAATAAAAAGGAACAACTTCTACTTAATAAAGGGACCTACAAAAAAAAAAAAAAAAAAAAAACTATAGGTAACATCAAACTTAGCATGAAGAGTAAATGCTTTCTTCCTAACATTGGGAAGACAGTAAAGATGTTCATTCTCACCACTTAAATACAACCTTATACTGGAATTTCTAGCCAATGCAATAAAGTTGGGAAAAGAAATGAAAATCATACAGATTGGAAAGTAAAAAATGAAACTATTCCTATTTACAGAATACATGATTATGATTGTCTGTGTAGAAAATCCAGAGGGGGGAGGGAGGGAGGGAGGGAAGGAAGGAAGGAAGGAAGGAAGGAGGGAGGGAGGGAAGGAAGGAAGGAAGGAGAAAAGAAAGAACTTTTGGATGTTTAAGTGATTTTATCAAGGTCACAGGATAGATAACAGTCACACAAAAAATGTAATAGTATTTCTATATAGTAACCATGTAAGTTTTGAAATTGAAATTAAAAACCAGTACTAGTTGAGAAATAGGGTTAAAATGAAGGGAAAATGACATAGGGCTAAATATATCAAAATGTATGTAGGATAAGATCTTTTAAAATTAATTAATAAAATTAAGAGCTAAATTAATGGAAAGGCATACGTATTTCATGGGCTGGACTACTTAGTAAAGATGCTAATTCTCAAATGGATCTATAGAGTTTATGCTATTATAATTACAATCCAAGGAAGATACCTTGTATAAATTGAAAACATCTTGTATAAGAGATAGTTGATTCTAAATGTATATGGAAAGGCAAACGAATTAGAATAGCTTTGAAAAGAAAGCTGGAGGAATTACATTACTCAATTTTAAGGCTTATTATAAAACTATAGAATTGAAAACAGTATAGTATGAACAAAGAGAGAAATGTATCTATTCATCAATGGAACACAGTAAAGAGTCTAGAAAGAAATCCATGCAAATACGAGTAGCTTGTTTTTGAAAAAATTGCAAAATAGTTGAATAAAGAATAGCCTTTTCAATAAGCTCCGTTTTTATAAAAAATTAGATGTTTAATGCAAAAAAACAAACCAAATTTAAAAAATGCAACAAAACCCTAAACCTATACCTTTACCTTATACAAAAGTTAACTCAAAATGATCATTTATCTAAAGTGCAAAATATGAACTAGAAAGCTTTTAAAGGAAAACATAGGAGGAACTCTCTGAGACCTACAATTAGGCAAAGAGTTCTTAGATTTGACATCAAAAGCACAATCCATAAAACAAACATTACTAAATTGACTTAATCAAAATTCATTTTTTTCCTCAAAGTTCTGCTGGGTATTTACAGAAATAAAGCTTATGTTTACACAAAATTGTAAATGGATATTATAGAAGCTCTTTTCATAATTGCTCCCAAACTCAGCAATATACCATTCAACAGATAAACAAACTGTGATAAATCTGTGGCATGGAATCTACTGAGGTATTAAAAATGAACTACTAATAACGTGCAATGACTTAGATAGGTCTCAAGGGCATTGTACTGAGTAAAAGAAACCAGTCTCAAAAATTTACATACTGCATAATCTCATCTATTTGACATCATTTTAAAAAAATGTGTTGTTGAACAGATCAATGGTTACCAGGGGTTGGGGTAGGGGCCAAAACTATATGGATAGCATGAGGAAATTTTTGGAGGGATGAAGGAATGTTCTATATCCTTAATGTGGTGATGGTTATGCAAATCTATGTATGAATTAAAATCATAGACCTTTACTTCAAAATATCATTTTTACTGTATGAAAACTCAAAAAATGTGTCTTAAAATAAAAATTAAAAGATAAATCTCAACACTCAGAAATAACCTCTATTAATAGATTTACCCTAAGGTGGTATATACATTTTTAACAAAATTTAAATGGGATCATAAAGTACAAGTTATTTGTACTTTATTTGTAAGGAAACTTTTTTTTTTTTTTTTTTAAGACAAGGTCTTACTAAGTTGCTGAGACTGGCTTTGAACTTGTGATCCTTCTGCCTCAGCCTCTCAGTCTCTGGGATTACAAGCATGTGCCACTGCACCCAGAAAGGCAACAAATTATAATTTTTATTATTTTAATTAATTTATGAGGGGTAGAGCATTTGACTGCAACAAATTATTTTTAAGGCAACAATTGATTTGAACATCTTTGCTTATATATACACATCTTTAGCAAAAAAATACTTAGTTGTATATTTCTAAAATGTATATATCTAAGTAAAGCTATTATAAAAAAAAATAAATGACTGGACATCACAGATGTGCTTGCTGTAAATATATGCATAATGTTTGAATAGTGGGATATCACCCTCCCCCAACAGATGGTTTAGATGCAGCAGGCAGAGAGGCATCTATAGTATGTATATATACTTTCCAGCAGTGGGGGTGGTCTTATAATCAAGGCAAGATAGCGAGTACCCGCATGGTGCCTGTGTATGTGCACATGTGTGGGTGAAGGTGCAAAGAGCAGGAAGGGAAAGAAGGAATGCTAATTAGGAAACTATACTCCTTGGATCTGAGAACTGAGGAAGAAAAGAAGATGGATTATCATGAAATAATTGTGTCAATATTTTTGAGAGTTAAATTTTAAGTGATAAAATTTGAACTCCTTGCTAGAAAACCATTCTCTTGGGGGCAAGGAGCTTGCATTACAGAATGGTATTTCAAGGCTAATCATCTAACTGTATAGTTATCCATTTGTTCACTTAATAAATGTTGAATGCCTAACCTATGACCACTGCAGAATGAACAGGAGAGGAAAATTTACTACACTTATCCCTATGTGGTGATAGGGACTTGTACTATGACCAGAACCACTGTAAACCTGGGATCAGCACCAGGAAATAGAAGCAGATGGGGCTGGCAAGGAACCCCTTGTATAGTGCTAGAGGCCTCCTGCATACCACTCCAGTCTCCACCCAGCCCTAGGTAAGAAAGGCAGTAAGTCTACAAGTCTGAGTTTCTCTGACCTGGTGGCGTTCTCCTTTTGCTCAGGCTGTCAGTACCTCCAAACGCTGGCAATACCAATACCACTGTGACCAACTAGGGAGGCACTGGGGAGCTGTATACACTGCAAATCAGCAGTGGACCTAGGTGTGGGAGAGGGCTTGCCAAGCAGGATGTTGTGTACCACCTTGATGTCATGGAAGTCACAGTTTGCTGAGTGCATGGAGGAATAAAATCCTCAAAGGTTTGTTCCTTAAAATGCTTCAAATGAATGGACTAGATGTAGAAAAAGCAACTCTCATCTGAAATGCTACCTTAAACTGATTCTTTTTTTTTTTTTTTTTTGGATCTCCTGATTTTTTTAATTATTTTTTATTCTAAGATGTTTCTAAGATGTTATAAATGACAGCAGAATACATTACATTTCATATTACACATATATAGAGCACTTTCTTACAAATCTCAGGTTGTATGCAAAGTATATTCTTAAACTGATTCTTAATGGCTGCCTGGAGCTCTGTGTTGAGTAGGAAATTGAGGGTATGTTTGAGTCCCCTGAGAAAATGTGCTGGGCATAATCATCAATATCTGCTTATATCATGGGAGGAGGAATGGAGAACAGGAAGCTAACCAGAGGCTCAGGAAGAGGTCACACCCAGACTTAGACCTCAGCAGAGGGAAGAGTTGAAGCATTGCAAATAGAGGAGCAAATAGAGGAGATGATACAGCCAGTGAGGTCACACATCACTGTAATGTCTTTCCTGATCACTTTTCTCCCAATTCCCAATTGCCTTTTTTAAAAAATTTTTTATTCTAAGATGTTATAAATGACAGCAGAATACACTACATTTCATATTACACATATAGAGCACATTTTTACAAATCTCTGGTTGTATGCAAAGTATATTCACACCATTCGTGACTTCATACATGCACTTAGGGTAATGATATCCATCTCATTCTACCATCTTTTTTTTTTTTCTTCACTTTTTTGCCCCCTCCCTTCCCCTCCCTCCCCATTGGCCATTCTAGTGTTCCTCTAATCCTCCTATGCCTTTAAGCTGGGCTGGGGGGAAATGTGACTGTAGCTATTTTCTTTAGGCACATTTAATATTACAAGTACTGATTACTATGGATGACAGCAAGAGTGCCAACTTCGCTGTCCTAGGTTTGAATTCTGGTTCTACCATTTACTAGCTCAGGATTTTAACATTTATGAGCTGGTTTCTTACCTGTAATAGTAGAATCATAACAATTTGTGAGAATTTTACAATATTGCAAATGAAGTCTATAATAAAATGATATTCAATAAATGATAGTTATTCCAAAGTTACTCAAATGTAATACTATATTTACCAATTATATATTACTTTTCTTTGGAAGTAGATCTTTTTTTATAGCTTTATTTTATTTATTTATTTTTATGTGGTTCTAAGAATCAAACCCAGCATGCGCTAGGCGAGTGCTCTACCGCTAAACCACAACCCCAGCCCCTTGGAAGTAGATCTTTATAAATGGTTAAGTATTAAGAATGTATTAGCCAACCATAGTGGTGTGTGCCTGTAGTCCCAGCTATAGAGCAGGCTAAGGCAGGAAGATCATTTGAGCCCAGGAGTTTGAGGCCAGCCTGGACAACAGAATGAGATTCTATTAAAAAAAAAAAAAAAAAAAAAAGTTTGCAAGATATTTCTTTCATCCGAATTTATCCTAGCAAGCAGTTTTAATCTTAATTAGTGGTGTGCTGCTGAAACTGGTGATACCATTGCGATATAGAACCAATTAAAATAATGGTAGTCATTTACACATTATACTGCCTTTATCTGTTAAACAGGTAATAAAATTGGCAATTTATAACTGCATCCGGCTCATCTCCATTTCATCTCTCCCTTGTCTCCTATAAAATCTCCCTGGTGATTTCCTTTAGTTAAAAGTTCAGTATGATCTGCCTGCTGAATAATGTCTTACACATCAAGCAACCATAAACATGGAAAGCTTCAGATGTTTGCAATTTTCCAAGTTTTGGTAAATTTCCTAAAATCTCTAGTCACATCCAAAGAGGCCCCTGTCTTTCTGATTTGATTCTCTAGCACCTCCTGTGAATTCTTCATACATCTCACTGAATCCTGTTTGTCTGAATCAGGACATGGGCATTGAGTTCTCTTTGGACAATGTTAAACTGTGTTTGTGTGGCATTCAGACACATTCTCCCTGTAGGTTTGATATGGTTTCTTCTTCATCTCTTTCTTTTAATAATATACGCCATGATCAGGCCCCTGCCTCTCTGAGCCTTACCTCTCACCCACAGATGTCCTGTCTCCTGCTACTCCAGCCATGCAGCATGCCCCCTCATTTCTCCATTCCATTTCCCATCTTGTCCTCAGCACCCCAAATGCTTTTGCTGGTTCTCATCAAAAGTTCACCCTTCAACACCAAATGAGGCATTCTCTGGGACGCTTCCTCAGTGGTGTTCAGCAAAGGATGCGGGCCTTTCTTCTTCTCTACTCCTATAGTGCCTGATATCTCCTCTTTCTGACCTTTACCACATTTTTTTATTTGATAACTGGCTGCTTTTTGTCCATCATCCCACCCCTAAAAATAAGCTCCTTGCGGATAAAGACTTTTCCTTGCTTCTTTCTTTATCCCTAACACCCAGGACAGCATCTCATACAGAACAGAAAATATTAAATGCTATTGAGCAATTAAATACAATATCTTGCCCACCAATGTTCTTCTCATGGTTCTCTGAGTTATTAAATAGTGTTAATTGTTGAGGCTTATGGAAGAACCCACTTGCCTTTCAGGCTTTGGTGAGCCCTGTGTATAAGACCTTTGTATTGGATGTGAAAACTCCCTCATGTTGTGTTGGCCAATTTCTTTAATTTCTTTCCCCTTCCTGGAAATCTCTTTAATTAAATTTTCCAAGGCCTTTTGCTAGTGACCTAAAAGGCCCCAAGGGATTACATGTGTAGGAACTAACCTGGCTCTGAGCCTAAAAATAGTTTATTGCTTTGGAGAGAGAAATTACTTTCTGGACAATTTAAACTAGATTTTTCTTTCTGTATATGCTTTAGATAATAATGGAAAAAAATCATAAATTAACCAGAACCTAGGAAAGTGGGCTTTAAACTTGTTATAAGGTATAGGTCACCTGGATAGGAAATGATCATTTTAAGAGATGCTAACAAAGAACTGATTGCCCTGGAGTCCCTAGTTCAATTGATTCCCCCTTAGAGCCACGTTATCATGCCCATTAATAATCATATAGATAAATGTATACCCACTCCATCTCCCTTTTTTTGATATTTCTTGAGAGAGAATAGCTTACATGAACACATTATTCATTAAAGAGACCTTTATTGAGAACCTGTTAGAGGGAAGGAACTCTTCTAGGCACTTGGAGGGAAACACTTCCTTGAGGACAATATAGGCTCAATAGGCAAGTTTAAGAAACACATCTCACACATTGTAAAGATGGCATTATGCCTGAGGAGAAGCATAAGATGTGCTTGTAGAAGTCAAGGAAAGAAAAGGCCACATTTGCCTGAGCTGCATTATAGAAGATTGGCTGTTAAAGCCAAATCCACTTGTAAAATGTGTAAGAAATCTACATCTTATTTGTAATGTAGGGACAAAATCTGATGGTTTCCATGACCTTTCAAAAGAATTTGAAGATTTTAAATGTATACATATCTTCAACCCTTCATATCATATCTTCAGTTTTCCAGTCTGAGATTAAGATATATATATCCTTTAATGGCATTTATCCTTCATGGTTTTATCCCACAAGCATTAATGGATAAGGTTTTGGTATGTTAATAATGTTTCTGAGTGAAGAGCAAAAATGTAACCCCACATGAGAACATTTGAGTTACTTATGATATGCTAAATTTAACCTCAAAGAAATTATTAGTTCAGTGGTATCTCTGAATGTCTTTTAAAATAAGATCAATTTCCCTCTGTCTGGGATGTTTGAGATATGGCTTGACTTAATGGTGAAGGGGTAAACAAGATGCTAGATATTGAGGTTTCTTCCATTTCCAAGTCTCTGATGATCTTCTCAGCCAATCAAAGCATAAGCCAATGGGGCTGGAAAACAACTGCCCTGTTAAATCCATGCTATGAAAAAAAAATCCATGCAGTGCCCAGTGACACGTTCAGTGGACACTCTGGACTAAATGCCTTGCTTAGCTGGGAAGATGAATCCTGCACAATCCCATGAGAGTGCTCGCTGCTTAGTAGACCCATAAGGAGCATACATTCCCATAAATCACAACATAACTTAATAAACACAATTAGAGTGAAATAAGAAACTCTGCAGGAAAGCCAACATAGAAAGTGTGGCATTTGATAATATTGAACAATGAACCTCCATATCAGAAAAAGAGAAAATCAGCACACCAAATGTACACAAGGGGACCAAAGCCCTACTCACACTGTCCTGTTTATTACACAGAACCAAAACAATCCACCTTCTAGGAGGAAGTGCTCTGCTCTATCTTTCTGGTGGTGATTTGCATTGACCTTTCAAACCCACCTACCCAGTTTCATTTATGGTCAAGGTGGGCCTTATTTTCAAGCACCATCTTAAGGTTTTATGAGAAATAGTCTAGAACCACCCTTTTCTGACTCACATACTCTTTCACACCACTGTAGTTCTTGATATCTCATCGTTAAAAAAGATAGTGCTTTGGAATTTCAAAGGTTTTAGTCTTCAGATGAATTCTTATTCAAATATCCATTCAAAAATTAATGGGATGGGGCTGGGGTTGTGGCTCAGCGGCAGAGCGCTCGTCTTGCACGTGCACTGCCCGGGTTCGATCCTCAGCACCACGTAAACATAAATGCATTGCATTATGTACAACTAAAAGTAAATAAATAAATATTTTAGGAAAAAAAATTAATGGGATGATCACTGTGATTTGGGTAGTAGTTGGCAGAAAACAAGGGCTGAACTATTAAAGGAGTGACAATATTTAGAATGTTTAGAAATACTACTAAAAGTCCTAAGAGGAAGGATGCTGCTGAGATTTAGAATTGATATCTGCTTTGCAGTTTTGCTATAGAGTATGTCTGTCTATTTGTCTGTCTCTCTCTGTTTTTCTCTTCCCATGCAAAATGATTGGAGTTACAGCAGTCCCCACAGAAGGTAGGGCATGATGGGTATAAAATTCATACATACAATTTTAATCACCACCATTCCTTAATCAAATTTGCTACCCTAAGTAGTCTCTTTTCCTGACACCCCACCCTTCCCAATCATATACCATTAGCTAAGAACAAGAAATTCATTAATCCCCAAAACACTGCTAAAATATTCAGGAGAACTTCAAATGCCCGAGACTCTGGTTGAGTAAAATTGTTAGTTTCTCAGCAATATTTTTCTGTGAATTTAAGAAAGAAAACTTGGAAGATTCTAAGAAAAAAAGAAGTGAGGGGCAAAGGTATTATTTCTGAAAGATAAGACCATCAAAGAAAAAATTTCCAGAATGTTCTTAGTCCTCTGAGTTAGCACAAGCTTTAGCATGGGGTAGTTATATTTTTATCCTCATATGCTCACCTTATTCTGTCAAAGTTGTGGTGATAGACATCCATCTTTGGTAGAGGGGTACCAACCTTTGAAGTTCTCAGAATGATAAAGAGATCAGATGAAGCAACATAATTCATGGAAGTACTTGGGTAAAACAAAAACTCAGAGATGGGAGGGAGTATCCTTGCTTAGACAGTCCACTGGCCAACTATAAAACATGCAGGAAATCTTCATGATCCAAGCGAGTTGGGGGTTGCAGTAGAAGACACCTATTTAAAGAGTAACTATTTGTTTTATATTCAAGTTATTCCCCTTCCCTAAAGGAACACCTCCATGTTCAACTTCCCTTAAGTTAAATTGGCAAATAATTCCCTAAGTATAAGAAAAGATGATGATGAAGTATCAGAGTGGTATAAAAACTCAGTATTTCTTCCTACTTTGGAACTTAGCCTTTTGACTTCCTTGTAGAAACTATAATTATGAAGTCATCTACTAATAAGAGCTACTATTAGTTCATTGCTTGCTTCAGATAGGAGTTTTTCTAACCATCATAAATACATTTTCTCCTTGTGAAATTTCAAATGATGAGAATTTAGGTAACTTGCCAAGGGTCACAGAGTTGTTACTACAGGTACATGGCTTGAGCCAAGCAGGACCTGCACCCAATCACAAAACCACACAGTCTCCTATGAGGAAACTGAGGCCCAGAGTTTTGCAATTGTCCAAGATCACTTGGCTAGTTGGGTTCAAACCCATGCCTAAATTCAGAGTCTGCACACCTGCTAAAATCTCTGTGCTGGTAGTCCAAAATGAGTAGCCCCAGTAAAATTACCAAATAAAGAATAGGGAACAGTTTACCACTTTATTTTTCCAATGAAGGCTATTCCTTAAAGAATCAGATCAACATTAAAAATGTTGTATTACTGGGCTTGGAGAATCATAGTATCTTGGAAGCATTTTTATCACTTGACATATACATCTCATATAACACTTTGCTCTGAAATCACAACTCTCCTGAAGGACTTTAAGTAGAAAGGCTATTTTGATGCTTCCAGTATTATTGTTCCCAAATGGATTTTTCTCCCACCTGCCTGCCAGTCTAGTCATTTAAGACAGATTTTGAAACAACATGAAAAAACTTAGAATTAAATATATCTAACTAAAACCCAGTACACATATTTCTTAATTACTTCAAAATAGGTATGGTAATTATTAGCTTTGGTTAGTAAGAATTCCAGTTTAAATTTGTATTACTTAAATTGCTGAATGGAGATATTCAGAATCACTTTCTATGGATGCTTTATGTATCATTCTAGGGATGTGTCATGGTTAGATATGAGGTGTGCCCCCCAAACTCATGTATGAGACAATGCAAGAAATTTCAGAGGTGAACTGATTGAGTTATGAAAGCCTTAACCTAATCAGTGCATTAATGCACCTGAATGGATTAACTGGGTGGCTACTGTATGGCTGGAGGAGGTAGGTCATAGCAGAGGCATGCCTTTGGGGTATATATTTTGTTTCTGGTGAACAGAGTTCCCTCTCTGTTTCCTCCTTGCCATGTCCTGAGCTACCTTCCACCACCACACCTTTCCACCATGATGTCCTGCCTTACCTCAGGCCCTGAGGAATGGAGTTGACCATCTGTGGACTGAGATCTCTGAAACCAGGAGCCCCAAAATAAACTTTTCTTCCTCTGTATTGTTCTTGTCTAGTCTTTTGGTCGCAGCAGTGGAAAAGCTAACCAAAACAGTGTGATTCCTTTATTTTTGGCTGAGAGCAACCTGATGGGCTTAAAAAAAAAAAAAAAAAAAAACAGATAATCCAGCTATTTCTTAGTAAAATGTTAGGCAGATGACTTATATCAAAGCAAATTATAAAGGTTCCCATAAATAGATGTTAAATTATAAAATGTAATATAGGTGTATATTAAAAAGAGAAGTGTGATTTTAAAAAGATCTCAAACATTTTGTGCCTGTTGTCTAACAAATCTGCTTCTTTTTCTGCAGTTGAACTTAACACTAGTATAGCTGGCTGGCTCTGCCTGCATTCTTCTCTTGCTCTCTTAAGATCTCAAGAGACATTCATGCTCAGGCAGGCACCCAGACCTGCCTTGAGGCTAGAAGTTTCAAGAGGTTGAGTGCAAAGCCCTCCAGGTTACATTTTCCTAAACCTTTCAATTAGGTAAAAAGTTTTACCTAAAGTTTGTGGCTAAGGGTTGGCTTTCTATGCTAAAATGGGGCAGAGCTTGTCCTGCCATTCAGAATGAATTTAGAGATGATAAAATGCTCAACCTCCACTCCTTTCCCATGACTGTGTTCAAATGGATTTGGTTTGCACTTAGAACATGGTAGAGTAGAACGCCTCTTCCTTTTCCGTGCATAGTCCAGGTCTTTGATGTCTGATGTCTACAAAGTTCTGCTCCACTAGAGCTGTCAGGTAGTTTGACACCCCCCTTCTCCATCTGTCCTGTATCCCCTACACACACACACACACACACACACACACACACACACACACTGTTATTTTTTGAGGGTTACCTTTTGTTTTAAACATCGTCCAGTCATCCAAGCATGGTAAAGCAATTTTAGATCATTATATAATTTTCCACAAAATTCTATGTGCTTTTGTAAAATCTATTACATACCTGGCATTGTACTTGGCATTAAAGACAATACAGGAGATAGGCTATGTGGTCCCTGATGGTTGCAAGTATTCTCTTATTTGCAAAGAAGGAGGAGGAGGAGAAAGAGGAAGAGAAGTAGGAAGAGAATGATATACAATTGAACATATCATAACTGGAAACACACTCAAACAGCAATATGTAAAAAGGGAAAGGTAAATTGTGCTATATATAAAAATGAGGCAATATACATGATTTTTGACAATTTTAGCGGTATATTTCTTTAATGTACATAAATAAAAAGGCTCAGTTCTTTTGAATGCCTTCTTTCTTACTCATTCTGATCTTTAGTGTGTAATCCATAAAAGGCCATTGCTCCCTTCATAAATCTTCTTTAATTCAAAGCATAACTCTCCAAGTTCAAAAACTGAGCAGATTAGCTGTTGCTGCTCCTCACCCAAATTGTCGGTGTATAAACATCTCCCTGGAGTCACAACTACAGTCGGTGTAAAAATAAATCAAAAGTCAACTATAAGTTCCAATGATTTATCAATGAGTTTTTTAATGGTGTGTGCCTGAATTATAGCATTTTTATAAGCCCCACCACTAATTTCTAGTTTCATTAGTTCATAGCATTTTTAGGGTTTATGTATAGAAATATACATACATACACATATGTGTATTTGTATCTATAAATTTTGTATTTCATGACATATTCTTTGCCACTAGATCAGCTGTGCTATTTTTGGAAACATTACTCTTTACTTGGAAATCATAACCTCTTAGTCAATCTAAATATGACTTCATAACTTTTACAGCTTTCACCCCATACTTTTGCAAAAACTTACTGTGATTGCAAAGTAGTTCTTTATGGTTAACGAAAAAAAGAGGAGCTTCTCATGATGTACCCTAAAACTGCTTTGGGTTTCTGTTTGGGATCCCAATGTGTCTAATGTGTTTGTGTGAGCAGAAAATCTCTAAGGTTACATGGGGAGTGTTTTTTTTTTTTTTTTTTTTAAAGCAAATCTCTGACTCTATTGCTTCTGCAGTTGCTAATTAAATTAAAGTTGAATCACCCAGAACAATGATTTCAAGGTTCTCTGGAACCTGGAAAGAAGATTAACATTAATTTAAAATGCTGAACATCATTAATTTTATTCATTAGGCATAAATAATTCACTTACTAATTCATCATTCTCTTTTGAGGGGTGGTCTAAAAGTTTTGTTTCTGTTTTTTTAAGCACTCAAGTTTTTTTTTTTTTTTTTTCATGAAAAGAAATTTCATTTTATTTTAATTCTTCACTGATATAATGGAAGAAAATTTTGAAACAGGGCTTCTTTAAGTCTTATATGCACAAGAATCACCTGGGGATCTTGTTGAACTGCACACACTGATTGAGAGAGTCTGGAATGGGGCCTGAGATTCTGCATTCCTAATAAGTACCAGGTGATGTGCCGCTGTTGTTGGTCTGTAGACAACGCTTTGCACAACAGGATTTTAATGTATCATAATCATGTATTGCAAGCCTTCACCAATAGCATTATTTTTCTGTGAACTGCAATGGTTTCCTGGGATATGTTTGCCTGAATTATCCTTCTAATGCCAAGTTCAGCATTTCTTTCTTTTTTTTTTTTTTGCATTGCTGAGATTAGAGGTTGCCAAACTAGATGAATGTCTCAGAAAACACTCTTACAGACTGATCTGGTTCTAACTTTCATCCAGGTGTGTGTTATACAGACCTTGAAAATGTCCTATGTAGAAAACTACACTAGTCCCCAGAAAACCCCTTGCCCTTAGCATATACCCCTTGATCTGGGATGCAAATTTTTCATCTCAAGGGGATTGGTAAGTGAGTATTGGAGTATTGGAGAATGAGTATGAGGGGCAGGAAGTGGATGCCACTGACCCTATTAACCAATATTTATATGTGCTTTTAATTGAGGTAGAAAGTAGGTTAGAATTGTTAGACCCATAGTGATTAAGCCATGACATATGTATACAGACATCAAACAGCAGGCTGAATGGGTCATGTGATGTCATATATTATATTAGACCCCCCATAAAAATGGTAGGGAAAATGGTGTCAAGATGCGTGCACTAATCAATGAATGACAAACCAACTACAGGGGCCAGATATGCAGAACAAATGTCACATGTACTCTACTAGGAGAACACACTACTGGTGTGCCAAACTGTGCTGCCAGTCCTTAGTTACCTACTGGTCAATATCAAAAGAGTAGATTTCACTCAAGTTAGACCTAGGGGACCAACCCAAGTTCAGAAGTGCCTCAGATGTGTTAGTACTTGTTGAGAGAGTGAATTTTTAAGACTATAATGCAAACAGAAAGGAGTACTTTTAAATGACTTTCAAGAGTCTGGCACTATCAGAGACAAATCCCATTAAATATCCCATTGCTGGAAGAAGCTAAAAGTGTATCAGTGTGGCTCATTATTCACAAATCTCTTTTGGACTAAGTTTATACATATCCATTCAGAGACAATTATGAACAGCCTCTGGGATGTTTAAAGGCCCAGACTCTAGAGATCTGGAAGAAATTGCAGTGGGGCTAAGTCTTTATCTATAGGATGCTATACTAGAAACTCTAAATCTTAGAGTTGGAAGCAACACTGAAGGTCATTAGTGCAAACTGCCACTCAAAACCAGAGTCCTCTGTGCCTCGTTCCTTGGCAGACGGTCACTTCTCTGCTTGAACATTTCCAAGGATGGGGAACAGAAATTTTTGAGCCATCCATACCCTAAAGACAACTCCAAATGTTGTAACATTCTCCTTATGACAGAGCCCAAATATACCTTTCCTTAATTGCTACTCATTGATTCTATTACTATTATCTTGAGCCTAAAGTATAAGTCTTTGCCTTTTTTAACCTTGATGGAAAAAAAGTCTCTCAGCTGGCCCAAAGTTCTCAGCTTCATATCAGTAGCTCTAGTTCTTCCAGATTCCCCGCCCTTGACCAACTCTCATGTACCTAATGAATCATTAATTATCCAAGATCCTTCTAAAAATGTGATTCCCAAGATTGAATATAGTATTAAGTAAGATGTGCTCTAACCAGAGCAAACACAGCACAACTATTGTCTACATAAGCTGGGCTTTTTTTTTTTTTATCCATGTAGCATAATATTGCCATTTTTTTTACCAGCAAAAAGTACTTCCGACTTCTACTTTTATAAAAAACTGAAAATCCATATCATTTTCTCATAACACTGTTCTTCCATGTTGCATATTGGTGATAGATTTCTGTTTCTAACCTAAATCTAGAATCCTTTTAAAGAGGTCAGCTGATTGACTTTGATGTGTTCATTAAGACTTTTTTTTTTTTTTTTTTTTTGGCTGTTCTTCTCAGTTGGGCGCTAACAGCAAATGACATAAAAAGTATCTTCCATGTTTCTAACTAAATCGTTGATGAAAATGCTGACGAGACCAAGTATGGAGTCTTTCACGTTTCACTTTATGTTGGCATTGATTCGATAGTTTTGTCAACTTACAGATCCCATCACATAGTAAATGTTCAATAACTGTTTGTTGACTTCAGTGTACATTTTTTCACCTATGTATGCATCAAGTAGAGTCTCATGTAGCTTATATTATTCAATTTTGCCCATAGAAAAATTATCAAATGTTATCAAAGCTTTGCTAAAATCAAGCATGGTCATAAAGTAGAAATGAGCGCTAGATTGAACCAGTAGATCCTGATTCTTTTTGTTGTTGTTGTTCTTTTTAGATATATGTGACAGTAGAGTATATTTTGACACAGTCTCCGATTCTTGTGGTTGTACATGATGTGGAGTTTCACTGGTTGTGTATTCATATGTGAACATAGGAAAGTTATATCTGATTCATTCTACTGCCTTTCCTATTCTTACCCTCCCTCCCTTCCATTCATTCCCCTTTGTCTAATCTCATGAACTTCTATTCTTCCCTTTCCCACCCTTATTATGGGTTAGCATCCACATATCAGAAAGAACATTTGGCCTTTGGTTTTTTGGATTTGGCTTATTTCACTTAGCATGATAGTCTCCAGTTCCATCCATTCACCAGCAAATGCTATAATTTTATCCTTCTTTATGGCTGAGTAATGTTCCATTGTGTGTATATATCACATTTTCTTTATCCATTCTTCTGTTGAGGGGCACCTAGATTCTAATACCTGCTTGCTGAGGACCTTAAATAATCTCTTTTAAAGTCTTTGTTTCCATTTTATTTTTAAACACCAATTATTATTATCCGCTCTGATAGCCATACATTATATAGAGCAAATTTGTGATAGTGTATGTGAATTTGATCTATGACTACACAAATATTAGGGTTTGTTATTGTGTTTAATCTACTGATCTGCTGTTGAATATCATTTGTTCTTAATGAAGCCATGCCTGATGCTAATGATGTTCACTTTATTTTTCTATATTTTCACAAAAGACACTCAAACATAATAATTCTGTTCTGAAAATAGCTGTTATTTTATTTTCAAGTCCAATTCTAATACTAAAGCATGTCTTCTCATAAGCCCACTGAATTCTTTCTGTTATTTAAAAGCAGATAATGAAGCTGACAATGGATTTGTATGAAATTGCTGCAACAGTACAGGCAAGAGTGCCTAATTTCATGTCTCTGACGAGCTCAAATTTCATCAAATTTCATAGTATTCTAAGTATCATGCTCTTCTATGAGTTACAGTTAATTCTAGTACCTTTAGTTGTGGGGTATGGTGTCTTCATATAGTAGCAAGTGTCCCTTACTTCTTTGTTTCTGATTTTGGCTTAGCTCTTGAAACCTAATACTGGAAAATTTTGAAAAGAAGAAG
Organism: Tamias sibiricus; assembly: GCA_025594165.1. NCBI lineage: Eukaryota > Metazoa > Chordata > Mammalia > Rodentia > Sciuridae > Tamias > Tamias sibiricus. The sequence continues at coordinate 167,015,682 of CM046657.1, forward strand.
TTTCTCTTTGTATTTCCTTAAAATATGACACATTATCTAGTAGATAACAAGATTCAAGAGAGAATGTTTTCATCATACTCATCTAATGTGGGCACTATTTTAAATCTCTGAAATGATTTTGGCTACATTTTTTAAAACAAACAAAATTTCACTTTTATTTTGTTTTTAAAAGAAGGGTAAAGCAGCAGTCATGCAAAATGAGGATAGATAAGTAGGTTTTGTAGCTCTTCGCTATGCTAATTAGAACTAAAACAAAATAAGAAACTTTGCTTGTAGAACTTCACGACTCAAAGGTTGTGTACAGTGGTAATGACCATAAATTTATTTTTCATGCATATTCAATTGAAGGCCCATAATAACCAAAATGGCATTGATGTTTGTTTTTCTTTCCCCTAAAAGGACAAATCCCTTTTTGAAATGATACTTAACAGAATTATTCCATATTCCCCCTGGCCTGGACTAGAGAATTTTATTTATGAACTATAATATAAATTATTGGACTTTCTTGGGGACTGCAAAGGATTGATTGCATTTAATACTGCCATTCTTTTAAAAACAATTTTGAACTTCTCTGATGAGCTTAAATTGGGGAAGCCAAATTGCTTTTAATAGACCTGATCTGGATATATTTAAAAATGGTGATACACCTCAGAACCAACTGGGCAACTATTCAGAAAGGTCAAATTAAAGGCACAATTTGAAAAGGAAGCCATGATTTTATAACCAGTTTTATATTAATCCCAGAGATCTGAGCAGAAAACTCAGTTTATTCACACAAACCTAATTAAGCCTGAATACTGGCTAGAATCTAAACTACACACTTAACAGTAGACTAGGAGAACTTTCAAATAGTTCCACAAGTTTCAACAAAATGACTCATAAAACTCAAACAGACCTAGACCGTAACGTGCATATGTCCTGACATACAGAACATGGAATTTCCACTGGATTCAACATAGACTATGTCTACATAGTGCTTTGCTGTTTAGGGGAATGTTAATTGCAATTCTCATATCTTTCCACCAATCCAAGGAGCTGTTAGGACCTATAAATTTTAGTGTTTCACACAGGTGGGTTATGATAACAAGTTGTCTGGCAGGGAAACGCTGAACCTTTGTGCAGCTTTTCCAAGGGAAGAAAGGTAGTTGGTGGATCACACCTCTAGCAGGGCAGAAAGGGGTAATCACAGGGAAGGGGCCAAGTTCACATTTAACCTTGCTCTTAGTTCCTCAAGATTCTGAGACTTAAAAGTTTTCAAAATCCTCTCTTTTGAGAGAATTCAGTGTCATAAAAGCTTTTGACAAAGACTTTGAAACCCCACTGTCATGGAAAGACATTTCCAGAAGCCCCCATGCACATCTCTTCTGTCTATATCTCAAGAACAGAAACTAACATTCAGTTTTGGCAAACTTGTATAGACACCTACTTTGTGCCAGAAGCTGTTCTAGATCCCTTACAGAAAAGAACATAATAGATTCCTGGTCTTTGTGGAGCCAACATTCTCCTACAACAGGAGGATGGGGCAGATAAAAACAGAAAATTGGAAAACAAAGAGAAAATGATCATTAGCCCCAAAGATTTTAGAGATCATAACGCAAATAGGATGGAGTGTCTGGGTAGTTCCTGTAGATTTGGGAATCTACAGTCAGTAGTCAGTAACAAGAATTCTCTGAGAGGTGTCCTGTCTCCAATTCATACTCTACCCTGAAGACAGTGATATTGAGGAGCACAGTTGGTTGGTGCCATTTCTACACTGGTTGAAATGCTGAAATGGATTTTATAGTCCTTGTCATAACCCACTTGCCCCATTCGACCTACCTCTCCTATCTCATTTCATACCCTCCCCCACCCAGCTTGCTGGCATTTCTCCATTCAATATTGAACCCTGTGTATCTCAAGTTCATGACCAGAATTGAAATTTTATATATATATCATATATATATGATTCTTTAGTATATGAGTCCATTACTAGGCTGGGAATCCATGAGACAGGGATCATGTCTGGAGTTGCAGGTGGAAGTCTGATTATCTTTGTTAACCAAGAGAATTGAAGTCCCAGTAAGGGTTCTGAGAGAGTGTCCTGGGCGGAATGTGGCTTGAAATTGACCTTTGAAGAGGTCTGTGAGGCCAGAACTGAAAGTGAAGGAGAATGTAGTTAAATAATATCTTACCTTTTATTTTAAAGAACAAGTAAACATGTTTAAACTGATAACCCTGTATAAAGCCAGAAGGACAGGTCAAACAAATGGCAAGAACAGGGTCCAGCAGTAATAGAATTGGGGGCATTTTGGAGGACTGGTTTGAGGATTATATGCATGAAATAGATTAGTGGGAGATAAAGGCAGAAATTCAGATTGAAGAAAATCTCACAGGACCTTCAGTGTTAAGAAAGGGGATCTGGGGCCAGACTAGGGAAATAGCGTCTAGCCTCTCACTTCTTCATCCCCCTTAACACCTCTCTGCAGCTAGTGTCAGAGATGCATGGCCCTGGATGGTTCCCACCCTACCTCCTCAAGCCTTCCTTTCATGATCTGCTCTTTCCCTAGTACCATTATCCCCTTTATTGCCCTCAACTATTTGGCCTCAGCTCAGTTCTTTTCTGTTCAAGGGGCCCTTAATCCTGCATTTTCCTTTAACTTGCACTACCTTGTCTCTCTCAAGAGCATCAGAAGCCGGGCGCGGTGGCGCACGCCTGTAATCCTAGCACTTTGGGAGGCTGAGGCAGGAGGATCGCGAGTTCAAAGCCAGCCTCAGCAATGGCGAGGCACTTAGTAACTCAGTGAGACCCTGTCTCTAATAAAATAAAAAAAAAAAAAAGGGCTGGGGATGTGGCCCAGTGGTCGAGTGCCCCTGAATTCAATCCCCGGTACAAAAAAAAAAAAAAAAAAAAAAAGAGCATCAGAGAGGCAGGCTTTTTAACTGTAGTCTACATGGACTCTCCACGTCCCCTTACTCATTGTAATGAAGTCTCCCTGTCATCTACCCCATGGATCCTCTAAACAGCTCTTGCCAAGGTCATCCGTGAACACCCCTTTGTTAGTCAGCAGATGCTTTCATCCCCTATGTCACTTAGCACCACTCTGTGCTACTTGGTACTGTGGACTCCTCCCTCAGCTTGGAAAATCCCTCTTTCGTTTCCAGAGCCACATCTTTTGTTTGTTTCTCAGTCATCCTCATGGAATCCTTTTCCCATGTGTTATCTTGTACAGTGTTCCTTAAAGTAGACTCTGAGATGGAAGGTTGCCTGCTAAAACTTTGTTGGGGAACACCCTTGGGAGACAGACCCATAAGGAAGTAAGGAAAGAGGAGGACTACAGACCCACAAAGAGGTTGCAGTCAGCCTGAATGGGAGCTCCAGAGCTCCAATAACTCTTCAGATTTGTCCCAAATTGAAGCCAGGGGGCTGGGGCATTGTGCCTAGGCATCTGCCAGTCATTGGCTGTGGGTCACCATCTGGAAGGGTTGCTATCTTGAGCAAGGCAGTTTTCTGTGACTGAGAGTTCCTCCCATGGAGGGGTCATGACTCTACACTTTGCACTTCAAATCTGAATTCACTACTTCCACTCCAGTCCTCTTGCAAGTCTCTTGCTTCCTTAATGGCAGCAGCATCATTCACATAGGGAAGCTACTGAAGCCAGGCACCAACTTGTTCTTCTTCTCCTTGTGTCCCATATTCAGATAGTCACCATGTCCTATCAATTTTATAGAATTTTTATCCCATGCATCTAACCCCTTCTCTCCATTTCTAAGGCTGCTACTTTGGTTCAAGACTCTCATTTTTCCATGCAGTTTCTCCCAAACTTTTTCTAGTCATGACAAACCACATTTTATTACTCTTTTGTACAATGCTTAAAATCCTTAACTGCCTTCTTTCAAATGTGAACTCCTTGGGAAGTCACAGAAGTTCTTTCCTGCTCTGCCTCCTTGTCCTGTCCCTCCCACTCTGAATTCTCTCTGAATAGTTGCTCCTAACTAGCTGAATTTCCAGTGACTGACTTACAGAGACAACTTTTGATATTGTAGAAAGGCAACCCACACCACTAGATCATATTATATTTGGAAACAACTTCTGCTCAGTGAGAAACGGAGCCCTTGACCCTGAGCAGTGATAAGCAAGGCATTTCATTAAATAGCAATATTAATCCCAGGAGATCACATGACCTTTTGAGCTGCCCAGCCTTGGCAAGAGGACAGCACAGCCCCTGCCTGCTAGCTGGGCTAATCTGAGACTGAATGTTGCCACTAAATCCTTACTGAGCATGACTTATGCACCCAGCTGTTAACACCGATACATTCTCAGTGCCAAGACCAGGCGCCATTCCCCAGACACTTATACATCCCTGCCTGCTAATCCCCCTGCCTGCTGGGATGGACAGAAGAGGAACAAGGTCACCCCCAAGTCAGTCAGGGGCAGGGGGACTCTTGCCACTGTGTGCTTGATGATAGTATGCTGTGTTTTATTTATTCTCCACATCAGGCCAGATAACATGGACTAGAATATAAATTCCCTTCACTGGCTTTATATGACAAGAAAGCATTCATGGCACATTTTTGGTCTTAATCACAGAAGGAGAAAGAAGGGAGAAAGGTGGAGAAAGGAACAGACTAGGAATAACAGGAGAAATAGAGGGAGAGAGAGTATCAACCAAACTTGTTATTCTTGAAAAATAACTGCTGGTGAAAACAGAGCCCCTCTGTAAAGCGCAACCACATTTTGCCTTCAGAGTAGGGAGCTCGCCTTTTGATCTTTTGTGAAGAACCAACACCACCAGGACAGCCACCCCCACGGATGGCTGGAGTAGGCCTCCCAGCCCCTTGGGTGGCAAGGGATGTTTGTGCTTTGGTGTCAGCGGGACCTGAAGGCAGTACTTTGGAACTACGGTTGGCTTCCACCTCCTCTTTCTGGCCCCATCCCCTTGCTCGGGTTTCAAGCGTGTCCCTTCCGCACTGCCCTCTTGCATTCGCTTTCTTCTTGAGCTTGTGAATGTTACCCTAGAGGGGGCTGCAGCACCGCAGGCTTCCTCCTCCCCGCCACCCTTTGCTGTTGTTGGCTGCAAGTCCGGTGCCCGGCGCCAGCTCCTCGGCAGCCAGCAAGCGAGGACCCTGCGCTCAGCTTACCCAAACAGACAGCCGGCGCAGAGTCTGCACAAGCTGGGCTGGCAGTCCTCTCCCGCACTTCCCCAGCTCTGCGCTCAGAACCTCTGAACGCACGGGCGCTCTCTGCTCATTGCATCAAATGTGCATTTCACCAAATGCATGGTCCGTGGCACCAGGCATGTGCAACTGTGATTCACACCACTCAGATGGCTCAGATCCCAGCAGAGCCTTTGTGCCCCTCACAAGGGTGTGCACACACACCAGTTGCACTGGATGAGTGGTTAGCAGGATCTTTCTCTTTTTTCCAGTGGATGCATACTGGTTTTCTGCAAAATTCCTTTGGATGCTCCCTGGATGTTGCATCCTAAAAACATCTTATAAAACATAGTGTCAGTGCCGTCTTCACTAGGTCATGACTTGCATGACCCGCATTCACAAATTCCACATTCCTGGAGCAACATGGTCTAGAAACAAATCATCCCTGGTGCCTTTGCCTTTGTTTTCCTTTAATATGTTCCTACAAGGCCGTGAAGAATAGCTAACACTCTCACCACTGAATCTGCTCATTGTTAATCCTTACTAAGAGTATTCAGTGTTTATTTAGAAATACATGGTGGATATAAGTAAACGAGAAATGCCATCACAATATCTAATTTTTTTGAAAACTGAAGACTTACACTAAGACTATAAAGCAGTGCTTGGCTCCCAGACACTTAATCAGTACTTAATGAATGTGGTGTGTTAAACACTTTGTTATTATCCTATCTCGTCTTCACAGTCATTTGATAGATGACACAATGGAAGCCTAGGTAGGATAATTTGTGTGTCCAGGGTCATATATGCAGAAAGTAGTGAATCCTTTGACCCCTCAAGAGGTCTGAGCCTTTGTTCTTAGTCATTACTACACTACTTCATATCATGCAGTACTTTGTGATTTCTATTTAATTTTAAATATTCCCCAAGCAATATTCCTCAGGTGTTTTTACTCTAGCATGGGCTAACTAACCACTTCAGATCATGCTTAGAGTTCTCTTTTTATAATATTCTCAGGAAACCTTCCTTGCATTATTATGCTGTTTCATATCCGGGCCATTCTGCTGTAGTACAATATGGATTTCTAGAAAACCTTGCATCCTGGGAAACATGCACTGAAACAAGCAGGACTCATGAGAAAATCAGATGGAGGCAGACCCCTCAACATCCATGCAACTGCATGAACAGAACACCCACAAAAATAACAGCAAACTCTGAAGACACTGGCATGGTTTAAAAAGTGTGTTAAATTTCTAATAAATACTACTATGAATATAGGATTTACTTTTTAAAAAAGCAAAAGTAGCTTAAAGAAAGGGGAGATAAGGATGGATTGAGACTGCTGAGTAATAAAGGAAAAATCAAATTTACAAAGCTGGCAGCATCATCAAGAGGCACATGGCCTAATAGAAGAAGATGGGGTACAATGCACAATAATGCAGTCCTTCACAGGTGGCTGAGTGCAGGTGTGTTAGTGTACCTTGTCTACAGCAAGGTCTGGGAAATTGTATACCAACCAGACCATCTGCTGTGGTTCTAACATGGTTCTTCCAATGGGATATGTACCATTCTGCAGTGAAGGAACATGATATAGCAGGTTTCTTCCTCCCCAAAAGAGGGCAAGGAACATATTATATTCTTTCCATATTACTAGCACTTGACACTTTACATATTCCCAATGCCTGACATTCACTACCTTTTCAAACCATTAGTTTGCATTTCCCTCTCTCATCAAAGAACATACGTATGAACGTGCACAGATTATTTTTATGATATGATAAAGCAGCAGATATGTTTCTACCATATATAATTTATATAACTGTCCTTGAAATATATTTGAGTCCATGTTCCAGAAGGCATACAGAGTTATCAGCAGTATCTTTTTTCCTAGATACACTATAGCTTCGTATTTTATGTGAAGCATTGTTTAAAATAAATGTTTCAAACCATGACAGGATATATTCCAATTCAGTGCTACAGATTACTTTGTTTTACTGAAGGATATAGTTTGATTTTGAATCGTTATCCATCTGCACATCAGTATATTCATTCAATAAGCCCCAGACACCACAGCATTTAGGAGACAGTAGTCATCCTAACAGCCTTACTTCATGAAAAGAATTTTAGATCAAATTTTTAAGTAAATAAAAGCAATACTTTATTTATTAAGCAGTATGTAGTATCAAATGTATTTATTTAATGTGAAGTCAAATGCTTCTTACTCTTCTTAAAAATTTGGTTTTCCTAAAACTTTCCAAAATTTAACATTATCCATACCACCTTGAAGAGATATTTAAGTCATTTACTTTTTCTAATGATCATCATTGAGGAGTGAAAGCAGTAGAGGAGAAAATAAAAAAAGAGTTTTGTTTTGTTTTTAAATATCAGACTAACTAGGAATTTCTTTACTTAAAATCTTGAAGAGATATTTAAGTCATTTACTTTTTCTAATGATCATCATTGAGGAGTGAAAGCAGTAGAGGAGAAAAAATAAAAAAAGAGTTTTGTTTTGTTTTTAAATATCAGACTAACTAGGAATTTCTTTACTTAAAATCTATTTGGCCAAGCTATTAATATTTTAGCATATAGTTTTATGTTCCCCTTGAGACCATTCAAGTCCCACAGTTGCTCCTTACAAAAGAAGAGCAATAATTTATGATGGGCAATTAGAAAAGAAAATTTAGGAATATTGTTTAGCCATAAAAAGGAACAAAGTACTGATTATGCTACAATACAGATGAACCCTGAAAACAGGCTGAGTGAAAGAAGCCAGACATAAGAAGAAACATATTATATGATTCCATCTATATTTAATATCTAGAATAAGTAAATGCATAGGGAGGAAAAGTAGATTAGTGAGTGTCCAGGGCTTGGGGGCAGTAGGGGCAGAGAGGAATGGGGAGTGACTATGAATATATACATGGCTTTTTTCTGGGATGATCAGAACGTTCTGGAATTAGGTGATAATCATGGTTGCACAACCTTATAAATATAACCAAAACAACTGAATTCTACACTTTAAAAGGATAAATTTTATAGTATGTGAATTATATCTAAATTTTTTTAAAAAAGGAAAAAATGCCAATTCCGTTCATTCTTCTATTAACTGTATCTCTGTGGGGAAATCCAGACTCATGGGAGATTTGTGCAGGCTGGTAAATATTAGTTCTTGGTCACAAAGCTGCTATACATGTCTTAACTTCTAATCAGTCTTAAAATAAGACAGGATGTCAGATCTAGTGCTTTCTTTCTGTTGGGGATAGAAAGGAAGATCTGGGAAATTCACCATGGACTGGCTGGGGAAGGAAAAGAATTCACTACAGAAAATACAAACAAAGTTAAAGCCTCATGTGTAATGTCAGAAGATGAGGAATGGCATGATGCCTCTTCAAAGTCCTGCTGAGTTAGTAAAAGGAATCCACACTCTTTCTATAATAGGAGATGCGAAGAAGACAAAATGTTAAATGTGTGTGTCCCAGGAGGCACAGACATAATGATCTGAGCCTGGGGGTGGGGGGGATAACATTTTGAAACACATTTTCTCCAAACAGTTGAACGTAAAGTTTTGAGTTATGTTACCTGCAACAAAAGGTCTTCAGTTCAGTTTTTAACTAAGTTTTGGTGCTGCACAGGTACACAAGTATCTAAAATGCAGAAAATATACTGATAAATTTTGATTCCAAATAAAAAACTAAATTCAGTAAATGGCTACTTTAGAATAGCCAGATGACAATGATACCATGCTAACATGCATACCAGTTATGAATAAAGTTTGGCTATTAGAGAAAAACAGACCGCTTTTCATTGTGGCCTTGTGTATTAAAATTTGTCCTTTCTTCAACACAATTGATAGATGGAACTCAAAATATCTTTTGAAGACACAAGCTAGGGTCTTATTTTAAAAGAACCATTGTATCAAAGAGTTTGGTTTAAACTTGAAAGGGAATGTTATACCTCAAAGTAGCTTAAGATGTACAATAAATGTGTATTTTTATCCAATAGCACACTCCAAGCTTCTTCTTGTAGTAAGATTTCCAAAATGTGAGGAAAATATCATATATAGAGAAAAAATATATAATCTTCCATTCTTTGAAATATAATCTGCCATTCTTTGAAAAATTGCCAGGTGTTTATTAAGGAGAATAATATGAACATCTAAGGGTTTAAGCCATATCTTCCATGCATATTTTCAAAGGAAGTTGTTAAATTTCAAAGTTGGTAGGCACCAACCATGTTTTTCAAATGACTACAGAAATTAGCAGAATGTATGTTTTGCTGTCTCTCGAAAGAAAGAGAAAAAATTCCTGGGTTCTCAATTTGGACCTATTTATTTCATATTTATCAAATCTCTTAAATGTGCTGGATATTTGTTTTTAAAGCCTTAAAAGAGGAGCTTACCTCCAGGATTTCAAAATTAATTTAACGACTTATCTCCACCTGCTGTGATAAGGAAGAGACCCTGATACCTTACTCTTTTCACACTTTTTGAGAGGATGCAGCTCCTGACAGGTGGCTTGGCCATCTCCTATCTACTGGGCAGTAAAGAGAGCGCCCCCTAGTGGCATGCAAGTCTTTGGTTGGTGCTGCCCTTTAATGGAGAGCAGGACCAAGGAAAAGCAAATCAGAATTGAGTTTAAACTCCACCTTCTGCTACCTGCAGCAACACTGCACGGTACCTGGTTTTATGGAACTGAATGATGGTTCCGGCTCCCTCCATGCCAGCCCCTCCCTAATCAGGGCTGGTGTTAAACTGTATCTTTACAAGCCCTTGCTTGCAATTTCTAGCTTGCCATTGCCATTGCCATCTGCTTAAAATGAAGGTGTTGGGGGCCTGGATATACCTCTTTCCAAATGGCCAGTCATGCAAGGCTTTGAAAATCTGGCCTTTGATGTATTTTATTGGGATAAGGAAACATATATTAAAGTCAGCTCTGCTCCACACACTGGGCCATGTAACTGGGTCAATACTGAAGTTGTAATTTCATCTTGGATTCGAGGAGCTTAACTGTTCTAGCGTTCCTCTTGCTGGTGACATCATAGGAAGTCACTGATGAGCTGACAACCTTTTATTATCTAGCTGAGGATACATTACTTTTTGTCTTTCTCCTTCAGTGCGTAATGAATACCAGTGCTTATATAAATGTTAAAGAATTATCTGCAAGAGAAAACTGAAACTTCTCAGATAGCCAGAAGAGGATTAAAAGGCAAAGCCAGGGAGGTATTCTTCCCAGGGTTTTATCTTTTGCTCCATAATAAGCCATGGAGGTTATAGGGATAGAACTTGCTCAACTTGGAAGGTAGAGTGGGAGGAGTGTTTGTAAGAAGATGACGTTAGAGATTATAGGATAGAAAACAACTTCATAAATCAGTTGGGGGTGAATCAAAGGTCTTGTTACTTTGTAATCCTTTTTTAGCCTAGGTGTGTACTAGTTTTTGGTTTCCCAATAAGGGTATGGAGGGATCTGCTGAATACTTGTGGCCCAATTCAAGAATTTGGTGTACATTACTTATAGCCATATATTGTTAGAGGGGGGAATTTCTATCTTAGTGGAGAAAATCTAGAATGTTCTCTGTACCTGGATTATAAAATATTGACATAATGCATTTAAATATATTATCTCTGTATGTCATAAGCAGAAATGGATCTAAAGTATAAAGTAGCAAAGATTTTTTTTCATTATTGATGAAATTATGAAGTATAAATAAGTAGTTGTGAAAGGGAAGTCACTTTGCGTACTGAGGAGAGATGTAGATTATTTTCAAATTTGCATAAGAACAATTGTGCTTTTAGCATCTACTATAGAAATGGTGTCGATGTCAGTGTGTGTCAAAACCTTTTTACTTGGAGGATAAGAGGACTGAAGACAGCTTGCAGGGGTTTACCATGGTATCAAGTATACATGAGAACAGCTTCATGGTTTTAGAGAATTCTTAGAATCTTTAGTTTCTGTAGTGAATGAGAAAAGAAAAATTACTGACCTCCTAAGGGTCAGACACTGTTCCAGGGCCTTTATAAATTCCGTTTTATTTAATCTTCACATTGATCATTTGAGCTACTTGGTAATATTTCCCTTTTATTGATGAGGAAATTAGAGCTCACAGGGACTAATGAACTTGCACAAGTTCATGTAGTTTCTAAATGGTAAAGATGGATTGAACTTAGGTCTTTCTGATTCCAAAATATTTTATTTCTCCAACATTGACTTGCATGTGAACCAAAGGGGAAAAAATGTGTATTGTGTACATGTAAAATTCTACCAGTCTTCACCATTTTGAAATTTGGCCTTAAATGACATAGATCCAAGCCTCAAGGACTGGCCACAACCAAATCTTGGTATTTCACCTGTGCATGCCTTTTGTCTGTTGCAAGAATATTCACTCCTGTGGGAAAGATTATGTCTTTTGCCTTATCTTAAATAATTGGTAAATGAAGAATAGATGTAGGTAGTAATGGTAGCATGAGGGAAGACCAGATTGATGGTACAGAGGAGATAGGAGAACATCCTTAAAATTTTTGTTGAAGTGCAAAAATGCCATATTCAATGTCTTTCCTTCTACCAACAAAAAGAAAAAACAAAGTTCATGAAATTTACAAAAGGACTAATAATATTAGCTCTAGATAAAGCTATGGAATGCTTCTCTTTTGTGCCAGGCACCACTCTACCTCTCTATCCTTGACATATCTTATTTAGTTTCTCATAGTGATTCAGTATGGAAGGGACTCTGAGGAACCTCATTTCACATGTGAGGAAACTGAAGTTCACAGAGTTTCTGTAACTTGCCTAAGATGAGATAGAAGGCTATAGATTCAGTATTCAAACCCAGTGAGTTGATCTCCAAAGCTCAAGTTCTTAAACACTGATATTCTTTAACAGAATAGGTGTATATACCCATTTTCCTTGGTGGGGGACAATTCTTTTTCAAGATAATTGATATGCTTTGGGATTGTTCTGAAAGTGATAACCACATTCTCTTTTCACTGGCTCTGTGGTGGTATCCAAAGGTACAAAGTTTGGTTCCAGAACTGAACAATCTGTTACTACCACTAAGCATAAAGTATGTTTTATACTCAGGAAAAAAAATAAGATCATTGATAATAATTGCTTTGACTTTCCTTATTTAATTCACAAAAATAAATTGAACATTAGTCTTAATAAGATGAAATTTTCATAATTCACCTAAATATAAAAATCCTTGTGGTGTATCTTTTTCTTTTCTTTTCTTTTCTTTTTGGTACTGGGATTGAACTCAGGGGCACTTGACCACTGGGCCACATCCCCACCCCTTTTTTTTGTATTTTATTAGAGACAGGGTCTCACTGAGTTGCTAAGTGCCTCGCCATTACTAAGGCTGGCTTTGAACTCACAATCCTCCTGCCTCAGCCTCCCAAGTGCTGGGATTATAGGCGTGCGCCACCACGCCTGGCTCTCCTTGTGGTGTATCTTTTAACCACAGTACATTTAAAAGAGTTCCTCAATATCCTTTTTTTTTTTTTTTAATGAGAAGTTAATAATGGTCTTTGGCATAATCTTTATTCTAAGGTTTCAAAGTTTTGTCATTCCATTTTCTTGATGGAAAAGCTGCAGACAAAGATATTTGTTATAAACAATGTATATAACAAAGGAAATATTAACCAAATCTCCTATTGAAAACTCCTACCTAATTGGAGACATTTTGAAGTTTTTTGCATGAATTGAATTGTTACAAAACATTATAAATTGACTTTTATTTGCATGTATGTAGAAATTACAATTTTTTTTAAAAAAAATGTATTTTTACTAAGAATAAAGAGCTGCATTTAATTCTTGTGGTAACCTTATTATGTTACCTCCACCCTCTCACCCCCACTTTATAGAAGAAACTCTGCCTCAAAGGTTAGTAACTTAAGATCACACAACCAGAAAGTGACAGAACTAGGGTTTGATTCCAGATCTGATCCTAGAACCTAGGATTTTTTCCTCTATTGCACAACACTCACATTAACCCAACTGTGTGATTGCCTCCAGCAGGAAGGCAGAAGTTTAATAAATGTCCTATAGAGTAGAGAAAGGAGAAAAGCAACTCCACAATGATCTTTCAGGATTAGAGTTGCAGAAACTCTACATGTGGGCTGAAGTCTAAGATGGAAACTAAATCTCACTCCCAAATTCTCAGTGGGAAGGTATGTCCAAGGAGGAAAATGTTGACATAAATATTGTCTGCATTTGTGCTGGCATGTGTGCATGGTTTTCTCTAAGCATTTAAAAAGATGAACTAAAACTGTTCTGCTACTCTGGATTTATTTTTCTTTCTTTAAAATGCAAGAATAAGCAGGTATGGGTTTTGCAGGCAGGATTTTAAATCGGTCAGAAGTCTACCAATTATAAAAAGTACTCATCATAAAAAGTCAGTGAGTAAGGTTGCTGGCACAGAGAGTTCAGGCTGAAATGAATATGCTGAAGTGAATATGCTGAAATTGCACCATACAGAAGACCCAGTGTCCAAATCTGGACAATCTTAAAGGCAATGGAAGTACATAGGGCAAGGTTGGTTCCTGAACTAAAATGAATCAGTGAAGCCAGTAGCATATATCTTCATACAAATATAATGCATTTGGGTGCAAACACATTTTCCTCAACGCAACTCTTAATTATGTCTTCTGAAAAGAGTCCTTTTGAACTTGGGCTAATAATGTTTGTCTTAGAGCAAAATTAGTTCTACCTTGGACCTTATCTAGAGATGGTTATGTTTCAAAAGTACCTTGAAAAGAATTGATTGTGAGGTATCTCTCTAAAAGGCAGGTACCAGTAGGGACTGAAGATAGTCCTAAGGATAAAAATTGCTTTTAATTTTCAAATTGACTTGAATTAGTTTCCTCCCTCTCTCCCTCCCTCTCTTCTGCTTTTCCTCTCCTATTTTCTCGCTCTGCCACGCGCACCCCCTCACCACCACCACACACCCTCTTTTAAACCAAGCTCCTTTTGCTGGAAGGGGAGGTGAGGCAATCACAAGATCTGGACCACACAATCCCTAGGCTGATTGTTTACATAGTTTTTGACTAGTTTGGAACAAGGGCAGTAGAGAGTGTTTTGAATTCTGTTTACCACAAGTAACAAAAATCAAAATAAATATTCAATTGGCTTCATAACGAAGCAAATATTTTCTGTATTATGTAGTAATGAAAGTCAGTGTACACTGTAAATAAAGTTTGCTCAAGGGCTCTGTGAAAAAAAGCCAAATGTGAAATGACAGCCAGAATTCTACTGCAGAGCAAAGCGAGCTTGGAAATTCGTCGCGATCCCTAAAGCACAACGTTGCAGTGTGTTTGGTTTGGTGCTTTTTTATTTTGTAGAAAGAGAAAAGTGTAAAATGCCGGTAGGATTGGCATCCTGCCCTTGGTGTCATTACTCACTGAAATAATGGGGAAAGTGAGTGCCAAACCTGAGGGGAGGAGGGGAGGAGGCAGACTCCATAAGACCTCAGTTTGGCATTTAAAAGAAAGGGGGGAAGAGAGCCACCAAGGGAAAGAAAAGCAATGACCTTGTCTTGAGGATCATTGGTAGGGCAATTGGGCTGTTGAATTCACCAGATGCAAAACAAAAATTCCTCACAATTTTAAGTGTGGGTTTGGAGGCTTAGCAGGACACAGGAATGGATTTGCCCTTCTTTGCTAGACCCTTCCCAAATGTCCCCTTGTGTTCATTCTTTCTTGAATCTTTCCCAGAGAGTCTGATAAGTCTCTCTGCCCATGAATTTGCTTCCCTGTCTGTGTTGGTGATCCTCAGGGGCCTGATGATAGGAGCTCTCCAAATGCAGAAGAGCCCAAACTTTGATGTATAAAAGTTGCAGCTGTCAAATCCACACAGTTGTGCATTTGTGGGACAAGAGCAGTTCAGTTTGGCTTGCCA
Source organism: Tamias sibiricus (assembly GCA_025594165.1). Classification (NCBI taxonomy): domain Eukaryota; kingdom Metazoa; phylum Chordata; class Mammalia; order Rodentia; family Sciuridae; genus Tamias; species Tamias sibiricus. Next base: position 167,030,699 of record CM046657.1, read on the forward strand.
GTTTCAGTCCAAAGCTTGGAAAACACTTTTCAGGACTCCACCAAAACAAGCAATTTGTGTGCTTTTTCTCTCTCTCTCACTTAATTGTCTGACCAGAAAACATGAGAGGACAAAGATCAATTAATAAACAAAACCCCAAGCCTCAATAGTGAATGTTTTTTATAAATTTCTTACCCAGTTAAGAATCACTTGTGTGTTTTGTTCTTTTATGATGCTCAGGAATAATGTCAAGAGGGGCCTTGGAGAAAGAACTTTGGCAAGAAGAGCCAAGGCTCTGCTGCCAGGCATCCAGAGTGGGAAGGACACAGGACACTGGATGAACTAGTCAGGCACTTGGTGTCAAGGGAAAATTATTGCTATTGTAATCACAAACTGAGAAGCTTGAAAACTGGAACAATGAGATCAGGGCCAAATGTCACAACTGCTAGGGAGAAAAGGGAAAGAATTCTAAAGGTCATGACCTACCTTTCAAAATTTTTACTTTCAAATCCCTAAAAGAATTTAGGAAAATTATCTACCATAGGCACTTTTTTAGGTCAATGTTTAAAATTGGTCCTTGTAAGTTAAAATAGCTACAAAAGATGTAAGATCTGGAGGATTATAAATCTTAACAATTCTAGGTGTTTCAACTGGATTCTAGATACCATACCTATTAGATACTCACGATTATCCATTTAAATATATACACTGCATGTTCATTTCATTCTCCTTTCTCTTTGGTTTTATATTATTATAATGTAATTTATTGTACAATTGAAGGTTTTCTTCTTTCTACAAATAAGAAAGTATGATCACCCAATCATTCATACACACACACACACACACACACACACACAAATATGTATACATATACATTTTAAATTTTTTTCTATGATTTCAAGTCTCTAAGATTTAAGATATTTTTCTGGATAATGATATTATTTCAATTATTATTAAGTATCAAGCAACATTATTAGTATAAAATAGTGAGAATTTTAATAAGTAATATACTTTATTGAGAATGCTTCTCTAAATAAAATATATAGGGACTTTCCTTTTTTCTCTAGGTAGTATATCTATCATTACAGTGGATACCATTACTTATTGTCATAATGAGACATGGTTGCTTGTAAGCTCTATTTTTACTTTTTCATTTATTCATGTGAGTAATAAAGAACACTAATTACATAAAAGGATGAAATATGAGTTTCAAGGAGGAATTCTGTAATAATGTAACTCAATCCTTTGAACTCCTTTGAGTTATATGCCAGAAGTCACTTAGCAATTAGACATCAAAATTATATTTAATAGTTTATCAGCTAATGACTCAATTATATAATGTAAAAATAAAAGATTATGAGTAGTTTGGCTTATAAAACAATATGTAACACCATCATTAGAGCCATTACCTTTTCAGTTTCTGGAACATACAGTAAAAATCTTTACACCAAGGCTTATCAAATGACTTAATTATATCTGCTGCTTTTCTTCTTAAAGACACCTTATTTAATTTAATGTATTCAAGAATAATTAGAAAAATCTAAACACAGTTAATTTGATATACCTTTTCCAATATAATACACTGTTATAAAACAGTATTATAAATCCCATGTTTTAAATATGTTATTATAAAACTTTGTAAGGACCTACATCCAGAATGTGTAAAAACACAACTCAGAAGTAACAAAACAAATAACTCAATAAAAACTGGACAAAAGATCTAAACAAACAAAGAATAGATACGGGGGCAAATTAGTGCACAAAATGATTTTCAAACTTATTAGTGATACAGAAAATACATATGAAAACCCTCAGTGATACACACTATTACATACCCAGCAGTATGGCTGACATTTTAAAAACTGACAGTACCAACTGCTGGCAAGGATGTAGGAAAACTGGGGCTCTCCTCCACTATGGTGAGAATACAAAATGAGACAGCCACTTTGGAAAATAGCTTAGTAGTTGCTTATGTTAAGTTAAATATACATTTGCCATATAACCCAGCAACTTCATTTCCAGTTATTTATATAAGAGGAATTGAAAATATATCTCCATGCAAATACATGTACAGGAATGTTTACAGCAGCTTTATTCACAATCACCAAAAACTGGAAGAAACCCACATGTCAATTAACCATTAAATGGACAAACAACCATGGAAAGTCCATGCAGTATATGAATATTTAGTGATTAAAAGTGGAGAGAGTTAACAAAGGGATACAGGGAAACTTCATGGGGCAATGGAAATATTCTGTATCTTGATTGTTTGGGTAGTTACATGATTGCATGTATCTACCAAAACTCTTAGAATTGCAAGCCTGCTGCAGGTGGATTTTGCTCTATTATACCTCAATAAACCCAATGTTTAAAATGTATATTTTGTAGCTTCCACTTTAACTCACTCAATTAATGGAAAAATATTTGTCATATAGCTTGATCAACAAAGTCAGAAAAAAAGTCAACTTCATTTTTCAATTGAAAAGGGTGTGTTTATACTTAGCTACCTGGAACACTCTCTTTTTTAATTCTAGGAAGACAGATGCAAGCATATATTTATACGCTTATACATATATACATGTACTGATTTGCTTTCCATCATTGTGAAAATTACCTGAAATGATCAACTCAGAAGGGGGAAAGGTTTATATTGACTCACAGTTTCAAAGGTTTCAGTTCCTTGACCCTGTTGCTTGGGCCTATGGTGAGGCAGAACATCATGGTGGGAACACATGGTGGAGGAGGACTGTTCATGTGATTGGGAAGCAAAAAGAAAGAGGGGGAAGTACCAGCATCCTCATAGCCCCTTCAAGGGCATGCTCCAAGTGACTTCATCTAGGCCCAATCTCCTCTATGTTCTACCAACTCCCAACAGTACCACAGGCTGGGGACCAAGGCTTCAGCACGTAGACTTCAAGAGACACTCAGGATCCAAACTATAGCACTACATATATACCACAAAGAACTTTCTGTGATTTAGATAGAATATGCTCGTGACCTTTACCAAACTCACCAAAATCTCTTGGCTCTGTTCTCACTAGATTTCCTCAGACGTGATTCATGTTTTTGACAATGTGCAGTTGGGAGAGTGGAAGAGAAAATTCAATTCAATGAAAATTGTTGCCACACCTATTTCCACTTTTCCAGAGTACATCTGGATTCAGAATATCCTTACATAGACCAAAATACTCTGTTCTTAAAAGCTATGCTTTGTTATTACAAAAAAAAAAAAAAATGTATGAAACAGGAAAAGACAAGAACCGTCTTAAGGGTTTATGGGGCTTTAATTAAAAGAGGCTTCACTGAAATGGATATTTGAATCATTCTTTTATTTGGTGTCCTGAGTTTTTTGCCCTGGGGTCATATGCTAAGGTAGGTTCAAATACTTTTGAAAAGTCAAAGAACTATGCTTTACAAAGCAGAACTGGAATAGAAGCCATCAAAACACATAATTGCATGTGCTTTCTCTTGCAGTTTAGTTTTAGGATAAAGTATAAATGGAAGTTGAGAATATGGAAAATCTTCCCCTTAAAAAGATCTTGTTTACAGTCACCTTGGGAAAGTATTAGATACCCTCATGGATATCTCAATGTGAAGACCACACCAGAGTCTTAATTTTTATGGTAGGAGAGCCATTTAAGATAACAAACTGTCCCTATTATTGTTTACTCAGCTGATCATCGATTTAGAAATGATTTTGTATCTATGATTTTCATGACTTTATATTTGTTAAAATGAGGTACAGCTTTATCTGTCTTTCTGAGGTTCTTTCTATGTGCCTACATAATTATGACCATGTGAATTGGTCGAAAAAAGAATTATGTTGCTGAAGTTGTTATTTGAGCAATTTCAGAAAAGTTATTGCCATTTAACATAAGCACTAACTTCAATTTATATGACTTAAACAGCTCTTGTGTGTTTATCTGGCTACCCTGGAAATGAAATCTGAAAAAATTTAGCTGTGTTACTAATTTACACTGTGTAAACTCACATGCAATTCTTCTTCAGGTCTGAAAACAGTGGAGACTAGTGACTTGATGCAAGATGTCTCACATATGTCCTACCGTACACCTATTCTTCTCAGTTAGTATTCTGGCAATGGAGGCTTGCACTTTGGGCTGTGAAATCAAGATTCTAGACAGCAGAGTTCAAATTTCACCTTATCTCTCATTATATTTGGTTCTCAATTTTTCTAATTTTTCCCCTTTCTTTTTAATAAAGGAGCCAAGATCTTATACAATAATTATTTTATATAAAAATGAAATTATTACTGGTTAACAAAGAAGAAAAATGATTGCAAGCATATGCAAAACCAACCTTTACCAAAGATACACATGAACTCCTCAGGCTTCAAATATTGTGATGAGAAAAAAATAGAATTTTGTGTTTCACCTGTTTCACTAATACTGCAGTTTCTCCCAACTTTGCACAATTTGTGGAGGGTGCATATTATCTACATGCCTAATCGATAATGATTTTTATTATATCATTTCCTGTGGATCTCCTATTTATATTTATTGAAAACTGTTTAATCCATCAGGTTAAAATTACTATTCATTGCAAAGTAAGCTTTAGGTATAAGAAATTTAATATGGAACCTGATAGCCTCCTACTTATTAACATTATGATTTCTTTCAGCATTTTACTGCTTGCTTATAAATACATTTTTTGTTAAAACAGAATAGTGCATTCATAGTCATGATTGTATACAGGTACAAGTTGTTCACTTTCTCAAACATTTGGAAGAAATACAAACAAAAACCATATGTTTTAAATATTCCACAGAATACCTTTCTCCCATTTGCTCATATGTTGCAAATGTTTTTAAGCTGGTACTATTCCAGAGGAGTACCACTTACCCCCAGTTTTATGACAAGTATTTCTAAATATATGCATAAATGCATTTTTTACTTAAATGTAATTTTTTAAGTCTAGCATTAAACTCCTAATCCTCCCTCCCTCCCTCTCTGTCTCTCTCTTTCTCTCTCTCTCCATATATGTATATACACATATATATGCATATATACATTATGTGATATATATATCACACATGCATGCATGCGTGAACACACACACCCCCAAAATCTTTATAGCAGCAGTATGTACTGGTCTCAAAGCCTTCTATTAGTTCATAAGATGCTAAGCAAACTTGAAGTGGTATTATGTCTACTGTCTTCCTTCAGGCCAAATGCTCTTCCACTGATTCAAACATATGAAAATATAATCCATTTTTATAAACAGTGTTTTTTCAATATTTTTAGCCATAGACCCGATCCAATGAAATTGTCAATTCTCTTCCTAGGGAAAAAAAATGTACAAGGGTACAAAAGTCCCCACCAAATCTTGGATTAACTTGGCAAGACTCACCGACTCTATGTGAAAGGGGTTCAAGGAACTTAGGTTAATAGCCACCGATTAAAAGTTTAATGAGGAAGACACAAAATGTTTGCTAGGTAATACACGATATTTTGGATGCTTTATAATCAGTATTCTTATCTCTAACCAAAAGCCCTCCCATTTCAACTTGTTCTTTTTGTTGAGATCATAAAGAACAGTTAGTCACAATTACCTTTCATATTCTTGAAGGCCATATTAAGCCACACCTTGGATGTGTCCTCACCAAGATAAATAATCCCAGCTAAGTAATTCCAGTTTGGCTACACCTTTTCTCAGAGGCCCCATTATTCAATTCTTAATCATCTTCGTTGACTTCCTCTGAATAGTCTTCAAGTTTTTCATATTCCTCTGAGGTTACTGGGGCTATAATTATTCCTCGGACTCAAGAAAGGGTCTACATAAGTCGCCCTGGTGCTTAACAAGCCTTGCATAACCCACCAGCCTGAGTGCCACCCCATGCACCCTTCTCCTGCCATGGTGGAAATCCCAAGCCAACATGTGGCTGCGTATTTCATCAGGGGTACTCTTGATTGCTTGGTATACTGAATTTTCCTCTTGCAATACATAAAACCTCTTACCTAGGCTGCCAATGTTGTGAGCTGAACTATCCAGGGATACCATTTCCATAATTCCAGGGCTATTATTTGCAACCTGAACGAGAGTGAGTAGAGGACCTTCCCTTAGTGCATGATGGAGCCATTTAAAATAAACTTCTGTGAGAATCTTTAACGATCTAAATTTCTTCCTTTTTATTTTCACAGTTAACACATTTCTATTTCATTTTTTTAAAGTTAGGATATTTTAAAATAAGGGCTAACTAAATACCAGTCTTGTTCCTATATGCCTTAATCACACTAGAAACTCTGCATACCCCTTTATTCATTAAGATCTTGGCTCAAACAACCTCACTCTTCTTTCTCCCCAGCTCCTCCATGAGATTACTCTGGCTTTCTCTTTATCATAGAACTTACCACTATCTGAAATTACCTGTTTATAGTTTTTTTTTTTTTTTTTCATTCTTTTCTGACTACAACATAAGCACCACAAACAAAATCGGGGGTCTTTTCTGTCTGTCTCATTCATTCCTGCAGCATCTGGAACAGTCCCTGTAAAAGTATACTGTTTTTTGTATGTATTTTTGAAAGAAACCATTTCTTCTCCCTCTTACCATTTTCTCACCTCATTCTTCAAAATCTTTAAATTCCATGTCTGTATAAAAACCCTCTGTTTTTACCATGCACTTTATGCAAATCATCACTTAATATTACTAGAATGGTGTAGACTTCCAAGTTATTGAGCTAATACTGAGGTTTTCCTTTTAAAAACACCAAAAAATGTTTGATAAATACAAGGGAAATAGCGAGATATCAGTTAAAATAAAATCAAATTACAGAAAAAGTTTTATAGACATATAAAACTTACATAGACTTAGAATATATATATATATACTAAGAAGAGAATTTCTATGCAAAATATTTCTATTTCTAGAACATCCTTTCCTGTCATCTAGAAGCCAGTACAGATGCTGAGAAATTCCTTAGACACACATACAGGATGCTAAAGAAAGAGGAGTTGGAGAAAACTACGGCGGCTTTCCTTTCCCCTTAGAATAGAGAAAAAAAATCCTAGTTATACTTTACTGTATGCTCGTTTACTTCAATAAAAAGTTTTGGAAAATTCCTCAGCTAGCCTCTCTTCTGTCTTAGCTCAGGCACAATCACCTTTAGGCATAGTTGACATCTACCTTCCACCAGGGACAGAATAGAAAATGAGCCTGTGTCTCCAATCAAATCCATCAGATGGAAGAGGTTGGGGTCATTGATCCCAGTTTCTGGCATTCAGAATTGATGGGTCCATATAGTGCTTCTTTCATTTGAAGAATGAGTCTTTCCATTCCTACTCTCCTCCTTGTCTGCCATTGCGGAAAATGCCCATGGGATCTTCAAGGTTTTGTAAAAAGTAATTGGAGTTTGAAGGAACTTTGAAAAGTTATTTTCATTGAAACCAATAGTTTTCCATTTTTTTCCCCCAATGTGTCTATAGGAATACATGCTAACTCCATATGTATATGCCTCCATAGAAACACACACACATCCCCCACTGAATTAAGTTTCACTGAACAATAACACCCTTACTAAATGAGAGCTATGCCCAGTGTTTTCTATCCTATCCTGAACTGTTTTTTCTCATTTTGTTTCTAATGCTGATTGTAACATACTAAGTTGATTTCATGACCTATTAGTGGATCACTACCCACAGTTGAAAAATAAGCATTTCATCCTTCCACAGAGGAATGAATGTGAGATCAGAGCACTTTGACTAGTTTTGCCCTGACCTTCCATGATGTGAAGTGACTTTCCTCTTTTGGGTGTCAAATTCACAGACTCAGTCATGGTTCATGAGCTTCTCCTTGGCTTATTTCACAAGATTTCTAGAGCATTCTTAAAAGAAAACAGCTTTATTAAGGCTTTACATATGATGAACAATATTTGGGCCAGAAAATGCTGACTCAGTGAGGTGTTTCTGTCCAGTGATGATGAGAAATCTGAGTGACTTACAAAGGTCTACTTCCCCATGGGTATTTTTTTTTAAAGCCAGAGTCATAAAATTTTAGAGCTAGAAAGGACGTCAGAAACTCTAGTCCAGCCCTTTGATTTTATGACAAAATCATGTTCTGAGGAGTGCAGAGTATAAGTCTTGTTTCCTTATCAACAATGACAGCATTTGCAGCCACGAGCAGATATGTTTTAAATAAACAGAACCTGATAAAAATAAGTTTTCTAGCCTTAAAGATTAAAAGGAGGAAAGTGGGTATCTTACCTCTGTTTTTTAAATGTTGCATAATGACTGAGTTGTACAAGCTCTAGGCTCATACCTCACACATCTGCTTGAGATATTTGTCCTGAGTGCTTGGATTTTTCCACATTTAGACATTCAACAAGTATTAATTGAGACCATGATATCTGCTCTCAAGCAGCTTATAATGAAATATACAATTTTTATGTTAAAAATTATGTTTTACAGGAAATAATACATCATAAACAATGTGTCCTTTGTATCTCATTGGTCAGAGTTTATTGGCATTTTACTGGGTATATTTGATGTACCACTCTGGGTCCTGGTTATTGGCACAGACTCAACCTTTTCATTTCAAGTCATTTGTTCCACTTGAGACCTTACCTCATTTCTTAGTTTATTCATTAATTCAATAAATATTTACTGAATATCTTAGAACAGTCACGCACTGTTCTAGATGCTGGGGCTACAGAAGTGGGCAGAGAACGCTAAGTCTCTGCGCTTAGGGAACTTCCCATAAAAGGAGCCCATCCTCGTTGATCACATTAGTTAACTAAGCCTGTCTGGATTAATGGGATTCTTTGGGAAAGTATTAAACTATGTTAAATTTTATAAATACCAATTCCCAGATCTCCAGCAAAACTAAGGATATCAGTGACTAAGAAGTTGAACTCATTAGATTACTTAAAAGTTGAGAGCAACATTACTAGGTGTGTTGGAGAGCAATCCCTAAGTACGGTTCTTCCCATATAGTTTTAAGCAATAATTGACAAAGAAACAGGAAAGGAAGAAAGGATGATATTTTCAGAATGAGCAGGCAAACAAGTGCAAAATCAAAATTACCAAGAATGCTATCTCAGTCACGAATAGACATAGTAACAAGAAAACCTACTCCTGTTCCCAACTTGAATAGGGTTGAATCTAGCAGAAGTGGTGGGAAAACTGTTGGCACTCTCTTTCCAGAACTGCATTGTTTTGATGTTCTGACTCAAGCCTTAAGCATGACATTTCATGATCGGCTAAGCCGCTGAGCGACCACACCCTATTCTTGGCAAAAATATATATCATACTACATTACAAAGGAAAGCACAATGGAAAGTTTTCTTAAAATAATAAATAAACACTGTATCTTATTTATAAATCTTGTCAAGATTTTCAAGGACTTGCCCAGCTCTCTGGCAAAACCCCTGTTTGTTTGCTGTAGAAGATGCACTGTGCAGAGTGCTGCTTGAACAGCAAGCTCCTTTTCAATTTCAACTTCTGCAACCCTAACCAAGAGGGACTGTCTTCTTTAGTGGTAAAAGTAGATCCAGGTTTTATGGCTGGAGAGAGTCCAGGGCACTCAAAAGTGAAGCAGACGGTTGTGAAGAATTATTTATGGCAGATTGTGTGATGCCTGTGTTGTACTCTGATTTAATGGGGGCGAAAATGAAATCTGAAGCAGAGTGAATCCAATTTCCAGATTTTACTAGGTGTGCACGTAGGTTTTACACCGGGGTACCGTGGTGACCCCCAGCTTTTTTACATGGCTTTCATACTTTTGCTAAAGTAAGCTCTTTCTTAAATAGACCTTTGAAAATCCTTCACTGGGTTGTCCACAAGAAGTCTCCAAGACAACACTTTTGACATTCTCGGGTGGGTCTTTCTCCTGTAAAAAAAAAAAAAAAGTAAAATTTATTTCTTACTAAGAAATGTAACACATAAATACATATATTTTGTTAAATATCAATATCAAATTTTATTATACACCCTATTTTAATGTATTTTATTAATCAAGATATGTAATTGTTCATAAGAATATTTCATGTGCATCCTATTTTTCTCTTTAGTTTGTGAGCAAATTTAGTCCTTACATTATTATACTTTTCTTTTCTGAATTTTTATTTATTATTTGTAAACGTTTATTTTAATTGCCAAAAATTATATATATATACATATATATATATATATATATAGTACCACATGTTCTTTGAAATAAACATATATTGCGAATTGCTAAATCAAGTTAATTAGCATACATATGCCTACCTCACATATATCACTATGGCCCTCTAATATCATTACAAAGACATATATTTAAAATATCACTTTTGCCAGGCATGGTGCATGTCTGTAATCCAGCGGCTTGGGAGACTGAGACAGGAGGATCCACGTTTTCAAAACCAGCCTCAGCAAAAGTGAAGTGCTGAGCAACTCAGTGATATCCTGTCCCTAAATAAAATACAAAATAGGGCTGGGGATGTGGCTCAGTGGTCAAGTGCCCCTGAGTTCAAACCCCAGTACCCAAATAATAATAGTAAAATATCACTTTATTTATATGTAAGGTAGATGTATATTAATTTCTTTTGCTTTTTTATTTAATATATCAACCTCTTTCATTATTAAGCTTGTATCCCAGAATAAAATTTAAAACAGGGAATGGAATACCATTCACTGGCAAAGCAATACCCATGCGAACCTCCACCAGCCTAACACAGACCTCAGGTGTGAGAGAAGGAAGGGCAAGAACAAGATGCCAAACCACAGTTGGGGTGTTTGGGGGGAGTGAGTAGGAAAGGGAGTAGGCATGCAAAAATACCATTCTGCTTCATTAGTCCATTTATTAACAGTTAAATGGCAAATGTATTCATAAAGATACAAATATTTGCATGAAATCTGTGTGCTTAAAGTATCCATAATAAATGTAAAATTCTGTATTTGTGTGCATTTGTGTAAAGTATTAAATAAAATAATTTTTACATTTATTAGTTAAGCTCCATGAGAGAGGGAACAATCCATTTCAGTTTTGTTAATTACTCTATCCTAGTATCTAGCCCAGGGCTTAGCATATAGAAAGATCTCAATAAATATTCGTTGAATGAAAAAGTATTGAAGGAATAAATTCATTTCTACAAAGTAGTATTCAAAGACCTTGGTAACATTTAATTTCGTTTTTAAAAAATATTTATTTATTTGCTTTTAGTTGTACACAATGCATGTATTTTTACATGGTACTGAGAATCGAACCTGGGTCACACATGTGCTAGGTGAGCGCCCTACCGCTGAGCCACATCCCAGCCCCACATTTAATTTCTTAAGTTAAATAATGGATAATGGTCTTTGAATACTACTTTGTACAAATGTATTTATACCTTCAACAAATACTTATTCATTCAATAAATATTTATTGAGATCTTTCTATATGCTAAGCCCTGGGCTAGATTCTAGGATAGAATAATTAACAAAACTGAAATGGATCCCTCCCTCATGGAGCTTACAGTATAATGAGGGAGAGAGACATTAAAAATGTCTTCACACAAATATAAATACAAATGGAAATACATATATAGCAATAAGCTATGGTAAGTCTTATGCAAGAAAGCATTGAAATTGTAAATGATGGGAAGGCCAATATAGAAGGTCAGATTCAGAAAGGCCTTTCTGAGAGCAAACATGAGCACAAGTCACCCTGGAGCACAGCCACAGACATATTTACATTCAGAGAACCAAATCCAGGCTACATGCATAAAAACTTAATCCAAAGAAATACTTGCCTAATTCCGGCTTTTCCTTTGACTGTGGGTAGCACTGCTGACATAGCATTGGTAAAACTTGTGGCTTATTTTTCTTAATTATAAGAAATTTAGTCATTGGACATGGTTATTTGGCCCAAGATTTAGGAGTTTACATCGGGAGATTTAATTAGGATATTAGGATTGCTTTTGCAAAGGCTAGACATTTTCTTCTTCCTTTATATTCCTTTTCTTCTTTAAAAAACAGTTATATTATTGGGGCTGGGATTGTGGCTCGGTGGTAGAGCGCTCGCCTAGCATGTGCGCGGCCCGGATTCGATCCTCAGCACCATGTATAAATAAACGCATTGTGTACAACTAAAGCAAATAAATAAATATTTTTAAAAAGTAGTTATATTATAGTAAACACATACAACATAAAATTTACCATTTTAACCATCATCACCATCTGCCTTCCGAACTTTCTCATCTTCCCCAGCTGAGTCTCTATACCTCTTAGTTTCCCATTTCCCCTTCCCCCATTCCCTAGCAAACACCATTCTACTTTCTGACTCTATGAATTAGACTATTTCTGGGTACCTCAAATAAGCAGAATCATACTTGCCTTCAGAGTTCATCTGTTAAGGTGTAATTCTAAAATTCCAAATAAAACTCTGGGTCTTTTTGAAGAAAAGACAAAGGATTTATTCTGGTCAGGGCCAAGGGAGCAGAAAGCAGACAGTTCTGCAGCCCATGACACTGAATGCAGGTGAAGGGACCATTTAAACAGAAAAACCACAAAGGAGGGGGGCAGGAGAGGCAAGTAGAGTCATAAGTACACTCTCAGAATTGGCATTTTTTTTGGTACCCATTCAGGAAGTAAGCTGACATCTGCTCTGTAGTTTAGACATTGTGGTCAGTTTGCATGTGGGTGAGGGTGGAGTTGTCAGCTTCTATGGGAGTGGGCTCATGTGGCAAAGGGAGGGGGGCAACTCCCTGCATAAGGTGAGATGTCTGAGCAGAATAGAATCAGCCTGACTTAACTTTCAAATCGGCCCATAACACATCCATGTTGTAGCGTGGGTCAGAATTCCCTTCTTTCTTCAGACTGTGGAATGTTCCGTTGTATGTAAATGTAAAATTTCCCTATCCATTCATTTATCAACGAACATTTGGGTTGCTTCCATCTTTGGCTTGTGTAATTGTAACTCGTGCTGCAGTGAACATGTATGTGCAAATATCTGTTTGCACCTGTTTTCATTTCTTTGGGGTTTATTCTCAGAAATAGAATTGCCGGATCATATGGTGAGTCTATGTTTAATTGTTTTTGAAGAATTGATCTTATGCTTTTGAAATTCATACATTCATTAAATGTTTATTAGATCGCTACTTCATGATGGGCATCTGTGCCAAAAGTTGGAAATGAACAAACAAGTTTCACTACCTTTGAGGCTAAAGTGCAATGTTTAAGTAGTTCACAGTTGTTTTTGTTTTGATGGTGATAATGATTTGCAGGTCAGTTGTAATTCCCTTCCCCAGGATCCTTGGGACTAAATATAATACTATATTTACATATAAGTAATAAAGTAACATTAATATTTGTATCAGTGTATGGCAAGAGTGCCATCGTAAATCATGCTGGGTAAAAAATCTAGTTTAGTCACCATGAGTATGAAGGAAAAACAAAAAAAAACAGTTTAGTCATCATGAGTATAAAGAAAAACAATGTTTTCATCATAATGAAATTACTCTATAATTCCACCATTTGCTTAAGAGGTCATGATGGCCAGCTTCCTTTTCATAATCACACTGTTTTATTTTGTATGTTTATACTTCACCATCTTCCAAAGAAATTGAAAGATTGTTTAGAGTAAAATTGCAGTGCAAAAAAGATCGAACTATTTATATGGAAGAACAGACTATAAAACTCAAGGTAGAAATGGTGAGGGGATTTTGAAACTATAGACAAGAAAGATTTGGCCATTGAACACAAATCTTGTTCTGAGCTGCCTAGCAGCCAAAAGAAAAATGGTAACTCAGATAATTATATAGCTCTTATCATTTAAGAAATAAAAAGTAACAGCCAGTCAGAGTCACACTTTTTGCATTTGACCATTATGTTTTGGGAATTTGCCATAGAGGTTCTTATTTTACTGAGCTAAATAAGCAAAATTATCCTAAATAATTTTATAAAGTCTCAAGCGTATTCCATCTATACACATCTCCAAATTGGCCAAGATGGCTGCTCCAGCCTTCACATCATCGTTCCAGTTACAAAGAGGAGGGAAAAAGGTGAAGCAGGTATACCCCTTTCTCAATAGACATTACTGGAATTGCAATCACTTCTTCCACTTACATCTCATGGTCCCACACAGCTGCCAAGAGGAAATGTTTCCAGTCTGGGTAGCCATGTATGTTTGTTAACAAAGCAGAAAAAAAGAAAAAAAAAAAAAAAAAGAACAGATATTGGGAGACCATTAATATTTCTTCCACAGATATTTTATTTGACAAGTATAATTTTCCCTAAAATGCAGACTGGAGTTTAAAATCCAAGCTTTTGAGAGCAAAAGTAAATGCACATGATATCCCAGTAAACACTCTTACAAGGTCATTCCATGTCAGACAAGAACATTTCCATCTTAGTCCAAGAGATAGAAGAGTTGGGACAAAGGAAGGGGTGGGAGGAACAAAGGGGAAGACAATGGAACCAAAACCAAAAGCTAGGCCTATAGGACCCTTTGCACAAAGATGCACTTCCCTCTTTAAAAGAGACTGGAAAATCATCACTCTCATAGTTGTGCCTAAGAACTTGCTCCTGCTTTATTTGCAGATGGACACAGTACGTTTATTTTATTTTGTTTTTATTTGTATGGGGTGCCAGGGACTGAACCGAGTGCCTCACGCATCCTAGGCAAGTGCTCTACCAACTGAGCTACAACCCCAGCCCAAGATTTCATAATCCGAACATACTTCCAGTGGTGGGCCTCTTTAGGAATGCTCCAGAGGCGAGCAGGCAGGCGTGAAGCACATTTCCCTCCTTTGCCTGCCTGCCTGCCTCAAGTGCAAGAAACCTCCAGGCTGGGTCCTGCATCCTGTCAAGCAGCTTCCTACTGGCTCCTGGGATGGGTTAACATCCTGCACTCATATCCTGGGATCAGGGTTTCCCCACTTTGTCCTTGGAACTCTATTCTTTCCATACTTGCTAGTTTCTGTGCTGGGAAACAAGTTTTAGATTTTAACTTCCAGGAAATGCACATGTAAGAGATAAATCTCTAGATTTTTTTTACCTAAGTTTCTTCCAGCTGCACCCCGTATCTATCCCTCAGGACACCTACATAGCTGGTAAATGTTTTGCTGTTGGCTTGTATTCAGTTCTCTATGTTGTTACCTTATTACCCCCCCTTTTTTTTTTGCCATACTTACCAAGTTTCACATTCCTTCATGAAACTTTTTTTTTTTTCCCAAAAGAAAGGCCCACCACAGTTTCTAATAGGAACCATGCAATATCCAGTTTTCCCTAAAAACTCTATATCCTTTCTAGAAATTTAAGAAATAAGCTCTCTGCAAAAAGTCACAAGTCTGTAAGGTAATGAATATGTTAACTAGCCATGATTTAGCCATTCCACAATGTATGTATGTGTGTGTATACACATGTATATATATGCATGTATATAAATATTTATATGTACACATAAATATATGTTTCAAATCATGTTGGATACCATAAATATATGTAATTTTTGTCCATTTAAAAAGTAAATACCTTCAAAGATAAACTATACTGCAAACTAATCTTGTAAGTTCTTTTTCATTGTTTGATTACTTGATAGTTTCTGTTACTCCTTTGTGACAGTATTTACAATAGTGATATCATCTTTTAGTGATGATATTTAGTATTTACAATAGTGATCATCTTTTTACACATAAAATCATTAATCTAGTTAGTGTTAGAAAATATAACAAACATGTAATGGGAATAAAATTGAAGATCACATAGTGATCTATTTTATTTCAGAGGAAGAGAATTATGATTTTCCATGGTTTAATTGCTTTTCTGAAATTCAGGTTATATTTCAATCTTAATCTACATTTTTCTTGGTTTTCAGAGACCACCATTGCTTTTGTAATTCTTTGTTTGCTTTTTTTTCCCCCTTGCTTTTCTTTTTCCCTGTGGGTGCACCATATGTTAATTCACACATTAACAATTTTTCTCATGCCAATTTTTTGTGTAAGATGCTGTGCTCTGTTCTGTGTGTAGGCACAAGATTTTGTAATTTTTTAATTTTTTTTTTAGTTGTAGATGGACACAGTACCTTTATTTTATTTTGTTTTTATTTGTATGTGATGCCAGGGATTGAACCAAGTGCCTCACGCGTGCTAGGCAAGCACTCTACCAACTGAGCTACAACCCCAGCCCAAGATTTCATAATCTTAATAGTTATCCTCACAGAATTTATAATCTTGTTGAAGGATACACACACACACAAACACACACACACAGAAAGGAAAGTGAGAGAGAGCAAGATGGAGAGGGAGAGACTGAGACTCTACTCACAAATGGTGGTATGTGAAAAGTACCGACGGATGTATGGAAGCAAATCTGTCTGTGGAGGTGCAAAACAGAAGCAATCACTACTTGCTATTTAGACAAGTAAATATTAAAATTCCAAACTAGAAAATAGAAAAAAATGTTTACCACCAGTGGTAGGGAGGGTATGTTTAAAGACCAAAGCAGTAAAAGAAATAAGAAAAATGATCAATAACTTGTGGACAAGTTTAAAACTTCTACCCAATAAAAATATCTAAGAATAATATTAATAAACAACAAAGAAGATTTTTTTCTGTTAAAAGACTGGCTCATATCTGGGATAGCTAAAGAATGTATCCAAATATATAAAAAGATTCCAGCAACAAAATGAGTAAAAGATTAAAAAAAAAAAAAAAAACACAGAGAAGGGCTTTGTGGAGTTACTGACATTTTAATTACATCTTAAAAGGTAGAAAAGCCATTAGTAGGCCATGATAGGAAGAAGGCCCATCCAGGCAGAAGAGATATCCAGGATGAACAAACACACAGGAGTCCAAGTACTTGGAGTATTCGGGTGAGATCAGGTATTTCAGTTGGGCTGGTGCATGGCTTTCTATTATCCTGGGATTGGAATCAGATCAGGGAGGTCCTTGAATGCCAAGCTGAAGAATTTGGCTTTTGCATTTCAATCCCACTCTCTCTATATTGTCTATAAATCTGTTAACAGCCCTTCACCTTATTGTCTGGCTCTGGTATAATTATTTTATCTGTGGAGGATGATGTCATGGAAATAGCACAGAACTAGGAATCAAGGGCCTTGGATTTATATATTACACTTGGGTTTAGTATATGAATATTACAACCATAATTCAAGCCTCAGCAATTACATTGATAAGTCTCTCTATGTCAAAAAGGCTACAAAAGGGTTTCTTTGTTGTCAAAATTCTCTATAGTGATCTGTCCTGCACACAGTAGGTACTTAGTGTTTGTTGAATCTAATTCAATAACAAACCTCTAACATACATAACATAACCCCAGCTATGTAGACAAAGGAAGAATGAAGACTCCAGGTTTAAGAGTGGTGAACAATTCTATTCTCCCAATTCAGTTTGGGGCTCTGCTATGAGTTTTATTTTGTTTGTTTGTTGGGAAGGGACTCCTAGGATTAGAATCTAAATTATGATAGTAATTTTCCCCAGAATTTATTAGGATTTTTAAGAACACAGAAAAATTGAGAAATAAGTATAATGAGCATTCATGTACCAACCACTTAGGTAATGTTATACTGGTCTCTTTGTATCAGGCTCTGAGCTAGACACTGTGCAAACCTCTTACTCCACTGCCTGAGAGTGCCATGGTGTATCACTCTCAAAAACTTAAACAAACAAACAACCACAAAATAACCCTTGGACTCAGAAAATTTTAGCCATTTGTTTCCTGAAAGCCCCCCCTGGTAATAAGTGAAACTACTAAATTTGAACTGTCTGGCTCTAAAATCTGAGTTCTTTCCATTATACCAAAGCAGCCTTCAGAATTCTTTTCTGCTGCTGACTGGTGTCACAGATTTTAACCAAGTACCTACAGTATGAGGAGCCTGAAAATAACATTTGAGGCCATAGGAAGAAGTGTAAATTGAAGACCCAGGTGCTTTAGGCAGTGACAGATGAATCAAATCAAATTTTAAAAGCTGTTGAGTTCCTGCCATAAGTAATATCATTTGCTGGGCACTACGAGGAAACAGGGAGGCAGTGGGGCAAAAACAACTTAAAATCATGCTCTTTGGCCATTAGGCAGGGTGAGCACCAGCAGTAGCCCCATGCTTGGCCTTCTCTCTGCTTCCTCTGTCCTCCCCACTTGCTAGGCCTTTCCTAGGTTTCTTTTCGTTTCTGGAAGTCTCTGTACATCTCACGTCTTTTTTTGGTTTCCACTTCTTCCATCTGGGTCTCCTCCCTGAGTTCTCCAATCATCAGTGAACTTTCTCTACTCTGAAATCACATGGCTCTTCACTCCACAGATCCAGTGTAGCTTAATGGTTTGGGCATAGATTGCTTGGGCTCATATCTTGACCTTTCTTCTCTCTGTGTATGTGATCTTAGAAAAATTGTTAAATTTTTTATACCTCAGTGTTTCCTTCTCTTAAAGGGGATCTGTCAGTGAGAATTCTGTTGCAGAGAATGGAATCTACTCTTGCAAACACAAACAGAAAGCAATAAATTACAGGGTATTACATAACTCAGAGAATATTTGAATTGCCAAAGGAAAAAACTCGTAAAGTGAGCTTTCTGAAGAGTCCCAAGGTGCTTGGCAGAAACAGACTACCATGTTGTGCTCCTGCCTCTTCTACACTCAGAAAATTACCTGCTGAATGCCAGGGTCAAATGGAAATGCAAGGGCTTCGACAGCCATACCTACCTTCTCCAATCCAAGTAATAAAATGCACATCTCATACTGGTTTCTTGATGCCCACAAAGTATAGATACAGACAAACTACATTGTTCTATAGATTTTCACATGCAGAGAGCAAAGTGTGGACTCTGCCTCACTTCCTCCTTCCAAATCTTATAGCAGTGCTTCACAGGGGCCAAATCTAAATCCCACCCAGTACCTTAGCTGCAAGGGAGTCTGGAAATGTAGTATTGGGGTTTCTAGCCTCTGCATGTCAGGGAGACCCTGGTTGAGATGAATGTTGAGTGCTAATCCACCATAAATAACACCACATGAAGACAATAAGTTTACCTACCCTATAGGATTGTTTGAAGGATTACATGAATTGATAAATATAAAGTACTTACAACAGTGCCTGACATATGGCGACTCTCAAAAATTGAGGTATTTTTCAGTCAGTTCCTAAGATAGTGTTCTAGGGAAAGCCAAACAGTCTTTTATAGATCCCCGAAATTTCCACCTGTTAGAAAGGAACTTTAATGAACCTATTTATTATATAAGGAATACCTGTTCCCTCATCAGAAAATTGAGGCAAAGAACCTATTTATTATATAAGAAATACCTGTTCCCTCATCAGAAAATTGAGGCAAAGAGTTTCTGCACATATCATGTTAGATCATGTGCAAAAGACGGTATCGAGAATTATAATGAGTGCTCTGGTAGCTTTGCTGTTAAGAGACAAAGGAGAATGAAAGGAAGGAGTGGATGGGAATAGGAAAGAGTAGAATGAATCAGACATAACTTTCCTATGTTCATATATGAATACACGACCAGTATAATTTCATATTGTGTACAATCACAAGAATGGGAAGTTTATACTCCATGTATGTATAAATATGTCAAAATACACTCGACTGTCATGTATATCTAAAAAGAAGAAGAAAGAAAAAAAGGGGGGGAGAGGGAGATCCTGGGTGAATTCGAATGTTAGAGTTGTGTTCAAATTCCAATTCTGCCCCTAAGAACAGCAGTCTTCTTCCTGTGCTTTTTTCTTTTCACTCTTCCATCTTTTCTCTCCCTTTGAATTTCAAAATTAGCCAGAGACAACACAGAATTTCACCAAGTCCCTATGAAGAAGGCAAGGCTCACATACTGCCATTGCCACCTCCCTAGAGAGGGGAGGTCCTCCCCAGCTCTCCAGAGCTCCTGAGATCTTTCCAGGAGACTCTCTGTCCCTTCTACACAGTTCCTATAACTAAAAGGCCAAGAGGCTCAACCTCAAGGAAGAGACAGGTGGCTCTGGAGCAAAACTTGTAAGGCATTCTCCCCGGGGAGAGAAATTCCGAAAGTTGAGCTCACTCTTT
The DNA here is from genome assembly GCA_025594165.1 of Tamias sibiricus. NCBI lineage: Eukaryota > Metazoa > Chordata > Mammalia > Rodentia > Sciuridae > Tamias > Tamias sibiricus. Next base: position 167,050,639 of record CM046657.1, read on the forward strand.
CCTGCCATAAAGCACACTGAATGTTAACAGCTTGCTGCTGTCCAAGCTGGTGTTTTTTAAATTAAGTATTGTTAAATCCATACCATTTGGAATGATGCTTCAGACAGCCCTGACACTCGCTCTTGCTGCTGCTTTCATTTCACCTAATATATTGTGCGTGGAGCCGGGAACCAGGATTACTGCTGCTGTGGCTTCTGCTGCTGCCGCTGCTGCTCCACAGACACTTGCAGACGGCTTTAATTTAGATACCTGAAGAGGAAAAAAGGAACGGGGCCAACGCCCTGCTCACATGCCATAAGGGGCCTTTCCCCAGCTGCCATTAGTATGGGTCTAGATTACCTAGGGTTTTATGTTATTTTTCCCTTGGCACTGAAAAACGTCTTAGAAATGACAAAGTTGGGAGACAGAGACACTGTAGGCTAAAATAAGCTACTTTCCATCATCAGGTAATGTACACTCACGGTAAAGCCTGGTAGCCTGCCTTCTGCTCCTCTGCCTTTGCTGTTACCAACCCCTTCCAACACACCTCCCTATGGCCAGACAGCCAACACTTGAATCTCTGTGTATGTGCAAACATACAGAGGCATATATTTGAATATGAGATAAGAGTCAATTCAAAGTGAGAAGACCCTGGTACAAAGGCCAGTTTTAGCCAGTGAGGCCTTAGTCAAGTCTCTTAGCTTCACTGAGCCTCAGTTTCACATGTATAAAAAGGCACTGGCACATAATCAACTGCATCAACTAGTCAAAAAGGTCAAACAAGATTGTAGATGTAAAAATCATTTTATAAACCTTAACAATGTCACATATACTTTGGAAAGTATCAAAATTAGCTCATCTTAAAAATATTCCCCATCACCCTTATCCAACTTGATTTTTTTCTCCTTTTTCTAGAGTTTTAAGTAAACTCAGAATTTACCCTGCACTGTGTTAATTCTGGACCATTGCAGTTGCTTTTGCGAGTTTTCTCCAGATACTCCCAACAGAAAAGATGATGCTGTGACCGCAAAGACCAGAAGCATGAGACACTGGGGTGGGCCTCCTCTAGGTGTTCAACCAATGACAGAGCCTTGACTTTAAAATACTATATTATTTGAGGACTTCACTGAAGGGACCATCTTGCTGTACACCGGCATGCCCAGTAAAACTCAGAAGACAATATTAATTTCCAAAGCAGAAGAATTTAGTATACAAGTGGCTACCAGTTATTTTCCAACCATGCCAATTTTTTCCCTCTAAACAGAGCCTTATCATTAGCATGCTAATGCTACAATTCCTTCTCCTACACCTGACACAAATGAACAGATAACATAGTCTCAGACTGAAATTTCATTTCATTTTTTTTTACTGTGATGAGGATTTCAGATAGCAATCCAGTATTTTCACATCTACTTGTAAATACCCTTTAGCTTGTGAGAATTAACTAGTTTTTCAAAGATTAATAAAAATAATCTTTCTGAAAGAGAAAAGCATATTTCAAAAATGGGACCTCTTTTTTTGTGTGTGTGTGAATTTTTACTCTCATTTTCCTAGTTCCATATATTTGGTAGTGAGGAGAAAGGTGAATCCTTGTATGCCCTTGACTTTTGTGACAGGTTAACAGTGGGAGTTTTAAAGCTCCTCCTTGTTAATTGATATACCATATGAAGTAAGTAGCTGAAGTTGAACAACCTGCTTTTCTCCATCTTTTCACAAAGCAACACTGCAGGTATGTGTATTGGCAGACCTGCCTGTATTCACATGTCTATGATGGCTAGATCAGGTTTTCCATATTTGTGTGTTTCAGACCTCTCATCAGTATTTTTTAATAATGAAAGGAAAGAACATTAAGTGCCTTCTACCTCCACCACATGTATTTCTGGGCTATCAGATCTGCAGAAAAGCCTCCTGGTAATACACTATGAAAATGTATGGCTGGGTTTGCTATTTCATTCTTTCCAAATTCAATGATTTCCCTAGCAGATAAGGGGAAATATGTCCTTATTTGACACTTAACACTTCCCTAAAACTAATAATCTCTTCTGGTAGAGTTGAACCTTGCTTGCTGGTAGATTAAGTGGCCTCTGAAGATTACTAAGCTTCTCTTTTCTGCCTTGTCTCTCTTTGACACACATTAGTACTTCCTCCAGGACTGGGCTGCACCTCTGAGGTCAACCTGTCCAGCCCTCTGGCCCTCATGGACTAGTGGTCAGCAAAGGTTTATCCTTTTCTGCAGTGTAGCAGCTCTGAGAAAGGATGTGGGTCAGGTGAAGAGGAGACTGTAACTCTTGGTTAAAAGGTTTGGGGATTAACTGAGGATTTAATTCATCTTTTCTTTCCCTCCCCCTGGAAAGAAGATAGTTGAGAGTTGGCAAGGTGTCAAAACCAGGCAGTTTCTCAACTCCAAATTTCAGCCCCACTCAGTCTGGAGTCTTTGTTCAGGGCTTCTTTTTAAACCAGGGGTTCTCAATTTCTAATTGTGCCTTTAGAATCAGTAAACCTTGGATGTTTCAAATTGTCACTTTACAAGGAAGCAACTTGTCCCCCCCCCACCATCAGGTCCTTAATACACAAAATAACTTATGCCACTGTTAGGCTTAGTGAGGAATTTTCATGAACTTCTCCAGTATTCCTTTTCCTAGTCAAAGGGGAAAATAAAGAGGAACCTTATGAAGAAGAAAGCAGTTGTCCAGAATACGTTTAAAGGGCACATTAAGTCAGTTTTTGACTATGGTTCTCTCCCTTTATGGCATATGTTATATATTGACAGGGATTAAGTTTCCCTCCTGAATGGAACAATACACGGACACAGGGAGCTACTGTACTCTACAAAGCAGCAGACATCAGCACAGGCAAATGGCAAACAGAAACACATCTCACAGAGAACTGACCAGGTTAGGGAAAAGCCCAGTGCTTTGCTTCATCTTGTGTACTTCTGCATCTCTGGCATTTCTCTTCTCGCTTGGCTGCTCGCTCTCCTTTCTTTTTCGTCCTTTTCCCCCTTTTTTACTCACACTGTTACACTTTCTCTGTCCCCCTGGCTTTGTTATTCAGCATGTCTGATTAGCAGGAGCCTGATTGGCTGGCTGCCTGCTCCAGAGAGATTCCATTCAGCTTACCCCCCACCCATCCACCCACCCACCCCTTGGTCAGGAAATGTGAGCGGGGCTGATGGAAGCTGATAGGCAGGGCTGGAGTGTTAGCACCAGGACTGGATGTGACAGCAGGCAGAAGAGCACTTAGCAGCTTATTCAGTGTCCGATTCAGATTCCGGCAAGGATCCAAGCATGGAATGCTGCCGTCGGGCAACTCCTGGCATACCGCTCCTCCTTCTGGCTTTCCTGCTCCTGGTAAATGCCTTTTCATTTCAATATGTTGCTATAGCCATTTAGTCTGGGGGTGCTGTTGGGGTGTTGTGTGTGTGTATGTGTGTGCGTGTGTGTGTGTGTGTGTGTTCATTTTAAAATTCCAGGTAAAATAATTTACATGATAGAAAAAGTACCCCAACTCCTTCCAAAACTTTAATTCCAACTTCCCAAGCTAAATAAAGTCTACAAAACTTAGAGGAATTAGTTACAGGTATATCATAATATTGTTACTGAGACATGCATGAACTTTGGGATATACTACATAGAGTTTGTGAGCTGAGGACTCTATAAATGGCTGTGTATATGCTTGGAATTTGGATAATAAATGTCCTGAAATCAAACTCACTCACTATGCTGTTCCTGGAATTTTTTTGAAGGATAGGCTGTGAGGGGCTTCCCTCCAGTGCCTTCTATGGATTATTTTTCCTCTGTATACATGTACTATATGGAACCAGGTGAAAGAGGGAGTGAGAGCTCTCTGTGCAGCCAACCCAGATTATAGCTCTTAATTACTGGACATCATTTATAGATACAAGTTAATGCTAGTATCTATGAATTGAGGATTACAGTCTTTGATCTCAGATCTTCTTTTGAAGAAGAAGAAAAAATGGTGACTTTCTTACGCTTAATTTCTACAGTCAATAGTGATAAGATGCTCTGTTCTCGAACATCAGCACATACTGCATTTTTGACTCAAAGTAAATGTTCCGTTGTGACTCATACTTGGTTTTATGGGCAGAAAATGAACATTTACTGTCCAAAAACAATCTACACTCAAAATATTAATAGCAATGCACATTTTTTTTAAACCAGAGTGTTCTGGGCAGGCAGTTTAGTAAACCTCATCTCAAGGTTTGATTCCAAAATTTGCACACACTGATTCCAAACGAACGTGATTGTAGCTCTCCTTGTCACATTTATGACATGCCAGAACTTCCTCAGATGGTAACAAGGCAAGAAGGGAACAAGGTAAAAATGCAACCAGAAATAGGTTGCATTGCTTCATTGATGGGGAAGGAATATTTTGTTCTGCTTTGATTCTGACAAATTTGATCTGCACTATGATTTTGAAGAAAGGAAGCAAGCCATTTAGTAAGACTGAAAAGCCCCAGGAAAATTCATCGGATAGAATAGACAGACAGTGATTAAATACTTTATGCATTCTTGTATCTTAATAATTTGCATCATTGTAGCTAAGAATTATAATCCTGCCTTGCAAATCGAAATATATTTTCAGGTTTTCATAGAAACTTTAAAGGCAAGTGAAATTTTAAGCATGAGTAGACTATAAGTTTTAGCTATACTGAAGAATATAAAGAGCAGAATGTTTAGGTGTGCTTTATGACTCGTAGAGCAAGCAATTTATAAAAGGTGTCTCATTTTTTCCATATGGGATGTGTTACTTACATACATCATTAGTTTGTCTCGTCTTTCCTTCTTTGTGATTTTTTTAAAGTGTGTGTTATTTCCCCAGTAAATTGCATCATAAAGCAAATTACCAATACACATTACTTTTTTTGATATTTTCATATGGAAGTATGATCTCATTATACTTTAGTAATACTAGCCTACACAGGAATAGATTGTTTTCCTACCCATTTGGTAAATGCATTATATTCCTCTTTGATATCTTAAATTCATATATGTATTTGAGCATATAATTAGACTTACTTGGAAAAAAGGAGTGTTTGCTTATTTCAGAAGGACTTAACACATGTTTGGATTACAATAATTGCATTATGAAGTTGAAATGAAATCAAACCAGGTTTGTTTTATGCCTGTGTTTAAATGAATTGCGAATCTAAAAGTTATGCCAGCAAAAAAAAAAAAAAAAAAAAAAAAAAAGAAGAAGCAGCTATTGAGTGCCTAGATACATCCCATGCAGAGCAAGAACAGCATTAATAAGAGCTGTCATGTGGTTGTGTCTAAAGGTGGCAAACACTAGACTAGTTGTTTGAAAAACATTTCGGTGAACCCTCACAATAGTCATGTAAAGAAGGCACTTTCAAACCCATCCTACAGATAAGGAAACCAGCTTATATTTGAACCCAAAGGTCAAATAATGGAGAGAACATAAATCATTTGCTTTGCACTATGGTCATAAAAATGTCTGGCAATGATGGAAGCAATGATGAGGCTTGGTCTGTACTCTTGGTTGAAGACAGGCAGTCTTTTTTGCATCATCTTGCCGTTAAAGATATGCACAGTGTGGTGGATACTTGTTATATTTGCTCATTAGCTGCCTCCGTTAGGTTTGGAGCCAAAATTAATTACTGGCTTAAGAGAAAGTGGACTTTAGCCTGACCTGTAGTTGACTTAGAACTAGAAGTGTGACTTCATCAGCTCAACCTTCATGCTTGATACAGACACTGAATCGAAGGACCTGTTTTTCCAAGGATTCTTTTATATAACAGAAGAGTCTGTCTACTCTTCAGTTAATGCAAGCAATTTCTAAAGTTCTTTTTAATTTAATTGGAAAACATCTCTCTGTATAGTGGTAGGTCCAGTTTTTACCACATCAAAATAGCCTTCATGCCGGGCGTGGTGGCACACGCCTGTAATCCCAGCACTTGGGAGGCTGAGGCAGGAGGATCACAGTTCAAAGCCAGCCTCAGCAAGGGCGAGGCACTTAGCAACTCAGTGAAACCCTGTCTCTAATAAAATACAAAAAAGGGCTGGGGATGTGGCCCAGGGGTTGAGTGCCCCTGAGTTCAATACCCGGTACCAAAAAAAAAAAAAAAAAAAAAATAGCCTTCATTTCATATGTCTCATGACTTGGTTCCTCAGTGGGTACACATATGGAATAGTATTGAGCCTTGATTTTTTTCAAAATCCTTTCCTCCCAGAACATTATTCCCTAGAGAATTAGGTCCCAATGCCTTTCATACCTATTTTAGATTACCACCGTATTTTCATGCACGGTGCACCCACTGGAGACTTCTTTTTAACTTTGGACACGGTTGAACAGTAGTATCAAACAAGAGATTTCATTTTGATATTCAGGCCAAATTAAGCCACATAATATGACTTTCCCAATCTTCTCACCCTGTTCCCCCTTTTCATTCTCCCTCCTTTGTCTCAATTGTTTAGCTCAAAAGAAATGTGGCAAAAACCATGACCAGCCATTGACACATGTGTCCATCTACACTTGAAGTCAAATCACTTCTTGTCAGAAAGGCATTTAATCAAATTTGCATTTGCTTTTTGTTTCTTTTCAGTGGTATTTAAGCTCTTTTGCCTGCTATTGTGAGAGTTGCAAGAGTAACACTAAGAATTATAATAAAGTACATGTGTTTTTCTGTTGAATTTCTTTTTCTTCTCTGTACTAATTTATACATGGAAACTAGTCAAACACAATAGCCCGTTCCCTTCAATTCCTCTGGCACTGTCTTCCACTATTATCTAAGTGGATCTATCTTGGATGGCGAGAAGCTCCATTAGCTTGTGGAATGAATGTTAAATCCCTTATTTACAGCAGATTGTGGCCTGTTCCAACAATGAGAGAGAGAGAATGTGTGTGTGCGTGTTTGTGTGTGTGTGTGCACATACATGCACAAGCACTTCTCAATAACTGTTCACTCTACACATATTTCTTATTTTCTACCTATGCTGTCTTTAAAGCAAGCTTAAGGAATTTCTCATCCATCTGTGGAGCACAGCAAAGGCATTTATTTAAAAATGATTTTCTTGATGTTTTTGTGAAGTTTCTTGTCATTTGTTGTCATTGTTATTTTCTTGGGCTCCTTTTTTAGAGTTTCAGTCTGCTCAGGACCACTTCCTGGCTCCCTTATTATTTTCATGTAAACCAGTTCCGTCCCTTCATATAAGTTGAGGGAAGAACGTCCAATAGTGGTCACTAGTGAACCACAGAAGAGTCCTGTTACACTGGGGAAGTTTTCCTTGAATGATTCTATGGACAGTGAAGACTTTTAAGAGAGAGAATGAACAAATGAATGTATGTGTTTGTGCTTTTATAAGATTCATAGCCCATGTTCATGCCCCAAGTGGAAAGGGAAGAAGGGGCGCCCTTACACACCCCGGGGTAGGCTCTTGGTCTTATTAGGAGTGACACGAAGTTCATTCTTACAGCTTAATATCAAAATTAAAGTTAGAGTTTGTGGAATTTTTTTATCAGTGAAGCGAACAAGCTACTCATTCATAAAACTCAGTTTATTTTAGCGTGTTTTGCATAAGAATTATATCGGGATGAGACGTGATCTGGTATTTGGGTCCTCTCCTTTATTGTGGCTTTATCAAAATATAATTTCAAACTCTTCCAAGAAAATATAGTGTCTTGTGAATTTCTGCATTTCCTGCAGCACCCAATAGAGTGCCTTTATATGCAGGCATCAGAAACACTTGTGAACTAAATGAAGAAAGGAAAGGTCTTACAGAGATGATCTCATGGTGCCCTCACTCTTCACATTTTTCCGTGTTTTTGGACTTCATTTGTTTAGTCCACCCTCTTCGGTCAAATGACAGTTCTGCTTTTAATTTGTGTGTCTTTCGGGTTCCAGGAACGACACTTCCTCAGGTTCAATTATCTAAGTTTCATCCCTCTGTAAGCATATTCTGCTGTTTCTGTGGTCTCATGAGTAGGGTGACCCAGGAGTGACCTCTTCTAGCATGGGGACTCGAGTCTTTTCTTGAGTGAGAGCATTGCTTGAATCCTCATGAATAACCTACTGGTTAAGTGTGTTGAGATAATCACAGGAAAATGTGTCTAAATCGAGTTTTACAGTCTTGCCGTTGTTACTAATTTTCTTCTTCTAGAGGGCTGGCTTCAAACTGTGTTTTCACCAGAATGAGACAGATTCATGTCATTTTCTGTCTACATCATAAAAATCATACCATGTGGTTGAATTTTGGCTTGATTGGCAGTGCTGGCTCATGAGCAGCTTAGGACTGGCATACCAAAGGTGATGTAAGTCCTAAAGGATCCTAATTGAATAGGCCAGCACAGCTGTGTGGGGAGCCTGCATGCTAACTGGGGTGAGCTGTTGCTATCAACCCCTTCTTTCCATGAGCTCAAATATAAATGACTAAATCTCCCCAATTCCCGAACTTCAAGATTAAAACTTACATTGAATAAAGCTTAACTGTTCTGCTTTGCTTACTGGGGCACCCAGCATGGAAGACGGTAAAACGTTTTCTGACCATGAAGAAGATAACCTGATAGACATAGTCTTAGTCTACAGCCGACAGTGGCCTCTGGATTTTCACTTGTTTGATTTTCAAGAAGCTCAGAATTTATAAATTGACTTTTTTTCATTAATTCTCTCTAATTTGGTCACAGAAATATCTCTCTTCTCAATAACTAACTGTAACATTTCTTAGAAGAAATACCATAATTTCTGAGTTTGAATAGTCCCATCCAAAATTCCAGCAAGGTATAGCTCCATGGATAATCAGCCCTTAGTAATCACATGACAGAAGGCATCAATAATTAACTGTAATGTCTAAAATATTTTAAGTAGTGTTTTTAAGTAGTTTTTGTGCTACCTCGCATTTATCTCTTGTCATTTTACTTCTCATACTTCACTTACATTTCTAGCCTCCCAATAAAGCTGTGGAGGACAGCAGAAAGAATAACATGTTCCTCCTGTTTCTATAAGAATGTCTGATCATTAGATCACAATAAATGTTGTTGAATGAATGTATAAGTGGATAAATAAGAATGACTCAGCAAGAAAACATAAAAGGGAAGTAGGAAGGGAATGAAAACATTCATTTCCAATGTGAAGCTTTTCACTATTTCTAGTTTTGATAAAAAGACCAATTCAAAAGCACCAATAAATTTAAAAGAACAGACATATTTTGTGTTTCTCTTTCTCTCTCTTAAACATATATTGCCACATAGGGAACAATCCCTTTTACTGTTGTCAATTAGAAGGAATCAATATGCATGTTTCGTATATTTTTTATCCATTAAGTTCTCAAGTGTTTTTCCTTTCACAAAACTTGTCTTCAGGAAGAACATGATATTTACATTAGCTACAGTTTTATAAAACTTGAAAGTATTTATAAACTCTCATTTTAGCAGAGACAGTGTTATGGATTCATCAAAACTCTTTCTTTTTACTACTGGGCATGAAGATAAACTATATTTCTTATTCTTTGCTGTGACTGGATGGTGTTATGTGATCCCAGTTCTGGCCAATGGAATATAGTTAGGCATGACATATGGCACTCCTCTGCCTGACCCCTCCGCATGCTCCTCCAAGCATCAAGTACTCTCTCTTTACCTGCCTGCCAGATGCAGCGATTGCAGAACAGATTTTCAAAACTCCAAGGAATGGCAGAGAGACCAAGTGCAAGGCCCAGGTCCTTGAATGGCTACATGGAGCTCAGCCCCTCACCATTGCTTCTCCCAGACTTCCCTGTGAATGTTAACAATAAGCGGAAAATAAACCTTTGTTGTATGAAAACACTGAAATCTGTGGAAATGTGTTATACTCAAAACTTTACATAACATAAGCTTCTAATGTACATACTGTGAATACTAGTACTTAAAGAACTAATACCACTTTCCGTTTATGAAATGGAAAAAGAGAAATAGGAAGATGCCACATCATCCTAATGGTAGCCAAATCTTTGCAGTTTGCAATTTACTGCATACTTAGTGTGTGCAAAGTAGCTGAATGTCTATTGGCACTGCAGGAAAAAAATGGGAAAATGGGTCTGTTTTTCAAACACAGAATCCACAAGTGAGTAGAAGAGGAGTGAGTAATGAGGAAAAACAAAAACAAAAAAGAAGCAGGGTTCTAGTAAACCAGTTGGAACCTCCTGGAACAGAGCAGGACCAAATAACCAGACTAAGGACACAGAACCACACAGATACAAGGAGAAGACAAAGGCAGGAGAAAAAGACACTGAGAAGCAGAAACTAAGGTGTTCTACTAAAGCTGCTCCAAAGACAGAATATCAGAAAAACAAGGAATGAACAAGTGACAGAGAGAAAAACAGACAAGCAAAGAAATGGTTTTCACAACAGCAGAGAAAGTAAAACACATTTTTTCAATATAACCGGTCTCAGACTATCTTTGACATATTTTTCTTGGCGGTGTCTTTATTTATCAGCTTTTTGTCACGATAATAAAATACCTGAGGCAGCTAACTTAATAAGAGGTTTATTTAGCTCACAGTTTTGGAGGCTGGAAGTCCAAATGGCACAGCCCAGGCTTTGTGGTGAGGGCCACTCCTTGGCTGCATTACCTCAGGGTATGGAGAGTAACGGTGAGAGTGTGCAGGAAACAAGCAAAATTGTACCTTGAACTAGGAGCAAAAAGAGAGCCTGGCATCCCACAATCCCTTCTGAGGGCACACCCCCAGTGACCTAAGTACCTCCCACTAGGCCCCACCTTTTAAAGGCCCCACCCTCCATTAGCATCACCTGGGGTCCAGACTTCCAATCATAATGCATCCTTAGGGGACACTCAAATCACACCTAGACCATAGCAGTGTCCAAGTGTCATGTTTTAGAATGTAACCATCTGGGCTGCAGCACTGATCCCAGCTCCATGCTCTTGGCCCCTCACACAACTCTGTCTGTGCATTCATATACTGTTCCCATTCCATCCAACTCCCACCAGGATGGGACAGGTGAAGGCACCATAAAATGATGATGTATTTTACAAACTCAAAAGTACAATAACACTTCAAGTGATTAGTTTGTTTTTGTTTTAGTTTTTGTCTTGCGGTGCTAGGGATTGAACTCAGGGCCTTGTGCATGCAAGGGAAGCACTCTACCAACTGAGTTAAATCCCCAGCCCTCAAGTGATTAGTTTTATTGATGTGAAAATCATTTGTCCACCACCAATTGTCTACACAATTCAAAGCAAAGCTCCACTGGAGACAGATGAAGTCTCTATAGAAGATAAAGACACAGTACTTATAAGGAGGAGCTAGGTAGATTTTTAGGAATTTTATTGATTTAATTTTTTTTAATTTAAAAAAAAAAACACCCCTTCTGTAAGCAACAGTTCTGGACTGGACATTATTATTTTCAATTGTCCCATAAACTGCTTTATCCTATAAACAAACCTACTCTACCTACTTAGATGTTATTTGTTTAATGCTATTTCTACTTGTAAATATAAATTATGGTTTCCCACAGATTATGAATGTTATTTCCATGGATATTATCAGTCACTATTTGCTTTCAAACTTTACTTTTACAATTTCTATAGTTGAGAATACCAAATTGTACAACAAAACACACTGGAGTCGTCTCTTAATTAAGATTAATTCCATAGGGAAAAAACTTTTCTCAAAGCAGATTGTTACCATTGTGAGAATTATCATTATGTGTGACTATTATCTGGGGAGTTTTCACTTGCCCTCTATTATAGAGGCATCATGACAGACTTCAATCTTACATTTTTACTACATTGTGTTAACTTTTCAATATCCAAAATCCATGCAAAAAACAAACAATTGCCTTTGGAATTTTATTTCTGTAAGTGCAATTATTATAGTAGGTTGCATCTCCCATCTCATCAGAGTTTTACTTAAAGTTCTTATAATTTAATTACAATAAAGCCAAATGACCTTGTGCATCAAAAGGAAGATAGTTGAAAGAAAGGGAATAGCAGAAAAGTCACGTGTATGAGACATATGCCATTTATAATGTAGATTTATTCCACTTCTGAGGCAAGAAATTGCAGGACTCTAATAGTTTCACCACCTGTGAATTATTTGGGTGCACCTCATGAGCGGGTTCTTTCTTCTATTTGTTTAAAGAAATAAGTGGTATGTTCGCCAATTCTACACTACATTAATTTTCACAGAGTTTCCATTTTCGTCTTCATTGCTTTTTCAGATTTTTTTCCAAAGCTTCTGCCATTCTCCAGCTAAAGTTTTGGGTATTTTCCCCTTCAATTTTTGTCCGGGGACTTTCTCTAAGTCAATTCGGTCTATTGGAGTAAATGTTGGGACAAAGGAGTGTGATAACCTAAGACATCCTGACATAAATTCCAAGAGCACTAAAGAAATGAGACAGGAAATTGTGAGCAATCTATAATAAATTCAAACTGTCCAATAAAATAAATATCCTTCACTTTGTTCTCATAGTAAAGTATGGCTGGGTGTCCAATTTCTCAACCTACTTGCCGACTATAATCTCAAGTCACCATTTGAAGTCTGCACACGTATTGTTCATATATTGTACTTCATCAATAGAACCTGAAATGAAAAAGGGTTATGGAAACAATAAGAACTCCTACTGTTCAGGTGCTGAAGTGAGATGTGGAAGGAAAGTTTTCAGAAATTGCCTGTTCTTTCATTGCAGTTGTTATAGCCATTGGTCATTGAGATCTAATAAAGTTCCCTGATATGCCACACACTTTTACTTTTCATCTGGGGCTTGTAGCTGCTCTGAGATAACAAACATGCTTTGAATTTACTGTCACAGAGTTAGCTTAATAGCATTTAGTTTGCCAGGCCATACATCCAGGGCACTTTAGAATTAAAATGAATCTAGTCAACTGAATAGGGTCTCTTGGAAGGCAGGAGTTGGATGTTATTTTGTCTTGGAAATCTTTGTATCCCTGGAAGCAAGCAGAAATTCATATACACAAGGTGCTTAATGTAAGTTTGTGGTTTAAATAAATGAATTAATTGCTTCTTCTAGCCCTTTCATTTTGCAGATAATTGAATTTAAAATATAAACGTCTGCAAAAAATTTGAGTCAGATTTCCTAGGAACACCTACCAGGATCCTGATCATGGAATCTGGATCTTTTTCCTTTCAGTTCATTCTCTTTCCACTACTTACTCTTTTTTTCTATGCTGTGTGGCCTTTAAAGACCCGGAAACAAGCACCATCAAGCAGGCCTTGGTAGAGAGGGACTGGAATGTTGCAATATCACATGCAGAAGGAGCAAATGAAGCTGCTGGAAAACAATCCTGAGTTAACAATCAAGGATCATTGTTGGTTTATAAGCATCAAGGTGACCTGACAAGAAGAGAGGACTAAAATCTGTGGAGTTTCTCTCTCTGCCCTAGACCTGGTCATAGTAATAGAGTATAATTACTCTTGTATCCACATCCATTATAAGTGTGAATAATTTGGCAATATATAAGTACAAATAACTTCATAAGAAAGTTTGCATATAGTAGGTCTATGAGAAGTGCTAGCTTCCTTCTTATCCCTCAGCACTAAACAGCATATCCCTTGAGGGTCTGTTGTATACCAGGCACTGTGCTGGGTGCTGGATATACCATGCCAAACAAAACAGACATGGTTCTAAAGACAGCTCGTCCTACATATAATATCACAAAGAAGTTAGGACGGGGTGGGGAAGACAGGAATTAATTGGCCAGCACTTTCCATTGGTTTTATGTTGCTGTCATGATATTATTTTCCTTAAACTGTATATTTAACTATTGCTGATGTAAGGGGGTCTCTGCCTAAAGAAATAGACACATTAATTCATTATTTATAGTGATTCAAGAAAGAATGTGTTAGAAAAACTCTGAGTCTAAAGATTTATTTTTAAGGTCATTTTTTTGAGCTATGCTTTTTTTTTTCCCCCTGAAATCCTCTTTTTCAGTAATTCTGAAATCTAAGCTTAATGAGTGTATTGCTCTGTGTCTGTGTTTATTTGACACATAAACACCTGTCTTTTCAATCTTAGAGCTATGCCTAAGCAGGGAAACCTTTAAACCAGCCCCTCATTCAAGGGAACAAAAGGCCAATTGGCCACATACTGAATGCTAATGACAATGGGTTCCCGCAGAAGGTTTGTTAACTTCAACTTGGTGGAGACTACTTACAATAGCACTGCTTTGGCTACAGGCTTCAAGTTATTAAGAAATTTATCGAGTAGTTCATGCCCATGTTAGAGTCGTAAATAATTTAAAGAACCTAATCTCAGACTTTTGCATTTTATAGATCATTAAAATTTCAAAAACACACAAGGAATGATTTGCAGTTGGGCAGAAGGTATAGAAAACAGGTACAAAATTTCAAAATTTTGTATTTTGTTACCTTTGGCCATTAATAAAATTTAAAGAGCTTATTTTTCTATCATTTGTAGTTTTGCAAGTGAAATAAGCATAGTTAATACCAAAGAGAGTGCGTGCTTCAACATAAGAAGCACTTTCCATATATTAAATTATCTAATTCTCATAACCCTATGGAGTAGTTACAATTACTTCTCCATCTTACAGATGAGAAAATTGAGGCAAGGAGGGTTTATATAATATGTCCCTCAGCTAGTAGCAGCAAGGTGCAGATCCAAACACACACAGAGTTCACTCTTGTCCCAACTTCACCACTGTTTCACTCATGCAAGAAATTTAAAGGTCATTTGAAAAGCCAAAAGTTCCAGGTGCATAATTCTAGAAGAAAGAATTATATAGCTGTATGGAAAACTAACCAGTGTCATTAGTTTTCTCTTATTCTATGTATCAGTGAAAACTTTCATGAACTGGTTTATTCTATGCCAGTTTCCTTGACATACAAAGATGAACAAGACCCAGGAAGCCCACAGTCACTAAAAAGTTTAAAATGAATGCAGAATGAGGCCAAGTGGAGTTGCTGCAGCAACACAAAGAAGGAAGCAAGGAACCTGAAGGATTTGCTCTCGGCAGTGTCCCAAGCTCCATCTAGGTGAAGGAAGAGGGGACATCCTAGGTAGAGGGCACCAGGTGGGCAAAGCCCAGGTGGAGAGGAGACTGCAGGGAACAGTGGGGAGGACCTGACAGCTGGAGCATAGTCAGGTCACACAGGGCCACGCAGGCCACATCCAGGAACTTTGACCTGGTTGTCCTATTTTAGAAAGACAGCTGTGGTGGCTATATGGAGTGGAATGGCCTGGAAAAAGGAGGCTGAAAGTTATAAAATTGTTGCCCTTCAACTGGTAGGAAGCTAGGAAGCCTGTAGGAGCAGCAGCAGTGAAGAAAAAGAGGGGGGAAAGTGCAGCTCTAAGATTGTATAGTTATCAAAAGGAAACACCTCCTTTGGGCTCTCCTTGCTTCCCTCTTGCAGCCTAAGATGTTCTCAGAGCTCCAACTATCTGCTAGGGCTCTTCAGTTCCCAGTGCTTAGAAGAACCAGAGATAGACTCCCAGGAGGTGCTCACTAAAGGTTTCCTGAATGAAGTTGTGAGTGAGCTTTTTCTTTTTTGTACTTAGGATTGAACCCACGACACTCTACCACTGAACTACATCCCCAGCTTGCGCCCCATCCCCACCTTTTTTTTTTTTTTTTTTTTTACTTTGAGACAGGATCTCACTAAGTTGCTGAGGCTGGCCTTGAAATTGTGATCCTCCTGCCTCAGCCTCCCAAGTTGCTGTGATTACAGAGAGAGTGAATAGTTTTGCTCAAGAATCCTTGTTAAACATTGTGATCTTGTGTCAGGATTATGTTTTCCAAATTGTGGAAGGCCTTGGGGAGACACGAATGCATAGGTATCCTAAAAAGCAAGAACTTTCTGTTACTCAGCAAAGTATGAATTCAGGCCCAACCCTTCTGAAGAGATCAGCACACTGTTAGACTTAACCCTTTATTCACAGTAAACCTTTCAAAATAAATGGGGGGTATATAGAAGGGACTGTCCTGTGGCTCCTAAAAGCTTAAAGACCCTTGTGTAATACAAAGCCCATAATATGGAGTCATTTTTGCACCTCCATGTGATCACTGGAGTCTGAAGCTGCAGTATTTTCCAGTGTGTGGGCAATTATCTGTTCTTTCATCACACAGTGTCCCATTCAACTCTTGAGATTCATGTCACAATTATGGATCTCTCTTTGGGACACCAGAAAATACCTTTACCTTATTTCTTACACACTCTGCCTTGTCTAATATGGGCACCACATGTGTGACTCCCTTGGAGAGCAGCTGAAATTCCCATAAAAGATGTAGCATTAAGGGTCTACTTATATCTGCCCAGATTAAATATTCATTGTGGGCTTCAGAAAAAAAGAAATCAAGCTATTTCAGTATAAAATAACTAATTTAAAGTTTCAGGTGTCTGAGATTTCCAAATCACTTTATATAAAAAACATAATTTGACTAAAAAAGCAAACTCACAAGTTTTATTTAAAAAGTATAAGTTAAATGTCACAAAATTCTTCACAAATCCAATCGCTAAGGGGTCAGATTTTTCACCAGACACTAGAATTCTTGGTATATATAATTTCCTCTTTATGAACAAATAGTCTCTATTTGCATATGGCTTTTCATGCAGCATTAGTATGAACCTGATTATAGGTTGGCCTCACCTCATAACAGATTCACTTTGGAACAGCATCAAACAAATATTTAAGTCATATGGTCCTTCTTTCTTAATAATTTTGGACATCTACCACTTTGACTTTCCTTCTCCCTAAAAATTAACTAGAGCAACATAAAAATCTCTTAATACTTAGCAAAGGGAGAAAATGTGATTTTCAGTCTCCTATGTGCCAAGTACTGTGCTATTTGTTTATGTTAGATAAGCTGTGCCACAACCCACTATATTGATAAGAAAAATAGAGTATTAAAATCTAAAAGGTGGTGTGAATTGCTCTAGTTTTTGTCTGTGTGTATTCAATTGTTATAGCAAACAAATCATATTAAAATATGCAGTACAGATTATTTTCCATGTTGCTTGAACTATGTTTTTGGCCTCTTCTGGCAGGAGCCTCCCCAACGTGCTGAGTGATTTCCACAATTTTAGAACCAAGTTCATGAAAGTTCACAGCTTGTACGGTATTTCATCGATCCTAAGATAGTTTTTTGTTTGTTTGTTTTTTTTTACTTTCTGACTTTAAAACTTGGATCCATCTTATAATTGATAGCAGGTCATAGTTTAGTGGGTAGCATTTCTAGGAAAACCTTATAATGGCACACAAAATAATAATGTGACTCAAACTATGGCAATAGATGGAATACTGTGTCAGGATATTGCCAATATCTAACAGATGGGAGCAAAGCAAGGCTTAAGATTCAGATGAAGAAATGTGATTATGGAACCCTCCCTCCCTCCCATTCACAACCCTCTGATGCAAAAGATTCCTGCCTTTGTCAGCCTTTCCTGATCTGAAGCACTGGAGGGGGTTTGTACATTGAGCTTACCTTCCTTTAGTTTTGTCCCCTGTCATGGTCAAAGTACCCCCCGCCCCCGTGAATCTCCTTTCTTAGTCTATATGTGCCTCCTTTCCTTATCTGTAAGCAAATGTAGAGTAGGGTAGGGTAGTGCAATCATTCCTGATATTTTCCAAGTGTCAGGATCAACTGGGCACTTGTTAAAATTTAAAGACTGAGGCCACTCCTCCTTCAGGAAACCTAGGCCTATTGTATTATCTCTCCAGGTGATTCTAATATACCCCAACACCTGGGAACCACTAGAGTAGTGGTTCAAAACAATGTATCTTGATCTTAACTGCCTGGTTTCATATTTTGGCTCTGCCAGCATAAATTTATAATTTTCTGTGCCCCCACTTCCTTGCCTGTTAAATAGGTGTCAACAATAGTATCTACCACCAGGGATTGTTGTGAAGTCTGTTAAAATGATTCATGCAATCTACTTAGCACAGTAGCAAGTGCCAATTAACATCAGCAATTATTATTACTCCCTACCTTATAAGGCTGAAATTTCTTGACCTCATTCCCAGAAACCAATCTCTTATCTTTTCCTGGATTTAAGAGAGCTGACGGTTTTGCCTAGCAACTACATCCTCCATGTAATCTCAAAGAAAGGACTGAGACAAAGAACTGAGATTCCTTTTTAATTTGGGAGGGGGCGTCTTGAGCCCACTGAAACCAGGAAGTATGAGCAGAATAAAGATGAAGGTCAGCTCAAAAGGGTCATCCATTCTATGAATTCACTCATTCACGGTTCTCAACCCTCCTCTGCATCAAAATCACCATGAGAACTCACTAAAAATGTTAGGCAGCCACCAGCCTCCCTACCCTCCCCAAGAGGTTCAGGTACAATTGGTCTGAGTAGGGAAACAGACAGTGGCAATTTTTCTTAAGTTCCCAGGTCATTTGAATGTGTACAGAGTTGCTAACCACTTCTGTAGTTCTAAAATCCTTTCACCTGTTAGGGAATTTGTCTCATCTTTGAAGATGCTTGATCACCTCTTCCTAAAATACCCCCAAAGCTAGGGGCCCTTTCCCCTACAATAGGGATACTGTTCCAGTAGCAATAACTCATCTAGTTGATAGAATGCACTTTGTAAATTATAGATATGTATGTGTGTGTGAGAGAGAGGGAGAAATAAGATGCATAATGTGAAGGTGATTATCCTGTCATGTGATAGGGTGCACAAAGAGCCCCCAAACTCTTCCAGCGTTAGTAGGATGTAATGTAATCTATAGTAGAATCTGCATTACCTTATACTATAGTCCATTTGAATGTGTAAACATTCTATTTGAAAATGGGAACCATGGACATATTAAATCATGTGGCACAAAATAGAAATTAGAACTTTTCTGTGAATGATTTGAAGAAACAAAATAAAACAGATCCTGAAGGGATCCAGTGTTTTTCACTTACTAGTCTTCTAGCCCTTATTTTCCTTTTTCTAGAGTTCCTTTTTCAGATTAAGTGTTTGGTCTCACTTCCTACTGCTTTCCTCACACAGCTAAATTTAATTCCTGCCTGGATGGCTTACTCTTAACCTTCCATATCCCACTTACTTAATTAGAACATGGAGAGAGTCTGAGTTTCGTCTTATCTGTTGGGGAAATGGTTGTAAGATGGATTTCTCGCTTATCCTTTTTACAGCAACTCTCCATTCCCCTTCTTTTTCTAAAATGCCCATAAACCTGCCGTGCCTCATAGGAGTATTATGAGGATCAAATGAATATGTGGAAGTACTTTGAAAACTGTAAAACCTCAATCATATCACGCCCAGTTCAAAACCCTTCATTGGCTCCAGCTGTCAGTCTATTCAAGGACCAATCCCTCAGCCCAAACTCAAGGCCCTACCCCAGCCCACCATTCCAGGCTTATCTGCAGCTGTTTTGCTGAGTTTGTCTGGGTACATAGAGAGCCTTGCTGCAGAGAAACTGGCCTGGCCAGGGCTAGGAGACCAATTACATAACATGCCCATGACAACAGGAAGAAGATTCTGCATTAGGGCATTAGCAGAAGAAATGGAAAAGAGGCAAGAGAAAGGAGATACATTACAGAAACAGAATATACAGTACAGATCATTATTTCTCTGCATATGTGAGGGTGGACAGGTGGGTGTATGGGGTAGGGCAGGGTAGAGCAAGAAGGAGACTTGAGTGAAGGGAAATGTTTTATAGCCATGTTTTTATGTTTATAAGTGTGGTAGCGAGAAGGACTGCTAAGGTGTTTGAGCCCCAGACATTGAGTTTGGTTTTAGAAATATCGAGTTTAAAGTTCTAACAAGGCATTCAGGTGAGTGGAAATAGTATCCTGAAGATGGGAAGAGATAAAGAGAAGACAGCGCAAGTGAGAGAAAGTGGATAAGGCCAACAGGAATGTAGAGACAAGAGAGCAGAGGCTCAGGGAAGGAACCCAAGGAATTCCCGCATTTACTAGTCAGGATGAGTAAGAAAGGGCAGGAGGTGAGACAGGCAAGTTCTCACTGCCAAAGAAGCCAGGGGAATATATTCTTCATCAAGATGTGAGAGAAGGTCATAGGATGTGGTGAGTTACAGGATCTGGATGAATTTCAGAAGAGCCACGTCAGTCAAATAGTGGGCAGAGAAGCCAGGTTGCAAAGCGTTCAGGAATTTGGGGGTGTCAAGGAAGTGGGTTCAGTGGCTGTGGATCAGCCTTTCAAGAAGCTCAGAAGTGAAAGGAAGACAGCTGACCGCTCACCCCCCACAGGGTGGAAAGGCAAGGCAGGAAAGCAGTGCAGGAGCTAGGAGATAAAAGTGAGCTTGGTTTTAATAAAAAGAGGAGAAAGTGCTTTCGTCTTAATAGCTCAAAGAACGCTGATAGCAGCCATGTGTGAAATTGATTTCTGAGGCCCAGAACCAGAGACAGGGAGGCTATGAGGCAAATGGGGTAGTAAACCATGATTTAGCACCTTCGCTTACTCTGCTTATTACAAAACAGGCTTTAAAAACGATGCCTGGGGTGCGCCTCTGCAATCTTGCTATTGTCTGTGGCCAAGATCCATTTTAATATATTCCTGAGGCATTTTAGGGGCTATAACGCTGCTTTAGACATGAATCTATTAACGTTCCATATTGCTTAGCACAGTTAATGCAATGCACATAAATATTATTCCTCCATTAAGTAATATTGAATGATGCTGAAGGAAAAAGAATTCTTCTTGCTGAAAACAGAAAGATGACAGATTCAAAATTCTCTTCTTACTCTTATTTATATATACAGAAGTATATAAAAATATTTTTATAAATTGGTACATTTATTTATACAGAATGAAGGATGGATTTCATTGTGACATATTCATATATACATAAAAACATAATTCGATCAATTTCATGCCTCCCTCCTCTCCTCATCACTCCCCTGGTCCCCTTCCTCCACTCTAATGGTCTTATTGTGTCCCCCGCCCCCCAGTATTTCCCCCTGTGTTTTTCTCTAGCTTCCATATAGAAGAGAAAACATGATGCTTTTCTCTCTGAGTCTGACTTATTTCACTCAAAATTATGGTCTCCGGTTCCATCCATTTTCCTGCAAATGGCATAATTTTGTTTGCTCTCTATGGCTGAGTAAAACTCCATTGTGTATACATGCCACATTTTCTTTATCCATTCATCTGTTGACAGATACCTAGGCTGATGTCACAACTTGGCTATTGTGAATTATGTTGCGATAAACATGGGAATGTACATATCTTTATGTGGACTTTGATTCTTTGGATAAATACCAAAGAGTGCTATAGCTGGATCGTGTGGTAGTTATTTTTAGCCTTTTGAGGAACCTCCACACTGATTTCCATAGTGGCTGTACCAATTTACATTCCCACCAACAGCATGTAAGAGTTCCCTTTTCTCTGCATCCTTGCCAACCATTTATTGTTATTTGTGTTCCTGATGATTGCCATTCTATCTGGAGTGAGATGAAATCTCAGTGTAGTTTCAATTTTCATTTCTCTGATGACTAAAGATGTTGAACATTTTTTCATATAATTGTTGGCCATTCGTAGTTCTCTTGAGAAGTGTCTGTTCAGTTCATTTGCCCATTTATTGATTGAGGGTTTGTTTTTTGTTGTTGTTTTTGTTTTTTAGTGCTTTATATATTCTGGATATTAACCTTCTGCAGGTAGAGTAGCTAGCAAAGATTTCCTCCCATTGGTAGGTTGTTTCTTCACACTGTTAGTTGTTTTCTTTTAGGAAAAACAGAAGCTTTTTAATTTGATGCCATCCCATTTATTGATTCTTGCTCTTATTTCCTGAGCTATAGGGATCCTATTCAGGGAGTCTTTGCCTGTACCTATATATTGAAGTGTTTCCTCTTATTTTTTCTTGTAACAGTTTCAAAGTTTCTGGTCTTATACTTAGGGATTTGATCCATTTGAGTTGACTTTTGTACAGGGTAAAAGATAGGGATCAAGATTCATTCTTCCGTGGATATCTAGTTTTCTCATCAACATTTGTTGAAAGAAGCTATCTTTTCTCCAATGTATGTTTTTGACGCTTTTGTCAAGAATCAGGTGACTATAACTGTGTGGGTTTGTCTCTGTGTCTTCTATTCTATTGGTCTATGTCAGATACAAAATTCTCACATGTTGAAAGCAAAAATTAAGCTTTATAAATTCTCAAAGTATTTACTTCTACTTTTTGAACACTGAGTCAGGGAACACAATAATCACAAATATCACATTATGTTTCACATGCTAATAAACATTTAATAAATGTTTTGACTAAAGACTCCTTGACATTGTAATTTAATTTACAGATGATAGAATATTGTGTTACTTTCAATATATACAATACTTAATCACTTTTTTCAGTTATGATTTTTAAAATGCTAACAGTACATGGAATTAAGCCAGCTCAAAAACATGAGTACTTCTGTTGAATGTCACTGGAAAAACAGGAAGAGATGACTGGTGTATTTGCCCCTATCATCATTATTTTTTCCCATCTTAGTATAAGTAGCTCTGTACTGTTTACAGAAAATGAGGACAAATCATAATGGAATAAGAAAGACATATCCTTTTAGAGACCCAAAATCTTTCTGGCAATGATCTAAAAGAAGGGACTTATACGACAATCTACTATGCATAAGATTAAAGAATTGTAGGCTTTTATATTTGTGAAATAAATGCTCTCATAGCTAGAGGATGCATAGACTGATTGTTGTAGTTACAATAAAAGCTATACTGTGACAATAGTATCTATCTCTCAATTGCTATCGATATAGGAAAATATGTGGGGAAATATATCTATAAATTTAAATATATATACATATATATGTATATATGTGTATATATGTGTATATATATATATATATATTCACTATAAATTGTTGTAGAGAACCATAATAACAGAGTTTCTGTTCTGATACAAAAGAAATTATGTCATGGAAATTGTTGAGAGATCCATTACAGAGAAACGTCTTAAGACATTGCATACTAAAACTAGAATGGGAATTAAATCAATACAGAAACTGAAAACCTTCAAACAAAGCTCACTTTTAGTTCATCATTTGGTAAACTTTAGCTTACAAGTACTTATTTGTTTTCAAAGAAATAGTACACATTAAGCAGCCGGGCGCAGTGACGCACACCTGTAATCCCAGCACTTGGGAGGCTGAGGCAGGAGGATCGAGTTCAAAGTCAGCCTCAGCAATGGCGAGGCACTTAGCAACTCAGTGAGACCCTGTCTCTAATAAAATACAAAAAAGGGCTGGGGATGTGGCCCAGTGGTCGAGTGCCCCTGAGTTCAATCCCCACTACCAAAAAAAAGAAAGAAAGAAAGAAAAGAAATAGCACACATTAATAAAATCACAGAGTATAATTAGCATTTCTTTTATCATTCAGAAGTTACTTTAGGTTTTGAAGTAGGTTCTATGTGCAGGTAATTGAATAAGTAAAGGAAAGGAGTCCCCACTAGAGATTTTCTCTTTCAAGATTTACTTTTTAACTGTTTTGTTTCTAGGGCTGAAATCATAGGACCACCTCTACTTGAACTTCTTTTAGCAATTGTACTGCTCAATACTCTTTCAAATGTTAACACTTTCATTTTAAAAAAAAAATCTTTATAGCAACTCTGTGATTTAAACCAAACAAATGTTCATGTACCAGTTTACAAGATTAGAAAACTGATTTGGAAGCCAGGTGCAGTGTGCTTGCCTGAAATCCCAGTGACCTGGTAGGCTGAGGCAGGAGGCCAACCTGGGCAATTTAGTGAGACCCTGTCTCAAAACACAAATTAATTAAATTAAACTAAATTAATAAAGGGCTGGGAACATAGCTCAGTGTAGAGTATTGTTGCCGCCTGCAGCAATGATACCCCAGGAAAGAATTCGGAAGCAGACTGGAAAATGAATAGGCTCTTTATTCTTGCTTCTTCTAACTTCTCTCTCCAGCTCCAATAACCTCTCCAACTCCAACCACCTCCCTCTAACCAACCTCACCCAGTTAAATACTTTTTGCCTTAACAAGTATACACGTGTCAACAGCTCAAACTTACAGGTGTGTCACATAGTTTTCATGGGCATAGAAAGATTCTTAGATAAATGCATGAATATCAGGTGAAAATACTGAAACACCTCTTATGGCTCTCAGCTAGCCGCCATCTTAGCTATCTCCTTATTAGGGCTCTTACAGAGTATCCCTGGTACCACCACACACACACACACACACACACACACACACACACAAATTCTGATTTGGAAATGTGCTTTAATCATTTAATTTACAGTCTGAGATATTATTAAGTTTAGACATTTCTTAGAAATTATCTGGCCAAAATTCCTTCTTATGGATTGAGTAAACTGAGGCATAGATAACTAAGTTGCTAAAATACAAAAATGGCAAAGCCCAGGTAAAGCAAAAATACCACAACCACCAAATCCTATTGCCCAGACTGTGTCCTTGTTTAAAAGTTTTTGCCATCAACATTATCCATGTATACTGTTTGTCTGAAACATTTTAAAATTAAAAATGCTCACAAAAAAGTTAGTTAAGTATTAAACATCCACTGAACACCCATGTCTGTGTCAGGTCCCATGCCTGGGTAGAAAGCTGACTTTGTTTCCTATCTCCTAGGGATTTGTGTTAACATTTTGCTTCTCTGAATTTCCTTTAACATCAAAGCTCTACTATTTGGATTTTTATATTTTTTTTCATGAAATCTGTGTTCCCAGTCCATAACTATTACTTTAAAACTCATATCAAAATTTACTTCTATTTCGGAATTAATTCTGCTCAATCTCTACCATCTACACTGCACTCATTTTTGCATTCATTAAAATACAATTTAATAAGTATTCTTCATTCTTTTTTTACTAGTGGCCTGTGCCTTTAATTAAGTCAGAACTGTCTCACCCACCCATAGTCATTCCCATTCTGAGCTGCCCCTCCTAATCCCAATACACTTAACTCCAAAAAGCAGGCTGCCCAAGTGCTTCCTAAGGACTGATGATTGTTTACTCAGTGAGGAGGGTGCTTTGGCAGACAGGCATCTAGGACTTGGATTAGACTAGATTAAGGCAAGATGTGGCAGGTTAAGCATTTTTCAACTTTAAACATTTTGGATAAATTTAGAGTTGGCATAAAAAGAAATGTGAATAAGCAGAAATGCGATCACCTCCCCCTGATGGGTCAGATTTATTTTTGTCCTGTTCCTTTGCGTATCTGAAGCTTCTGCATATAGTTTCCCCCTCTGTCTTAAAGAACATAAGTGCTCATGAACAAGAGCAAAAGCTGACAGCCATTATGAATTAGGTACTCAGTGCAACTTGTCCTAGCCTGTCTTGCATTCATTATTCATTTAATGAATATTCACCAAATCTGATTACATATCGTTGTTCTACAAGGCGCCAGGGTTACAAAGGCACGTTTATCTTTGTCATGCCCTTAAGAAACACACAGCACATTTCTGGAGCTAGGTGTGTAAATAAATAAGTACAGTGCAGTGACTAACAAATGCTAAGCCAGCCATGTGTATCAAATCCTAGCAATGTGTTCAAAACACACAGGAGAAGCGGTGGCTGATTCTACCTGGAGATTAGAGACAGTTTCACTAGAAGAGGGTGTGTCAGCTGCATCTTAAAACAGGAGCAGGAGCACACAAGTTGAAGACAATAAAAAGATGTGCAGAGGATGAGGAGGAGGAGAATCTAGGCAATAGCAAGATCACAAACAGAATCCCAGAGATCCTCACAGGACCTGGTGTGACCAGGAAGCCGTGGCCTGTGCCCTCAGTGCAGAGAACAAATGTGATCAGAAGCAGCAGGAATGAATCTAGAACATTGATTTAGGGCTCAGGTTACAAAGTGTCTTGTCTCCCACTCTAACAATTTGGACTTTATCCTATAACCAATGGTTCTTTGCCTTTCTTGAAAAACCTGATGAAAGCTATGAATCCTCTTTCCAGAAGTATAATAATAATGCACACATGCCCAAAATGTTGCATAACGTTTCTGAGCCTTTGCAGCCCACCTGAAATCCATTACTAGATTCCACCAGCTATAGACAGTGGAGCCACAGAATGTCTCTTAACAAGGAGTGAACAGTTCAGCTGTGTTTAGAAAGATAAGGGGCAGCACTGTGGAGGACAGGCTGGTGGGAGGAGAGGCTGGTGGTTGAAAAATCAGATAGGGAGTCTATTACAAAATACTGAGCATTAATAGGAGAACCAGAATTCAGGCTGTGAAAGTGAGTTTGGATGGGGTGGGAATGGAAGAAAGAGGAATTTCTGAAATGGAATTGATAAAGACGTGTGTCTGATTAAATATAGAGGATGTTGAACATATATTTTGTTGATATTTGGCTTCTCACTAAATTATAAATCCTCTAAAAAATATTGCTGCCACCAGTCTGGAAGTGAGCAAAAATGATAACAAATATGTAGGATTAGAACTTTATGCAAAAGAATCAGGTTTCTCTAAAAGCCAACTGCAGAGGGCTATGGATTAGTGACAGCTATGACTGATAGATATTAGCTGGTAGACACAGAAACTAATCAGGAGCACTTGCAAATGGTCAACCCCAGTGGGAAGCAGCCATTTCAAAGCAGCGAGCAACTTGGTGATCGCCATCTCTGGGCTTCCTGGGCCCTGACCATCTTCTAGATCTCTGGGCTACTGGATTGGTTTACTTTACATTCATGATGAGAAAGTATTGCCAAGACCATTAAGTAGACCCTCAGAATGATTCATTGCCCAAACTGGCAAAATGGTTCAAAGTATCCAAGTTGCTACTAAGTAACAGCTTCGGGTTGGAAGTAGAGGAAAATGCTATCTACTAAAAATACAAAAATACAGCAATTGAAACAATTGCTGCATTCTAAAACAAATTCATCTGAGGTACAGGTGCAGAAATTTTTGATGGGATTCATTTTGTGGTGTCAAAGAGAGAGGTTTTAATTGAGCTGGAGAACAGAAAACAGTCCCTAAACTTGAGACCAGTTGGAAATTTTAAGTAACTAGATATTTCTCTTGTACTTTTGCCTCTGCCTCTCCCTGTGCTATGCACATTTTTTTTCTATGTACATTTTTGAAAGACAAGTAGCAAATAAGTAATCAAAGATTTAAAACAAAGCATACTTACAAAACATTTCCTTATCTACTAAATATTTATCAAAATCTATTTTCTTCAACGTGGCATTCACGATAATTATATCAATTATTAATGTAGATAACTACAAAATAAAAAGCATAACACCTGTTGTCAAAGGGCTTAAGGTCTAATTTGGAAGATAATTGTTATGCAGAATGATATTTCTGGGCTTGGGGTATAGCTCAGTGGTAGAGCACTTACCTAGCATATACAAAGCCTGGAGTTCTATCCATAGTAATTAAAAAAAAAAAAAAAAAAAAAGCAGGATGATAATCCTGTGGAGCCACAAAGTCTTATTTTAAAGTATTTTATACTAATTAGTTGTGAATTGATAATCATCAAAGAATTGCAGAATTGCAAGGTTAAGCAGAATTGTTGCAGTATTATGAACTTATCATTCTGTGTTTTCTGAGTAAAGAGAATCTTTTTTTTTTTTATTTTTTTATATTATTTATTTACTTATTCATCATGCACAAGTATAGTATCTTTTTACATACAACTGCTTGTATACAAAGTATATAAGTACCATTCAGATCTTCAATCATGCATTTAGGATAATGATATCCATCTCATTCAACCACCAATTTTTTTCCAACCCCCCCCCTTACTCCCTCCCTCCCCTCCCTTTCCGTTGACCATTCTAGTGTTCCTCTGATCCTATGTACCCCCTTCCAACAACTCTGTGAACCAGCCTCCTTATATCAGAGAAAACATTCGGTACTTGGATTTTTGAGGATCTAATGGGAACAAAAGTAGAAGCAAGAATGTAGAAAAGAGGAAAAATAACACTGATAAAGTGAGAATGTTTTAGATTTCAGTTCCAAACATTCATCCCATAGTAGCGTAGAGGAACTTGAGAAAGTATTCAATCATGAGTATCAGAATAGAACCTAAATTACATCCAGAGTCCCATAGAACTTTATTCAGAACCATTGCACCATTTTTATTTTTCCTTGACTCTGATGGCACAGTGGTCAACTAAAGCAGAGTTGGGAAAGATCTGCTAAAACCCAAACCTGACTTGCCTGATAGTGTCAGGAACCTAGTGAGTCATTTCTTCCAGCTTTTCTAGCATCAATTATAATTTGGACTTTTAAGCCATCAAACTCTAAGCCATATTAATTTATTAACTTTGCAGCCCCTCAACAAATCACAAAATGAGATTTTTTTTTCTTCACCAGAAATTCTTTCTTCATGATTCCAAACCCCAACATGTGCTTTCCAGAGCCTCAGATGTTTCCTTCGTTCTACAGATGTTTTGTAAATTCATTTCAGCAAAATTTGCCAATGCTGCAGAAAAGATCTGTGGCTGATTGGACTCACAGTTTGGACAGAGCTCGAGTTAGATTAGATGGAAATGGAAACTGAAACTTCTCACTGGCTCACCAGGAAGTCAGGAATTCACAAAAAGAGCAGAGAAGGAATTTTGTTGGAGGGGGAGTTTCAAACATGCCTCTTTTGGGGAGTGAAGGGGTGTGGAAGCCCTGGGAGGTGACTCTTCACTGTTTTTCTTGGTGTTGGGCCTACATATTATTTTCCACTGGAGGTTTCTTTTCCTTTTTAAGCGTAAGGAAGAAACAACAACAGCAGTAGCACTGGCCAGGGAGAAAAGCTTCAGTTTCAGAACTCCAGGTAAAATAGCTAATGTTGCACACCTGAGTCCAACCAGTACAAAAATGTCAACATTGCCCCACAGGGCAAGGACCATGAAGGTGATGACTGTCACTACAAGCATGAGAATAATGAGTTTTTAAAAAGACTATAGGGTACAGTTCTCTTACTGTCTTCTTTTCCTTTGTAAGAGAAATGAAATTACTAACTTTAGTTTTCTATTTATAATTGAGCCATGACTAGATTCAGCAGTGAGGCAGTTATTGTTGTTATTATAAAGCAAATGTTACAGTGGAAAAAGAAAACCAGACCGACCATGTCTAGTAAAAATCTCTTTAAGTCCTCCAGACCATATATATCCATACACATACATATATAAAAATATATGTGGGTGTGCATATAAAGCCCAAACTAGAATTTGACATTTCTATCACAAACAAATGCCTAATACAACTTATATTAATATTCTATCAGTATTAGGGCAAAACAGTCAAAGTGTTCCTATTTGTTAAGTTCATGCTTTGAAAGTAATAGAAACAGTGTTAGAATATTTTAATCTATGACTTCTCTTGAGCTAAGCTGATCCAAACTATTTTGTGGCCAGTCACAGATTTCCTGAATACTAATCTTTGTTCATATCAGCAATTACTGATTTTAATTCAACTGGCTGTGAAATTGGGTTCTGGTAGAGCTTTCCAAAATGCCCAGAGGTTTCTCAGCTAGAGAGCTGTAATCTAGCCTTGTCCTTGGATAGAATACAAAAAAAAAATCAAGTTACCATAGTTCTGAAATGAAAATCTTACTGAAGCACTTGACATTGAGCAGAGTCAGGTTTTTATTTCCTAAAAAGTAACAGAGCTGTCTTGATTTTGTCTGCAAGTTGTTATTCAAGGGTTCTTGAAGAATGCTGAGGACACAATAATTTTTAAATCTTTATACAGTAACAGCATTAGTTTTTGTCATTTAATAATGAATCTGTATACTGACAAATGCTGTTTGAATGGGAAAGGAAAGTCAAAACTTCAAAGGAGAACAGCATAAAAGATGGTTAGGTATGGATATAAAGCCTGGCTCTACCACATATTAACTAACTGTAGGACTTTGGGTTAGGGGAGGTTTGTGTATTTGTGGCATGAAAATGGAGATAGAGTAATTCGAATATGCCAGAATCACACTAGGTACTTTGCATTCATTCTCTCCATTCATTTTCACAGTCTCCCTAGCAAGAGAAGTATCAGTGTTCCCATTTTGCAAAGGAAGAAACTCTGGCTCAGAGAGATTTGGCAACAAGCCTAACTCAAGTTTACTTATGTATAATTAATCAAGTCTATTTGACTCCAGATCCTGCACTCTTTTCTCCTGTACCATGATGCAAGTTGTTCTACCTCTCTCAGCCTCCGTTTTCTTACCTGTTAAATGGCGGGGGGATTCCCACCTGACTGACTTATCATGAGGATTAAATACGACAATTTGTGTAAACCCTGGCATACTGCCTGCACATAGGAACTTAATAAATTCCAGCTTTTTCCCTCACCTCTACTAACCCTCCAGGCTAGGTGCCCTTGCAGAAATGTGCAAAGGATGTGCTTGAGTGTGTGTATAGACATGGTGAAGGAAAACAGAAGATGGGTACCAAAAGTCCCCTTGGCCTGTATAGCTTTTACACCCTGTTACAGAATCGACTTCTCTCTTCAGTAGCAAGGGACAGGCTTCATGCAGTGGCCTCTGAAAGACCATGCACTGTGTCACTGGCAGTTCATCATATCCCCCCCAAAGTGCAGCTGTGATAAGAACCAGATGATCCGAATTTCCTAAGCAAAACTAGCAGCAAATATCATCTGGGAAGGTGCATGCCTCAGTATCCACACGCCATGCCCTTTAAGAAAGTACATCAAAAAGCTAATGGGCTTTTACAAGAGCCCAGTTACTGCTTAATGTCTGTAAGATTTCAGGAGCAGGGAATCACCACTCCTGCCCTGTACAGTTGGCAGCAGAACCAGTATTCCAAGTTGTTAAAGAAGCCAAGGATTAGATAAGATTTATAGAGACCTGATGTATATAGGAGAGCTAAAAATGGAATCTGCAGATATGTTTCCAAAGCTTCATATGTACATGGGCAGGAGGTTTCTGTGTATAGATCTCTCTACTTTGCATGGGCACACCACAGGAAAAATAAAAATGGTTCTCTCATCATTGAAAGGGTTGCCCCCTCTTTTTCATTTAGAGGTGTGTGATATCCATTTTTTTCAGCCACGTGCATAGCCCCAGATGACTTAAGCTAAATGCTATTTGGGAGGAGAGAAAAACCAGAGGTTCAGGTACCTTCTTGCTAATCTTTCAATTGTAAGCACCACTCCTTGCTTTATCCTGTAACCTATTTTGTTGCTTTTGAGGATCTGTTGATTTCTGAAAAATGCTTTTATTATAATACAACTTCATCTGTTACATGACTTCAATTTTGCAAATACCTATCAACCATCCATTTCCTCAACACCTACTTTTATTTTCATTTAGTTCTGTGTAGCTTGACCTCTTGTTATAACATTTGGAAAAAATATTTTCCAAGTACTCTGTGTATGTGTACCTCTGAGCAAATATAACTCTAGAGATTTTTATTGCTAATTTGTGCTTCATCCTCCAATCCCATAAGTCTTTGATAACCTGTCCAGGTTCCAGTGAAAGAGGTTTCTGGACAAAGTGGTACAAAAGAGGTCATTCCAAGGTTAAGTGTCTATTGGACAGGGAAAATACTACTTCATGTGGTTGCTCAAAGCCTTTAACTACTGTTGCTCTCAGCCTTGGATCTTCCACCTGAGACTTTATTGGTGCAATTGGTTCTGAAATCAACCACAAAACTATCAGATGAAAACCATGTTTAGATAAGTTAGTAATAGTAAGAAAGTGACCCCATTCTTAGGTTAATGGAGATAGGGAAGCTCTTCTAAGATACGTAGGAGGTATGTAAAAATCTGTTACCACAATCTGTATTCCATTGACATTTACAGAAGTTTAGTGCTTCCTGACTGGCCTGGAGCAATGGTTCAATGGTGTTGTGCCATTGAGTGTTGAGTTTTCCAACAAGAAAGGAGTTGATTTAAGAGTCTTCATAAAAAACTACATTTGAAGTTCAATATGAGGCACCAAAGATCTAGAAATGACTATAATGTTTCTAACTTAGATAACTCAAGTGATATAATTTTCATAGACCCAAGACCTAGGCCTTTCTTCTCTCAGTGTTTGCTATTTTCTCAAATGCTAGCTCAAAAGATAACCCATTGTCCATTTCATCCATCCAATAACTAACTATGAAGTAGAATAAATGCTATACTAAGGAAGGGTTTTTTCCTCAAATTCAATATCAGATGTGCTTTTGACTTTTTATGATAGATCTCCTACTAGTGAAACACTGGCTTACACAAAAAATTCAAGACCATCATCTCACACAACATTGCTGCTGACATTTCTGTCTATAGGGTTAGGGATGATCTCTTGATCACTGTGTTTAATAGCACCCACAGTTTTCTTTTTGAGGTATTTAAAATATTTCATTCGTGATAAAAAATCAGATTGAGAAATATTATCTTGGTTATATAGAAAAGCTTTGAATTTGGGTTTTAGAAGCAATCAATATTGTTTTTAGGTAGCCCATTATCTATTCCTTTTTTCCCATCAAGCCTCAGTTTCCCAAAATAGATAACATTCAAAGTTTATACTTTTAAAAAATGCTTCTATAAAGTCAAAGACTGCACATTCAAAAGAGAGAAATAAACACAAGTTCTACCCAAGCCAGACACAAAAGTTGTTTACATTGAAGATCATCTTATAGACTGGAATAAGCAAATACTTCTACTTTTTAAATGAACTGAAAGACATTGTTAAAATGTTGTTTCTGGTTTTAGATGTAAAATTCTGGCACAGTTAAAGAAGAGGAAAATCACTTTCTCTAACATTAAACATGGATTCAGTTTAAATGAATTATGTTTATTCCACTAGCTAAAAGAAAACTTGGAATTTGTTCCCCTTTGAGAAGGAGGCCCATGCTTCGTTTCTAGGATAATGTGAAATCTCTTTCAAAGAAATGCGGACACTTACTAATTGTGCTGAATTTGTAATTTGTGAGATATTTAGTCAGTAAAACATCACCTTAGAAGCTTTTAGTTCTCTTTAGACAAGACACATGAAAAATACCAAGCAACTTTAGCACAGAGTTTGAAACAATTCATTTTTGTAGAAAAACAAAATCACAACCATATATCATTTCTTAAAGATCTTACCCAGAGAACAACCAGGGGAAACTTCTCCAAGGTTTTGGCATCCTAGTATTCCTATTTCACAGGGAATATGCAGTTCATGTGTTAATGTTCCATGTAGGATTTTTTAGTATGGTTATAATTGAATAGAATCAAAGCTTGTATTCACTCATCTCATTTCTATTACTGCACAAACCCTAGCTTTTGTGATACTGGTTTCAGCTCAGTCATTTTGAATTTGGATAAATAAGGTGAATGGCATTATACAAATACATGTTTGTCACACAAATAGTAACTTCATCAGGAAAATACTGAGCCTCTGTCAATAGTTCCATCTTCCAGTCACACAGAAAAAACACAAAGGGTGTCAAAGAGGTACAGAAAACTTGCAAATCTGAGGAGTGAATTTAATTGGCTTCAGGAGAAGAGACTTAAGTATATGTACTTCAATGGCATAGGACTTTTCTCTCTCACTAGTTAACTTCTTAAACCAGGGTACCTTTCATTATTATGATTACAGATTGGTTTTATTAATCCTAAAATTCAGTATTTGGAGCTCAATAAATAATTCCTATAGAAAGGATAGACTTTGGGGCTACCAGGGGTATGCCACACGTTTTATAGTAACCCAATACTGCTGGCAGCTCACAGGCTCCTGGAGGTGTAACACCACAGGTGGCTGCAAGGTACCATGGTACGAAAGTCAGGGATTTCAGTGAGATGATACTTTAAGAATGCAGTGACTTAGCCAGGCATGGTGGCGCATGCCTGTAATCCCAACAGCTTGGGAGGCTGAGGCAGGAGGATCGCAAGTTCAAAGCCTCAGCAAAAGTGAGGCTCTAAGCAACTCAGTGAGACCCTGTCTCTAAATAAAATACAAAACAGGGCTGGGGATGTGGCTCAGGGGTCGAATGCCCCTCAATTCAATCCCAATCCGGGGTACTAAAAAAAAAAAAAAAAAAAAAAGGTGCAATGACTCAGTACATTCAATAGAGGAAACCCAAGTGCCTTACCAGTGTACATCCTGTAACCTTCCAGAGTACATGTATGTTTACAAGTGATGTTAATAATGTCATAAATAATGTTGAATAATAATAATAATAGCAACTCATGTATATGCAGTGCTTTTCAAAGTATATGTGTTTTTATTGTAGTAAAATATACATAAAAATAATAAAATATACATAACAAAATTTGCTCTTTTACCTATTTTTAAGTGTGCAGTTTAGTGGCATTAAGAGCATTCACGCTGTTCTACAACCATCACCACCCACCATCCATCTCCAGAACATTTTCATCTTCCTAGATTGAAACTCTGTACCCATTAAACACCAACTCATCATGCCTCTTTCCCCAGCCCCTGGTGACCACCATTCTATTTTCTTAGTTGATGAATGTGGCCATTCTAGCCACCTCCTATGAGGGGAATCACACAGTATGTGTCTGATGTATCTGGCTTTCTGGCTTACTTCACTTAGCATAATATCTTCAAGGTCCATTCTTGTTGTGGCATGGATCAGAATCTCCTTCCCCCTCCTCCTCCTCCTCCTCCTCTTTGTCTTCCTCCTCCTCTTTCTCCTCCTCCTCATTCTTTGTTGGTACTTGGAGTAAACCCAGGAGTGCTTAACCACTGAGCTACATCCACAGCCATTTTTTACTTTTTATTTTGAGACAGGGTCTCACTATGTTGCTTAGGGCCTCACTAAATTGCTAAAGCTGACTTGAACTTGCAATCCTCCTGCCTTGTCTCCCAAGCCACTGGGATTACAGGTGTGTAAAACTACAGCCAGCATCGCCTTCCTTTTTTAAGACTTAGTAATACTCCATTGGATATATGCTGTTTATGCATTCATCTATCCATGAATATTTGGGTCGTTTCCACCTTGTGTGCTTTTTATATATTAACACTTTTAATCTTCAAAGGATTCAGCATTATAATTGTCATTATTGTCCCTATTTTATAAGAAAAGAAGAATAAAGAGGTTATGTGGGTGCCCAAGTTTAGGCAACTAGGAAGCTCTGGAGTCCATATAACCCCTGGCCCACCCCAGGCTGAGTTGATTCTCAGTTCATATTCCTGCCTCCCCTTTCAAATGATTTAGGAATCTAAATGAACCATGTATCAGTTATTCATCTGTATAGGTCTTAAAATATACAAGGAGAAGCCAATTGAACAACTGTCTTATAAAGCAGTCCATTACTGCAAAATAAAAAAAAAAAATAATGCCTTACTCTGGCACTAGTTTGGGGCTAAGTTCATTTAGCTAATCCTCCTACATAGGGTCTGGGTATGTGTACTGGCATGCTTATAATATGACCCCCATTTTATCAAAAGTAAAATTGAGGCACAGGGTGTTGGTAAGTTACTTGGTTCAAGGACACATAGTAAAAAACAAAATCCCCACCCAAACTGAGTTTCTAACTCCAGAATTTGTTCTAATTATCTGTAGCACAAATGCTATCCTTTTCTCATATGAGAAATATTAAGTGCAATATTGAGACCTGTGTATAACAATAATTATCCTTACACAAGATGTAGATTTTTCTAGGAAGCCTGTAAATAACAAGCAATCCCTACATTTCTAAAATTATCTCATACAATCATTCCATTTAACAATCTGAAAAGAATAAATTGCTTCATAAAAAAAGTCAATTGAAGAACATATGGTTAGATTTTGGAAAGCGGTGCAGGTATGCAAATGTCAAGCTTCTCAAAGCAGAAATACCTGGAGAGCAGATGCTTTTCAGAAAGATAGGAAGAATAAATGCATGAACCCAGGGCAAAATTGTGACTTTAGTGTAATCAATCTTCCTTTAGCCCAGATTGCTATTTATGGCTTTCTTTTCCATTTGCTTCATTAGTGTAATCTCTTATCCCCTTCTGTCATGGCCCAGGATATTTAAATATTCCTCTCCTCAAACAAAGACACATTATTAAATTGTTAAAAATTGGAGGCAGAGCCCGGCACAGTAGTGTATGTCTCTGGAGGCTGAGGCAGGAGGATCACAAGTTCAAACCAGCCTCAGCAACTTAGCAAGATACTAAGCAACTCAATAAGACCCTGTTTCTAAATAAAATACAAAAAAAGGGCTGGGGATGTGGCTCAGTGGTTAAGTGCCCCTGAGTTCAATCCCCGATACCAAGAAAAAAAAAAAAAAAAAATTGGATACTGGTTTTCATTTCCAGTATGGCCACTATTCACAGACATGCAGCCATCCACATTTCAGGATGCGTGTTTTGGGGTTCAATGCGGACAAGATGCTGACCATCCTCTCATTTCTGGCAGAGCTCCAGGGCAGCACGCTCCGAGGAGGACCGGGATGGCCTATGGGACGCCTGGGGCCCATGGAGCGAGTGCTCACGCACCTGCGGCGGAGGGGCCTCGTACTCCCTGAGACGCTGCCTCAGCAGCAAGTAAGTCCTTTACTCACTGCGGGCTTCGTGAGAACCAGCGGTAGCCCGTTGGAGGCACTTTTTCGTAGTCGGGATGATACAGAGCATTTTGTTGCTCACAAGTCTAGATGAATGGAAGGAAGGTGCAAAGAATTAAATTTGAGTTTCTTTCTTATGTTCCTCTTCAGCTAAGCATCTGTGATGAGCAACATGAAATTTATCACATTTGCCAAGCAAATTTTATGGTTTTCCTGTTAGAATTGGAAGGAAAACTTATTATCTGAAATGGTTCTAGAATCATTAGCTCCATAATATACTGTATTTTTTACATCTCTTTAACAATTATGGTGACAATTATAGCATTAATATTGGCATTATTAACGTATGTTCAGTATCCAATATTACTTAGTACTTTGCAAATGAATGATATATTAGTTTAGTTTTATAATGTGCTAATAGCCAGAAGTCAATCAGTTCAACAAATTGAGGGCTGGAAGAACAGAAATGTCAGCAGAAATTGTAGCATGAAGACAGAGGCAGGAAGAGGACAGCTGGACATGCTACTGGCCTCTAAGCTAAGAGGAAGAGGCTCAAGGCCATAGAATGGATAGTTTTTGCCAAGAGTAATAATAATTCAAAACCACTTCTTGAGCTGTGTGGTCTCTGACTAGGTTTGTCTCCAAACTATAAAATATAAAGTGCCATGGTAATTTTTTTATGAAATACTTTATTTGACAGTGAAAAGTGTTAAAGGCAGCAAGAAGGAGGCTTGATCAAAATCACTATGTGTTATAAAACATGAAACAGAAGAAAAAAATGTGTCTGTTGATTCTCCTAGACTTTCTATACACAAACAGCAGAAAGTAGTGTGATGTAGGTTCAGGAAGATGTCAACTTACTTTAATAACAATGGGAGTTTCTTCAAATCAGGGTCTGAGTCCTCCTCTTTTCTGTTTCTCTGCACAGGGTCTGCAGAGTCTAACAGATATTAGGAACTTACTAGATGGTTCTTCACTGAACCTGTTGAGAGCTAGAGATCATTTTGGTTCCAAACAGTTTTCATTGTAAATGTACCTTGAGAAACGCGGCCAAAAGGCTTATCCTGCAAGATACCAGATCAGTTCTGGTATTAGGGTTTGTGTTGAAGATAGGTCTGTTGGATTGTCTCCACTAGCAAGTTTGTTTGTCTTCTTTTGACACCAGCCTGCTCTTGAATTGATAAAGAGAGACTAGATCATTCTTCTTATGATTCATTCGTTTTCTTCATCCTGGGCATAAAAACTTCCTAAACCTGCAATATGTGATGCTACATGATGATAATGTAACTGATAATAATCATATATCAGTAAAGCCAAATGTTCAAATTTGGAATGTTTCTGTTGTCTAGTTTTTCTCAAATTAGCATCCATAAATGTTCTGTAGGAATGAGTCAAAACATGTCTCACAAAACTAGTATGAAATGTGCAGAAAGTTTCATATTGTCTCAGTGATAGGAATATTATGTTGTGTTAGAATCTTTTACTGAGTAAGACATCAAAAATCAGTTTAAGGAGAAAGATAAAAACACAAGTAAAATTCTGTTGTTCCACAAATAATAAAATATTGATGCTATGTGAGAATCAGAAATACCAATGTTGTCACCTAGTAAATTAAAGCTCTAGTTGTTAGGATTTTATGAAAATACCGTAGAAGATATCAGCTGTCCTGTGTTCATAATCTATTCCAAATACATCATAATGTATTGAATAAGTAGAATTTAAGTTCTTAAATTATACATACATGGAAGATATGTCTCTATTTCATTTTTATATATGAGAAAATATATTCAGTAAACTCATACTAAACTGCACAAAATGTAAAAAAAAAAAAAAAAAGAGTGGGCCTCCCATTCTTTAAGAATTTGAAGAAGAAAAAAGCTGCCAAATAGATGACATTTCCAAATTTAGCAAGACTATAAAGAACTATTAATGTGTGTCTTTTATTTCCAGACAGCTGGTACTTAATGTGGACCAATACATTACACACATGGATACTTTCATACTCTTAAAAGAATTCTAGTCATTCTTTAGCAAATTACAACTTGTTACCATCATTAAACTCTGGAGCAATCTCCAGAGAAGAATTTTTTTTTTTAATCATGAAAGGACTGTTTATATGTGCTTTATTGCATATTTCAACGCCATTGCTCAGTATGGTTTATGTTGTTAGTTTTAGGCTGAGCTTGCTGATTCCAATCTTCTTTAGACAAATGACATATAGGTTGACTCAGCCATTCAGTCCATGATTATACTGGGCTTTCTGGGAACATCATTCCAAGATAGGACTTCATTAGCTCATTGTGCCCTAATGACAAGTCTCTCAGCTACAGGTTTTAAAATGAGCAAAACCAAGACTGAGTTATTGCCTCTGTAAGTGTAGCAATTCTAGAAAATCTGCATCTCCACAAGACAATTAAAAAATCCACAGTGATTACATAAATGCCCTCGTGATAATACTATGTAAGTATGTTGTGCCATTAAATGTTCAGAGATGTTGCAATGCTGACTTTTAGAATAACTTGGCTCTTATGTAAAGTATATTCTTATTTTTAGAAAGCACTTGATAATTTAGCCACAAAATAGGCTATCCTTAGGCAACTTGGATAGTTTCTGCTATAATTCAAGAAGCTTGTGTGTGTTGTGTTTTCAAAATGAGGCATGCATATACACCTGCAAATACATACATGTGTGCATGCATGTGTGTGTGCATGTGTCTATGTGTGAGTGGTAGGCCATGATAGAAAACATGTATCATTTGTACTCAGCACAGTGGCTCATGCCAGTAATACCAGCAGCTTGGAAGTCTGAGAGGGGAGGATCACAAGGCCAAAACCAGCCTCAACAAAGATGAGGCGTTAATCAACTCAATGAGACCCTGTCTCTAAATAAAAAATACAAAATGGGGCTGGGGATGTGGCTCAGTGGTTGAGTGCCCCTGAGTTCAATCCCTGGTACCCAAAAATGAAAAGAAAAGAGAGAAAGAAAATATGTATCAGTTTTGAAATGTCTGAAAGCTGCCATTGCAGAAAACTCACTCTGGTAGGGGCCCTCTGTGGACCGCAGTCAGGCCTACTCACCCAGAAGCAGCCCTCCACTATCAAAATTCAGTTTTCTTTGCTGTGGGATTATTATGTTTGAAATGAGAGATTCCCAAATGTTTGTGTGTTTCCTTGGATTTCTCTCTCTGACATTCCATATCACTCCACAGGTTTTGTAAATAGGATTTTCACCTCTGTATTTTCTTTTTTTATGTGGAATGAACATGTGAAACAAGTCTCCTTTGGTACCTAAAGATAATCAAATATTCATTTGGCACAAATTCTAGTCTTCTGCCTACTTAGTTTAAATGCATCTACTCATGATCTTAGGAGGAAGTGTAACAATCTTCATCATCTCCTAAGTTGTCAAACACCTAAGAAGCTATTTGTTTTCTTGGTATTTTTCTGACAGCCACAATCTTCTTTCACTATAACAGCAATTCCTGGGGTTCCAGCCTCATGTTCCAAAAAGTTAAGCTTTCAGCAGTCAGTTTGTAGAGAAAGCTACCATCAAACTTTTCAGTTACATTATTTCATTACAAAATTTAATTTTCCGTAAAATATAATTAGTGAGAAAGATGAATTAAGTATGCTTGTAAAACAAAACGAGAAACATTCTAATATTTTCTTTTTAATACTTAACTGTAATTAAATCATTGCTTAAATATGGCCCTAGATCTATCCCTCTACTGAATTTAGAGCATATTTGACTCTTGTACTTTAGAAATAGATATGTTCTGAGGTCTGTGTTCAACTTCAAGACTTAAAACCAATTTGATATAAAAGTTTTCTAATTTCTTTCCCAGTAACCAGTACCATCGATTTTAGTTCCAGCTAGAGTCTTTTTTTACTCTTCTGAGATCCTTAGTGCTAATGGAAACTCTAATTGCTGTACCATTTATCCAGTAGCACAAGACTATTGCCTAACAACCCCTAAACCTCTCAATGCTTGGCCATGTGGTTCTACGATCTTGGATGGGCTCAATCACATATCACTTACTGCTGCTGATCTGGACAGACTTCATCTAAGCCAACTTGAGAAACTAGGTTCTGCTCTATTTGTTCCTCCTCCTCCAACAAGCTAGCCTAGGCCAGTTCTGCTGGTGAAAGAAGAGGTGCAAGAAAGAGCAATTCCCAATGCCCATTCTAAGCTTGTTTGTGACTGTTCTATTGGCTAAACTAAGCCACCTGTCAATCAGAGAGTGGGAAAGCAAACATGTTACATGAGAAAGTATGAGACACAGGGAAAGTAAAGAATTGAAATGATTATTATAGTTTAGCTTGAATGATTTTCTATTGTTTTCTTATTCGTTTTTTAATGGGCTTAATGAAAATAATGTATTCTCTCTTATCTCTCCATTACAGATTTAGGCATCTGAATTCAATTCATTTACCTTACACCTTTGGGAATGATCAGAGGTTATGAATATATGTATCCCTAGAGGCCCAGCAATTAACTAGAATGTACATGGTAGTCTAATAGTAAGCATTCAAATTCAGTCCAAATAAATCCCATCCACCTGGCAAATTAACCTGCCAGGTCAATTTTCCAGCCCTGATCATATGATCTCTTAGGTCACTTTCCAGTATGATTTTCTTCCTCCCTCCCTTCCTTCCTTCCTTCCTTCCTTTCTTTCTTTCATTCTTTCTTTATTTATTTTGTACTTGAGGATGGATAGCATGCCTTGATTTTATTTACTTATTTTTATGTGGTGCTAAGGATCAAACCCAGTGCCTCGCACATGCTAGGCAAGTTCTCTGCACTGAGTTACAGCCCCAGCTCCTCCAGTCTGATTTTTAAAGTCTATCAATAATAATTATCCTATTGCCAATGTGCTAGTACTATAAAGGGAGCTAGATTGCCCTGATTTTACATAACAGATGACAACTTCTCAGCTTCTGGAGTTATTTGTGTTCTCTGATGGATTCTTCTCCTCATCCTTTTTTGGAGGCTTGCAAAAAGTAGGTAATGTGAGTTCCCCAACTTTTATCATAACATCATTGATAATTGCCTTTGTCTGTCACCCTTGTTTAAGCAACAAAATAAGACATTATATAAACCCCTCTACCAACTTTACTGATATCTGTAAGAATATATTCAATTTCATTCAGTAACTCAGATAATTCAGCTGTTGCTAATCTTGCATCACCAAGTAAAAGGTCATGTTTTTGTTTTATGTTAATTACAAAAGAGACTATACCAACTTGCACTTGATTATGGTCCTCTATTTTATTCCAGGAGAATTAAACAATGGACCAACTACCTTGACAAGCTGCTGCTTCTCTTTCTAGTTTTTCACCATTCCCACTAATTATTTTGAAATAAGACTTAGAGAACACTCATTTGTCTAGCCTTTTCTTTTAAATTTGATGTCAAAGACCTATCTATGACAACTCTAGGTTTGTCTTCAGCTGCTTAATTTAGCTTTGCCCATAAGGAGTTCCAGATGCATAAGCACTTCATACTGTGAGTAACATGGTCTGTACAACTGCAGTAGGTGGATGCCAAGACCAAGGTCAAGAGGGCAACTGCAGCTCATTTGAGATGGCAATGAGTCTGATAGCTATATGTTCTTTAGTGTTAACCTTTGCACTGGTGGCTAAGAAATATTTAAATGTCTTTTTACTTTTTCAAATGCCAAATTAATCTAGTTGATTATTCTGTGAAGGAACAACTGAATACTATAGATTAATTAAGTATATGAATATTCTATTAGTGGGCTTGGCTGCTTCATATGTTTCCAAACAGGGAAAAAAGTCCACTTGCAAAGAATGTCAGCATTTTTGAAAAGTTAATAAATTTTGA
This sequence comes from Tamias sibiricus, assembly GCA_025594165.1. NCBI lineage: Eukaryota > Metazoa > Chordata > Mammalia > Rodentia > Sciuridae > Tamias > Tamias sibiricus. Next base: position 167,092,791 of record CM046657.1, read on the forward strand.
ATTGAAAATTTGAGATGAATTATCAGATGAATAAGAGATAAAAATCATCACACTGTGGGGAGTGCCTAAAAACAGTAAGATTATGGAATTATTCCCAAGAGCTGTGGCTGCCAGAATGGTGTCAATATAAGCACAGAAAAAATAAAATAAAATAAATAGCTCCAAGGAGTCTTATTCCACAGGAATGGGAGAGATTATCCTAAACTCCTTATTTCATAATAATTTTGTGAGGAAAAGTATGCTAACTTCTCTGATTTTTAATTATAACACAGATTTTTCTCCTATGTAAATATTGATGCTTACAGTCATATAGAAGCAACCAATCTCTACGACATAGAATAATAAATGCCAAAATTTTCAATGGTGAGATTTGGCTTCTTGAGTACATATTTTTATTCTTTACAAGCATCTCATCTCATAACAGCAAATTAAGATTCACAGGATATTTTAAAAGATTTCAAAACTTTCAGCTCAAGTGAGCACCAAAGCAAGATTTATCTGTTTTTCTCCATCTAGTGTTGTACATTATCAGCCTTATTTTCCTTGGACATGTTTGAGGTTTTGTTTAAAGGAAAGATATACAAGTTTGGCATAGGCCTGACTACTTCTGTCATTTATATGAGGTGGTCTTTTCATTGTGTTAGAGGAGAATGCTCATTTTGGGATATATGTTTAAGAGTTTGAGGTTGCCTTCCTTTTACTTTTTGGGTCAAAGCCTAGTGTAAATGTATTACCAGGACTTCTAATATTCCAGGCTATATATCTTAGCAGGGTGTTATTGTTTCAAGGTCCAGTCTCCTTTCAGAAGGACAATGTACTAAGGCCAACCACTGGATGTTTAGCACTAATTTGTAGTCAAGTTTTGTGGGAATAAAACACAGTTGGAAATGTGCTTGGTGTTTATAACCTTTACTTGCCATATTGAGAATTTGTAACTCCTCAATGTTTTTCTGTGCACTTAAAAATTCCTTATTTGGTTTGTTCAAAAGCCTTTCTAAAGTTTTTGTTTCTTCTCAGTTTCACTTAATTCATTCAATAATTATTTCTTGTACTGCTACTAAGTATTAGTCAAGTTGGTAGGTCTAAGAATATCAATGCCAAGGGGAAGAAGTGTGGAATAATTTGGAATTTACCAAATTATTAATTTACTGCTGAGTTTCTACTAATTATAGATACAAGATATTTTGAGAAATAAGAAAATTTCCCCCAAGTTTTGAAAGTAATGTATCTGTAAAATTGGGGTTATCTATTGGTATTCTTATATTTACTTCTATTCTGATAGCATCATTTTATACATCAATTAGGGTAATTCTTATTTTCCTAATTAAGCCGTAAAATTCCTCTTCTTTTGCATTTACAGCATTTAGCACAGAGCAAACACTCAAATGCTTGCTTGATAATTTGCCTTTAAACTACCTATACAGTATTGAAAGGCATATGTATTTCTTCAATCTGTACTTCAAGGAGAAGAAGAAATATATAAAATATTGAACATGTCCATTAAAAGATCAGAAACCTAATATTTAAAAAAAATTTTTTTAGCTGTAAATGGACACAATACCTCTATTTTATTTGTGGAATTATTCCCATATTTTTATGTGGTTGTGGGGGATCGAACCCACTGCTTCACGCATACTGGGCAAGCGCTCTACCACTGAGCCACAACCCTGGCCCCAGGAACCTAATCTTTATGCCACAGAACCAAGATTGGTGAAAGTAACTGTGCCTTTGCAGAACTGAGCAAATTTTCCATATTTGGACCTAGACTGAGCTGGGAGAGATCTTAGAGCCAATCTCCTCTTACTTTCTTTTGCTATTATACACCTCCTCTTCTTTTTTTTTTTTTTTTTTAATTGTACTAAGAATTTAACAAGAGATTTATACTCAATACATCTTTAAGTATTGTTAAGTATACTGACAACATTGTTCAGCAGTTGTCTAGAATTTATTCATGTTGCATATCTAAGACTGTATTCATTTAATACTGTATTCATTGAACTCCCCCTTTGCCTGCTCCTTAGCCCTGGCAACCTTTACCCACTCTGTTTCTGTGTTTGACTATTCTAGATACCTTATGTAAGTGGAATCATGCAGTATTTGTGTTTTGTGACTGCCATATTTCATATCATGATGTCCTCAAAATTCCTCTGTATTGTTGCATACAAAAGGATTTCTTTGTTTTTTTTAAAGCAGAAAAGTATTATGTTGTATGAATTTATCACATTTTCTTAATCCATTCACCCATCAGTGGACATTTTTAGGTTGTCTGTACATCTTAGTTCTTGTGGATAATGCTGCAATGAACATGGAATTCGTGTTATTCAGATAAATCTTTGAGATTCTGATTTTAATTCTTCATATGGATAAGAACCCAGAAGCAGGATTGCCAGATCATATAATATTTCTATCTTTAATACTTTGGGGACTTCCACACTGTTCTCCACATTGGCTGCACTGTTTTATATTCCCACCAACAATGTGCAAGTGTTCCTTCTTCTCCACATGCTCACCAACACAGATCTTTTCTCTTTTCAATAACAGCCATCCTAATGGGTATGAGGTGATTTATAGTGCTTTAATTGCATTTCCCTGATGACTAGTGATGTTGAATATCTTCATATATATATATACCTGTTGTCCATTTGTGTGGCTTCTTTCAGAAACCATATCCATATTTAAATTGGGTTGGGCTTTGCTGCTGAGATGAAGGAATTCCTTCTATATTTTGGATATTAACCCCTTGTTAGATATGTGGTTTGCAAATACTTTTTCCAACTCCACGGATTGTCTTTTTACTCTCTATGTTATTTCCTTTGTGGTGCAGGATCTTTTTAGTTTGATATAGTACCAGTTGTCTATTTTTGTTCCTGTAGTCTGTGGTTTTTGGTGTCATATCTGAGAAATCATTGCCAAAACCAGTGTCATGGAGCCTTTCTCCTGTGTTTCTCCTGTGTTTTCTTCTACAATTTCAAGTCTTATGTTTATGTCCTTAATACATTTTGAATAGATTTTTGTATATGGTGAAAGATAAGAGTGCAATTCCATTCTTTTGCATGTGAATGTCCAGTTTCACCAATAGCATTTGTTGAAGAGACTGTTCTTTTCCCATTGTGTATCTTTGGCACACAATGTCAAAGATCAGTTGACAAATGTGTGAGTATACTTCTGGATGTTCTATTCTGTTCCATGAGTCTACATCTGTCTTTATGCTGCTACCATACGGTTATAATTACAGTAGCTTTGTCGAATATTTTGAAATCAGGAAGTATGGTGCCTCCAGCTTTGTTCTTCCTTCTCAAGATTGCTTTGACTGTCCAGGGGACTTGGTGGTTCCATATGGATTTTAGGATTATTCTTTTCTATTTCTGCAAAAATCTGCCATTGGGATTTGGGGAGGAAATGCAGTGGATCTATAGATCATTTGGTCAAGTATGGGCATTTTAACAATATTAAGTCTTCCACTCTAGGAACATTGAATACTTTTTCACTTATTTGTTTCATCTTTAATTTCTTTCATCAATGTTTCATCATTTCCAGTGTAAAGTCTTTCACCTAATTATTTCAGTTTATTTATGTATTTTGTTTTATTGATGCTATTGTAAACCGGACTATTCTCCTAAATGCCTTTCTGTTTAGTTCATTTTTAATGTAAGGGGATACAACTGATTTTTATGTTGATTTTGTTTCCTATAATTTTATCAAAGTTTTTATTATTTCTAAAAGGATTTTTTGTTGTATTTTTAGAGATTTCTGCAATGTAATATTATGCCATCTTCAAACAGAGATGATTTTACTTTTTCTTTCTGGTCTGATTGTCCTGTTAGGAGTTCCATTATTATGCTGAACAGAAGTGCCAAGAATGGGCATCCTTACCTTGTTCTTGATCTTAGAGGAAAAAACACTGAGTAAGATGTTATCTGTGGGCTTTTCACATATGGTCCTTATTTTCTTAAGGAAATTTCCTTCTATTCCTAGTTTGTTTGTTTGTTTTTATCATGAAAGGTGTTGAATTTTTTTCTGTATCTACTGATATGATCATGTGATTTTATTCCTTCTCCTGTTAGGGAGGTAGTTCTTAACCTTAGCTGGATCACCTGGCAAGTTTAAACATAAAAGAAAAGCATGCATATACATAAATGTGGGGGTGGATCCCTGCCATCAGAAATATTATAAAAACTCTTTAAATGATTTTTAATTTCCATCCAGGGTTAGAGGTGATATTCTATTGATGGGGATCATTGTGAAAAGATGAGGTTTGTCTCTAGCTCCCTGGGAACTTAGAGTCAGATAATGAAGAAAAGAAGGAATTTTCTGATAAAGAAACATGTGTCAAAATTCTTCATTAAGCTTTCTATGAAATGACCCTGTCTGCTATGTGGGAGGGATGGTCTGGGTACCAGCATTCAAGATATAAAACTGGTGATTGCACGAGGTTCTACTGTGAGTAGTTATACAGTGGACTAGTATGAATCACCCTCAACCTTGCTCAATGTAGTAAATGTACTAAGCACTTTCTGAGATTTCCTTTCATTCCATTGTCAACTAAGCCTATAAAAATGGTCCCAGTTTCCAAGTTGGTAGTGACTGACCAAATTAATATCTCAAAATCCTTAAGCCTTCTCCATTGTTCCCCTTTCCAGTGAACACTTTGCGTAAATGGAATAAAAGCATAAATGGAACCATAAAAAAAAAAAAAAAAAAAAAAAAAAAAAACCTTAAACCTTCCAATCCATAGAATTGAGTTTTAACTTTCCATCTTCCATTCAGTTTCATTCCAATGGACCTCTTCTCCCTGACAGCCAAAAAAAGAAAGCTTTCCTAATGCTACCAAATTCTATCATTTCCTTTGTTTGGGCCTTATTTGTAGGAAATAGAAAACCTAATTCTTTTGCTTAATTTTAATCAGAGAGAACGAGACGAGAGAGAGAGAGAGAGAGAGAGAGAGAGAGAGAGAGAATCACAGGCAGAGACAGAGACAGACACTGAATATTAAGAGCAAAAAGAGGGATATCAGAATTGTGGGCACTGGGGAAGCTGTAGAACACTAGGTGACATCAGATTCATGCACCATCATTAGCAAAAGCCATAACTACATATATAGCTACCAACGTCAAATAGCTGCAGGGCTTGGCCCCATCTCTGGGCTGGGTCAGAGGAAGGATCTTGTACTAGTGAGAGAGTCATACTATGGGAAGTAGAACTAACATTGAGTTTCATTGCCTCTAAGAAAATTTTTATCCTACTTTGTAGATTATCCCTCTTACTTTTTATGGAACAACTAATTTTGAATCTTGGCCCCACTATTTTCCAGTTGTATGACATTGGACTGGATTTTAATTTCTCTGTGATTTAATTTGCTCATCTATGAAGTCCAGGGGCAGTGCCTGGAACAAAGTAAGAATTTAAATAAATATTTGTTGAATGAACATCCCAAATGCCCTTCAACTCTAAAAGTGAAATGTGTGACCCTGAAAAGAGGCACTTTCTCATCCAGATACATAGTTAAAGACCATTTGGCTGCTAGATAGGAAAAGGAACTGAAGTTGCTCTTAATATAAATGGTTTTAAAGAAAAATGCTGTGATTCTTCAGAACCCCATTTTGCAATGGACATCTGGGTGACATGGAAGGATGAGAGAACTTTTGTCTCTAGCCAAGATAACTCATACATTTCCAACTCAAGGGTTGTGTCGGGTGAGGTTGTTAGAGTCCTAGTGTTTTATAATATACATTTTCCTCCTGGGGAAAGATGGAAAAGTTGGACTTGAAGTTGCTAAAACACATTTGTTTTTATTCTCATTCTTTGCCTCTTTTGGCTACTGAGCAAATATAAGATCATTTGCAAACCTTATGGCATGTGTGTATGTATTATAAAGTGCACGTCCTTCCTGCTTGTAGATCTCAAGCCAAAGGCAGCGATCGCCCAGCCCCCACCACAGCATCTTTCAGAGGGAGCAAATGCATTGCAGTGACAAACACAACTAGAGTAAATACATGAAAATAAACATATCCCTAGTTAAGAGCCAAGAGTTTCGTCCCTTTGGTAGCTATTTACTTTCATTTTAAACGTTTCCTCTTTAACTTATTGTAGGAAGATTTTAATCAGGTTTTGGGGTCCAAAAAATTGGAACAAATATGAGGCTGAAACTTCTTCATGGCCTGGAATTATCTTGACAGCATTTCCTTCTGCTTTAGTCCTTCCCTCTTCCTTTTGCCATTATTTCCTTGTTCCTTCCCTCAGTGTCTCCTTCCCTCCCTTCCTGTTCTCATGAAACACTGGTAGAGTGCTAACAATGTGCCCGGCCCCTTGCTATGCACTGCAGTTCAAAGATCCAACACAGACTTCAGGGGAGAAAAGCAGATCAACAGACAAAATAAAGTTTTCTAAAAATGAAAGGAGGCCTGGGTGACTGCAGAACTCTGTCCTAGTCCTTGGAAATGCAGGGCTCTCTGCTGCCTCTGTGCCTCCTGTCCTGATGAGCCTTTACCTGCAATGCCCTTCCTTGCCCATATACACCAATCAAATTCCTGGATGTTAATTAAAGCCACCCTCAGGCTCACTGGGCTACCTTTGTAGGGTATTTTGTTTACATCACTGGAGTCATCTTTGCATGATCTGGCTGTCCCAACGCTGTTCTCACTGGGCTATCAGTGCTCTGGTGACAGGTGGTATCTTGCTTTTCTTCTTTTGTACCTTCCCACCTTGCACATACTTAGTCCATGTTGGATGAATTTACTGAAAAGCATATGTATATATAATAGTTTTGGCAGCAGGAGTAGGAAGAGAGGATTGATTCTCCAATTATCTTTTTTCCATTCACATTCTTGGGACTCCTGCAGCCTATATAGGAAATCCTACCTAAGAATCTCCTTTGTAAGTTATTTCCCTGTCATCTACCTCTCTCTCTTTCAAATCCCTTCTGTATTCAGTGTCCACACCAGACCTATCAATTGTTGACTAGCTATTATACTGTTGTATGTTCTCTGATTAATGTGGCTTGGTTCCAAATGAATTATAGCTTTGATAAGAGTCAAGAGATGTCATCATTGTTGTATCTTTCACAATGCCTTACTTCATACTGGTTTAGACTAGATGTTCAATAAAGGTGTTAAGTGGCTGTAAATCAGAAAGCATTATATAAAAGCTCCATAACCAGGAAGTGCTGCCCAGGGGCTCCTTCTCACCGTGGGAGTGCTTATTGTACATTGTTTCATTAGATGGTCAGGGCCATGTTCTCAGAGCTCTTTCTGGCTTTGTTAGAAGCAGAACATGATCATTATGGTTTGCAATTTTGATTATATGAGCATACTGTCCATTTTCATAATCCTAACCCATGTTTGTGAATACTTGATGCTTTGTTGTAACATGTCCCTCTTTGAAGAAGAGGCAGAGATATATAAAATCATACTTGTTTGGGGAAAAAAAAAATGGGCATGATTTTTCTAGTTGTAATTTAGAACGAACCAAACACTCAGAATAGCAAATAAACTAGCTTGAAACTCATAGAATAAACTCGATAATTCAGTGTATAAAATTCCTGTATGATCTAAAATTTAATTTAACAGCTCTAAAATCTCCTAATGATTGATCAACAATCTGTGAAAGTCTAAGACAGGTATAGATACATGTTTATAACCCCAGCTACTCAGGAGGTGGAGGGAGAATAATTGCAAGTTGGAGACCAATCTGGGCAACTTAGGGAGACCCTGTCTCAAATTAAATAAAAAGAGCTAGAGATGTAGCTCAGCGATGGAGCACTTGTCTTGCATGTGCAAGGCCTTGAGTTCAATCTCTAGTACTGAAAGAAAGAAAAAAAATCTGTTGAAAGTCCAGAGAACCTTTTTGAATTCCCTCTGGTTGAAAGGAGATCAAACAACTAGAGGGCATGTTGTCTTAGAATATTTTCCCCCAATCTACATAATTTCCATTGATATCAAATTTAGTTTCCACATTAGGTTTTAGTAACTCTCTATACAAAACCCCTTGGCAGTGCATTCAGTTCAGTTTTATAATGAGAGATTATTATAGAGCAGAAGTGTTGAAATAAAAAACTGAGGTCACAAAAATGTTATCTATGCCGAAGAAGCACTTTTAAGTCTAGTCCACAATTTATGGCATTATTTTTTAATCTGGGCCTCCGCTATTCCTGAGTCCGACATTAAGGCTGACTCTTCTTTTGGCTCATTAGGCCACATTGGAGCCTCCTGCAGGCTGTGAAGAATCAGTGTGACCCCCGGGGCTGTGTCTATTCCCAGCCAACTGGCCTCCTGACGGATGAAGGCTGGCAGAACGCCTCCTTGTTGTTGGTTGTATCATTACAGCAGAAAGCATTTGCAAAAGCCACATTTATCAGCTTGTCATAATAATTTGGCTTGTATATCTAACTTTTCAGAAAAAAAATAATAAATCTCTCCCTTATCCCTAATCTGTTTGAGGCTTGTGATGTATCACATGCCGAAAAACCAGTGGGAAACAAATAGAGATCCTGCGTGGGATTCAGGGACCTTTCAACCAAATGCTTAAGGGAAAGAGGTATTTTTTAAAATCTTTTTGTTGTATTTTTTCTTTTTAGTTGTACATGACAGTAGACTGTATTTTGACACATCATACATACGTGGAGTAAAACTTCCCATTCTTGTGGTTGTACATGACATAGAGTTATACTGGTCATGTATTCGTATATGAACACAGGAACATATATGTCCGATCCATTCTACTGTTTTCCCATTCCCATCCCCTCTCCCTTCTCTCCTTTCCCCCATCTCCCCTGTCCAATCCAGTGAACCTCTGCCTGCCACTCCCCAACGCACCCCTGCCTATTGTGAGTCAGCATCCCCATATCAGAGAGAACATTCAGCCTTTGGTTTTGGGGGGATTGGCTTATTTACTTAGCATAATAGTTTCCAGTTCCATCCATTTACTGGCAAATGTCAAAATTTCATTCTTCTCTATGGCTGAACAATATTCCATTGTGTAATGTATCACAAGGAAAGAGGTATTTTTTCTGTGTGCTTTTGAAAGTCCCAGAGCACCAGTGACCTCTGTCTCCTGCTTTTTTGTTTGTTTTTTTTTTTATTTGAAGTTGTTGTATATATAACAATATCATGCATTACAATTCATAGTACATGTATAGAGCACCTTTTTACATAGCACTGTTTGTATATAAAGTATATTCATATTATTCATGTGTTCAATGATGCATTTAGGATGCTGATATCCATCTTGTTCTACCATCTTCTTTTTTGTTTTCCTTCATACCCCCTTGCTCCCTCCCTTCCCCTACCTCCCCATTGACCTTTCTAGTGTTCCTCTAATCCTCCTATGTTCCCCGACCCAAGCCCACAGTGAATCAGCCTACTTATATCAGAGAAAACATTCAGCATTTGGATTTTTGAGATTGGCTAACTTTACTTAGCATCTGTCTCCTGTTTTAAAGCTACTTTTCCACTGCGGGCCGTGTTTTAGGGATGCATTGTTTTCCCAGAATGTTAGTGACTTTTTTGATAAAGGAGCTTTAAAACGCAAATAAGAAAAAAAAAAAAAAGAATTAAGTATATCTACAAAGAAGTTCAAAGATGCTTTTTTAACTATTTAAGATCAGTTTTTCATAGATATGTATTACCACATTATATATTGCTTGTTATAGAGAATTTTGTAAGCAAATCTGCTATTATTTGAGGTAGGCAGTTGTCTGAAAGTACATGGTGAAATGGAGAGAGGTGGACTCAAAATCACTGTCCAGACAAAATATATGTTCATTTAACGTCTGTTAAAAACAAATTAAAATCTATTAATATTAGTAGTACTCACTAGAGGTGCCTACTAGGACATTTTCAGTTATTTAGAAACATGCTATATAAGAAAAATACAATATAAACATGGTTGTCTGTAGATATTTTTTGAAGAAACAGTGCAGCATTTATTCCTGTTGTTGGGCTCAAGCTTCCCCCAAAGTTTCCATGTGAACAAGGTTTGTTTTAAGACACGATAAATCAGAATTAACTCTTGACTATTTTAAATGTGGAGTACTCTATAAAGCACAAGAATGACTTTTTAAGCATGAGAGTGAACCAGAGCAAAGGGAAAGATTAAAAAGCAGACTTGTAGAAGCCCCAAGGATGGCGTGTCATTGAACTCCCTTTCTCCTCAGGCCAGGTATGACCACAGCTACCCATCTGTCACATAGATTACAGCTGTATCCCCAGGTGTCCAGCATCCAGTTTGAGCCATAGATGAGGACAGTGAGCATCTGAGGATAACTTTATACACAGGGTCCAAAGGGTCACATGGCTTCCTTTGTGGCAGCTGAATTGATTGGTATCAAGTGTTGTTTCTTGAAAGATCCTCTTGCAATCATGTATCAACAGCAAAAGAAAAGAAGCCAGGGGTGCCCTTGCCCTTGGTCCTCTCAGGTGTTCTGAGAATTTGCAATTCCTCTTGAAGTCTTTGTCAAAAGCCCCTAAATGTGGAAGTGTTTGGACTGGCTCCTCAGGGACAACCTCAGGCTCTATAGCTCCAGTGAGTACTGAAATGCTCATTCGAAGTGAAGGACAACGGTGCCCCAGTATCATGTGAAATCAATCCCTGCTGTGGTTGTGAATCTGTTGTCTAATCCATGGTCACTGTAGGTCCGACAGACTAAGTGCTCCAGGGTCCCTCTGGCTTTGTCTGTTCTCCTAAAAAGATTTCATGGTTTTCTTTTAGATAACTGAAAGAGATGTATAAGCAGATGGGCTGTCCCGTTTTGAAATTCTTTACCTATGATCCATAATCGAAAGGCAGGTGGTGTTCAGCAAAATAATGTCACCTGCTCTTCTGCAGCAGTTTTTTTGAGTTTGGAAAGTCAGAGATAAAGCCTGGGTTTCATGAGGCTAAAACAAGTTCAGTTGTGCTTAAGGACTCTGGAGTTTTAAATGCACAGTTACCAGATTTTCTTGAAACTGTCCAAGGACTCTGGAGTTTTAAATGCACAGTTACCAGATTTTTTTTGAAACTGTCCAATGACACCAAATATAAGTCTAATAATGTTACCAGAAGGATCTGTTTGCTCAAAGAGGAAATGAGAAGAATTTTAAGATTAAAAAAAAAAAAAGAAAAATCAAATACACTTCTCTCTCTTAATAAAGACTTATATGAGCAGGCAAGAAAAAAAGATGAGACCAGCAAATTATTAAAGCAATTTGCAAAAGAAAGTTTTAATTTTCAATGGCAATTCATCTCAAGGTTGCTAAATTATGATAATTAAAAATAAGATAGCCTGAGGACTTTAAGAGTTGAAGGAGTCTGGAAGCTTTTGTTATTTATTAATGAGAGACAAAATATACCTCAAGTCTATACTAATCTCATTTTAACTAAGTTCTGGTAAATTTAACTAAAGTCTGAATAATTCACAAATAATGATTGTGATTGAGATCACCGTTCTCTGAGAGAAGAAATTAAGTCCAAATTAATAAGTGGCTAAGAGTGAAGTACTAAAATAAACAAGGAAATTTCTGAATATATTTGGATTGGAATATGTTCTAATATTTATGTTGTGCTCCTTCATACTTGAGGCAGTCCATGACTGGTACAGTCCTTGACTCACTGAACACCATCCTATGCCTGTCATGTAGTTGGCACTGGGAGAAGGCAGTGACTTCAATCCTATGTTATCAGTGCTCTGTAATTTTTCTCAGAAACCATTTTGGACTAAAGTTTCTGATGTTTGTTTTCATCTCCAGAGGTGAATTTTTAAAAATTTGATTAAGTGTGCAGGAACCCACTCAGCTGTTTTATATTAGCAAACTTAAAAAAAAAAAAAAAAAAAAGGAAAGAGAGATTTTTGTAGTACTTGATTCTCAGATAAGGCTTTTGTGCCCAGATAAATATCTTGAATAAAGAAATTCACAGTTGGCAGAAACTAAAATCCTTGCAGTGGAATAGTCATTTTGCTACTTATATAAAATTTATATTCAAGTTTAATAAATTTGAATTTTTAAAATGAGCTTCTCTGCACTGAAATTCTTCCACATTGCATCTTACTGATGAGTGTTTCTCTTGGAGATATTCCAGTGTGTGTCTAGGTTTGCTTTACTGGAAGTGGATTTACCAGAATTAAGAAGCAGCTGATAAATTGATATAGTATCAATAAAGTGCATTTAAGTCCCAGTCCCCTCCCTGCTCAGTTTCCCAGATTTCTAGTCTCCAGTTAACTTATTACATGTCTCGAGCACGTCTTGTTTCTTTACTTATTGTTTTACCTACTTTCAAGTTGGACAAACCAGGATTCAAAATCCCTGGTGTTTTCTGTTTATGGAGCTTTAAACCTCAGTTTTCTTATTTGTTAAACAGGATTGTTAAATTTTTGCAGAATTATTGGAAATTTTTTAGAGTTAGATTTAATTAGACTTAATGTAATAACACTGGGCCAGAGATGAATAGCAGGCACTAAATATATGGTAAAGGCTAATATTCTGTTAGTATTCACAATTAGATAATGTTTTTTTCAGTAATGAGTACTAGCCAAACTTTAGAACTAGCACTTTAATGTTATATTTCAGTCAAATTAAATAAGCTTTCAACTAAATATTAATATGATATAGTAAAGGGAAGACAGCTTAGAGATATAAAGAAATTATTTATAAAGCAGTATTAGGTGCTAGACAATTACAGAATATTCTTTGGAAAATATGGCAAGCACTTTTTTTTTCTTTATTTTTTGTTTGTTTGTTTTTATTTTGTTTTTCCTAAATAAGAAGTATTTAAGTCAATCCTTTACATTCTGTATCTTCTGTTTCCAAGGATGCTTGTAAAATCTGTGTTGGTATTTATGGTTTAAAATATCTGGGGGAAAAAGCGCATTTAAATTATTGAAAAGACATTTTTCTATGTTCTTTGTTTTCCATTTTGTAAGTGATATCTCTATAATAATCCCTTGGCATTGGAACAGAGCTTCTCAGTTGGTGTTCACAACTTTATGCAATGATGTTCCCGGATCCATTTGAGAAATAGGAAGTTAAGAGCATGAGATGGCAAAAGGCTTATGCAAGTACAGGAACAAATCTACAGCCCTGGTCTTCAAATTTCTAATTCAGAATTAATTCCATTATTCATATGATTATTCATATTCCTAGATATGAGCTTAGGAAAAGAAGATTTTTTTTAAAAGGGTAGAAAAAAATAAGAGTATCATTCTCAGTGACAAATACCAGAGTTCTTCTTATGAAATCAAGAAGTCATAGTTGTAATTTTTCTATTTTAAAACCTTCAGTGAATGATTCCTCTTTGCCTATGATGAAATTCAAAATTGAAATGATATTCTCTTTATTGCAATTCCCCACATGAACTCTAAATTCCAAAAACACAAATCTATTTGAAACTTTGCAAACATACCAAATCTTTTCATGCTGCTCTGCCTCTTACACCTTTATATATATATATATACTTAACCTCTTTTCAATATCATATTTTTATTTTTTATGTATATAATTAATATATCACATGCTTTCATAATGCTTACTATGACTTAGGCACTGTATACAATGATTTACAGTTATTGACTTAATCCTCATAATAATCCCAAAATATAAGTAATATTATCCCATTTTGAAGATGAAAAAACTGAGGTATAGAATCTGAGGTATAGAGTCATGAGTCCAGAAAGAGATATCTGGTTTCAAAGTGAGTACTCTTACCTACTGTATGGTGTTACATATGCACCAGCAATGTAAAATTGAAAATCCTATCATATGCAAGAAATACCAATGTCTACATGACAGGCTACCAAAGGCATCCCAGTTGTAAAATTCATCATCTTGTAAATTTACCATCATCACTAACCTACCTCTCATGTTCTCAGACTCAGGAGCTTGATATTTTTCAGCAATAACACCAAGAATAGATCTTTCTTTTGGGGATGGGCTCACAATGACTCGACCCATGAGATTAATGTTTCAAACTGAGGTGCCAGTTTATTTAAGCACAACAAGGAATAGAAGCATCTTTAACGTAGACCACAATATTCTTGTCAACGTGGCCAGTGCTCTCTAGCTCCCAGCAGTCATGAAAATCCAGATCATTCTTGGCTGGCAGTTTGGTCAATATGGCATCATCATGGGGAATGTTCTTCATGTGAGTTGAGCATTTGTTGGCATCAGCTAGGTTTCCGTAAGCCATCAAGATAACAACAATCTTTCCAATGGGGCTTGAAAGACTTGAAGTTCATTGGCCCTTTGTCTAGGGCGTCTTGGGCCTGGGTACTGACAACTAGGCATCTTTCTCAATTCTCCTTTTTCCTGGGAGTCGAAGGCCTTACCAGCCCTTTCTTTTCCAACTTTAATGGGAATTAATACAGTCAATCTAATTAGACCTAAGATAGCCTTCATGTAATTGTGTTTTCAGATAACATTTTCCTTTTGTTAACATTCTCAAGACCTAACACAATTACTAGATAGCATTTTATACTGAATTATGATTATATGATTGATTTTCCTAATAGCAGAGACCAAGTGATATTCATATTCTTTGTATTCCCCTAGGTAAGTTTATTGCCCAGCACATAATAGCAGCTCTATGAATGTTTGCTGAACACAAAAAATAAATTAGGCATTAAAGCATTGTGATTATGAATGTAAGCTCTGAGGCCAGATGGCCTAGTTTCAAATCTCATCTGTGCAACTTAACAGTTGTGTGGTTTGGGCAAGATACATAACCTCTCTAAGCTTTAGTGTTTTGTTTTGTTTATCTGTAAAGTATATGTAACAACAGTATCCTCCCTCTCAAGATTTTTGATATTAAATAAAATAACACACATAACAAATTTAAATTTTACCTGGACTTCCTTAACTATTAGTTATTCATGTGGTCATTCAGAGTTCCATAGTATACTTTTATTTTTTCTTTGTAAAGTGTGACCTAGTTTGAAAAGAGCAGAATACTGCTGCTTGTGAACTCTCATTACTGGATGTTTTACCAAATATTGATTGTTTTTGTTCACAAGAATTCAGTAAAGTGGAAACTCCCATGTATTGCTGGTGGGAGTATGTAATGGTACAACCTTTATGGAATGCAATTTGGCAATAGTTTTCAAGAGCCTTGCAAAAATTCATTCCCTCTAGTTCAGTAATTCCCCTTCTAGAAATTTATTAATTTTAAAGACATAGTCAGAAACTTGGATAAGACATATGCTTAAGGGTAGTTTATTGTACTCTCATTTATCAAAACGTGAAAATTAATTAAAGGACAATTAATAGAATAATGATTATACAAATTATGTTATACCATTTGATGGAATATTATGTAGCTCTCAATATAGTGTGGAAAATACTTCCAAAAACTTTAAGTGGGACAAAACTAATTACAAAATTGTATAATTGATGTGATTTCCTCTGCACTGGAAAGAAATAATCAAAATCATAGTAATTATCTTTAGATGAGGCCATTACAGGGAACTTTTTTTTTTTTTTTCATTCTGGTAATCTATTCCAAAACCACTACAATAAGGGTGTATTTTAGAAATAAAGATAATTGTTTAAGAATTATGTCTTTTCCTATCCTTAGAAGACATGTTGAATACCAATTTGTTTTTTATCATATTGAAATTATTAGGTTTTTCACTGAAATGTCTCTTCAGTTTTCTATTAGAAATAATTAAGATGACAGAATTAATGTAATATAGATATTTTTTAGAAAAACTTTCCCTAATATTTATTTGGTTAAATTGTCTCTTCAGTTTTCTATTAGAAATAATTAAGATGACAGAATTAATGTAATATAAATATTTTTTAGAAAAACTTTCCCTAATATTTATTTGGTTAAATTTGTACTAAGTACTTATTTTGAAAAATATTGAACCAAGGTGAATGCTTAATTTCAGCCCTAGTAGAGAAATCAATCTATATATACAGTTTTCTTATATCTGCTCCATTTAGTATTTAATGGCAACATCTCTATGAAACTACTTAGAAGAAAGGACCCTTCCACTAGTATTAAGAGGAAATTGATTTTTATAAAATAGTTCAAACTTTGATCCTTTCATAGGTAGTAATGAGATTTCTCTTTTCTTTTTATGACTAGGAGCTGTGAAGGAAGAAATATCCGATATAGGACATGCAGTAACGTGGTGAGTCTGAGGCTCTTTGATTGCAATCATGTACTTTTTTAAGCACTGAATAGCATTAAAAGTTTTATTGCTCAGCACTGTGGTACACACCTATAATCGCAACAGCTCATGAGGCTGAGGCAGGAGAATCACAAGCAAAGCCAGCCTCAGCAACTTAATGAGCCCTAAGCAACTTAATGAGACCCTATCTCAAAATAAAAATGAAAAAGGCTGGGATGTGGCTCAGTGGTTAAGCACCTCTGAGTTCAATCTCTAGTACCAAAAAATTAAAAATAAAAAGAAGTTTTATGTTTCCTGAGCAGAAAATCAATCAATTAATATTTCACTAAGAATTATTTATCTCATATTATACAGATTACTCAGTCATGTTTAGTGTTTCTCAATATAAACTTAATCATTTGACCAGATAGAAACTAACTAGACTGTTTCAAAACAAGGACTCTGTATTTCCTCTCTGCTTTCTGCCTTTTCACAAAAGGTCTCATGAGAAACCAGTAAGAACAATGATAAAAGGGAAACATCACGAAATAAATATTAGTTAATCAAATTCAGATTTGACAAACTCATTCATTCGTTCAACAAAATTATTCCATGCCAACCATGTGTGAGGCAATGCACTAGAACAAGGATAAGTAACATGTGGTCATTGTCTTAAAACATCTGTAACATAGTGAGGGGTATAGAACAAAAATAGATGTGCACATGACCACAATCCAGGGAAAAACATGAAAAATGCTGGAAGGAAAGAGAAATTCTAAAGAGTCTTACATGAGAAGATGACTTGAGGTAGGTAGAGCTTGCAGGGCTATGGTTGGCCATCTTGGATGTGGGGGCATAATAGGCCAAAGGGAAGGGACAGATAACGCCGTTCACCTTAGAGGCAGGAATGTGTAAGGTGTGTTCTACACACTAATTTCAGCAGATTATGCTCAGCACTATACAAGAAAAGAACTGAAAGATATTTTAAGGTTACATCATGAAAATATTTGAATGTCAGACTTCCAAATTTGTATTAGCTCAGCGAATAGTGAGAGTCACTAGAGGTTTTGGAGTGAGAGTATGATGCCAAGTTTCAGTTTCCAAACGTTAATTCTGTAGTAATACAAGGGTTGCACTGGAACAGGTAATGGATGGGGAGCAAGAAGTAACAAGGGCTTCCACCAGGAGTAAATGGGTTCAAGAGGGATCAACATGAAGATCATGCTGTGCAACTTGAGGAACATTTGAAATTAGAGTGATGGGGTAAAGAATAGGATGGGAATAAAGAAAACAGGTGTAAGCCGGGCGTGGTGGCACACACCTGTAATCCCAGCACTTGGGAGGCTGAGGCAGGAGGATCACAAGTTCAAAGTAAGCCTCAGCAATGGTGAGGTACTTAGCAACTCATTGAGAACCTGTCTCTAATAAAATACAAAAAAAAAAAAAGGGCTGGGGATGTGGCCCAGTGGTTGAATGTCCCTGAGTTCAATCCCCGGTACCAAAAAAAAAAAAAAAAAAAAGAAGCCCTTTCCTCTGTATTTTCCTATTGGCCTTTTTGTTATTCCAGTCCCAGGTCACTGTCTTTCTCTCAGAGTGTCATCCTTGACCTCCTTGTCTAATGGTGTCCTGCTGCCCAACCCCTTTCCTCAGAAGAGCCATTCACTCCATACTTTCTTTACAGCACTAATCGCTACCAAAATTTGACGATTTTGCTGCCCGGCTCCCCGCTCTAGAACATAAACTCCACAAGGGCAAGAGCCTCATTCATCTGCTTCTTTATGCTCAGGGCCTGGAGCTGTTGACTAACATTTATTAAGCACACGATGCATATTTGCTGAATGTAAAATGAGGATTCACGCTTCTGGAAGAGTGGTGAATGCCATGTCAGAAATAATAGAGTTGGGAGGAGTGTTTGGAGAGAAAATAATAAATTTGATTTAGGGACACTAGTGAGTTTGAATTGTAGGCTTGAGTTGTAAACAATATATTTAACTAGGCACTAGGGATTTTGATCAGGGAAAGAGGACGGGGCTGAAGCCATAAAAACACAAAATTAGAAGCATAAAATTTGAAAATTTGGAAGCAGCCTGTTAGGCAGAGAGTATGGAATGATGAGAGAAAGGAACATTGGGCCTTTCTTGAATATCTGCCTTCAGATAGAAGAAGAATGTGGAGTGAGTTAAGCCACATAATGCATCATAAGAGAGGTAGAAAACAAAGTTGAGAATTCCTTAAAAGATACTCAGTAGGGGGCTGGAACTGTGGCTCAGTGGTAGAGCACTTGCCTTGCAAGTGTGAGGCACTGGGTTCAATTCTCAGCACTGTATATAAATAAATGAATAAAATAAAGGTCATCAACAACTAAATTTAAAAAAAAAAAAAAGAAAAGAAAAGATACTCAGTAGGAAAAATGTTGCCTTGAAGTTGAAGACTGAAACAAAAAGACCAAAGAAGTCAGCGACTTCTATACTATATTAGAAACCAAAGCAAGATCAAATGGAGTAAGGAGGTGTGTTAATGAGGAATGGGGCTATTTGTCTTGGTGCCAGCATCAGGAGGAGACCTCTGTGCTGCATCATCAAATGACAAAGGGCAGAGTAAGACTCAGACACAAACATTGAGTCAAACTCATCCATTTTGTCAGGACCCACCCTGCAATCACTAACTCACTCCTATTAACAGCATTAATTTATTCTTGAGAACAGAGCCCTCAGAACCCACCTTAGTACTGTGACAATGGCAATTAAATTTCAGCCTGAGTTTTGGAGAGGACATTCAGACCACAGCACTATTTATATAAAGTATTTAACAGGGATACTTTATTTGCAGGGTCACAGAAGGGTCACTGACTTGAATTTGTTTGTTTAACATGTGAGGTCCCTGTAATGAGTCAATGTAGAGAGGACCTGATGATCTGAGGAGGAAAGTGTACCCTCAACACCAAGCCACAGGTCCCAGAGGAGGCAGTAGGTGATACAAGGCGTCATCTTGATAAGGGTAAAGGTTACAGAGACAATCTGAACATCAAAAAGTGAGCACGAATGTCTGGAATGATCGCTGAGGAAACTGGGTAGAGGCTGGGAAAAACAAAATGGAAGAACTATTGGGCAGCAGAGTAGCTGGGCTGAGGTTAGGATGACTGATCTCACAAGGAGCATGGGTGGCAGGGTTCTAAGGCTTGGCAGAATTACTGAGAAACATTGAAATAGGAATAGAGAAAGGGCACATTGGAAGTGATCAAAGGGCAGAATGTAAATGAGACAAGAGAGACTAAAATTAACCAAAAGTCCTATATGTATTTTTGAATGCCTAACTTGGGACAGTACAAGGGACCAGCGGGTACAGTCATTGGGAGTAAGTGTAATTGTTCAGTGGAACATTTTGCCTAGTTTATTTCTCTATTTCTATTTAAGCTTCTTGATACCAGATAATACAACTTGTGTCCCGAGATTCTCCACCCTCCCTCCCAAACACATCTCATTCTAGTGTTGACTCGTTTAAAAATGAAATAGATATATTTGTAAAAATTTTTTAAAATTGATATTGACAGAGTCTATCTTAGAAATGCTATGAAAATAAATATACTTTAGCTCATTGGTTTTCTTTACTATCCTTTTCATGATGATATCTTAAATATCAATGTTTTAAAACGAAACCAGGCTATCCATGACATTACAGACACTGCGGAACTTCCAGTCCTTTTCTTTGCAGCTTTTAGATAAAAGATCTGAATCATCCCATATGAAATGAATACCTAAGGCATCATGAGCAGAAGTCTGCTGCCCCAACCTTGGAACTCTTTGGAAACTGCCCAGAACTTCCTTGCTATTGTTATGAGCATTTTTAAGCACAGATACAGACTAAGACTCTGGCCTAATATCGCTTATGACCTCCAGCATTACCCAAGCCAAACCTTTACAGCTTGTAGAATTAACCCAACACATACTTTTTATAAGAATCTAGAGTTTTCACTTAGTTTGGAGATTTTTCTCCCCCTAGTTTTTTTGGCCCTGACAGAAGCAATGGTGCCAAAAAAAACAAACAAAAAATTCTCCTAAGAAAGGATCTTTTCATAATCGCATTCCAATTTTTCAAACCAAGAAGTTTTGTTGAATATTCAGTTTAAATATTCCCCCTTAGATGCTTGATTCGGAAAATCTTGAAAGTCTTCTAGCTAAGCCCCCAGGGTCACTCTTTAATCCCTGGACAGCTTCCTAGGACACTTCTGAACCACTTTGCCTCCAAAGATTCAATCTCTTTTCTTATTTTTTTGTAGAGCTGCTTTTGTAGTACATTTCTTTGGGTTCTTATTCCCCAAGACAAGCTGAAGAGTAGAAAATATCTAATTTTTCTTTTCTATTTTTTGTTTGTCTGTGTTTGCTTCAGCCCACAGACTTTTTAAGCATTTGCTGCCAGTTTCTCTGCAGATAGAGTATATCAATAGAAGAAAGTCAGAGTTCCCATAATGTTTGCATAGTTCGTATAGTCTTGGTTCTTCTGGATTAAGTAGGCTATTTTCATTCCTAAGGACATAGTTCATCAAATCGTTTCCATTTTACGGTTTCCTGTTCTTTTCTAAGGAAGCAGCAAGGTCTTCTGCCTTTGGAAGGAAAGACCATTTTGGAAGGAAGGACACTATTGGGAGAAACAACAGATGTAACTAGCAATCCAATCAAGCAGGTCATTTAGGTCTCAAATTTCGTACAATGGAGCAATTCCAGGAGGCCCTCAAAAAGGTTTCCATAGGTCACATCTTCATGTTTACTCAAACTAAACCTCAAATCTGAGCCCTAGAATCTTAATTTACATTCTAAATTGACTTCAAAAGTATCTAGAGAACTGTTTTTATGGCTTATATACTTCTTTTCTTCACTGTGCTTAAATTCTCATGTGAGTTGGCATTTAGGAGACACAGTGACCATAATTAGCAACATAATAGGCCAAGGGAGTATGATAGCTCTTGGAGTGCTTAGATTCTTTATTAAGATTATATCGACTAGGCATGGTTGTGCACACCTAGAGTCCCATAGTGACTCTGGAGGCTGAGGCTGGAGGATCACAGGTTCAAAACCAGCTTCAACAAGTTAAGAGAGGCCTATGCAATTTAACAAGACCCTGTCTCAAAAAATAAAAATTAAAAAAGGGCTGGAAATGTTTCTCAGTGGCAAGGTACACTTGGGTTCAATCTCTAGTACAGGAAAAATAAAATAAAATTATCCCACTGCAACATTTTACGGTTCTTAAAACAAACATAGTTATTGAGCAAGAGAATTGTTTTCTGCCTCAAATACTTTGGTAAATAAGACATGTCTGAAGCTTTTGTTCTAATGAAGGAAAAGAGATTACAAACATGCAAACAAATTATTTAAGGGAAAAATATTTATTTAGTGGTGATCAGAGCTATGCAGAATATTAAGGAATTGGTGGCCACTTCAGAATTGGATGTCACTTGAGCAGTGACATTTGATCGATGGCAGGAAATCAGCTATACAGATATCATAGAAGAGCAATCTAGATAGCAACACAGACTCTGAGGTCTGAAAGAGCTCGTGTGCTGTGTTCGAAGAACGAAGAAAACCAGTGTATCTATAATCTACTGAGTAAGGGGTAGAGTATTGGAAACTAAGGAAAAAATAAAACTGAAGGTGAACAGGAGCTAGATAGGGCAGGAAGTTACAAAGTGTTTAGATTATATTTGAAGTACAACGTGAAGCTACTGGAAAATTTTGAGCAGGGGAGAATAGAAATGGATTTATGGTTTAAAGGGATAGTTTTAGCTGCAACTCACTCTGGAAAACAAATGGGAAACAGGCTGGAAACATAAATGCCACTGAGAAGACTAAGGCATTAGTTCAGGTGAGCTAATGGCAGCTTGGACTGGAGTGGCACTGGGGGGAGATGTGGGATATATTTTAGAGATGGATTGTCTTTTCTGAAACCACTTTGCCTCATCCTCAACTTGATACAATTCACTTTGATGGTCTCCAACATCACTGCTATGGAACATCTTTTGTGTAGCATCACAGGAAACAGAGGCAACCCCAGCTAGGGCCACAGAGAACAGAATGATTCTGGCAAGTTTGTAACTGTCTTTCGGCCTCAGTTTATACCTAAACAATGGGAGGGTTGAACTGAATAACCTCAAAGTTCCCTTCCACCTCTAAAATTGTACAGTTTTTGAAAAACCTATGTGAGCTCTACCAGATTTGGATCTGAATACAGATCAGTTAAGATATCCACATAAATGAGTGAGCAGATAAAATCTGGAGTAGAGTGAGGACAGCCAGTGTGACCAGCTGCAGCAGAGTCCTCATCTATGCCGCACACTTTGACCATCCATCTTGACCAGTAATTCTTGTCTTGGAGACTGAAACTTCATGGCATTCATAGAGTTGTTCACATGGTTATTAATGATAGACATAAGATAAACTCTCATTTGGCCCATTTGTCCATTTTTCTCCTAGGGCCTTTGGGCAACATGAAGTCAGGCTACCTTTGCTGGTCTCTGTCAGGGGTCAAATAATAACAGATGGAAGGACTGATAACTCTGCTACAGGTCTCCCTTAGTCCTAACCTGAATAAAGGGTGGAACACCATCCAGAACAGTGACATAGCCCCGTAGTCTCCACAGGTGCTGTGTTAAATAACAGTAGTGGTGGTCAGTAACTGAGCCTGCATACCGGGCCCTTTCTAGACCCAAGAGGAGCACAAAAATGGGAAGGAGGTTAACTTTCTCATAATCTAGTCTTGGCTCTAGTGGCTGAGAATGAGACTGGATATTACTTTTCAGAACCATTTTTTTTTTTTTTTTGGTTGCTTGCTCACTTATTCATTCTCTTATTTAATCTTTTCTTTAACTAACATTAATTGAGTGGCCACCTCTCCTTCTGCAGTATAGATGTTAGGAGTTGCTGCTGTCACTATAAAGGCAGACTCCCTGTTGTTGTGGAAATCAGAGTCTAGTAGTGCACCTACTTTCATGATTTTGCCAGAACCAGTCACAGCCACAGGCCAAAAGGACAACTTGCCAGATTCTGTGTTAGAGAAATTAGAGCAGAAGAAACCATTTGGTAGTCAGCCTTCTGAACTTTCTTCAGAGACCTCAGGAATAGCCATGCTGGAAGAAAGAAAGGCTGCTGTGAGTGTGACTGGAAATGACATCACTATCCCACCAAACAAGGAGCTCCCACCAATCCCAGAGAAGAAAACAAAGCCTTTGGCCACCACTGAACCTGCGAAGACTTCAACATTGAAAGCCAAAGCACAGCCCACTTCTCTCCCAAAGCAGCCAGCAGCTCCCACCACCTCTGGTGGGTCAAATAATAAACCTATTAGCCTTTCTTCAGGCTTATTACCAGCTGCCCCATGTTGGCTGCCAGTATGCTGAGGGCCTTGCCCTTCCAGCATTCACTGTGGGAAGCTTGAGGGCGCAGAAAAACCCCTCTGTAGATGGTTTCAGAGAACTGCGTCTACTTTATTGTACAGCAAAAATAGATTTTATAGTGGGTATGTACCAATTTACCTATAACAGTCATGATAGGCCAGAGGTGATGCATAACATATCAACTTACAGAAGTCCAGATACCAAGAATTCAGAAACTGCCACATAGGCTGACCTTGAACCAACAGGGAAATAACCCCTTGTCAAAGGAGCAAGGAAATGGCACTTGCCAGTGTTCTGACAGCACTCTGTACCAAAACACAGTGTTCCATGTTAGGACTTCCCTGCCGCACAATGAGCAAGATAAGTATTCCTCCATGAGAGTCCAAGGTCAGGCCTTGCAACATAATAGAAAAGACAGATATGCAAACAAATGAAGTATGATACACACCAACAGCACTGATGTAAGCCCAAGTGCTGGGAAATCACAGCCGGACTACATCTGATCTGTGCCCACTTTACAGCATTCAGAGTGTGACACCGTGCTTCTGAAACTGTGAGACCATGACCCAAGTAACACAGCAAACTCACAGGGCTGCATTGGGATATTTTAAATATTCAAAGAAAATACAGCAGGGCTTGACACCTTGTGAATGCTGCATGAATCACTAGACCACGCTGTATTTTTTTTTTAAATGATGTTTCACCTTAGCAAAGGTGAGTTTGACAAAAAGCAAAAGTTGCGAGCTAAGCAGTGTGGGATGGGAAACCATGCACTGTCCAATCTGATTTTAGGCTTTGAGAAGTTGTGTAGCACCCAACAGCACACACGTCCCATTAGCAAACAAAGCTGGCTATTTAAGAATGAGATTAGGCATTGTTTTTCTTCAAAGTTATGTGTGTGGTTTTTTCAAAAGGATACTAAGTTGTTAGGTAGGGCATAAATACTTATGGTATAGCCTTACATACTTGTTTTTATTTTTATTTTTATTTTTTTTTTTGCTTTTTAGATCCTTTTTTATTGTTTCTTTTTATTTATACATGACAATAGTATTCATTTTGACATAATTATAAAAGCATGGAATATAATTTGTTCTAATTCTGTCCTCATTACTCTCCCTTTCCCATCTGTCCTCCCTCTCCCTTTCCCTTCCCTCTATTCTACTGATCTTTCTGCTGTTTACTTAGTTTTTTTTTTTAATTAAATGTCCTGTAGAGGTATTCATATATATACATAGGAATGTTAGATCAGAATCATTCTACTGTCTTTCCCTATCCTATCCCTCCTTCCTTCCCTTCATTCCCCTTTGTCTACTCCACTGATCTTTCTTCTATTATTTTTTTAACCAACCCCCCATTTTGGATTACATTTCATTTATCAGGGAAAATACTCAACCTTTGATTTTGGGGGGGGCTGACTTATTTCCCTTATCATGACAGTCTCCTGTTCCATCCATTTATCATCAAATGACATAAATTTGTTCTTCTTTATGGCCAAGTAATACTCCATTGTGTATATATACCACATTTTCTTTATCCATTCATTTGTTGAAGGGCACCTAGGCTGGCCCCATAGAGGACCCACACCTACTTAATAATGGAACTGGTAGGTACTTTTTTGGCATAGAGGTTCCATTAACAAAAAGAAAGAAACAACAACAACAAACAAACAAGAAAAAACAAAGATGAACAAGACATTAATGGTGCCATGAACAAAGTTTGGGAACCCCAGACTGATCTGATAGGTCACAGGCATTCAACACATATAATGAATGAATGACAGCCTACATAAAGTGACATTTAAGCTGAGTCTTCAGAAATGAGATGGATTTTTTTTTTCCAGACCATGAGAGAAAGACTGTTTTGAGAAGGGGTAGTGGAATTCACTTAACAATAAAGCAGGAAAATGTTTAGCGAGTGACAAAGGGAGGTTTCCAGGCATGATGTGGTAAGGAAACTCTGAGGTGGCATCATGCCTAGCTTGATGTATGAAGGGTGAGGCATAAAGGAACCCTGCTTGTTTTAGGTCCTGACATGCTTTTCTCTGAGGTGCAGTGCAAGGACTATTATGGGGAAAGAGGTAAGATATTTATCTGAGCTGAAGAGTCTGAGCTCACCCTAACTGTAATTTTATATGGGCATTCCTAGCCCCTCCCTCAGGGTGATGGACTTTGTTTGGAAAAACAGAAGGCTGACAGAAAACTGGGTGGCTCTGACTACCCCTTCCACACACTTGTCTTCTCCTACACCCCACGGCAGCCAATCTAGACAACATACATAAAAGGCAATGAGGGAGTTCTTAACCTCAAGTGGGAAGTCTCTTAAGTAGCAAAGAGATTCTGAGTGAAAGAATGTTGGTTTCTTCCTAATAAATGTTCAGAATCCTCTGCCTACTAGAGGGGGCTTCCAAGGGCACCCTACCATCCTGGCTGGTCCCCCTTGCTACTGACTCACTCTATTAAGCTCTGAACCAAAGAAATGTGCTTCTCACCAGATGCAGCTTGCTTCTCTCTTTATCTTCCTGTCCAGCTGAAAACCAGGAATTTTCCTTATACTGTAATTTTAACCAAGAGATTGCTCTCATTTTAAAGTCACCTAGGACATGTCTTCTGCCTCATTTGTACTCTGATAGAACAAAATTAGGACCAAGCTTTTTTATTCTTTAGATTCCGTGTACATTTTTGTATCCATGCAGTCTCCGAGAGGCCACCAAGATATATGGGTGGGAGAAAGGGTAGAGTGATTTAAAAGACATACTCACTTTTTAATTCCTCACTTTTTAAATTGAAAGCAGAATGTGTAACAGAAAAAATTATAGCCTTTCCTGAGTGCACGGGCTACTACTTACTGATTATGTGCTTTGGGCTGTTTATTAACCTTCTTATCTGTAAAAAATACTTTTATTATCTATGAACAAAGAATATGAATGCAGTGTTTATGGTAGTTTGAAAATTGGAAACAAAAGTGTGCTAAAGAAATTGTGGTATGTTGATATCATAGAATACTATACAACCATTTAAAAGAATGAGGTCTCTGTAAGTTTTCTGATTTATCTTGTTAAATGTAAAAAGGCAAGTTGTGCAGAAATGTCTATGATGATCTCAGCTTTTAGAAATCTCTGATCTGAAGTTTGCGACATGTCACAAGGTATTGAAGGACATATATCATACTGGTCATAGTGATTACCTAATATAGAGCTGGGAGGGACTGAATGAGTGAGAGGAACTTCATTTTTTATTCTATATGCCATTATAGTGTTTTCAGTTTTTTTTACAGTGAGCACATATTCCTGTATCAGTAGTATAATTTTTAAAATAAAGTGTAAGAGAAAACTAAGCTGGGCACAGTGGCGCATGCCTGTAATCCCAGCATTTGAGAGGCTGAGGCAGGAAGATCGCCCGTTCAAAGCCAGCTTCAGCAACCACGAGGTGCTAAGCAACTCAATGAGACTCTGTCTCTAAATAAAATACAAAATTGGGCTGGGGATGTGGCTCAGTGGTTGAGTGCCCCTGAGTTCAATCCCTGATACAAAAATTAAAAAATAGTATAAGAGAAAACTAGATTGGGAGAAAATATATTAAAAGTTATTCAGTGATTTTTGTATTTATTTTTGATACACTGAAAAAATCTTACCTCAAAAGTTTCTATGAGGCATACAAGAGAAAATTCTAGAAACATCTACTCAGCATGGTGTGGGATTTGGTGATGTTGGTGCTACTCTTCCTTATTACTTGTTATGGTTTGAATTGTGTCCTCCCGGTTATGTGTGAAGTCTTAACCCCCAGCAGCTCAAAATGTGACTGTGTTTGGCATTACAGAGGTAATTAAGTTAAAACACTAGTTATGGTTCTAATACAACAAGGCTGGTGGTGTCATCAGAAAAAGAGATCAGGATACAGACCCCTGCATTCGGAGGAGACCACGTGAAGTCATGTGGGGGTGGGGAGCCTCCCCCAGCCACAGAGAGGCCTCAGAAGAAACCAACCCTGCCAACACCTTGATCTTGGACTTCTAGCCTCAAGAATTGTATAAAAATATATTTCCATTATTTAACACACACCCCTCCTCCAGTCTATGGTACTGTGCAAAGGAAGCCCTAGCAAACTAAGATACTTCTTCAACTTCCTTCCCTCTTGTGACAAAATATTCTTTCTGGCAGACTACATTGTTTTCAAAAATTGAAAAATAGATTGCTTTGAAATTCTGAAGATTAACCTCACTCCATGGCATCATGAGGAACTTATGAGAGCTTTGCCAAATGACAAGTTCCAGGTATTCTAGAACAAGAGCATAGGACCTCATCTCTAGCTGACCTGCAGATTTGTAGTGCCCCTTCTTTTGGAGAAACTATAGAAAAACAGACTTTCTACATTAGGCCCAGTTCTTGGACTGGCATTCCATTTTTGACCTACACCAATTGACTTTTCTTGGCCAGATAAATACTTGTTTGGAATTGCAGTAGAGTCTCAGAATCATTTCCCAGGGGACCAATCAATATTTACCATGAAAAATCTAATTTAGAGCAAAGCTAGGACAGATGTAGAATGGAGACTAAACTAGCCATAGGACGGTGGTCCTTGTGTGTTTCTCCTTTTTGGTATTGAGCAGAATTTCTGTACTTGGAAGAAAAAAAATCTTCTTTAGGGAAAAGTTTTTTCAAAAACACGCTAATTTTCTGTATTTGGCCCACAGGTTTTTTTTTAATTATTATTATTACTATTTATGAAGAAATTAGCTAGCAAAAGAGAACAATTTTCCAGGAAAGAACAATGAATGACTTTTGTTTCTATGAGGACAGAGGTCCCGTCAAACCTAGGATAGTATCAGTACTAAGTAAGATTTGAGTATCTTGCAAATACATTAATCTCTGAATGCACACACACAGCGTGCCATGTAGACAACTGGAGGTTGATGTGGTTCAAAACACATCATTTCTTTTTCACTAGTTAAACACTGAGCATTTAGAATAATGGTTGAAAATATTCACAGCAATTACTCTGGGAAAAAAACCTCGTATTTTATGACTAACTGTTTTATCATTTGTGGCATAAAGAAATAAACATTTTTTAATGATTCACAGATTCCTCCATTTGGTGGACCTGGTGGCCATAGATCTCTCTGCAGTGCTTGGTCAGGCAGCTAGCCAAGTTTATTGGGTGCCCCCACCACCACCACCAACTCACCCCAGCAGGCCAGGCCTTCTGCTTTTCTTCTCCCCTCAGCTTTCTCCTGACTGCTGTCCACGTTTCTTTCCTTTCTTAATGCTTTTCCTGACATGTCTTTATTGAAATCTTCCTAATTTCCCCTACTTTTCCTTTCTCCTTAATGTGTTCTCAATTTCTTATCCTTTGCCTCAACCCTTCACTCTCCCAGGAGGGGTCTGGTATGAGCACAGTTCTGTGAAAAGAACACAGGCTCAGGAGCTCTGTCATGTACTAACCCTGTGGTTTGAGGCAAGCTCTTTAGCTTCTTGTAGCCTCAGTTTGCTCAATCATAAAGTAGAAATCATAGCAATGTCCTTTTTACACTACTCCTTTACAGAAAAGGCCATAATAGAAATACATGAGAGATACTCAATAACTGTGGGTTCTTTCTTCCTTGTTACCTTGACAAAAATAGGTAAATGGTAGCCTTATAGAAACAGGAACAAGTGAAGCAAAGCCCAGCGTATTCCATCAGCATTAATATTAGTTCATATATTAAACACGTTCTCCCAATCTTCTGGGAGAATGTGTTTAATTCCCTAGCCAAAGACGATTTCTTTCTTCTCTGTGACATTGTCATAATGTAATATGTAGCTCCAAATTATTGGGAAAGACAAAAAGAAAATATATTGATGTGACTGGCTTCTGCTTGATGGCAGCCTTCTGATATATTTCCCCCTAAATTGATGATGGTTGGCTTGTTCTATTCTAGCCTCATCCCATGTATATTGGTGATAGTTGAAAATGGTCTTTGAGTGATAGAGCTGGCTTTCCTGGACAGAAGAGTCGTATCTTCCAGCTCACTCAGGTGATGCTGATTGACAAGAAATCAAAGAGCCCCACACAACAACTATGTTGTTTTCGTGTGGATTAATGGCTAATGTCAAGGGTCTTCTTTCCTAAGGCTCTTTTCCAAAGGCTCTTAGTATGAACAGGAAGGCCTGGTGGTCGAACCAGAACGTGTTTCCTCGATGTTGCAATGATCCCTTGCCATGTTGACACACTCTAAAGTGAACATTGAGCTAGACCCTTAATGCATATATCTCTTGTTATTAAGGATACCAAATTGCCGTGATAGTTTTTTTTTTTTTTTTTTTTTTTTTTTTTTTTTTTTTTTTTTTTTGGTACCAGGGATTGAACTCAGGGGCACTCAACCACTGGGCCACATCCCCAGCCCTTTTTTGTATTTTATTTAGAGACAGGGTCTCACTGAGTTGCTAAGTGCCTCACCATTGCTGAGGCTGGCTTTGAACTCGCGATCCTCCTGCCTCAGCCTCCCAAAGTGCTGGGATTACAGGCATGCGCCACTGCGCCCGGCTGCCGTGATCGATTTTTGAAGAAAACAAAAATCATTCATCAGTTAAACTTTCAACTAGTGAATAGAATTGAAGGGCAAGCCTGTCATTTTCTAGGGAGATGGGATAGTTAAATTGAGAAAAGCTGATACTGAACCCCATCTCCCAGCTAGCTTCCTGACCTTGTGTAAACAGCCTCTCTGCACCACGGTCCTCCTTACTGAAAGTGATAAAGACCAAGCATGTCCATCAAAGGGCGCCTGGCAAAGTTACAGACTCATCGGGTATTAGAACTAGAGAGGAATTAGTATACTTTGAGTGTCTGCCGTGTGCAGCCATGTTGCCTAACGACTTTTCACCTCCTAACTCACTGAATTCTCACAACCTCCTTGAAAAACTAGTACAACCCCAATTTTACAGATAAAGAAATTGAGCATTTTAAGAGAAAAATAATGAACTGAAAAGAAAAAGTGACAGAGCTAAAAAAAATAAATAAATAAGTAGGTGGTCCTGCCAGATTTGTAAATGTCAAAGCCCATGCTTATTTCACCATAACACAAAAGGGTATATAAGTGGTCTAGATTCCCATTCAGCAAATAACAAAACTGAGACAGTAAAAGGTAAAGGCACAAGCACTTTTACAGCATATGCTTTTTTAAAGAAGAGATATTCAAACAAGTTTACTATAGCAATTCTAATTCTACATGAGTAGAAGTATGTGAACAGCTAGGAATTACAAATGTGCAAATTAAATACTGCAGAAAAAAGCAATCCAAGAATCTTTGTTGAAAACACCCTAGATTCCCTCCCCTTGAGCCTGTCTACCTGTCAAGGGGATATAAATTTATTTTAAGTCTCTACACTCCTTAGAATCTGCTTTCCTGAGTTCTAATTTCTGAATTTCGTAAGACTTATGCTGGCCTCTAGTGAACCAGATAGATGCTTGAAGCAGGGTTTGACAGTGATTTAGAAAGAAATTACTACTGTAGTTCATCCCTTGGCAGAGCGCCCTATGGAATGAAACCAAACAAGCTGCCATACAAAGGTTGCTAACAGGCAAATACCTGCCTCTGCTCGGCCTGGCTTCCATGAGCCTAGAAATGATAAGCAGCATCAAATCTTCTGATTACACCAAAGTGTGTTGAAACTCAAAGGATAGAAACACTTGGAATTTTCCCTCTGAAAGGTCACTCACAGACCTCTGTGCCGACTACTCTGAGCCAGGGCCATTTAATTAGTTAACTAGCTTTTGTACAATATTGTGATTCTAGGAATCTTGTCCTTCCTATCTTTTGCTTTGTGCTTAAAAATTCTCTTCCTTTTCAGAGAATTTGTGAAATTTCAAGAGGTCATCTTTGAGGTTGGGCTGTATTTTTCTTGATGATCTTGCTATGAGCAGTAGCCATCATGGCTCTTGGAGAGTGTTGAGTTGAAATTTCCAATGCAATTCAGGGTTTCCAGTGAAATATAGTCAGTCTACAGGGTAAAAAAGCATTTTTTTTGGTTCCTTTTGAATTTTCACTGAGTAAATAAGCTTTATAACTCTTGAACATTCATACCATGTATCAGCCTTCTGCCTCCTTTCCCTAAGCAGTATAATTATTTAAAAAAATAAAAATAAAACCTCATTCCTTCCCCTGATAGAAGTTTTTTAAAGATACATCAGTGTATTTCATAAAGTGTCAATTTACAGCTTTTAAAAATTTTTTTTTAGTTATAGATGGACACAATACCTTTATTTTATTCTTATTTTTATATGGTGCTGAGGCTCGAACCCAGTGCCTCAAGCATGCTAGGCATGCACTCTACCACTGAGCCACAACACCAGCCCCAATTTACAGCTTTTTAAATTTTTATTTTCTTTCTTTAAAATGTTGCTAGGAATTATTTACTTTGAATTGTTATAGACAGTGAAAATAATTTAGGTAAACCTCTGCATTCTTATAGAACTACAGTTTGAAAAACACTTTTAAACTGCTTTCTGGGCAGCTGCCCTGATGTCATACCTGGATCATGAAGGCCAAGCATCCAGGTTTCTAGCACACCACCCCAGTTTCATCCAGAAAGCTCTGATTTTCCTTGCTTTACTTATTAGCATCCTGTGTAAGATTTCTGGAGTAGCGGGGAATGTTCAGCAACAACTAAGAATCTTTTAGTTTCTGTGTGATTTTTTTTTCTAGGGAAGAAATTCTCTAAATTATGTATTTTTGTATAAGTATAACAGCCAGGAAAGTATTTCTTACAATAAACTGGTGTGTACTTCCATAATCCTATTTGACTGAATTGAATTGAAGACTATGTACAAGGCATTGCCCTAGGAATAAATGAAAATTTAAAGTTTATGATAGGATTTTCTACTCTCAAATGTTTTGAAATTGGAATAAGAAAAACAAACAAAGTTATAATCCAATGCAGAATAAGATAAGCCATAAAAGAAAAACAGAATGGGAAAACTCAGAGGACTTTCAGCCTATTACTCCTCCTTTTTCTAAACAAGCAGCAATCTCAGATAAAATATAAAATGATAAAATCAATGGCACAGCCAGGTTCAAAAGCAAGATAAAAATGTCCATGGACCAAAAATGGAGCATGAATGCAAGATGAACAGTGCCGATATCACAACCTTGGGGCTCTACGATTGGAAATATGCAAAGATTGGCAGTAGTTCCACCCCTGTAGGGTGACTAAGAGCAGAACATGAGCCAGGTAGAGAACTCAGGATCAGAAGTTTAGACAGGGATCTCTGTTGAGAAGAAAAACTGAAGAATTGTGTGGTGGTAAGGGGTGCGTAATCTGTTGCTTAGGGTCAGAGTATTATCTGCAATTGTGGGTCTAAAAAAGGCTGCTTGGTGGATGTAAATATCACAGCATGAACTGAAACTCCACCAAGACACACTTCAGTTCTGGGACTGCACTTGCTGTTTCTTCATTATGGGTTAAAACTCAAAATTCCAGTATAGTGTCTGATTCTAGATTTGTGGCTGTGTGAACACATGGAGATAATCATAAAACCATTAGGACAGGTAAGAGCAGAAACAGAAGAAAAGAAAACAAAAAAAATCTTTCCACTGAAAGTGAGCATGCAAACAAAAATTCCAAAACACATGAAAGAAATATAATACCAAGAAAGTCAACAAAATTCATATTCACTCCAGAGAAATTTGTGTGAAACAGTTTGACAGAGATATTAAAACTTATTTATTCATGAATTCTGGTAATTGTGCATTTGTTTATGCTCTAACATTTATTTGTAACCCCAAAATTTTACTTGTGGCACATTTATGGTCATTCATGGATAAGGGAAGGGCACCAAAAAACCTGAATAGCCAATGCTCATGTTCTAGCTGGGTTGAAGAGGGTGACACTCAACTCAGCCTTCTTGTTTCAGCCCTCATACTGTTAAAAAAAAAAATGTATGCTTTTGTGGTCTGTTTGGTGTCAGAATTTCCACATCTATTTTTGTTCTCTTTTGGGTACTTTGCTGTTTAAAATGGTCCCCAATCATAGTGCTGAAGTGTTGTCTAGAGTTTCTAAGCTATTACATGCCTTACAGAGAAAAAATATGTGTTAGACAATTTTCCTTCAGGAGTGAATTACCGTGCTATCGAACCTGAGTTCAATGTCAGTGAATCAACACTATCTATTAAGTTGTCTTTAAATAGAAGCACACATCAAACAAGGTTATCAATGGATAAGACGACTAAATTGTTGTCAACATTTTAAGGACTCCTAGAATTCTTCTAGGAGCAATGGTTTAGGATTTACTGATGTAGTGTTCATGGCAACTGTAACGAATAAAACCACCACAAATACTGAGAACTGACTGAGCAACAAATATGAAATATAAGGAATAAATTGAGAGAGGTAGAACGTAAGCAATAAAATTGATGGAAAAAGAAAAGAAAGTACTAGAAATTTGTCATGAAAGAATGTAGTAATTGAAATAAAAAATCTCCATAGATAAGATCAATTCCAGACCAGAAACAAGGAGAGAATTACAGAAAATTTGAAAATAACAATTAGAAACTTTATACAAAATTCTAGACTATATAATATGAAAGAGCCCTTAAGAGATAAACAGAGTGAAGGAAAAGTTCCAACATACATCTAATAGAACTTTCCCAAGAGGATGGAGGGAATGATATTTATAATGTTCCAGAAGAGAAGGAAGATAAGATTTCTCAGACTAAAATTGCCTAATCTCATCACATGCTGAACAGGAAAAATAAAAATAGATTCCCAGAGCTATCTTAAGACAGTCCAATATTAAGGATATGAGGGAAATTAAAAGATATCAGAGAAAAGACAGCTTAGTCAGAAAAGAATGAAAATGAGACTAAAATTGAAGCTTCTCACTTATAATAGTCTAAAGATAATGAGTTAATGTCTTCAAAGTACTGAGAGCATTACTGTAGGTGTAGAATTTTGTACCCTCCACTATCAAGACAGAGTATAGGCCAAGTAAAAACACATCTTGATATACAAAGATGAGAGTTTAGTACACAGGCCTTTGCTAAAGAAATTGTGCTACAGGATGCTTGAGGAAGGAAAAGGAGGACCAGGAAAGGTAGATACAGAAGAAAATGGTGATAAGCCCAAAAGTGGTGTGAGAGTATGCATGCATGTGCATCGCTGCTCCTCACTAACACTCGTGATCCTCTTGTCCTACTGAATGGCTGGGGCACTGAACTTCTCCACCCCCCTGAAGTTAGGGTGTAAGCTGCACTGGCCACAGAAGTCTGAGTTGCAGTGAGGTATGTTACTTTCAGAATGAAACAGTCCAGGGCTGGTGTGACTATCTTTCAGCTCTTTCCCTTGTCCTAATGACATAAACCTTGCTTTTCAAGGGACATTTGAGGTCCAACAGCAGCCACATATCAGCTTGATCCCTGTGAGAAATGGAGGATCTCAGGTTCCATTCCAGGCCTGCAGAATTGGAATCTAGAGTTTAACAAGATCCCTGGGTGACTTGTATGTACATTCAAGTTGAGCAGCACTATTCTATCAGATGGTAAATCCTCTTCCCACCTGTCCCACCAAGTTACCCCATAGATGACAAGTCAGACATCACATGAGGAAAAACGAAATCTTTGCTGTGTTAAAAACCAAGGAGATTTTGTAGATTGTCTGCATTTTCAGAAACACCTAACCTATCCTGATAGCTATTTTGGTTGAGGGTGGCAAGCAGAATAGTCCCCCAAATATATCTACATCCTAATCTCTGGAATGTGGGGATGTATTATTATGTTACATGGTGAAGAGGAAGTTGCTGATATAATTAAGGTTATAGACCTTAAGACAGGGAGAATGTTCTAAATCATCAATGTGGGTTTAATCTAAGCACATGAAACCTTAAAAGTAGAGAACATCCCTTCAACTGGAGGCATAAAAATTGCAAGCAAAACAAATCAGAAATTCCAAGCACCAGAAGGCATTTTCATGCACTATCTCTGGCTCTGAGATAGAGGGGACAAAGGAAAGAATCACAGAGAGGCTTCTGGAAGCTTATGATGGCCCCTTCCAAACGGCCAGCAGTGACAAAGGACAACTGTCCTACAACCCCAGAGAACTAATTTAGTCAACGAACTAAATAAATTTGGGAGTGGATTTATCTCCAGAACCTTCAAAATGTAACATGGCCCTTCCAACACTTAGTTGTGAGCCTTGGGAAACTTGAAGCAGACAACCATTGAGCTATGCTCTACCTAGACTTCCACCCTACAGAATTGGGCAATAATAAGTTTGTATTGTTTGGAGCACCTACGTTTATCATGTTTATCATTTGTTATTTCAGCAGTAGAAAACTAATAATAAATCTACTGTTAACCATAATCATTTGTTATTTCAGCAGTAGAAAACTAATAATAAATCTACTGTTAACCATAATTTTGTTTTTATGTAATAGTTGGGTATTAAATACTGTAGTATTTGGGAGGAGGAAAGAAAAAGAAAATAAATTTAGACTTTGATAGCATTTAAGTAGAGAAGAATATTTAAAATTTTAAAGAAAACATTAAAAGAAGAGAAATACAATATCTTGCTTCTAAACTAGCTGAAGAAATACTAGAAAATTTTAAGAAAAATCTCACCAATTTAATAGAAGCAAAGAAAGGATAAAAAAGAACCAAAGAAAAGGATGGTGAACAACAACAACAACAAAAAGAAAAAAAAGAAAACAAGACTGTTCATTCAAGCCTAACACAATAGTACAGAAGTCTTCTGAAGGGAGCTCTTCAGCTCACTGCCCCAGAATTCTGCATGTCCTCTTTGCTGCATATCCTTGCCAATGTTTGGTAGTATAAGACTTTTTAATTTTTGTCTGATCTTGTGGGTGCATTCCTGGAATATACTCAACTTTCTCATAATATGTTTTATTGCTTACATACTTGTGATTTTGTTTTCTAATATTTTGTTTAGAACATTTCATCTATATTTATGAGTTATTTGCTTTCTTATACAGTCCTAATCTGGTTTTGATAGAATGAATTGGAAAGTGTTCCCTCTTTTTTTGTCCTCTGGAAGCATTTGTTTTAGGTTTGGGTTGTCTGTTCCTTTCACATTTAGTAGACCTTGCTTGTAAATTCAAAAGCAAGGTATTTTCTCTATGGGGAGATTTTTAATTACTGGTTGAATTTCTTTGAAGGCTGTAAGAAGTATAGCATAGTGTAGTAGTCAGGAGAATGAACATAGGAACCAAACTTCTAGGTTCAATCTCAGCTCTTACTTACTGTGTAAGTAGTGCAGAATATTTAAATTTTTAAAGAATACATTAAATAAATATTCTTATCTATCCTCATGGTGCCTCCGTTTATTCTTCTGTAAAGGGACTTATTGGGTTGTAAGGATGATATGAATTGACATGTATAAGCATGTAGAATACTGTCTGCATAGTAAGTTCTACATAAGCATTTACTTTTGTTATTTCTGTCTTTAATAGTTTTATTTTTTCTCATGTCTAAGACTGATTTCAAATAAATTGGCTTAAAATGGGGAATACTTTCAATTACTATCTCTTTGACTGACTATATTTGCATTTGTCTCCCCTTTTCCATCCCCAATGGTGTATGAGATTTCTTGTTTGTTAACATCATCATTTATTGAAGTTTGTCACAAGCTTGATTATTTTATTACTCTTTTCAAGTAACAATCTTTGCCTTTGTTGAGGCTGTAACTTCTATATTTTTGCTTTCTTTTATCTACTTTCTTTACACTTATTTTGCTTTTTGCAATTTCTTGTTATTTTTATTTTCTGTTTTGTTTGTTGGAGATCAGACCCAGCGCTTCATGTAGGCTAGGCAAGAGCTCTACCAACTGAGCTACACTCCCAGGCTACTTTTTCCAATTTCTTAGGTTTGATGCTTGGTGTTTTAATATTCAACTAAAAAATGTTTGGGTTGCATCCCACTATGTGACAAGGAGAATTTTTATTATTATTCAGTCATAGCTATTTGTAGTGGTTTTAATATTTCTCTGGTTTTTTTTTGTTTTGGTTTGGTTTTTTTTTTTTTTTTTTTTTTTTTTTGTACCAGGGATTTAACCCAGGAGCACTTAACCACTGAGCCACATCCCTAGCCTTTTTTGTATTTTATTTACAGACAGGGTCTTGCTGAGTTGCTTAGAGCCTTGTTAAATTGCTGAGGCTGATCCTCCTCTCTCAGCCTCACAAGCTGCTGGGATTACAGGTGTGTGCTACTGTGCCCATCTTGCACTGTAATTTTTACAAGTGGTTTTTTAATTCTTTTTGAAGTTTGCTAAGACTTTGGTTTATGGTCTCACATCCAGGTGTTCTTAGAAAACATTTATTCTATGATCTGGAGGTGTGGGCTCTTGTACATATGCACATAAAGCATTTTGAATGTGGGTTTTTAGAAGTCCTACTTGTTCTTGTTCACTGATTTTTTTTTTTAAACTTACTTGGAAGGATGATTATTCTAATCTATTTTATTAATTTGCTAATTTCTCCTGTGGCCTATTTGGACTGATTTGGACCAGTCTTAGATTAACATTAAATCTCATTTTATTTTCCTGGGCAAGTTAACTTTTTTTCATAATTTAGTGACTGTCTTTCTCAGTATTAATATTTTTTGCCCTAATGTCTATTTTGTCTAACATAAATGTAGCTAATACACCTTTCATTTGATTATGTTCACCTCTTACTCTATTTCACTTTTTTTTTTTTTTTTTTTTTGGTACCGGGGATTGAACTCAGGGGCACTTGACCACTGGGCCACATCCCCAGCCCTTTTTTGTATTTTTATTAGAAGCAGGGTCTCACTGAATTACTAAGTGCCTTGCCATTGCTGAGGCTGGCTTTGAACTCACGATCCTCCTGCCTCAGCCTCCCAAAGTGCTGGGATTACAGGCATGCGCCACTGCGCCCGGCTTCTATTTCACTTTTGATCTTTCTCTAGCTTTAGGCTAGTGAGTATCCAATATAAGCATATTGTTTTTAATTGTAATCTGATGATCTTTGCTTTCTTCAGTCTATTTGCACACAGTATGATTACTAATAAAGTGGGATTTATTTCTACCATCTTATTCTGTGTTCTCTAATCAGTTTTCTAATTATTTTTATTTTTTCCCTTCTTTGAACTAATGATAGTCTTTTTTGTTCTTATTGCAATTGTTTCTCTTCTGGTTGAAAAGTTTTATATCTATTTCTGTTCTCTTAATAGCTACCCTGAATTCTAATTTGTATCTTTAAGATTAAAGTTAGATAATATCTATACCTGCCTATCAAATAATTCACTTCTTTTTTTAAAATTTTTTTATTCAGTGTTGTGTATATAACAGTAGCATGCTTTACAATTTGTAATACACATAAAGAGTACCTTTTTACATATTGCTGTTAGTATACAAAGTATATTCATATCTTTCATGTCTTCAAACATGCATTTAGGGTAATGATAACCCTCTCATTCTACCATCTTTTTTTTTTTCTTCCTCTCTTTATACCCCCTTGCTCCCTCCCTTGCCACCCCTCCCCATTGACCTTTCTGGTGTTCCTCTAATCTTCCTATGCTCCCCAAACCAACCCCACTGTGAATCAGCTTCCTTATATCAGAGAAAACATTCGGTATTTGGATTTTTGAGATTGGCTAACTTCACTTAGCATTATATTCTCCAATTTCATCCATTTACCTGCAAATGCCATTATTTTATTCTCTTTTATTGCTGAGTAAAATTCCATTTTGTATATATACCATTTTTCTTTTTCCACTCATCTACTGAGAGGCATCTAGGTTGGTTCCACAATCTAGCTATTGTGAATTGTGCTGCTATAAACACTGATGTGGCTGTGTCCCTGTAGTATGCTGGTTTTTGTTGTTGTTGTTGTTGTTTTTGTTTTGTTTTTAAGTCCTTTGGAAATAGGCCCAGTAGAGGGATGACTTGGTCATAAGCTGATTCCATTCCCAGTTTTCCAAGGAATCTCCACACTGCTTTCCATAATGGCTACAGCATTTTGCAGTCCCACCAGCAATGTATGAATGTGCCTATTTCCCCACATCATTCCAACATTTATTGTTGTTTGTGTTCTTAATAGTTCCCATTCTGACTGGAGTGAAATGAAATCTTAGAGTAGTTTTGATTTGCGTTTCTCTAATTGCCAGAGATGTTGAACATTGTTTCATGTATTTGTTGATTGATTGTATATCTTCTTCTGAGAAGTGTCTGTTCAGTTCCTTGGCCCATTTAGTGACTGGGCTATTTGTTTTTTTGGTGTTAGTATTTTTAAGTTCTTTATATATTCTAGAGATTAGTGCTCTATCTGATGTGCATGTGGTAAAAATTTGCTCTCTATTCACTCACTGATTTTTTTTTTTTTTGCTGAGAAGAAACTTTTTAGTTTGAATCTATCCCATTTATTGATTCTTGATATTAATTCTTGCACTATAGGAGTCTTATTAAGGAAGTTGGGGCCTAGTCCAACATGTTAGATATTAGAGCTTACTTCTTTTTCTATTAGGCATAGTGTCTCTGGTCTAATTCCTAGGTCCTTGAACCACTTTGAGTTGAGTTTTGTACATGGTGACAGATAGAGGTTCAGTTTCATTTTGTTGCATATGGATTTCCAGTTATCCCAGCACCATTTGTTGAAGAAGCTGTCTTTTCTCCAATGTATGTTTTTGGCACCTTTATCTAATATAAGATAGCTGTAGTTGTGGGCGTTAGTCTCTGTGTCCTCTATTCTGTACCATTGGTCTACAGGTCTATTTTGGTGCCAGTACCATGCTGTTTTTGTTACTATTGCTCTATAGTATAGTTTAAAGTCTGGTATTGTGATACCCCCTGCTTCACTCTTCTTGCTAACGATTGCTTTAGCTATTCTGGGTCTCTTATTTTTCCAGATGAATTTCATGACCGATTTTTCTATTTCTATAGGGAAAGTCATTGGGATTTTGATTGGAATTGCATTGAAACTGTATAATGCTTTTGGTAATATAGTCATTTTGACAATATTGATTCTTCCTATCCAAGAACAAGGTAGATCTTTCCATCTTCTAAGGTCTTCCTTAATTTCTTTCTTTAGTGTTCTGTAGTTTTCATTATAGAGGTCCTTCACATGTTTCCTTAAGTTGATTCCAAAGTATTTTATTTTTCTTGATGCTATTGTAAATGGGATAGTTTTCATCATTTCTCTTTCAGAGGATTTGTCACTGATGTACAAAAATGCCTTTGACTTATGGGTATTGATTTTGTATCCTGCTACTTTGCCAAATTCATTTACTAGTTCTAAAAGTTTTCTGGTGGAGTTTTTTGGGTCTTCTAGGTATAGAATCATATCATCAGCAAATAATTTACTTCTCTTAAGACATTTTAACTCTGATTCCTTCCTTTATGTGCTATTGTTGTCAAGTGTTTTAGCTCTATTTTTATTAAACCCCTCGGTTAGATGTTTTAGATATTTTGTACAGTGAACATTTTAGTCAGCAGTTCATCTTATATTAACTCCATAGATTAGACACTTTTTATAGTCAATGTTTATTTAGATATACTTGAAAATACTCCATTTTCTTTGACCCCATTTTTTGTTTTTAGATCATAGATCTTCAAGGATCATTTTCTCTCTGCCTGGAGTATATTTTTAAGATGAAGGTTCACTGAAAGTAATTGCTCTTGGCTTTTTATATTTTGTATACATTAATATCTGTATTTTTAGTGTTTTTTTCTCAAAAGTTAGTTTTCAGGGTTTTTTCTTCTTTTTTTTTTTTTTGACTTTTTACTTTTTTATTTGTTCTAATTAGTTATACATGACAGCAGAATGCATTTCCATTCATTGTACACAAATGGAGTACAACTTTCCATTCATTCGCACCATTCATGCAATCATACCTGTACCTAGGGTAGTGATGTTTGTCTCATTCCACCATCTTTCCTATCCCCATGCCCTTTCCCCTCCCCACCCTCCCCTATACCCAATCAAAAGTTTCTCCATTCTTCCCATGCCCCACACCCAGTATGGACCAGCATCCATTAATCAGAGAAAACATTTGGCCTTTGGTTTGGGGGGATTGGCTTACTTCACTTAGCATGATATTCTCCAACTCCATCCATTTACTGGCAAATGCCATAATTTTATTCTCTTTTAATGCTGAGTAATATTCCATTGTGTAT
This sequence comes from Tamias sibiricus, assembly GCA_025594165.1. Classification (NCBI taxonomy): domain Eukaryota; kingdom Metazoa; phylum Chordata; class Mammalia; order Rodentia; family Sciuridae; genus Tamias; species Tamias sibiricus. Next base: position 167,134,365 of record CM046657.1, read on the forward strand.
ATATGTTTCTTTATTCATTCATCTATTGATGGGCATCTAGGTTGGTTCCACACTTTATCTATTGTGAATTAAGCTGCTATAAACATTCATGTGGCTACATTACTATAATATGCTGATTTTAAGTCCTTTGGGTTTAGACTGAGGAGTGGGATAGCTGGGTCAAATGGTGGTTCCTTTCCAACTTCTTTAAAGTTAGTTTTACTATGAAATTAATTCTAAATTAACATTGTTCAACAGCACAGATAATTGCCCACTGCCTTTTAACTTCTGAGAAACTACTGTTATTCCAATTATTCTTCCTTTGTCTTTTCTCACTGATTTATTTGATCATTAACATCATGCAGCTACCTGTGAGCTATGTAGGAATAGGTCAATTATGTATCCTGTTTGATTCTCATTAGTATTCTGACTCTGAAGACTTGTATTTTTAGCTATTTCCAGAAAGTTCTACAAAATTATTTCCTTTGTATTATCCATATCCATTTTTGTTCATATTTTCTATATCTTTGTTTCTATGTGCTGCATTTTATATAATTTGCTTGACACTTTCTTTCATTTAACCATAAGTTGTCTCCCATCTATATCTAATATGCTTTTTATTCTGCCTGAGTTTTTAAAACCACTTATATGTTCATATACATGAATTGAATTCTATTTTTTTTAAAGACTTCATAATGGCATTTGATCTGTGGTTATTATTTCAACTTTTTAAATTAAACTCTTCATAAATATATTAAATTTTCTTATTTGGCATTGTGTCTGATAATTTTACTACTGAAATTCTTTGTAGATCTGATTTTTTTCTTGTTTCTGCTGTCTCCTTTTCTTGCTGCTTTGTTTACTCATATGTTTTATGATATTCCTGTGTGCTTTTATGATTGTTGAAATTTAAGAGGGAGTTCCCTGTAATCTAGGTTAAGATGTGTAAATTAAGATGTGTAAATTCCTGGGAGAATTTACATTTGGTTTTGAGAAAACTCATGTTGTATAGGGTGGTGTCCCAATACTAACCCAAGATCATTTTAAAGTAATTGTCACTGTCCACATAGAGTGAATTATATCCCAAACCCTCATGACTCCTGTTGATAGAAACTCTGAAGGAGTTTACCCAAAGCCAGACAGAGGAAGAGAAGCATCTGCACTGTTTGTCTATGTGGATCCAATTTGGTATTTGTTTGTGTCATCCTTTTTTTTTTTTTTTCCTTTTACTCGTGATACTGGGGCCATCCTACATACTAGGCAGGTAGGTGATCTATCACTGAGCTATAACCCTAACTCCCACTTTATTTTATTTTTTTTAAGAAACTATTTTTAGAGCAACAAAATTGAACAAAAAATGCAAAAAGTCCCCACATACCCCTTGTCTACTATATGCACAGCCTTCCTCACTAGCATTATCCCCCTCCTGAGTGGTACAGTTGTTATCATCAATGAACCTACATTGACAACGTCATTATTACCCAAAATGCAGAGTTTTTTTTTTTTTGTGGTACCGGGGATTGAACTCAGGGGCACTTGACCACTGGGCCACATCCCCAGCCCTTTTTTTTTTTTTTTTTTTTTTTTTGTATTTTATTAGAGACAGGGTCTCACTGAGTTGCTAAGTGCCTCGCCATTGCTGAGGCTGGCTTTGAACTCGTGATCCTCCTGCCTCAGCCTCCCAAAGTGCTAGGATTACAGGCGTGCGCCACCACGCCCGGCTCCAAAATGCAGAGTTTATATTAGGGTTCACTCATGTTTTATATTCTGTGGGTTTAGACACATGTATAATCATATGTAGTCACCATTATAGTATCTCACAAAAGAGTTTCACTGCCCTGAAAATCCTCTGTGCTCTGCCTGTTCATCCACATTTTTCCCTTAAACCCTGACAACCACAAATCTTTTTGTCTCCATAGTTTGGACTTTTTGAGGAGATGAGTATGTTTCTTTTTCCTACTTTATTTATTCTTTTTCTAAGGGTTTTGCCTTAGAGTCTTCACATTATTAGAAGATCTCAGTCCTCTTCCACAACAAGAGGATAGACTTCACCCCCTCTTCCCTGCTCTTGCTATTAAAATGGAAATTCTAAACCTCCAGCATCTAGCAGATCTATCTTCTATCTGCTTCACCTCTAGATTTGCGCACTTAACAATTTTTAAAATTTTGATTTTTACTGAAGTCTAGTACTTTTTGGTTTTCAGTAGTTAGAGGTTTCCTCAGAGTATCTTGTCCTATATACTGTCACAAAGACAAGTCCCTTAATTCATTCTTTGACAGATGTTATTTAGCATTCATTTCATGTCAGCCTTAGGATATGACACAGTCTTTCATGTTTCCATGGTTTCAAAATGCAGTAAGTCCAAGAAGGTACGCATAGGGTGTTACTGTATCCCAAGGGGAGTTTCTTCACGTGGTCTGCAAATAGGGAATTGTCAGAAAAAAACAAGTAGTGACACTAGAGCATCGAAGGAGTCAGGTGAATAAGATAAGCCATATTGGATAATTCAGCCAGAAAAGGAAAGCATTGAGGGTAAGGCAAATATTCCCACATAAAATGTAGGCCTGGTGGTGAGAAAATTGGAGAAGTGAGGTTAGAAAATGGGTAAAACTAGGTCAGCTCCCCACAGAAACTCCCTGAAATATTTCTGGCATTGGACACAATATAGAAAGGAGAAAACGAACAGAGGCACTCAAGTCTCAGGATCTGAAAGTGATAATACTGATGACTTGCAGTATGAGAATAGTTTTTGCATTCCTTTTCCTTTGCTACCTTGTTCAGATTCCACCCTTTAAGGAAGGGAAAATGCCTCTGTCTAAAGACAATCCTCTGAATTTGAGTTGTCTGCTATTTTGTCTATAATTCTGTCAATAAAATCGAGCTTGGCTTTTATTGATTTCAGCATCTTATTTGCTCCTTTAAATTTTAAGCGTCACATGAAGGCAAGGATGATCACTGACTCTTACCTAGAACTTGGTAAGAGTCTCTGAGGTTTTTGAACATATGCAAAATGTTAGGTTATTGAGTGATTAAGTGGAAAGCATTATTAATCACACAAATCTACCCTAGATATGTTTAATCAGTTTGCTTTACCTAAGTGCAGACTACTCAAGGAAATGGAACTTTTATCGAAAAAGGAAAGGAAAATTAACTTTGGAGCATAATGTTCTTCAGGATGAGGCTGGTGGTGCTAAGAGGCCATGCTTTAAGCTTCAAAGGACAACCTAAAATCATTGGGTTTTGGAAGTCATAAAATATATTTCTCTAATTCTTTTTAGTTTCTTAAAATAGGTCCACGCTCCAAGATCAACAAACTAAGAAGTATGAGCACATATGAACAAAGTTGAATGTTGTCATGCATTAAACTTATAACCTAGTAAATTTGGCACATGATATTGTTTGATTAGACTCATATGTTAAGACATACATATAAGTCACTTTAATTAAGCTTATATTTAAACAACAAAATTAAGTAGTTCTAGAGGCAGCAAGGCATGGCTTCTAACATTTAGTTTGGAAAGTTGTTATTATCGCACCTGTGATTAAGCTTTCAGAAACTTGAGAATTCTTCTTTTACAGGATTATTTTATGTAGTATTAACCCTAAGGTTGGGTGTTTGCATTAGGAAGGAAAGACCCAGTTAATCTTCACTGCTGTCTTATAACAGTATGAGAACACATTGCTTCTTCTCTTTAAAAAATATCACACAAAAGAGCACCCGACTCTTGCCAGAAGGACTTGTGTTAATGGTCAAGGTTAATGTACTACCTAGAGAGGAATTTGGGTGAGAGGAACGCCCTATTTCATTCCACTGATTGAAGAATTGATGTCTTTCTCCATACATTAAGGCCTTCTCCTAGTGCAAAAGAGCCTCCAGTCCTAGCATCATTCTTCAGCGAACTGATTTAGAAGTGATAGTGATTTAAATGGTTTTGCAGAAATGAACCCAGGTTAGCCAGGCATGATGACACACGCCTGTAATCCCAGCAGCTCAGGAGACTGAGGCAGGAAAATTGCAAGTTCAAAGCCAGCCTCAGTAGCAAGACCCTGTCTCAAAACAAAATATAAAAAGGGCTGGGGATTTGCTCAGTAGTTAAGTGCCCTGTTCAAAAAAAAAAGAGAAGTTGACCCAGATTAACATTAAATTATGTGCTACAAAAATGTTACCAATGGTGTGCACAGAGGTTTTACAAGTCATTCATGATGCTGTTACATGCCTCCAAAAAAAAAAAAGCATTGTATATACAGTGCCAGGAAAATAGACTGCATTGTCAAGATACAGCAAGAGCCAAAAAGAAGCCTGCAGGCCACATCAGGTGGCTCGTTAAAAATTGGGCAGGAGAGAAAGTGATGAGAGAATTCTGGAGTCATCTCCAAATTGTCCAATGCAGCATTTATCTTTGTTTTTATTTTTTACTTCAAAGAAATCTTTTTATTTGATCCTTATAAAGTCAACAATCCTACACTTTAAAAAATTAAAAATATACACTAGCTAATATAGCTCATGGCTTTTCAGCATTTATCTGGATTGGGCTAGACCATGCCTTTTTCTATCTTATGTGTGAAGTGACTAACAGAAGAACTACATGTTCTTCAGTTTCCACATTTGTACTCTTTTTAATCTCTCAAGCCTATCCTTTCCCATGTGTACATAGAAACATAAAGAACTTGTTTTGTAACACACCTGAGCACTAGTGACAGTATTCATATGCTAACTTGTCTCATTGTATAGTCCCTTCCTGGGACCTGACTCTCCATTGCAAATATTTTGTTAAATGCAGTCTGAGAACAACGCTATATAATTGCGTGCTTATAAAATGAAATGGTATGCCACATGACAAAAGGACTACAAATTATCCCTTCAAATATGCTAATGTTGAGGGGAGAACACTTAGACTGTAATAAAAAATAGGAAAAAGTCAGAAATGCTGATTTAAGAAAAGATATTGCTAAATTGGAGCAAATTCAAAGAAAGGAACTAAAAATAATAAAAAAAAGCCTCAAGGAATGAATATTTTCAAAATTGAGAGAATTTAAGAGTCTAACATGACAAACTATAACCAGTCTTACAAATACCTCTAGGGAATTAGATTCCAAACGTCTGCATTGTTCAAAGGAGAAAAAATAAAAGCTCTGAAATAAAAGCTACCCAAAGGAAAAAAAGTGAACTTTTAAAACTAAATGTTTTCAATATTTTTACTTAGATCAGCTCCCCAATGCCTGGAGACATTAAAAACTAGCCAGGCAAAGCATTTGTTTTCAGATAACAAGCTATAATGGAGCAAGTAGGGTGGGGTTTCTGATTTATTATATCATACACTTTGTATCTCTAATGTCTGGACCTGAATGATCACATTACAACAGTTTAAAGCTGTTGAATATACCTGTAACCAACACTCAGTAAAGTAGGAGCACAGTAGGGCACACTCAGAGCTTGAATAAATTAGAGTCCTATATTATTTTATGGGATCAAAAAATTGTAAAGGTATTTTACTGAGCATGAACTTGATTCATACTGAGGCATTAAGATAGTTAATGATTCATTTTCACAGGCATTCATATCCCTTGAATATACTACTCCCCAAAGTAGTGAGAATTGGGAAGTGGGGGATTGGATGGTAAAAACAAAATCTGTAAACCTTCTGTACCTGGGGAAAAAAAGGAACAAAAACAAGGAATTTTAAACAATAATCTTCATGAAAGCATGGTGCACCAAGCCATTTAATATTGGCTTTGTAAAAAGTCTGTGGGTCTTTTCAAAAAGGAAAAAGGAGACTTTACCTACCATGGCACCACCCTCCAAACTCCACCACAGTTTCTGTTCTTTGCACTCATAGTTGTGTATTAGAGATTTAAATATTATGTTCTTGAAATATAATAGAATTGTATCCATACAGACTGTCTAGACAGGGCAGGGACTATGTCTGTTTAATTTCATTTTACATAGCAGTGAGCAGTCTTGCACAAATAAATGCTTTTGATGATGATGTTGATGTTAGTATAAGCAGGTGGCCAAAATTTGGGGGATGAAGCTTGTTACCTTAACATTACCACTTTATAGTGTATGCATATAATATTAAGTGTTTAATAAAACTGAAAAATGTCTGGCCATTTTTTGAGTCATAAATGATTTCAGCACACTTTATGTTTCTTAATATTGCCCAGTTAAATTTGTTTACATGGGGGAGGAAATATCAATCTGCCTATTCAGAAAGTAGGCAAAACTCCCTACTAAATTTTCCTAGTGTCTTAAATGTGTAAGTATTCTTGTAGCTTTATTTTTTCAAAGAAAGAAAGAATTAGACATTCCATAAATTAGGAAACTATCAAGATTTAAATTCCTGCAAGATTTAAGAACACAGAATTGGAGTTTACACAATGAAAAGTATGACCTCTATTTTATTTATTCAAAGTGTTAGTCATAATTTCAACAAATATTTGAGTACTTGACATATAATAGCCAACATTGAATTCCTTTACCCTCCTGGAGATTATATTTTAGTGGAAGGAGACTGACAATTATAAAACAGAAACTAAAAACAAGCATTGCAAGTTCAAAACCAGTCTCAGCAACTTAGCGAGGCCCTAAGCAACTCAATGAGACCCTGTCTCTAAATAAACAACAACAAAAAAAAAAACCATAATAAATAAGCAAATTAAATGGTATACTTGAAGGTGTTTCCATTTTATGGGGGGGGGGGGGGAGTGGAGCTGAACAGAATAAAAAGGAATCTGTACTGGGAGTGGGTTACAATGTTACATAGGTCAGAATAGGACTCATTGAGAAGGTGATGTTTGAGCCAAGATTCGATGAGGTGAGTTTATTAGCTACTCAGAATCTGGGCAAAGAGAATTCTAGAGGAGAGAGATAATATATGTGTCCTAAAGTAAGGGTGTTCAGGAGGTGCAGGGAATCCAGTGTGAGGGCCACCAAGTGAGTAAGGACAGCAGGAAGTGGTAGGCCAGAGGCAAAGTGTAAGCCAGATCATCACCTCTGACAGGAGGAGTTGAGCCTTAAATCTGAGTAAAGTGTGAAGTTGTCCACATGAGTTATAGCATAAAGGTGACAAGATCTGCTTTAATAAGATTATTCTGGTTGCCATGTTGACAGAAGTCTCCAGAAGAGCGAGGGTCGAAGGGAGATCAGTTATGGTCAGGTTCTGTACTTTTGGAAATAGAATCAACGCTTCTGGAAGGCAGTGTACCCAATGTGTGGATGCCAATGAGCATCACTGACATTGCTTGGGGACTTGCCAGGGAACAGCACCCTGGTCCACTGAATGAGAATCTCTGGAGGGCTCTACCAGCCTGTGTTTAAGGAGCCTTCCAGGAGATTTTGATACACACTTAAGTTTGAGAACCACTGCTCCAAGTTTTGGGTGCCTGAAAATGATGGAGTTGACAGAAACTGGGATGGGGAAGGCTGCAGGGGGATCAGATTTGGTGGGGCTCAGGGGGGAGAATCAGGGGTCTAGGTGAGTATATGATGCCTTAGACAGATGGCAAATAAACAGTTGTATGTAGGAGTCTAGAATACAGGAAAGGAGGTTTGGGCTGGAAGTAGAAGTGGAAATCTTCATTATGTTTCTAAGAACAAAATATCTTAGTAGATTGGATTGTGTCAATGGTAATTTACTATTCAGTGGTTTTATCCTAGTTTTCAATGTAAGAAACAGATAGACCAGTAATAAAACACGGGAAAGAGGCAGCCCAGCATCTATTTAAGTATTTTAAGAGAGCAAGAGCTTTAGAGGGAACTCTTCCAGAGCCTCTATCCACTTACTGTAGAACTTTTTATGGTAAACTTTTCCTATTTCATTAATTTCAGGATTCTTAATATTTTAAGGTTAAAATTTAAAAACCAATAAGATTTTTTCCAGTGTCATCAAATAGCTGATAAATATCTATATGTTGTGATCAAAGTAGTGATCCAGCATTATTGCAGGATAGTGTATATACTTTATTAAGCAATTCTAACCTGGTGTTTTTTTTCACAGTAACTTTTACGGAGGGTGAGTGATTAGCACAGAATACACAGTAGTATTGGGTTTAGGAGAATGATTAGCAAGGGGAAACACAGTGATAAGACAGAATTTTTTTCAGTGACTGCATTGCATATGTTTGGTCATCTGAATATAATTTCCAGTGGGTTTTTTTTTTTTGATACTATCAGGTATTAATATTGATTCTATAAATAAAAGCATAGAATCAGAATATGACACTTATACCATGACACTCATATAAGAAGTTAAATGAAGCAGCAAAATTAATAGAATACTTCAGTTGCAGAATATTTAAGGACATAGTAAAGCAGAGGGATGTCCCTCTGAAAGAAAAACATCTTCTTTAAAAAACAATGAAGATTTTTAAAAAGTAATGTTTCTCCTGACCCTGAATCCATATTCTGTATATTTTTTCAAAGCCATTTAAAGGCCTTTCATATGCTGCCACCTTAGCTGCTGAGACATAATCTTTTACATCTTGCCCAGTGAGTAAGTTCTAAGAAGCCTGACCCTCCTTTGTCCCACGGTGTAATCCGATCTACCTATCATCATCAGGGGACATCTGGGATCCATCTTATCTTTCCCACTGGCTAGCTGATTAACCAGAAAATGTTTTGAATTAGATTCATATATGGCAGAACTCCACTGACTGTATGAATTATAATGGGAGCAAATAAAAGGTCAGGTTTTATTTTTGTGTTTTTAAAGAAGAAATCTCAGACACAGTTAGGATTAAGTGCTTAAAAATTGGAGAGAAAAGTTGTTATATTAAATAGCTGAATAGTAATTCATGGGATCATCTATTACAAAGAAAATATATCTCCTCAGAGTAAGAAAGTCCTAGCCCAGTGACCTGATGAGAGCTGTCAAGCCACAGGCGTGTGACAGTGTGAGTTCAGAGGGAAATGCCTTTGAGTGCTTTGTCTTGCTCCATTTTTCCTTCAAATCTTTCTGGAGATGTGTGAGAGATTGGAAGCTGGGCTCTTCAGTCCAGTTCCCCTTTCCTTCACCCTGTTTTTGCCAGGTTCATGGTGAGGGGCAGGATGTGTTTTCAGTAGCTTTGTCTTCATCATTACTTCCTAAGCACCAAGTTCCACATAAAAATACATAAATCGTAATTCATTTGATTTAGCTGAGAGTAGAAATCCCACACTGTATATATTCGATATCTTCTGCATTCCCTATATATCAAGGACAGCCATCCTTCCTGGGCAGAACTGTGACTTGTGATATAAAGCATCTCCAGAAGCTATTATTTCAAAGATGATACCCAGAAAAAAGGGTCAAGTATTATTCAAAGTAATTAGGACATTTGTTTCTAGACCTGACTTTTAGAAGGATCAGGGAGTATGCTGGTTTAATGGACAAAATTATAATTATAATCTAAAAATTTTGTAGATGGTAAGTCTCTGTACAAATAAGAGTTATTCTGTTATTGTTGTTGTTGGTATTGTTATTGTTACTAGGATACTTGTGGAACAAGAGGCTACAATAACTTTTCTTGAGTTTCCATTACTATACCTGGAAGATCTCAGATTATTAGGGTTCAATAAATGTCTTGAACTATGCTTGAGAAGTTTTGGATTCAAACAAAGAATGTTTTGCCAAATTCTTCTTCCCTTAATTTTTAAGCACGTGTATTTCAAGGGAAATTTGATTCATATGTTTCTTATTCATTTACACTTAAATCATCAAAATGTTATTTTGTAAGAGTTATTTGATGTCCAAGAAGCTTTCTGAACCTGTTTTATAAGTCCTTTCCTTAAAACAGGAAGTTACATTTTGCAGAGTATAAATAAACTCATTAGCAAGGTTCAGGTTCAGGTTTTAACTCTGACTCCAGGTTTCAAGTGCATTCATAATTTAGCAAACTATATATTCCCACCCCTATAAATATATGAACAGAAGGATACACAGTAGTGATAAAAGTAATAGTGTTCTTGAGCATTATTATTCTCAGATTTTCTATTTATGAAAAATCATAAAACCTATAATAGGTATTCTTCTTAACATTATGAGCAAGTGAATTGCAAACTGGAACATCTCTCTGCAAGCTGAGTCTCTATATGTTTAAATATGTTTACTGATTTGGTCACAGAAAAGAGAACAAAGATCTTAACATTTTCACCATTTTTTTAATAGTTTTACCTTTGACTGCCTTTGAGTCTTGTTTTAGGAAAGGTGGGATGAATCAACACCTTTTGTTGACTAGGAAGAATTCAAAGGAGTCTGTAAGATTTTGTCTATATAAGATAAGGTAGCATCATCAATTAAAAAATGCAGTTCATACTCTTTTCTTGGAATTGTAAAAATGCAGAAAATTACCTATAGCTCATACTAAGACATCACTTAATTATATCTTACCCTTCTTACTTTAAGGCAAAAGTGATTCAGCCTGACCCTGGAATTCCTTTCTAGCTGGTTCACTTGTATTTATAGAAAAAAAAGAAGCAAAAGTAATTATGAAAGGGATTTGGGACTATTTCAAACAATTTCTTCAATGTTTACGAGTGTACTTCAGTATTTCTTCTACATAGTAATTTTAGTGACTCCTAGGATGACAGGTATTATGCAAAAGAAAACACTTGATTTAAACATTATTAGGTAAATTATCAGTTTAACTGTGGAAGTTCCCATGCACTGACCACCAGGGAAATTTGTGAACTGGGTAAAGCTAGGTTTATTAATCCTGCTAAGCAAAGGGTAGACAGCATTTTAGACTCTGTTATTGTCTCAAATGGGGGGATTTAGGGAAGTATATGTGCATCATTTGGAGCTCTGGTTAGGGTTAGTAATAGGGTTGTTTTAGGATAGACATTAATATGTGAAGTCTAGGCAGATATTGGTAAAATTTATAAACTAAGCAAGTTGTATTTTTTTTCTTTTGTGAATGTGAATCTACAAAGAATTCATGTTAATTCAAGTTTGTTCTCTTGTGTTGGCACATATGGTCTGAAGGGAGCTGGTATCAAAACACTGAAATTTAGTTTGTGCTGCCTGTCATGGTTTGGCACAATTTCCCTATTTTGTGATTCATAGCTTAGTTTTGAGGGTTTATGTTTTTGTTTGATTTTTCACAATAAACAAATCTTGTATAATATGTGCACATGTACTATTTATTTGTTTCTGCATCTTTAAAAATTTTAACTATCATTTAGGAAATTAATAAGCAGTGAATTCAAATGAAAAATTTTCTGCTGATATTCAGAATCACTTAAGCCTTATCGAGTACCTATGCATCTACACCTTTGTTGTTTAAATTGTTCTTTTCCTCTACTACTATGTTTTAATCACCCCGAGAACACAAACAACACTAATAGTAAAATGTCTTTGAGGCTTTTTATTGTATTTTGAGAGATTTCATGTTCACCCTAAATAAGTATCTAATTGTTTATATTCTACCTATTCTTGCCTAGAAAGAATTTATGCTCCCCAGAATATCAGAGCCTTATGTGCTACTTATACGTTTGGGAAGAGTTAAAAAATTCCATTTTATAAAATAAAAAACAATGTTGTTCTCTGAATGCTTATAGGAATGTAAAGAGATTTGCAGAAAAAGAGAGTTATCTTAAGAAATCTCAAAATGATAATGTAGTAACTGGGAACTATGAAAGGCCACATGCAAATTCTTTAGAACAAAACGTTATTTAAGAAGCCTCTCTCTGTGCCTGGATAGTCTAAAATATTTACAGTAAAAATCATTCTGGAATCATTCATACAGAATGAAATATACTTGTCAAAAAACCTGTCCAAAGGAGACACAGTATTTGCCTTTTTAAGGCAAAATCCTATCTGCTTTCACTGAGTTTTTATCATTTACAAAATAATAGCCATTGTTCTCATGGCTATGAGAACATTTTCAATTGCCCTCTCTGAAATATACATTTAGGAGATTCTTATTTTCCATTGATCCCTGCCAATATCATTTAAAATTTAAATCAAGAGAATCTCTTAATTCTCTATCTCTTTCCTGTTGCTTCATTAAATAATCATAGGACTTGCTACCATGTACTAAGTAGCTTCCACAAGCCAGTAATTGGCCAGGATAAACTTATGAGCCTCTCACAGTGACCTTGAGAGCTGAGTAGTACTATTGACTCTGTTCTGAGCATGGGCAAAACAAGTCAGGGAGACCCACATACCCATATACCCACACACAGGGTGCCATACACTCATCTGAAGAGAAGTCCATGCCCTTTCCCTTGTGCCATGCTGCTTGAACGTCAAAGCAATTCGTGGATAAAATGACCATCTCTCTTGGTTTCCCTGAGATTCATTCTAGATACTATGTAGCTTTAATTCTAGGAAAAAAATGCCAAGCGATACCCACAAATGTTTTTGAATGAAATTATCATAATTTTTTCCTGCTAGTTATTACAATAAATAATCATCCTAGCCTCCAGTGTCTGGACCAAAGGAGACAAAGATGCTTTCAGCTAATTCCAGGTTCCACTTAAGTTAACAAGGAAATTGAAAAGCTATTAATGTGGAAGTATTCATGAACCAACTGACATTCATCAAAAAATGCATTTCAGGATGGTTACTTTCCCAACTAATATCAATGAAAATATCTATTTCAAACTGGTTACTTTCTCCTTTAACTTTAATTAGAAAATATATTTCCAGAAGATTGTTTTCTCGGCTTTCTTTACTTTGAGGGTCAAATAATCACATAACCTGATATGGGAGGGTCTATATGTAATGACAAGGGCTTTTGCTTTGTTTTCTACAACTTCCACAAACCACATAGCTATTCTGATTTTCAGTTTGGAGCCATCCCCTTAACTTGTTTTTGCTTTTCCTCCCCTTTTTCTCCAGGACTGCCCACCCGAAGCAGGTGATTTCCGAGCTCAGCAATGCTCTGCTCATAATGATGTCAAGCACCATGGCCAGTTTTATGAATGGCTTCCTGTGTCTAATGACCCTGACAACCCCTGTTCACTAAAGTGTCAAGCCAAGGGAACCACCCTGATTGTTGAACTAGCACCGAAGGTGTTAGATGGAACTCGTTGCTATACTGAATCACTGGATATGTGCATTAGTGGTTTATGCCAGGTAAGTGCTGAATTTTTTCCATTTAATTTGTATGAAAGGTTCTGGTATCTTTGTTCTTGCATGGTCCCACTAGCTGAATCATTTAATATTACTCTCTAGAGTTTATAAATCTCTCTTCAGAATATCGAGGTTTAATTTATCTAAAAGTTCAAGTGTTATATTTTGTCTTAAGGAAAAGTGGACTTGAGAGGGTTTTTCTTTTTCTGAGTGTCACTTGAATATGGCAGATTATCTTGTATCATTTATGTACTAGACTTTGAAATTACCTCAGCTTGGTTATTCCCAAAGTGTGTGTGTGTGTGTGTGTGTGTGTGTGTGTGTGTGTGTGTGTGTGTTCAGAAGCATTGCCTTTGATTTACTTAGAGCTGCAGAATAGCTCAGGTGAGAGTGACTCCAAAAACTCCAAGTGTAGGAGAACCTGTAGCTTCTTCACTGTAACTCCAATTATATTAAAAATCCAAATTCTTGGGAAAGGCATGGCAATGTCATCTAGGTTGACTTTCAGCCAGGTTACTCTTTAAAACAGGATATCAAGGAGGGATGGGGTTGTAGTTCAGTGGTAGAGCATTTGCTTCGAATGTGTGAGGCACTGGGTTCAATCCTCAGCACCACATACAAATAAATGAAATAAAGATATTGTGTCCATCTACAAATTAAAAAAAAAATTTTAAAACAGGATATCCAGGAGTTCTGTTTCCTGGTATCAATTTATCAGTGTCTACTCTAAGAGTGAGGTGGCAAAGGGTTAGTAAGTTTGCATGTACTCACCATATTTATTTTAAGGTTCACCTTTTAGATTGTGATGACACATCTAGTTTTTGAAGCAAGCAATTTTCCTGTGTGCTATCATATACTTTTATATTCATAATGTAGACATTTTAAAGAATATTTGCCTTTCCCAAGATGATATTAATTAAAATTTTCTCTTCAGAATCTGTAATATCATAACTAGCAATACAAGAAAAACATAAAATATATTTCAGTAATTTGTTTTAAATTCTTATGTGTATTTAAAACTTAAGTCCGCATTCTGATGTAAAATGAAAAACTATTACAAATTACTACAAGAGATGTGAAATGTCAGGCAAATTGTTACGTATATACAGATATACTAAGACTTTGTAAGGGTTAAAATTGGGAGATAGGGAAATTGGCATGTCCAAGAATTTCTGAGAAATGAGAATAGAGATGATGTACACATATCTGAAGGCTTCTTTTTATACAAAATATTTAAATTTCAAGGATAAATTTGAATATAGAAATTTGCTACTTTAAAACTAGCAAGGGCTTTAGAAATCATCTAATCAACACCTTAAAATATATTTGAACAATACCATTTGTGATATTTTACAAATATTTGTAAAATTATCTGTGATTATTTATAAGAATCCTCCTCTAGGATCCTCAGTGAGATTAAAATGGACTTATGACATCTGAAATGCTTTACCACAGGATAGAATTATAAAGCACATAGATATAGAAAAGGGCTGCATTTTAGGGAATGGCAAATAAAAGAATAATAATTCCTTTGTGTATGTACTCTTTGAGTAAAGCAAGGAAGATTTTCATTTTGTAAGTAAAAAAAAAAAAAACAGGGATGAGAAATTTGCATGCTGAAAGTTACATGGTTGGTCATGGCAGAAACAGGACTAAATTTTAGGTCTTCTAATACCCAGTTCAATGTTGTTTCTAATATATTACATTGTCTTGTGAACCAAAATAAACAAGACAGGTCAGCAAATGAGGTTTCATTTGTTTCTGTTGCATGGGAACTCAATGTGGCATGTTTTTTTGTTTGTTTGTTTGTTTGTTTGTTTTTTTGCCTGGACTACTCCTGCCAGCTGGCCTTGTGTGCCTTGGCAACTGAAAGAAAATCCTTTCTCAGCAGCTAAAGAATAAATTTTATGTATAGTAAATATGAAGTGATAGTGCTAGACTTTGGATTACAAGTATAAGGATGCCTCTTTAACTTAGATTCTTAATGTAGTGACTGGTTAGATTTGGGAGCAAATGTATATTATACAATAATCAAAAAGAATTGTGACTTATACATAGAAATTATCCCTGAGTATCTATTTTCTTCATTTATTTGTCTTCTAAGAGGCAATAGTATGGTAAGGTGATGGAAAAACTCAGGCTGCATTTGAATATGTAACAGGTAACTTAATTTGGCTGGAGACCACACTAAGCCCCAGATTCACAGTGAAGAGAGCAGTTTGGGAGATAATCCTGGAGGATTAAATGGCAGAAAGACTATGATAAACAGTGGAAGGCCAAGGAAGAGTGTTAGTGGTGTAAAGATACAATCAGGGCTCTTTAGAAAGGTGATTATAGCCAAAATTATATGAACCCTGAGTTAGGAGGCCCAGGATGCAAGGAGACCCACTAAAACAGAGACTCTTATAGCAGCCTAGGTGAGGCTAAGCACCAGTCTGGCCCAGGGCAGCAAGAGCAGGAATAGAACCGAAACTGAGTCTAAAACTGAAGCTTTCTGTTTTTTTGTAACTAGGTCAGAGGGTACTCAAGGCATCAAAAATTATAATTTAATATTAATTTATAGGGGCATTATTTAGAATCCTTTCTACCCTGAGCACCACAGCCTGTGTTTTCTTATTAAATCCTGCCAGAATTTTCTAAAATGAGTCAAAGGATAGAGGAGAACAAGATGATAGAATGGTAAAAATGGAATATATAAATGCAGTGATACTTCAGAATGATAAGTGAAGTTAATAAAAAAAAATAGAGCACTCACAGCTACCACAAAAAGAGTTTAAATGAATAAATTCCAGTCTACTCATAGCATACATAATCTTTCATTTAGGTTACTTCTCTTTATTAATGATTAATGTTTCAGTCTTTGGTAAAAAAAAAATTAAGAAATAAAAACCCTTATTTTCACCTATTTAAAAATAACAGTCAGGAATCTTTTCTTAAAATTTTATTTATTCTAATTAGATATATATGACAGCAGAATGCATTTTGATTCATTGTACACAAATGGAGCACAACTTTTCATTTCTCTGGTTGGATATGATGTAGTGTCATACCACATGTGAAGTCATACATGTTCCTAGGATAATAATGTCATTCTCATTTCACCATCTATCCTGACCCCCATTTCCCCTCCCCTCTCTCCCCCTCCCTTTGCCCAAAGTTCAGGAATCTTAATGCTGACTCAGTGGTGCAGTCTTAATAAACCAATTCTTCGTTTCCTAAAAAAAAAAGCATTTCCCCAACCCCATTATCCCTTATCTTCTTTTTCTGCCCTGTTTATTAATGATTCTTAGCTTTTTCCTTTGGCTTTTTTGTTGCTTATTATAATTGGTTGTAAGCTGTTTCAAATACTCAATCATAGGCAGATTCAAATCATAAACTGTAAAGAAGCAAATATTTGCATTTAGACATAGTCTTGCCTTGATAGAAAATGACAGCATAGCTATAGGGTTGTCATTTATAAGTACCAATTTATTTCAATTATATTTATTTAATACTCTTCTAAAGCTACTTCCTCAAGACTTCCTTCTTCAGCTCTTCAATAGAATCATGCAGTCCCAGGCTTCTTAGAGCCCAAAGATATCCAAGCATTTAATAGATGTATATATTTCACAAAGGAGAAAACTGAGACCATCACAATTAAATTGTTGACCTGTATTTGCTATAAATTTGTTTAAGGAAAATTCTAGAATCATTGCTATTTATAATAGTTACCTATTTCTTAGTAATAATAGAACATCATTCTAGGTAGTATTTCTGTAGTAGCAGGAGTAATGATGATAGCTTCCATTTTTGAGTGACTAACAGATTTAGGCTCTAAACATATTATTTTTTAAGTATTTACAATCTACATGTTAGATATCACAGTCCTTATTACACAGATGCAGAAATTGAGGCTCAGGTGATCATGTGACTTGCCCAGTGATACCAAATTCTGTCTCTCTCTAAACCTCTGTTCTTTTCTGTGAGTCCAGGTAGACAGAGACAGGTACCATTTGATAGAAGTGCCCAAATTCCCCTATAGACCAGAATCACCTAGAGAATTCTTAAAAGACAAAACTCTTAGGCCCCATTCTCCAGAAATTCAAACTTATTAATTCTGTGTATTTTAAAACACTTATGATGGGGGCTGCAGATATAGCTCAGTTGGTAGAGTGCTTGCCTTGCATGTACAAGGCCCTGTGTTCAATCCCCAGCATTGCCAAAATAAAAAACAAACAAACAAAAACCACAATTCTGTTGTGAGGTCCAATTCATGAACCACTTTTAGATGGAAAGTAGGTAGGATTCAGAGTTAAAAGACATGAGGTGGAATCTGGCTCTTTAACAAACCATGTAATCTTAGTCAAGTTGCCTAATTACCTTAAACTGTATATTTTTTATTAATCTGTGGAAAATGATATTGTCTCACGGGCCATAGAGCTCCAAGTGATATAATTAATGTGAAAATGTTTAACAAATTATAAAGAGCTGTAGAAATGTAGAAGATTCTGAAAATTTTGAGTTGGAAAATAGAATAGTGATTCCTTGTGTAGTCTATCATAACCCTATAACATTTTTTTTTAAGTTTGTAATTGGGATAAAATAACCAACTTTTAAACTGGTTAGATAAGGACAAAAAAAAACTGGGGCAGAAGTGTAGTTCAGTGTTGGGACACTTGCCTAGCATGCACAAAGACCCCCAGAAACACACACACACACACACACACACACACACATACACACAAATGAAAGAGATTTTTTACTATCTATTTCACTGTCATTATTTTGCAATTGAAATGTTAAAATGTTAATAACAAGGAGGTAATAAGACCCTAATTTCAGACTAAAGAACACTTCTTTAAATTGAATATAGTTTGTCTTGTAAGAAAGTTACTCTGTACTTTCCTTTTTCTCCAGGACACAAATGTTGTCCCCAACAATGCTTCACAGACAGGTTTTGGAAAGCACTGCCTTTGGGGTCCTCTAGTCCAGCCCCGAGAAATGTGGCTACACTTAGTTGTGTGATTTTCCCAGGAGTTCACGGCTAGCCAATGGCAGACTAGAAGTCAGGGAGTGGCAATGTTTATCAACATTTAAAAAATATGCTCCCAACGTTTTTTTCTTCAGCATATTCCACAGGTTAAGATTTTGTCCAGGTTTAATTCTGTCATTAAAAACTTGAGAACCCTAGGTTTAGTGATTATACCTTTTCAAACCACATTCTCCCCTTTCCCTCCCTTTCTCCTACAATCTAACAGTCATCTACATGGGCTCATTGTGTTGGTGTCTCTTCTCACCTTACAGCTTAGGCTGAGAAACACTGGGATTTTTACTTGCTTATCATTCTAAACTAGATGAAGATGGAGATAAGGCTGAAATAGGAAGCAGTTGTCATAGTTTAAACAGTTAAGGACAGAGGCACTGAAGTTATGCTCCCTGAACTGGAATCTAAGCTCCATCACTCATTGGTGTATTAGAGCAAATTTCTAAGCCTTGTTCCCTCACTTACACAATGAAGATAGAAATCATATGTACCTGATAGAATGCTGATGACTAAGTACTCAAATGTGTTGAAAGTGCTTACAATGAGCTTCACAAATATTAGCTATTCACATATTCTTTTTGTTTCTGGTACCAGGGATTGAACTCAGGGGCACTCTACTACTGAGCCACATCCCCAGCCCTGTTTTGTATTTTACTTAAAGACAGGGTCTCACTGAGTTGCTTAGTGCCTTGCTTTTGCCGAGGCTTACTTTGAACTCACTATCCTCCTGCCTCAGCATTCTAAGCCACTGGAATTACAGGCGTGCACCACCCGCCCAGCTAACTATTCATATTAATAATACTCAATTTATATCTTGTCCTTTTCTTTTTCCTCCTTGTGCCCTTTTTGATGTGTGGTTTAATATGGGGATGCATATAAAAAAGGATACTGACTTCCCAATGAATGAACAAACCTATTAATTTCTTATTGCAACCATTTTTAGCTAATAGCTCCAGATTGTTACATTATCAACTCCTGATCCAAGGCAGTAAATTGCATCCTGTATGAAGTAAATGAGCCATCACAAATAGGATCAGTTCTATTAGTACTGCTGTTATTCATTTATTTTCATTATCCAAATCACCCCATTTATATTTGTTGTAAAGCACAAAGCTGGTTTTTGTTTTAAATATTTTTTTAAAGAGTGGCATAAATTTACAGATGAACATGTGCTGCCTTTAAAAATAATGTTGAGGTTATTTTGAAAACAAATAAAGAAAAGAAAAGTATGTTTTATTTTCACAATTAATGGAATCCATCAGTTGATACCTAATATATGTGTATCAAAAGCAAAAGTGTGATTATAAATGAGCCTTTTCATAATGAATCAGCATTTTATAATATTGCTTATTGCTATTTCAGAAAATAAAGCATTTCAAAAGGGAAAAGGAGAACTCCTTTTAAGTAATGCCTTATATAATATTGTTCTTAAATGGATAATACAGTAAAGAAATAAGCAATAACTGAGGTCAAGGAGTTTTTGATGTCTATACTTCATTCTGGCAACATTAAAATGAACCATACTCCCAACAAAGAAGTTCTTTTCCATTTTTAATAATTCCTGTGGTGAGTAGTTTGAAATGAATGGAATGGAATGATTATTTCTCCATCTCTGTCTGTGACCTGAGTCACTAGTATCAAATGTCCACCAGTTATTCCAGAGGTGATGATGTCAGAAACAAGGAGTTGGCCGTTTTTTCTTCTGTATTTTATAATCTCATTCGACGTGAAAGCATTGTGCAGTTTAAAATATTTCATGCATAGTTTTTTTTTCCTCCCCTCTACATGATACATTAAAGATGAAAGTACTCAGTGAATTCACTTACTTTCTGAATCTTGATTTTTTTGGTCTTTTAGCAATCTGCTACATATTGTGTACTGGGGATTCGAGTTAAATAAGCTCTCTTCCTTCAGGTATGGTATATTTGGAAGCTTATCATGAAAAGTTAAACCACTTGGGTTTTTTTTACTTATTCATTTAACCAATTTTTACTTAGGAATTAATGGTATCCTATATATTGGAAATACACAAATGGACAGAAAAATAAAACATGGTCCCTGCTGCCCCAGAATTTATACTCCAAGGAGAGATATGACATGTATACAGGAAAGCATATTATAGTCGCTGTATCATATTTTCCTCACTGCAAATGGGGTTCTCTTTCTAAAGTGCAGATTTGACTTCTTTTGTTTGTTTGTTTGTTTTCATCTGCTCAAATCATATCAATGAAGGCATTCTTTTGCCTTCAGGGTCAAATAAAGCCCAAATTTCTTTACATGGTAGTTTTCTTTCCTGGGTGACTTAAGACAACAGGAATTTGTTCTCTCATAGTTCTAACAAAATCCAAAATCCAAGGATCACCAGGCCATACATCCTCTGAGTTCTGGGTGGAATCTCTGCTTGTCTCTTCCTAGGGTCTGTTACTGGCTCTTGATCCATGGAGTTCCTTGGCTTCCCTGACTTCAATCCCTGCCTGTGTGGCTACTTGGCCTTCTCCCCATTGTGTCTTCCCCGTCTTCTTTAAGGACAACAGATGGGATTGGATGTGGACCCACCTTTGGAGACATATTAAGCTTTATTACATATGTAAAGCATCTTTACATCTGTAAGACTATTTCCAAATAATATACTCAGATGTATCAGAGTTTTAGACTTTAACCTATCCTTTTTGGGGAGAATGGACAAAATTCAACCCATAACTTGCCCTTTTGTCCCCCAAATTCATGTCCTTCTCACGTGCAAAATATTCACTTGACCCTAACACACCCCCTGCAAGTTCTTAATTCATTCCAGCATCAACTCTAGTCCCAAAAATACCATTCTAAATATCATCAACTCCAAAAGTCCAAAGTTTCATCATCTAAACCAGTTACTGGTATGACTTGGGTGTGGTCTTCTTGGTACACCATTCCTCCCCATCTGTGGACCTGTGAAACTAGAAAACAAGCTCTCAGCTTCCAAAATACATTGATGAGACAGGCATAGGAAACATTTCAAAAGGGAGAAATAGGAAAGAAAAGGAGATCACAGGTCCCAAGTATACCAGAAACCTAGTCAGGCACATTCCATTGGATTTCAAGGCTTGAGAATAATTCTCGCGGCTGGATACTCTGTCCTTGGTGCCTGCCAGGAAGGCAGCCCTGCCCTCTCAGCCTGAAAGGAAGCCCAGGCCTCTGCATCCATGTCTCTGCCCTCAGAGTCATTCTTCTTTCATTTTTTTCCTGTCTCTATGCATTTAATCCAAGCTGGAAGCTTTTCTCCTGTATAAAAGCCTCAGATATCATGTCAGTCTATCATGCAATTCACCAGGATCCAAGTTGTTAGACAAAAGAATCCTCTACAGATCTTTTCTGAATAATTATCTCTATTCATGTCTCCTGCTGAGATGCATGGTTGATTGGAATCCATGAGTCACATAAGTCATTTTTTAGAAAAAAAAAAAAAAAAAAAAAAGCCAGAGCACACTATCTGGATTAAGTTGAAGATTTTTGAAGTGATTAAGTGTTGGGATTTTTTTTTCTTACAGTTGATTCCTCAATGTATCTCTTTGCTATACATTTGCCATACCTTTCCTACACATTTTACTGTAACAAGGAAAAATCAGGCTGTGCTGAATAGATTTCCAAGCAAAGTAGACTTCTCCTCCTGATGTCTTTTTCCTCTTTTTACAGAAAAATAAGTGATATTGGACTAGGACCTATCCAAATCAAATATAAGCCTATCTCCATTTGTTTACATCTGCAAAGGTCCTATTTGCAAATAAGGTCAGATTCATAGGTACCAGTGGCTGGTACTTCAACCTATCTTTACAGAGACACAAACCAACCCATAATGGCATACATCCCTATTTATTTGTATATAGTAAAAATATTTACATATAGCTGGGCACAGTGGTGCATGCGTATAATCCCAGCAACTCTGGAGACTGAGGCAGAAGGATTGCAAGTTCAAAGCCAGCCTCAGCAACTTAGTGAGGCCCTAAGCAACTCAGTGAGACCCTGTCTCAAATTTTTTAAAAATAATAAAATAAAGGGGTTAGGGATGTGGCTCAGTGGGTTAAGTGCCCCTGGGTTCAATCCAAATACCAAACACACACACACACACACACACACACACACACACACACACACACACACACAAAAAAAGCGTACTTATATACAAATATATCTGTATTTGAATATTATGCAGGAGCCACAGTGAAAGAGGTATAGATTGTGGTAAAAAGGGAGAGATCTTTAACTGAGACATGGGATTGGGGAATGCTCAGAGAAAGAGATGACTGAAAAGACCAACACTAATGCCTAGAATTGAAGACGGAAGAGATGGAGGGTTAACAAGGTTGTCAGGGCCAATGCCATGGAAGCATGTATAATTTATATTAGGAAGACTATATTTTTATTGAAATGGGAGCAAAATGGTACCATTGAAATAATTAAGCAGATGAAAGATAAGGTAACATGTATATTTTAGGAAGAGTACCCTATCTGCAATGAAGGCAGTGGATTGGATGGAAGGAAATTTTGTAGTACGATAAAGAGAAAGAGTGATTTTGATAACAGATCAGGAGATAAAATCCATAGACTTGGTGACTAGAAAATATAGAACCAGAGAAATAATTGAGAGTTGAAGATGATGCCAAGGTTTCTACTTTGTGCAAAGTATGTTGATACTGTTCATTGGGATGTAGAACACAGGAGAGGGACCAGATATTGATTTGAGGCAATGAGAGAGGATGAGAACATATTTTATGTACAGTGTAACATCTACCATATGATATTCAGTAAATTTATTCTTCCTTCTTAACTCTGTCTTCTTAATTGAAATGTTTGTTTCCACTAAATTTATATAATCACCGGTCCAATTATGTTTGATTAAAAGTATGTTGTGTTAGTCTTTCCTATGACCATGCACAATTAGGTAACAGGTCAACTTAAATGTTTATTTCTTTTATGAAAAAATAAAGTTCAAATGGTGTAGAATGTTTTAAAGATCCTAGAGGATCTTCTCTATTTGAATAACCAAGGATATATAAAGTGGCATTCCATAGAGACTCATTCATCACATAATAGTCCCTTCCTCTCTCCTTAATGTCCTTTATATATCAGCACTATTCATGGAAAGAATTCCTCTGCTGTATCACATATTTCTTCTAACTTCATATTCAATTTGTGAAGTGGGAGAGTTTCTATGGCTTCCATAGAAAAACTTTAAAAAAAATTTTTTTAAATATATCTATTTAACTTGTCTTTCAAATGTAACATAAGCTGAGAAAAACAAAATTACTGATTTTGTTTTCAAAAAAGATTCAGTGAAGTAAACAAAGCAGAGCAATCTTGTTTCTAAAAACATTTCAAACTTTATCATCTTTAATGCTGTGTAGTTCATAGAGTATATTCACACATAAAATCTTGGTGTTTGAGGGCCAATTCTGTGTAACTTTCCTTCCATTTTATAAATGAGGAGACTGAGGCTCATAGAAGGTCTTAAAACTAGAAAGAGGCAAAGCTACAATCAAATCCTATTACTTCTGTTTATATGACACCCTTTTCTCTAGGAAAAAGATAATAATAAAGCATATTATCAGTAAGCACATCTCTTTGTTAACAGAAGTATGAGTCTATACCTTAGGTAGGGAAAAATGGTTCAAGAATAATATATTCATTTTATTTTTTAAGTGTATATTTATTTTAATTAATACTCTTACCAAGATCTAGCAACTTTCTTGGTTCATCCCACAATGCTTTCTTTCATTTACAGTTATTTGATCCACTTGTTTTTAGAAACACTGAATATATTCAATATTATGTAATCACCTTTAAGAATCGGCAATGGTACCAACTACAACAAGCTTGGTAATTTCTAAGACCACTCTCACTTCTGAAAAAAAAACTTCAACTTTTAGGGTGCTTAAAACCATCTTCAGGTTTGATAATTCCAAAGATTGATGAAACTCATGGAAAGCTGTTATACACATTGTTATATTCATATTAATCAATCAAAAGATTCTGATCACAGTCAGCCAAGGAAGAGGTGCCTAGGCCAGGATCTAGGAGAGTTCCAAATGCACTGCTCCAGTTTTCCTCTCATAGGAGAGCTGTTGCATAATACTTATCCCAGTTACAATATGTGACAATATGCATGGGGTATTGCCAACCAGGGAACCTCACCCGAGTATTGGTGTCCCGAGTTTTTATTGATGTTTGATCACATAGACATAGTTGATCACCTACGTGACTGACCTTAGTCTCCAGCACATGCAGAGGTCACACTGGTAGCATGTGGCCCAAAACTCCCACCACAAATCACTTTGTTCTAATAAGACTATTTGGCAGGGTCAAAGGCCCTGACAAAGACATTCTTAGTGATCACAATATGACAAAAGCTTAGAGATTACCTCTCAAGGGCTGAGGGCAAAGGCCAGATCATTCTTTGGGAAAGTTAATCATTTACTGCATAGTGACTTTTTAGAACTATTCATTCATTTAAAAAAATACTTGGGTCTTAGTATTTGTCACCAGGCTATGTGCTAGGGTATGAATAACAGTAAAAAGAACTCAACCCCTACCCATTATACCCTTAACTTTCTGTAGCAATGATAGCTAAAGGAAAATTTTCTGATTCCCCCCCCCATTTACCATTTCTAACTTTGGAGAATCATCTTATTACTGAGAGGATTTCATGAGAATTAATGCAGCTTTCACCCCAAATAGCCTTTGGTGGGGGCAGTGTGGAGTGACTCTCGAAATATGATGCAGACTGATACAGCTGCTTTGGGAAGCAGTCTGATAATTCCACAAAAGGTTGCATGTAGAGTTACCCTATGACCCACAAATGGTACTCCTAGGTATGTACCCAAAAGAATGAAATCATGTTAAAAAAATTTTGTATTCAAATGTTTATAACAGCAGTAGTCATAGTAGCAAAAAATTGGAAACTACCCAGATGTCTATCAACTGATGAATGGAAGAATAAAATGTGGGCTGGCCATACAAAGGAATATTATTTCTCAATAAGAGGAATAAAGTGCATGAGGTTTCATCAAGTATAATAATGTAACTTCAAACATGCTAAGTGAAAGAAGCCAGTAACAAAAGGCCACTGTTGATCCGTTTTTGTTGCTATAACTAAATGTCTGAGATTGGGTAATTTATAAGAATAGAGGTTTATTTAGCTTGTGGTTCTGGAGGCCAGGAAGCCCAACAGCATGATGTTGGCATCTACTTAGCTTCTGGTGAGGGCCATCTTGTGGCATCATAATGTGGTAGAGGGCACATGATGAGACAGAACAAACATGCTAGCTCAGGTTTCTCTTTTTTATTTATGAAGCCATTAATACCATCATGGGAACCCCAACCTCATGACTTCATCTAATCCAAATTACCTCCTAAAGACCTTACTGCCAAATACCAACAATATGTGAATTTGGGGATTAGGTTTTTCAACACATGAACTTTGGGGGAACACATTCAAATAATACCAATCACATATTCTGTCATTCCATTTTTTTATTCAAAATTGTTGTATTTATAACAGTAGCATGTATTACAATTCATAATATACATATAGAGCATCTTTTTACATAACACTATTTGTATACAAAGTATATTTGTACTATTCAAGTCTTCAATCATGCATTTAGGATAATGATATCCATCTTAAAATATGTTCAGAATAGATAAATTTATGAAGACAAAAAGTAAGTTAATGGTTGCCCAGGGATAGGAGTTAGAAGGTAATAGCGAGTGACTGCTAATGGGTAGGGTTTTCTTTGGGGGGGGGGTGATAAAAATATTCCAAATAAATTTTGGTGATGGTTTCAAAATTCTATGAAATTCTATACTGAAACCATTGAAATATACTTTCAGTGGGTGGATTTTATGATATATGAATTATATCTCAAGAAGCACTTTTTTGTTAATGTTTTTGCTTTCTTAATTCTTTTTTATTCTAATTTGTTATATATGACAGAAGAATGTATTACAATTCATATTACACACATAGCACATAATTTTTCATATCTCTGGTTGTACACAAAGTAGAGTCACACTATTCATGTCTTCATACATGTACTTAAGCACATTTTTTAAATGTAGTATAGTGACTCAAATATATGGACTAAATCTAAAGACTGTTAATTGTGAAAATGACCTGATCTCACTCTTTGGAGTTATATGAGACTACTAATCCATTAGTCTATCAGGTGTCTCCTTGCATTCATCCTTGCTCCAAGAAGTCATTTCTCTGATACTATTTTGTGTATTAAAATTGATTTGGAAATTGGCACAAAACAGATCTTCAAAGAGTGTATACTGAATGAATAGACAGTGATATCAGGCCACAGGTTGAACATCTTCCTTTTTTAAAAAAAAATTTGTTCTTTCTGGATATACATGACAATAGAGTATATTTTGACATATTATATATACCTAGAATAAGTACAACTTGTTCCAATTAATATCCGATTATTGTGTATATGATGTGGAGTTACAGTGGTTGTGTATTCATATATAAGGATAGGAAAGATATGTCCCATTAATTCTACTGTCTCTTCTATTTCCATCTCCCCTCTCTTCCCTTAATTCCCCTTTGTCTAGTCTACTGGGTTTTAGAAAACTTTTTGTTTTTTTAAGGAACTGGGTTTGGATTTGAGAAGGTCTTTTCTCTAGGGTAGTAAATTCTCAATAAAGCAGCATATCCATTTAGCTATATTGTATATTAACTAACTCCATTCACTGAGTGATTTCTAAGAAGACAGTTTTGAAACTGAAAGGAATTTGAAATCTTGCACTTTAATTTTGCATATTACCCATAAGATATTTGAGGCCCAAGTAGGTTTAATCAAATTCTAAAATAGGTCTGCTGTGTGGGCCTGAATTGGGTTCAATGGAGGATATAAAAGTAAGTGCCATGATATCCCATCTGAAAGGATTGTATAATCTTATAGTAATAAGGTTCCAACTAATACTTATATTTAGCAGTGTGTGGTATGGGCGTAAGTTTGAGACTCAACCAGATGTGAGTTTGAAGTCTACATTCTGAATTTATTATCTGTGATCAAGGACTAATTTATAATGTTCTTTAAGCCTCAGTTTTCTTTTTTAAAATTTTTTAATTCTTAAAAATTTTTGTAGTTGTAGATGGACAAATTATCTTTATTAGTTTATTTTTATGTGGTGCTAAGAATCGAACCCAGTGCCTCACATATGCTAGGTAAGCACTCTGCCACTGAGCTTTGGCCCCAGCCCTAAGCCTCAGTTTTCTTATGTGTAAAAATAGAGATAACAGCATCTACTGTTGATAAGAGCTGATATTTGCTGAGCATGTATGTGCCAGGCATTTTGCTATATGAGCACTTTATGTTTTTTACTTTAATCCTCAGATGAACTTATGTGGAGTGATATTGTTACAGTTACAGTTTTATAGAGGGGGAAGATGAGGTTTAGGGAGAGATTAACTACCACTAATTCATTCATTCAAAAAATATTTATTGAGCATCTAGTCATGATGTTATGCTAAAAAACTAGGAATGCACTCTAAGTAAAGGACCCTATAGGAACTGTAAGAAGAGCACAATTCAGTTTATTGTCCTGCTCTAAGGTAATTCTCTTCCTCAGACACTCAAGTAAGTTTTTCAGTGAAATTCCCTGGGGAGCTAATATTCATCTCTCCACTTGGCACTTGTTTTTCTCCTGTCTCTTTTATCTTAAAATATAGTCATGGCCATCTAGCCAGTTATATAGAGACCTTCTCATTGGCAAAGAGCACAGTCAGCTGATCTTTGGTTTCTTTATGTTGTCTTGCTCAATCTGACTATTGCATGCATACATGGATCAACAAGTCAATAAATCTTTCAGTTGGCTATTTTTATCCCTTGGTGACCAAGCTTTTCCTAAGTCATCACAGAAATTATTCATCTTAAATGTCTTTTTTAATCTTTTAATATATTTGGGCCTTGTTCTTACTTCCTTCTGGCTGTGAAATAAAATCTGTTTATGTAAGCTTAATGTTTTTGTTATCAACTAGGCTAGAAGTAATTTAGAATTTGGGGGCTCCTTCCATTCACTTATTATTTACCATGGCTTAGGAGATTGCCCAGAGCTACCCAGAACCTTTTCCACCACAATAACTTCTCATTTGCTTAATATATCTAGATTCTTCCTGAGAATAAACATACAAAATGCAAGGCTTCCAAAGGCCATGAATATTGATCAGTATTCCAGTATGATATAGTTTCTTTCCCCACTGTATATAAGAAAATGGATCTGGAAATTGTTTGTTCCTGAAGGATGTTCCATGATTAAACTTGATATTATTCCATCATATTTATTTTAATTAGTTCAACTTGCTCTATAATTTAATTTCATTATTAAGTTTTTGGCTATAAAATGCTAGTCTTCCCAGAAGTTGGAAGTGCAAAATTTAAGTATGTGAGAAATTTGAAACACTGACAGTTTATCCTTGGCATTAACAAAAAAAAAAAAAAAAAAAAAAAAAGGTAGTTCAATTAGAAACAGGCAAAAAGTAGAATTGAGAAAGACTTTTTGAGATTGGGTGTCTTATGACACTTCTTTAAAAATGTAAAAAAAAAATTAAAGAAAAATAAAAATCAACCATGAAAGGCAATTGATTAGTAATTATACATTGGTTGCTATATTACCAAGGAAATATCAAGTGAGATAAAGGGATGATTCTTATTTTTTATTTTTTGCATACTGGAGATGTAGCTCTACCACTGAGCCAAATCCCCAGTACTTTATTTTGAGACCAGGTCTTGCTAAGTTGCCCAGGCTGGCCTCAAATTTGCTATTCTCCTGCCTCAGCCTCCTGAGACTATGGGATTACAAGTGTGCACCACTGCATCCAGCTATCAAAATCCTTAATAAAAACAACTTGAAGCATCAGGTACCATCCAGATTTTGAGGCATGAACATTATTTTACTCACGTATATTCATGGTTGCCAGAGATTCCGCTGGAACAATCCTAATAAGTGCTCTTTGCCAGATTCAAGAAAATCCACCCAATCACCTAAAATTAGTATAATAATCCCCACCTGTCCTCTCCAGTGCCTCTCTGGTTGGAATGCCCTGGGGAGCCCAAATTAAGACCGAACAAAGTGTTTTTACTGTAGGCTGACTACTTGTGATCCAAGAAAACACTTAAGAATCTGAGAAATCTAGGGAGAATGGTAAGAAATTATCTCTGTGGTTAATAGAACAAAGAAGCCAAGACAAATTTAGAGGCCTTGGGAGATATTTTGAACCTCTCTGCAAAGCTAATCATGAACAGTGGCCCGAAAGGGATCTTAGGGAAATCACCAGCAGAGTCTCCTCATTTTATTGGTCAGGACATGGAACTTTGAAGCAGATATGTGATCACCCTAGGCCTCCCAATTAGCAAGTGACAAAGCCAAGAAGACTTAAAACCTAGTTTTCCTGGCTCTAAGTCTAGGGCTCTTTAATGTATACTAAGTGAAAATGTGTTTTTGTATACATGTTTTTAAGGACATTTAAACAAAAGTTTAAAACATTTTCTTTTGATTTGGATTATTTATTCATTTTCACTAGTCTCTTTCATCATTACTGAGTGCATTTCAGTCCCTGACTGACTTTCCCTCTCTTGTGGCCAGATTATCACAGGAACATTCCATTCACTTAAAAATAGTTGCATTATAAAAGAAAATCCAAGTGGAAAAGTTTGATAGCAATGCAATATTCTAAAAACATAATGCTCACCATTTCCATTCCCAAAGAAATGCCAAGTGCAAACTTAGCGCACCGGCAGGCTGAAGCCATTTCACAGTGGCCAGGGACTGGTGGCTGGCTGGTCTCGTGTGCTCTTGAGTTTCTTATTGTACTTAAGTAAACTAAGTACAATATTGTATATATTGTGCTTCCACTAAACCAGTTTAGTTTCTTGGCCAGCAGAATCACAGGTGGTCTAAAGAAAGAAACAGATATTTCAGGGAAGGGGAAGAGATACAGTAGGGAGCGAAGCTTGGGAAGAAGGGGCTGAAGTCACATGAAAATGACGGCATAGTCCCACTGTTTTGTTTTCTCAAGTTTTCAACCATACTTGATTGTTGTCTCTCTTTCTGCTCCCAGTAATTTAATGGTGGGGGAGCATTTCTGCCTCTTCTTAACCCCTGAAATGTCAGCATTAGTGTTGATTGATGAGTTTATTAATCTGTTCATCCACCAATGCAGCAGTCTTTTATTGAGCAACTCATATCATGTCTGCAGTCATTTCTACTCTACATGTTCATGTGATCTGCACTAAGGATAAAAGGGTTTTATTTATTTATTTTTCTTCTTTCTTTCTTCCTTTTTTTGTTTAATAGGGATAATAAGGTATACTTACCAGAAGTAAAGGATATAATCTGGCTAATCAAGGAGGCAAAACCCCACTCATTGGTGAAGCAGTATAGGTCTTCTGGTACCTGTCTTTTTTTTTTTTTTTCTTTTTTAAGCAGGAAGTGCCTTGGGACAGGCGTATGTATGCAGTGCAAAGGGGTTGAGTCCTGCCAGGTTGGAAGACCACTGAGTCTTCTCATGCACAAGTTTTGTTTTGTTTTGTTTTGTTTTAATTCAGAGAAATGTTCTTATGCTCATTTAAAACATCCTTTTTTAGGCAAAGAGTTGGTCGTATAATTTTTTCAAGATTATTTAGGGTAACCCTCCCATTTTCTCATAGAACTCCCTTAGTTTATAATTCAAAGTATAGGTATTTTACTTTCATCCATGGATGATTTTATGATGTTAAAACAGAAGTTGCAAACTAACAACCCTCCAGCCAAATACAGCCCATTGACATACATAGTGAGGTTTTATAAAGTTTTGAACTAGTTATGAGTATTTGAGTATAATATTTCCCAAAATATCGTCAAAGTATATCTTTAAAAAACTTAGCCAGGCACTTTGGCACACTCCCATCATCCCAGCCACTCAGGATGCTGAGACAGGAGAATTGTGAGTTCAAAGACAGCCTCAGCAAAAGTAAAGCACTAAGCCACTCAGTGAGACCCTGTCTCTAAAATACAAAATAGGGCTGGGGGTGGCTCAGTGGTTGAATACCCCTGAGTTCAATGCCCGGTACCCAAAACAAAACAAAACTCAGATCTGAACATTTGGTCTGCACACCAAACCAGCTATTATGTAACAGAGGTAAGAACTGTAGCTGCCTTGAAATGTGCTCACACCTGGGAACTTCCTTCACCCATGGCATAACCTGACCTGCAATATTTGCATTCTGATGCTTCCCCGAAGGAAATGCAAGTTAGTTATTTCTAAAGGGAAGGCAAAAGAACTAGCATCATTTTCTTGGCAATGATACCTTTTCCTTGTCCCCAGTGCCAATTCAATAACAAGGACCGGATTTTGAGAAAAAAAAAAACAGTTTTTTTGATTTGCTAGCAAATGGCAGCAGACTAAGGCCTCTAAGCCTATGATTCTAAATGCCTGGGGAAACAGAGGACTATAAAAAGGAGGGATACACGGATGTTTTTTCCAAGTATCATTATCAGTAAATAAAATTTATGTTCAACTTGTATCCTTGAGAGAGCTGTTGTCCCAGTTTCCAGGTCCAGAGCTTCTTTATTCTTGTGGGCAGTGAATTGATGGACTGATAACTAAGATTAGGACAGAAAGAATACTAATCTTGCTTTCTTTCCATGGTTAAGGAAGGGAAGAGAGAGAAAGACTTGGGGGGTGGGTATCAGTTTTAAAATAAGTCATCAGTGATTGAGCAGCTAGATTTGTAGTTAATGCATAAAGAGGACTCACTGCAGTAATGATTAGAATTATGAAATAGCACTCCTCATGTATGAGCACTGACTATGCCAGAAACTATGTGGAGTACTTTCCATACTATTTAAACATAAAACAGGAACCCCATCAACAGCCCAAAGTGTTAATTAGCTTGCTCAGCCCTATCCTTGTAAGTGACTGAAGTAGATTGGATTTGAATACAGATCCATCTGACCCTAAGCCTGTACTTTTTAATTTATCATACTGCCTCTCAGCACCACAACTCCCTCTCACACAACCCTGCCTGGATTTTATGCCTCTAAGAATCTCTGGCTGGATACCAGGAATTGGGGGTCCTACTGGGTTCAGATTTTCCAAATTCAGGAAGAGGAGCAAGGAGAAACTTGGTGGTCAGGCGGGGGCATTCCCTTTGCTTTGATATTACCCTCCAGCAGAGGAATAGCTCCAGGTACTAAAGCATATGACCATTCTCCTGGGTGAAAGGAACACTTGAGAAAATTTGTTCTTCTAAGTCAATATGAAGTCACATCAAAGGCTTTAAAAAGAGCATGTATGAGGTAAGGAACAACTATTCAAATTAGTACAATATTAAGATTTGAAAATTTAATTCTTACCCTAAAATCATGGTTATTTCAAAGAGGAAAATTGACCTTATTCTTGTAATCATGTCTTATTTATATTATCTTTCCCTCCTTGATTCCTGTCTTGTTTCATTTTTAAAGCCTACTGCTTTTCAAATCCGGAACATTATAGATTTGCTATTGATTGCCCTTGGCAGTTTTGTTTTCATTTTTTTTCCTTTGATTTCATTTTACTTTCTGATTTCTCAAAACCTTAAAATAATTCTTGGTTTAATCCCTCTCTTGTTTTCAAAGCTTTGGGAAATCCCTAACAAAGTTTTCTTCCGTACATTCACCTCCAGCATAGGAAAGTAAATGTCCTTCCTAGTACAATATGCTTGTTCTGTTTTAGAAGTCTTTAGGTTACAAGCAACAGACGTTTTGTTCTGCTTAGACTGATCTTAAAAGGATGGGTTACTGAAAGAACAGGAATCAGTGACAGGAACATCAACTATTTATAAAAATATTTACTGTGTGACTAAAATCAAAAAGAAAAACCTGGCCTCAGGAAACGTGAGCAGGACAGCTCTGAGGTATTCATAGACCTGGAAGAAGGTAACTTGGCTCCACCCATAGTCTGTCTATTTGTTCTTCTATCTGTCTGCCTGTCTGTCTATCTCTCTCTCTCTCTCTGGTCTAGTCTAGGTGTCCTGTTATAAAATTGGTTAGCCATGGCCATGGAATGGAACAACTAACATTTACAGCCACTGGGGATTTCTTGAAGATGCATGGCACATTTATATTTGTGTATTTATAACTATATCAGGGCTTTGGTCTATATAAAGGTAGGTTTTATTGAGGGTGTGTAGTTTATATCTCTGTGTATATACAGAAGAGAGAGAATTTATAGCTTCTGAAATATAGTAAAATTATTTGACAGAAGGTTCTTAGAACTTTCAAAGATACAAAAATTTTGTTGTTTAGAGATTAAATCTGAGAAATACCCCATCTCTTTTTCTGTAACAGGAAATAAGTATAACACAGTAGTTGTGCACATCACATGAAAGTTCCACCATCTTCATGGTTGTTAGCCATGGAAACAGGGTAATGCAGCACAGGCTCCTGCATAGGAAATGTCTTCCTCATTTGTAAATGGATAAGATCTGGCTGCTGTCTGCTTCTGTGAGAGCAGTTATACCTGGAGTCTTCTGCTCCCTGGCAGTGACTTACATCTTCCCTGCTTTGGTGGGTAAATGTGACAGGGTGAAAATGCTCAGAAGTTAATGCCGATAGACAGACCATGGAAAACCTCGTCTTGGTTCATGCTAAAATCTTTTTGTACTAGGACAAGATGAACCTTCTGCTGCAAACATGAGTTTCCTCTCTTCTTCAGCCAAAAGTTCACCAGGGTTCAAACAATCACTTAATGGATTCCAGTAAGATTTTTGTAGGGCTATAAGAAAGAAGTTTCTGGTGTATAGCCCAGAGGAATATGTCTAGCCCAGAAACCAGCACTGAAATTAGGACCCACCTGGATTCAAGCTCCAGACCAGGCTTTTAGTCTGGTTCCGATTTGGGGGTTACTTGGAAGCCTGCCTTTATTGTTCCAAAGTATTCCTGCCATTCTTTAATTCACAGTTCACATCTCACCTCTTCTATCGATGTTCCCAAGTTGATGAGAAATTAGCCCCATCTGTACCCCAAATCTAATACATAAGACCCTTTTATTCTCTTACTTAAATAAGTATGCCAGAAACAGGTAATTCTCAGTTGTCCACACTGATAAAGGAGTATGTTCTAGAGATAATCTGTTGTTAGATCAAGTCTGTTGAGAATTTCCTTCCTTGTGGGGGGTTGTGGGGAGTGGGCCTGACACATGAAGATAAGTTGGTCAGACATTGAGAAGTGGCAGGACAGGAAGGCCAGTTGGGGACATAATCGATGTGTTTGTTATGATTTTTCTCTGAATTTTTGTACCTATTCTCTGAAAAGTTCCATTTTTCCTCTTTGTCTTAGATCCATAGGCATCTTCTGAAATGGTAAATTAAGTCACCTGAATAATGACTAATAATATCTTTATGTAAAATGAGAACTTTTGATCTTTGAAGAATATCAAAGAACAGTTTTTAGAAACACATATTATCATCTTATTCTTTCCTTTTTCATTTCTTCAACTCCCACAGTTTCATTTGTTGTTGTTATAATTAATAGTAATTATAGCTGCTCCCATTATTAAACTCCAAGAGCTTTAAGTCCTTTCAATGAATCCTCATAAGGTATGATTGGTACAATTTTATAGACAAAAATGTCAAGGCATGGAAAGATGAAGTAACATGGACAGAACCATATAACCAATAAGTAACAAAACTTAGATTCACATTTATATCTATCTGGCTCCAAAGCTACGTGCCATATGCTTACATTATACTATGCTCTGCTCTGCGATGCTGTAGCATATTACATACCATGTAATATATTTGGATCCCTATAAATCTTGCTTAGTGAAAGAACATCAAGTGCAAACACATGGAGGTTTGTCCATATCTAGATAGAAGGAAGCCATAGGACCAGCTGGTATCAGAGTAAAAACATCACTACAGACCTCCACAAGAACAAACGAACATGGTAGCATATGTTTACTTTTATGGGTGTCGTTAATTACACAGTTCAATCTATGGTCTATGTATTCCTTGTGTTAATTATCTGTATGCCTATTGCTTTTGTGTCTCCTACTCTTTTTTGATTGCAGTAGGACATACATAACATAAAATTTACCATTTTTAAACATTTTTTTTAAATTTGTACTTATGGATGGACAGAATGCCTTTATTTTATTTGTTTATTTTTATGTGGTGCTGAGGATCAAACCCAATCTTGCAGATGCCAGGTGAGTGCTCTACTGCTGAGCCAAACCCCAGCCCTAAAGTTTACTGTTTTTAACCACACTAAGTATATAGCTCAGTGGTATTAAGTACATTCACATTTTGTATAGCCATCACCATCATCCATCTCTAGAACTTTTTCATCTTCCAGACTGAAACTTCATACCCATTAAATACTAACTGTACTCCCCCTTTCTCCCAGCTCCTGGTAACCCCCATTCTATTTTCTGGGTCTATGAGTTTGGCTACTCTAAGTACTTCATACAAAATTTGACCTTTTGTGCCCTGTTTAGTTCACTTAGTATAATATCTTCAAGGTTCATCCATGCTTTAGCATATGTCAGAATGTTATTTTTTATAGTTGAATAATATTACATTGTATGTATATGCATTTTGTTTATCTGTTCATCTGTGGATGGACATTTGGCATGTTTCTTTCTTTTGACTACTGTGAACAATGCTGCCATGATCATGGGCATACAAATATCTATTCAGATCCTTGCTTTCAATTATTTTAAGGTTATACACAGAAGTAGAATTGCTAAATCACTGGGCATTCTATGCTTAACATTTTGAGAAATTTCCATACAGTTTTCCACCAGCTCTGCCTCCTACTCTTACACCCATACTTCTGGCTTACAAAGTCCTCTAAAGCACAGATGTGACTTTTGAGTCTTTTACCCTTTAACAGTTAGTACAATACCATTCCCATAAAGGATGTGAAGCAAATGACTGGTCCTTTGTGATGGAGATCATGATGTTGAGACTTCTTCCCGTTTTCCAGGCAGATTTACAAATTTTTGAGCTTGGAACTCCTCTCCTCTCTATTCTTCCCCACTTCCTCCCACCCTAACTTCTGTCCCAAACTCAGAAAATAACCATGAAAATGGTAAGATGCCTGTCTGCAAGGAAGAAATAAAAGTGCAACAGTGCTTCTTTGCATACCAATGAGGTGTTTCAGAGAATGGCAGCCTACTTATCCATGTAGATGTTGATTTATGATTGCAAATGCAGGTTTGGCCAGCTGAAGTCACATCTGCAATTTAAATGACTACTTACAGAAAGGAGGCTTTCCCCCCTTAATATCTAATTAGACTCAATGGCTGGCAATATAGTTGAGAGAGCAGTAATGTCTACAACAAAGTTCTAATCACTTTGGAACTGTCAGCTAAGCACTTGGCCCAAAAAGGCACCCTTAATGGTATATGTATTTTAAAGCAGAAACGCATTTGTACTCAATGACAGATTTTGTGCTTAACACTGAAAAACTAGAACAGAAAGGATACACTGCTTTGATTCAATCCTTTGTGTTGGATTCCAGGCAAGAGGCTGCGCCTCCCAGGCAGAAGGCCACACCTCCCCAGGTGCTTTGTGAAAAACTACAGCTCCCAGGATCCTCAGCATGACCAGCAAAAAACTGACCAGCAGGTGCCCTGGCCACTACCTTATGACCTCTGGTAGCCTATAAGGCAAGGACTCACAAAATGTTAGAAATTATTAGGACAAGAAGTTACTCCGGAACGCCATGGTAGAAAGGGATGGTTTATTGGGGTACCACATGGTGTGGTAGGGGACAAAAGGGCAGGGAAGGTAAAAGGGACAGGGAAGGGAGGACAAGGACAGGAACAAGCACGAAAAAAGAGCAGTTTCAGTCCGGGGGTGGCTTAAATAGAGTGGGGGGTCAGAAAGCCCCCCCTGGAGTGAGTCCTTGCCTTATAGGCTACCAGAGGTCATAAGGTA
Source organism: Tamias sibiricus (assembly GCA_025594165.1). Lineage (NCBI taxonomy): Eukaryota > Metazoa > Chordata > Mammalia > Rodentia > Sciuridae > Tamias > Tamias sibiricus. The sequence goes on from CM046657.1 coordinate 167,171,370, forward strand.
GTGGCCAGGGCATCTGCTGGTCAGTTTTTTGCTGGTCATGCTGAGGATCCTAGGAGCTGTAGTTTTTCACAAAGCACCTGGGGAGGTGTGGCCTTCTGCCTGGGAGGCGCAGCCTCTTGCCTGGAATCCAACACTTTGGCTAATTTTTAAATTTTACTTTTACTCTGGATCTTGCTTTCAACTGTGAGGGATCAGAGGTTCTTGTAACTGTTGGATGGTGGAACACACTGACACTGAAGACAGACTCAGGCCTAGAGGAGCACACATGGGATGAGCTTCTCACATAACTCTTCCTGGCTCATTCTATACTTGCATGACTCCTGCTACTGTAATCGTGAATGCGTTGGAAGCTAACACTGCCAATTTTCCTGCTTTTGTGGAATCTTGTGAGTTTCCCCAATAGAACCTGGTGTTAAAATACTCCGCTCAAGTGGTTTCCACATGCTTATAATTTACCTTTGACTGAGAGGGGTCAGAGTAGAGGGGAAGGTGGATGGATATTGGGATGCAAGCTCCTTGCGTCAGTCCTTGGGCCTTGACCCAGGCTGGGAGGTGGAAACAGAGGTGGGCACTCTGTGTGAACCCTCTGTTTAAGCCAGCATGCTCTGAAATTGACAGTGTGTTTTCTGGGTTTTCTTCTCCTTCCTGACACTGCATGGTACAAATCAAAAGTTCCCATTGGGGCCATGATCCCTGGATTTTGGAAGAGTTTAGCAAGAAGGTCTCTGGAGGGGTAGGCCACCCAGATATGAGCCACATCTGGGCTCAGTTCAATTTGTTTCCATTTTTTGGTCCATCATTCGATTCCTTCCTTCTCCTTCCTCAGCCAGACCCACTTCTGCTGGGGAGGTTTCTCCCTCTGTTTCAGGTAGGACAAAAAGTCAGTGCTAAAGCCAAACTTTAGGCAAGCATTGAAAATAAATTTGCAGGGGCATTATTTTTGTATTATTAAAAATAAAAGAAGCTTTGGAATTTTTTTGGTAGTTTTGTTCTTCTGGGAAACTCTCCTTTAAGAGGAGCCTCTTGAGCTAGGGTTGTGGCTCAGTGGTAGAACTCTTGCCTAGCATGTGTGAGGCACTGGGTTTGATTCTTGGCAGCCTATAAATAAATGAATAAAATAAAGGTCTATCAACATCTAAAAAGAAGAAAAGAAGAGCTGCATTCTTTTCAGAATGCCTTAGGTTGGTGATGAGAGACAATATTATTGAGATGTTAAAGGTGGGCTAGGCTTTTAAACAGAATGCCAAAACCATTCCCTCAAAAATCATTTCTTTAAGCAGCAGCTGACTAAGCCCTGTGGTGCTCCACATGCCAAAGAGCTGGAGTGTGTACACTGTTGGTCTCAGAAGCCTCTGGTGGATCAGGTGGCCCAGTGTTGCCAAAAGGCTGTATGGAGGAGGCTGGAATCCCAGTTGTGACATTTCCTAGGAAGGTAGCTTAGGAAGTTGATTGATTTTGTCATGTCTATAGTTGAAGGATTTGTTGCACAGGCCTCATGAACTCAGTAAAACACCTCACGGCACCTGACCTATAGAAGGTGCCTCAGAAACCTGGGCTTCCTTTCCCTTTGCAGTTCATTTGTTGTTTCCTCTTGTCACTAGGTTTGATAAGGGAAGATTGTTCATTGCATAGTCTATGTTTCCTAGCATAGTTTCTGATACTTCAAAATAAATTTGGCTGCCACTATTTATTTTCTACCTTTCTTCCAACTCAGATACAGCTGCCATCCATGAGCCATAAAACAGGGCACTTCATGGACTTCTTTGGGAAAGACCACCCCTTGTCAAGTCAAGCAACTACTTTTATCTCTGGGAGAAAGAAAAACAAGCAAATAATGAGCAATCCATATACGGTTTGCTCTTTACACACTTGTTGGAAAGAATAAAAAAATTGAAGTTGTAAATCATCCAAAAACTTAATACCCAAATGTTCTATGGAATACCATGTTCATAAAAATTCTGATACTGATATTAACAAAAGTTTTTACCTACTCTTTGACATGTATTTCACTGAGTGGTTCTTGTAACATGCCTGTACTTATAGAAAACAGTTTGACTTCTAATTGTAGAATTTCAATATTAAAATATGGCCTGAGAATTGGTCAACACAATGACAAGAACCTATTTAAAATAATGACACTGGAAAAAAGTCTTAAAATTAATGATTAAATCATATTTTCCTATCAATTGTGGCATTTCATAGACCCAGTCTTATAGAATTTGAGGACATTTCTATTTAGAGTCATATATATGAATTGAGAAGAATGTACTACCTATTCTTCAAACATAATATGATTATCTCAAATTACATGTTTTATATGTAATACATGCAGGAGAAATATAACATGTTACAGTATAGCCAAATGTGATCACTATATGAACATTATACATTTAAAATTCCTCTCTTCTTTGAAGCAGTAAGATAGGGTACAAAAGCTGACAAGTTGAAAACGTTTAGAGGAATTAGAAAATAGTATGTATGTAAGCTCTTTGTGTTAAAAAATAATTTGGGGGGATGCTGGGACTGTGGCTCAGCAGTAGAGCTCTTGCCTAGCATGTATGAGGTACTGGGTTTGATTCTCAGCACCACATATAGATAAATGAATAAAATAAAGGTCCATCAACATCTGAAAAGATGTGTTTTTTAAAATATCTTTTTAGTTGTAGGGGGACACAATACCTTTATTTTATTTTTGTGGTGCTGAGGATCGAACCCAGGGCCTCACACATGTGAGACAAGCACTGTACTGTGGAGCCATAGCCTCAGCCCCTGTTTTTGTTTTGTTTTATTTTTTTCCAAATAAAGAAAGAATTTGGGGAAATTAGGTAAAAAATTTGTCATAAATATTATAAAAACTTAAATTTTAAAATATTTCTAAATTTAAATATTTCTGTTATTATGTGATTTAATTTCACTCTCAAATTAGACTTGGGCTGAGTGTTACATTCTGTCAGATTTTAAATTTAGAGTTTCAGCTGAATTTAAATTAGAACCACAATAAGAAAGAAAGAGAATTCATTTCTGTGTATTCGAGTAGGTGGTTAGTGGTATTTTCTTTATCTTTCTGAATGGGAAAAATGTATGCAGTCATTTCTTTTTCTCACTGGACCTTTGAGTGAATTTGCTTTTGTCTAATATGAGAAAAGAAACATTTCATTTTTACATTATCATAATACTGCAATGATTCAGCAAAACACAATGAATTATCCAGAATCCACAAGCCTAGACTATGAAGGGGTGACCAAATTAGTAAATGTCAGCCTTTGTCCAGCCCAATCTAGTCACCACATCTGGCAGTGAACTTTTTGTTTAGTTCCTGGACTGTGAAGCCCATTGAATGAGCCAGTCTACTTTTCTGTTAGGATTTATGACTCCTGTTATTGATTTGTTATGAATTAATAAACAAATCAAATTCACAGCTTTAGAAATGCTACTGTACCTTTTAAAAGATTTTAACTAATTTTTACCTTGCTCTTGTATATACACAGGTTCTTTCCTATTAAATGCATTTTGAATATTCCCTACACCAAGATGGATCCCTGGAAAACCCATTTTCTTTCATTATAGTCAGCTGTCATCTCAACACATCTCATTGGCCACCCCAGTGGAGGAAATAAGAGCCTAAGCTTTTGTCCCACTCTCTGAAAATATGACTTTCCCTGGAGCTCAGAATTTAAAAGAGTGAATTTGAGACATCTCTATTTTGTGTAAATAAATACATGTTGTTACTTGCTTAGACATATTTGAAAATGGTCCCTGAATTAACTCTTTAGCAGTCCTAGAATTGGGGAGCTAGGGAAGGACACTTTCATTCCCACACATTCTTCTCTCATTCAATTGGACCTCAGAAGAGATGATTTGGTACTCCACAGCAATTCCAAAAAAGTTCTTTTTTTTTTTTTTTTTTCATTTTATCTTATCCTTGAAATTTCCCAGAGGGCCAATTATAATATACCAATAAAAAATATGGGAAAAATTAAAAATAAAACTTCATAGATGTCATCTCCCAAACCAGCTGCCTATCTTTCATTGGCTACTTTAGCTGGATAGAAGGAAGTTAAAAAAAAAAAAAAAAAAAAAAAACTCTACAATGAAACTCCATCCATTCTGAATTCTCAGGGAGAGTACATTTCTTCTATAGGATCAGAGTCATGATCTTACTTCACATCTGTTGTCAAATCCAGAGTAGCTGAAATATACCTGAGCTTTTGCTAACTTGACCCTGTATCTAGAGCTATAGGACAACTAGCCTAGAGGGGCTCAGATTACAGAGAGAGTACCATGACAGCTTCAGCTGTACTTCACAGAGATGCTGAGCAGATACCTCCATTTACACAATGACTGTGTGTCCCCCCAAGATAATCAGCATGCATGATTTGATAATTATGGGTACTATGAAAAAAAAAGATTTGTAGCTAGAATTATTCCAGAAGTTCCAGGATATATGGTCATATTGTTTTTGTTCTAGGCAGTGTACTGGCTCTTTTTTATAAGTCATTATATCAAATCCTTACAAGTATATAAAACAAATCATTTTCTTATAATTCATGAGAAAACTAAATCTCATATGGAGAGTGTGTGATACCTTCAAGCAAGTGGTAATAAGTATCACATCCAAGTTGAGTCATTTGTTGCCCCCACGATGTCATTCTGCCCCATAGTCAAAATGGGCTATACAACATATAGATTTTTTAGGACTATACAACACATAGATTTTTAGGACTATGCAACACATAGATTCTTGGTAGAAGTAATGATATTCCCGGAAGAAGGGGCTAGGAAAGTGAATATGACAAAACACTGAGATGTACATGGTCTTGTTTGTAATAAATGTAACATCTCTGAGGATGGAGGGGCAGATGTTTTAGTCACCGTAAGGCTGATGGTAGAACTGAGGATAATGTCATGGCTCTATTTGTTCTGTGACATAGTTTAAAAAAATTTTTTTTTTTTTCTTAATAAAAGAAGCTTACTGCCCCATTCAAATATTTTGTTCTATGGCTCATTCCTTAGGGAAAACTCTTAAATTAACCACCTTTGGCTTCTCAAGCTGATTTGAAAAATTTGCTGCCTGGTGCATGCACTTGAGCTGAGCAGTGCAGATGGAAGTTTAAAGTTATTTTTCAGATGATGTTTTTGCTTAAACTCTGCTTTTGATCAATTTTCTTTAGGCTTCACCCTAAAGAGATCCAATGTGGCCAGACAAAAATGTCAGTAGAGAATCCAGGAAGGGAAAACCATGGAAATGTATCAGTGGAGGCAGGGTGCATCTTTGGCAGACTTTGAAACAGAATACTGATACCACTGTCCAAGAAGCTTCAAATTAGTATAAAATAATATATTGGGAGAAGCAACCAGGAATAGACTTGAGATCAAGGGACAGCACATGCCCTCCTAAATTGGTGATCTGAGATACCAGAATAATTATTATAAGATAATTGTTTGGGACACAATCTCTCTTTTTTCTTCTTTCTATATCTTTGCCTTGACACACAAATACAGTCAGCAAAGTACTGCTTTTGGAATATTGACTTCAGATAATATATACAAACATGTAGAATAGAGTTTTATTATGGGTAGAATTTTGCTCAATTCTGCCCATATTTAGAATTTTGAACTCTTTAGATTTAAATTTCCACCCAGTTTCTCAGAGGTGTGAGTGAGTCCCAGCAGTCATGGCAGAATGGATGCTTTGTGGTAACTTACTGAACAGACACGTTCCACTAAGATCCACATTTGTACCAAGGCAGAAGACCAGCTGCTATCCTTTCCTCTCAACAAAGAACTCTGTGTTTGAACAAAAACTATGTACTGTATGCCCAGCAGCAGAAGGGAGTCTGAGCAGTGATGTCAAAGTATACCATGATGTCACCACAATTCACAAAGAATTACAGTTAATGCCATGTGAAGTGAGGCCAAATTCAACACGTTCCCTCTTGGGTACTTCACAGTCTGAGAGACAGAAGCAAGGCCAGAGGTCAGGCCTTTGTATAATTTTGTTTCGCATTCTCCAGACACCCTAATTTTGGAAGCAGGGGAGGGAGAAGACAGCCTGTTCAAGAAAAGTCCCCTGACCATCTGCTGAGAGTGAATTCTAGTATCTGTATGTACAAATGTCTATACTAGGTTAATTCTTAGGATTTCTGCTGAGGACTACTAGATAAACACATTTAACTAAAAACAATATGCAAAAAAATAATTCCAGATGTGTTTACCAATACATTTACACAAGAATTTGGCCTGGACCCTTAAATAAATAGAAAAGGAGAAAACTGAATCAGACTGGGAGAGCACCTGAAAGCTGTCGTACATGTTGGAAATAAGAATTCCTCATTCTCTTTTTCCTTCTTTGTGTGTTTATTCAGCCATCAGATGAATTTGATTCCTGACCTCCACAAAGGCAGTACAAGAAAAATTCTTTAAAATGTGTGTAATCTAATTAATTTATCACCCTTTTTCCTTTTGTCTCAGGTCCCTACCATTGACATCTCCCTTTTATACCATTTGCTTTGCAATATGAAAAGTTAAGTACTCCAGGGCCAGTGGAGATCACCCACGTTTCTCTAGAACTGCACAGTGAGCATGTTAACAAAGAGCTTATTATAAACAGGATAGCTAGGATCCTATGAAAGGAGCACTAGGCAAAATCTCATTTCTAAGAAACCAGGTCCTCCTCTAAAATTTAACCACAGAGATTGTTGAAGTCCTTTCCTTTTGGTGGAAATAGAAAGAGTTGACAGTGGGCCAGCCAGAGGATGAGCCAAAGGGCTAGATCACATAGGGTAATGGAGACAGTCAGACCAGAGGTTGCCCCAAATGAAGTCCATGGGGAAGATCCAAGAGTCAGTGCTCAAAAAAGCAAGTGTGAGGTGAATCTCTAGATCCAGAGTTGTCAGAGCTGGGGCATGAAGCCCAGAGTACTATGCCCCATGGGAAAGAGGTCAAGGACAGACCCACTTGGAAAAAATGAGCATTTATACATTAAGCCAATTTTGGAATAGTGGACAGTAGACTGAGAGCAGGAAAAGTAACAAGAAAAAAATTAAACTCTCAGATCACAATGCTTTAACACGATGCCTATCTTTCCCTCCTCCCAGTTTTGGAAACTGTTTTAGTTAGCTTTTTCATTCCTGTAAAAGGTATAAGAAGAACAACATAGAGAAGGAAAAGTTTACTGGGGCTTACAGTTTCAGAGGTTCAGTCCATGACTGGCCTACTGCATAGCTCTGGGCCTGAGGTGAGGTGAGGCAGAACCTCATGGCAGAAGGAAAAGGTGGAGTAAAGCAGCTCAGAACACAGTAACCAGGAAGTAGAGAGAGTGAGCTCTGGTCACCAGGGACAAAATATAAACTCCAAAGTCACACCCCCAGCAGCCTACTTCCTCCAGCCATACTGTACCTACCTACAGTGATTACCCATTTAATCCACTAATGTGGATTCATAAATTGATTAGGTTATAAATCTCATAATTCAATCATATCACCTCTGAACATTCTTGCATTGTCTCACATGTGAGCTTGGGAGACACCTCATATCTAAACCATAACAGTGACATAAAGTTTAAATAATGATAGCTGTTATATTGTAGGTTGGAACAAAGAGGAAAATTCTTTCAATCCACAGTACATCTCTGTCACCCATAGCTTTGCTTAAAGGCTGCATTCATTCATTCAACAAATGTTAACTAGTCACTTGCTGTATGTCAGGCACTGTTCTAGACAGAGAGGAGACAAGACATGCAAATATCCCTGACCTTATGGTGTTATGTTCTAGTAAGAAATAGAAAGAAAACAATAAGCTTAATATGTATATATGTTATATAGTATTATAAAATAAGTTCTGTAGAATAAAAATAAAAAGTGGGACAAGGTAAGAGTACTTGGGACTGGAAGGGGATAGAGCTTTCAATCGTATGGCTGCAGTAGGACTTACTGAGGAGGTAGATATTTTCTCAAGCAAAGACTTATAAGAGTCAGGATAGCTTTTGTAGAAAAGTCTGGGGAAGCAGTTCCAGCTCCAATCAGAAGCAACAACCAGGATTGTCCTAAGATGAGAACATGCTTGGTGTGTTTGAAGAACATCTGGGAAAGTGAGCTGGAGAGAGATGAGGTGGGAAAGGTGACTCAGTTAAATGACAGAGCACCTTCACAGACCAGCCTTCACAGAGATTCACAAACTCCAGAGAGACTGCCTAAATGGGGAGTGTTCTTTGGGAAAATCTTTATCTGGTAGAAAGGCAGTTAATGTCTTGATATAAATTTGTTATAGCAACTCAGTTCACAATAACTAAACTATGGAACCAACCTAGGTGTGCTTCAATAGATGAGTGGATTAAGAAAATGTGGTATATATACTCAATGGAATTTTACTCAGCTTTAAAGAAGAGTGAAATTATGGCATTTGCCAGTAAATGGATGGAGTTGGAGACTATCATGCTAAGCAAAATAAGCCAATCCCAAAAAACCAAAGGCTGAATGTTTTCTCTAATATGCAGATGCTAATTCACAATAAGGTGTGTCAGGGGGGTTCACTAGAGAAGAATAGCATTACCTTAGATTAGGTAGAGGGAAGTGAAGAGAGGGTAGAGGAGGGGATGTGGAGATATGAAAGATAGTAGAATGAAACAGACATGATTACTTTATGTATATATGTGACTGCATGGCCAATATGATTCTACAACATGTACACTCAGAAAAATAAGAAATTATTTTTTAATGCTGAGTAGTGTTCCATTGGTTGGTATATATACCCAAGTTTCCCTATCCATTCATCCACTGATGGGCATCGGGTTGGTTCCACAGTCTAGCTATTGTGGATTTTGCTGCTATAAACATTGATGTGACTGTGTCCCTGTAGTAAGCTGTTTTTAAGTCCTTTGGGAATAGATCAAGGAGTGGGATAGCTGGGTCAAATGGTGGTTCCATTCCAAGTTTTCCTAGGAATCTCCATATTGCTTTCCAGATTGGCTTCACCAATTTGCAGTCCCACCAGCAATTATAGGAGTGTGCCTTTTTCCCCACACCCTCGCCAGCATTTATTGTTGTTTGTTTGTTTTTTTATAGCTGCCATTCTGACTGGAGTAAGATGAAATCTTAGAGTAGTTTTGATTTTCATTTCTCTTAATTGCTGGAGATGTTGAACATTTTTTCATATATTTGTTGATTGTTTGCATATCATCTTCTGAGAAGTGCCTGTTTAGTTCCTTAGCCCATTTATTAATTGGAGTATTTGTTTTTTTGGTGTTAAGGCTTTTGAGAGCTTTATAAATCCTTGAGGTTAGTGTTCTATCAGATGTGCTTGTGGTAAAGATTTGCTCCCATTCTGTAGGTTCTCTATTCACCTCACTGATTGTTTCTTTTGCTGAGAAGAAGCTTTTTAGTTTGAATCCCTCCCATTTATTGATTCTTTGTTTTAGTTATTGCACTATAGGGGTCTTATTGAGGAAGTTGGGGCCTAAACCAACATGATGGAGATTCGGGCCTACTTTTTCTTCTATTAGGTGCAAGGTCTCTGGTTTAATTCCTAGATCCTTGATCCACTTTGAGTTAAGTTTTGTGCATGGTGAGAGAAAGAGATTTAATTTCATTTTATTACATGAGGATTTACAGTTTTCCCAACACCATTTGTTGAAGAGGCTGTCTTTTCTCCAGTGAATGTTTTTGGCACCTTTGTCTAACATAAGATAACTGTAGGTGTGTGGGTTCGTCTCTGTGTCTTCTATTCTGTACCATTGGTCAACTGGTCTATTTTGGTGCCAATAATAAAAACATGGCATTTGCAAGTAAATGGATGGAGTTGGAGAAAATAATGCTAAGTGAAGTTAACCAATCCCAAAAAACCAAAGGTCGAATGATCTCTTTGATATGAAAATACTAACTTATAAAGGCAAGGTAGTGGGGATGAGAGGAATGAAAAAACTTTAAATAGAACAAAGGGGGGAGGGGGAGGGGGAAAGGGGATAGGAATAATGGCAGACTGAGTTATCCATGACTACCCTAAATACATGTATGAAGACACAATTGTTGTAAAAATATTTATATAAAACCAGCAACTTGAGAAATTGTGCTCTTTATATGTAATATGAAATGAAATGTACTCTGTAAACATGTATAACAAATTAGAATAAAAAAATGGGAAAAAAAGGAATGGCAACAATAAAATTTAAAAAAAGAAAAATAAGAAATTATATCCCATCTATGTATGATATATTAAAGTATATAATGCATTCTACTGTCATGTATAACTAATTAAAACAAATTTAAAAATTAATTTAAAAAATTTGTAACACATAGTGAGTGGTATGTTTAGAAGGAAAGCTATTTCTCATCCTGAATAGGCCAATAGCCTATGGGCATTTATCAGTATTTCACTTTGGCAGCATGTAGCTATACAGAACAAAACCAACTACTTGTTTTGAAATTTACTGAATTAATTCCTCAAAAAGAAGAAGAAGAAGAAGAAGAAGGAGGAGGAGGAGGAGGAGGAGGAGGAGGAGGAGGAGGAGGAGGGGGAGGAGGAGAACTCCAGTGTACACTTTCAAAGCTACTGACTGCAGATAATCCACATTGTTCTTGATGCTTAATATCAGTCCTTCAAGCTACTGTCAGGTGTCACTTTTGGCAACAAGATGTGACAGAAACATATGCAACCCCTTCCTGCCCTTCATGTGATTCTAACCCCCGAGAGTGATGCAATATGACATGAACTAGAGGGATCTCTCAGGGAGGGCCTGATGCTATTCAACTCTGGCAATACCACATCCTGGTAATAAGATCTTGGGCAAGTCTTTAAAAAAATTTCTGAGTGTTATTTTATTTTTATAAAACAGATGTGATTTTAGCTAGTTTTCAGTGTTATTATAAGAATTAAGTGAGAACACGCACAGTGGACCTAAATATAGCAAGTGTTTGGCAAATGCTAGTTGGCTTTCCCTCTGTCTTTGTGCTCCTCTATGATGTTTGACCTTTAGTCTTCATGATCTTACTCCCTTTTGACTCTCACCTGTTTGGGGAAATAATCTGATGAATCCCATTCACCTAGGTGGCGACCACGCCTACAACCAGTATGTATTCCCCATACCACCATAACAGCCAGCATAATGCCTTATATCAGTTGATTTCATTTAATTTAAGTATAATCAACCGCCTCATGTGTTGCTCTTCCCAAGGGTATGTGAACAACAAACAAAGGATTTCATGAATGGTTCTCAACTTTTCAACACAAAGCCATCTTCGTTATTTTTTTTCCCCTGTTTTGGAAGTTTCCATCTACTCAAAATATGGCATTATTAAGTAATAATTTGTTTTCCTATTTTGTGACTAAAGACCTAAGCAATTAAAACATAAGTGCAACAAAGATCAGGATTCAGCTTATTTGTATAATGAGATGGTTGGTCTTTGGGTGACCTTATGTGGTTTTATTGCAGGTAAATATATTTCCATTAGGCTTTTGGAAAGAATAAACATAGCTCATGAACCACTCATAGCACCTAACTGGGGGAATCCTACTTTCCCATATTGGAAACATTAGTTGTAAATCAAACAAACAAGTGTGTAAAGGAGGAAATTTGGACACCTGAAACAAATCATGAGAGAGAGAGAGAGAGAGAGAGGTTTAGTGTATGTATATGGGTGTATATGCACGGGGGTTGGGGAGGTGGCAGGTGTAGACAGAGAGCAGCACCTTCCCATTCACTTCCCTTATGAGCTTCCAAGTCACATATTACAGATGAAACCATCCATTCATCCCTGGGCATATGTTTAGCTCTGGCCATGGTGATCTTGATAAAAATGTTCAACCTGGTTATCACCACTCCATTGTCATACAAATATTATATAGTATGCCTTTTCATGGTTAGTAGACACCCTACAATATGAAATTTTGGTGTTGTTACTCACCAGCAGTTTGGCCTTGGGGAAGCTTTCTCTGAACTTCAGTGTTACAATCGGTACTTGAAATCATTCAAATCTTTAGAGAAATAATAATATTTGTGGAGAATTGTCTGAAAGGGAGGCAGCCAATTCATTTCCCTAACTCTGGAGTGGTAAATTGGTTTAGTCTCCTCATATGACAACCATAGTCTATTGGATTTGGCTTCTAGAGTACAATGGCATAAAGGATCTGGGGCCACATAAAAGTTCAGTGGCCAAAAATGCTACAGTTGATTAGCATCGTCTGCTGTGGGTCTTGGCAGGAGAAATAGCTGCACATGTGCTGTATTTTTGCCAGCCTAGCCCAAAGTGCACTAAGGTCTACCCTTGGACTAGGTCAGACTGTCACAGTGCTTTGCACCTGGCCAATTTGTTTTGGATTCTTAAAATTTGCTTTTACCAAATGTTCTCTGAGCATTAGGCTTAATCAGAGGTTATTGAGAGCTACTTCTTTAAAACTTGTTTTAAACTTGTTTTAAAACTTGTTGCTCACATTGGAATGTTGTTATATGGCACTGTCTTTCAGAAGACTCACAGAAAATATATATCTAGGATTTGGGTACTTTGAGTAATTATGGTTCTCCTGAGCCAGTTTTTCATTCAGGCATTCCACTGATATTTATTATATCTGCTACAAGGGAACATATTACCTATAAATTTTTGGAAAGATTCAATAGATGCCTTTTTTTTTCAATTCTTACAATTGCTCATGTTTTCCTCTATTCTAGGAAGCTCAAATACAGATATGTGACACTCCCTCCCCACCTCTTGCAAATTACTAGAAACTTGTGATGTGTGTTGTATGTGGTTCTCATGTCTGGTGTTATCTCTGTCTCATCCTTGATCCATTTACCCATTTTAAAATTTTTTATTATATCAAATGTATATACTGTAAATCTTTATAGCAAGTTTAGGCATGAATAAATTCATCTCTAAATCTTTGGAGAATAAGGTTAGACTTGTACTGTCACCCTTATTTCTTTATTTAAAAATGAGATATAACATATGTAAGTACACACTGTCACCCACAAAGTTTTGTCTGAATTAAATAATTTTAAGAGCAGCTGTGATTAGATTTGTAGAGTTTAGTTTTCCATATTTGTCTTTCTCAGTGCTGAAAATAGAGGGATTTAAAATTATCTTACCTCATGGTGTTGGATCCAGAAAAGCTTGACATCATTGACTTAGTATTTGATGCTAGAAGTTGAGGTCTTTATGGGATACCATTTGAAATGAGGCCAGTATGAACCCATCTAAGCATGTTAGTCCAGGTTCTGATATCTGCTTATGAATTATGTTTATTTACATTCTTCAAATTATTAGTGTGTTGATAATTCTCACGTAACTACTAGTGAAATTTTTTTTTACACATATATTGGTGTCTCAAGAATTCGGTCTTGTGTTCTGCCTGTTCACTTGCCGTAAGTTCTATAATGTGAAGAAAGAACATCCTGTCAGCATCTACAGCAGGCCCAAGGCCTGGGTCAGATGCTGTGGTCCTCATTTTTGTTTAGGGAAGATTTCCCATTACCTTTTGTAAATCCTGAATAATGAAGAAAAATCAACAATGTTAAATGCACATATTCTACTCAAAAATAAGACAAAGGACTACATATTTGTGTACATGTACACACACACATATATAAGAGAAGGCACAAAAACATACATTTAAGATGTAAAAGCAAAATTTCTTGATCCACTAGTGGTATCTGAACAACAAAAATATTAATCTGGGGAAGTCACAGGGTGCTATTTTGTCTTTATCTAAATTATTCTTGGAGCTTCTCACTTTTTATGGCAGCTGAGATTTTAAAAATTATAAAATAAGCCACACCCTACAATCATTTTGGATGAGGATGGGGTTAGATCTTGTATCCAGCTGACATATAGTAGCAGAATACTAATAAGCTGCATAAAGTCAAACTAGTCAGTTTTTCACCCTTTGCAAAAAGATGCCACGTAGTTGCCAAAGTCATAAGTGATCATTATCTGTAAGAGCCTTAATGAGGAGGTAGCTAAGATGGCAGCTGGCTGAGAGCCAAAGAGGAGGTGTTTAATTGTTTTCTCCTGACCTTAATGTAATCAACCAAGAATCTTTCTGTGCCTGTAAACACTGTGTGACGCACCTGTAAGTTGAGCTTGTGACACGTGTATACTTGTTAAGGTGAAGAGTATTTAACCAGGTAGGGCTGGCAAGAGGGGTGGTTGGAGTTGGAGGAGAATACAGAGGAGAAAGCAGAGAAGAAGCAAGAATAAAGAACCTACTCATTTCCAGTCTGCCTCCAATTTCTTTCCTGCGGTATCGTTGCTGCAGGCGGCAACAATTATCTCACTTTGTTTTGTCCAGAAGGGTGGGTCTGGGGATTCAGAGAACTGAAAATTGCCTTTCATGATGTTTTGCAAATGATGAACATAGGTGCACTTAGGAAATGGTCTCAAAAAAATATTAGGCCTCTACAGTAATTCTTGTTCATACATCAGGATAGCGGTTTAGATTTGGCCTATAGTCATCACTTTGCATACAGGCATGTCATCAGTGACTGCAGCCTAGATTTGCCTGTCGATCACCTACATTTGAAATGTTAGCCAACCCGTATGCTTGATGTTTGTGTTTCATCGTTTCACCAGCATTCATTGTGTATCTCAAATGTCAAATATTGTGTTAAGCAGCAAAGATATAAAGTTTAGTAAAACACTCTCTCAATTAGCTCATTTTCTGGTGTAAAGACAAACATTTGATTAAACTCAATATCAATTATATAACAATTTGAATTGGGTATATATCAAAGAAAGTCCAAACTAATAAACCAAATGTGGCTCAGGAACAGAGCTCGCACTCACGCATACGTTCTCTCTCCCTCTCCCTCTCCCTCTCCCTCTCCCTCTCCCTCTCCCTCCCTCATCTTTAGTTCAAGGCTCCCATTCTCAAGCTGTCTTGTTTTTCCAAATGTCTACTGGAGCCAACAGGCAGGAAAGAAGGTAGCAGCAGAAGGGGGCTTTCTCCAGCTGTCAGCTTCTTTCAAGTATCCTTCCCAGAACACATAACACTTTCACTTTTATTTCACCAATTACAACTTGGTCACATGGCCAGTTCTTTTAACTGTTTATATTGCCATCTCAAGTAAAACTGGAGCCCTGCTGCAGAGCAAAGTGGGAGAAGGTAGGTATTGAGTGGTAATCAGTAATCTCTGCAACATGGAGATATGACTAATAGGCTAAGGAAGCATAGAGCAATAAAGCAGTCAGCTCTGGAATCTGGAAAAGACTTTTTGGAGAAAGAGACACTTAATTTAGGGTTTGAAAGATAAATAGAATTTTTCCAAATAAAGAATTGGTCAAGAGGATTCTTGATAGAAGTAACAGCATGTGCAAAGGCACAGAGGGAATCTGGCATCACATCTGCCAAGTATACCCATTTATGCATTCCTCGTTATTTTTCTGTTAGCAATAATTGGTCTTAAAATAACAGTTTAATTTTTAATTAATCTAAGTTACTCAAGATCAACAGATTAAAATATGTTGAAAATGATTATCCTGGTATAATTGCAAACAATTTTCCACTTGGACCAAAACAAGAACATTTTATCTGATGATAAAGTCTTCCACATTTTAAAAATAATTGAGTTAGAATACTTTGGCATCTTGAAGAGAAATTGATACAGAGAAAAGAAAAAACACAATCGTGTCAGGGAGATGTTTGTCTTTTAAACACCAAAGTTAAACACGCGCCCATTTAGAATTGTCTTGGTTCACATCCTGGAGTCCATAAACTCACACTGAGAGCGCTAAGTCAGGGGTCTGGCCAAGTTAGCCTTAAAGTATGTCACCTCATATTTAGCAATTCCTAATATGACTGTTTCTTTGGATCCATGAAGCTGAATTGTTCTTTTCTTAAAATGGTTTTGGAACCATAAGAAATCTTTAGGATTAGAGAGGGATTTTCATGATTATCTCCTTTGGCTCTGTTAGAGACATCAATGTCTGCAAAAATTTTTCCAGAGAAATTTAAATCTTTTGAGAAACCTGAAATTCCTATAATTTAAGGAGTAAATCCCGTTAGGTTTGAGATGACTGGGAATATAAATTCCCATGCCCACTGCCCAGCTTGTCCTCCCACACAGCTAAGGATCTTGTAAGATTAAACCCATCTCACTTCAGTCTTGAGCAGCAGAACAGGAGGGTCAGTACTCCTTGCTGACTAAATTAGGACTGCTGTGCTTCTTGAAAGGAGTCCACCCGCTAAGGCAATGCTGTGATTTTTAGTCTTGTGACATTCTTTTATTTTTGCCAACTTTGGTTTTTGCTTCCTCTCTAATAGCTAGTATCTAGGCATTCCTAAAAGATATGGCAAACCTCACAGCAACACCTCCCTCCAGCTGGTAACTCTTGACTACTCATTCGCTTCTCAGCTCCAAAAATCTCTTCCTCCATCAATTCCTCTTTAGGCTCTGTAACCAAATAAATTCTCCATATTTTATCCTCTCAATGTACCATGTGCCTGTGTTTTATAGCTTTTCTCATCATTCTTGTTTTACTTTTATTGTGTGTGCTATTTGAGTAATAGCTGCCTCCCCCACTAGACTGGACATCTCAAGAGGATGGGCCCACATGTGCTTGAATTCACCATTGAATTTTGCTCTCAGTTCAGTGCCTGGCCCATAGCAGGTCTTCAATAAATGTTGCTTAAGTGGTTAAATGATTTTTTTAAAAATAGGTAGTTGTACAATCACATTTCACACTAAACTCAGAATAGAGAGTGAATACAGAATTGATCAGTTCATGTGTGGGACTATCTACAGATAAGAATTTTTAGAATAATTTTTCTATAGTTACATAGAAGCATACGAAAGAAGTCTTAAGCCAGCATGTTCTTGGCTTTGCATGGATGAAACCTGTTGAATTCTGATATGGCCTCCTTGCAGCCTCTGAGTAGATTGAGATTGACCACAGAGAACCCACAGGATAGAGACAACCTACCTTTGCTCCCCATTTTACGATTCAGCGTCATATTTTCCTGATATCTCTGCTTTTTAAAAAATGCAATTATTGAAGGAGTTGTTGCTTTGTCATCTATTTTAAGACATGTTTGGGTTTTTTAATGGAAAAAAATTCATTACCACATTTTAAAAATAGAGTCCATATATAACACAATGCTAAATAATTACATTTTTTAAATGTTGACTTAAATATATGTTTATAATTACTAATTAAAGGTACAAAAAGGAAAATCAAGCCTCAAGGAAGGGCCAGGTTTTCTAAAGAAGGATGAATTGTGAAAACTTTTTGGAGATATACCCCTTCAAATATCACTCTAGTTCTTGTAATTTAAATAATTTGGAGTAGAATAAGTCCAGATGTTAGCTCGAACTAGAACTATAAGATGTATAATCTGGTATAATTTGGAATTGATTCTTTATTTTATTTCATTTTATTTTATTTTTTGGTGGTGGTACTAGGGATTGAACACAGAGGTTCTCTGCCACTGAGCTATATCCCCAGTCCTTTTTTTATTTTTTATTTTGAAACAGGGTCTTACTGAGTTCCCATAGCTGGACTTGAACTTGTGATCCTCCTGCCTCAGCCTCCTAAATAGCTGAAATTATAGCCATGTACCACTACTCCTGGCTGGATTTGATGGTTTAAAAAATCAAACATTGGAAAGAAAAGAGTGAAGATACAAATAAGTTTACCTACTTACTTTGTAAAGGCTTCTGACTTTATCAAGTCTAATTTGGACTAAGCATAAATGCTTTATTAGAAGCCTTTAGAATCTGGCTCCTTAGTAGCCAAGTAACCTTAGGGCAAGATTAATGGCCTCAAGTTAAGATGGGGATATCATATACAATCATTGCAGGAATCAATGACATATCTGTATTGTGTTTGGTACAGGAGAGGCCCAGGCAAGGAGCAGGCTCTGCCACCCTCCATGCCAACCCTCCAATTCCTCCACATAAATTCATGGACCTTATGTCTGATAGCTGGTTCTGTCTCTTTTTTTGTTTTGTTTTCGCTGAAGTGCTAGCTAGAAAAGAAGCTATCTTCATTTCATTCAGTAACACTCTATTAACCTATAGTCCACTAAACATTCTTCTAATTACTTGGAATACATCAATAAGCCCAATATACGACATCTACCCTTATGTAGAAGGGACATAGAGAACCTGAAGATTATTCCTAAAGTGCTTCCTGCTGCTTACCTCATGACTGGATGTTTTGTCATTTTGACGAATCATAATTGTTGACACTGGGAAGTATTTTTTAATTAAGTTTCTGTCATAGCAATAGTTCTTCTCTCCCTTACTCTTTCCCCATCCTTTCCTTTTCCCATTCTCTCCTTTCTACCTTCTTCCTATTTGTATATTTGAACTGTAAAGATATCTTTACCCATGTTATTTTTTTTTTTTCCTTCTTTGCTTGGTTCAAACTGTTTCATCTCAGTCACTTTCATAGGAAGTATGTTTTGGGGTCTCTGTGGACAAAGGGAAGGTCATATGATGGCAAATAGCCTTAGATGGATCCCAGCATCGGGAGAAGCTCGGTTGAATTACCCCCCTTCTCTCTATCTCTCTTGTTAGATCGTTGGCTGTGACCACCAGCTGGGAAGCACCGCCAAGGAGGATAACTGTGGGGTCTGCAATGGAGATGGGTCCACCTGCCGCCTGGTCCGAGGGCAATATAAATCCCAGCTCTCTGCAACTAAATGTAAGACACTACAGAGATGGGGCAATCTTTGGACTGGTTAACTTGTTATCCTTCCCTGGCTCAGCTCTGGTTCCCTGAGCAACCAGGGAAATAACACCTCCACCAAAGTGGAGAAGAATTTGAAAATGCTGAGGAAAGCTTCATATCCCCACTTTGTGGATCAGTTTAAATGGGTCAAGTCAAGTCACCAGTTGCAACCCCAAGAAGGAATCCTTTCCTTCTGAGGCTCAGCTGGAGTGAACTAGACATGGGTCTAGAGACGCCCTCTGTGCAAACATGGATTCTGCTGCCCAATATGAGGATGGACTGTATTCCAGCTCCTGCCTGGGATATAGAGGAGAGAGTGGGAAGACGGACACCACTCCACTGCCATCACTGTCAAATCACATGATTTGCATTTACCAAGTGGCCTTGGGTCAGTGCTGACCCCAGGCCTTTCAGAATTAATATTGGCAGTGATTATGTAAAGCCCTTTATTGATCTTTATGTCCTGAATTCACTACACCAGCAAATATGTGCTTACTACATATGCATGTGCTGAGAATTTTAGCTGATCATCTCACTTAATCTTTTAGCAACCACAAGAGCAAGGTAGTATTAATTTCCATGGGGTGGATAAGATGACTAAAGCTAATTAAATTATGTGATTTTCTTTAAGTCACAGAGCTATAAAGATCCAGGTACAACCACTCCGATACTCAAGGACATACATGTTTAGTAGTATTTTGTCCTTGCTTGGCCTATTGTCTCCAGATATTATCTTTATCCAGAATCCTTCAATTGATCTGTGATTCAGGATCTCTTTCCACTTGTCTCCCCTGGCTCAGGAAAGGAAAAGAATATCTTTGCTCAGTGTGGTTTTATTCTCCTTACTTGTCAATTTGTTGGAGAAAAACAATTGACTTAAGGTGAGTTTGTGGCTGTAAATGGACTTGGAGGTCAAGAAGGAAGGTAAATGCAATTGTTCTGAGGTACACTGGAGAGCTATTCAGAGAAGTCATAAGAAGACTTGCCAAAAGGGTGGGCCTGGGGAAGAGGGAGCAGGAAGGCAGACCAGGGAGCTTCAACACAGGGGAAAAAAAAAAGAAAAACAGAGGCACCAGCTTCAGGAACTCTCCACATTCTAACTTCCCAGAAGCAGTGAAAAATATAATTCTGTAAAAATTAAAAAGACTGGCAGGCAACGGGCGTGGTGGTGCATGCCTGTAATCCCAGCACTTTGGGAGGCTGAGGCAGGAGGATCGCAAGTTCAAAGCCAGCCTCAGCAATGGCGAGGCACTTAGCAACTCAGTGAGACCCTGTCTCTAATAAAAACCAAAAAAAAAAAAAGACTGGCAGGCAAAAATGAGGATGAGGTAACTTAGACGTTAATACAGTACATTCAGGTGAGATTTTTCTTTGGTCAAGTGTTGTAGCTTTTATAAGATGAAAAATTAAAGAAATTTGAAGATAGAAACCAGAAATGAATAGAGGCATGATTCTTAGAGTCATCCCTGAAGCTGTGGTTGGATATTTAAGGAAACAATTACATTGAAAAGGCAACTCTTGGGCTGTGGTTGCAGCTCAGTGGTAGAGCACTTGCCTAGCATGTGGGGGGCACTGGGGTCAATTCTGAGCACCTCATATAAATAAATAAATTAGATAAAAAAGGTCCATTGACAACTAAAAAAAGAAGAAGAAGAAGAGGTGACTCTTGCCTCTTACAGAATTCTTTAAGGAATGCTGGAAAAATTAAAATCTTTCTGTTTGTCACATAATTGAGTCAGTGCTCATTATCTAGGAATAACCACAGGCACAAAGGGGGATGCCACGTATGTGTAAAAACTGCTGTCTGGTGACCTCTGACAGCATGTTTTCCTGGTGGAGATCCTTCTGTATTCTCATCCCCCCCACCTTTCTGTTTTCATGGAAGAGCCAGAACACTGATCCAATAGACATTCTTCTTGTCCTCCTGTCACGGAGTGACTCATGACCTCTGGGCCCTGAATCACAAAGGTGTAACAAATGTGGAGAAACTCTTAAGGAAAAAAATGAAACAAATTGGGAGCCATATGTCAAGTTCAGGTCTGCAAACAAATACCTCAATGAAAAGTGCTCTATTCAAGACCAACAGTGGGTAAATTATATAACACACAAGCTGATGATTACACATAATGACAAAATGCAATTGATTCGTTTACCTTAGCACTGATGATGCCTCATGACAAAATGATTTATATCAATAAAGCCCAGCATATGCATGCACCTCACCACAATCTATAGCAGATGCTGACCAAACCACCTCACTTGTATTTTCTCCACCCCAGAAGAATCTTCTACCCTATATTTACAGACTGTGAGGCAGCCCACAGGCAGGAAAGATTAGGCTGCTCTGCAGGACCCAGAGTGCTGGCCAGGTGAGCTGTGCTCCACCCCTGAGGGTCTGGAGGAGTTCTGCCAGGTCTCTCCTCAAGTTCTGCCAAAAGGAGCCATAAGCCAGCCACATGCTCTTTTCGAACTCCTAGTATTTGGATTCCCCACATTGAACTCATTTTCTTTCTAAATTTATATCCAAGGTTTCTCCCCCCACCCCCACTGTATGTTATCAAGACTCAGGGGAACAAAGAAAAAACAGAAGAGTGGAGAAAGACTAAGGTAGAAAGTGCCAGAAGGAAAAAGAGAAGTCAGAGGAACTTATCAAATGGCTGCCATTTACTGGTGAATAAAAAAAGAAACCATTTTTGTATGAAAAGACATTATAATTGACTATCACAAATACAGACCATGGAAATAAAGAAAAATCAAGGCTCTTCCCTCTTTTTAAAAGTACAAGATTATCTTTACATTTTTTTCCTGGCTACTTCTAGACTTGCCCAGCCTAATTTTAGAAAATAATCAATTAGTTAACATTACCTTTCTTTTGATTCTTGAAATTTAAAGGTTCATTTTCCCACAAGTTTTACTAACTTGTATCATATTATGTCTTTTCCAAATATACTTAGAAAGTACTTAGACCTAGAGCCAGCCTATTTGTTATCGATTTGTCTATTGCTTTGTAGACTTCTCGTATCTCTCTATTTTGACCTGGAAATCCTAAAACTCTCTCTTTCTCTCTTGACCTTTCTTGAGTGGCAGAGGCCAGATAAACTAATTTATATCCAGATAAAACGAGTCTCTAATACTCAAGGATGTGCTACTCAGATGTGACTCATACTGATTTATAACAATATAGGCAAACATATTCCTGGACTATCACTCTGGCAAATTATTAATAATAAAACAAATACATATAAATCCCTATAAGTACAAAATACATATGATTTTTAAAGACAGCACAAAGCTGTAAAGAAATTTCCACCTTGTACCTGGATGCTGCAAGCTGTAAACACAAGCCACTCGACGATATATATTCATTTGTTTAATAGTAAGTACTTATTGGGCATCTGCTGTGTGCTTAGGAACTGTTCTAGGTGCTGGAAACACAAAAAGACAAAAGTCCTTTTGTGCATATACTAGTATGAAGAGCAGATCAATGAAACATACATAAAATGCATATATGTCATAAGGTGTTAGGAACTGTAGAAAAAGTAAAACAGGGAGAAGCACATGAGATGGGGATGGGCTGTCAGCCAGGAGTGTTGGAGTGGAGTTGCAATTATAATAGGTTCCTAAGGAAATGACTCATTGATAAGAAAGCATTTGAACAAGCATTTGATGGAGGATGAGGAGAGCGTAATGCAAAAGTCATGGGGAAGAGAAAAAGCAAATGCAAAGGTCCTGTAGTATGTACATTTGTGACATATTTCACAAAGAATAAAGAAGCTGATGGTGACTACAGTGAAGGTGAGTTTCAAAAAGACTAGAGGAAATTATAAAGGCAGGAAGGTCATGAGGTGGGGTGAGGAATGGCATGGGCATTGCAGAATCATGTAAGGACTTTGGCTTTTAGACTGAATGAGAGGAAAAGTCATGCAGGATTTTGAGCAGAAGAATGATTTCCCTTGATTTATGTTTTTTTTTTTTTTAAGGGATCACTCCATCCATGTTGAAAGTAGACTATAGTGGAAGTAGGAAAAACAGACAGGGAGCTACTATAGTAGGTCAGTGCACCAAGGATGACGGCTTGGACCAGTAACTGTGGAAGGGAATAAAAGTGGTCCAATTACAGATATACTGTATTTCTTTGAATCTAAGACATCACTGATTGCAAGATGCACCATTATTTTATGTGCTGTAGCTGTAGGAAAAACTGCCATTGAAGCTAAGAAACTATGAAACAATGCTTTCAGATCACTTAGGGTTTTTACTTCATGGTTTTTAAAAGATCTATTTTAAATTTAGAAATATTTTAAATCATCTGTTACCCTTGTGCAAACAAAAAGGAAAATACAACTGAAATAAATTGAGAAGGAAAACTAAACTAAGGCTTTTTCTCAAACAGCTCTTTTAAATCACTTTTGATTTTTATACATCATCAGGAGCTCTGGTGTTCGAGCATTTTGAAAAGAATCCACAAAACAAATCTTTTGATACTGGTCCCTTTTTAAAAAAACAATTTATTGAGCTATAATTGGCACTTAATAAATAGCATATTTAAAGTGTACAGTGCACACACTGTGCAACCATGTACACACCTGTGCAACCATCCCCATGACCAAAGTCATAAACATATCCACCATCCAAAAGTTTTCTTGTGCCCCTTGTAATCCTTCCTGCTTCTTCCTGAACCTTCCACCAATAACCACAGATGCTCTTCTGTCTCTACAGATCAGATTGCATTTCTGGAGTTTGATATAATTTGATTTATACAATACATACTCGTTTCTGTCTGGTTTCTTTTATTCAGCATAATTATCTTGAGGTTTATTAATATTACAGTATATGCCAACACTTCATTTTATTTTATTGCTGAGCAATAATTACATCATATGGACATACCGGTTTGTTTACCCATCTGTTGATGGATAGTTGAATTGTTTCCACATTGAGGCTTTTGCAAATAAAGCTCTTATGAACATTCACGTATGGACATACACTTTTCATTTCTCTAGGATAAATTCCTAAGAGTAGGATGGCTGTATCATATGGTAGGTGTATATTTCACATTTTAAGAAATTGCCACACTTTTTTCCAGAGTGGCTTACTATTTTTCATTTCTATCAGCAGTGCATGAGAATTTCACATGTTCTGCATTCTTGCCATCACTTGATATTGTTGGTATTTTTCATTTTTAGCCATTGTAATTGTTACATAGTGGTATCAAACCACTGTTTTAATTTGCATTTTCCTGAGGTCTAATGATGTTGAATATCTTTCATGTTTTACTAGTTTACAATTGCTGCTATAGCAAATTAGCACAAACTTAATGACTTAAAGCAGCACAAATTTATTATTTTATAGTGCTTGAGGGTCAGAAGTTCAAAAGGGGATTCATTGTTCTAAAATCAAGCTGTTAGCAGGCCTGTGTTCCTTCTGGAAGCATTGAGGGAGTATCCATTTTCTTCTATTTTGATTTTCTACCTTCTAAAGACCATATGCACCAAGGTATCTTAAAGCCAGCAACATAGCATCTTAAGGTTTCTCTCTGACTCTAACCTCTTCTTCTGCTTCCCTCTTCTATATTGAGAATGCTTTTGATTCCATTGACTCCACTCAGACAATCCAGGACAATCATTTTATTTTAAAATCAGCTGATAAGAAATCTTAATTCCACCAGAAATTTTAATACACCCTTGTCATGTGACATAGCATGCTCATTAATTCATGGTCATCTTTGGTGAAAGACATATTATTCAACATAGAATGCATGTGCTTATTTACTCTTTGGTATAGTGTCAATTCAAGTCTTTTGGGGTTTGTTTTGTTTTGGTACTGGAGATTGAACCCAGGAGAGCTCTACCAATAAGCTACATCCCCAGTGCCTTTCGTTCTATTTTGAGACAGGATCTCACTAAGGTGCCCAGGCTGGCTTCAAACTTTAAATTCTCCTGCCTCATCCTCCCACGTAGCTGAGATTATAGGTGTACACCACCATGCCCAGCCTTTTGCTCCCTTAAAAAACTAAGCTGTTTGGCTGGGCGTGGTGGGGCACGCCTGTAATCCCAGCACTTGGGAGGCTGAGGCAGGAGGATCACAGTTCAAAGCCAGCCTCGGCAAGGGCGAGGCACTTAGCAACTCAGTGAGACTCTGTCTCTAATAAAATACAAAAAAGGGCTGGGGGTGTGACCCAGTGGTCAAGTGCCCCTGAGTTCAATTCCCAATACCAAAAATATATATATGCTGTTCGGTTTTAAAATAGGTTGTACTATGGAGTTTTAAGAATTATTTATATATTCTAGGTATAAGTTCTTTGTTCTGTTTGTGATTTGAAAATATTTTCTCAGTCTGTTGCTTTTCCCAAATTACTTAACATTATCTTTCACAGAATAAAATCTTTTATTTAGATGAAGACCAAGCTATCAATTTTTTTCGTTCATGGATTGTGCTTTTAATGTCATATCCAAGAACTCCTTGCCTAACCTGAGGTCACAAAGATTTTCTCCTGTTTTCTTCTAAAAGTAGCATAGATTAACATTTTTACCTTTAGCTCTATGACCTATTTTCAGTTATTTTTATGTAAGGTATAAGGTTTACATCTAGGTTGATTGAGTGTGTGTGTGTGTGTGTGTGTGTGCGTGTGTGTGTGTGTGTCAGAGAGAGAGAGAGAGAGAGAGAAGAGGAGAGGGGAGAGAGAGAGAGAGAGAGAGAGAGAGAGACCCAATTCGTCTAGCACTAAAAGGCATCCTTTTCTCCCCTGAATTACCTTTAAATCTTTGTCTGAATTTCTCTGGCCATTTCTATGCATCTATTTCTGGACTCTCTATTTTGGTATATGTATCTATCCTTCACCAGTGCTGTGTTGTGTTGGTGACTATACCTTTAAAGTATAAGTCTTCAAATCAGGTACTATAATTCCTAAAACTTCACTTTTCTTTTCAAGCTAATTTTTGGTATTCCATTCTGCTTCTTTGCCTTTCCATATAAATTTTATAATCTGTTTATCCATAGCCACAAAAAACTCTCTAGAATTTTGACTAGGATTCTACAGATTTATTTGGCAGGGAGGGGAATAATTGACTTCTTTAGTATGTTAAGTCACCCAATCTATGAGGACTTCTTGTCTCTCCATTTATGTAGGTTATCTTTGATTTTCTTCACTAGCCCTTAATACTTTTCAGCATACAGATCCTATATACTTTAGTTATACTTATACCTCTTATGCTTTATTTTAGCTCTTGAAAATGTCATTATATTCCTTATTTTCATTCTGACTGTATATTGCTAGTCTATAAAAGCATGATTGATTTTTGTGTGTGGGCTATGTATTTTGCAAACTTACTAAATTTACAAAATCATTCTAAGAGATTTTTGGTAGGTTTCTGGAATTTTCTATATAAACAATCATGTTGTTCACAAATAAAGACCATTTTGCTTCTTCTTTTTCAATTTGTAAGTCATTTCTTTCTTTTTTTTTTTTTTTTTTCTGGCCTTATTGTACTGGCTAGCGCATGCAATACAATAGTGAACAGAAGTCAAAAGAATGGGCATCTTGATTCAATCGTAGGAGGAAAGCGTTTCATTTCTCACCAGTGAATATGATGTTGGCTATAAGTTTTTTTAAATATTCTTTAGCAAATTGAGGAAGTTCCCTTCTTTTTTTCCTAGTTTACTCAGTTATTATCATGATGTTATATTTTATCAAATTCTCTCTCTGCCTCAAGTGATGATTATGCAGTTTTCTTTTTTAGTTTTTTATTTTGATGCATTGCATTAATTAGTTTTCAAATAAAGAACCAACCTTTTATTCCTGGGATAAACCCCATTTGGTCATAGTGATAAACTGGGATAAATGAGTCCTGGGATAAACTTTTCTTAGTCATTGCTGCTCTCTACACAAATCTGGCTTCATTTGCCAGCATTTTATTGAGGGTTTTTCATATCTATGTTCATGAGATATACTGGACTGTAGCATTCTTTTTTTTAATTAATTAATTTATTTTTTTAGTTGTAGTTGGACACAATACCTTTGTTTTATTTGTTTGTTTTTATGTGGTGCTGAAGATCGGACCCAGTGCCTCACACATGCTAGGCAAGCACTCTACCACTGAGTCACACCCCTGGCCCTATAGTATTCTTTTTTCAGTACTGTTTTTGTTTGGTTTTGGTACAAACATAATACTATCCTCATCCAATGTGTAGGGAAATGATCCTTCATCTCCTATATTCTGGATAAGATTTTATGGAAATGATGTTATTTCTTCTTTAAGCGCTTGGTAGCATTTACTGGTGAAGCATTGTGGACCTAAAGATTTGTTTTTCAGTACTTGTTAAACATATGGAATGCAGTTATAATGACTATTTTAATGTCCCATTCTGTGTTTTTATTAATTAACTTTTCACTTTAGTATGAGATGTATATTTTCGTTTGTTGTTTTACATGCCTGGTAATTTTTGACTGGATGCCAATCATTCTGAATTTTATTTGGGGGGTACTAGATATTTTTGTATATCTATAAATAGTCTTGAACTTTGTTTTGGGAGAAGTTAACTTGAATTTGATCATTTGGGGTCTTAAAATTTGGTAGGTGGAACCAAAGCCATGTTTGGCCTAGATTTAATTATGCCCTTCCACTGAGATAAGTTCCTTCTAGGTACTCGACATTCCATGACTTATGAAGTTTTTGAGTCTGGCTGGTGGGATGAGGTGCAAGTCTCAGGCCTGTGTGAGCACCATTCCTCTTTCTTATAGTTCTTCACCAGCCTAAAGCAGTTGCCTCACATCAAGGGGACCATCTTAGCTCTTCAAGTTCTCTCTTATATAGTCTCTCCTGTATGGTATTTCATACGGTACAAATTCTAATGCTTTGGTTCCTTGGGCTCTTAGTTTTGTCTCAAATCATGGAATCTACCAACCTCTACTACAGAACTTCCATTTCCAAAGCCACAGACAGGAAGTTCTTGCAAGGCAATAATCGAGGGCAATATTAGGATTTACCTCATTTGTTCCCTGAACCTCAGGAATTGCTGCCCTTTTTGCCTGATGTCCAGTGTCTTAAAAACCTTGGTTTCATATAATTTTGTCTTGACTTTTGGTTGTTTCAGGCAGAATGGTAAATCTGGTCCTTGTTACTTCACAGAGGCAGAAGTCTTGGTGCTTTGCTCTTAACTTGCCTTTGAAATTACGTAGCTCTAAATCGCTTTTGACTCCCTCTTATGGGAGCTCTTCTGATTCCTCATCTCCCTGCAACCATCACAATCATTTGATTCCTGAGAGTTAAATGAGTGTGTTCTACTGTCGTTTTTGAATTTTCTTCTGAGCTGCCCCATTTCACAAGATTGATCCTCGCTGTTTTGATGTTAGCACCTCTGTAGGCAGATAGCTGTGATCCATTACTGTCTGAGAGGAAATTTAAGGCACTAGTGTGAGATATATTCTGATTTTATATTTGCTAAAATATAAAATGTTGTTCCTCTCAGAATCAATGAAATGGGGCATTTGACAATAGGATTCTCTAATTTATTAAATATAAAGATGAACAAAATATTTTGGCCTAGGCATCTAAAAGGATGAAATTTTCCAGTTAGGGAAGGAGAGAACATTTTGTTTGTCATGTGCAGCCAACATTCTCCATTATACAATTACTGATAAACTGGGCAAGGAATTGAAAGGCTGGAATGTTTAGCCTCTCTTCATTTTATTGGAGATATATATATGTATATATATATATATATATATTTTTTTTGTAGTACCAGGGATTGAACCCCAGGAGTGCTCTGCCACTGAGCCACATAGCCACCCCTTTTTATTTTTAAGACAGGGTTTCACTAAGTTGTCCAGGCTGGCCTTCAACTTGTGATCCTCCTGCCTCAGACTCCCAAGTAGCTGGTTAGAGGTGTGTGCCACAACACCTGACTATTGTATATATTTCAGGGGTAGTAAAAATTGGCATGTAGATTTTAAATATATCATTAAAACCTCATCAGTTACAGCAGAATTTTTTTTATGTAGCCAATTGTTTAGCAACAATGGTCCTTTCATTTTAAAAAATGAAATTAAGAATTAGCCCCAAAGTTGAGAAAGGATTCTTTAAAAGCATGAATTTTATTAACATCTAAAAATAAGATAAACTCAGGTATCAGAATAGGAAGGCCTGACTGTTCAAAATTTTAGCATTATCACCTTTCTCTGATACACCAGTAAATCACACAGGACATCCACATATTGCAAAATTTAAAAACTAATATAAAATGTTCTATGTAGAAAAGTATAGAATATACATGTCAATATAGTTTTTTAGAGGAAATCTTTTAGGTACAATCCTTCATAATCATTTCCTTGAGAAAGGACATTTGCAATTCATATATGTAAAATGACAGAATTTGTGATTCCCATGGAAAGCTTGTCCATTTAACTGAGAAAGAGGTTATCTAATCTCTGAAGCTGGTCTTTGAATATTACTGACATATTTTTTAGAACACATCTTAATAGACTGGCACCATGGTTCTGCCAGCAAAGCCAGGAGAGATTTGGCAGAGGTACCTGGTCCTAAAAAAAAGTGTGCCTTTGTAGGAAAGGGTAATCAGAGGCACTGAAATAGAGATGCAGCCACCTGACTCACCAGCCCACTGCTGCATTAATCACACAGGAGGCAGGCTTATAAGACACCAGATTGCACTCCCATTCTGGGATATCTCTCTCTCTCTCTCTCTCTCTCTCTCTCTCTCTCTCTCTCTCTCTCTAGGAATTTAACCTAGCAGTGCTCTACTGCTGAGGTACATCCCCAGCCCTTTTCATTTTTTAATTTGAGACAGTCTCACTAAGTTCCCCAAGCTGGCCTCAAACTTGCAATCTTCTGACTCCCAGTCTGGGATCTCTTAAGCACCTTTTTGTGTACAACACTGTAGTAGAAGCCAAGTAGAAGAATCCCCAAACTGTCCCAAATTACCATGAATTTATCAGCAAATATGACAACTATTTTTAAATTTTTACCTTTTTTTTTTTTTTAGGAGTTGATAGACCTTTACTTTTTATTTATTTATATGTGGTGCTGAGAATCAAACCCAGTGCCTCACACATGCTAGGCAAGTGCACTACCACTGAGCCACAGCCCCAGTCCCAACAATTTTAATATGAGTACAACTCAAAAAGAGCAGTTTTTTTGTCAGCATACAGAAAATGAAAATTTTAACTTTCTTCCCTATTATGCTTTATCTCAAATTAGGAGCTCCGTTTCTTAAACTCTGTTCTAAGATATATCAGATGATATTAACAGCTGATATATAAGAAAGATTCTCTGGAATGCTATTGGGTATATCCTGGTTGAATAGAGTGAAATAGGTTCAGGACTCTTAAGAAACCAAATAATGAGCTTGTGGAATTTCCATGAACAGGGTATAGTACACAGGATTTCCCCACCTATCCTTCCTTAGATTCCTTTTTTAGGGACCACCTTGTGGGGCTGATGAGTTCTTTTTGTTTGGTTTTGTTTTGTTGTTGTTGTTGTTGTTGTTGTGTTTTTGTTTTGTCTTCTTTGACTCCCTAGTTCCTAAGATGGAGCATGACACTAAGAGACAATTTAAAACTATTTGTAGAACAAAGTAATGAATGTGTTAATTTTCTAGTGACCTTACAGGAGTCCATCAGATCTTTTCTCAATAGAAGAGTAGACTGTGAGTCTTCCTGTCTCTGTGCTGTATACTGCCACTAACTCAAGTTTGCACCAGTTACTCCATTTTTCTCTTTGACTAGGCAAGTGCAGAGGGCAGCAGAAGATATTTTGCTTTTTCCTGGTCTTCTTTCTCCATCCTACCCTCTTCCCCACCCCCCAGGAAACTTCTAGGTTCCTAACCCCATCATCTTCCTGGATCATACAAATGTTACCACAACAGCCAAAAGCCGGGGTTAATGCCTCAGTGTGTGGAATGTGTTCCTTCTCAGCAAAGTGAGGCCGCCCGAGTTGTGTGGGGGTCAGAGACTGCCACTGAGCATTGCAGGCCAAACAGACAGCTTCCCTTTTACTTGCACTTTATTTGACCTGTGGATAAACAAAGACTTTCTATTTCTAGAAATCCCATTGTTTTCACTGCTTTGAATTTCTTTTGCAAACTTAAAAATTCATGTCTTTATGCAAGGCATTTAAGGCTCTGTGGGCCCAGTCTGAACAGTTTTGAGTTCCTTGTTTGTATCCACTCTTACATTTTTTTGTTTTTATATACCAAAAAATATTAGCTCTCTGGAATTCAGCCTTTTCTTCAACAATGCATGACATTAAAAACAGCTATAAGGTTGTAGTGTGAATAGAATATTCAATATTGCAGAGAACTCAATAAGTGTAACCTCTTCAGAGCAGGAATTAAGATCTGATTCTCCTTCCTCGGTCAATGGGTCATGTGCTAGGGGCCTTGAAGTATTTAAAAACACCCTAAAAGTCTATTCAGTCCCTATTTTGAAAAAGGTTTGCAAAAGAGGGAGGAAACTAAAATGTACAGGATACTTACTATATCCCAGGCATTGCATCTATGTAGCTCTTTCTTCTTGTGACAGTATTATAAAGTAATTGTTACATTCTTTATTTTATAAACAAGGAAACCAAGAATCAGGGAAATTTGATAACTTCTAAGATCCAGTATTTAAGTTCTCCCCAAACTAAGATGATAATGTTAAGGTTTAGAGGAATTGGGTAACTTTGGGGATTCTTTTATTTAAACTAAATTTTTCCCATGAGAACATGATAATGTATAATATTGGAAAGATTTGTAGGAACAGAGCTTCTGAATGTGCTGGTGAGTTGCTGAGAATGGGCCTTTCTTGTCCTCTGAAGTACCTTTCTATCCATTTGACCTTGGACTTCATTATGCTTTTCAGAGGCTGCATTTCTTCATCCTAGAATTATCTCTGCCTACGTCAAAGTTGTGGGTGAAAGTAAATGGCATCATTTAAGTGAAAGTGCAACTCTGCAGTGCTATGTAAATATATATTAGTGCTACAAACAGAGTTCTGAATGACACTACCTGGGGTATAAATGGCGAGCTTGTAATATACCTCTAATCTTTAAAAAGGACTCTGCTTCTAATACTTTAGGCTCAATTGGTAAAGAGACTGTGAATTAATCTATTATAAAATGATCTGTGATTCAGCCAACTGTAAAAAAAAATATATATGTTTCAAAAGAGAGGGGTTATATATCGAAAAATGCTAACCACCATTCATGGAGTTCTCACAATATGCAGTATGCAGTGCAGACAGTGTGAAGAACTAGGTAGAACAGCTAGAGGCATGACTTCTGTCCTGGAGAAGTTTAAAGCACATAATTATATTTTCACCTCCTTTTATCTTTCCTGCTCATCCAAAACACTGCCAGCAAGAAGTCCAAATTCTAATATAATAAATTCATCCTTCAAACATTAGAATTCCTTTATATTTTTAAATCCAACACAAATGCTCTAATCCAGGGAAACTTGATGGTTCAAGACCAGATTTCAAAATCAAAAAGGAAAATGTTCAAATCAATATGTCAACATAACAAAACTCTCACTTTCTCTAAAAGGCCAAATCCCTATTCTATTAACCAGTGACTGGCTTCTTTGGCATATTTTATTTTGAAGAAGGTAGACATTTTAATACCCAAACATTGTATTTCCCATTTCAAACACAAAAAACAACTGTCAATTTTTTAAAAGTTATGTTAAGTCACTGCCTTTGTACAAGAGACGATCAATAATTTTGTGTCAAATTATGTGCTTTTAAGACTTTGCTTTGTTTCTTTCTAGTGGATGATACCGTGGTTGCCATTCCCTACGGAAGTAGACACATTCGCCTTGTCCTAAAAGGACCTGATCACTTGTGTAAGTAAACCCAATGTTTTCCTCTAGGGACTGGGAGTTTTTGCCATTATTATTTATTTTTGTTCCAGAAAGGATTAAAACACAAGAGTACAAATCTCTCCACTCTATCAGAATATGATATTTTGTCTCTCTTTTGGCTGCCTGATGAGATGACAGAAACCTCTGTGGTAATTATTGGTAGTCACAGTCATCCTGAAAAATACAAATAGATGGTCTCAATGAGCTGTTCATGGGTTAGGCACATGCTTATGCTCTTCTTTCTCTTTAATCCATCTCAATTTTTTTTTTTTTAAATCTCATCTCCTCTTTCTTCTTCCTCATTTCTCTCCTTCGTTCTTTTTTTTTTCCTAATCTCATATTCCATTACTTAATCAATCCATATAAATACAGAACTATCAAACAAACTTAACACTGTGGCATGTAAAGAAAATCATTGTGGGATAATTAACCCTCCTATGTATTAAACCAGGGCCCTTATATATTAGAATTCAGGATTAGAAGGTAATTAGAACCCCAAGGATCAAATGATAGCTTTGGCCCGCTAGGGTTTGTGCAAAAATTAATCTCTAGTCATGCCAGGGCAACAATGCAAAGTCACATTACTTTTTTTTATTACTGCTTAGTTCTCTTTAGATGTACATCTATAAATTACAAGCAGAAAATTATAGGCTATAAATAAAGGCAAAGGTGGGAGAGATTATGCTAGCATTTTCTAAGAAATTCTATTTCACTTGAAGGCTTTCACCTCAATTGGTCCCTTGAACCCTCTAATCTCTAGTCTAATTGTTCCTGCATTCCCACAAAGACATCTATCATCTCTCCTTCTCCTCTCCCACACACGTCTATGAAATCAATTTAAGTAGCAAGCATTATTTTTTAGCAATTAGATTATAAATGAAACCATGCTAGAAAGATCAACAAGAGGAAGAGAAATCAGAACCTAGGAAAGTTAATATAGCATACTTTAGTCTTCTAAAAATAAAAATAAATATTTTTCATAAAAAAGATGGGATATGAAGGGTCATATGAAACAAAAGAATAAGTGAGGTACAGTTTAGTCAAAAACCCAAAGCACTGATTAAGTCACCTTATATTGATCCAAATCCTTTACAATTCTGAATAATCTTATAAAAGATAGTATTCACATGCCAAAGATAATATATGTGTGTACACTATTACCAGTCAAATGATTTGTTTTTCCCTTTGAGAACTGGACAGAGCTAACTAGTAGTGTAACAACCCCACTCAGAAACAGTATTTTTGTGAGCTATAACAGAGACTGAAATAAAATATTCAGTCTGAGATTATTATTAAGTGGGGGAATGACTCCTCATTGCAAAAAAATATTTAAAAGATAAATTGATTTTTATAAATATATTAGTCTCCCAAGTTTCCAGATTACATAATCACCAAGAAATTGAAGAATTGTACTTGTTTGGTTTAATTGACTTGCAGATGTGATAGGTAAAGCCTCAAATTATATTCATAAATGATGAAAACCAATATGTGGTCTGTTTTTTTTTTTAACCCAACAAACATACTGTTGGCAAATATAGCTGTTTTGTGTTTTGTTTTGTTTTATTGCTGTTGTTGTTTTGCTTTTGGCATGTATTTCAGCAGAATGAATGTGGAAATGATTCCCTCTTTCTCCTGCAGTTCTTTTGCCCTTCACTCCAGAGGCTGGTTCAGTATGGGACTAACCTTAAATATTTAGTGCCAGGTCAGAACAAGACTAGTTGATCTTGTCCAGCCCCAGCTCATCTTTAATCAAAAGTACACTGAGAAGAACAGCAGGGAGACCTCTTCATAAGATTGAATCAGATGTTCAGATCCAGGCCTAGACCTCCAGGATTTTTCCAAAACTATGTTAATTCATGTTCTGGAGCTTTTTTTGCAACTGCACGTAAGGCTGCTTGAGGAATAAAGGCTGGAGGAAGGATATTCAGTACTGCTGCTTTCCTCTATTGATGGCAAATATGATTCCTGACTCCAGCATCTCCTTGAGCTTCTCCTGTGAGGTCCTATGTCCTGTGCTCTCCTGTGGGGTTCTCTCCACCCTGGGGCAGGGTGGTAAAGCCTGACATATCCTATGAGAAGTGCTCCACAGACTTCATCAGAGCGTCACTGTGCATTCAGTTGAACACCAACATTTTCCATCTTTGGTATTCCTTAGAGTAGAGAACTTGAAGTAGTCCATGTCTCAAATAATAGAGTACAAAATACTTCAGGTACTTGAGTACCTTCAGAGACCTTAAAATTATTATTAACACAGAACCCCAATCAGTAAAATATATAAGAATGGAGTCGTTTTGACTGAAGCTGGGGTAGGAAGCCTAGAGCTCCATACAAGCCTTCTGTCTTTCTGCTGAATAGTCATTGCCAAGACCAAGGGTTCTTATACAAAGTATTTTCACACCATTTGAGTTTTTATACATGCACTTAGTGTATTGATGTCCAACTCATTTAACCGGTGACTTGAAAAACTGTGCTCTTTATATGTAATATGAAAGAATTGCACTCTGCAAGCATGTATAACAAATTAGAATAAATAAATAATTTTTTAAAAAAGACCAAAGGTTCTTGTGCAAGTTTTAGAAACCACTAGACTTAATCCATCTATCTTTCTTCATATACCATACAATTTCTGTTGATCCCCTCTCAGTCACAGGAGAACATAGTCTTCTCTGGCAGACACATCATAAGAAATATCATCCCAGCATGCTCCGATTTCCTACAACAAATGATGTTTCATAAACTGTGTCATTGGAAAAATTCAGATTTAAATGCTGCAGGAATCAAGTTTTCTTTTTGTATTAAGTACTTATAAAATACCACATACGTGTATAACATTGAATTAAGTATCAAAAATGATTTTTGACAGAAAAGATAAAAAAGGATAGCCCCTGTCTTTAAGCCACTACAGTTCTGTTTTTTTGGTACCATGGATTGAACCCAAGGGTGCTTCACTACGAGCCACATCCCCAGCCCTTTTTATTTTTATTTTATTTTATTTTATTTTTTTAAATTTTGAGACAGGTTCTTGCTAAGTTGCTTAGGGCCTCACTAAGTTGCTGAAGCTGGCTTTGAACTTATCATCCTCCTGCCTCAGCCACCTGAGCTGCTAGGATTACAGGTGTGTGCCATTGCACTCGGTCACTATAGTTTCTTCATCCTGAGCAACAGCATATATGAATTAAGCCACCAGAAAAAATATTTTAAAAACTCAAGTTAATGCATAAATATAAAGCTGCATGGATGCTGAAGCAACTCTGAGATGCACCTGAGATCTCATAGGACAAAAAGAAAAGCTGAGGGCCATCCAAATGGAAATCACCAAGATGTGCATGGGAGATGGTTTAGTCAAAGAAAAAGAGTTGCTATAGATTGGCATTCCCACAGGAGGTCATCTGAGCAAATTAAACTTTTTTGTGGCAGGAGCCTTGAATGCTTGAATAATGACTTTTTAAATAATTTTATTTGTAGCATAAATTCCTACGTGATCCAGAAATGCCTACATATTTCATTTATATCACAGTTTCCATAGCTCAAAACTTTGTTACATGAACTGTGCTTGCATGTGGTCTGTGGTAGTCCCGGGAACATCTCTCTCTTCTCTTCGTGTGTCTGATTATGTAGATTTGGAAACCAAAACCCTCCAAGGGGCTAAAGGTGAAAACAGCCTCAGCTCTACAGGCACATTTCTCGTGGACAATTCTACTGTGGACTTCCAGAAATTTCCAGACAAAGAGATTCTGAGAATGGCTGGACCACTGACAGCAGATTTCATCGTCAAGGTGAGCCCACTTAGGTATCTTATTTTCATGCTACATCCAAACTGATGGTACTTACAATCTCCAAAGGAGAGATAGACATTTAAGTTTTGATATATATTTGGAAAGCCTGTTTGTTATCCAGGAAATATTTAATTCAAAGTTATTGAGCTAGTTACATCTTAGACTTAATAAGAATATATTATTTTTAGGAATATCTTTATTCATATATACATGCACATACATATATACATTCATATACATACACATATACTCATGCATATGTGTGTGGGGGGTATGTATGTATTGAGATATATATATATATATCAATAACACACATGTTATTGATTAAAATGATCCCACCTAAGAAGCCAGTGTATCATTGGTTGGGGGATATAAACTTTCTAAACAATTAGGATAGAGTCATTGATTCATAGAGTATCCTCAGTAAAAGAGAAATACAAACAGATTATCTCAGACATAGGTTCGGTCCACTAATCATGCTTGCAATGGAAAGTTCTGTTTTCTCTTTTCCTGGCAATAAGACTAACTTGTTTCCTTCTATCAGAGCTTCCCTACTCTTCAAGTAATATAAAACACATTGCTGGAAGCAACATACACATTCTGTTGGAAAAATGCACACACTGGGAGAACGTTTGGGAATCACAATAAAATAAAACATATTTTTTGCTTCAGTAGGTCAGGAGGACCTGAAGGATTTCAGCTGTAAAGCTGTAAAACTTGTAATGTGTCCAGGACTCCATAAATTTTTTTTCATCATGGGACTTGGAGCCAGAGGACATTTGATTTAAGCTAAGACTTGATGACCCCATGGCAGCTGGAAGTAAAAGTGCATATAGGAAAATGTGATAGGCAGTGAGGCTAGAATGGAAGAAGGGTTACAGAATTCTGTCCTCAGTGCCTAAATGCATGGTAGCTCTTTTTAATCTAGTCCAGATGCCAGCCACATGGACATGGACAAGAGGCTACAAACCATTAGAGACAACTCACAATAGTAATTATGTTACAGGAATTAAATAATTTCTGTTAATCAAGCAAATTCAGAAAAGAAGTGAGATATATCTTTATTCTTTAAAGTCCTTAGTGTACTGTTGAAGAGACCATTTATACCATAGTAATTTCCCCAGTGATCTTGCAAGGGTTCATCTAGAATTGAATTCAAATAATATTATACATTTTCTAATAGTTCATAGCACTGTCAAATGCATTTCATCTATCGAGTTATCTTCTGCATACGACTACTTGGATATCCTATAGGCCCAATGAGCTCAACATATTTAAAGTTGAACTTGCTGAACTCTTATAGATAAGAAATGCATTATCTGTCCAGGCAAGTCAGAAACCTTTGATTCACTCTGATATTGCCTTCTCTTAAACCAAACATTAAACCTTGCCTGGTTTGCCTTTATACCATCTCTCAGGATTTTTCTATCTTCTCCATCCTCGCTGTCTCTGTCTTAATTAGGTCTTCCTATTTTCTCATCTGAGCTAGTACCATGGACTCTGCTGGCATGATTACCGTAGGTTTGTAGTAGATTTAGAAGATAGCGTGATATCTCCAACTTTGTTGATTTTGGATCAAGAATGCTTTGGCCATTAAATAGCAAATAGTACAAGTGTTCCTTTTTCTCTCTATTCTTGCCAACACTTTTTCTATTTCTGTAAAAAATATCATTAGATAGAAATTACATTGAATCTGTAGATCATGTTAGTTAGTATAGACATTTTAATGATATTAATTCTTCCAATCCATAAACATGAGATATCTTTCCATTTATTTCTGTCTTGCTCAATTTCTTTCATTGGTGTTTTAGTTTTCAGCATGTAGACCTTTCACCTCCTTGTTTAAATTTTTTTCCTGTTTTGTTTTGTGTTGTTTGTTTTTAGTAATGTAAATGGGAATTTTTATTTGTTTTTTGAACAGTTTGTTTTTAGTGCATAGAAATACAATTGATTTTTGTATGTCGAATTTATATCCTGCAATTTGACTTAATTCACTTATTAATTCGAATAGTGTTTTTAGTGGATGCATTGTGTATTGAATTAAGTTGTATCCTCTTTTTAAATAAAATACACAGAAATCTAAAGGATCACTTGTCCATCTCTTCATGGAACTTTATTGCCAAAATACCATTTATGATTTTTTAAAAGGAAATGACTTTTTTGCATAAAAGGGAGATTTTTCTCACAACAAAGGAATTATTACTTATTGCAATTGGTTCCAAAGTAATGTTTTAGAATCTCCTTTTCCAATCACCTTTTAAATCTTTCTCATCTTGCTTCCTATGGGAGCATTATTTCCAAAAATTTAAATTTGATACATTGGCTGAGAAAACAGTTTTGGCAATACCAGTGTAGTGTGATAGAATAGATAAGCACTCTAGAATTTAATATATCCTGCTGTTTACTGGGTGTGTAACCTTTAGTATGTTGCTTTACTTTCTTGAGCCTGTTTACTCATTTATAAGATGGTAATATAATACTGCCCCTTCCCAATTGAGCCCTTGTGAGGAATTAAATGAATAAATAAATAAATAAAAGTAGATAGAATCAAATTACTTCCTTCCTGTCTTTTTGAAATGCTTTAACCTCCAGTCAAACCAATCACAATATCCTCCCTATATAATAGCAGAAAGTTACTTCTCTGAAGATGATCAAAGACTGATGTATTTACAACTGGTTTTCTCGGGAACCATTTGGCAGATATAGCCGTTAATATAAATGGATATGAAAGGTGATTGGCTGTTACATCTACCAATACATTAATC
This sequence comes from Tamias sibiricus, assembly GCA_025594165.1. Lineage (NCBI taxonomy): Eukaryota > Metazoa > Chordata > Mammalia > Rodentia > Sciuridae > Tamias > Tamias sibiricus. The sequence goes on from CM046657.1 coordinate 167,210,424, forward strand.
ATAGGGGATATCTGGCTACTTGCTAGGTGACTGGCTGACTTAGTATCCCCTTCCTTTTCTTCTTTCTTTCTTTCTTTTTACTTTTTTTTCCCATGCTCTGTGCATCTTTTCTGAAGCTGCAAACTCAATGAAAGATAATGATCTTTCCTGGTAGAAAAGGGTCTTTCTCAGTCAGAAGTCCTTCCTTCACTAGAACCTCCAACTTAGCTCTACTTATGAAAACAGCCAAGATAATTTTGTATGTGATCTGGTTTTGCCCTCTTGAAAAACTGAGACAGAAAACCAGATTAGAATATGATAAAGTGTGTTACATGCTGTACAATATGCCACAAGGAAACCCATTATAGTATAATTAAAATACACTACCAAAAATATGGGGGGGGAAGACCAAAAAAGAAAACCAGATTAGATAGTAAAGTGAGGAGAATCCAGGTTACTAATGCACCAGAGGTACACAGCCAAAGAGAAAACAATAAGCACATGCAGAGTTAAGAACCTTGACCCACAATTCATGCACTGGATGCTGGAGAACAGTTATTTCCTGAAGAGGACAATTAAAAAAAAATGCATTACATTTTTATAGCTGGAGGGTTTGGTTAGGAATATTGGCATCAACCCAACTGTCCCCAAAAAAAGTGCTTTGTATGTCTCTGTGTGTGTTTTATAAATTAGCAGATATAATTATAGGTTTTTATCATGTACTACATGATGTTTCGAAGATATGCACATTGTGGAATGGTTAAGTCTACCTTATTAACAAATGTTTTATTTCACATAGTTATCATTTCTTTGGTAATAGGAATAGAAAATGTGGTTATAACACTAAAAATACTAGAGCATTTTTAATATTCTAAGGGAATAAAAATCTCATGACTTCCATTTGTATCAAGTATTAGGCAGAGATAATGACCTCCAATTTATTTTGAGCAGCCTTTAGCATAACCCCCAATTTTTATTTATTTATTTATTATTTTTTGTACCAGGGATTGAACCCAGGGCACTTAACCACTGGGCCACATCCCCAGCCCTCTTTTATTTTTTATTTTTTTCCCCCCTATTCCCCCGCTGCTCCCTCCCTTGCCCTCCCTTTCCTCTTTTATTTTTTATTTTGAGACAGGGTCTTGCTAAGTTGCTTAGGGCCTTGCTAAATTGCTGGGGCTGGCTTTGAACTCACTATCCTCCTGCCGAATCACTGGGATTACAGGTGTTTGCCACTTCGCCCCGCCTCAAAAAGGTCTTTTTATTATTATTAGAAGAATTATGAGGAGAAACCTTAAAGAAATAACTCTCATTAGAGAGTTCAAAGTTCACTTTGTCAGTAAGTTTATGGAATTTCTGTGTGTGTGTTCCATCCTTCTTTTAGAAGAACTTTTATACTTATGGCTGATTGACTATCATATATGATATCTTCCCTCTCCTAGTTTACAAGGTCGTTTGGAAAATAAAACACTGAATAGAGAAGTTTGAAATAATGATGTATATAATTGAGTGCTAAAGTAAAAAGGACAGGTGGTAAAAGCTACAGCTATTCAGATATTCACTAGGGGTTACGGTGATTAGAAAGCATTCTGAGAAATGGACAGCCTGTCAATCTTAAGTAGTATTGAAAATAACCAATTCTTTTCTCCAGTGGAAGCTGAGCTTTGGCAAATTTTTAAGCCCTGATTGGTTTTGCCTTGCTACCCCACCTTTTCTAGATGGTCTTCTCATACCATTTAACCTGTGCTCATAAAAGGAAAAAAAAAAAATCATTGTCCTAAGGAAAGGGTTATTGAGAGTAAAAGTTGAAATTAGCAATAGGAAAGCAAAGAAGTAAATGGTAAGTAGTGATTCATTTTCCTATACAACTTCTGCAGGTCATTATTCCTCCATTCAGGATTCCCTTTTTGCTGATAGGTTCCAGGAGTTTAGAACTGAGATTTGAGGATCCTACATTTCTTTTTGGGTTTCACACACTGTTTTGCTAATCACACAGCAAACTTTGAGATACAGAGCCAGAGAGCAGAGTACTTCCTTTTTTCCTGCTGAGAGTGCAGACCCCTCTGCAATCCTTCCTGCTGGCTTGCTCTGGTCATGTGCTTCCTCCATCTGAATAATTGGATAGTTTTTCCAGGATCTGGTCTGCTGTGTTTCTCAGCATTTCCTACCTGGCCAATGTTTTCTACCCTCTTAGTTCCTTACAAACAGGCACATCTCTGGTCCACTTCCCTATTGCCCAGGGTTCTGGGTAGCTTCAGCCATAACCAACACCTCTCCTGCAACCTTGACTTGTAGGCCTATGGAGGCTGAACTGCACTATGTTCCTAACTGAGGTCTGGAGTTCTAGGAGGACTAGAAAACTCTCTAAAAAGTACAAAGGTGAAATTGAGTATGAACAACTTTTTAAAATCATTTTTATCTAATAATCTCTAATCTTCATATGTCCAACTGCTAAAATTATCAGTTATTCCAAACAGTGAGATGATTGAATCTATGCTTCATTCCAGTAATAACTGGCATTTTTACAAGCGCTTTCCAGTAGACTAGACTAAACTAGACCATCAGTGGCCCTGAGAGCACTGTCACCAAGTCAGTTAGCACTGTGGTCCCAGCTCAGATGCACGGTAGTAGGTCACCTATGCTCCCCTTTGCCCACCTGCTCTCCTCAGAGCAGCGACTGAACTACAGCATAGTGGATTAGGGGCACTCTGCCACCTCTCTCTCTGGGGCAGAAATTTCTACAATATCAGCAAGAGAAAGCAATTTAGTTGGGTAACCAGAAGCTCACAAATTGCCCTTTACTTAACAGAGAAGAAAAATGCTTTTGCCGGCCTTTATCTGGGAAAGCCATCGTGTACCTGCTAATGTCCTCATGTGTTTATTTCTCCTTGGTTCCTTTGATTGAACTCGGCCACACACGCACATTCCCACTGCCCTCCCGCTCTCCCCTGACAATGCAATCAATTGCGGTGGATGGGGGCCAATTTTAGTCTTCTCAGCTGCTTTTAGGTGAGACGTCATTACATTGCATTAGAAACACTGAGACATTGTAATTATAAGAAGAGCTTGGTTCAGAACTTCTTTATTCTTATTAGCATAGGGAGGTCAAAATTACACATGCCAGATGTGTTCAGCTCCTTACACCAACATTCTAAGGTGTCAAACTGAAGTTTTCAGCATGCTCTTGAGAATTAGCACATGATGATTGAGGATTCAGGGTTTATGAAGGTACAAAACTAATGATAACAAGGGGCCAAAGAGGCCAGAATTAAGAAATCCAGAGGAAAGGAGCATGGCAAGCTCATCGACATGAATAATATTTAGCCATCAGAGTTAGACATCAGGTTAGCCTCATCTTTGTTATTTTAAACATTTGTTTCTACTTAAAGATGAAAAATTAAGAAAATACCATGAAGACAGGTGCAAGGCTACAACTAAAGATAAATGCATATATATCATCACAACACCACTATAGAGACTGCATGATACTATGAAAAGAATGGCAGCTTTAGAGCTACATAGAACCATCCTGCTATTCCATAGCTGTGTGGCCTGTAACAAGTCACCGAGACTCTCTGAGCCTCGTTTTTCCCATTATAACTTAAATGTGGAAAATAATACAATGTAGTTTTAAGATTAGATTTAATGTAAATAAAATATAACTTACATGTGGTAGGCATATAGTAAGTGCTGGTTGTTACTGTTATTGTTAAACAAGAATGTGATTATAGGGAAAGGGAACCCAGGATTATCCATGTGGCCAAAATTAAGCAGGATTATATGGCCAGGGATTCAGATACCTCCTGACTGGTTTTACCTATTTAAAATCAAGAGGTCCCAAGCTAAGCAAGGTGGCACACACCTGTAATTCCAGCAACTTGGAAGGCTGAGGCAGGAGGATCACAAATTCAAGGCCCGCCTCCATGACGTAACTAGACCCTATCTCAAGATATAAAGGGCCGGGGGGTGAAGCTCAGTGGTAGATGGCCTCTGGGTTCAATTCTCAGTACCACAAAAATAAATTAGGAGATCCTTTTTCATTTCTAATCTCTTCAAATGTAAGTATACAGCCTCAGAATTTATGATTCTTTTTACAGAACTCACTAACACCAATATTCTTCCCAAGCAGCTTGTTTTCTTTCCTTCGACATGGTGTTTGCTAGCCCTTCCAGTAACACCAAGACTCCTCCTCATCATCCCTTTTTTCCTCTTAGGGTTTTTATTGGTAACCTCTAGGGAGCTGAAAAAATACTTGCTCTACCATTTTGCCTTTTAACCAGACTAAAAGGCCGGCCCCAGAAGAAGCCTTCTCCAAATGTGGTGATGTTCCATCCTCCTAGCTTTGGCCATAAATAGCTGTGATGTCCCGCCCCCCCAAACACACACATACATTTTTAGGACTAAGTTTCTAGCATTGTGAAAGGGACTCATAGTGGGAAATAGTGTCTCTGGGTTTAAATGGATTTTGTGATCTTTCAGTTTTTTTCCAGGAGGCTGCAATAGTTTTCCAAGTGTGATAACCACACATGTCAAGACAGCAAGGGTTTTTTTGTGAGCTGAAAAAGCTTTCCAAAGAATGTTATTAATTCTACAATTCTATATCCCTAGGATAGCAGAAATTAGGTACCCTTTATTAGGCCTGCTTTTTTTGTTTTAAAGGAGGGAATTGGATCATTGTTGACTCAAATTAGAAAAGGCCTGAGTGCTCTGCGAATCAGTTGCAGCATTCTATGAGATAATCTGTAGGTTTTCTTCTTTCTTTTTTCCCCTCACTAGCAGTCCTAGGCATTCTGAGGAATATTTCCATATTCCCATCCAAACTCTAAAAGCTGACCTAGAGTTTGGCACTTACCAATTTTGCTTGGCCCTGTTTCTTCAGTATTCTTATTTCCCTTACATCCTAGGTGTTTAGTCCACATGTCAAGATCAGTAGCAGAGAAGTGAGCTATCTTTAAAATAACCTGAGGGCAAGATCCATCAGTTTACCCTACGTAAAAGGAGTTGAAACACTGAGAAAGCTTAGAAACGCTTAACAAAGACAGGCCATGTGATTCAGCTGCACTTGATACTTCTTTATTTATAATGTAGCTGGAGTAAAGAGTGATCTTCTCAATTGTCCGTGGAACTCCCTTTAGTATAATAAATAGTCCAAGTCTTGCCCAACAGTCTAAATATTGTATGGTGCATCACTCTGTCTTCATGAGATTAATTGTTCGTGTTAGGTACTTTTTCCTTCTCTTTTAGGTTTGAGAATGTTTTCTCAAGCTTATACTTTTAAGAGTCATTAAAGAATTCTTGTCTCACATTCCCCCTTTTAAAATAAGGAGTTGTTTCCATAAGCACCAATCTTATTTGAAAGTAATTGTTTTTATAATATAAATTGGGGTTTTTAAAAGTTTGGTTCTTGAACTATCTACATTTGAATTGCCTGGTTATCTGGGCTTGGGCCCAAGAATTTGCATTTTAGCAAGTTAGCAAGTTTCCAACTGGTAGCTTTGTACATTCAAATATACTAAATTGATAAGAAGCCCCCTGAAAGTGTCTGAATTAATTGTTGAGGGGTTTTTCTTTTCTTTTTTTTTTTTTTTTTTTTTTTTTTTTTTTTTTTTTCCTTAACCACAGACATTATCTTTCATTTTGGGCAGTGTCTGGCTTTTATAATTTTCTTAGAACAAATTGTTTATTTCCCAGCCTACATTTTAAAATGCACATAATTTTATCTGCTATATACCTGAGAGATCGGAAATAAGGAGGGAATGGAAATGCTGGCTTGGGATAATATGGTGACAGAATCACAAATTGAGATGTTACCATTACCATCCTTTATGGTTATGGTAACAGAACTTAGAAGGTGAGGACAGTGGTGACCCAGGCAAGGGCCGTTTGCAGATTGTGTGGTAAGATAAGCCAAGTTACCACTGCCACTTCTGTCCTGAGGCAGTCCCTCACACAGCCCAAGACCTCCAGTCTCTCCTCATCCAAAGTTTCACTGGGATTCAGGAAGCACCACCCTGGAACCCTAGTTCTTCAACTTTTCTGTTGTCTCCTACAGATCCACGACTCAGGGCCAACAGATAGCACAGTCCAGTTCATCTTCTACCAGCCTATCATCCACCGGTGGAGGGAGACGGATTTCTTCCCCTGCTCAGCAACCTGTGGAGGAGGTAATGGTGTTGATTTAACCTAGAAACTGTGGGCTTCTGTGAGCAATGGTTGGCTATTATAAGAGTGGAATAACTTCTGCATGGAAGAAATGGACTGCTGGGTAAATCCAATCCCTTCTTCTCAATGCAGCCAAATCCTGAAGCCCTCCCATAGGGAAGACCTCAGTGGAGGTGCCACATACACATCTCCTTCTGGAGAGACCCATGAGAGGGAGCAGTCTCTGCTTCTTTCCTTGATTTCATGGAAAGCCCATGATAATTTGGCAGTAGTGTTGTCCTAAGGCACTTCTGGTTGAAGTGACGTCATTTATTCAGGGATCAAGTGAAGAACGTTTGTCAGGGTGACTTGATTAGAGGAAATAGTCGATTACAAGAACAAAAAAAAAAAAGTTACTACGTTGAAGAATTAAGGTCAGTTATTTCTTGGCTCCACCCCATGCATTAAAAGAAATGCCATGACTTTATATATTCATTAAAATGAATCTCTTCTGAAAACTCATGAAGTGAATTCCTATCTCCACTGTATCACATCTGAATCATGAATGGTATTTTGTGTTATGGGAAAAGGTTTTGTTTTGTTTGTTTTTCTCTCCCATTTTCTGTCCTTTATACTTTGCCTGACTATATAATAATTGCTTTGAATTATTTTACAATAATTTATATTGTCATTTCCCTATGACAGATCTCTTAGATCATTTAAATCTTTCTACTATTGTAATATAATAAATAACTTCATTCCTAAGTATTTTTTTTTCTTTTAGATGATTTTCTTGGGATAAATACTCAACAGTAAGGATACTAGATAAAGGAGTTTTAGAAATTTTGTGGCTATTGGCATATATTAGCAAACTCTTTTCTGAAAAGCAACAAGCAATACGTGAATATTTTGGATTAACTTCCAAATTTTATAGATTACCTTTTAAGTTTTTCTAATTTAATGGGTATGAAATTATGTGTGTGTGTGTGTATATATATATATATATATATATATACATATATATATATATTACCTTTGAAAATTAGCATATCAAATACATTCTACCCTAGCTTCAATTGACTGACTTTAAATACTTTATCAACATAAGCATCACTAAATTAGTTTGGCAGGAGATAAAAGGATGATACTGCAAAACAGTTACAAATGGTAATCCACCAATTTTTTTGAGACAATAAAAATATATGAGGTAGTTCACCTTTAGCTGTGTTATCTCTGTGCATACTATGTGAACAAACCACTAAAAATATGGTTCTACAGAGCAGTGTTGGATTTTAGCTTAAAAGTAGTAAGTCAAAATGCCATCAAGTGCTTTTACTCAATTGTTAAATAACTACTGATTCAACATTTTAAGCACTTCAATAGAATAGCTTTTCTGGTTGCTCTATCTATCCTGAAAAGAAAATTGCTTTGTTTAAAAATAAACTGCCAATTACTTTGATGCTTCTTGGGAAGACATTATTTTGATATATTTATTAACAACTGCCATAGAAAATAGTTTCAAAGAAAGCAATATAAGGAAATAATTTCCTTTTTTTTCTTTCTAAACAAATACCATGCTTTATGAGAAAGAGCAATTCAATTATCTGCACACTGCACCAGGTTTACATAGAGCTGCTGTGAGGGTATAATTTCAATAACCTTGACAATAGCTTACTATAAAATAAGGCAATTAGTGTTAGATTCATATATATCCAACCCCTTTGGCCTCGTTTTGTTCACATTTAAGTGGAGAAACAGAACTGTGTTTTCAAATGTTTTCAGATATCAAACGCTTTGTTCAAAGGAAATCTTACTCAGGAATCCCAGGTAAAGGAGAACTTCTCTCAGTGAAACTGTACGGGGATGTGGAGACCTACATTTCTTTCACTTCATGGGCCAGTTTGAAAATTACAAAAGAAATGATCTCTAAGTTCCCTTCTCCACTTCAAGCTCCAGATTCAACTGGTTGTTCATTTTACCCAGTATAAAGAATTTCTATTCCAAAATACTTGTGAAACTCCAGAAAATGGTCAGATGACTTCTGACCATTCTAGTAACTGACTTCGTTTTCATTTTAACTTTTCACTCCATACACACTGTAGTGTCTTCAAAGCAATGGGCTTATTAGGTTGGCAAATTATGGTTTTGAAAATCATAATCTCAGATTTTATAATTTTATTGTTTGTACCCACATTTTGCTGCATGATAAATTCTGCCCTTGAGTATAAATTGTCAGGTGTATAAATTATAATGTGTTTAACTTGTCATAAAATTAGCTACTTTGGAGTACAATGGATTTGAAAAGTAAAAGTACATTTACTCATCTAAAATGTTATTTTGCTACTTGATTTTCTCATAAAGCAAAAAGTTTGATGGAACATGTGTTCTTACCCATTGCTTTTATTACTTTCCATGCTTTTCATCTTTGCAATAGAATTTTAAAAGGTCTTTTTTTAGGTTCTTAATGAACAATTAATTTTTGTGGGTGGTCTGAGAACACTGCCTCAAGCCAGGAAATCTGGCTTAAATGTCTCCTTCTGATTTCCTAAAATCTTTTGCAAGTCCCTTAACAATTTAAAGCTTGCTTCCTAATACATATTTAGCAATTACAGTATTCAACTACTAACCAGGGAGGATATACTTGAAGGATCGGTTAGGGTTAGAATGATACAAATATTTTTTTTTAAGTCTGTGTACATTTATTTTTCACCCCAGGAATCTAAGTCTTGATCACCACCCACAAAGAATTCCAGAACATTACAGAGGCAGGTAGAAAAGATAAAACACATAATAATAAAATTATTACTCAGCAACTTTTAAAAAGAGGCTTCTCCACAATAATTTCCACGGGTTTATATAATTATAATGTACCAATAAAATGTTGTTTAAAAAGTGGCTTCTCTAAACAGTGCACATTTGTAGATAAGAGACTAAGAAATAAGGGCTAGAGACTTAATTTAAAGAGAAATGGCAGCAGATTTTGGAGAAGGCAAAAATTAAACAGGGAGAGGATTTTCATTTAATTGTCTTTTTTTGTAGTTCTGTAAAGAAACAGGTTAATGGTGACTATTAAAGGTATCTTAATTGTCCACTTACTCAGCTCAACCCATTCAGGTTGAATTTAGGCAAAAATTATGTTCCCTGGCACCTGGGAGAATCTAACCCTATGCTATGCTCCATTGGACCCCACGGCCCAAGGGGCAGGAGATGTTGAGATATATTTTATTTATTTATGTAAGAGTTTATTTTCCCTGGTATTATAGCTACTAGGGAGGCAGTTAAACATCCTTGCATAAGATGTTTGGTAAATAAACACCAATGGTGTTTTTTAGATATAAAAGTCTGTGTTTAATTTTTTTTTATTATACAAAAGAAATAAAAGGAATAGTTCTTCTCTTTTTATAGAGCCTTATAATCTGGCTATGCCCTCATGTAATTCAAGCTCTGCAATATAATTTAATTATTACAGTGAGTGGATTACTTGAAAAAAAATAGTATTTGAGGCCTGCAAAAATTAATGAGCCTTCCAATTATGTGTCTTTATTCCTGGAAATGACTGGGGCATTGGGGAATAATTTCCACTAATATGAGATGGCCAAAACACATAAAGCAATATATTGCCTTGGTATGTGCCTTTAAACTTGCCTGGTTGGTTTGATCCTTGCAGGTTACCAGCTGACGTCGGCTGAGTGTTATGATCTCCGGAGCAACCGAGTGGTTGCAGATCAGTACTGTCACTATTACCCAGAGAACATCAAACCCAAACCCAAGCTTCAGGAATGCAACTTGGATCCTTGTCCAGCCAGGTCAGTCATATTTACTAGTTTATTTATCATAAACATAAATCAGATCCCAAGTAAGCTTCTCAAATTCAAATGAAGTTTTAAGTCAAAAATAAAATGACAAGTGCTGCTGTCCAGTGTCCCTTCCTAGTTTTGTGTCATTAATTCCCATGCTCCTGCTCCTGCTACTGTGTAAAGTCATCTCAGGGCCTGTGGACTTTCCTTTAGTAAGGTAGTAGGTGAAGCACTCTTCAGAGTCATCTTCTCTTCTGACTTCTTTTCACTCCAATTCCTTGTTTCTCAGACAAGATCCAGGTCAATGAACGATTTGATGTTCTTAACCAATGTGATGGCACAATGCTGTCAGGATCTTTCTCTTTTCTCTCTGTCCCTGATCAGGGACATGATCATCACAGACTATGGTTCAGGGTCATAGCTGGCCCCTTCTCACCTATAGGTAGGTGGTCCACACTGATTAATTAGAATCAGAACCAGCCTTAGGAGAGTTCTGCTACCTTTGAACAAATTCAGCCTTTGCTAAATGGAAAGCAGAACATATTTCCAAGGTTATATTTTTTTAAAGGCCTTTTTAATTAAAAGCTTTAAAGATTTAAACATTTAACACTTTCACACATCATTGTTTGCTTTTTTGGAAACCCCATTGGCCCTCAGATTATTTTCTGGATCAAGATTCAGCCTGGCCAATGAAACATCTCAAATGATGAGTAGTCATGGAAAGACAGGTCAAGAATCTTGTCATGATGGAAGCATTTGCCTTAACACCTGCAACACTTTCTAGTGAGTCTCTTTAGTAACACAGTTCATTCATCCTTGATTAATTCTAGAGGACATAGAAAATTCTTCCTACAAAAGTAATCTTGAAGACCAAAAGGTAAAATATCCTTTTCCAAACTCTTTGGATTTCCCAAAAAACACTGCAATGTAAATTTTAAAATCAGAGTTTAGTAATTATAATGCATAAAATGAAAACTTTGAATAGTTAATAGTACATGAGCAATGCCAATGCAAATCACTCTATCTTGGGGCTGTAAGTAAAGCAATTTTTTTTTCTGCTATTAACTTTTTAAAGGTTGTGTTCTTATCTTCTTTCTACCTTATATTTATGAATTCTAAATTCTCTAGGTGACATGAAATTGCTATTATTAACTTGTAGGAACCATATTATCTGCCTCATAAAAGTGAACTCATTAAAGAAACAGAAAGAATAGTTATTTTATAATTTAGGTAGAGTTTAACTTAGTTTCATATTACACCAGAATATTATATATTAAAAGTTGAATATGATATAAAAACTAAATAAGATGTTAAAATTTGCTTTGATTTCTTTATTTTGGAAATAGTCAAGCATTTGACATATTTTTAGCTATGATAATTATAACCCATGCAATTGAAGCCTATGTAAAAATTGTCCTATTTATAAATTTTTATCCATACCCATAATAGGAAGACTAGTGTGTAAAAAGCATATTTATCTCAATTTATACAGGCCAATTCGGACATAGACAGACATTGGAAGTCTTATCAATACATTTCCATTAAAACTTGTATGCATATTTCTAGGAGAAATGAAGAATTAATTCCCTTCTACTACATAAAGTTTTCCCCACTAGGAAAAAAGCTTCAGTGAAGAAATGACCACAGAAGAAAATTGTGAACTAAAAGTGTTTTGTTAATAATTTGAAGAGAAATGTTTATAATCAGAAAATTTTACTCATTCTTTCTGGCATCTGATTTTTATTCACTCTTCTCTGTGGGATGAACATTTTTGGCCATTTCTTATTACCCAAAAGCAAAAGACTACACTGAAAGATGTCTGCATGTGCAATTTATGCTTTTCCCTTTGTTATTTTAAAACATCTAATATAGCACATGTATAAATGTTGGGACAGGTGGCTCCTTAAAAAGAAGAAGTAGAAAGAAAAATGAGAAAAGGAAAATGAAAAAGTAAGTCATAGGCAAATGTCAGGAAGCTGCTTTTTTACTGAAGAAGTAATTAGACAAAGCTGTAAAAATTAAGACTTACTAGTCAGAGAGGCTTAAGGGAAAACTGCTTTAGGAAATGGAAATATACTACCCAGAGGTTGAGATACTTCAGGAATTGGTATGGAATTCATGGAGCTCTTTTGCATACCTGAAGTGAAGGAAGGGTCTGGGAAAAGTGGATAGAAGAGACTCTTTAATGGGTCTGTGCTGTTGGATGGAGAGAACCAAACCCTCAAAGAACTGTTTGCTAACTACAGGCTCAACTGTCTAATAGTAAAATCAAGGGTGACACAATGACATTAAAACCAACATTTTGGGGTCCAAAGTTAGAAACTCCCAAAAGGAAAAGCATAGACATTCTTAATACTAAGATACATATTTTGGAACTTTATGAAAAATTTATTACTGAGATATTTGCTCATTTTCTGTGCACACTGAGATTTTTGGTCTCTTCTACTATTTAGAAGGAAAATGCTATTCAGAGAGCCAAGCTTATTCTCTTTTAAGACCAAGAAGTATTATGAACAGCAAAAATGACATCGAGTAATTAAGTCCACAACTTTAGTTTTATCACTTTACCCTTCTGGACCTCAGTTTTCTTACCCACAATTGGGAGTGAGAGGGAGAGGGTTGTTTGATAACATTCAATTATTGGTTTTTCAAACGCTGCCCAAAGAACCTGTTATTCCATGGTGTTAATTCATTAAGTTTCATTTTATGTATTTTAAAACAATAAATCACAAAATATAAATTCAAACATACCAAACAACTGATTTTCACTGATTTAAGTTGTTCAGTTGTAAAAATCTTTATAGCAATTAGAAAAATATACTAGCAAAGTAAATACTTTTTGTCTTCATCAAGTTCTTCCATTACATTTAATTAAAATCTGTTTAATTAAAAAATTATGTATTGTAAGATTTCAAAAGGAGCTGCAAAAACTGTTACTGTTAGTGACTACTTCTCTGTAATAGTAGTAATCTTATGATTATATATCTAAAGCCAAAAAAAGCAGAAATAAACTGGATATGAACACCAGCAGCATATCCCTGATTCCCACTTTTTGTGTTTACCAAAATAGCTTCACTGTTCTCATTATTTTGCTTTATAGTAAGTAAAAGTTGTATATTTGAGCCAATTATCAAATTTTATTAGTATATACCATTGGTGTCAGTTTTCCATACTATGGTCTTATGCATAATATAAAGCCTTTCAATAACAGAATACCAAAATGTTTTTTGAATAACTGTGTGTTCTTGTGTCCATGGCCCTTTTAAATTTAAAATTAATAATTTGTTAAGTCGTTAAGTATCAGTCAATATTTTAGTTTTAGGAAATTCACAAATCTTTTAAATATATAAACAACTGGGAATTGTTGTTTATATATTGAAGTTTCATCCCTGTAATAGGCACAGATAACCATTGGCATGAAGAGTCTTAAGAATAGATAGAGGCATCTCTCCATTTTACCATTTGTCAAATTTGGGTTGTCATTCTCCTCCTTTCTTCCTTTTCCATCTTGTTTTTTGTTTGTTTGTTTTTTGGTTGTTTTTTTTTTTTTTTGTTGTTGTTGTTGTTGTTGTTCCTTTCCCTGCCCCAATTATTTCCCTTTCTTACACTTACCCATGACATCCAACAGCTTCATGGTTGTAGTTTAGTCCATCCAGTGATTGTTGAGGTAAAAGAGATGGTTGACATCTGGCCTGTTCTTACCAAAATAATTTTTATGATTTTCTGGCTTTTTTTCTGATTCTAAATGCTAACTTGTAAACACTGATGAGTTAAAAGCCTGTAATAAAAATAATAGAACTCACTAATAGTCACAGATAGCCATGTTAGTTCTTTTGCTGTGTTTCTTTTCAGTCTTATCTCAAGCTCATACTCCACACAATTTACACCTGATTCCCAAGACTTGGCATAAACTCTTTGTTTCCACTCTTTGGAAGGCAAGCTGGAATGGCCATGACACATCATAACTTGACCTTTTTCTGAGGCAGGGATTTGAGTCAGTTGCCCTGCAAGACCAACACTGAGCTTAGCTAGCTGCCGAGGAGTTTCATCCCAAGAGGACTTTGTGGCTCTTTGCTGGTGACATTTATGCAGTTATTTTTATGAAGTGATAAAAATACTTAGTTTCCTAGCCAAAAGTAGTCTTAAAAAGGGAGCCAATACACAAGGCTTATATAAGGGAAGTAAAGAGAAAATGAAGTATAAAGATTTAATGACTTTTAGCTAAAATTACTAATACTTTTTCACTGGCAACCCAGAGCTATGACATCACTAAGGCTGTCATACTCTCTGTGCATTTTTATGTTTAAGGGGTAGTCCAGACTTGGGGATTCCCAGTAGTCCAAAGACATATGCTTCCGGTTTATCAGGTATCTGCTGCATATTTAGTTTTCTGTTTTGTACTTTTAACACTATGTTAGTGGTCCTTTCCCATGTAACTAGGGGATCTAATGTGAACTCCTCTCATGTGCCTACTGTGCTATAATCATGGCTTCTATGTTACACCAAGAGAAGCTTTTTTTGAAATTTGTGCAGCAATCTGTGCCATTTTTATCTTTTGGGTGAAAGGTCAAGTCAGTCATGTAGCCAGAAAGCCTCAAAGTGTGTGTCTGTGGTTCAGCAGCAACTAAAAAGGCATCACTTTAATTCAGCTAATAAGCACCTTATGTTTTCAGAGCAGCTTCAGATGTGGAACGTGCAACATTTGGCTTTTCGTATTGTAGTCCGTGAGATGGGTAGGACTGTTAAAGCTGTTGGGGGAAAGGGGGTGTTGTGCAAGACTTCTGGAGAAGATCAGAGAACCACCTTTGCAGATTTGTTTGGCACAGACCTTTAGTTTTCCCTCCAAGGCAGTAATGAAGGGGGCTTAAATTGGCAAGTCTTGGACAAGTAAAAAAGCTGTCACTCATCACGCTACCATAGTCACAATCACTAGCAAACAGATCTGTTCTTAGCTGGAGCTGCATCCAGATTTGCCCTTCCCTCAAAGAATTTGGGCCAATAGTCCTAAGCAAATGTCCAAACTTGTATGCTCCAGTGGCAGTTCTGGTGAGTTCAAGTGGATTGTGGGAGCGGGGTGCAGTTCCATTAAATTTGATAGTAAATTGCGTAAATTGTTTCTGGCTAGGGACCAAATTACAAAAAAAAAAAAAAAAAAAAAAAAAGTCTCAGAATTGAATACCCACGTAACTATAAAAAAAATGTTCTGCATCAGGAGAGGTGGCTCATGTAATAGGCATGTAAAAACCTGAGTCCTCATGCTAACTTGATGACCAACCAGTCAACAGCGATATAGCCAGATGGTCAGGATAGGAGCTCTGGAATAAAACAGCCTGGCTTAAGACCCTGGCTCTGCCACTTACCAGTTGAGTAGCCTTTGGCAAATTACATATTCTAACTAAGCCTCAGGTTTTTTCATCCTGTGAAGTGAGGATAATAACAGTACTTACCTCATAAAGTTGTCATGGCATAACACATTGAAAGAGCTTAGTGGAGTGCCTGACACATGATAAGCACTCAATAAATGTTGGTTGTTGGAGCTATTATGACTAAGATCATGGCTATGATGATGGTGATGTTACCTCAGAGAAACTCCTAAACTCTCCAGAAATCGGCGTTCTCATCCATGAAAGGAAAAGATGGAATTCTGGAGTTCTCTGAGTCCAGATGTATAGTTGAACAAGAGCTAAAATGCCCAGGAAAATATCATGTTGAAAGTAAAAGAGATTTTAATGTGAAATCATGAGAAATTAAGATAATTAGCAACCTAAAATCTCAGTTCACAAGTGTCCGATAACCCTGCTTAATAAGCTGTGAGACATTGCCATTTAACTCCCACGGGTTCTACTTCATGTATGTCTCCAAAAAGGAAAACTCAATGTAAAAACTAGAAAATGGTTGACTTATTTAGGAATTAATGTGTAATAAAATGATTTCCTCATGGAGGTCATGTAAGATCTAATTTTATTACAGTAGGTAAATGACTTAGAAAAGTATCACCTTCCTTCCTTCTAGTGAGTCTCATTTAAACATACTATTCTGAACAGCTACTGAGTAAGCAATAAGAAAAACCACCATGAAATCTTATTCCTACTTTCATGCATTATTTATAACAGGATAAATGAAGCAGAGTTCTGGTGCTTTTTAGAATGCATGAGCATACCCTTCCCACACTTACTGATAATCAACAATAAGTCAGTTATCAGGGCAATTCAATTTTTCTACTAAGCTAGCTCATCCCTGGGAGAAAGATCACTTCTTATAATACATTCTGAAGTCTTAAAAAGTGTAATTATTCATGTGATTCTTTTAATTAGCTTGTGAGTTCAAAGAATAGGTATTGTCATCATCCTCATTTTTAACTTCAATCTGTCAGTTTTTAGCCATGTGAATTAACTAGCTAAGTAAGTTCTCTGCTTAATGTCTCTAGGCCTGATTTTTGCCATATCTAAAATGAATATAATGTTCCTATCAAAGAGTAACAGTGAGGATTCAATGAAATAGTGCAAATAAAGATTTTACCAAGGTGTCAAGCCCTCAGTAAATCTCAGCTATCTTTACTAAATTGAGTCTCAAACTGGTAAAATGACTTGTATAATGTCACTCCTACTGAAGTTTATAAGGTACTTCACATCCCTTATCTCCTGTTAGTTTTACAATCCCAAGAAAGTTAATAAACCAGAGATTGTCATCTGTTTTAAGATGAAAAAACTGAAACTCAGAGAGGTTAAGTGACCTGTCCAAAGGTGGGGTTAGCAAAAGCAATCTGGGAAGTAGACCTAAGTGCTCCCAGTCTTTAAATGAATACAGGGAACCTGAACCCCAGTGTAGCACACATGCCTTCATATCCCACAGACACCATTATTCTGCACAATGCTTCAGCAACCTGTGAGTTTTGATTCAATCACAGTACAGATCCCACAGCCAGGGCAGAAACACAATTCATATTTTCAATGTGAAGTGTGAGTGTTTGAATTGACTTCATATCTAGGTTAAGCAAGCTTCTTTCCTATCAAAATAAATCTGGTATTTACTCATATCAAACAACGTCCAAATCACTCAGTATAGGAGGAGGTAAACAAAGAAATATTAGTCCCAACTATTTAAAAGCAATTCAGAGATTGCATTTATTAATACCAAGAATGTTGAACTCCAGAAATGAAGAGGTGAGGACAATTTTTAATCACTCGTTCCACAATAATACTCTCTAGGAGATTTTTTTTGGTTTTTCATTTGTTTGATTATTTTGTTTTTTTGGTACCAGGGATTGAACCCAGGGTGCTTAACCATTAAGCCACATCCCTAGCCCTTTTTCAGTTTTTTGAAACAAGGTCTCTCTAAGTTGCTTAGAGCCTTGCTAAGTTGCTGAGGCTGGCTTTGAACTTGTGATCTTTCTACCTCAGCTTGGATTATAGGTGTGTGCCACCAAGCCCAGCAAGGAGTTAGTTTTCTAGCAGAAATGAATTTGTGCCTAAGAAAATGTTTAAAGAACTTGACAATGAAGCAGACTCCTTTGGGTCCAGGTCCAGTGTAGTCCAGGTTAATGAATGTTGCTTGCCCATTACCAGGTTTGAAAAAATTGGAACTTTTTTATAAAACCTTTTCTCCTTTACTGGATTACAAGTTACCACTATAAATATTAGGGACACTTATTCTGTTTCAGAATGAGTTGTTGCCAAGTGTTAGAGGAAGAGGGATTCTGAGATAATCATTTCAGTTCAGTGGGCTTTGAGCTGTGGGCCATAGAACTCTTTTGAGTTCTGCCCTCAGAGCCACTATAAAAGGAGAGATAAGATGGAGTCCAACAGGAATTTCCAGGCAACTGTTCTTACATCATCTTAAAACTTCTGACTTCATCCAACACTTGGATTTTGCAGAAGATCAGAGAAAAAGTTCAGATATGAGCAAAAGTCCAGATGTAAGGTCCTTGAGGTTACATGGAAAGCAGCAAAGTACTGACCTCACATCTCCCAGCTTCTCTGGTGTCCTTTCCCTCTTTGTGCCATGATCCTTTGTGCTCATAAAAAGGCAGAGTGCTTGTGTCCCTTTCCACACTTTATTAGCTCTCCTTTATCACATTCTGAAATGTTGCTTAGGAAGAAGTTGGTTTCTATTGCCCTAGAAGGTGAAACATCCTTGTCTGTGCCAAAACTCCCTCTTTCACCCATAATTTTATTCTTTTTGTTGAAAAATGTACTACCTATCCTGTGTTGTGCCAGGCTTTGTGCTTGGTGCCATTGCAAAGGCAAAGGTGAACCCTGCCCACGGGAAGTTGAGTTACACAGTTACACGGCAGCATGATATCTGCAAGTCACAGGAGGAAGAAAGGGAAGAGGTTTTTATAAAGCTTTCATGGTTACTCCAGGGACATCCCCTGTGGGAAAATTCAGAGTTAGGTGAGCAGGCTGAAAACAGAGCTGGCAGTACTTTCCCCTTTCTCTACCTCATACCAGCCTATGTTTTAACCTTATTTGAGTTCTTTGTTTTGTTTTAGTTTTAATTCTGGGTGGTAGCCAGATTGCCTGCCTTTGCATCTACACACCAATGACACAGTATCCTTCAATGAACGCTTACTTCTTTTCTGTGTGCACAGCACTGTCCAGAGAGTTATGAATTCTGCCCTATGGCATTAAAAGAACAAAAGACTTATGCATAGATTGAAGTTAATAGATAGTTAAAAGTGACGAGCAGATTAGTGTTATAGATATTTGGAAGAGGGAGAGGGAATTTCTGGCTAGATATTGAGAGGGAATAAGATAAGATTTTAGAAAAGATAGCATTTGACTAAGAAATTTTACTGGGTCTTATGCAGCCACTAAGGTGTTTGAGCTGGGAAATAAAATATCAGTAGGACAGCAGTGAGTCAGCTGGAAAGGAGAAGTCAATTCTTACAGATATAGAGATGTCAGGAGGCTGGTGTGAAAGGGTACAGCTGTCAGAAAATGCACTTGGTGAATGTTGCTGTGCCAGGGTGACTAAAGAACTGGGCACTTGTAGGGAACACGGGAAAAAAAAGAAGCAAAGGTGTCCCGGAGTGTGGAAGAGTGGCAGTGCCCTGAATAGAACAGTGATAGCAGGAAGAGGACACAGTTTGCAGAGGAAGACAATGAATTTTCTGGGACACACTGATCTCAGAAAGCCTAGAGCACATGAGGAGGTCAGGAAGTGAGGAGTGAAGGGTGCAGCTCAGGGGAAGACGCAAGCACTTGCTGTCTCTGGAAGGGTCTCCTTATGGTTCATTTCCATGATAAAAAGCACACCCCCATAAATTAGATGCCCGTGTGGTTAGTTATATTAGGATTATTCTTGAAGAGAGAAGATTCATCACAATATATAAATTCCACAAATGAGTACAGTGAGCCAATCTTGGCTTCATTCTTAAAGTCAGTGATATTGTTCTAAAGGAGCTTCTTAGATCATTTCTGTGCAGACTCAATAATCTTTAAGTGACATGTGAAATTTGAGGTGATGGCCTCATAATTCCAGACATTCCTTTCTTATACTTCCTTTTTTAATTTGAATTTTATCATACTTGAATATTCCAGTTGCTGTAATCACTAATTACAAGTATTCAAAAACTTGGGAAATAGAAAAACATTAAAAAAAAAAAAAAAAAACAAGCGAATAAGCAAAAATTACCCATAATCCAACCACCAGGAACACACTACTGTTAGGTGTTTTTCTACTATATATGTAGGAGTGCATATATATATATATATATATACACACACACACACACACACACACACACACACACACCCATGTACCTGTATGTATACGTGTGTACACACATGGTACATATATACACAAAATCATTTATAAAAATGATTATATGATATATGAACACACAGATTTTCTAATATTGTCAATGGTATTTCACACTTTATTTTGTATTCAAGTTATTTCAGTTGCCATAACCTCTGAGTATTTCCCACATCATTAAAAATGTTTCAAAGATTTTATGACATTGCATTATATAAACCTCAATACCATTAAAGCTTTCTCTGTCATCTAACAATTCAGTGGGACATGTACTTAAAGAGGTTGAACTGAGGTGTATCACATTCCTCCAGAACAATGGCCTTCTCATCATTACCTTCCCTTCTTACCAATACAGCGCCTAAGCCTGGGAGTTTTAGATGGAGTCAGTCCAGTGCTCAGTGCACAAGCCCATGAGTGGTCAGGTAGTTAAAGCCTGGGGACCCAGAAGTTCTACCCCCAAGCCAAAAATCAGACATTACTACTGTATACATGACCAATATGATTCTGTAACATGTACACTTAGGAAAATGAGAAATTATATGCCATCTATGTGTGATATATCACAGTGCATAAATTAATTCTACTGTAATGTGTAACTAATTAAAACAAATTTAAAAATTTTTTTTAAATCATTTGACTATTTCACCATTCCTCACACATTCAGACACATGTCTGGATGCCAGCATACAAACTCACACACAAAATCAAAACCTAAACATGGAGGATTTCTCCAAGTGCCTAAATTGATATTTTGTCATTCTTTGTTATGTGCACTTTGCCCAAGGCAAAAAAAAAAAAAAAAAAAAGTTTCTTGAAGGTAAACGTAGGAAGTTAAGTTGAGACAAGATTGCCTCTCCCTCTGTGACAGTGTAGTGAAAGGCCAGGGCTATGGCACCAGCCCCAGGAGACAGCAGAGCCCACGCACACGAATATGCATTAGTAGGACTGGACAGAGCACCATTGTTTTGATATCTTTCTGTTTTTACAGGTGCCAGGGAGTCATTTTATGAGTCTTCACCATGACCCATGCCATAGAAAGACAAATATAGCTACAGTTTTGCTGAATCCAGGTTGAAAGTTCCTTTTTCAAACAAAACATAATTTCTAAATCAGTCCAAAGCAGAGCCCAACATCTTGAATTTGGTGAACTCGACCATTTATTCCCTTCCTTCCTTCAGTTCAACTTGTCTCCTTCGATGTTACTGTCTCCATTTTAACCATCATCAGCTGATAAATCAATGGACAGAGATCTGCAGCAGTTCATTTTAATATTGAAGATGACAAATTATAGCCATAAATTTTTTTCAGGAGAGAAGGTAATAATGGTATGCACTTGTGCATTTAGAAATTGATATAGGCATGAATAAAGATACTAGGGTCAGGCAAAATTTAACTTCAAAGTCAATTTGATTTATTCCTTGATTGACTGCCTTTAGATAGCAACATATGTCCAAGGTTCTTAGAAGAACCTTGAGAAGTTGGTGTGCTTTAAAATATAGTCTTTTTAGAAAGAAAACTCCCTTAATTACTAGATATAGCATTATTAGAAAGCAATCACATGATTCTAACAAAAGGCAGGATTAGGATTTCAGCCAATTTCTTGTCTGTCAGAAGAAGGAAGAAAAGAATGGGATGTTTAACTCCAAAAACAGAAACAGTTTAATGTAGTATTCATTTCATGCTTGTATTAGAGCTCCATGGGATTTTGAGCATGCCCAAAGGTGGCATCCTGTTTCATGAACATTGCTATGTAAGGGTAATAAACATACATACATGCACACACAACACACACACACACACACACACACACACACACACACACATTTCATTGTACAAAAGAGTACATTATTAGTCATACAAATAAATACAGAAAATTTAGTCATGTCAAATAAATTAAATGAACTAGTGCTCCAGTGAATTTCTTTCTTGTGAATAGATGTCTGATTCACAACTTTGCTTTCTATTTTCTTTCAAACGAATTCATTTTCTCTCATGTATCTCCTTGGGTTCTGGCAATGTGTTCAGAGTCCATGCAGGCTCTGTGTCCCTCTTTCTTTCTTCCCTCCTTACCTTTCATGATTTCCACTCTGTGATAGTTTTTATCCTTCTGATCCACAGTATGCCCAGCCCATTCTTTGTACTCAAACACTTAGGTTTGCCAACCATATGAGAAGAGCATACTGATACAGCATCCTATATCAGAGTATGGGGTCAGAATAAAAGGCTTGGTTTATTGAAGTAGAAGTATAAACATTTATGTTGGATATATGAAATACATATATGTATATATATGAATTCAGTGAATCCCCCCAGTCCCTTTCTTCCTTCAGTTCAACTTGTCTCCTTCAATGTTACTGTCTCCGATTTTAAATATCATCAGCTGATAAATTAATTGACAGAAATCTGCAGCAGTTAATTCTAATATTGAAAATGACAATAGATAGATAGAGATAGGTAGGTAGGTAGGTAGGTAGGTAGGCAGGCAGATAGATAGATGGATCAATCGATCAATCGATTGATCTCCATCCATCTATCCATCCCAGGAATACAGACAGAATGCATAGGTTCCTTCGGTAGTCACAGGAAGGGCTTCCTGGCATTTTTCAGGTGGAAAAGAAGCATCTCCTGCTTATGTCCTACCATGCTCTGTGTCTGTTTTGCTCTTTTCGTCTCCTACTCTTGACAGAGGCTTTATCGCACTAACCCTCTTATCCACATCCCACAAGTCACAAATTCTCCACAAGCTAGGGAACCAAACCTCAGCCAGGACCCAGTCTGAGAGGCTTTAGTAGAATTGGATTTTTAAAATATCTAATAATGCTCATCTCTGTGTCCATTGGATTTTTAAAATACCTAATAGTACTAATCTCTGTGTACATGCATTCCCTTTATTATGTAGGTTAACATGGTTTATTGAAATCCTGCAGACCCCCAGGGTCTTCCATACATCCTGTTATGTCATGTACATTCTTTAACGTCACAGAATATACTGACATTTCTTTTGGCTCCTTTAACCTCTATTCTGTCTCTAAACCTCACAGTTTCCACTAGGTATATACTAACAACTGTCCCAACCACCAATAATCACCACCATAAAAACACTATATAACACTTTATAGACTCCTCCCTGCCCCTCCCCCGCCAAGAAAACCTTTCATATGTATGAAAAGTTTTCATAGCTTTTATTTTGGTTGTGAATTTGCTTTTGCTGATAATTGCCTACTACATTTAGTAATTCCTCTCTCCCTTTTATAAAATATCCCAGTGGCTATTTCCCAGGTATTAGGAAAATCTTTACATCTGCCAAGAGAAGAAACTTATTTGCTCATGCATGCTGCAGTGTTGTCAATTCTGAGGTACATACTCTCATGGTTCGGTGACTTTCTCTTTCATCAGAAGTGAGACAGTAACTCTAATTGCTTGCTGAGCATCTGGAAGTAACATTAATAATGATGATAATAATAATGACCTCATAGGATGTATAATTTGGGGGATTAAAGAACATTTACAAGCTTATTGTGTCATAGTTAATGATGAGGTGCCAACTTTTCTCGCCACCACCCTTTCCAGTGGTATTTCCTGCTTGGATCAGAGAACTAATTTAGTAAACGGTATCCTTTTAAAGAATTTGCCCCATCCAAAAGCATATGCTAGCACAAAGATATTGAACTGTTTTAGTGTTGTTTTTCAGAGACGATTTATTAATGTTGTTTTGCATTTGTATAAAAATTGTATAATGTAATCATTTAGTGTTTATTTATTGTGTGTACCTTCTACTCAGAGGGTTGGCATTATTGTTCCTAACAGTGACGGATACAAGCAGATCATGCCTTATGACCTCTACCATCCCCTTCCTCGGTACGTAAATCAATCATCCTGATGTTAGAATTAGCAAATCAGTCTTCTGATGCTTTTATATATTTGTATATATAGACAATATAGAGAGATTCTATGTTTTTCATAAAAATAAGATGGTAGATGGTATATTTTGCAGTCCTTCCTGAGCTCTGCTTCTGAGTAACACTGGCCTTCTCAGACTGTAAGTTTGTCATTCAAAACCCATTTTAAGATAGGATCAATCATAATACATTAGAGTGGGCACAGTAATTCACTCTGATTACATATAGCCTATGGGTTTATGTTATGCCTTTCTCTCACTTGTTTTGTCTTTTTCTGTCTCCTCTGCAGTAGGACCCTAGTTATTAAAGCACTGTTGCTAAATATTAAGCAAACACTGCTGATAGTATTATCACAACACCATCAATGTGCAATTACAGATGTAGTATTTTTCTGCATACTGACTTTAAATGTCCTTTTTCTATTTTAAAGAAATTATAATTAAGCACAAAAGGCAGTTTCTCTTAACCTTATTGTTCAGAACAATTTGTGTGACTTTTTCCCCTAAACATAAAATGTAATGTGCTATTGTTGTTTTTTTAAGTACAATCTTTTTAAAAAACTAGAAAAAATAATAAAAGTAAATCAAAAACTTTAAAAAGAACTTGTCATCTTTATAATATATTTATCAGAAAACTGAACATGCTGAAAAATATACTAGCTACTGAGTATATTGCTTATTGCATTGGAAACAGCTCCACAGATAGCAAAAATTAGAATTGGGTTTAAATAGATCTTTGCTCTATTTTATTTGCTTATTTGACCCTCCTATTTAGAACCAAGGGTTCAAATCAGATCCGAAATAGTTAGAATAATTTACAGTAGTTTTCTAAGTACCAAATTTAACCAAACCTAGAAAATAATTAATTCTGAACTGTAAAATAAAGCAAAGTTTGATTAAAGTCTCCAAACCCCTAGTAAGTTAATATCCAAATAATGATCCCTGGAGATCTTCTAGTTTAACTCCCTAGTGATGCTTCATTCTCCTATTTTTTCCCCCAAAATCACATCCAAATACCATAGTTACATAAATACATATATTTATACAAATCCTCATTCATGTACATGTAATGCATATGTATCCACACGTATCTATACACACTTGAATATTTATATAATATATATATACCAGGGCAAGTTGTCATCCAGTGTCTACTAACATACTTTAGTGACTGGCAAGAGACTCACTTAACCATCCTATCAGTAGCATCTAGGAATGGGGGATTTGATTTATACTAGATATGTTGTTGTTGCTAAGTCCTTCTACTAAATGGCTACATTTAGTTCCCTCACACTTTCCTCTGACTATATTGATAAAGATAATGAATTACTTTAAAATTCTCTTTGATTATCATTTTGCTGATTTGATCCCGAATTATTCTTTTCCTTGATAATTTAATGAAAATATCAAAAGATCGATTTAATTGAACCAAGATTTCCTTTGATGACAATTTCTATATCTGTAAAACAAGCATTCACAGGACACATGCATCTGTTTGTGTGAAGGTCATACATTTTAAAATAAAGGCAAAGTTGGGTGTCAAAAATGAGCAACATCAAGTTTTTGTTTTTCCTGTAATGGCAGTTCCTAGATTTCTGTCATATCTTCTATGGTCTCTCTTGTTTATATCTCTCTGGCATAACTAATGCCTCTCTTAGGTTAGACTTGATCTCTTACAGAACTGTCCTTTCCCCAAAATGCCTTAAAGCCAGTGGTACATAGAAATGATCCTTCATGTCTGTTTGTACCATGTCCTATGCACACATTTGGCAGGTCCATGTATCACAGTGGGAAAGGACAATTAGCAAATAAAATAAACAGACTATTTCTTACCCCTTGAACTCCTGTTACTGATCTAGTTTTGAAGTTAGAAATTCTGTTTCCTGGCAAAGTACTAGTAATTGGAAGCTATTTCTACAAATGTGTTTTCATTTCATAAAAATACTTAAGGCCCAAAACCGGTTCTCAAATAGCAGCTACCCACTAATTAAGGCAGAAAGCTTTAGTAATTTAAAGTATTTAAGTGGGTTTAAGTCCACAAGTGTAGATACAAAACATTATGAATTTTTAGATTGTTATTTCCTTCTTTCAGTTTTTTACTTTATGTGTATCTGAACATAAAAATGTGGTCTGATAAATTATCTTGATTCATAATTGACATGCCACTGCTCATATACCTTTTAATTTTGAGAATTTCTTAAACTAAACACATCGTGTTTTTAAAAGAATTAAAGGCTGATGGAGTTAAATTACAAGATGTACAAACTCATTTAACATTCTTCCAGGACAAGATCCCAAGAAATGATTCTTGGATATGTCTTCTTATATTCCAAGTGCTTACCCTGGTCACTGTTCTAAGAGCTCCTAACTAATGCCCTCTCAGCTTTTATTATATTTTAAAACACCCAAACATGTTTTGCTTTAGAATTCCATATAACCCTATTATTATGCAAGGATTCATATGGTAATAATTCACATATAGAACTACAGTTGTATGCTGAAATTATACTATTAATTCTTAGAATAATATTAGCCTCATTTCTCTTTTTGGGTTCACTGACATTGAAAAGGATACTTATTTCTATTTGTGAAGTTACACCATGATCAGGTCCAAGTGTGAGACAGAAATTAATCATTTTCCCTTTAGAAGGATCAAATTTAGGGATGTTTGAGTACAAATTAGAAAATGTGCTCTTTTGTGGCATCTTAACATCCTAAGAAATTAGATGTATATTAAAAAGCACATTCTGGATTGTCAGATCAAATCCAGTATGAGTATGTACTTACATATTCAGCCTGACTTCAGTCTGACAGGCCTGCTATCCACCACCAAAAGGAGGTCCTTCAGGGATTTACATGGAGACAAATGAGAACTGGTCTTACCCTTTTGAATGAGAAACTTTCTACAGAGCTGCTTTATTCGCTCTCTTAAAGGGCATATTTTAAAAAGTCTCCCAAGGGTTAAACAAAGGGCCTCAGTTTCCCATAATGACATTTCTATGTGTCTCGTGGGCAAAAACACATAGGAAAATATTGTATTTGGCAGCCTATCTTGACTATTGGCAGTGAAGATAACAATTGTTGCCTAAACTCGAACAGCACAGAGAAAAGGTGGTGGAAAACCCTCTTAACTGGGGAAAACCACATCACTCTAGCTCCTTCTAAAGAGAAATCAAGTTCACAACCTACATTAAATCTTACAGAATAATTAAAGTCTCCATGGAATAAATTTAACTATTCAAGTAGAACAATTGGGTGACATTTTGTTTCTCTCTCATTAAAATTATCTCTCATATTTCTAAGAGAAATTTTAAAGATCCATAGCAATCCTCATCAACTAGCAGAATACACATAAGAAAGACAAGCTCAGCTCATTTCAGTTCCAATGCTTCTATTGTCAGAATTTCCACATTCTGTAACTCTACAGGAGAAGAGAAAAGAATTAGGTAAAGATATCTCTCTACCTCTGGTTCCAATACTTCAGAACTGTGTAGAGCTCTGAAAAATCAATGGAATTCTCTTAAAAGTTATTGGCATGTTGTTATCTTCTGCCTTAGTTAACTGTTTTTTAGATTCAGATACTACAAGCCTTTCAACCAAACTTCTTCAGGGTTCTAGGAGTTCTTTACCTGAGGAACTCTAACTGCCAGTATCCCCCAACAGCAAAAGAATAAGTAGATGTTTGTATGAGCAGATTCCTCCTCAGCTTGATAATGACTCAATCTGACCATTGAAATTGTGCTGAATGTTAGTCCCCAAACTGACACATACAGAAGCAAGAGGGAAGAGCTTTTGCTCATGTTGATCTTTTATGAGTTTCTCCTTCCAAAAATATCCAGAAGTAAAGTAATAAAATATCATCTTGAAAATAAAATTATTTTAGCTAGACATAGTGCCTGTAATCCCAGCTACTCGAAAGTCTGAGACAGGAGTGCTGCAAGTTTGAGACTAGCCTCTGCAACTTAGCAACACCTGTCTCAAAGTAATAAATAAAAAGAGCCGAGGATGTAGCTCAGTGTTAAGAGCCCCCCTGGGTTCAATCCCCAGTACCACAAAATAAATAAGTAAAATATAATAAAAGTAACTTGCCCAAGAACAAACCATTAGTATTAACATGTTATCCGTCTTAGTCTTGACATATATACTTTATGAGATTTGGTGAAAAATAAATAAGTTTAAATATGTATAACATATGAATAATATATATGTGTATGTATAAAATCTTGAAGCTATGGGAAGAAGGACTGAGGACTGAACTTCATCTCTTGAGTAGGTTACAGACAGCACAGATATCCTGGAATCAGCTCCCTAAACAGTAATTTCTTATATGTGTGTAAAGCTTCACAGTTTATGGAGCACTTTTGCCAACTTTGAATCCTTGTCTCCTACTCCTCAGAGTATAGACAATAGATGTCTCTGGTTCTCTGGACCATAGTCTCTGAGAACCTCATGATCCTGATAGGCCCAGGGAATGGGGTTGGTGTGACAGGTCACTGAGGAGCTTTGGCAATGTGCATGTCTGCCCTGATGACTCCCCTTGCTTCTGTAGGTGGGAGGCCACCCCATGGACCGCCTGCTCCTCCTCGTGTGGGGGGGGCATCCAGAGCCGGGCAGTTTCCTGTGTGGAGGAGGACATCCAGGGGCATGTGACTTCAGTGGAAGAGTGGAAATGCATGTACACCCCTAAGATGCCCATCGTGCAGCCCTGCAACATTTTTGACTGCCCTAAATGGCTGGCACAGGAGTGGTCTCCGGTAACTGTGCCCTCTTTCTTTGTTCATTAGGAGAGTAAGTCCACTCTTCCCTCTCGCCATCATGCCCCACTGGGTACCCCGTGCGGCTCTACCCTTCTCCTCTTGAGGTATCTAGAAGCCCACAAGCTTAGCTTCTAGAGTAGAAATGTTGCCAATTCAGCATGACCAAAAGCAAATTAATTTTCAGTGTCTTCTTTTTTTTTTTTTTTTTTTTTTTGAGCTGCTTCACAGAAGCCTCCTCTGGTCCCCTCTGTTGGGGAAACAAGTGCCTTTCAAGAGTAATTGAGGCTGAATGACTGATCCTAAAATCTGTGAAAGCTTCTCTGATGATAGAGCTCAGGAGACTAGAGTTTGATTTTAATCTTTATTTATTATACTCTATCTATATCCAAAAAAAGAGTCTGGTGGATTAAATGTGTCTAATATTCATTGGAGGGTGGATAAAGTGAAAACAGCACAATAAGGAGTATAAAGTTGAGTATTAAAACCAGAAAATTATAGACATTAGGAAACCTGCAACGATTAAGCCTCAAATGTTATTCTGGGTTTCCTGTCTGCTCATAGAAAAGGGAAATGGCATAGGAAGTAGATGTGGAAGTAAATCATTGTGCCCTTATCCATAGAAATGAACAAAACTCTTCACTCAGCCTCATGGCTTTGTGGGAGCAGATTAGAGCTGTGATGTCTTCCAATATCTAGACATGCAGAACCATTGGGGGTGCTATCTACATCTGGCCATTGAATCTGTTCTTGTAAACATTTTTTTTTCATCTCAATATAATCAATTAGATTGGCCATACTGCAATATAAATTAGCCATGATGGCAGTTTAAAATTGTTTAATATCCACATGGGAGCAAGTATTTCCCATATTTTTGGACATTGCAGTCATTTGCTAAATAAAAAGCAGTGTTGGTAATTAAACTTGAGAATAGTGTATTCTAGCTTCTTTCCTCCTTTGGTACTTGATTTGAGACTTTGCACACACTGGGCACCTCAGGGTTGCTGACATATGAATCCAGCCCAATAAATCAAAAGTGATTTAATTTTCAGCCAGCTTCATCTCAAATAGCCAAACAGAACAAAGATCCCATGACTGGTAAAAGTGGTCTAAATCCTCCAGGAATCTTCATATAAGGAGTCCTCATATAAAATGTCTTAGGTTTGTGAAGAAAAGGAAACAAGGCTTTGCCTATGAGTCTCTTCTCTCTTGCGATCTCTTTGCAGTGTACAGTGACATGTGGCCAGGGGCTCAGGTACCGTGTGGTCCTCTGCATCGACCACCGAGGAATGCACACGGGAGGCTGCAGCCCCAAAACAAAGCCCCACATAAAAGAGGAATGCATCATACCCACTCCCTGCTACAAGCCCAAAGGTAAGTGGCTCTTTACTGGTCTAATTGTTGTATTGTATTCAGATGCAATTTTAAACTCCTTTAAGTATCCCATTGTATACTTAACAATGATGTTTTTTAACTTTACTAAATTTTCTTGATTCTTTTTTTAAACCTTTCAAATTGTTTTGATTTTAAATTTTATTAAGTACTACATAGAGCAATTTGTTTATACAATTATCTCCCAAGTCATAAAGTTGTTTGAAGACTGTTGCCAAAAAATATCAGATATGTCTGCATAAAGGGAGATCAGATTGTACAGAGAGATATGTATAATTTACTGTCCACATTTCTTGCTGTTAAGAGCAAAGGAGGGAATCTAGTTGTGTACAAAATACATTGGGAAGTCTCATACTTCAAACTGATGAAACAGAAAACCGTTGCTCTTATATTGAAATTTCAATATAAGAAACTGAATTCCAGAAGCATATTTTGGAGTGAAAATTTGACATGTATCAGAATTCAATAGATACTAGAAGTAATTTATTAAAGAAAAAAAAATTTAGAAAAGTTCTTCTTAGTGAGCAAAGTGTATTATAGTCATACTGGGCCTCTCAGATTAGCATGAATACTAATCTGATTTCTGTGCTAGTATTGTTACTAGTCTGTCAACGAAGCAGGAAAACCTAAAGTTACAAACCATAAATGTAAAGAATTCTTCAGTGTAAAGCTCTTTCAATTTTGAATGTTAAATATGTTTTCTATTTCTTTCTAAATTTATTTCTTAAGCCACTAAATGTCTATGAAAATCAACCACACTCTAGCTTTTTATAATACCTTTGATGTGAATGCATAGCATCATGAAATCTAAATTAATGATGTAAAAGGAAACCAAAAGCCGACACATAGCAGAAATCCTGATTACTTTTAATACTGCATCTGTCTCTGAGCCTTAGTTTTTTCATCTGCAAAATGGGGAAGGTCTTATTTACTCTCACTCTCAGAGATCATGTGAGAATAAATGAGATATAATGTTCTTAGGATGCTCAGCCTGATGCCTGACATAGAGTAAATGCTCTCCAAATGTTACCTTCAACTCTTGACCATTATTAGCATCCTCAAATATCAGAGGAAGTGGCCCTAGGTGAACTGACAGGACTCAGGTCAAGTGAACAGTTAAGTATTTCAAGCCCACTTTTAATTCCAGAGTGAACCCTTGGTCATTGAAAGGCAAGCTGTTTGTAGGTTCCCTGTTGCTGGATTTCACACATTAGCAAATCCTTTTGACTTTGGCAGTTTTTTGTTTCTCACATTATTTTCTAACTATAAGCAATAGATGCATGTAGAGGACAAGTAGTGATGCTACTTACCCCAAATAATCAATTATTTACTAGTTCTGCCTTTAGCAAGTTACTTTAGAAAAAGAAAAGTAGTTTTGTGGTTAACGATCAGGAAAAAAAAATCTGTATTGTCACAGCTAACTAGTGAGTCTGTCTCTTTAAATAATGTTAAAATACCATATAATTCTATGGTGTGTGCATCTATGGACATATTTCTTTCATCTTTACAATTATATGTTATAAACTGGTGATAGTGCTTGACTGGCTCATACAATAAAGGCAAATATGCCCATAAATGACCCTAATGAATATGTCAGGTTGGGAATCTTGGCAGTTACTTCTATAGGAGCAGTTAGGACCTCCCTATTTCTCTTTTTCTCTCTACATTTTCCCCCAGGAAGTAGTTAGGAAGCTTGTTCTGAGTTGTTTGGCCACAACTACATAAACAGGTGAAACAAGTCAAATTACAGGTTATGGGCTTGAAGTTGCACGTAGTCCAATGAGCCTTGGTATGGTATTGAACAAATCAGATAACTAAAGCAATGTTTGTGAATTTCACAGAGGCCAAGATTGTTAGCTTTTGATAATTGGCATAGATAAGATGTAGCCAAATTGGCATAGATAAGGCAAAAAGGAAAAAAATATTTTAATGAAAATACCACAATACAGCTTGTTGTGTTTTGTGTTTATTTTTAAAGGTATAAAATGATGCTTTGATGATTCCTTATCTGCATATTGAACTAGTGTTCCTAAGAGCTGTGGCTTTCATAATAAAAGGACTTGCCTTTGCTATTCAATGTAATAAAGGGGAACCATGTACAAAGAGACTAAAATTACTAATATTTTGAAAATCCAGTTTTATTTTTCTTGATATAACCATCATCAGAAACAGCAATTCACTTAAAAGCATTAGTTGCAGTTGTCAACATAGTAAGCTTTGAGGTATAGCACACAACTGAAAACTGATGAGAATGAGGAACTTCCCTGAAATCCCAGATTGTTTCTGACTGCTTCTCTTTTATGTGCATGCACTCGATTCTCAGAGAAACTTCCAGTAGAGGCCAAGCTGCCGTGGTACAAGCAAGCTCAAGAGCTAGAAGAGGGAGCTGCCGTGTCAGAGGAGCCCTCGTAAGTTCTAAAGCACAGATTGTTCTTCTTTTTTTTTTAATATTTATTTATTTGCTTTAGTTGTACACAATGCATTTGTTTTTACATGGTGCTGAGGATTGAACCTGGGTCACGCACGTGCTAGGTGAGCGCTCTACCACTGAGCCACAACCCCAGCCCCAGATTGTTCTTCTTTTGAAGTTTATTGGTTAAAAAAAAGCAGTGTTCCACTGTCTGTGGCTCTCGGGCGCTGAACCAAGTGTTATCATCTTCTCAAAGGTGAAGTGATGTTTCACCTTTGAAAAATCAGAGATGTTTCATTTTCAAAGCATTGCTCAAAACTTTGCATTCAAACGCCATTTACAATTTTCTTGATCCACCCTGTCTGAACCTAAGTAATGTTCAGTTTTGCCTGAAGTAGAAAAATGCAGTGGGTTGCTTGTTCTTGTCTCCAAAATCAGAGCTCTCTTTTCTTGGCAAGAGGCCAAATGTGAGGAAGCCTAGGCTGCATCTGATGATGCAACATAGATTAGATATGCAAGTCTGGGCAGCATTTCAGACTTCTTATCTTTATTTCCCAGCTTTGCAGTAAAGCTACTCCAAAAAAGAAAGGGTGAGTGAAATATAGATGAGGGCAAGGGGAGTTTTGTAGCTTCCTTTTCCCTTTCTTGCTAGGTTTGGTATTTGAGGGAGACCCCGATCTTTGCCCCACTCGTTCATGGTCCCATAGCTGCTCAGTCTTATCAAAGCCAGGATGTTTAATAAGGCCATTAGGCACAGATTTTCCTGTAGCATAAGAAGAAGAGGTAAGGAAGCAGAAAGATAAAAGCAAATTGGTTGATGGACTGATAATCACATATTGTCTAGAAAACACCAATAGGTATGTCTGCTGCCTTATTTTTACAGAAAAGGGAATATATTTTGTTGACCAATTTCAACTATGACCAAAACAATTTCTCAGGTTGAAGATTTTCTAGATTAACTCATTTAATGTAAGTACTGGATTCTGTGTTAGTCACGGGAACATAAGACACATTACCCACCCTCCAAGAGTTCATAGTATCACATTTTTGATAGAACATGGTTTCCAAGTTAATCTATAGCTTAAATTTACTAGAGATATAAATGAACACTGTAAAATATATCATCAAATACAATTTATGATTTTCTCAGATTCATCTTGTTTGAATCTAAGCCTTATGTGGTTTTTTCCAGATCACAAAATAAATCTCACACAAAACAGTAAGAGATTCAACTAGAAATTCAAAATACAGATTTGTTCAATAACTAAAGTTCATTTTAAAATAAATTGTATTAAGTCACTTGATTTCACAGAAAAAAAAACAGTACCTATATTAAGTAACTTTTTCTATTTAAAAGGACAGCTAAGCAAAACAAATTGTTTCTGTTCTATAAAGTTACTACAGCAACATTTTCTATTCTTTGAGAAAAGCAACTACCCAGGACAGAACTTTGAAGGAAAATCAATGGTTAAAGATCACCCAGTGCAATCTTTCAATGAATATATGAAAGCTTCACATTTACTTTTCTCCCTCCTGCCTTTTTCTAGTTTGACAGACCTTCTTTTTCCTGGGAGCAGCTCATTTTAGAAGGGCATTAACTCCTTCATCCACTAAGATCCTACTTAAGACACTGAAAGATGCTGTGTATTTGGAGCTGATTACTCCTAATATGTATTCCTTGGTTTAATATGTTTAAAACCAAACATGTATTATTTTTCTTAAACTATCTGCTCTCGTGCATTTTAATTTGGCATTCAGTCTAAAGCATGATCGTATCTATAACATTGTATTCTGACCAATGTTAAATAATAGAACAAAGCTGAAAATAAATGAAAACATCTTGCATCCATAATTATACTCCTTTAACATTAGTATACACATCTCAGATGAATGCTGTAACTGGAGTTTAATACTTTGGCAGAAGCATTCTGTAGACCTTGGTCACCCATATTTTGTAATGTAATGTTTTCCACTGGTGTTCTGATTAAGATGATTTATGTTTAACTTTAATCTTAATAAAATCACTAAAGTAGTTAAACACATAGTTTTATCTATTGAACTATAGCCATATATTAGACCATTTAACTTTACTCTTGGTGTAATAGAACTGCCATTCTGGTATGATTGATCTGAATTGAAGAAGATTATAGTTGGACAGCTAGTTCAGCGTAAAGGAGCGGTATACAGTTATGCTCAGAACAACAATTATTTTTAAACCAAAATGAAATAAATACCAGCTGCAGAATAATGTAGTGAAAGGTATATGGTTTCCACATTTTAATACTTTTTACGTGTGTAGTGCACTGAACCCCAAGAAAGGTCCTAAGTGTTACATTTTTTAATTAATCTGAATTTTAAAAACGTAATTTTGCATGGTCTTCATTCCTTCTTTTTCAAAACCACATAGACCAGTCTCTAGATATATGTAGCAGCCTTTAATTACTCTCCAAAGCATAATGAAAAAATGATATACTGTCAGCAAGTCATTCCTCTCACCCCCACCCCCACCACCAAAGAGACTCACATTGCTTAAATTAAATGGTAATGTTTAGAAGCTGTGGCTGTCATTTCTGAACTGCTACACTGAAGCAGGAATAGTGGTCCAGAACTATTATTTCTTGCATTAGCTCCAGCAAACATTGAAGAGTTCTGTAGAAAAGCAGCAAATATCATTTATTTGCCCATATGGAAAGTGAACATATTATCAACAGCCTGTCTCATTAAATAACACAGGAAAATCACTATGTTTAAGTCTTTATTTAGCATATGGAGATACCCTTATTGAGTGTTAGATACTTTTAGTAACCCCAAAATATAAGAAAAAGATTGGCTAGCTCTCCAGCCAAAAATATGTTAGAAAGAAATCTTAAGTTATGTTTAGAAGAAAACTATGATAAAGGACTAAAAAAAGAACTGCCAAGAAATAATTGAAACTTTGTAGAAAAGAAGAATACACTGACATTGCGGTTCCACTAAACTAAACACCATGCAGAATTTAAGAATACAGATATCAGTCTCCTAGAATCACTGAAATAATCATGCAGGTTGGGTCACCTCATGGTGAAATGCTTCTAGATTTATCATAGGATAAATCAGCAACTTCAATTCAGACATATCTTAAGACGTTACTTGTTCATTCAACAACATAATGACTTACTTATGATGTATCTGATGCATGTGGTACAAAGGTAGGAAATTTTGATGAATATATTTCTTGGTATGTAAAAATGAATCCCTACCCACTTGTGGGAGTCAAGCCTTCTGAACTGGTTTTTCACTGGTGGCCCTGGTTTTGTCTGATTTGGGCACAGGCTTTTATCAAGTTTTCCCAACAACCAGCAGCAAGGATCATTAAGCACGAATTTTTTTAATTGTTATCTCTCCCATTGACCAGAACAATGCAAATAAGATCCAAACCCCAAACTGAGATAGCCAGGGAAAGAGATTTAGCCATGAAGCTCATCAAACACAGGCAATCTTATAAATAAGTAAAATATAATAAATTGCTTCAGCAATTGTCTACTGGGGAATCCATAGCAATCCTTGCTATCCAGTTAGCACAGAAGGAACTGTGGTCAGAGACAGGCTTCATACTTTTTTGAGGGTAAAAACAGTGCACTTAGTGCCCTAGAAAAGGGAAATAGGGGAAATTCTAATGGACTTTTCTTCTTATAATTCGAACTATGTCTCTGAATTGCCTCTAGCCTAGTCAATGAGAGTGTTGTCAGATTTAGGATACATCACTTATATGTCAGATTGAGCCCATCTGATTTTTTCCACTGAAAAATATATGGGAATAGCTTTTAACCCCTCAAAGATTATTTTATTTCATGGTGGGTCAAACTCACAGTGTGGTAGTACATTTATATTCATTAGTCAGAAGTTAAAGGAATTGTTGACAGAGTTCCCATCTCTAATTTTTTATACCTTATTTTCAGTCTTGGTTGAGACGTGGGCATAAACATCACTGCCATTTCGAGGCCAGCACACACTTATGACCCCTTTGAAAAGTCAATTTCTTGAGGAAAAATGATAAAATGGTGATCTCTAGGGCATTTAAAGAAATTTATTGAACAGGAAGCCATTCAGCTGGTCTTCTTAAGAAGCCTATCTGATGTAGAATAGGAAGAAAATTGCTCATTTCCTAACTCCTTCAGGCCACTAACACACCACCAGATGCCATGGAGGGTAATTTGGTAAGAGAGCCAGTCCTAGGAAAAAGGTATTGCCTGGACACTTCAGGTACTCTGCCTTTCTTTTTCCAGCTAGTAGCTGAAGCAGCACATCCTAGTTAGAGGAAGTGAGGACAAACCGGGCACTCAGGGAAGCCGGTCCTTCCCAGATATATTTCAGTTGCTGGAGTTCTTCAATAGTTCAGAATAAGGAATAGCATATAGCAGTTCTGTTGGGTACTATGTAGCCAACACAGCCATTTTAACCAAACATTCCCTCATCAAATAGCCTGGCATTCACCAGATAGACTGCCTTACAGATGCCATTCTCTCGAAGGTAAGATTGAGTAGTCCCTGTGCCTTGATCTTGCATTTTTAGCAATCTTGATTTTCAGTCAACAGATTTGCATGGTTAAGAAGTCATTTGGGAACTTCAACATAATATTCAGGCCTTAAATGTATTGCCATAACCTTGGTGTAAGCCATGAAGAAGGAGAAAAGAAAAGAAAACAAAGGAGGAAAAGGGAAGAAGGAGAAAAGCAAAGCAGGCAAATGGCAGCAGTAATTTCTGGGTGCCAGATGGCATCAAGTTAGCAATGGGGCTGATGCAATAAGAAGCAAAGGAAGTTTCTGTGGTGCTGGATTTAGATACAGAGAGGACAAATAACAGTCACCGTAAGCCATCTTACAGTCGTTAAATGCTCTGTTTTCCTCATTGAAATAGTATTTAAATGTACAATATTTAATTATGTGTTTACATTAGTTCATATTTATACCTTGTAAATTGTCTGAGAATGTGGATGGCTTAACTCAGTGGTTAAGAATGTGAATTCACATTTTTTTTAAAAGTGGCTAGAAATATTAACTGTGTGACATATATTCGTATTTCCCCCAAAGAACATGAAGGGGATCAAACATCAGTAATGAATACAGATAGTGTTGCTGTTTAGATTCTTAATATAAGTTACCCAAATGACATTCTATTCATGAGTCTCAAAATGGAAAATAACAAGGAATATCTCATATATGCATGTGATCATATGTCTTAAGAATGGAGAGTCATCTAAGATTAAGAAATTTAAATTGTGTTTTCAGATCAAAAACCAACAAAAATGATGTTCCAGCAGCACAGGTTTGAGCATAGGAACTATAAGACAAAAAAAAAAAAAAAAATCACAAATGCAATTCATGTTCAAGAATTGCAAGAATTGACACAGAGCTGAATGAAGGCCTCCTGCTGGCCAGACAGAATCAGCCCTTATCCTCACAAGTCTTGACCTCTCTCACTTTCAGTTCCTGACTTCCTGGCCTCCTCCCGATCTATAGAAATCATTCTCGTTCTTTATATTCTCTGCAACAGCAAACAGAGCATTTAGTATGAATTCTCTGGCTAATTATGTACTTTAGATGTTTGGAAAGGCACTGGACCTACTAATTTTTTTAGACATAAATTCACCAATAAATCAGCGTTATGGTGCTATAGTTGGTATTACAAAAGTAACCCAGTACTGTTTACCCTCAAAGAAATCTTTAGTGCTTTCTTACCAGGGAAGCAACAGGATGGTAAGCTAAATCTTGGGTATTGATCATTGATCTTCAGATGGAGCAAACAAGCTAGCTGGTTTTCAGAAATTCCATCTGATACTAGGGCGTGCACAGTGTGAGAATGTTATTGATTTTAAATGGAGTATAAGAGACTAATGGAATTTCCAAGTTCTCTACCACCATATTTTGGAATTGCATCTACCCCTGAGACAAAATATAGAATAATTAAGCTAGTATGTGGCAATGAACAAATAAAAGAAATAAGTGAAAGAAGAATGGAATACACATACTGAATGCGTTTGAGGGGGCTGCTGATGTGAACTGGTATTTAGCAGATGATAGGGTTTATTTGAAACTGGCTTTGACTCCCAAACTAGTACTTGAGGAAAGATTATTGGATCTTCTTACATAATAAATAATCAGATATTTTATGCCACTATTTGTTTGTCTGTGATTCCTACTTATATGTTGAAAACAGGCTACAGAAACCACAGATTATTTCCTAAAGTGATTTTTTTTCAGACATTTCAAGCTGCCAACTATGTAAGTTGGCAAGGAGTGAGACTATGATTTGTACACCCCCAACAAGGATATAGCCCTGCCAGAATCAAAGTAAAAACTCAACTTAATTATTGATCATCCCTTTATGCAGAACAGCTGTGTGCACAGTGGTTTAGTGTGGGCTCCAGTGACAGACCGCTGTGTGTGAATCCCAGATCCCCATTAGCAAGTCACTTCACTTCATAGGCCTCAATTTTCTCGTTTGTGAAATGAGTATAATAATACCCTCTGTTCCATGGTTATTGTGAGAATTGAGTTAATATATGTTAAGACCCTGGCCTGAAGCTAGTGCTACATATGTACAAATGGCTGTTATGATTAGGATTTTCTAGCATCATTATCTTCCAGGGAATCTTTAAGGCAATTAAAATGAATAATACTCAATATGAGAAGCTGAGGCAGATATTGTATGTATCTACCTTACACATCATGTCTCTAATGGCAATTTGAGCAAGAACCACACTATTTAACCCAAAGCTCAGCTAGTGGTTCTCAGCTAATACTGTCTCACTACCTCTTTTCTAGGCTTCTGAAGCTCTTAGAACTCTTATTAATAAGCACCACACTTTTAATTTAGCCCAGAGCTTATTCTAAGGACAAAGATTAGTTGTCTTTATTTGAATAAAAAAGAGATTTATGGAAAATTGCAAATGTGAGTGAGAAATGTTCAGAAACTGCTTAGGTGGAAAAGCAACCTCCTTCAACTCTGGGTTAAATACATTAGATCCCTATAGATTGCTCCCAGCATGCACAGAGACAGTGCAATCAGTAATAAACTCAAGCAAGCAGACAGAGCCATTTTTATATAGGCACTAGAAAAGCCTGTATTACCATCCAAGAGGTTCTAAATTCGTCAGCCCCTCCCACCATTACCATGGTTGCTCATTCCGTAGCTACTTTCAGAAAGCTAAATCTGAACTGTTGCTCAGCTGAGCCCTAGAGAGTGACAAAGACAAATTAATGGGATCCTTGTGTGCCAAAATAAAGTATGGACCTTGTCACCACCAATATATGTTAAGTCCATTAAGGTCATTTTTAATGAACTGAACTTTTCATTGGAAAGCTTTGCCAAACTTGTTGAAATAAGGGAATGAAACCTTTACAAAATTGCAAGATAAACTAATTTCACTCTGTATGAAGAAGAAATGGTTCATGAAAAGTATTTGAGTTTGTAATACTTTTGATTTTCATCAAAGTTGGGGAAATAATCTGGATTTAAATATGGAAATGTTTTGGAAATAATATGGAAAATAATATGGCATTAAACAGAGAACTATAAATGTAATGATAGGATGTCAGTTCTAATGGCATCT
This sequence comes from Tamias sibiricus, assembly GCA_025594165.1. Taxonomy (NCBI): domain Eukaryota; kingdom Metazoa; phylum Chordata; class Mammalia; order Rodentia; family Sciuridae; genus Tamias; species Tamias sibiricus. The sequence continues at coordinate 167,250,145 of CM046657.1, forward strand.
GAGTCCCTTTGGGACATGCCATTGTAAATAGGCTACCCTCAAGGAAAAGCAAATTTTCAAATCATGTTCTGTTCTGGAAAGGTTAGAAAAGCACAGGGAAAGAAAGATGGTCAAACAAATCTCCTTATTTTTCATTTGTGAAGACAGTCATTTGGCTCCATCTGTATCTGCTACATGCAATTAAGAGTCTATCTTCCTTTTTTCCAAAAACTTTGTATATGTTAAATTTTAAAGAGTAGATAAAAAGGTAAGAGCACTCATGAGTCCTTTTAACCTAGAAACAACTCCAAAATGTTCCAGAGTCTTTTCAGTTGAGTAGCTAGTGGTAGGATAAGGCAATGTTTGACTGGAGTCATGTACAAATTACTTAGGTCAGCATCTGTCTAAAAATCCTTTCTTCTATAAAATAGCATTTCTATTGAGATTTTATTAAATTATGACAGGCACAGAAGTTAAGCTTGCCCCAAGCTACCAGAGTACCCAACAATGCATCAAAATGAAATGAGGCCAGTGCATACTGCCCATGTATGTATAGCTATAAGAAATAAAAAAAAAAAATGTCTATTATAGCCACTAAATTTGGGTATGAAAGCTTTAAAAGACCTTAAGAAACTTCAACAACAAAAAAAGATTTTTGTTTCCTCATGCAATGTCTGAAACAAAGAAGTATAATTTGATTTCTTAAGATATTTTTAGTCTATTGCCCCTTTTTCTAGCTTGGTTTCAGACTTGGAGCCCAAGAACAAGCTCAATACTAAGTCACCCATAATAGCAATTCTTAGTTTCCTAATTAGCATTCATTGAAAAAAATTTATCACGCTTTTATTTAAAGTTCTGCCTTCACAGAGATTTGGTCTAGTGAGATGGTTATTGCATAGAGATACCACACGCCATGATTATCAAAGACTGGTAATGTTATCAGAAAATGAAGAGGTGCGCTCAGAGAGTCTAACAGGAACCCAATAGGTCTAGGGACTGGGGAAGTCCTTTCTGAGAAGGGACACACAAGCTGAGGCCTGAGGATGAGTAGGAGTTACTCTAATCCAATAATGGGCCCTGCAGGGAATGACCCACATATGGCCAAATATTGAGCCAGGGAAGAACTACACACTTTTGATGAAGTGAAAGAAGACAGTGGTGGCTGGAAGGTAGTAAGTAGGGAAGAATAGTAGAAGATGAAGATGGAGAATGGCTTAATGTAACTTTGGGAGAGGCTTCTTTTTTTTTCTGGGCACAGCAAGAAATAATTAAAAGCTTTCCATTTTAAAATTTTCCTGACAACACTATGAAAAACAGACTGGAAAAGGGTAACAGAGGAAGAAAACAGATCAGTGGCTGTCACGGTTGCACAGGAGACAGTGTAGGCTCAGTGGTACTGGTGCACATTGCAAAGCAAGGCACAGTGTCAGGAGGGGTGGAGAGCGTGAAGGGAGGAGCAACCACCCGTTTGGATCCTGCCTCTGCCATTAACTGAGCACCATGACCTTGGAAATCTGTGGGTCTCAATCTTATCAAAAATTGGAATGAAGATCATACTGTAAGATACAGTTTTCCAAAAGGTGAAACCATAATTCTTATGCAAATATAAAATGGACAAGTCAAAAATTTTATTTTCTTTATGAATTATTCAGTAGCTTAGTTAAGACACTAAAACTAGTTCAAATGAGAACTGGATTTAGAAAAGTTTATATTTTCCAATAGACAAAATCATTTGCATTGACATAAACAGGAAAAAATTTCCATCATTATGGACAAGAAACATCTGTAACATCACCAGCTGTCTACAAGGAAACGTCTGTCTCTGTGAAGTTGCAAAAGGGACTAACCAAAGACAATCTAAGCCTCATACTTTGTAGAATTAGACCACCATTAGAAGAGAACCAGACAATGTTGACATTTCATTGAAAAGACAACCAGAAATTTCTTTTACCTATTTCATAGTATATCCCATTAATGTTATATATATATATGCATGTACACATATATCCATATATACACACGTATATGATATTATATATGCATACGTAGATGTAATGTTACATAGACATATATAATGTTATATGTCTGTGTGTATGTATATATAAAATGAGTAATATATGTGAAATACATCAAACAATAAGTATAATTGTTAGGTATTATTATCATTGTTATATCAATGATAGGTGGTGGCAGTGGAGATGGAGAAAAGTAAATGAGGTTAAGATAATATTCTCAAGAAAGAACTGATGGCTGGGCACGGTGGTGCATACCTGTAATCCCAGCAATTTGGGAGGCTGAGGCAGGAGGATTGCAAGTTCAAAGCCAACCTCGACAATTTAGCAAGGTGCTAGGCAACTCAGCAAGACCCTGTCTATATATATATATATATATATATATATATATATATATATATATAAAGGGCTGGGCGTGTGGCTTAGTGGTTAAGAGCCCCTGGGTTCAATCTGTGGTATGAAAAAAGAAAGAAAGAAAGAACTGATGTACTTTGGCAATCAATTGAATTGAAGAGTGAGGAAAATCCAGGGTTCAAGAATAACTCTTGATTTTTTACTTGAGCAATAGGTTAGCCAGTGGAAACATTTGCTGTGATGGAGAAGACTGGGAGATGCATGGGTTACTGAGAGGGTAAATCAAGAGTTCCATTTAGAATATTTTAAGTTGAAGATGGCTTTGAAACATAAAAGTGAAAATGGCAAGAAGAGGTAGCAACGTGTAGTATAGAATGTGAAACCTCAGCAGCTCTGTGGCTTGAACTTCGACTTCCTCATCTGTGTACCAAGTGAGGATAATGACAGTCCTTGTCTCATAGGGTTCCCATTAGGATTCAACCACTTTGATTTACCATGTACTTAGAATAGTGCCTCACACTTTAGAAGCACTACATTTTTTATAAATAGACTAGTTAGTATTTATTCTTTTTCAAAGAAAAAGGTTCTGAGATTAAATACTTAGAAATTTCTGGTACACTGATGATGTTTATAACTGAGAATCCTTTACAAACGCATTAGAAGGCAGTGCAAAATTGAACCCTGGAGCATGGCAATATTTAGAGTCTGAGAACAGAAGATGGACTTGGAAAAGGAGAACAAAAAGGCAGTGACCAGAGAAGAAAACAAAGAGTATGATGTCAGGTAATTGAGGAGGAGAAAGTACTTTAAGAAGGAAGCTATGATCAAGTGTATCAAATGCCACTGGAACATGGTAGATTTGATTGGCCAATAGCAGAGAATATGAAGCTGATATTCTTAGAAACTGATTATTATTTTCCTGCTGGCTTTTCTCTTACTGTTCATGGTTAACAGTTCCCTACTATCTTGTCTGAACCAGATCAGAGGAAGACAGGCAGAACTGTAAGATGACTTTAACAAAGTACTGAAAGATCTGAGCTTCCAGGACTTGAAAGAGCCCAGTCATCTCTGGGTCTCATTGCAACTTTCACCAAACTTATCCCCTTCAACATTGTCTTCTACTATAAAGTCTCTTTGAAAGGAAAATGTGCTTTTTGATGCAGTTAGATTTTCTTCTCCTACTTCTAGCATTAAGCATTTTCTGCAAGAGGAACATTGAGACATTCTTGCAGAGAGGCCAGCTGTCTCTCAAAGAACCCAAAATGAATGTCATCATTATCATGAGAAAATGAAGTCTGCTATGTGGAAAATGCCTCTAAATATAGCTCTCCCAATACTATCCTATGTGGTTTTGAGTTCATTCCTTCCTTCAAGTTATTACTGCATAGTGGCATTAAACAAAGGCAGTCACTGATTTTTTTTCTGTTCAAATAGTTGCATTGGTGGCTCTATCAAAATTGTCATTTGCTATTTTAATTTCTAGGATAATTCTGTTCTTGGTTGTACTACTGGGTTACTTTGCAGTGCCAAAGATCTTCACAGACTAGGCATAAGGAACCTGTGAAATAAGGTGGTGCTCTCAGGTTTTGTGGAGTGGTGTCCTGGACACTTACAGAGAATTTTGCTTGGAGACCTCCATGAGTTGCATAACTAGTATAAATTATTTGCAGCTCCAGAGAGGTGCAAATAGTGATTGAGAAATATTTTCATAATTCCACATTAAGATCAAATATCCTTAGCTGAAGATCTTTCATAATAAGTTAGAATTTATTTAGAATGATTCAGGAATGGCCCTAACGGAATATAGAATGATATTTTGGGTAGATAGTGTCCTAAAACCTTAATGCTCCAGCTGTACTTTTAAATGATGATTTTTAAAGTTGCTTTAGAATTATGGATTTTACAAGTAATTTTGAAAATTCCTAAAGTGATTCAATTGAAGAGTTGACTTCCCTTTGTAGCATTGCAAAAGTTTTTTGTTTACTTATTCTGAAAGATTTTTTTTAAAGTTTTCCCCTTTTAATTTCATTGACAGACATTAAATAATTAAAGTTTTTTGAGATCTTCTGGTTGCATATGAAAGTGGGAAGCAAGTGAAGGCAGAGGTAGAGAGAAGAATTTCCCTCCCCCTTTTCCAGTTTCTTTTCTCACTCAGCAGCAGTGTTTTCTCAGGTATCCAAATGCCTCTTCAAATGCTAACCTGCCCCACTTGGGTTAAAATAACTGCCCCTGTCCCAAAGATTTTACTCTGTTATAGTTTTTCAAGAATTGCCCAGAATCAGAAGAGCCAACTGTTCAGACTTTAAAAGATTAAGAAAAAATAAGATTGGTTTAAAAGTAAAATAAGGCACTATGGAATAACATATTATTATCAACAAACACCATAAATTTTTGCCCCAAAATGATAATTTGTACAAAAGGTTTTTTTGCTTAATTCAGTATAGAATTATTTACGTAATACCATATTTTCTAATTTCCACATGGCCACTAGTTAATAAAATTTTCAAAAGGAGAAAACCCATAATTCTCATGCAAATATTGAATGAACACTTGTCAAAATTCTTACTTGCAGTAGTCCTGCCTTATCTACAGGGATACATCCTAAGACCCCCAGTGAATGTCTGAAAGAACAATACTGAATCCTATATATATACATTTTTTTCCTATACATAAATACCTATGGTAAAGCTTAATTTATAAATTAAGTATGGTGAGAGATTCACAACAATAACTAATAAAGAGATAGAACAATTACAGCAATATGTTCTAATAAAAAGTTGTTTAAAATTTATAAATTATTTATTTCTGGAAACTTCCATGTAATATTGTTGGACTATTGTAGACTATGGCTAACTGAAACTGTGAAAAGTGAAACCTAGAATAAGAGAGAGTACTGTGACTCATTGACTCATGAGGGAACCAGTAAAATGTTAAAAACAATTCAAAGGAAATTTTAAAAAATCATATATATTTAGGTAAGTAGGAATGCTAAAATGAATTTAGAAATAGATGCAAAATGGGTCTATCTGCAGGGCAACAATCAATTCTGTTCCAGGAAACACAGTTAATCCACATTTTTGTGAGCAGGAATCATTTGCATTATCAGTGTTCTACAACTATAAGTGATAAAATAGCTCAAAATCAATGAAAGGCTAAGATAACCAGGAAGGGTACACTTAACAGGATAGCCAGTGATCTTTTGGTCCATTTTAAAGTTTTTCATAAGTTTTTCATAATTTATTCCTCCTCTTTGCTCACTATACTATCATGCCCCACTTTCATACATAAACATACACCAAAAGAAAGAGGTAAAAAGAAATCATCAACCCCTCTAGACTCACAGGTTCAAAAACTTAATGACTGAAAATTACTAAAATTCAGTATTTCTAATCTGATTACCTGCAAATTTTAATTTCCATTTTGAAACTAGAGCATGAGACTGTCATTCATCAAAATAACCCACCTGCTAAGCTATTCTGATTTTGTATAATCCCCCCAATTTCTTTTTCAAACAGATATATGGGAAAGCAAAAGGGAGGAAAATAATGACAGAAAAAGGGAAAGTTAATTGTTAATTACAGACCATGTATCTATAATGGAAGCCTCACTCTGGCTATTATCTGTGGTGACATGAGACTAATTAACCAAAAGTATATTGTTTCTATTTAGCATTTTAAAAAATATTTTTCTAATTGTCAATGGATCTTTTATTTTATTTATTTATTTATATGCAGTGCTGAGGATTGAACTCAAGGCCTCACACATGCCAGGCAAGCACTCTACCACTAAGCCACAACTATTTAGCATTTTTTAAACAAAGTAATTGATTTTATTATTTCATTGAATGCTTCTGACTCCATAATAGCCACTAATAAACCACTTAGTGATTTCACAAGTGAATTTGATTGTTACTGTTTTCTATTTCACAAATGGAACTATGGTAATAACTAAGTAAATCATAAGCTTTTTGTTTATGGAATGAACAATTAAGCTTGCAAATAGATGACCAGACCATAACATAGATCATTCATTTGCCAGGTATGTCTTTTTTTGTTAATTTCCTAGAGATGGGAAAACCAAATGTCAAAATCATGTCATCACTTCTAAAGCTTATACCCATTTTTTAAAGAACTCACTTGACCAGCCAGTTTTTATTCATCTGGCAGTAAAACTACTAGCAAAAAGAACTTTTAAATTACCCAAATTGAACTTCAGTAATAAGAGTCTTCTTATTGTATATTTTCACATCAAAATGATTAATATACTGATTTAAGAAAACAAAACAAAAACGATTGCATTCCATTTTATATGATCCACTTTAAAGGTTCTAGCCCAGCAAGTGCTATTCAAGATGAGACTTCTGAAAGTTACATTTAAGCCTTCTAACTTGCCTGCCCTCTCACTGACCTTGTTCCCTCCCACTTGTGGCCAGAAAACTCAAGATAGTAAATGCAGAGTTAGGAGACCTAGGGACATGGGGGAAAGCTTCATAAGAAAAACAGTTATTATTCATTTAGCCATTTGCACTATCAGATATTTTTCTTTTGAAATATAATCTCCTGCCTTCAACAAGAGAGAATATATTATATCATACAGTGTATGCACTAGAGAAATTAAGATGACTGCCAAAAGACAGCACCACTTAAAAACCAAATTGTTTTTAATTGGTGTGAACCTGACAAAGACCTACAGATAGTGGGTTGGGCAAAATGCCAGCGAAGCTGTTTTACATTTGATAAGACTCTCATTTGGGAAACATGAAGCAGATGTTTATTGTTTTTTTGCTATTAACCGTAAATGTCCACAAAGTCAAACTGCACACACACACACATAGATGTGCACACAGGCAGGTATACATTATATATATGTACGTATGTGTATGTATATATATATATACATACCTACATACACATGCATATGTGACATATATGACACATATGTCTTAAATATGTTGCTTTAAAATTAACATTTCGTCTACTGCAATAAGTGCATAAGACTTCAGTAGCAGGTTTTTTCTACTTTGTGTGTTTTTGGTGTATCATCCTGGTTCTGGAAAGAGACCAAATGCAAAGTCATTCAAATCGTAGACAAGGAGAGCTCAGGGTGCAATTTGCACATCAGTTTACATTTTAGATTTCATCTAGGTTCTAGATTTCATCTGAGACTCACTTTGGAAGATAAAGCACAAACAAATCAAGTTAACTACTTATAATTCTGTAAGCTTATATGTGTAAAAAGAGATGAACCCTAAGACCTACAACAAGTTTGGGGATTTTCTATGAATCTCAATGTGTGTGGCATCCCTACCAAATGTTCTGTTCTATAGCAGGGATGGGGAAACTACAACCGACAGACTGGATCCAGATCCTTCCATCACCCCTCCTGTCTGCCCCATTTTTATAAGTAAAGCTTTATTGATAACCCCATTCATTTGTGTGCTTCTTTCATGCAACAGTCCTTGCAATGGAGACTGCATGGCCGAAATGGTCTAAGTTATTTTGTATGGCTCTTTACAGGAAAAGTTTGCTGACCCTTGTTCTAATGGTCACTGAAGAGGGCTATTACAAGTGATAGAACAATATTCTTTGCTGTAGGAAAAATTAATAGGGTGCATTTCTTTTCTATATGAAAACAAAAGTTTGTACTACATTATTAAAGAAGCACTATTCATTACACTATTATTAAAGTTGGTAGGCAAGTCATTTGTCTTATGTGTGGTATAGCTAAATGTGAATCTTCCTTCATGTCTACACCAGTGTTATAAAATTCAGTGCTCATGTATTTGTGTATTCTTGTTCTGGGAAACAGGCAGGTATATGTGAATGTGCAATAAGAGGTTTTGGTTTTGGTTTTAGTTTTGGTTTTGTTAGATGGACACAACACCTTTATTTATTTTTATGTGGTGCTGAGGATTGAACCCAGTGCCTCACACATGCTAGGCAAGCACTCTACCACTGAGCACAACCCCAGCCCCTTCAATAAGAAATTTAAAATGGTTTTCAGATTTTGATTTTATATTTCCAACAAGCTCCTATAGGTAGCATTACTGATAGAGAAAAGACTTTTTAGTCTTTTAGGATACTATTCTCCCCGCCCCAAGTTCTCTACATACCAGAAGATAAAAAAGTCAAAAACAGAAGGGGGAGGTGAAATTGTGATGACAATTTCTTGGGAACAGTTCTGGGTGGCCATTCCATCCTCACCCACCCTTCTGACAGGCCATGATAACCTTTGTTCTCTCCTAGTGGATTCCTCTTCAAAGGTAGCTGGGGTCAAGTTCTTCCTGAAGGGTCTCTCGCTGTGCCTCGGGGCAGCATGTATGCTTTGGGAAAGGCTGGCTCTCCCAGCCAGACCACCTCTGTTGTACATGAAGCCCAGCCTCAGGCCAGCAAACATCTTTGTTGTATTCTTTCCAGTGTGAAAAGTTGGATGGGTTTGCTGTTAGAATTTCAATTTCCCTGAACTAGTTATAAACCATTTGCACTTGTTAGGATTTAATGCCGTAACTGTCTTATGAGTCTTTTCTTTTCGGCCAAAGTCAAGGTTAAGAAGCCAGGTTTGCATGCCTTCCCAGCATGATTCCCTGTGCAAAAGCATTAGAATCATGGGGGGGAAATTATCCCGAAGTTTTTTCCTCAGATTATTATACTAACTTTTTGAAAATGTTAGTGATTCCCTCTGGGTTCCCCACCACCACTACCACCACCCTAGGCCCCTCTCAAGGTCATTACAGTTATGGCCATGGTTGATTAATGGGGAGGAAAAACTTTTTTTAAAAAATTTGAATATTTCCTACATTCTGGAGAAACTCACAGAAAAACTAAATTCTTCCTGGTATAGCTTCTTTCAGGGTGGAAGGAGGAGGATGTTGAACAAACTTGTATGAATGCAGAACCTCTCATTTACTGACACATGCCTGTGGATTTAAATTTGTAGCATGGCTTTTCACTATGATATAAAAAGAATTGGAGTTCAGACTAATTCAAAGAATGTGTGAGGAAGAAGACTGCACCATTCTTGGAAACTTACAAAAAAAAAAAAAAAAAAAAAAAAAAAAAACCTTTGTTTATAAATATAAATAAATCTTAAGAAGCATATTGAGTAAAAAGCAAAGAAAGTTACAGAATATGAGAGCCAGGCTTTAAAAAAGAAAAGAAATTCTTCCTTAAATATCTCCCAGGGCTTATTCTGTTATAGTTTTTAGTATCAGTATTAGTCTGCTTTAAGAATAGCCAGCATCATGCAAGAGGCACAAGTGCTGGGATTTAAAGAGAAGAAAAGAATCACCAATTTGCTGCTCTGAAGAGCTACCACTGTGGGTGCAGAGCCCTGAGTAAGCAGGTGGTCTGTGGCAGGAATGTCTTGCAGCTGGGAGTTCACATGACATGAAGCAAGCAATCCAGAATCAGTAGCCAATGAGCTCATGAACTAAACTGAAGCTCCCATCACAGGACAGGGTGTAGGAGCCTTGAGCACATCCTGAGCCAGCTCTGGGCAGCAGAAGCAGGTGCCATGCATCCGCTGACAACCCCAGCACTCTTCGGCCTAGTGCTTCTCATCCTGTCCTCTTGTTTGCTTGCCGACTGCAGGTTCATCCCAGAGGCCTGGTCGGCCTGCACAGTCACCTGTGGTATGGGGACCCAGGTGCGAGTAGTCAGGTGCCAAGTGCTCCTGTCTTTCTCTCAGTCCGTGGCTGACCTGCCGGTCGATGAGTGCGAAGGGCCCAAGCCAGCATCCCAGCGTGCCTGTTACGCAGGACCGTGCAATGGGGAAATTCCTGAGTTTAACCCGGACTCCGCAGATGGGCTCTTGGGTGGCCTGCAGGATCTGGATGAGCTGTATGACTGGGAGTATGAAGGGTTCACCAAGTGCTCCGAGTCGTGTGGAGGAGGTAAGGAGAGAGCCCCTGGCTCAGACCCCCATCCTTTTTCTGTCTCTTCTCTCCCTGCATGCAACTGTGTCATGTGATTGCCTCTATATCAAGAATGATAAGAGCTGGGGTTGTGGCTCAGTGGCAGAGAGTCTGCCTCCCTTATGTGAGGCACTGGGTTCAATCCTCAGCACCACATAAAAATAAATAAACAAAACAAAGATATTGTGTCCTTGTATAACTAAAAAATATTAAAAAAAAAAAAAAAAAAGAATGATAACCAGGGGCAGGAAGGGAGGCAGCCATTCTAAAGGTAAAGCAAGTGTAAACTGAGTGAAAGGATTTGATTTCTGTGACTGTGGAGTGGCCCCAGGCTGTCAGCTGTGAGTAGCCAACAACTAAGGCCTTTACTTTCAGTTGTCATTCTGATGTTTTGTATTCAACATCGACTTGTTCATCTGAGCCCTTGCATCAGTGTCTGTGCATGTGGTTTGAACCAAGACCCAAAGTACACTGCCACATTCTCCTGTTCTCAAGAACAGGTTAGGGTCCTTCCAATTTACTCAGCTGGTTTTCCAAAGAAAGGGAAAGGGAGTATAAAGAGCATTCAGCACAGTGCATACCTGGAGCTGGAAAGGATTTTAATGATCAAAGTCAACCCCCACTCCATTGTGCAATGATATGCAAAAGAGCAAAGTGACTTGTTCAGGACCTCACAGCTAGTGAGTGACAGAGCTGGGACTAGGCCAAAGCTGCTGCTCCCTGTCTACAATCTTTACATCCTACCACACTTCAAGCATGTAGAGAATTCCTGAAGCTTTCTTATTATGAATATTATTCAACTAATGGCAAACATTTCCATGAACATTCATCTGGTTCTCTTGGGTATAATCTATGGTGATATACAAATAGCTTTTACATGATGATTTTTTAATTATTTAATTAACCACTCATTTATGAGTACAATCTGATGTTTCAATGTATGTATACATTGTAGTATTACAATGCATTGTAATATTAAACCAAGCTGATTAGCATATCTCTTCAGTAATTTTTTTATTTCAGGTGTTATAAACAGGACTGTGGCAGAAAAATCAATTCTTCAAGATCATGATCTTTTTCACCACTGTAGAAAATGCATTAGATTCATATTGTCACTCACTGTCTCCCACATCTACTCCCGAGAGAGATTTTGATAGGTTAGGAAGTGCCACTGATGTCCTGTCACACCCCTCTTGCTGGCCATCAGTAACCCCTTTGGACATGTTGAGGTTCCACATTCCCAGCAAATTTCTTCCTTTGCTGGTGAAATAAAGTATGCAAATCATTTCCCCAAACTGTTTTCTAAACCATGACATTTGAGAAACTGTTCTAAAGGAATGAATAGTGGAATAAGTACCAGCAGAGAATCTGTTTTCTCCGGCAGGACTTTTTAAACTTTTAGTAGTCCTGACCCTGAAGTGCTTGTTTGTTTCTGCATCTTCCAGTTTCCAACCCTGGAATTGTGGAGTGATTTAATGGAGAGCCCTTGTACCTTAAAACCTGAATTCTTCCAAATAATTCTGGAATAATTTCTCAGAACTCAGCTGAGCTAACTGTTTTCATGTGCTGTCCTTCCACTCATTTTCAGGACATTTTTTCTTCTATGCCTAATGAGAGAGTAGTGTGTTAAGTAAGCTTTGGTGATCTCTAAGCCCCAGCTGAGCTGAGAGTCTGGGGGAAGAACTGTGGCCCTGGCCCAAAGGGGCGGCTGCAGTTGTTCCTTTCTACTCTGAGCAGTGACTCAGAGTTCAGATGGTTGTGTTTTTAGCCCCAATTTCCAAGATCACCTGAATTGAATGATCTTTATTTCTAGTCAAAAACAAATGTGCTTTGAAAAAAAAAAGTATTTATGATCTCGGTTATGGCTCTCAGTTACAAGTCAAGCCTGGAACTTTATGAGCAGGTGGAAAAAATAGACGCAGTAATGGAATATATAAATAACCGGATGCCTTTATCTTTAAGAGTCTATCCATTCTACTGACCAACCAGGGGTTTAAAATTGAAAGTCCAGAGTGGAATGTATTAATTTTAAGTGTTTTCAGAAGAATTTGATTTAGAAATAAGATTCGAATGTTGGATACACAATTGCTCTCTACCTATAGGATTTGAGTGTCTTTGTATAACAAAAATTATACATCCTTTATATCCCAGGGAGGGTAAAGTTACTAAAATTCCTTAGGTCTTTAAATGTCATCAATTGATCACACTTACCTACAGTTATGTCACTGTGCCAAGGTAATATATTTACACCTGAGATGTTAAGAGTTGAAAATTCCAAAGTGGTGAAAATATACTTGGGTTATATGGTCATATGCACTAACAAATTATTTCAATATATGGATCATATATTTTCAAGTCATTGTTTGGCAGTAACATTTTATTATCAATTTTGATCTTTCACCAAAATATAACCCACAAGATTATATATATTCTTAAATCATTCTTACTGAAACCAACCCAAACTGTACAGGATTAACAAATAGATATTAAATCACTTTTGGGTTGTAGAGCCAGTCAGGCTAATTGTATTGTTTCTGTAATCTCAAAGAGATGAGATTGGCTAGACACAAAAGTAACCTTTCACCTTGCAGAGGTAGTAACCAGAAGGAACTAGTTAGTAATGTGTTTCCCAAGCTGTCATCATATATCAAATATCATGTAACAATTATGTGGTTGTGGGGATATAAACACAGAAAATCCCATTTTCTGGAAAACTGAAAGTGAGCCTAACCTAGTCAAATCTGTGTCCTTTATCCTACCATTATCTCCTTTTTATATTTTCATTTCCCACATGTGAATTGATAGGTGTGGTCAAGGACAGCAGTTTTGAACCTGAGCAGCCTTCAGAGTTGAACTCCTAGATGCTAAAACTCAAATTTAAATCTAGCTGGGGGAAAACTTGAAACTGACTTTAGCAAAAATGGAAGGTGAAGTCTCGTACCTGCTGCTCCTTTTTCCTCATGAATCCTCTCTGCTTTTGCTTGTCAAGAAGGGAAAAACCATGTTGCATGCATGTACAAATATGTAACAACAAATGCCATCATTATGTACAACTATAATGCACCAATAAAAAGTGTAGAAGAAAAGAAAGGAAAGCCCAGAGTCATGAGGAACTGTACTATACATGGGTTCTCTGTTCAGTTAAAAATGTGAGTTTCAAGGCATATGTTAACCCTTCTGGAAAGAACACAAGCTTAGTGAGCTAACCTCTCCCATCCTTGCCTGTCTCTCCTGTGCTGGGTATAGGTGAACTCAAAGGTGTGCTTCTCCCTATTCTTTCCACACCCCCCTTTCCAGGGCAACTCCCTCACTCTAGTCTCCTGCCCCCAAAGTCCCCTTTACAGTGTATTGGCTTAGAATACCCTGCTCTTTACCCGTCTCATTTTAAAAAAAAAAAATTGGTTCCATATACTCCTTAATTATGACAGAACTTCTGTCCTGGTTTCCCCGTACCTCAGGCCCCACCTAAGAATGCAGAGGCAGCTGGCCCGTGGCAAGAGATTTAACACACAGTGTTGCAGGGGCCTAGTACATTGTTTTATAATACCTTGGATTAGAATTTAGTAACTCTGGAATGCTTCTTAATCTCAGCACTTAGCCACCCGTGGTGATCTTTATCTGTGACTATGATTAATGGTTGGCGGTAATGTAAGTTTATGTTTTAGATATGGAAGAGAGGAGATTACTGATGCCCTTTTAGAAATTTAGGCCTTACTCCCCATCCCTTGCAGTCTTAGAAGAACCTAAATTCTATAACCAAAGAGTCCACCAAGTGGAAACAGCCCATCCCTCACACACCTCATTCCTACAGCAGGTATGTGACAAGCCCCGTGGTCCCTTCCTGCCACAGCTGAATACAGCCAAACCATATCTTATTTTAGAGCAGTATTTCAAATCTCTTAAACACTACCAAGTAAGCAAATGAATAGAAAACTTCATTTCTGTCATAACCACAGCTCTAGATTCTGTATGGAATAGTAAGCTATATTCATTGGCTGGTTGTCATGACCTTGATACCAAACTGATCCAGTTGGAAGTCAGTGATGATATCAACAGTTTCTTGGGATCTGTTTTGCTACATCATCATACCATGAATTCCAAATGGTTCAGTCACACAAATCATCACACAGTCAACATTACAGAATATGCTGGAGTAACTTGAATATCTAGTGCACATCTCAAATTCTCCACCTTGAACTGGCCCTCACATAGGCAAATTAAATTTTTTTGAGGTGGTAGGCATCAAACCAGGATTCAATTAAATTTTGAAGCAATGAAAGCTTAAGAGAAAGAAAATGTAAAGATCACATCATAGCCACACAAAAAATACTATGATTAAGGCCAAAACCATGTTTGATTTATCAGGTTTAGAAAAAAGAAAGTAAGTTGATTTGGATCCTGGCTTTAGAATGTCAATTTTTAAAAGATGGTGTTGCTGAGCAACCTAGATCAATTTAACATCAATTTAGGAAGCATTATCCTGTTGGGGATGAGAATGTCTTGGAGAAACCTAGGAGGACGACAGCACTAGAGCTAACAAGCATTGGGACAGTTTGTGTTATGTTAACTACTATTGAATGGAGAAATGCAGAAGATAAAAACAGATCAAGTATGCATATAAATAACTACATGGATAGTGAGACTATGATATAACTATATATACAAATGTCTAACTATAGATAGATAATCTTTGCATGTAGATACCTTTATATACGTAACTGTGTATGGATGAAAGCAAATTAGCAAGAATGTCTTGTCTTGTCTCTTAAACTTAAACTGAAATGATTCCAGATAAATGTCTAGGTTATTTCCAAAGATCTCTAGGGAAACAAATATAACAGCCTCTTAATATTTTTAAATGATAATGCTGTCAGGCAGTGCTAAGGGCACAATCAACCTCCACTTCAATATTTAGCAACTGTATGACATTAGACAAGTCTTTTTACCCTTCTAAGCCTTAGTTTCCATTTCTGTAAAATGGGTATAAAAATAATACCTATCTTGTGGAATTGTGGAGAGAGTAGAATGATGTGTGCCAAGCCTTCAGCTGTGGTACCCAGCTAGTAACAGACACTCTGTAGATGTTAGCTATTGTTATTATGACTGCAGGTAGCAGAATTAATATTCCATCAGTCCATGAATTATTTAAGTGTTTCCGTGCTCTATGAAAGTCTCCACAAGGGATCTGGCAGAATACCTTAAAAGACTTGTGCCGGTCATTACTCAAAGTCCTGTTTTACTATTGCCAATTGAGGTGTGCAGGTATGAGTGGAAAGATTATTTACCATGGCTGTAGTTATTATGCTTCTTATTCTCCTTGTCCTAGATTCCAAAGCTGCCTAGTTCCCCACAGAAGTGAATCAGAATCAAAAGGAAACCAGTAGAGGCTGACATCCCAGATACAAGACCCTAAGAGCACAGCAGTTTACAGAAAATTAGATATTAAGAAGTGGCCTTTGGCCTCCCTTCCAATAAAACAATCTCCTGTTGATTAAAATATAATGTATGAAGATCTTAGGGCTTTGCAGCTTTTTGTTAGATTTGGGTTTCTTTCACCCTGTGCTCTTTCTACATGAAATGATGACATTTCAGCATGGGTGGCTGCACAGATCAGTTGCATATTTTTAAGCACTTCAACAGTGTCTTTGGGGGGAATTGCCTTTCTCAAGGGGCATGCTTATAGAGGCCACAAGCTCATGAGTTCCTCCTTTCAGATCAACCTGTGCTGCTGTGTGTGTGTGTGTGTTTATGTGTGTGCACGTGCATGCACAAATGTGTGTGTTTTTCAGGAGATTGAACCTGGGGCCTGTGCATGCTAGGCCAGTGCTCTACCACTCAGCTATATTCCCAAACCTGGACAGAATGATGGTTGACAAGATTGGCAGTCTGGGCTTTTAACTACTGCCTCTCACATGCAGCAAGAGTCCTACTGATCACAGAGACCTCCCACCAGCCTTCTTGTCTACACTTCATCACCCCCACACACGCCCCCTCTGCACTATGGCCTGACTGTGTGATCTGTACACAGGTGTCCAGGAGGCTGTGGTGAGCTGCCTGAACAAACAGACTCGGGAGCTTGCTGATGAGAACCTGTGCGTGACCAGCCGCCGGCCCCCACAGCTCCTGAAATCCTGCAATTTGGATCCTTGCCCAGCAAGGTAAGGGACATGTTGCCGGCCCTGCCAGCCAGGAGTATGTGCAGAACTGGGTGCATCTTTCCATGGGCAAGACCAGAACGCTTATTGTTACCCAATGTTTTGAAAACCAATTAGCATCAGTTCAAACTTTCAGTCAAATCCACTTAAATTTAATTGAAACCAGGGCTTTGGAATTCCAGCCCAATCAATGGTCATGCACAGGGTCCAGAAGGCTCCATGCACTGAAGCGAGCCTTATGGCATGGCTGGTATGTATGTGCACGTGCCACATAGTTGCTTTCCCCTAAAGGGAAAATGAACTGACCGCAGATTTCATGGACTCTGTCACCTTTGAGCCTGTGTCCCAAGCCCTCCTACCACAGTAATGAATTGACTTGTGACTTACAGGGTCTAAGGAACTGAAGCATCTGGGTGGCATAATTGACCCACTGTGAAATCTGTAGGCACACAGCATGCAGATTCATTATAGCATGCTCTGGGGTGTGTGTGTATCATTCCACATGCGTAAAAGCAAAATTAGAGCATTTCATTGTTCGGCCCTGCCTGCGTCTCATTATTGCCCAACTTTGAGTCTTAGTTAATCAATCCAATCATTGCTTCAGTCCACACAATTTTATGGTGTCTGGAGAAATTTGCCTTTTAGATACTTCTTTTTGAGCAACTATCCTCTATGATTCTGGTTTGGAGACATTTAAAGAACCAAAGCCAGACTTTCAAATCTGCTGATGGAATGAAGAATGTGATTGGATGAGCTCATGTCCTAGATATGAAAGGAATGCTATTTCTGAGTGATGTTTCTCCTCCTTCTATAAGGTATATCATATGAGAAGCAGAATTTGCTTTCAGGCATTAACAATAGTTTGCTGGTCAAGCCAAAATGTGCTTATTGTCTTATTTCTCATCCAGCTAGATGCCTTTCTTTGTGACTTCAAAGAGACAGATCACAGGCCTTTTCCAATCATATGGAGACACAATGCCATAGTGACACTTCTGCTCATTATCAGAGTTGTTTGGTGTATTCATCAGAATGGTGCTCCTGGACTTTCCCCTTCAAGTACAAAAGTGGAGAGAGCCACTCACGCCACACTGTCCAGGGCAAACAGAAAATAGCCTCTTCTTTGAGCAGTACCCCCTGCCCCACCATAAGAACAGTAGCCAGTGAAATAGAGTCAGAGCTGGACCAAGCAAAGCTCAGATCCAGTACATGGAGCTGGGTGTGGTGGCACACACCTATAATCCCAGCACTTGGGAGGCTGAGGCAGGAGGATCGCGAGTTCAAAGCCAGGCTCAGCAATGGCAAGGCACTTAGCAACTCAGTAAGACCCTGTCTCTAATAAAATACAAAAAAAGGGCTGGGAATGTGGCCCATTGGTCGGGTTCCCCTGAGTTAAATCCCCAGTACCAAAGGGGAAAAAAAAATATCCAGTACATGGAATCTTAAGTAATCTCTTTTTCTATCATTGCCCATATCTCTATGCTAACCTCACAGCTCTCCAGTTCAGTGAGCCCAAAACGTAAGTGCTTGAGCAACAGGTGTGGACTTTTCTATTTGAGTACAGTGGAGAAGATTCAGCATGGACAGCCTGCAAGGCCCTTGGCTAGGAGGTCAGGAGTCCTGGCTTATCACCTACTTCTGTCGCCAACTAGCTGTGTAGCCTTGGGAAAGGTGACTGCTCTCTCTGTTTCCACATTTATGTTGTCAAGATGATCTGAGGTCACCATGTCCTGCTCAAGGATCCCATGAATTTTCTGTAGGCAGAAGCATCAGATTGCTGCTCCTGCTTGATTGTGCTGATAATGACTATCATTTCTGTTCTTCTTATTTATCATCACTTGGAAAACAAGGAGGGCCTTTTCTAACCTCATTCCAATGCTGTGGTAACATCTAAATGCTGTGATGAGCTGAGACATTGCCAAGAAGTTGGTGCCAAGGACTAGTTGAAAACTGCTGGGGTTTGTGACCACTAACCTGCTCCTTCCTTGATCAATAAAAGAAATATGACAGAAGGTGTTATTTCCCATCCTCGAGTTCTAAATGTGGTTAAATTAGATAAGCCTAATTCACTCTGTGACTTTTTTATTGACTCAGGACCATTGTTGGATTAACAGGGTCATATTTGTTCTGATAAACCCAGTTCCTTGATTCCCATCAGCTAGCTATGGCCAGGTAAGACCTCTCAACAGCCAGGGATTTCTTGGGTAGACTATACACAAGCAAGTATCTGTAGAATGATGCTAATTAAAACATTAAGGGGGCAAAAGTAGAGCGGTCAGATAGGACTCACTCCCTTTATTTCCCACCTGAGAGCCAAAATTAACTTTTATCTTAAAAGTGAGAAATGTAGAGGCACCTCTCCTGTGGAATATTTTAGTCTAATATCAGGAAATCTCTCCTTCTTCTCTTCTTGGTGCAAGATATATGCAGAAAAGGAAATGTATTTGGTAGAGGCATAATAGGACACCATTTTCCCATGCGCTTTCCATCTAGTGGGAAGTGATTTAGATCTTTAATTCACAATTCTTGTTCCACATGGTTCAATGTTTCCTCTGCATATTGGTGTGTCTTCTAATGGGTCCCAACTTTATGTATGTGATCTTTTGGGCTCTTGGTCTGTGCTGATATCCATGTGTTTTAAAAAGAAAGCATAGCATTTTCTTTGGGACATTTAGAAATGTTGCAGTTATGGACTTTTGTCTCTGAGGTGGCACTGGGTTAAGATAAGAGCCTTCCTAGGTATTTATTAGTCCTACTGAGCACTAGTGAGGAAGCCATTCTACCTCTTGCATAAGGCCAGACTTATCTAATCATAAGGAGTATATCAAGGACTCTGGAGGGCGAGATCTGAGTTTGGGAGCTGTCTTTCCAAGATAAAACTTGACTTCTCCTGACTTGCTCTATGTGGTCAAAGCTTGTACCGGAAGTACATGTCTGATTTTCACCAGTTTTAGGCAGTGACATTCTCATATATAGTTATTCACAGCAGGAAGGATATGTTCTCAAGCTGGAGGGATTCTACTTTTTCCACTTTATGAGAATGTATATACATGGGCATGTGTGTGCATGTGAGTAAGGCTTACATTTTTAGGGTAATTTTTTATATAGTGGTTTTCTATTGAAGAAGACTAGATTTTAAAGTCCTTGGTATCAGCTTTATGTCTTGTTCCTCCTTTCTCTATCCCAACCATCTGGTAATTGACATATAGCAGGTGTTCACTAAGTATTTATTTAACAAGCATATATGAAGGACTAGGGCCACATTTTAATCTGCAATGTTTAGGCCCTATTATTATCAGTAGCTAGAAGACCTCAGTGCTATTTCTTCTCTCCATTCCCCTTTTCTCCTGTCTTCCATCTTCCACTTGATGCTGAAAATGTCATTTTTGGACTCCTTTCCTTTATGCCTTTAAATACCAAACACATAAATATCAAAATTTAAAGACCAAAATATAAATGGTATTAGGATCATAAGCCTTTATGTTATCAACCATGTACAGCAAAGTATCCCCAAAGCAAGCATCCAAAGGCAACAGAAGGGAGAGCACCGAAGGTTAAGGAAATTGCTAGCATTACCCAGGAAAGAGTGTGATTGTCAAGAAGGATGGATGATGCTGGGTGAAGGGTGGATGGTAGGTAATCTCTTCACAACCTTGCCTAAAATTGGCCATAAGAAATTAGGACCACTTTTGCCTGTGAATTACCAATGAGAATTTTCCTTCAAAGTTGATGGCAAAGGAGTTATCAATACAAGGAGGAGAAAAATCATCTGTGCACCTTTACCGCTGTCTGAGGACTTTGTGTCCAGAGGCCACACCACCTTGCCAACCCTTCAGTGGTGACTTAGACAGGCTCAGGGGAGAAATACCCCCAAACAAATTAAGATCCAAACAAATTAAGATTCATCGTTGGGAAAGAAGTCACCTCCTATTCTTAATCAAAAAGTTTTCTAAGTATTTTAATTATACAGGTAACACATAAAGGGGCTAATTCGTTAAAACTCAAGCAGAGCAGAATTAATCAAAAAAGCAAGGTATATATATATACCTTATATACTTATATACTTTATATATACTTTAGGTTCTGGTCCTTTTCTCTCCAGAGATAATTACTGCTAATGGCTTGGTGCATGTACTTCCAGGGGGTTTTCTATGAATACATACATGTGTATCTACAAATACATAAGGTTTTATCCCTGTATCAATGAGGCTTTTATAAATGAGATCTCATTGCATATATTGTTCAGCAACTTGATTTTTTTTCACTTAATGTGTACTAAAGATTTTTCACATTCCTGTGATTCTCAAAAAGACTAGAACCTAGATTTAGACCCAGGATCAAGTCCTGCCCTGTCACTTTTAGCTGTCTTACCTTTGAGAGGTCATATATACAGTTTTATATCCTCATTTTCCTCATCTTTAAAATAATATTATAGCCGGGCACGGTGGTGCACACCTGTAATCCCAGCACTTGGGAGGCTGAGGCAGGAGGATCCTGAGTTCAAAGCCACCCTCAGCAATGGCAAGGCACTTAGCAACTCAGTGAGACTCTGTCTCTAAATAAAATACAAAAAAGGGCTGGGGATGTGGCCCAGTGGTCGAGTGCCCCTGAGTTCAATCCCCGGTACCAAAAAATAATAATATTATTATTATTATTATTATTATTATTATTATTATAGCTGTCACTATAGTCATTATTATCATTATAATCATCAATCAAAAATTTATTGTCCTTTTCTTTCATTTTTTGATGAAACACTTCTAATTTAAAAGAAAGCATGATTTTTTAAACTTCTAAGACTTAAATTTGATGTTTTTTTTTTTCAACTAACTTTTATTAATTATATTCACTAACTATCTCCCTGGTTTATAACAGCAGTGACATGAGCAGTCCAAGGAAAGCCAGAAAGCACTACCTTTAAAAAAAAAAAGTGCATGACTGTTATTAATTATAAGCATTTGATAGCTTGGCCAGCGTGTGTTGAAAAGATTTGGTAAATGTATGTGGAGGAGGGGCACAGAGTCAGCAATGAGAACCAGATGGCTGAAAATGAAGGAAATTCCAGGCAATTTCTGCAGCTTTGTTCTAACATACTTTTTAAACTAAACTTTTATTTCTGTGCAACAGAGAACAGCTGAGTGGTACAGAATAGATAAACAGTGAGGAGGGACGAAAAGCCCCTAATTCCAAGAACAGTGCTTGGTTTCTGCCCTCTTCCCCACCCCATCTCAGTCTCTTCACTCAGACCAAGGATGGTTCTTACAACCAGCAAGAATCATAAAAGAAGCCTGAGAATCCCTATTTGGAAAAAATAAAAAGAGCTCAGAAAAACTTCTTAAAGGTCAGAGTCTCCTCTTTAAAAGCATTCTTCAGAATGCCCATTTTATTGTACACTAACAAAAGCCATACATACTAGCAGCACACGATTTCCAATTTCAAATTTTCTTTTATATTAACTTAAAATAGCCAGAGCAGAAGGTGTTGCCTTTTAAAACAAACACACTTTCATTTGGTTGATGGGGCTTTTAAAGCTTTGCGGGCACCCTCGCCTTTGACAACTTGTTTTAAGGGTTGCTGTTTCAGCATGATCTCTGAAGATTGGTTTATCTTCTGCTGTGCTCCCAAAGTTTTTATATGCTGCTTTTTGGCACTATCCATACTAACTTTTAAGCACTTAAAGCAAAAGCACACCAAAACTCACTAGCATCCACAAAAATTGAGTCCAGATTTGGAGGTCATATTCAGGTACCTTTGGACATATTCTTTTTTGATAAATCCAGATATGTCATATGTTCTTTCCCTTTTCTTCCTCTGATATGTCTGTTATAAAAGAAGAAACTGCTTCTTAGCTGTTGGTACTTACTGGGCCAGTGGGATCCTGTGTTGTTTCCCCACCAGGAATGTGTGGACTCAGAGATCAGAACTGTCCCAGCAGCATTTTGACATCAACAAGTGTAAAAGTCACATGTGCATTTGCCTCAGGACTAAAATTACTTTGTATGCTTAGGATTAGTTGTTGCTTGAATGTAGGGTAAAAATCAAGGGATTGGATCTACCTTATCAGCAGGTCACCTGAGAGCATGTATGATTCATTCTAAAGATAGGAACATCAGCTTTGGGGAAATCCATTTAGTTACATTCTGAGAAGGAAGCTTTTCTGGTTTCTTAAACATCTGTATAATTGAGAAACCCCTTAGATCACAAAATTCTGCCTAGACTCTGTGAAAAGTTCCTATATAGAAGATTGACTAAAGTTAATCTTCTGCAAAAATAAATTAAAGCAGAGTGTTTTTACATTTTAATTCAGTAAAAAATGAAAACGAAATGGGCATCTTCATGTCCATCAGTTTATATTTGGTCTTCAGAAATAAAAAGAAGACAAAATCCTGTCTTAAAGGAGTTGCCAGTTAAGGACAGATTTCAAAACAGTAAATTGTATGAATAAGGTATGCTTAGGATTCTGAGGAGGCTTGAGGCTGATAAGCAGCTTCCTGGAATAGGTGATGCGTATGCTGAATAGTAAGGTGTCACTAGGATCATGCAGGTTGAACAAAAGAGAAGGAGATGTGTTAGGCAGGAGAGAAAACATAAGCATAGAGAAAAGGTCAAGAGATGGAAGCCAATGGCAAAGGATGGGCAGAGACCAGGTTATAAATAGCTCAGGGTGCTAAATTAAGTTGCTTGGACTGTATTTCCTTCAGGCAGTGGGGAACCACTGAAGGAGAATAAGCAGGGGGATGAAAAGGCCTCATTTATTTGGAGAAATACGATGCTGGTCACTCATTCAAGACAAATAAAGTGATCATGATGGCTAGTTTTTATCATTTATAGGCATGTTTTTTCTCATGTAGTCACAAAGAGTATGCTCAGTGATATGTTCCTTGAAAAACCAGTGACCTCTCATGCAAGGAATGTGAGCATTTTGTTTGCTTCCTCTGTCAACCCAACATTTGTTGACTCAGGCTACTCACCTGACAGGAGGGTAGAGTCATAAGATGTGCAACTGCCTGACCCCTTCCAGCTCTAATGTCTGTGATTCTTTGAAAATGAGTATTATCCACAGAATCAAAGCTTTTCAAAGGAAAGCAATAAAAGGTGAATTCTATTAGGAAAATACCTAAGTCAAATTTTAATCTGCTGTCATTATTTAGATATGAGATGTCTCCCAAAAGTTTATGTGTGAGACAATGCAAAAATGTTCTGAGGTCAAGTGATTACATTATGAGAGCTTTAACAATGAGTGGATTAAGCCACTTAAATGGATTGACTTGGTAGTAACTATAGGCAGGTAGGGTATAGCTGGAGGAAGTAGATCACTGAGGGTATACCCTGCTTCCTGGTGCCATGTTCTGAGCTCTTTTTCTCTGCCACACTCTTATGCCATTATGTTCTGCTCCACCCCAGAGCTATGGAGTCAGCCAACCATGGACTAAACCTTGAGCCAAAATAAACTTTTCCTCCTCTAACTGGTTCTTGTCAGGTCTTTAGGTCACAGCAATGCAAAAGTTGACTAAAAGAGATGCAGACTCTCTCTATTCATCACAAAAACAGAAACTGACTTTAACTATAAATTAAACAACTATGAAAAAAAATCTACAGGGGAAAAGACTTAAGTTTGCATAAGAAACACTTAGATAAAAGCATTCAGATAGCAAGGATGGTTAAACATCAAAATGGTAAATATATTTACAAGACCTTAATGGTGCTTGTTCATGTGAAGAGGATACGAAATATTCTACATCCCTCTTTAAAATTTTATGATGCACTTCAAGATAAATAATTTCTCTTTATTCAACCTCTACTGAACAAATATTTATTGAATGCCTCTTTCATGCCAGGCATTGTGCTGGGTATATAATGAACAAAACCTACATTGTGCTCTTCTGCATTGTGCTTTTCTATTAGTCTTTTCTACATTGTGCTCAGGGGAAGCCAGAGTGGCCTAGGCTTTGCATTTTTGGCATGGCCATTGTTTTGGCTTGTTTGGGAGTGTTTGGGATGGGGGGTTTGAACCCAGAGCCTCATGCATACTAAGCATACTCTATACCACTGAGCTGTAACCCCTTGCCCATATAACTTTTTTCAATCTTGAGCGTCTTATATGCTGCCTTTTTCAAGGTAGCTATTAAACTAAGCATCTTACTGTGGTCCTCACAGCAATAAAAGCTGACATAACTGTACAAGTCATTAATCCCTTTGCTCATAAGCTCCCTGGGGATGAAGTACCACCACCAGATAGCTTTTTCCTGTGGAGATGGTGATGAAACATTAGAGCTTTACAGTTCAAAAATCAACAGCTTACAAATCAATCAACAGATGTGGAGTGGAATCTCCCAAAATAAATCTTTTTCTACTTTTTGAAATGTTTGTCTTTCCCTATAGTCTAGTATCTCTAAAGTCCTCAAGTAACAATACAAGGGCAGGCAAGGATTTGGCCAAAGCTTTGAAAGGATTATTATTGTTGCCTAAGCATACACAATGCCTTCTTAGGAAATTTTGAGTCAAAGGCCTCATGCACAATTTGAGTTGAAGAGCTTTTCCTCTGGCCTTAGGGTTGGAAACATGTTCTGCTATGTTACTTAAGTTGAGAAAACAAAGAAAGAGGAAAAAGACTTAAGAGATGCTGAAGAACACAGAAAGGAGGGAATGAAAAGAGAAATTCCTGATTTTTGCCCAATCATCTGGGGAATACAGTTCATGAATAGTTCACCCTCTGAGAATGTTATTCCTATCATGGCACTGGTGCTAGGTTGGGCAGTTCTTGGGTTATCTGCTGCAGTTCAAGAGAGATCTATCAGATCCAGCAGAGTCCAGCCAACCACTTCCTTCCCCATGGAGAATCTGTATTCTTCCTCCCCTCATATTTTTAATACCCCCTCTCTTTACTCATTTGGTTAGTTGTCTTTGCCTGGGGCTGCTGTGAATTTTGGTGTTTGTGTTGATGACACAAGGAAACCTAAGGCAAGGATGATTGTCACTGGGTTGGCACAGGTCCCCAGCACTAACTGCTCATTGCTTTCTCACAGGGCTTTGAATTCTACTTGGGTAGTTACAGTCCTTGAGACCTAGCCAAACACATGGACTGCATGCTGGAACACATTCTCTGTACCTTCAGGTTATTGACTCTGGTCCCTGAGTGTGTGGACATAGATACCTTGGCTGCCAGAGGAAGCTAGCCATGTGAGTCAGAGAGCCAGGTAGCATCCTCTGCCCAGGTTGCCTATAGCTTGATTACTTACTCCAGTATCAGTGAGGGTGTTAAATGCTGAGGCCATGAATTGCTTTGCTGATGCACCTGCCTCTGGGGAGAGGTAGCACATTGTCATCTCAGCATGTCTTTTTCTTTCATTAGACAACATATTTTCCTAATCAGAGGAATCCTGGCAACCCTTGAGAATAGGGAAACTTCAGGAAGACCAGAACCAAGAGACATAGCAATGCCAAAGCTCTATATTCCCCATCAGGAAGAGGGAGGCTGCTTGAAATAAGGGGGAAATCGTGGGGTTTGGAAGTCAACAGATGTAGGGACTCTCTTGTTTCCTTTGTGTCCTTGGACTGGCTACTTAAACCTCTTTAAGACTCTGTTATCCTTATCTGTAAAATACAGATGATTATCCCATCCACAGAGGGTGTATTGTAAGGATGATCACATTTGTAAAGCACTCAGCTGGTTCCTACCTCATATGGTAAATGCTCAGAGAGATGGGGATCTGCCAGCTCTTAGATTCCTATGCGGGAAGCCATATAATATAAGACCCTGATGTTTATTTTATACTCATTGCAGTTTGTTCCTAACTGTCTTAACCAGCTAGTGTGAGAACATGGTGAAGGGAAGCTAAGGATGGAACCTAGCTACAAGCCAGCTTTCTGCCCGGCCAGATCTGGCTTTCTGCCAGATGTCTTAGGCAGTGCTAGAATAGTAAGCAGTCACCTGGTCCTCATAAGGTTCACCAAGCCTGCAAAGACACGGCTTTGAGGGACATTCCACTGGACTTTGATACCTGATCCAATAAGGTATATTTTTAAGTACTATAATGAGATGAGTAAATAAGGGCAAAGGAGTGAGCACCCAAATATTACTTAAAAAGTTAATACCTGTATGACCTGACTAAAGGAAGAAAGGTCCCTGGCCAAGTGAGGTATGTGCCTGAAAATGAGTAACTGTGTCTGGGTGGTCAGAAAAGCCTGTGATAAATCAGAAAGAAATCAAAAAACTTACATAAAGCCTGTTATTCCTACCCAGTTGTCTTCCCAAATATTATAAGAAAGAAGAGGGAAGGGAGGAAGTAAAAAAGGAAGAATAATGGGGAAGAAGATAAAGAAAGAAAATTCAACTCATAGTACAGATAAGGTATGGGGCACCTTGCCCCCATATTCCTGAAAACCTTTGAGCAAAATATGGTCTCCATAGTCCCAGCATTTATTTAAAGTTTACAATATGCCAGGCACCAGGGTTGGTGCCTGTCACTTCATATACATTATGTTGTTTAATCTTCCCACAGTTTTATAAGGATGATACTATTCCTATCGTAACTCTACAGCTTAGCAAGTTAAGTCTTTAGAGAGCTCACCGGTGGTGGGTCCAAATTTGGCACAAAGTATGTTTAATTCCAAAGCAGTTATTAAGAGCTTGGGGTTCAGTTCCTCCCTTTATCAATGATGTTTATAGATCTATCCCTCACTCCATCTCTCACCTCCCCTTTTCTTGGCACTTTGCTCTGGGCACAGGAATTACCACAGTGGAAAGAACCAATCCTAGTCTCCTCCTAGCTTATAGCCTTGTAAAGATCACAAACAAGTTACAAAGCTCTTCTTTCTTCATCTCCAGCAGAGAACCTTTTTCTCATACTCTCAGTTACCAAGAGTAGAACGTGGCTTTTGGTGAAAGCTAACACTTAGGAGACAGAGTCAAAAATTCATTAGAGCACATACTTCTCAGGGCTGGGAAATGAAGCATGCTGAAAGAGGGATTGAATAAACCTAAACGGATACCTTAAATCCCAACACTGAGTCATTAGATGAAGAACTCACTTCCAAAAAAAACCCACATTTCTTATAAAGAAATACTAAGTCATCCAGAGAAATGGAGCCTGGGCTTAGGAATCTGGAAGACATTGGAGGCCGTGTTAGGGCTTTGGATCTTTGCTCTGCCTTGACCAACAACTACTGGTCTGGTTTATGCTCATCTGTTCAGGTTATAAATTACCAGCACTCTTCCCCACCCCCACTCTGCCCTGCAGTGCAAACTGGTCCCTGCCTCCTTTTCTGTGCATTCTGTTTTCTGACTTTCCTGTTACCTCCCTATCTCCCCGAGGCTTACTCTCAACCACCCTGCCTTCTTACTACCCAAATTCCTAGCTGCCCCTTCTCTACCTTGTACTATCTTCCTGTTTCTTTCAACCCTTGTTCTCCCTCCTATCCCATGTTCATTTAGTTCAGTTCAACTAAGAATTAGGAAGACAAAATTACCTGAGTGAATTCACAATAAGGTGTGATTGTGGGATCCCCAGCCTTTTATTCTAAACTTAAGAGCATGGACTTGGGACTCACACAGATCAGGGTTAAAATACAGTTTGTATAATTTATTAGCTACTTTGGCTAGGACAGGTTGTTTAAATTTTCAGAGCTTCATTGTTCTCTCTCTCTCTCTCTCTCTCTCTCTCTCTCTAATGCTTTAATTTGTTGTGAGGATGTGTATGCTTAGCTCAGTACCTAACACATACTAGGTAAATAATAACAAGTGTTAGTTTGTGGGTTGGTAGGATCTTTTAAATACCTCTGTAAGAAGTTGTTCCTGGTTGGAGAATGTGGGTAATTTTTGTACACTTTAAAAAATTGTGGTTTCTGTCTCTTTTCCTGAGAAAAGGGGAACAGGCTTTGTTATAGAGCAAAGGGGGTGCCCAGACTAAACCAAGAATGTCTGGTCCCTGATTATCTCCTCCTCTTTAGCTCTAGTCTTTGAAAGGATGTGCATCTTCTGCTGGTTAAGGGAAAATCCAGCTTAGTTAAGTGACATTCTTGCAGTGTTGTAGGCTCTGAATACACAATGGATCAGGCCCTAATAGCTTACTTGGAGGTTCATATACAAATAGATCATTGCAGTGCAAGTCATAACAGCATACTAGAGACATGAATCAGTGTCTTATGAGAACACTATAAGAAGTTATCCCCGTTCAACCTCCCAGGTGAACCTAAAAGTGCTTGATTCCTCTGTGTAAGTCTCTCAGGTTACTCCCATTGACTAGGAAGTACATACATTTTTGTCTATAACCATGTAACACAGTAACAATTATGCCAGCAGGTAAAAATAGATTAAATTGACTTATTAGAATTTTCACTGAACTTTTGTCCCTATGAACAACACTGATCATTTATCTGTAACTTCTATGTACCCTCCAAAATACTTTGTTGCCTTGGCTCTGATGGTTTGAGAGATATAAGGGAGACCTAGAAGATGCAACATATTTGTGGTGCATCTTTGAGCAATGGTAGAAAACTATGGAAGACAAAAGGCCACTTGGCTGGTGCAATCCCAGTACCTTGCCATCTTCCTCTGCTGTAACTCCAGGATCATGAGCTCTTGGATTGGAGACTTTGGCAAAGTTCTCCAAGTTCTATGAAACTCAATGTTATGTAAATACAAGATAGTGAATTATTACTCTCTCCTTATTTCTTCTTTGAAATGATCCCTTCATCCTTTGCCACATGAGATGTTTCAGAGGGTTGGTTTTTAGGACCCTGCTATCTGATCAGTCTTCCAAATGCTTACTTATTCTGCAGATATCATTGAAAGATTTGCTTAACAGAGAGACAGCAATGTTGCAGAGAAATCTCAGTTCAGGAACTGACATTCAAATTGTTTTGAAGTTTAAGAAAAAAAGTGCCAGGAAATTTATGCCGTGGCCTTAGTAAAATGCTTACATGGATTGTGCTCCTTTATTAGTGTCTTAAGTGTATGTGGGAGGATTCTGTAGATTATTCCTGAATATGCCCAGAATGGTCTTCAAGAAATAGCAAAAGTTCTTAATGATAGCAAATGAAGCTTGTATAATAGATGTACTTACAGGGGAAATTTGCTGGAATTTAAAAAGTCATCTCTGTGGGCAACATATACCACCTCCCCCTCACATGCACACAGACATACACGGCCATCTATCACACTTTTCCTGCCTCAACTCC
Source organism: Tamias sibiricus (assembly GCA_025594165.1). Taxonomy (NCBI): domain Eukaryota; kingdom Metazoa; phylum Chordata; class Mammalia; order Rodentia; family Sciuridae; genus Tamias; species Tamias sibiricus. Next base: position 167,279,733 of record CM046657.1, read on the forward strand.
TTCTCTGAGTGAACAAGCCAGCAAAATTGAAGAAAGCAAAGCCCAAAGCTTACACAATTTTAAGCTTCATCAAGCTATGGAAAAATCACAGAAGGAAACTGTTATGAACACAGTGTTTATGGATATAAAATTCACCACAACTAGACAGATATCGTTTATCAATGCTCTTTTTGTGAGGAAAAAAAAAATATGCCAGAATTCTAATATGGGGGAGAGGCTGATACACGGCCAGACCTTCACAAGATGGGCTCCACTGTCAAGTTTAACTTTGCAGCTTTTTATGGGAATAGGTAGCTTGACTGATAGGTCATTATTTGTTTGCAATCGGGGGGAACCATTTGGGGGGCAGGAAAACCTCCATTTCCCTCTTCTTTCTTCCTTTGTCACCTGCTAAGGCACTTCTACAGGCCTCAAGTCACATCTCAAGCACACCTAGAAACACTTCATGTGAAAATAGGCACTGTCATGCACTTTATCTTTAATTTAATGGAGGTTGAAGATAGAACTGACCCATGGCAGAGTGACTGAAACCACATGTGGGTTGGATTGACCCTCCCTTGATTTAGGAAAGAGTAAGTGCTGCTTTCCAGCTCACCCTTGTATACTTAACTCCTCTGGGAGGGTCGTTCTGCAAAGCAAGGCTGGTAAAAGGTGGCCTGCTTTTAACCACACAGGGCCTCGCTGCCGCTGTGTGTTAGGCAGACAGAGAAAGTGTTGGCTGGATTGTATTCCTATCTCTTGACATAAAGAAAAATAGTATATTGAAGTCTGATATACTTGGTGCTAATATCTTGGCACTTTTTTTTCCTCCCTCAAATATGTAAAATTCCCTTACCATCATGTCTCTGTGATAGGTAAACTCTAGAAGAAACCTACCCCAGCATTTATGGGGAAGTTCCATAATTGCTTGTTTGCCACCTAACCCATTTGGGGAGCCCCAAACCTTCCTTTGTGAAGAGACTAGTGTCTATGATCGATGGATATTCTGAATATGGAATGTACTCATTTACTCAGAAAGTACTTTTTCTACGTGAAAAGCCAACATAAAGCTGGTTTTTGCTCCAAAGCCCATGCCAGAACGTATTGATGGATTGAGTTACATTACCAGTGAGTCCACAATCCTCAAGCAACATTGGGAACCCAACCTTGGTTCCAGCAGTTACTGGATGCTGGATCTGTTGATTTCTGGTGATTGAGAGGTCAACTCAGTAAACATCAAATTTGCAACACTTTCCAGTGGCTGCGCCAGCACTAGTAATACTGTCAATACTAAAAGGCATAAGGCTTTATTTTTTACACTTTAAGGAACCAGAGAGTTGCAAGTTTTGGCTGATAGACTTATTTAGAATCTAAAAATTTGACAAACGAGTCTCCCTTGGTGATTGAATTATAGAATCACATATCATAATTTGGTCTAATATTCTCATTTTTTTAATCTGTGAGGAAAGAGGCCAAAGATATTAAGTGACTTGCCCAAGTAGTCACTGGCTGACAGGATTCAAACTAAAAGCCTAAAGGACAATGTTTCCTAAATGTGAGCTCAGTGTTTATCATAGACAGAAAGTCCAAAAAACAGTATAAATCAAAAGGTAGCCCCCAGACTTTTTGAGTTCAAATCCTGGCTCAGCCACTTACAGACTGTGTTCTTGAGCAAGTCCCTGAACCCCACTCTGTCCGCATTTCCTTATCACAAGATAAGGATGAAATGGTGCCTATCTCCTAAGGATTCCATACAGGTAAATGCGTACATGGAAAGCACTTATTGCATGAGTGCCTGGTTATATAAGCCTGCTCCAGTTGCCAAAAATGCACCAAGAGTCATCATGGGACAGAATAGGGGACCCAGATAGTCACAGGTAAACCCAAGGATTTTTCACTAGGAAAGAAAAGGATTTTCTTACCATAGTTCTGCAAGAAGTTTTTATTCTTTCTCTATACCATATATTTTTTAACACCATGGAAGTGAATTTGGTATTGCATGTTATTGTTGTAAGATGATACCAGTTACCTCAGGTACAAGTCATTCATTATTTCCAAAGATGTGCATATACATCAACATGGACATCATTCCTTACGATTTGAAAGTGAAAACTAGAGGGTAAGGAACCAAATGTAAAATTAAAGAGGAAAAGAAAGAAAACAGTTGTATCCATAGAGTTTGAGGATTTTTCTAGTCATTTAATATAAATGAATAAGCATCAAGAATTAAGAATGCAGTTGTCCTCCACGTAACATGGGGTAAAAACACTCTCCAATGGTTTTCACAAGCCAAATATTCTTATTCAGAATTCAGTTGTTGGGTTACCCCACTGTTTCTATTTCCCTAACTGGAAAAGTGGATAATATGCTCTGAGGATCAAAGGGAAGATAGAAAACTCTCTAGCCTGAGGAATGTTGGGTCTCATGCTGTCAACTGTTCATTATTTTAAGCGTAGAAAGCAAGCAAAATCAAATAGGGAGGTGGTTACATTAACCTGGGTATAGTAATAGCACTAATTCTAAGAACAAACAAAAAAGGAACCTCAAAGACTCACTTTTCTATTGTTCTCTCTTATGCATCAGAAATAACATTATAACAGCAATAATACTGCTAGTGGCTACCACAAGGTGCTTTCCTCCCAATCTACAAGGTAGAGACAAGCAGCAGAGGACACAGGCAGACCACTTAGCTCAGCTCCTGGACCCCTTCCTGACTCACTGTGTGGCCTTGGTCAAGCTACTTCAATTGCTCCATAGGCAAAATGATACAATAATAGTACCTGTATCTTATGGTTGCCATGAAGATTAAGTAAATTAGTACATGTGGGGTTCTTATAGCAGTGTCTCTACATAGCAAGCACCCAATAATACTGGAAGCCATTGTTGCTGTTGCTGCTGCTGTTGTTACTGTCCCCACTTAATAAGCAAGTTGACATTCAGAGAGGGTAACTTGAGCAGGATTATAAAACACAAATGGAAGCTGATTCTAAGCATGGAATGTTGTAATCCAAAGTTCGGGGCCAGTCTGAGTCTTTGTCATTATGCTCTTGTGTGCCCCATGTTTAGTCAACATGACTTAGGGATTAGGGATCTATCAAATCCAAGTATGTTTAAAAATAGTACTCGAGGGATAAAAATCCTAGCAATAAATGAGCATCAAGGAAAATCAAAAACAAGTGAGAGATTTAATAAGCCAAAATAAATCCTGACATGAAGTTTTCAATTTATTCAGACATTAGCCTAATAATAATCCTTTAACTTGTCCTAAAATAACAAAATATCAAAGAATAAAACACAGTCTAGCCGGGCGCGGTGGCGCACGCCTGTAATCCCAGCACTTTGGGAGGCTGAGGCAGGAGGATCACGAGTTCAAAGCCAGCCTCAGCAATGGCAAGGCACTTAGCAACTCAGTGAGACCCTGTCTCTAAATAAAATACAAAAAGGGCCAGGGATGTGGCCCAGTGGTCGAGTGCCCCTGAGTTCAATCCCTGGTGTCACAAAAAAAAAAAAAAAAAAAAAAAAAAAAAAAAAAAAAAAACACAGTCTACTTAGAGATCTTTGAACCTAACTTGAAAAATAATTTTGGGTCATTTTTGCATGACCAGATAGAAAAGCATTTGAGAAAGTCCTTTCTCTTAGTCCCCACCTAAGTATCCTTCAGGGCTGGAAAAAGCATGTGCTGCTGTTCCCACACCTGTAAGCAGAACACCTGTGGGAATAGAGGCATCCTTGTCTGCAGAGATTTGTGTGTGTCTGTGTCTGTGTCTCTATGTACATTGTGTGTCAGTGTCTAACATCAGTGTGTATACATGTCTCAATCAGTGTGTGTCTATTTCCTTATGTTTCTATGTAGCTGTATCAATGTCTGTGTTTGTGTGTGTCTAACATCTGTGTTTGTGTACATATATATGTCTATATATGTGACCAAGTCTAATATCAGTGTGTGTGTGTGTGTGTGTGTGTGTGTGTGTGTCCCAGCACTGATGGAATTAATTATTCTGCATCAATAGCTAGCTGCTTCCTGTCTGTCTCCTCACATATCAAACTCTTAGAACAGAGGCAGGGAAATCTCTCCAGGGAAAATTGCCCTTTTGCTTTCCTCTATAAGGCAGGCTTGAATTGGATTTATGTTCTGATCGAACAGGTTGAAGGGCCTAGTTAAAGCTTTGTGTCACCCTGTGCCATGATCCCATTGGAATTCTCACTAAGCTGATAACACAGAACAGACAGGAAAGGAGCGTGTTGGCTATCTTTGCCTATGGCTACTTGAGCATATTCCATTCAGGGGTTTGAAGTGCAGTGGCCTTAAGCCACCTTTGTCATTAGGGGTTTGTCTGCCCAAATTACCTCTGCTTCCCAGTCTCCTTTACATACCCACATAATTACATCAAGGCAAACAGTTGAGTGAGAACCGCAATTTTCCAAGATCTGCTAAGTTTTCTACTTAATATGCTTTCCAGCACTGAGCATGAAAATAAAAAAATGTCAGTCCACAAATGCCTTGTGCTTCCACACACCTTATTCTGCCTGGAGCACTCTGCTTCTGCCTGGGCCTGGCTACCTCTTTGTCACCCTTCAGGAGTCACTCCAGATATCACAGACCCCAGGAAGCCTTCCATGACTCTACCTTTCCCTCTTCTCTCTGGACTCCCAATCTGTTCTTTTTGTGCTTCTCTAATATCTCCTACTTATCTGTCTTATAGACCGTGAGCCCCCAGGAAATAGAGTATATGCCTGTTTCACTTACTACTCTGTCCCCTCACTCAAGATTGGCTCACTAAATGCTAGTTAAATGAATAAGTAAATGAATAGCACTTATTGCAGTGTCTTATTGTCTCTGAAAGCCCATAAGATCAAGAATATTTTTCAGTACTAGATTTTCAACAAATGAACCAATAGAGACAAGCACACATATGTATGTGAATGGCCAAATTTTCCATGTGGGAAAGAAAAGGTAAGGTCCTGCATGACTGGAAAAAACTTATGATAAAAGGAAAGAGGAAGTAAATCTTGTAGAAGATAATAGAATAAAACCTATGTCTCCTAACATAAAAGACTGAACTTACCACACAATCCACTTGTTGAAAAAACTCACAAATGTCCAGAAAGGTTTCTGTTTACAGGGTAAATGGACAGGTTAAAAATTGCTCATGAGAACTGAGTCAAGGAAATATACTATTTTCCAGGGTTATTAACAAAGTATCAGCAACTGTGTGGTTTACAATTAAAAAACAATTCATTCCAGGTCTGGTAGTTTGAAATCAAGGTGTGGGAAAAGCCTATGCTACCCCTGAGCCCTACAGAAGAGGGCACTTCCTTGCCTCTTTCTCACTTCTGGTGATGCCAGTAGTCTTTGGTATTTGTTGACTTGCAGATGCATCCCCGTCTCATGGTCTGAATTTACCCTTTTCCTAAGGACCCCATTTATAGCAGATTAGGATCCATCCTAGTAACCTCATTTTAATTTTTTTTTGTACTGAGGATTGAACTCAAGATTACTTAACCACTGAGCCACATGCCCAGTCCTTTTATTTTTTATTTAGAAACAGGGTATCACTAGGTTTCTTACAGCCTAGCAAAGTTGCTGAGGCTAGCTTTAACTTATGATTCTCCTGCCTCAGCCTCACAAGCCACTGGGATTAGAGGTGTGCACCACAGTGCCCAGCTTAATTTGAAATTATTGCTGTAAAGACCTTATTCTAAGATCACATTCTGATGTACTGGAATTAGGAATTCAGCTTGTTGGTTTGTTTGAGGGCGGGGAGTGGTGTTTACAAAATTCAACCCTTCACAGGGAGAAATATTTAAGTTTGTAGGATTTTAGTGAGCAACGTGAACTGTAAATCAATATTTAGATTTATGTCCTGAGTTGATGGATGTCAATGGATTTTCTTAGCCCTAAAACACTTTATCTCAAATCTTAAAAGCCTTATAGTCTCCTTGGGATGAAACTAGAGAAAAATATTTAAGCAAATAAAATTGGTCAGATAAAGTGCTCTAGTGCTTGACTCAGAACAGCTATGTTGTAAGTGTTATAGAATATAAACAAGAGCACAATAACAGCAAATCTAACAGGACTGCAGAGAGGGTGCAGTTGATGTGAGCTGGACAGGGAAGGGAACCTTCCTGAAGAGGAAGGGCTTGAATCAGACATTCCAGTAGGAACAGGGAGAAAATTTATGCACAAAAAATGTTGGAAGAAAATTCACAGATGTGAAAAAGAAAATGATGTATTAGGAAGTGAAGAAGCCACTGAGCCCAGCAGAAGCTCTCTCTATTTGAGGGAGGCAATTCTGGAAAAGGAAGGGGGCTCAATTAACAGAAGACCTTCAATGTGAAGACACTGATCAATTAAGACAAAATGAGAAAAACTGAAATAAAAATGAAAAAGATGTTGTTAGAGAAGAAAAACAACAACAGATGACACCATGTTTATGATTCAAAAAACTTGTTCTGTGATTTTGACTACAGCCCAAGTACTATTTTTAATAAGAAATTTCTACATAGAATTCTAGGCAAGCCAGCTAAAATGTCAAACTCCTAAAAATAAAAGTAATAAAAGTAATTTTACATATAATCTACCCTACTAACTGTTTATCAGGAAACTCATATCTGAATTATAGCAGCCAATAGGAATTATCATTTTTAAATGTTTAATTGGCACATAATACTTGTACATATTTGTGGGGTTCAGCATGATATTTCAATACATGTGTGCAATTCGCATTGATTAAATGAAGGTAATTGGCATTTCTATCAACTCAAACATTTATCATTGCTTTGTGTTGAGAACATGCAAAATCCTAACTAGCTATTTTGAAATATGCACTTAATTGTTATCAATCATAGTTATCCTATTGTGCTGTAGAAACTTTGAAGTTATTCCTCCCAATCAACTGCTAGCTGTGCCCATTAACCATCTTTTCTCCATCCCACCCTCCCACACAATCTTCCCAGTTTCTAGGATCCACTATTATACTCTTTGTCTCTACAAAATCAACTTATTTAACTTAACATAATGTCCTCAAGACTCGGCCACATTACTGCAAATGATAGGCTTTTATTCATTTTTTTATGACTGAATAGTAAGAAATTCTACCTCCTTTTAATTGACCTTCACCTAGAAGTTAGTGATCAGAGCTTGAAAACCAGAGCATGGAAGATTTCACTGAATGAAGCTATGTGTAGGTGAACAAGCAAATGAGTATTTTCAGACACAGAAGTGTGTGGAGGTGAGAGAAGACGGAAGAGACGTATAATTGGCCCTCTTCTTGATCCATTTCATTGTTGTGATCAAAATGCTTGACAAGGACAACTTAGGAGGAAAAGTCATTTGGGTTCATGGCTTCAGGGGTCTTAGTACGTGGTTGGCTGACGCCATTGCTCTGGACCTTAGGTAATACAGAACATCATGGCATAAGGGCATGATGGAGGAAAGCTGCTCAGCTCATGGTCCCCAAGAAGCAAAAAGAGTGAAAGAAAGGAGCCATGGACTGATACAGTGACCTCCGTCCTCCAGCATGTCCCACCTGTCACCCAGTAGTTTATTCAAATCATTAATCCATCAAATGGATTAATCCATCAAATGAATTAATCTACCGATGTTGTTACATCTCTCATAATCTAATTGTTTCAACTCTGAATATTGGAACACATGATCTCTATTGGAGATATCTTTAGATCCAAACCATAACAATACTATTCTGCCCTTTGGCGTGCTCCGAGAAGGAAGTAGGTTTAGAGACAAATGACATGCTAGTAATGATAAGGGACAGTGTATCTTGCTACAAGTATCACTTTTATTAAGGGATATTCATTAATTTAAAAAATAGCAAAGAAAGCTTGACAAGAGATGTTTGTAATGTTAATAATCTTGGTTTATTTTATTTTTAGCAACAATTCAGAAGGTGAGGTGAATTGGCCTGAGTAAAACATTCACTTGCACCATGCTGTTCACAAGTGGAAGTGAGCCTTGCCACCTCAGGTGTTTGGTAATCTTGGCTATAACTATTTTTTTGAAGCCAAAACCTCATGCCAAGCAGGATCACTTCCAAGAGAAGCATGACTCTATCTTCTGTTTCCTTGCTATTTCATATGGGCAGTCCTGTTTCTCCTGGTGTTATTTATTATACATGCTTTTGTATAATTTTGATTTTTTGGGCCTTCAAACACATCTTTCAGTCTCTACTGTCTAATATCTTCTTTGATTTTATCTATCTATCTATTTGTTTATTTATTTATTTATTTATTTGGAGTTCTCTAAAATGCAGTAGTTGTGAGTAGCCAGGGAGCAGATCTGTTGCTGTAGCTGTGTGGTGGTTTTTCTTCTCATCTTGTCCGAGGTCTCCTCGCTGGAGCCTTTCATCATTCAATCCACTGGTCCTTAGTGACTGAGGAGAGTAGAAGGAATAACTGAGTCCCCATCCCTACTTTGGGGAAACAGCCTTATCCACACAATAGGGGTGACACCCCAGCTTTCTTACCTCAGAGTTAGAAGACAACCTAGGCCAAGGGGCTTCAGGAAGCAGATGGGTCACACAGATGCAGTGGTAATGAGTACCACACTGTGTCTGCTGACCTCCTGCATTCCCTGTGGTTCAGCCAAATAGTGTAGTGATTAGCTCATTGCTATTACCTAACACTTTCACTATGTCTTCTGAGTTTCTGTCAGTTCTCTCTGCTGAAAGTTCTTGACCATGGTGAGTACCGTTCCCACTTTGGGCAGTGAATGCTAAATAAGTTACATTTAGCAGGTCACAGATACCTTTTCCCTCAGCCTATGACTCACTCCAGGAAGCCTTCTCACTCTGCTCATTTAGTCCCTGTCCTCACAGTAATTATTCCTGCACTGAACAGGTATTTACTGAGCACTCAGTAACAGCAGTTCACATGAGCTCATGTTTATAGAGCCTTTTATCTGTTCCAGGCACTATGTTTAGCCTATAACATAGAAGTTCTCACTTAAACTTCCTAATAACCCTATGAAATAGGTGTTGCTATTATTTCTGAGTAAATTGTTAAGTAACTTTCCCAAGACTGTTCAACCAGAGAGTGCAATTCATTCATGAACAATCTGATCCCAGAACCATGGTCTACGTTATGCCATCATATCCTGCTGAGCATCTGCAATATACCAGGTGCTATAGTAGTTGCTGGAGATATCGAGATAGATAAGGGTCCTTACTGCCCTCGTGGAGCTTAGTTTAGGGAGGGAGACAGGTCCCAAAACAAATGCCTACAGCAGAATGGGGGTGAGCTTGAGGGCAGAAGAAGATGCCACTGCAAGGAGGAAACAGATGGTGTGTGCTATGGAGGAAAAGGTCTGCCTGGTGGGAAGGGAGATCAGACAAATATTCAGACTGAAGGGGATGTTCAGAATCCAATGGAGAGGACTGGACTCTACTGGTATTTGCCAGCACAGAAGAGGATGCAAAGCTGAGCGGAGCAGCAACCTGAGACTAGAGTGACATTCAAGTTTGTGAAGCACTTTATAGGATAGCCAAGGAGTTGAAACATGGGTGACAGGGAGCCAAACTGATATATTTTTATAACCTTGATAATTTTTAAATAATTTCAGATTTTTAAGTTGCAAAGATAATGTACAGGGTACCCCTGTGCCCTGCATCTCATTTGCCTATTTTTTAATCATTTCAAACCTTCTGAGAAATAATTTTGGATGATACTCCATTGCTTCTTAACAATTCAGCATATTTTTTCCTAAATACAAGAATATTGTCCTGAGCCGGGCGCGGTGGTGCACGCCTGTAATCCCAGCACTTTGGGAGGCTGAGGCAGGAGGATCACAAGTTCAAAGCCAGCCTCAGCAATGGCGAGGCACTTAGCAACTCAGTGAGACCCTGTCTCTAAATAAAATACAAAAAGGGCTGGGGATGTGGCCCAGTGGTCAAGTGACCCTGAGTTCAATCCCTGGTACCCAAAAAAAAAAAAAAAAAAGAATATTGTCCTGGGCTGGCTCAATGGTAGAGTGCTTGCCTTGTACACGTGAGGCCTTGGCTTTGATCCTCAGCACCACATAAAGATAAATAAATAAAGATAGAGATATTGTGTCCATTTACAACTAAAAAAAATTTTTAGAAAGAATATTGTCCTATATAATCACATATAGCCATCAAAGTCAAGTAATAACATTGATCGAATATATCACTATCTAATCCAGAGACTCCATTCAAATTCTGCCATTTGTCCCACCATGTCTTTTATAGGTCCAAGATTCAATATAGAATCATCACAGGTTGCATTGGTTGTCATTTCTTTTTGGACTCCTCTAATCTGGGAAAGTTCCTCAGTTTTTTCTTATCTTTCATATCCTTCAACATTTTTGAAGAATACAGGCCAGTGACTTTGTAAAAAGTCTCCCTCCATTTGGATTTGCTTGACATTTCCTCATGATCTTGAATTTTTGACGGAAGTAATCCACACGTATGCTATTTTCTTCTTCATGCATTTGAGTTAGTCAGCTTTTCATTGCAGTGACCAAAACACCTGACAAGAATAACAAAGGAGGAAAAGTTGATTGGGGCTCACAGTTGCAGAGGTTCAGTCCATGCTCAGCTGGTTCCATCACTTTGGGCCGGAGGTGAAGGAGAACATCACAGCTGAAGGGCCCTGTGCAGGCTCATGGCAGGGTCAGGCACCAGAGAGTGGAGGGGGAGAGGCTGAAGGAAAGAGGCACCCTTCCAGGGCACGCCCCCAGAGACCTACCTTCTCCACCCCATACCCCATCAGCCTGCAGTTACCACCCAGTCAGTCTGCTCAACCTAGGCTGGACTGATCGGGTCCCTGCTGTCATAATCTAATCATTTCACTTCCGAATATTCCTGCATAAACATGGGAGCCCTGAGGCAATACCTCATCTCCAAACCATAACAGCTTCGTGTCAGGAGAAAGACAGTCATCGTCGTTATGTCCTATGACTGGTGATGTTAACGCTTATTGCTTGAATAAAATTATGTCTGCCAGGTTTCTTTACTATAAAATTAATAAGTACATCACACCTATTAGTAGTAAGTAACAAGTATTTTATGGAGAATATCTTAGTCCATTTGTGCTGCTCTTATAGAATAATAGAGTCTGAGTAATTTATAAAGAACAGAAATATTTTCTCAAACTTCTGGAAGCTAAGAAGTTCAAGATTCTGCCACTGGCATCTTGGGAGGGCTGCTTTCTGCTTCCAGGGTGCTACGTGGCAGCAGCTAAAGAGCAAAAGGGGAATGGACTTTCCCTTTTTACACAGCATCAGTTTATTCTTATGACCTGAACGCCTCAAAGGCCACGCCTCCAAACACTGCTGCATTGGAGATCAAGTTTCCAACACATGAGTTCAGGGAGACACATTAAGACCACAGTAAAGAAAGAATCTGATCCTAAGCAAATATCCTATTCCTTCTTGGCTTTTCATCTACCACATTCAATACCCATCGACTGTTCTTACCTGAGTTAATTATCATGATGGCTATCAAATGGTAACTTTCCAAATTCTACTGTTCCTTCTAGATTATGAATAGACTTTCCACTGCAGTGGAGCATTTATTTATTAGTTATTTATGTATTTATGAGTTTCTATTTTACTCAAAGTGTTAAAATCTATTACTATCCAATTGTTCCAGACATAGCCAGTAGGAGTCCTTTTCAAGCTGGGCCCCCACTGTCCTTTTGACACATAGTTCATCATTCTTTGAGCACTTCCCAGTTTTCTGGTCTAACAAGATGTTCCAGGTCCATTTTTCCTTCTTGCAGACCCTGACCTGGTGTCAGCCATTTCTATAGGAATTGGTTGCTTTTAGTAGAGAACTAAATTCTCTACTAAAGGGATTCCAGGGTCTGGACACGTGATGTATTTAATGCTTCTAGGATGCCATTGCTTCTAAGCCTTTCAGTAGAGAGAGCTAGGAAGTACCATATAGATATATTATGTTTATATCATTTATAGCTGTTGATATATCTGTGTCTATGTATTAAAAACCATGAGTTCAACACCAATCCAATTGTTCAAGGGTTACTCTAGTCTTCTTACTTTCCATATTTGTAACTCCCCTCACTGACAATAAGAAACCTGGCTTGCATTATTTTTTAGATATCTATGTATTTGTTCAGTCCTCCCTGAATGTTTGACTCCCAACCACTCTGGCTCAGTGCTGAAGCCTGTCACATGCCAATTGGCCACTCTCAACCAAACTGCATGCTAAAGTTCATCCCCCACAAAGGGGAATAAGGAAGGAGGAGGAAGGAGGAAAAAAGCCAGTTTGAAAGTTCAGCTCCAGAACTGTAGGGCCCCCTCTCATGCTGGACCAAAGCTGAACCCTGCACATACTGGCTCCTTTCCCAACTGAAACTCAGCTCTGACTCCAAAGGAGGTTTTAATCAGAGCAAGTAAAATGATCATATTTACACTGTGACTGTCCTTTGTAGCTGTGAGCTGGGAATAGATTGGATACTGGGAGATGTGGAGATAAACTAGGAGACACTGGTAAGAAAGATGAAAAACTGAAAGTGGCATGTGTCCTAAGCTGTCTATTTGCCCTACCTTAAGCTTTCTAGACTCGGCCATATCAGTGATGTCCTATTTATTACTGTTGCATTGTTCTCCACCTCCTGACCTCAGAGGCATTCTAAAAGAAAGAAATATCTTTGGGGAACTTTTTTTTTTATTATTATTAAATCACAGGATAGAAATGGTATGGAGAAATGTCAAATTGAAGGGTTACATACAAGTTTAAGAAATACTTCTAACAAAAAACTAAAGCTTACAGTGGTGTTTCTCTTCCTAAGAAAAACTGCACTTTAAATTACTGAATTTTAAAAAAAAGAAAGAAAGAAAGAAAAAAAAAATAAAAGGCTATTTCCTGCAAAAGCCAAGGTAAGAGAAGGTTCTTAGGTCATAATAGCTTGGAGTGGGGAGAGTCTGCCATTAGAAATTATGTGCCTTTATACCAGCAACAATCAGTTGCTGGGAGGCAAAGGTCATTACTTTCTCTGAAAGACTAAGGCAGAGAAACCCTGGCAACTCACATAATGAGCCTTGTGCAAAAGAATGCAAAAACTCTTCCTTTTCTATAGCTAATACAAACACAAGCTGCTAAGAAGGGCCAACCACCCTGAGCCCTTGATTGCCCATATTACCTCTGATGGCCACCTTTAAAAGCAAACACCTCTCTTGGGGGGACCACACACTGCCTTTGTCCATTTCACTGCCAAGGAGCACTGTTACTTCATTGAAATCACAACTGCAAGCGTATGCATGACCCTGGGTGGTGTCCATGTTTTTGTTTCTGTTATTAAGAAATAGATCTGTTCCTTTTGTCATTTATCACTTTCTGAAGCTCAGCACACTAGGGTGTCCAGCCTTGACCACTCAGTTATCCTGGCCTTGAGAGACAGTGTGGTGGTTGGGCATGCAGGTGCCAAGCTGCCTGAGTTTGAATCCTGGTTCTCTTGTTTACTTGCTGTGTGACCTTGGACAGTTTACTTAAGGCTTCAGAGCTTCTGTTAGTACACCTGTAAAACTGGGAAACTTCTTCAGAAGATTGACATAAGTTGTAAATGACTTCTTTTTTTCCATATTTTTTATTGGGGCAATGTAGTTGTACAAAAGGGTGGAATTTGTTGTTACATATTCACACACACACGATATAACAATATAATTTGGCCAATATCATTCCCCAGTGTTTCCCCTTTCTGCATCTTGGGTGGCCTTAGTCCTGGGTCCTGCTGGGACCTCAGCAAAAGAAGGTGGGATGATGCCGAGCTGAAGCTGACAAACCCACTGTGCTGGCCCCTGTGATGGGGAGCAGCTCCATTCTCAGTGCCCTGTGCCCAAGTCAGGGTAGACTTGGGTATGATGTAGGTGACATTGACATCTGCCTGCAGCAAGCATTTGGGGCCAGGATTTGACTTCTCCAAGCCTCAACTCCTCATTGTTAAATCCAGATGATAATCATACCTGTCTCATGGGACTGTGAAGAGAATTAAAGAAAGTAATGCACATAAAGCAGCTAGCCCAATCTGGTTCGTGGTAAATGCCATGTAAGTGTTGGTATGACTATTGCTATTGGTGATCCTGTGTGAGGTCAGCTAGATTGCTGTCACATCCTGGCTTCTGACTTATGGCTAAAGGTTCTCTGCCCACCCATAGCCAGTGACTGGCCAGAGCCAGGTAGAGCAACAGGACCAGTGCAGTTGGCTAGACTTTGAGCAGATCTCCACTGCTATCAGGGAAATAAAGTGGGAATCTGGAGGCCAAGTCTAATGTCTCAAATCCAGTTACAGTGACAAGTCAACTCAGGAACACCTCTTGCTGGGCAGAGGCAGGAAGGCTAATTCCGATCACTGAGGAGGAGGCTCACCCGCCGGCTCCTGACTGCCTTGGGTCGGGAGTTGATTGTTCTAGAACAGGGCGAGTCTGGCAGTACAGAGCACCAACGCTGACCCATCAATTCACAGAATCTCTCCTTCAAAAGGGGTTTGACAGAGGGGACAGTAAAATGAAGACAGGCTCAGAGGAAAGAAAAAGTATAGGGAAAAAAATATGTGGGGGAAACTAGAGTCTGTGTAACATTTTGGCTGAGAGCCCAACCATGATTGAAATACCTAAAGCCTAGAAGTGCAAGGACCCTACCAATCAGGTTTACCGCCCTCCTCATGCATGGCCACGGGCCTCCAGCCAAAACCACGGAGGCAGATGTGTTTCAGAATTCACAATTTTTTGTATTTTAGAAAGACATTGGATGACTAAGACATAAATTGTATAATATCCCTAGCCGTTTCTGGAGGAAAATGCCATTCTCCAACAGGGTAAAATTGCTGCCATAAAATGTATAAATGTTTACCCAAAGTGGGATGCAGCCTATCAAAGCATGTCAATTTGGGTGCAGTTTTGTCACACACACACAAAAAAAAAAAACAAACTGAAGAAAACTTTATGGTGTTCAGAGCTTTTTGAGACTTTGAAATTGGGAGCAAGCAGTTGTGTGAAGGACAACATTGAGATGCTGACCAGCCAAGTGACTCATCCAAAGGTACACACAGTTCATTGAAAATTCAACTCTGTTTAAATGACCACACAGTTAACTACACATCTACTGTGTTCCAGGTACTGTGCGAGATGCTGAGGTTAAAGTGATTTAGTTTTCTAGGGCTACTGTAACCAAGTTCCACATGCTGGGTGGCTTAACATGATAGAAATTTATTGTCTTGCAGTTCTGGAAGCCAAAATCAAGTCCAAAATGCAAGATCCACAGTCCATGAGGGCAGCCTCTATGCAGGACAGAGTAGGGGAAAGTTCCCTGCTTTCCCTTTGTTGGCTTAAGTTGATTAAAGTATTTTTGACCCAGAATCAGCAAAAGTGCCTAATGTGCAGATGGTTTCTGCTGACCTCCTTCCTTGGGAATGTAAAATGTACTTTTATCAGGGTAGGCAGAGAGGTCTGTTTTGTGAGTTTCTCTGTGCAGTGTTTAAGTGGCCTGATAGCTGTCAAAACGCCTCTCCTGCAAGGTCCCGGTAACTGAGTTTCCAACAGAGGTGGGGTAGGGGTCCGGGGAGTGAGCATAAAACCTGTCTGTGCCCTGGCACAGGTGAACCTCAGGGCAGCATTAACCATGCAGGCAGCTGCCTTACGAGACACAGAGAGCAGTCATCAGCATTGGGGTGGTTTTGGACTTTGTCTGATTCCCACAGTATTTTAGGATTTCATTTAAAGTTGGGGGAAAACCCCTTTTTGGAAACATAACAAACAGAGAAAAACGTACAAATCTTACACGTAAGACTTAGTTGTTTTTCATGAACTGGACCCGGACCCGGACCCAGATCTAGACAACATCCGGGAAAGCCCTCCTCACCATACCGCTGTTCTAGTTCCTACCTGCCAAGGGTAACCACCAGCCTGACTTCTAACACCACACATTGGTTTTGGTTTGGGGGCTTATATAATTGAAAGGAAACGTATCAATTTTTGTGTTTGTGGCTTTGTTCACTCAGTTTCATGTTTTTATAAGATTCATCCACAGTGTTGCTTATTGCTATAGTGTATTCTCATTGTTTTACATAGTTTTGTATGAACATATCATAATTTTTTATTCATTCATCTGTAATGAACATTTGTTTTTCCTCCTCTGGGTTGTTATGAGTACTGCTTCTGTGAATATTCTTATATGTCTTTGGATGAATATATATGCATTGGAGAGGAGTGTACATTTGTATTAATTGTCTATAGCTGCTTAGCAAATTTCCCTCCAAACCTAGTGGCTTATAACAACAATGAAAATTTGTCCTTTCCCACAATTTATTGAGTAAGGAATTTGGAAGAAGCATGGATAGGCAGTTTTGGCACAAGGCCTTTCCTAAGGCTGCAGTCATCCAAAGGCTAGCCTGGTCTGGAGAATGTGCTTTTAAGGTACCTTATGCACATGAGTGGCAAGTTGGGCTGACAGTGGTACCATTCTTCTGCAGGTGGACTTTCCTTAAGACCATGTAAATGTCCTCCTGACATGGTGGCTAGCTTCCCCCCACCATGCATAAGCCAGTAGAGAGAGCACCATGGGAAACTATATCCTTTATGGTCTAGCCTTGAAAGTCTCAGAGTATCACTTCTGCCTCATTATAGTCATTGGAAGGGAGCCTCTATGTCCAGCCCATGCTCAAGACTCAACCTTTAGAAGGAAGGGGTAGGAAATGATATTCGGACAAATCTCTTATTTATCTATTTATTTTACAGTAGAATGCATTTTGACACATTGTACACAAATGGAGCACAACTTCTCATTCCTCTGGCTGTACATGGTGCAGAGTCATTTCAGTAGTGTATCTATCATACATGTGTATAAATAATAATGTCTGTTTTATTCTATTGACCTTCCCATCCCTGCAACCCCACCCTTCCCCTCACTCCCCTCTATACAAACCAAAGTTCCTTCATTCTTCCCTACCCCCCCTCCAACTATGGATCAGTATCCACTTGTCAGAGAAAACATTAGGCTTTGGGTTTGGGGGGATTGGCTTATTACACTTAGCATGATATTCTCTAGCTCCATCCATTTACCTGCAAATGCCATAGTTTCATTCTTCTTTAAGGCTGAGTAATATTCCATTATGTATATGTACCACATTTTCTTTATCCATTCACCTGTTGAAGGGCATCTAGGTTGGTTCCATAGGTTAGCTACTGTGAATTGAGCTGCTGTAAACATTGATGTGGCTATGTCACTGTGATATGCTGGTTTTAAGTCCTTTTGTTATAAACTGAGGAGTGGGATAGCTGGATCAAATGGTGGATGAATTCCAAGCTTTCTGAGGTATCTCCATACTGCTTTCCATAGTGGTTGCACCAATTTGCAGTTCCACTAGCAATGTATGAGTGTACCTTCTTACCCACATCCTCAGATGTTTGGACAAATCTCAAAACCTTTCTAGCACCACAACATTTTATAACTTGAAAATAATCCTGCTGGGGGGTTAAAAATGAGAAAGGTTTATAGAAATTCACATAAGGATCAAAAAGAACTATATTCCATCCATCCTCTCTTCTTCTAATCATTTAAAAATTTTTAATGATTATAGGAGAGTTTTCAAGATGCTTCCAGGAGACAGCATGGTACAATAGGAAGAACACAGGATTTGGAGTCAGATCTATCCGAGTTCAAATCCTGGATTCACTATTTATAAGTGATGGATACTTGGGCAAGTCAGCATCTTGGATTCTCAGATTCCCTCGATTATAAAATGAGTAAATTCAATGGAGCCTATCTCTCTGGAGAAAACTGAATAAGCTAATATGTTTACATGCCTTGTGTGATGGAAGACCCCTTCTATTTGTTCATTTGTCAGGAATTTATTAACCATCTACATTAATTATCTACAAGGTAGTATGATGGACACTGTGAATGTTACAAAACTGACTCAGACACAGGCCTGACCTCAGAAGGTCTGTTCTCTAGCAAAACCCTGTAATACAACTGAGAAAATCACTAGTGTCTAGAGCAAGTGTGAATGCAATCTTTTAAATATGGGTCAAATTTGGATATGTAGAAATGGAAGAAATTTTGAGGGATAAGGGAAAGACAAAAGGTATTCCAAATTAGGAATACATCTTATATAAAGATGGAGCTAGAAAACAATGGGGCATAAATGGATGTAGCAAAGTAGTTCACTACAGGTATTAACAGTGTAGATGAAAGGAAGTAGTGCAAATAGGAATGCAATTAGAATAGCAGGAAAAGATGAGAGTAGACATTTACTTTTACAGTCGGATGAAAATCATTAAGGCCAAAGATTTTTAAACCAATTTTCTGGGCTGGCTGTGAAAGCTAGGCAGACTAGCTACTCAGGGTCTCCTGCCATGCTTTTCTTGGCTAACTCCTGTTTGTAGAATCTTTGTGCCTCCTACTGTAAACAGAACTTTCAAAAACTGATCATTAGTGAACGTTCTGACTCAGAGCCCAAGCAACTGAGCTTTGTACTTATCATTCTCATTTTGGAGGCTGCAACAACAGGGAAGTGCAGTGGGCTGTTTTTATAGGCCCTTAGCTCACTATAAATGTTCTTCTCAAGACTCAGCCATTTAGAACTGGCCAATTCATGCACTCAACTCATCTGTGTGTTTGACTCCTATGTCCAGATAATGAGCCGCTCACTCCACTTACTTCCCTTCAGGAAGACTGATCTATTTAGCAGCCTCCACTTCTGTTACATTACCCAGTCCCCGGCAGTGATGATATTTATACATAAGACAGAGATGTTTCTGGGCTGTGATGGAAGTTTGAAGGAAGTTGGAGCCAATGACCTTTCACTTTGAAGCCAAAGAATAATAAGCACAAAACTTTTTTTCAGTCTCACTAAGAATGGGGGCTAGAGAAATTAGCAGAAAGTCTTTTTCTAGACCTGCCATTCAATATGTGGTACCTAAGCTTTTTATGTACATAACTTATTTGTAATTTAGCACCTTTACTTTGACAAAGCTTGTGTGTTCCATCAAAATAGACACAGTTGTCATCATTCCTGGAGATTTTGTAGGTAAACATGGGATATTCCACTTTGTCACCCTCTTTGCTTTACTCTAAGTGAATTCTAGAGCATGAAGAGGAAGGATGTGTTCTAGGCTTAGGATAGAATTCCTAGCCAATCTTTGGCTAGAACGTCCCACATTCCCAGTTGGAGGTTTTTGATCAATTAATAACCCTTGAGTTCATGGGAAATGTTCTCAGCATGGGAACTAAGGCAGTCTTTGTCCTCCCTGATTTCTTCTCAGGTGGGAAATTGGCAAGTGGAGTCCATGTAGCCTCACATGTGGTGTTGGCCTGCAGACCAGAGATGTCTTCTGCTCTCACCTGCTTTCCAGAGAAATGAATGAAATGGTAATCCTGGCTGATGATCTGTGTCGCCACCCTAAACCCAGCACGGTGCAAGCTTGCAACCGCTTCAATTGCCCCCCAGCATGGTACCCCGCACAATGGCAGCCGGTGAGTTCTGAGGTTACTCACTATTGGAGTGTATGTTTGCGATAGCTATTCAAGGCAAAGGATTCTTGTTCCACTAAGGGAATGTTCGAGTGCTGCTCATCCCTCTCTTCTTAGTACTTCTCCAACCTTATTCAAATCTAAAGCTGTTAATAATGAATACCATGTTCTTTCTACTGTACCACACCCCATGGATCTCCAATAGTAACTCAAACGACCCATCTGTTAATCCGAGTATAATTATGATAAAGGTGGAATCAAGCTAAGGAAAATTTTCTAAAATATAGATAAGATGGTAGGTTTTTCATAAAGCTAAATTGTTTCTAAATCTAGGCCCTTTCTATTTTTGCTGTTTAAAAATTCTAAGAAATATGGCCATTAGGTAATGATTTTTTTAACTTCATTACTTAGCAAAGTAATTTAGAAATCCGAAGTCGAATTCAGATATCTATCTTCATTTTCCTGGTCCTATAAGTCTGGGAACCATTGTCTTAAAAAAAAAAAAAAAAAAAAAAAAAAAAAAGAATAGGCAAACTTCAGCCCACCAGCTAAGGCCTAGCCTGCAGCTATTTTTGTAAATAAAGTTTTACTCAAACATAGCCACACCCATTCTTTTACTTAGTATCTGTGGCTGCTTTTGCACTACAAGGGCAGAATTGCTTTGTTGAATCAGAGACCATATGGCTCACAAAGCCTAAAATATTTACTCTCCCTCCCTTTACAAAAATGTCTGTTGATGCTGCACCAAAATATTACAATACTAAAAACACAATTATTCTGTTATAGTATCCATCTATCTAAAATTAATGTATATTTCTCAAGTTTGTTAAATTACCTTCTTGTTTGCCTTTGAAGTGTTAGAAAAATTTGCAGGATGGACGGACGCACGCTGAGACCGTTGACCGTTGTATAGGAAAAGGGAAGGGGGTTTATTGAATTACCAAAAGAAACACGTGGAGGGGATGGGGACTAATGGGAGCTGGAGCACACGGGAACGGAGAGCAGGAACAGAGAGCGAGCTCAGTCCGGGGCTGGTTTAAATAGAGTAGGGGTCATAAAAACCCCCTTGGAGTGAGTCCTTGCCCTATAGGCTAGCAGAGGTGGGGGGGGTAGTGGACAGGGCATTTGCTGGTCAGGTTTCTTGGTCACGCTGAGGATCTTGGGAGGTGTAGTTTTTAACAAAGCACCTGGGGAGGTGTAGCCTTCTGCCTGGGAGGCACAGCCTCCTGCCTGGAATCCAACATGAAGAACAAAGAAGGATTTTTTAAAAATCTTTTTAGTTGTAGATAGACATAATACCTTTATTTTATTTATGTGGTGCTGAGGATCAAACCCAGGACCTCACACATGTGAGACAAGCACTCTACTGCTAAGCCATAGCCCCACCCTGAACACAGAAGAATTTTAAACTGATCACTTGCATATCCTATTTTGCAATATGCTTACCATCAGGACGTCAGATTTAGCTTTAAAGTGACAAGAAAAGTCACGAAAAGTAAGCCTGAAAGATGGCAAGGACATACATCCCTGTTTGAGAAAGTTTTAAACTTTCAGAAGTGTCCTAGTTTGGGTGATAAGTTATATGGTCACCACCTGAAGAGAAAGGATGGCCACTTATGAAGCTTTGCCTCAGTGCTGAGAGAGGGGCTGCCACTTCCAGGCAGCCAAATATCCTCTGGGGCCTTCCTTCCTTCCTTCTCCCTGTCCATCTTGGGGCTGTGGTTTAGTTAAGTACACCAAGAAGCAAGTGAGCATAGAACTAAAATATAGTCAGCCCTCCATATCCAGATTGTCACATCTGTAGGTTTAAGCAATAGCACGTTATATACAATCTGGTTAAGCCTGCAGTGGTTGCCTCTGAGCTAAACATGTATAGGCTTTTTTTCCTTGTCATTATCCCCTAAAAAATAGAGTATAACAATTGTTTACATAGCATTTATATTATATTAGGCTTTATTAGTAATCTCAAGATGATTTAAAGTATACAGGAGGGTGTACATAGGTTACATGCAAATAATATGCCATTTTTCATGGAGAACTGGAACCAAATCAGAGAAGGATCATGGAACCAATCCCTTGCACATACAGAGGGATGACTACAAAGCAGCTAGAAACAGACTCTGACTATATCTTTTCTTTTCAAGCTTAAATATATTATGGCTAAGTTCATAAATTCTATACCACTGTGTGATGGTTTGTGGAAGTAAAAAGAATGTAATATATCTTGAACACCAATGTACCAGGATTTTACTAAGAAATGTATATATTATTCCACAGCTAATTGAAGTTAATTCTCACAACTATCCAGTGAAAATTAGGCTTTATTATCCTTATTTTAGGTTTGAGGAAACTGGGGTTCACACTGTTAGCAAATTCAGGGGTGGCCATCACTCTTGTTTTATGGGGTACGTTCCACAATACCAAACCCCATTGTTGTATGGCTGAAAGGAGCCTTGAGGATCCTTTATGAGCATTCTTGTTCTGTGAATGATGTAACTGTGGCCTAGATGTAGCCTTGCTCAAGATCATGCAGCCTGGACCAGAACCCAGGTTCCTGGCTTCTAGTGCATTTATCCTGAGTTGCCTCTAATTAGAGTAAATTAATGACCTTAAACTGTGCCACTAACTCTAAGAAAAGGTGAAGAGTCAGTTCAAATCAGTTTCCACTGTCAGAAAGTCTTTGGATTACCCATAACATGTGCTGTCATTGGGTACAGAGTAGGTTGTGGATAAAATGTTTATTATATGACAAAATGAATGAGGAGATCAAGTGTACCTTCCCATGGGCCCTGAATTTCTGGCTTTATGTCCTTCAGGTCAGACTCTCTCTAAACCTGGAGCAAACAATAGACTATTCTTCTTACCTTATTTCCTAGAATCCTACTCCTTTAGTTAAGCTTTGTTAGACAAAATCAGGCATTCCTAACCTCTACTAAAATGAAAGGAAGTACATTGCTGGTGTGACTGCAAAATGGTGCAGCCAATCTGGAAAGCAGTATGGAGATTCCTTGGAAAACTGGGAATGGAACCACCTTATGACCCAGCTGTCCCACTTCTCGGTCTATACCCAAAGGACTTAAAAACAGCATACTACAAGTATACAGCCACATCAGTGTTTATAGCAGCACAATCCACAATAGCTAAACTGTGGAACCAAACTAGATGAATGGATAAAGAAAATGTGGTATATATACACAATGGAGTATTACTCAGCAATAACAGAGAATAAAATAATGGCATTCACAGGTAAATGGATGAAATTGGAGAATATAATGCTAAGTGAAGTTAGCCAATCCCAAAAATCCAAATGCCGAATGGAATGTTTTCTCTGATATAAGAAAGCTGATTCACAGTGGGGTTGGGACAGGGAGCATAGGAGGATTAGAGGAACGCTAGAAAGGTCAGTGGGGAGGGAGGGGAAGGGAGGGGGCAAAAGGGTTAAAAAAAATTTAAAAAGATGGTATGTTGGAAAGAGGAGTAACTTTAAGCCCCTGAGTTGACTGACTATGGTCTGGCTGTGGTCTTAGGACACCATTAGTTAGGATACCAGCTGTTGACGCCCATTTGCCTGGTTAGCCCACTGATTCTTCAGCAGTCCTCGGTGGGGTAAGGAACCTGGTGTGCCCTCGCACACTTTTTCCCATTTAGCTTTGTGGATCTGCCAAAGGATGTTGCTGATGCCTCTCATCTTTCAACCAGCCACAGCCTTTGTTCACATGAAAGAAAAGGAGATGGGTTCAAATCCTTCACTTAAGAAAAGGCGATCTGATGGGCATTAATCTGCTGGAGTGGAGACCTCTTCCTCCTTGCTGTTTGAATACAGGGTCACTACAGATTTCTTGTGTATGTTTCTTTTCCTAGATAAAAATCACAAATTATATGAATTGTCCCCCACTAGATAGGAACACAATTTCCTTTGTTCTTTGTAGAGCACTGGCCTGACAAATGGCAAATAGCCAATATTTATACATTCTGCAGGTCTGGCAGGGACCAAGCATTAAGTCCAAGTACTTATGTTAAAATTTTGTCTTAGAAATAATTAAGCAGAAATAAAGCAGAAATCTAATTCTGGCTTTAGTTGTTAGAGGGCCATTTAATTTCATTTCTACCTTTTACTCAATATTTCGTCTCTTAGTTTTGATCTCTGATCTTATATGAAGAATTCTTTAATATTTGTCAATCTAGCTTTAATATCTTGTTTGCATTTAGATGGCTTCTGAATATTTACATTTTTCATGTATTATTCCTTTGCCTTTTTTTCTAGGTTATTAAACTCTTCCTCCTCCTTCTCCTCCTGCTCCTCTTTCTCCTCTTCATCTTTGGTGTTGGCTATAAATGAATTTTTAGACACCGCACCCTTGTATCATGCTGGAGAATGACCACAGCATGATTGGAAGTCGCTGCTACATATACCACAGATTAATCTGAAACAGTTTGATCATAACTGCCTTCTGCTAGGATTTTCTCAGGGATTCTCTGTAGCCATATCATAAAGCCACTACGTGAAAGTCTGAGGCCTTCACCACTGCACATCTTCCCCTTACCCATGCCCAGCCACGGCCCCATCGTGCATTCCTTTACCTGCTCTGCTCCCTGCCCACCTGCAGTTTCCCTCTCCTCTGCCTCTCAGAGCTCATCAGGAGTCCTCTCTCCTCTGCCAGGACTCCTCTAACTCTGCCTTCACACTGAAGCTACTGGGTGTTCAAGGTCAGGCCTGCTCACTGAACTTACCTGCACAGGGACTGTCTTGTGGCTTCTAAATTAGATCACAAGGTCAATGAAGGCAGAGACCAAGTCTCAGTGGGACCCATAACACCCAGTGCACGTAGACTAGGCCTAGAAGATGCTGCAGAAAAGGCACATGCCAGGTATGCCAGGCTCATTTATGGATCACTTGTAACATCTTAGGAAGTTGCTTCTTTTTTTAATAAAAGCAGCACATATAAGGCATCACCCACAACTCTGGACTCCTGACATCCTTGACTCACTTAATCCTCATTCTCCTGTGTGATGGTTACTAATATCTCCATGTTTTAGGTGAGGAGCCTGGAGCACTGTGAGGTCAATGTGAATCCTGAATTCTACTATGTGAAGTTGGTAGCTCTTGCATTTTCTGTCTTATTCCTTGCAGCACCCTTGAGAGGAAACAAGGCTTGGGGGGAGTGGTTGACCCAACTCACATAGCTGGCAATGGAAAAGGGAGCCTGAATGCTTCAAAACCCCTTACCATGCAGCTTTATATTTGCTCTGAAGTATTAAAATGCAAGGAAATTAGAAAGCATAATAGCCTAATAATTAGCAGTTTACATAAAACTCAATATTTGATGCCTATATCCAGGGCAGTTAACCTGTATGTTAGCTTTCTTTCTATGGACGCTATAGCATATTACCACAAATTTAGTGGCTTACAACAGGAATTTACTCTCATGTAGCTCTGGAAGGCAGAATTCAGAAATCAATTTCACTGGGCTAAAATCAAGGGGTCAGCCGACCCCTTTTCCTTTTCCACCTGCTAGAGGCCACATGCTTCTTGGCTCCTGTATGGTCCATTCCTCTGTCTTCAAAGCCTATCACTCCAGCCACTGACTCTGTCCTCATATCCTCTCTCTCTGACCATAGTGACCACATAGTTCACCAGGATCATCTCCCTATCTGCAGATCCTTAACAATTATATCAGCAAAGTCCCTTTCACTATGTCAGGCAACATGTTCACAGGTACTAGGGATCAAGATGTAGATGTCTTTGGGGTCATTATTCAGCCTTCCTTAGTCTGCTCTAATGTGGGCTAAGCACTTGGTCTCTACCAGTGCAAGGTCTTGGAGATTGAAAACCTGCCCTCCACTACCCCACCCCAACACTGTCTATGGTATCTGCTGCAGTATTTCTTTACGTTTCATTCTAAAAATTAACTTTTAAAATGGATTAAGAAAAAAAAAGGAGAAAGATGCCGAAGGGTTGAACTGAAATGAATGAGCCCACTCTGAAGCATGATTTATATTTCTCTATACTGTGTATGTTTTATGTTCGGGATTGTGTCCTCCCAACTGCACATGCACATTGCACACATCTGTGCTGAGACAGGAGCAATCTCCACAGCACCTAGCCCCCTTTACCAGCTGAAAACTATGATTGCCTTTCCCCATAAACCTTTTTTCATCAGAGTCACAGTTCAAACTGCATATAGTTTAGCTGTGTAGAAAGGTAATACAAGAGAGGAATCTCTGCTAGCAATATGAAGGGGAAAAAATTAATGATAACTATAAATTCTTGAGAAATAAAATTTTCATGTTCTAGATTAAGACACACACACACACACACACACACATACACACACACATACACACACACAACTAGCTTGGTTTGGATTAGAGAGCTGAATTCGTTAGAAAGTGACATTATAATCATCTAGGTTTTTTTGTATCCCAGTAACTAAAATATAAGTCTATATAACTCTAACTTAGAGGCCATATTTATTTAAAATGTTGTGTCTCGAGAGAAAAAAAAATCCTATTAGGATATTTGCGCATTTCTCTACCCACACTGCTCCCTGCCCACCTGCAGTTTTCCCTCCCTTCTGCCT
The DNA here is from genome assembly GCA_025594165.1 of Tamias sibiricus. NCBI lineage: Eukaryota > Metazoa > Chordata > Mammalia > Rodentia > Sciuridae > Tamias > Tamias sibiricus. The sequence goes on from CM046657.1 coordinate 167,305,759, forward strand.
CTCAAAGTCAACCAGGAACCCTCCCTCCTCTGCCAGGACTTATTTTCAAGAGCGTATTTCATAAGAAACTGAACACTTGATTTTGTCTCTAGAATCAACAATAAATATAGCAAAACAGAGATCAAAGGTCAAAGTTCATGTGTGAATAGGGTTTTTTAAAGTTTATTAGCAGAAAGAGCCTTGTCATAATTGCTCTGAATTTTAGTGGATCTGTACTTTACGACATAACAGGAGTATTAACCAGAAGGTACATAGTGCAGGCCTCGTACTTCTGGGATTAAGAAAGCTTAATCAATAGTTGAATGAGGTAAATTTACTCCACGGACAGGTTGTAGTAAAAATTCTATCTTTATTTTAATAATTTTGTTTAGTATGTGAGATCACAGTCCTCATTTTTCTTTCTCTAAGCCCTGATGTAGTTGGACTCTGTTATATACCAAGCACTGTCTCTCCACCTGCCTTGGGGGCCTCTCAATCTCCTATGTTGCCAAAATGCCTCCAACTCCAAAGTCTGACACCAAGCCTGGTACACACCTGCCTGCACCCTTCCCCAGCAGACCTAGTCTCCCTTTATGGCAGGTTGTCACCACTATCTGTCCTGTTCCCTAGAAGTGGAGCCGTTCCCAGCCTCAAGTGTCTGTCATAGTCAACACCCATAGCCTCTTGGTTCCAGCTCCTATATCCACCCCCCTAGTGCTCTCTTCCTTTCTAATCCTCCTCCAGCAGCTTTGTCCAAGTCCTTACCATCAAGTACCAACCTTATACACAGCCTCTGGCTGTATCTCCCAGTATTGTCTTGTGTAACTCTCATTCAGAGTTTCCAATTTGATATGGTGGTTCTTTACTCCAGGCCCTTTCCTGAGCTGTGAAAATACTAATATGTGTTGAGAAACACCCCCCTCCAAAAAAAGGGTGTGGTATGCAGCATTATCTAGATGTATCTAACCAAAATTCCCTTTCTCCATGGCACACCTATTAATGCTTCACAGAGCAGTATTTTTTGAAACTCTTTGGCCTATACTATCTGAATCATTTTCTACAAATTGGATCATATTATCCCTGCTTTAAAACTCCTTTTGATGCCCCATTATTTTAAGATTGTGTTCAAAGACCTTTTACCATCTGCCCCTCTTCTAATGTCTCAGACTGGTTTCCTGACCTCTCTTCCTCATGAGCCCCCCTTCTCAGGATAGCTAAGTTACATAAACATGCATGTTCTTTCATACTTTGGATGTGTGCACACACGACTATGCCCCTACTCTGTCCCTGCCTGAAGGAGCCCTAATTAGGAAGGGCTGTTGCAGCTAGCTGGAAGCCATAAGTTCCACCTGATATGTATGTGACGCACCTGTAGGCACCCGCAAAGCTGAAGGTATATAACCGGGTGAAAGCGGTCCGAGTTAGGAGAACGGAGAAATTCATTCAGTCAGTTGTGCAGTCGCTCGGTCGGTCAGAAGAAGAGTTCGGGTCGGAGAAAAGAATCAGAGCGGCCAGAACGTAGGCAGAGCGGTTACAGAAGAGAAACCAGATAGAAGAAGTAATGGCTGGTCAGAGTTAGGCCGAGGCTCCCGAGGAAGAAAGAAGAAAAGAAGAAAGAAGCAAGAAGCTCTAAAAAATAATCTTTCTCTAAGCTAAGCTCTATCTATCTTTCTTTCTCTCTAAGCTAAAGAAGACAAGAAGCTAAGCTCTATCTTTCTTTCTCTCTAAGAAAGCTCTCTTTAATCTTTCTCTCTAAAAATCTTTCTTTCCCTCTCTAAGCTCTCTCTAAGAAAGTAGAAGTAAAAGTAGTAATAGCTTTACTCTGCCTCCGAGTTTTTCTCCCGTGGCGCCGTGGCTGGCCATGACAGGCAGCTTAAACCTGCCCAATCTCTCACTGCTACCTCCTCTATCGAGCTGCCCCAACTTTTCCATAAAGATTTGGTGGCACTCTCCATTGTATCCCCTTCTTATAAAACTGATCACATTTTGCAGAAATGTGGCAGTTAGTATATGCAATATAAGTACTATTTTTATTATTTACTTTTTAAAAATTAATTTATTTGTTTTAGTTGTACACAATGCTTTTATTTTTACGCGGTGCTGAGAATCGAACCCGGGGCCGCGCATGTGCTAGGTGAGCGCTCTACCACTGAGCAACAACCCCAGCCCCTTATTTACTTTTATTGTATTTCTCCCTCACTGGACTGCAAATACCTGAAGTTTTTTTTTTTTTTTTTTTTTTTTTTTTTGGTATTCATAAATAAAATTTTATTGGTACACATTCACACTCAGTGGTTATTATTGTCTATAGCTGCTTTAAGCTATACAAAGACAGAGCTAAGTAGATGTAATCGTAATCACATGGCCTTCAAAAACGAATATTTACTATGACCTTACTGGAAAATGTAGTCAACCTCTATTAGGGTATGGCCCACAAATGGATTGATAAATGAACTCGAAATATGAGAAATTCAATACTATAAACTAATTTCAAAACTTGGTATTCAGCATATAAAGGCAATATGAAAAGTAAATATAAAATTATAATAACTGAATAAATATCTGTAGACTTGATATATGTATTTATATTTGGTTTAAAGTGTTTTAAATGCAGGCACAATGCAATCTAAGTTTTGGGAAAATGTATGATTATTCTGTGACATTAAAGTTGGTCAAAAAATTAATTCTTAGCCGGGCACAGTGGTGCAGGCGTGTAATCCCAGTGGCTCAGGAGGCTGAGGCAGGAGGATCTTGCGTTCAAAGCCAGCTTCAGCAACCATGAGGTGCAAAGCAACTCAATGAGACCCTGTCTCTAAATAAAATACAAAATAGGGCTGAGGGTGTGGTTCAGTCGTCAGATGCCCCGAGTTCAATCCCAGGTACCCCCGCCCCAAAATTAATTCTTCTGAAGGGAAGGGAGGGAGGACAGGAAAAGGAAAGACAGTGGAATGACTGACATAACTTTCCTATGTACATATGGGAATACACCACAGTGAATCTACATAATGTATAACCACAAGACTGGGATCCTAATTAGAATAGGATGTAAAATACCTGAAGTTTAGTAACCATTTTATCCATCCTAATTCCAATACAGTGCCTGGCACTCAGCAGGTACTCAATAACTGTTTGCTGAAAGAATGAATGAGTGAATGAAGAAATGAGTGAAATGAATTAGAAACTATAAACAGAGTAGATTATGTTAGACCTAGAAAGTTGACCTAAGAAACAGAAAGCAAGTTGCACTTTGTGTTCGGTTCAATAATATGATTGGAAGTACTAAGGAAATGAACTCAGCTCTCGGTAAATTAACCATCTGAGATGAAACCAAAAGCATCAATACAGGCAGAATTTATTAATATGCTGATTATGGAGAAAACTTTTAAAAATATAGGTCACTTGAGCCATTGTATTTCTGTATAGGAACATAACTTTTAAGTGTTTTCCTTATTGCATATTTCTTACTTCTCTTATAAAAATAATGAACCCATGACCTTGTATCATGAAACACATGTGGCAGTTAGTATATGCAATATAAATACTATTTTTGTTATTTACTTTTATTGCCTATATTTGAAATAATACCCCTTACCAGAGGTTTACCTCTTCATACCAGAATATTATTTAAATGATGATTCATAAGGCAAATGTTTTTTCTTTAATTTTGTTAACTTTCTCCTGCTATCACTCCTTTTGAAACATTTTTTCTTCTCTGCATTCTGCCTCTGACTGTTAGCCTCACCAGGTAATCTCAGCATGTTTACAAAGTTATCACAGAATTTGGAGCCTTTACTAATTTGGAAGTTATCACAGAATTTGGAGGCTTTACTAATTTGAAATTTTATCTTCCACAATTTTTAAAGATTGACAAAAACATCTTTTCATCCATGTAAGCACACTGGGGAAGATTTTTGAGCAAAGACAAGACAAGTGTTTAAGAGCAAGATTCCTGCCAGCATTCCCTTAGCTAGAGGGCTGTCCCCCATACTTGGAGAGTCACAACAGACAGCAGAGCACTCACTGCCACTGGCTCAGATCCACTGCTGATGTCCGGAGAAGCAGCTTCTGACTAACGATAAAACAGCCTCATAAAAGATGGATGATCAGCCCATCAGCTGGATGTTTGTTTTACATCTTTGAAACATCTGGATTTGGGGCTCTTTCGTTCAGCCAATCATCAATTCAGCAAACATTTATGAAGTGCATGTTCTTTGCCAGACACTGCACTAGGCACTGGGGAGTATGAAGATGAATAAATCCCCTTTCCTCAAAAGGCTCCTAATCCTGTGTGCACGTCGGAAGGCAGAGGAAATTATCAGATGTGCAACGAGTTCTTTCAGAAGAAATACAGTACCCTTCCAGGCAGGGGTCAGGGTGGGGTGGAGATGATCCGTTTGCCAAGATGCAGGGGAATAGAGAAGCTTTGCTAAGGAGTGGCCTGTGAACTTGGCTTTCAAGAATGTCTTGAGAATTTCAGGATGAGCCACAAGCTGAGGGGCATTGCTCACAGGGTGGACAACATGGTCAAAGGCCTGAGCAGAGAAAGTATCTGCATGCTCAGGGAAGGATAAATTGTCTATTATAGCTGAAGCACTGGCACATGGCAGAACCTCAAGGAATGTTCCAGAAAACTCATTGCTGGTTAGGGCGTGAGGGCCCTGAAGGACATTCTGAGGAATCTGGACTTTATATTCTGGGTATTGAGATGCTTCCAAAAGCTATTTGTACAGGTCAAACTTTAAAACAAGATGATTTTTAAATTTTTCCTTACAACTGTTTTGTCATCATGCTGTTATAGATTTCTATATAAGTTTGAGGGGAATCATCTGAGGTCTGTCCCTTAAATTAGGTCCTAGCTGCAAAGTGACAACCCAGCTGTGTTATTGTGAGTGGACACACTACAGTACAATTTTATTATATCTCCATTTTTGAGATATCACAAATTATCTTCATCACCTACTTCCTCAGTTTGAAAGACAGAAAAATTAACCTACATTTTTCCTTATTTGACTACTTATTTATTTTCAGAGCATTTATTCATACTGACCAGAAACCCATATGCTTCATAAAATATTTAGAAAAATTTTCGGCCATCAAACATCGAAGCAATCTGTACTCCTGAAAATCAAACATAAATAGTGAAGTATCTAAACTTTTGGACACCAAGTAACAAACTTAGCATGTTCTTTATGGATGATTAACTCAGTAGGACTTGTGGAGGAATTTGTGAATTATAATCAAATGATTAAAAGAAAAGCTGGAATTTTGAGGCTTAGAGGATAATGGTTTTATGAACCAGCCATTACTTCTCTCAAAAATATCCTACTTTTTCAACAGTGTAAATATTTATGGATCATATCAAAATACCACATATCTCCAGAATCCATTATAAAATGTCACTCTACCATTTCACTTATACCCTGACCACTTCTTTATGACAAATCAAGCAAATCATTAATTTAAAAAAAAAAGAGAGAGAGAGAAAAGGTATGAAAAGAACAAAATGAATGATGGAGTCTGGAATGTACACTTTAAAAGCTTTTCATATGAACAATAAGAGAAACATAATCCCTTTCTTCATATACTTGATAAGATAGTGGGTGATAATTTCTAAAAGAACAAGCGGTATTTAAGCACTATTTTTAAAATTAACTGAAGTAATGGGATAGAGACTGGCTTCACTACTCTGGTTAGGAAGGGTAGAGATGACCTATCCATACAGGTGAAAATGCAATTAAACCTGAAGGATTAGAAAGGCTTAGCCATAAGCAGATCTAAGAAAAGAATGGTCCAGGTAGAAAGAAGATCATCACCTAGCTAGAACCAGGCTTGCTCCATGATTGGTATTTAATAAACTTATGTGGAATGAGTGAATGAAGTTGGAAGGATTTGACTTCAACAGTCTGGAATTTCTGTCAGGGTCAGGACCAGAAAACACGCAGGACTTTGCAGGGCTGGGTTAGAGGAGTTTAGGTTTTAATTTTAATTGCAAGGGGAAACCATTGGAGGATTTTAAATTGGAGAATTATGTGATCTGATTCATGCTTTGATTGAAGCATTATTCTTTTTGGTGTCCAAAATGTTGGTAGCAACAAATATAATTCCAGTGTACTAAATGTGGTCCCAAAGTAAGTTAGTAGGAAGTCTCCCTGTGTGCTTTTATGTCTAAATTGATATTATTCTATTTTGAAAGAATGTTGGAAAGAAAATTAAAAACCTGCTGTGGCTCACTTCCAAGCCTGCTATGTGTACTGAACTGCAGAGTAACGATGTGCCTTAGCTTATCATCAAGAGCTTTACCAGTTCATCTCCCAGCTACAGCTGCAAGATCCTCATTATCACCATGGATCCCTAGCATGCAGTCATAGACCTGCAAATTGATAAGTGACAGGAACTGGACAGAAGCAACTGCAAAACAACCAACACAGAATGATGCATATATAGGGAAAGAGAAAAGCAAAACCACACACCATCAATACAAAAAATTCTTAGTCAAAATTCTAAAATGTGAATAAATAGAATATTAGGAAAGGGAAAAAACATTAAATAGATTATTAAATCACTCCAGATGCTTGTTTTTTAATGATTGTTAAGCATATAGATGAGAAAAAGACTCATAAAATAGAACACTAAGTGTTAAATGAACCAAGAATAGTTGTACATAATGCACTACCACATTAGAAATCCAGAAATTAAAAAGAAAGAAATAGTATTCTAGAATGTGACAGAATATAGATAAGACATAGTTGAAAAGAAATACTTGGTTAGTTGTTATCTTAGTTTGTTTTGTGTTGCTAAAATAAAATATCACAGACTGGGTGTTTTATAAAGAAATTTATTTCTCATAGTTCTGGAGGCTGGGAATTCCAGGATCAGGGTTTCTGCGTGTCTATGTGTGGCAAGGACCTTCTTCCTGTTTCATGAATGACATCTTCTACCTTTGACCTCACACAGTGGAAGGGAAAGGCATCACTCTGGGGCCTCCTTTATAAGAGCACTAATCTCATCCATGAGGGCTTTGTCACCCTCATGGACTAATCACTTCCCCAAAGCCTCCACACCCACTTCCTAACATTATCATCTTGAGAGTTAGGATTTCAATATATGAATGGGGGGATGGTGTCACAAGCATTCATACCACAGCACTGGGAAGCTAGCTAGAAAGGTTTGCAGTAGTCCAGACAGGAGATGATGATATCTTGACTTCTTATGTATTTCAAAGCTACAGCTTATTGTTTTGTAGTACAGCATTTGCTTATGAGTTGGGTGTTAGGGGAGGATAGTGAGGAAAAGGATTCTCAAGGGTACTGCCTAATCTAACTCTGGACATGGCACCATTACATAATTAGGGAAGACTAAGAGAGGAACAATTTGGAGTGAGGTTGGAGGGGAATTATCCACAGTTCCACTTTGAACACATACAAATGGCAATGCCTACTTTCATTTAAGCAGACATATGGAATAGGCGTGGGGGAGAACCTATAACTAAAATTTTTGATTTGCCACAATAACTTTGTTCCTTTCTCTAAATTGTGGCTTCAAAAAAATTACATTAAGTTTGTGGGAAATTTTTAGTAATTCACAGAATGGAAAGTATTGTGAAGAATGCAGTCCCCTCAGTTTGGCACATCCTTAAGAGTCAATAATCCACATGGTTAGTTATCCATTTATAAAAGAATTCAGAAAAAGTCTGAACAGTAAAAGGTTACAACTAATCTGATTACAGCATAACTGGCTGGTTAAAACACAGAATTTGACAGAAATAAGAGAAGGTTGAACCTAAAAACTCATGCAAAAAGACTATAAAACTAAATTTAAAACTTTAGTTATCCATAGTAACAAGGATTATTCTAAGTAAATGGAATGAATTCTTAGCCACACTAATTTAAATTTCTCCTAAATACCAACTTCAATTCAATGCCATAAATATTTGTTGAAACTTAAATTCACAGATGGTACTATTCTAAGCAAGATGGGTACAATCTGAGTTAAAGTGAAATTCTTTAATATTTTATTAAATTGCATTTGAATAAGAAATAAAATTTTTTGAAATTTGCTTCTGTAATAAATGAAAATTCCAGGTAGTCACTGAAATAAGCTACAGTGAAGCCAAAGGTCTAATAGTACAGATTTTTCTTCTTTAAGGGCAAAAGCCAGTAGAAAAGTCCTTGGAAGGAACTGTTTGGCTCTGTGACGAGTAATAGGTGCTCTATAGATTCCCTTGTATGGTCTAGCTTCAACACTTTGCTTAGGAGCTATGTTCAATTATAGCCTTTCAACTCAGAAATCAAAGGATTTAGGGAAAATAAGTTTCCAGCGCCACCAAAATGTAGATGAACTATTGTAGAATGTGGGTCCCTAACCTAGATCCTGGGCTAATAGTCAGTTATGGTCCTGAGAGTGGAGGCTGAAACTTTAGTACACAGCACCATCCTTCCAGTGAGGTGAGAGGATAAGGCCCCACTCTCAGCAGTCCTAGGCCGTTGGCAAGAGGCAAGAGTATCTTCCATAGATTCTTCAAGCAGAGAGGAGTTGTTACAACCATAGGGGAGATAACCCAAATTTGGGCTTGGTCTCTAGCTGTGTCCAGGGCATGGCTCAGTAGGAGCCTTAGTGAATGTTGTACTGAATGAAAATACACCAGTTCCAGCCCCTGTACAGCCTCAGTTGGGCAACTTCATCTCTCTGAGTCTTTTCTTCTTTATCTATATTGTAGAAATAAGATCTACATCATAGGATGGTTTCACCTTTTTTGTTAGCCTTCAATGGTAGGTAGGTGATCGTAACCAGAAGAAAATACATTTTTTTCCTTTATGAGATTCAATAAGGCTGTTTTTGTTTTGAATTGTTTTAAGTTATACATACAAAAAAAAGTTGTTCATCATATGTCTGGATCATTTGAAAGACTCTAGAATTGAGGTTGAAGAGCCAAATTGATGGCTTTTCAAATGTCATTATCCAATAGCTCTGTGGTTTCAAACCATTCACAACTGCAAACATATGACATATTTGCTTGGGTGGGGTCCAAACAACCATTGATCCTAACAGAGGCCTTTCTGGATCCCATGTTTTCCTTCCCATGTTTATTTTATTCCATTGGGAATAGTGAAGGGGCATTAATTTGGAGAGATGGTTCTCAGCTCTGACTGCACAGTAGAATTTTCTGACAAGAATGAGCTAGGAAGTCATTTGAAAAAACATGGTACTTGAGACCCACCTTGCACAATTTCTGATCTGTTAAGTTTAGGTTTTTGCCTGGATATCAGTACATTCCCAAATCTCCCCAGGTGATTTTAATGTGCATCCAAGGTTGACACCACCAAATAAAAGGGTGAAATCTGGGCCCCAGCAGTATTTGACTGCACCCTAGCACACTGTTGTCTCCACTGCAACCTTGAAGGTAGGCAAAAATATCCATTGACATTTTAAGTACAGCTGACGGGCACAGCCTACCTCACACTAGCAATCACTGCAACAGCAGGGATGACTTCTTCAGTCCACGCTCTCTGGCTTTTTAAACCCAGGACTAATTTTTCAACATGGGCAGCATGTTAGGGGAGGGTAGTGAGGAAAAGGATTCTCAAGGGGTACTGCCTAATCTAACTCTGGACATGGCACCATTACATAACTAGGGAAGACTAAGACCTCTTGTCTTTTTTTTTTTTTTTTTTTTTTTTTTTTTGGTACCAGAGATTGGATCCAGGAGGAGCATTTAATCACTGAGCCACATCCCCAGCCCTTTTTATTTTTTATTTGAAACAGGGTCTCACTAAGTTGCTGAGGCTGGCTTTGAACTTACAATCCTCCTGTCTCAGCCTCCCAAGCTGCTGGGATTATAAGCATTCACCACTGCACCTGGCTCACTAAATTTTTTTTAAGTAAATTAGCCACGAAACAGAGAAGTGATAAGTTGATACACTAAATGCTAGGGTTATGTCTGACTGGAAGTGATAAAAAAAATTCAAGAGAAGAATGGCTTCTATAAGGTAGAAAGTATTTCTTTCTCACAAACATATGCAGTCCAGGGCTGGTATGGTAGTTTCACAGTCAGGAGACCAGGCTTCTTTCATCTTGCCTATCATAGCCCAAGATGAAAGCTGCAACTTCACACATTGTGTGAACACGTTAGCATGCAAGGAAGAGAGAGGAAAGGAAAAGGTGCCACACTTCCCTAACAGTGCTTACAGCCAATCGTTTGTACCCCATAAATAAGCATTTCGTCAAATGGCCATGTCTACCTTCCAATGAGGTTGCCCAAACTAGCCTATGCTGAAAGCCATGCACCCAGCTGAGGATGGGGACTCTTTTGCTCTTGAAACAGAGGGGATAGATACTTAGAAATGGCCAACAGTCTATGCCTCAGGGGTCCCTTCTCCTGCCTCATGCAGCTGGATTAGAACTATTAAGTTACATGTAAACAATGTGTTTTACTGGGGTCCCCCCAAAAACCACTGACAGGAGGCTATTTTTCTTACATTCTGAATTTTAGCAGCTCTGGCTCCCACTGTCCTAAGAAATCACCAATCCAACAAAAAAAGAAGTTGTTCAGAAAACCAGCCCCTAAATCCAATGCCTGCCCAATGTGGTAGAGGGAGTGCTCATGCTCAGAGGGAAAGGACTATGTCCTCCCTGCACATTTCTGCAAATTGATACTGATGGCAGGAGCTTGCTCTTATTCATTCTGGAAGCAGCACAAATTATTTTCATGGGGTCGTAAATATGTTGAACACTCTGTTATACTAACCTCTTAAACCAGTTGTCTTGAGCAGCTACAAATCATAGTTCAGGAGCAACTTTCTAAGATTCCAAGGCCCCTGACATTCCTGGATGCTCAAGTTAAATACCTGGGATTAAGAGTGAAGAGTGTGTAGATTTTGCTACAAAATTCATTTCAAAGAGATGGGGGAAAGTCATTTGGCCTGATGCCTAGTTTGTCATAGTCATTTTTTTATTGTTGTTTTTTGGTTTGTTTTTTTTTTTTTTTTTTTTTTTTAATTTTTATACTCTTTACTCAGCCAAGGCTCAGGAGAGAATTGGTGGTCAAACTACCTTCCTGCACTGAATTTCTCTTTCGGCCCTCCCCAGTGCTCCAGGACCTGTGGTGGAGGTATTCAGAAACGTGAGGTTCTTTGCAAACAGCGCATGGCTGATGGCAGCTTCCTGGAGCTTCCGGAGACCTTCTGTTCAGCCTCCAAACCAGATTCCCAGCAAGCCTGCAAGAAAGATGACTGCCCCAGTGAGTGGCTTCTCTCAGACTGGACAGAGGTATGATGTCCCCTACATGGAAAGAGCAAGAGGCATGAGTAGGAAAAGTGACCCCAAACACATACATGGGAAAGACAAGAGAACAAAACAATTCTCTGAACACTACAGGGCAGTATTTTGTAACCATTTTATACCATAGTATATAACCAGCTTTTAACTAGGCTGCAGGGACCTGTGCTATGTGGTCAGCCCTTACCCAACATTCGGAAGCTGAGGATTGTAAATGGGCTCCTCTTGGAACAAGACCAGAACACGGGGTTCTTCTCCCTAGAGCTCCACTCCCTCCCCCTCCTCCTGACCTCCCGGCACCTCCTACTCCCAGATGTTTCTAGTCTCTGTTCAGGGAGGGCAAAGCCTCTCTAGTTCTTCTCTTCCAAGTTACTGGACAATAAAGGATATGATTTATTAGGAAAAGAAGGCCAAGGAAATCCTGCCTCTTTACTGTTAGTTTCCTGGCTCTAAAACTTCCAACAACTTCCCAGCAAGAGAACTTGATTTCCCCTGTTGCCCTGCCTTTGGGGCAGCAGTTGCCGCAGTATTTACCACTCCCAACTTCCCTTCCCACGTTAGCATGTACCTCCAACTCACCTAATTTTTTAAATAATTCTGGTTCTAACATTAGCACAAATTAATTCATTTATACCCAGCTTCAACACATTTGTTCTCAGCCCCTGTGACTTCTTTGAGTTGCCTTGACTCCTGCAGCTCCATAGTTCTATATCTTCCCTAGAGATGTCCCAACATTATGGGCTCACAAGCAAATGAAACCAAGACCAGGATCAGTAGGCTGGAAGTGAGAAAACTCATTGGTTAAAAGCAGACTCAAGGCCAGCGCGGTGGTGCATGCCTGTAATCCCAGCACTTGGGAGGCTGAGGCAGGAGGAGCAAGAGTTCAAAGCCAGCCTCAGCAATGATGAGGCACTTAGCAATTCAGTGAGACCCTGTCTCTAAACAAAATACAAAAAAGGGCTGGGGATGTGGCCCAGTGGTTGAGTGCCCCTAAATTCAATCCCCGGTGCCAAAAAAAAAAAAAAAAAAAAAACAGATTCAAGACTTTCTCCCATATAAGGATTTGAATTGGCCTCCCCGACCCTTGGCCTGTTTTATCTGGAGCTGCTGATAGTTGAAATACACAGAGACTCTTACTTTCAGAGGGGAAAACTGCCTATGAGAATTAAGATACCACCTCACTCAACATAGGTCCTGACAATTCTTGCCCCACACAGTATCAACATGTTCAGAGTCTAAGGACATCACAATTGAGAGCAACCTACATTACCACAGGTTTTATTGTTTGAAAGAAAAATTACCTCTGGCAGTATCATTCCAGATATCCCAGAACAATAAATGATAAAACAAATAAATTATTATTTTTTTTGTATTTTAGAAACAATCTGATTTCTGCAGGATACAGGTTTAAAAGTGTAGAGAAGATGGACATATGTATACTCAAGTATGTGTCCATGCTCGCACATGGACATCTGAGCGACCATTTCTTCCATGGGAATATTGATTTGGGGTATGACATATGCATGAAAAAGTCATAATAAAAATAGCAACTCGGGAAGAACCTTGATGTATTTGCCAAGTGGCTCTAGGCGAGGACATCTCTCAGTGGAGTACTGTAAATGTATTCCTCTCCTGTGTCTATCAGAAAATAGCCTGTCATGATTGGTATGCCAAGGAAAGGATTCATGTGTATTATCATTGTCTCTCATCTTCCTGGAGTTGATAGCCTTTAGAGGGTATGGTACCCAGAAACTTCAGAAAGAGAGTTCTTTTCTGTCTGCAGTTTTGAAAAGAGAGACACTCATGATTAGGCACTAAAGGAAGACTACTGAACTGAGGTCCCATTTAATAATGCAGGACTTTAGAAAGGTGTCATGTGTATTTAGAAGTTAGACTCAAGACAAGCAAACCAAGCTTTAAATCCCGAATGATGATTACTGGTTGTATAACCTTGAGCTAATTAACCTTCTGGGTCTTTATTTCCTTTGCCTGTAAACTGGAGAGATAATAGTGTCCACCATACAAGTGGGAGGCTTAAATTAACTGGTGCATATAAAGTACATCATGCCTAGTAAAAGTTACCCCTTATTATGGTGATGATTCTCTTCCATCTGGGCTCATTGTCAGGAGAGGAAATTATAGGCAGCACCAGCCTTGATTGGCTGGACTCACGGCCACAGCCCAGGTCTCCCACAGGCTTTGCTGGTTTTCCCAGGAGGAAAAGATTATGCTTGGAGAACCAGGAGGAATTAAACCTTATCCAGAGAGTCTAATTGGGTTCTGCACTATCTGGGTCGGTGAGCAGAAATTCTGAACATTGGGGAGGGGCCTGGAATGGTGGGAAGCAATCACCAGATCACTGGGGTTACTCTCAAGTCATGCCAGAGAAAAGCGCCCCTGGAGGCACTCACAAAGGCCCAGGTTCACTCTGCCATCCCCAGGGCCATTCTGTGGTTCCCTGGCTGAGATGAGATGTTCATTCCACACTACACGCGCGCGCACACACACACACACACACACACACACAACACCTTTTGGATAAAAGAGAATCTGGATGATCTCTGGGTGTTTTCGTCCTCAGCTCTCTGGGCTCCATCTCATAGTTACTGCGTAGAATTCCTCAGAGACAGAAGTAAGCCAAAGTTTTAGACATTTCAAAAAAAAAAAAAATTACTTACAGATTCTATTCTGAAGGGAAGACCTCTCAAAAGGCGATCCTTCTCTTTAAAAGAAACCCTTCAATCTCTTGAAAGAGTTGGCTGCTAGATATTTTTAAATCATATTTTTATGGAACTTGCCCCCCATCCCCCAAAATAAAAGAAATTAAAGTCAGGGTAGTCCGTTTGAGAATGAGAAGGAGCTTGGAAGATCCTCTAGTCTAATCTCTCTTTTCAAATTAAAGCCTCGGGAGCCTTTTAACAAGTGAAATGTTACTATGAAGTCAAATTCTAAAAGAGAGCTATTTCAAATGAAGCACAGATGGAGCCTTCAGATTTCCATTGGTTGGGTCTCCCCATCCCCTGAATCACTTCCTCGTCGTAGTTATGCAACACTCTTTGACAATCCCTGCCGTGGCTTAGCTTCCCCATTTCAGAGATGTGGAGACTGAAGCTAGAGAAAGCACTTGACTTGACCCAAATCATAACCCAATCTTCTGATCTGCAGGTGAACTACTTTTCCATGTTTTACTTGGCAGCACCAAAATAACCATGATTTTAAAACATTCAGCCTCCCTTCCCCTATCCCACCTGACCCTTGGATTCAGTACTGTCATTTACAATAAAATAAATGCTGGGTGGACTCTGGAATCCACAGTTGTTAGCTAACAAAAGGAACAGGTTTGATTCTCCTCTATGGCTTTTGCCTCTTAAATTTCTTTCAGAGTGGCCTATGTCACAGTCCATTGCACAGATTAGTGTCATTTCAGTGTGCTAGCATATAAAACTTGAAAATATAAGGTAATTCTATTGGTTTTTACTGTCATTTTTCAAGTTCACATGGCACGCGGCCACGACCCTAGTTCAGGCCTTCGTCATCTCAGCCTGGACTGTGTACGGCTCCTTCACTGACATCCCTGCCTCCCGTCCTTCTGCACACTGTTGCCAGATTCACCTTCTCAAAACACCTCTTTCGTCATGTCACTCCCCTCCTCAATGGCTTCCCATTGCCTTGTGGACCAATTCCAAACCTTCTGTCTGAAAATTAAATAAGTCTCCAAAGTCTGGCCCCAAACTACCTGTCAGCTGCTCAATGCTCTTGGGGTGGCTCCTCTGTTCAAACAGGTTTGGTTCTGCCCCTACATCTGCCTTGGCCTCCTACCCTGAATTCTTCTGCCTTTATTCTGGAAATTTCCCTGCCTCCCATGCTTAGCCATGTTGTGTTACACCCATCTTGAAGTTCTAGGTCAGGACATCCCTAGTGGGCCATAAGCATTCAATAATAATGTTAGCATTAAGTTCATAATACTTCATTTGTTTTCTAATTGTATACCAAATTCTTTACTTACTATTTAATCCTAATAGACAGCTTTATTGAGATGTAATTTATGTATTAAAAAATTCACCTTACCTTAATGTTTTTAAGATTTATCCTTGTTGTAGCACATGTGAGAACTGCATTTCTTTTTTTATGACTGAATAATATTTCATAGTATAAAGGTACCAGATTTTGTTTAGTCATTTACCAATTGATGGACATTGGGTTATTTCGACATTCGGGCTATTATAAATACTGACAGGAACGTTTGCATAAGTTTTTATGTGAATATATGGTTTTACTTCTCTTGGGTAAATACCTAGGAGTAAAATTTCAGGGTCCTATTTTAAATTAACTTTTTGATAAACTATTAAACTGCTTTCTTAGGGGCGGTAGGAAGTTGTATCATCTTACATTCCCAGCAGCAACTTCATTTGTTTTGTAATGAAGAGGGTTCTCATTTTTCTACCACTAGCCAAAACCTATCATTTTCTGTCTTTTTAATATAGCTATACTAGTAGATACAAAGTGATATGACATTGTCGTTTTGATTTGTGTTTCCCAAATATACTATTTATTTTTAACAATACATTTGACCCCCCCTCATTTGAATGACAGCTCCTTGAAATTAGCAACTGTCATTCACCTCCTCCAAACAAAGCAGTTTTTTCATAAGAATTGTCCGATGGTAAGCATTAAAATATTATTTATCTGTGAAGGAAGGAGAAAGGGGTCAACATTAACATTATTTTGTGTATGGCATTTTAAAATATATTATCTCATTTAATTTCCAGCCTTCCAAATTAAATGTAAGAAATAGAAACCACCATAGAGATGTTAAATCCCTTGCTTTCTAATAAAATGCTGAGCTGGGATTTGAACATGGTACGCTATATTTGTTACTCTAAAGCCCAAGCCATATAAACAAAAACAGGTAAAATACCTATAGGAAACTATAGAATGGAAAATCTTAGAGTGGAGTGTGTCTACAAGATCTCGTGTATTCCACATTGTTATATCATAATTAATATTTCTCTCTCTTTCAGTGGCTGTCGCTTTTCCAAGCCACTTTTCTCATATTTTGGTGAGTTTGAGAGTTTATACAAAAAACATTAGCCTGTAGTTCCCTGAATTTTTATGCATTTGGCTTCTTTCTTTCCCCACCAGTGTTCCACGACCTGTGGGGAGGGTACACAGACTCGAAGTGCCATTTGCCGGAAGGTGCTGAAAACCGGGGTCTCCACAGTTGTCAATTCCACCCTATGCCCTCCCCTGCCTTTCTCTTCCTCCATCAGGCCCTGCATGCTGGCAGCCTGTGCAAGTGAGTATGTTAGAGCTCTGGGGATGGAGACAGAACCCCACTTAGTAGCAGCCACTGTGCAGGAGCCTTCCCTAAACTGAGACCCGTGGCAGATCTTGGGCAGCAGAGAATTTGCAGGGCTGCAGGCTGGAGAGCTCAGCTGGAGGTGGAAAAGGAATCTTAATCACATGTGGCCAGGCTGAATTCTCTTCTCCACAGGAAAAACAGTTTGCAGGGGGAAAGTTCACTCGCTGGCATACAGAGATCTGGAAGCTGGAGGCTGCACATTACTAATGAAGTCTAATGTTATCCACTCTGGGGTTTTAAACTACTCTGAGCAGATTTGTTCTGTTCAATATTAATCCCTAGAGTTGTAACGCTTCTGGGCTCTCCTCACTGTAATTTAGGGCGCTGGTGCCTTGCAGGACCTTAAGTAGACATTTAGTGGAGAATATTCTCCTTCTCTATACTCTGCCTCTTTTTATGATGCTGATTTTTTCTTTCAAATGCTTTTAATGAGAGGAACTGCCTTTTCCCCAGGGCTCTGCTCCACCTAGAAGCCTGCACCTCAGCTTCCAGGACGGAAAGACCCAGCAGGGTGCTGCTTGGGGTGCCACAGCCCCTCATTAGTTCTCTGTTTTGGGGTGGTGGTGGTAACTTGATGGTCCACAGCTGGTAGCCAGCTTCTCCTCTAAGCCATGAGGTGTTAATGACAACCCTGGTTGAAATCACTGCCTAAGAGCTCTTTCTTTTTTGTCCTATTTGTCCCCTCACGGCTGCATCGCACTTCGGTTCCTTTCTGCTCTTGTCTTCTCTTCCTCCATCTCTGGAATCCCTCTCATGCCAGGGCCCGGGCGGCCATCCACAAAGCACAGCCCTCACATCGCAGCTGCGCGGAACATTTACATCCAGACCCGCAGGCAGAGGAAGCTGCACTTCATCGTGGGTGGGTTTGCTTACCTGCTTCCCAAGACGGCTGTGGTGCTCCGGTGCCCCCACACGCCGGTTCCGCAAGCCCCTCATCACCTGGGAGAAAGATGGCCAGCATCTCATCAGCTCCGCTCACATCACAGTGGCACCTTTTGGCTACCTGAAGATCCATCGTCTCAGGCCCTCCGATGCAGGTATCTACACCTGTTCTGCAGGACCCGCCCGGGAGCAGTTTGTGATTAAGCTCATTGGAGGCAACCATAAGCTTGTGGCTCGGCCCCTGAGCCTGCGGAGTGAGGAGGAGGCCCTGGCAGTGAGGAAGGTCAGCCCAAAGGAGGTGCTGCAGACCCACAAGCACCAGAACGGGATCTTCTCCAATGGCAGCAAGGCTGAGAAGCGGGGCCTCCCTGCTGATCTGGGGAGCCGCTACGATGACATTGTCTCCCGGCTGCTAGAGCAGGGGGGCTGGCCCGGAGAGCTCCTGACTTCCTGGGAGGTGCAGGACTCCATGGAAAGAAACACGTCCTCAGAGGAGGACCCCAATGCTGAGCAGGCCCTTCTGCACCTGCCCTTCACCATGGTGACTGAGCAGAAGCGCCTGGACGACATCCTCAGGAACCTCTCCCAGCAGCCCGAGGAGCTGCGCGACCTCTACAGCAAGCACCTGGTGGCCCAGCTGGCCCAGGACATCTTCCGTAGCCACCTCGAGCACCAGGACATGCTCCTCAAGCCCTCTGAGCAGAGGTTTCCCCCGGTGGCCGTCCCTCCTCATAAACACGTGTCTGGTTTCAGCAGCTCCTTAAGGACTGCCTCCGGGGAGGCTGGGGGCGGCTCTCGCAGGCCACACCGCAAGCCCACCATCTTACGGAAGATCTCAGCGGCCCAGCAGCTCTCCGCCTCTGAGGTGGTCACCCACCTCGGGCAGACTGTGGCGCTGGCCAGCGGGACACTGAGTGTGCTGCTGCACTGTGAGGCCATAGGCAACCCAAGGCCTACCATCAGCTGGGCCAGGAACGGGGAAGAGGTTCAGTTCAGTGACAGGTGAGCTACTTGGTGGAATAAGGGATGGGAAGAAGGGAGGGGGGCAAGGGGCCACATCCTGCCCAAACCAGGCTGTTCATACTTCCTTTGAGGGGTTTCCATGGGTAGAGCTAGAGCACTGGGCCTCGGAATCACCTCCTGGGTTTCAGGCCCTCTCTCAGCACTGATGGACTGTTGGAGCAAAGAGAAGGTATTTAACTTCTCTAAACAGTATGTTCTTATCTTTATAAGGCAAAAACAACACTGCCAACTCACCCCCATCCCCTTAGGATCCCAAAGATGAATGAGATACTCTCTGGATGACTTTGAACTTTTGGCAGAAAGATACCATTCCAGCCCAAGGCATTATTATGTTTCTGCTCCGTGAGATGAGCCACTGAAAAGCTTCCACACCAGGACACTTTCTCCATGTGTGGTCGCACAGGACTGGAGAGTGTGCAGCCAGCACCTGCTGCTCCCCATGAGTGATCCTGTCCTCTCTCTCTGGACTGGACAAAGCTATCTGTTCCAGAAAGCTTTTATTCCCAGTTGGACCTGTGATTAATTATCTTAATATCCTTGTCGTCTCTGTTTTGATGTGTCCTTACTGGGATGACAGCATCATACCATTTACTGGTCTTCCTGGGCCATAGCCATTCATATTATTAAAATCAACAGTGGTAGCAGAAAAATAAGAACAACATTTTTTAGCACAACCTGTGTGCCAAGCACTGTGCCACACTTCCTATATACTTTTTTTTTTTCTTTTGCTGTCTTCAAGGACCTTGAGAACAACAGTAAGCAGTTGCTATTATAACTGAGTAGTTACTATCTGCTGGGCTGCCGGGGTCTTTCTAGCTCCCCAAACCTGGGTTTGGCCTTCTCTGGCCGGCAGAGGAGGCTGGGGGAACACGCCCCAGTGGTGAGGCAGAGTCGGGAAGAGGCAAAAGTCGACTGGTGGCCACACTCAGCCCTCACAATGGAAGACAATCAGGCATACACCAGGGAGTCTGGTCAAGGCACAAGCTTGGTTTATTGAGGAAGTTGGACAGCCTTTATAGAAGACATGGGCCAATCAGCAGAAAGATCATAGGGGCACATAGGGAGCATGAGCAAATCACATTGGCGAAGCCATTAGCCCATCCTAGTGGCAGTCTGACCTCTGTCATATGTCAAGGGAACACCCCTTGGCTAGGCCAAGTTCCCGTATCAGGAAGTGGGAGACAGCCAGACAGTTTCTATCTACTGGCGTGTTGTTAACGTCCCCAACACTGGGCAACCTCCAAGATCCCTTCTACCTCCTCCACCCATTTACACACAGCCACAGAAGGTTAAAACCCATATGTTGATGGGAATGAGGGAGAGTCTTCAGCACAGTAACTTCAAAATTTGCTACACAAATCGCTTTTGAGTGCTCCACAAACCAGGGGTCCAAGGATCACATGAGTTTGAGAAGTGCTCAGTTAAAGCTAAACAGATGTATTTACTGCTGTATTTTATGTCTATTTTTTAATATAGCACTTGATTTTTATTATAAAGCTAATAAAAGGGCTATCAAGTGATATCAAATCTATAAAGTAAAAACTGCAATTCTCCCACATCCCTTCAATCCTATTCCTCAGGGCAATCACTCTTAATAATTTGATATATGTCCTTTTAGAAATTTTTTTATGTATTTTATTGTATTATATAAAAATGTATATATGCACACATAGGATTTGGATTTTTTAATGGGATATTAGTCATGTTCAGAAATTTGACTCAGTTTTTATTTCACATGTCTAGGAGACGTCATAATAGTACGTAGAGATCTATGTCACCTTTTTAACCACTGATTACTGTTCCTAAATACATTTAACTATCCCCCACCTGAAAATTATCTTTGGTTTTTCCATTTTTTTAACTTTTTTAAGCATTCCAGTGTGTGTTGTGACTTTCTAAGTGGACAATAGAGAATGCAGTGTTTCCAAACTTATCCTTTGATCACTGAACAATTTTTTGGCTTAGTAATCTCAAGAACACCAATAGTTCCAGAAGCATTTAGAAAGCTTAGGCTTTTAGTTTGCACCTTGATGGGCATTGAGAGTCTAACTCTAACCCTAAGGTAGAAAAAGTGCAGCAACAACTTTCTGGGAAAAGCAGCATGGCAGTCAACTGCTAAGGATGCTAAAGTGTTGAACCTAAAACAACAGAGAACATATCTTGAATCCCCAGTCATCCAGAACATTAATTGGGTGATGGTGTAGCATTAAGAGGGAAGGCACCTGGGGGCCAGGAACAAATAATTTTTGACACCATCAAGATTTCTTTTTGTAGATTTAGCCTTGAAAACACTTTTCAGTGTACATTAATTGCATGCAGTTAGGGGAAAAAATAGATTTCTGTTTCTGTTTTTTGGCATTATAATTTTTTCCATTTTTACTTGGCTGGCTAGTAAGACATGTGACAGAAGCTTGGATTTCTATAGACTTTTCCAAGTTCTGTTTGAGAAAAAAGTCCTTTGCTGTGGGCTCTTGGTGACCTGCTCTGTGTTGGGTGTCATTGCTTGTCATTACTGCATCTGGTAGCAGTTCAGAATTACTGATTCATTTTCTAACAGAAAAGTGCCAAAATCCCCAGTTTTATGATTCAATTAGCCTGATTTTTTTCTTAGTGCACAAGTCTACCTTTCTGTGAATCAGCAAGATTCAGCTGCCTGTGGGTCTATAGGACTTTGTACTTTATTAAGGTAGACTATAAGTAGCCTGAACTAACAAGAATAGTTCAAGGTAGAAGGCAAATGATTAAGAGAATTCTAGCATTTCTCCAACTTTTAAATATGCCAAAGTGTAATTTAAAAGAAATTCGTTTTACTAAAGGATCACTAACAATTTAGATACAACTGTGTCTCTCATCATATATATATATATATATATATATATAATATCATATATATATATATATAATTTACTAGTTGAAATGAATTCACATGATACTCAGAAGCATATGTCAACTTCTCAACCAGTAGTTTCCTGAGTATCCCTGAATGTATTATGATAGGCTGTTTCATCATAATCCCCACTTTCTTCTTCCTTTATTCCACAAACATTCCAATATGAGACCCTACATTTGATTCTGAGGATAGAGGAAAAGAAGACTAATTCCCTGTTGATGAAATTCAACATCTAGTTGGGAAGCTAAAGAAACAAAGGTCGTATTAGAAATGCTGAGAGAGAGGCATGCATAATTATTTATTCCATAAGTATGTATTAATCTTCCTTTTATATGCCAGCTATACATCAACTCACTAGGATCCCTGTGGTGAGTGAAGCAGGAGCAAGGGTTTTGTGGTAGTTGGCATGCATTTAAAGTTCTGCTCAAATAACCCATCAGAGAGAGATTCCCTAATCATTCCATCAAAAATTGCACCCCATATCACTCTTTATCCCTTCAACTCTGCTACTTTATTAGTAGAATTTATCATCATCTAATGTATTATGTATTTGCTGATTGCCTGTCCACAAGGACAGAGACTTTCTTCATTGCTGTACCCCCAGTGCTTGGAAGTCAAACAGGTCGTAAATAATAAATGAACTAATTTGTTAATGGAGCAAGACAGCAAACACAGAAAAATAAGCCAGAAAATATCAGATTGGGATAAGTGGGGAGAAAATTAAAACAGAAGGGGTGTAACTTGGTGACCACTTCAGACAGGTACTCTGCAAAGGTTACATGTAAATCAAGTTCTGAATGATGACCAGTTTCCAGAATGTGATGTCAGAAGAAAGAGCCTGCCTGGACAAGGAAAAAGCAGTGCAAAAATTAAAGTAAAAAGAGTTTTGTGTGTTGAAGGAGCTTTAAAAAAAGGTCATCTGGCTGGAGTGTGGGATGGGATGAGGCTGTGAGGCTAACCAGAGTCCCAGAGAAGGAGTTAGGATTTTAGTCTGAGTTCCAAGGGAAGACTTTGGCAGATTTAGGCAGGAACATGGCATGATCTAATTTCCACCTTTACAGCTGGCAGATGGATTGTAGAGGAGCATGAGTGGAAGCTGGGAGGCTGCTAAGGGCCAGTGCAGTATTCCCTTCAATGCCATAAATATTTTCTGGACAATAGAGTGATAAGCACCAGGAAGTGAGATGAGAAATAAGAACACTGCTCTCCAGAAACTAAAAAACACTTTGAAGTGCTGGTGTAGAATAAAATTTGTATGAAACTCCAATTTATAAAACACTCCAACAGGCAGAGCACTTTTCTTTAAACTTCTGAACATTTGACAACTGGACAGAAGGGGGTTCCCAAATTCAGTGCACATAATAATTACCAGGAACCTGTTAGAATGCAGACTCGTGCCTCTCCCCTGGCCCCAGAATATCTTTCTGTAGTAGAAACCCATAAATTTACATTTATACAGGTGCCTCTGACAACTCCAAAGCCAGAGCTCCCAGGACCACCTCTAGGAAGCATTGAAAGAGAAAGGAGAGAGAGGATGGTGAATCTCAAAGTAGAACTGTATGCTAGATTTTAATCTTGTTAAAAGACTTGGTGGAAGCAGATAAGTCTCGCTGCTGAAACAACCCCTGGGAACCATGGGACTTTCTTTTCCAAGCACACTCCTGTCCTCTTGCCTTCCCTCCCGATATTTCATTCACTCAGGGAGTTGAATTGGAGAGAGACCAACTGCAAAAATGCAAGTGGCTATGTGTAAAGGAAGCAGACAGGGTAGAAGTTAGACTCCAAATCCGCTGCCAGTTTTCTGGAAAAGTCTTGGACTAGATGAAGGTTAAGATAGCTATGTGTGGCCACTTGAGAACAAAGAAGCAGAACTGGGCTTCTCAGCACAGCCATCAGCTTGAGTTCACAGTTTTCTTCAGAGGGCCTGTGCCACCTGGGTTGATTGGTTTGTTTGTTTGTTTTGTCCCAGGGTTTGAACTCAGGGGCACTTGACCAGTAAGCCACATCCCCAGCTCTATTTTGTATTTTATTTATAGAGTCTCTAAATATGCCAGCTGTCCATCAACTGGGTTGCTGAGGGCCTCACTTTTGCTGAGGCTGGCTTTGAACTCACAATCCTCCTGCCTTAGCCTCCCAAGCAGCTAGGATTACAGGCATGTACCATTGCCCCTGGCTGCCACGTGGTTTTGAAAACAAGAATGTGACCTCATTTTCTCTTTGCTGTCATTGCTGAATTCTCCCCGTTATATGGATCTGTAATTGACAGCTGTTACCATGTTGCTCTCTGCAAAATCCTCAAGAAGACAATGTGCTAGACTCATACCATGGGCCATGGTTTGAAACCATTAATAGTACAGCCCTGAAGTAGCAAACTTACATCCCCCAAATAGTTTACACGTAGAATTCTATTTTCTATGTTTAACGCCCCAGTTTATTGATCATGGATGTTTTAAAGTGCTTAATATTTCCACTCAGTTTATTACAGAATTGGCTTCTACTTGCCCCCCTCATGTTCTAAGGCTGCTGTAACATACACTTCTCTTAGAAAAGGTCTTCCCCTTCCCAACAAATATCATCTTTGGTCAGAAAGAAGAAACTTGTCTCTGTCAAAACATCCCTTATCTGATTGGCCTCTCAGCAGCATTCTGCACCAGCTAAGCACCTCTACTTAAAAACATTTCTTTTGACACTTTGAAAACCACATGCACTTGGTTTTCTTCCTACTTCTCTGGCTGTTCTTTCTCCTTTCTACAACCACTCTTCAGAGGAGACCTCTTATCTAGAGTCTCACTCAACATGCAGTAGTGATGTTAGTAGCTCCTGTGCTCCCCTTTATGCGAGTGATTCCCACATATTGAGCACCAGACCAAACCTCTCTTTTGATTCAAATATGCCACTGTTCTACTGTCCCCATCCAGGTGCTCCACAAATCGGTCAGCTCATTATATCTAAAACTAAACTCCTGAATCCCTATCTCAGTAAGGAATACCCGTGTCCATTCATGCCAGAACATTTTTCTTTCTTCCTCATCTCCCAGTTTGGACTCTCTGGGATCCTCAGGAGCCCTCTTGCCCTCTGCTTCCCTCCTATATGGCCACCTCTGCTCAGGTTTGCCTTTGTCAACTCTTAATTGCAACAACTTCATAGCTCCAAGGTTGCCTTCTTGAGAGCAAGGGATGGCAAATTACAGCCAGTGGCTTTAGCATCTTTTAAAGGGTTATGAAGAATGGCTTTTTAAAGATTATTAAAAAGAGCCAATGAAATTGAGCACAGAGCTGTTAAGTTCACTTGTTCAAGGTCTCACACTTAATAAGTGGTGGAGGCTGGAATTTGAACCTGGGTTATATAAAGAGTTATTAAAAGAATAGCTTTTGCATTTTCAAAGGGGTTACTAAAAACAAGAATTAGAATATAGACAAGGACTGCAGGTGAAGGACTCTGTGAAGCCCTATGTATTTACTCTCTATCACTGTACTGCCCTGTGTTCTAGACCATTCACCATTGCTACCCCCAGAACACCTTTCCAGCAAACCTGTTCATACTGTCCCCAAGCCTAAACCTCTTTAATGATTTGCCATTCCCTAAAGATAAGGTCCAAATGCCTTTGTGTGATATATAAGGCCTTTTATCTTTTCACCTGTGCCTGTCTCTCTGGCTTCATCTTTTACCATATCCCCCACCCATGACACTGAGCTCTGCTCTCCAGCAATGCCCCAGTACTTGCTGTTTATGAATTTGCCTGGGACCTTCCAACCCACTTTGTCTGGCTAACTCCTCCCCTTCCTTACATGAAGTCTACCCCTATGGAACCCAAGGGTCCTGATGACCCCTCTATTACCACACAGCACTCTACCCTATACTCCACCTTAGCCCTTACCACTGTGCATTTGAATTAGCTGTTTGGTTTTTTAAAATTACCTTCTGTATTATGTTAGTCTTCCTCCAGAGCAGACGTTTAAGAATGTGTCTTAATCATATTTTCTTCAGAATTCTAAAAACAGACACTCAACAGATGAAAAACTGAAGAATGAATAAACAAAGGAATGGATAGATGAATGTCAGTGTTTAGGAAAAAGGTTTCCTAATTGCCAGGAGGCTGTGGTCTGAACGGCTTTGCAGACTTCTAGTATCTAATATGCAACGATGTCAGAGTTCCAGAGTGATACCCACTCTTAAGTAAGCATTTCTGCCTTGACTGTGTGTTCTGCACTACAAAAGTTTCAGGAAAATCCAGATTCTATCAAACAAAGGTGTACATTTCGAAAAGCATTGTTGTAGAGTGAATAAGTACAAAGAGTAAATACCTTGTGGCATCCAGACCATATCTCTATCATAGCCAGACCCAGGGAGAAATCTTCATGGTCACCATCAGTATAGCTAACATTTATTGAGCACTAATATTGAGTTTCAGGTGTGCATATATTCTTACAATAATCCTTTAAGGTTACTATCCCAGTTTTACAGATGTTGAAATTGAGGCACAGTGATGTTAGATCAACTTGCTCAAGTTTTGACTTAATGAATGTAGAACTAGAATTTGAACCCAAGGTAAGCTGACTCTAGGAAGTATTTCTTTTTACTGTTAGCTTCATTGAATACATGGACTTCCCATTGTTTTATAACAAAATCACTGGCATCAAGTAGACCTAGCATAAAATTAACATTCAATAGTCCAGCCAGATGACTTCCAACTAATGAGGCTCTCATTTTCATTTCTGCATATTTGTTTTAGGGACAGCCTTTTCTTCTGTAGGCAGCTCTACCTTAATATACACCTAACCAATAGCCGGGGTGTGGTGGTGCACGCCTGTAATCCCAGCACTTGGGAGGCTAAGGCAGGAGGATCGTGAGTTCAAAGCCAGCCTCAGCAATGGCAAGGCACTTAGCAATTCAGTGAGACCCTGTCTCTAATAAAATACAAAAAGGGCTGGGGATGTGACCCAGTGGTCGAGTGCCCCTGAGTTCAATCCCCAGTACCAAATATATATATCACGTGCCTGACATCGTGAGTATTTATAGCTGGTTAGGTGTATATATACACCAAACCAGCTATATATATGTATATCTATATATCTATATATCTATATCTATATCTATATCTATATATAGATATATATATCTATATATATAGATGTATATAGATATAGATGTATATAGATATAGATATAGATATATAGATATATATAGATATAGAATATCTATATATAGATGTATATCTATATATAGATATATATAGATATAGATATATAGATATAGATAGATATAGATATATAGATATATATAGATATTGATATATAGATATGTATATATAGATATAGATATATAGATATAGATATAGATATATAGATATATATGTGTATATATATACCTAACCAGCTATAAGTACTCATGATGTCAGGCACACTGGGCACTCAGTAAACCTGTCTGTGTGTGTTTACAGTGTTGATGGTCTGTACATGTGTGTTTAGAGACTAAGACTATAAGCAAGATGAAGTTAAATTACTCCTTGCTTTTCAGTTACTTTGGATAAATATGAGACTTGTCACCACTTTTTAAGTTGAGATTCAAGTAAAAGCTATCTCCAGTTTGCACACCTCTAGCTAAAAAATATGGTAAGTAACCCTTCCCACATCTGATACCAGAAGGCTTACATAATATGGACCAACACATTTAATATTCTTACCAGAACCCAATTCTAGGAAAAAATACCTGTAAGGACAATGCTGACTATAGTAAAGCAAAGCCAAATTCTCCAAAATTAGCCCCTAGGTTGTATTACCAAATTGGGATGAAGATTGATCTTTCCTCTAAGAAAGATCTAAATATTGCTGACAGCATTACACTGGCAGGGAAATCCTTGCTCACTATTTAACACTACCAGGCCAAGGCTGAGCTGACAGTCACATGATAACTATAGTTCAGCTGATCACATTGTAAAGCATTTACACAGGATTTTCTTTAAGGCTGTGGGATTTTTCAAAAGGAATACAGGTGAACATAAAAAAATATATATGAAACTAGGTACCTTTAAAAAATACTTATTTCTTCTTAAGGATAGGATACAACTCATAGATGATGTTCTACTCACATGGAATGGGGAAAGGGCTAATGCCAACCAACGAGTTTCTGCCTTTTAATCACTAAGCCTGTTCCTGTCTTCTTCCTCTTTTGAGTCTAGGTGTTTCCACCTTATTTCCTCCCACCCTCTTCACCTGGAGGAGCACCTGATGATATATCAGCTAACACAGAGGCCCATAGCAGTAGAAAACAGTAAGGCTGAATCAGCACAACTTAGGCACAGGTCCTAGTTCTTCCACTTCATATTAGAGTCCACCTGTATCTCTCAGAACCTTGGTTTTCTTGCTAGTTAAATGGTATTAACAAAGCCAGGCACTGGGTTTCATTTTTTCCCTTCAGAATAGGGCAAGTGTAGGTGTATTAGTCTGCTTTTCATCACTGTGACAAAATACTTAAGATGATGAACTTAAAAAGAGCAAGGATTTATTCTGGCTCACACTTTTGAAGATTTTGTTCTATGGCCACCTGTTGCTGTTACTTTGGGCCTGTGGCAGCATAGCATGTCATGGCAGGACCACGTGGAAGAGGAAGTTGCTCACCTCTTGGCAGCTGGGAAGCAGGGAGAGAAAGGGATTCCAATATCCCCTTCAAAAGTACACCCCAATGACTGAACTTCCTCTCACTAGGCCCAACTGCTTAAAGGTTTTGCCACCCCCCAATAGTGCCATATGCTGATGACCTAGCCTTTAACACGTGGACCTTTAGGGGACACTTATCCACATCATAGCAGTGGAGAACAAAAACAGTGTCACAAGGGATACTCATTTGTCAGCATTCATAATCATTATCAGTTAGACATAGGGCCACTGTATCACACCATCTTCTAGGATGTCACAAAGAAAGAAGCTTTGCTATTATTGCAAGGATCATTGGGTAGTTGTTTAAAGAGTTGGGGTAGAAAAGTATCCAGGGAAACAATGTGATGCAGGATCATCAGCCAAATCCAGGCATCAGGAGAGGATGCACACATCCTACTGATATTCTTTGCTATCATTTCCGATCCAGCAAGGAAGAGAAATCTGTAGCCTCCGATGGCTTACACTTGCCAGGAAGCTTTGGATAGTATTCCAAAGTGGTGTCGAATAGGAGATGAATCAAGAACTATTTGGAAAGCGTTAACTTGGGCAACACAAAGTGTCCACAGATGGAAACTTCTCAGAATGGAAGAGAAAATCAGATGGGAAATTCCTCTAGGGTCAATTTCAGAACCACAGTTGTGAATAATGCTATATGTAAAAGTCATAAGCCCCTGAAATGCAGTTTCCAAGTTTGCAGATAATATAAAAAGTGGAGGCAGGGAAGATAGGGAGGGGAAAAATAAACCAGTTTCAATTTGGTTTGGCTTGTTTCCTTTACAGAACTAAAGGAAATAGAGATGACAAATGTTTTTCCCAGTTGAAAAGTGTAAGAATAGCAAGGCAGGAAAATAGGGACCATCTCAATAAATATATAAACTCAGCAGGAGGAAAGTAATGGAACTCAATGCAAAGGTCACAGAAATGGCCATCAGGCATGAGGCAGGTAGGAGCATCAGAGGACACTAGACAATTTGTGACAACAGTGCAAGTAAGGCTCGAAGTCAGCACTGTCTCATCCCTGAAGGGTTTGGGGATCTGCAGAGGTCCCACTAGCAGTGGGCTTATTCTTCTAGAAGGGTGTCTTAGCAAATGGCAGAGGTGTGATAAAGTGGTTAAGTTTAGGGGGATTGTTTGTTTTTTTTGTTGGTTTTGTTTTGTTCATTTTGTATAAATAAATTACTGGGACAAACAAAGTGAAAATTCTTTCATGTCAAAGTCAGATATCAACATGATTTTCTTAAAAAGGGCCCAATAGTAAACATTTTTTTATTTGCACGCCATCCTGTTTCTGTCCCAATCCTGCCTTCATAGTGTGAGAGCAACCATAGACAGTACTTAATTTGTATGGCAGAGTTCCAATAAAACTTTATTTACAAAAGCAGGAGACAGCTGGAGTTTGAAGAAGCCCTGTTCGAAGTGAATAGAAAATCTATCCACAGTCATTTCATGCAGAGGTTTGGAGTTTGAAATGAAATACCAGCAGGCAGAAAAAAAACTACACACATTAGCAAATTCAAGATTTCATGAATTTCTAAAAAGAAAGAAGCTAAAAATTTTTGGCAAAAAAGCATGAGGACAGGGTTAAGAATGTGTGGTCAGGTGGCCTTTCCCATTCCAAAAATATTTTCTATACTTCCATCTAAGCAATAGTGAAGCTTCCAGCATTAAATAACTTTTAGTTGGCAAGTACATTAAAAATAGCAAAGGTTAAAAAAAAAAGATGTTGACCTAGCCAAATGGTGATATGAAACTCTTCATGAACCTCAAATCAGTTCCCCAAAGTGTCTGTACAAAATAAAACTTCCTTGCAAGCCTCTGGGCTACTATAATTTTTGGTTTCAGAAAAAAAATATTCTTGCTCATAGAGGAGGTCTTCTCACAGCATTCCTTTTACCTCATGCTTCAAACTATTTAAAATCCAGACTTTAGTGATTGTCCATTTCCTTGAGTAACTACATACCTTGGCACAAATTACCCCCCACCAAAAATGAGGCCAAACCACATGTCTTCCTATTAGGCCTCAGTGGATGCTGGGATGTGGTCAGTTTAAGAAAAGGTCAAAGGTCATTCCCCCTTCCTGTTTCCACTCATGCACCAGCTGCACAAATTACTTCTGTGAGCCTCCTCTCTGAAATGGGAAAATAATATCAATCTAGTAGCTTGATAGTGAGAATAAAGTGATATAAAACATATACACTTGTCTAATAAATATTGGTTCCCATTCCCCCTTTGTGGTAGGTTTTATCCTAATCTAAGGAATCCCTAAACAGGAAAAGAAATTTTTATTTCAGGATAAAGAAAAGACATCTCTTCCTATAAGCATGAGTTTGGAGCAAACAGTCCTTGCTCAGACTGCTTCAAATTTGCTTATTTGCTTATAAGTTCACTGTTTTCCAACTCTCATTTTTTTTTTTGCTCTTGTTATTTATGTACTTTTCTGAACTTGCAGAATTCTGGCTACTTTTTTAGTGTCTAAAATTTCAGAATTTAGCTAACAGTGTTAAAACAGTTATGGAATAACTAGTTGTCCTTATTCAGACATTCCTGAATCAAGGGTAGAATTAAGGCAATTGGCAATCCAGTGTGCCCTGTGGCCTTTGTTCCGCAGCTCTTTTCCATGCTCTGCTTTCTCACACAGAAAACTCCTTGCTTTGTAAAGTGGCTTAGAACAACTGGAAAATCAGGAAAGGGATGGAATTTTTTGGATTGTGGCAGCACAAAAAGAGATAGAGCTTGAGTTAGTTCTTAAGGGATGGCAATGTTTTGGAAGGGTAGACAGGAGAATAGACAGCCTGCCTTTTGCCCAAAGCTACTGAGAAGGAGAGCCAAAGAGCCCATCTTGACTAGAGTAAGAAATTTGTTCTAGGATGTGGAGCAGGTAAGTTTGAAAACATGTGGAAGCTACTGTTAGAAAGAATATACCCATGATTCCCAGCTGCCAGTCCTATGTTGAGTCCTAAAATGTTTTTAAGAATGCTTACTTGTTAGGATAAGACACCTAAGGTGGCACAATATCAGTCCATATAGTAGATGGCATTTCTGATGAGAAATTCCAAGAAAACTACTTGGTTACCACTGCCTATGCCATTAAGAAATAAAAAGCAAACCAAAAAAACAAAACCCGATTTATTAAATCTGATATTTAAACAGGCATTTTTCCTTGCAAAACCTTAAGAATGAGTCTATATACTCTCTTATATATTCTTCACAGAAGCTCTCTGAAGCCAGTATTATCTCCAGCTTACAGTAGGAACTTACAGGCTCACATAGTCGAATGGCTTGCCCAAGACCACAGGACTCCAGACTGGAGTCTAAGTCCCTTGAATCCAACTTAGGAAGTTTTTTTTCCTTCACACAGCAGCTTCTCGTGGTTGATCAAGGAGGTCAATTTGAAAAGAAGGCTTGTATAAGGCAGTGGTATTTGCACTTGAGTCAAGGATCAAAAAGGTATCATGATGCCACCCTGCTCGCAGAATTGCTCAAGACTTTGTACAACCAGAGCTGCCTCCTTTTCAAGTAAAACAAGTAAAATCCCTTTATCGCTGCACATTGCAAATACAGAGGTGACTTAACCTTAAGGAGATTGTACTTGGCCATGAACATCTTGTCCATACCTTACCCCCATGTATGACAAGGATTTTTATTTATATAATGAAAATAATTTTTTGTACTCTCTCAAGTGGTCCTTACTTAACTGTAGAATGCTTTAAAAGACATGCTGTCATAAAGAAGCTTACATGTAAAGGACCCAGAAAAGCAAACTGCTCCTTTACTTTCTAGCTAAAAGTATGGGCAAAGAAATAAAGCAATTAGTTTTAGCCCAGTAAACCATAAGGGAAGTGAGGTGCGGGTGTGGAAGGAAAGCAGGGAGTATTAGTATACCTAATATGACCACATTTGCTATGTAGGTCTTAATTATGCCCATCCCATGTCCCCTCATCTTCTGATTTCCTAAATTCCAAAACAACCCCAGAGAAAGTTTTCTGGTTTTGCTTGGAAAGCAACACAATGTTTTTCTGCCTACACATTCTAAAACAGGCCTGTCAAATTTGAAACCTAAATACAAACTGACAGAAATCAGCTACTAACAAATTAAGTTAAATTAATAAAGTAGATGCCTGGAATACAAGGAAAATATTTTTTTTTCCAGGAATCTTTCTCCTGTGATCCAGGCTAGACACACAGGCTGAAGAAAACCTCCATCTCCACAGCAGGCTCTGCTTCTCTTTGCCATGCTTCCTAGAGAAAACATGGAAACATTCCAGAACTACTGCTCCCCCTAGTGGCAGCCTCCAACCCGGCCCCATCTTCCAATTTAATGGGCATATTGTCACAACACTAGGAGTCAAATCCTCTCCTAGACTTAAAAGGACATATGCCTTCATAGATTGTTAGCAAAAGGGACAGACTATCCGAATGGGCCAAATGTGCAGGGTACATTTATGGGCAGCTTTCTCATTACAAGAAGAAAGCATAACTAAACCCTTGAACCTTCTGGTAGTCACAAAGGTATTGGGGGTGAGGAGTGGAGTGCCAAAAGCAAGAAAGCCTATTTCAAATCCTGACTCTGACTCCACCTCCAGATAGCTGTGTACACTTGAGCCAGAGAACTCAGTTTTGTAATTTGTTTTTTGGGGGGACTGAACTGAGGGGCACTCAACCACTGAGCTACATCCCCAGCCCTATTTTGTATTTTATTTAGAGGCAGGGTCTCACTGAGTTGCTTAGTGCCTCACTTTTGCTGAGACTGGCTTTGAACTCATTACTCTCTGCCTCAGCCTCCCGAACCACTGAGATTATAGGCGTGTGCCACCACACCCAGCAGAGAACTCAGTTTTATAAATATAATTTATAGGCTTTGTTCCATGAATACTTTATCTTAATAATTAAGACATTTATGAAGGTCAATACTATAGCTTCTTTATCTTTGCATATACAATTTATAGAATAAAAGCAAAAATGAATGCAAAATCTCATGACTTATATTCCTTGCCTTCCTTTTCCCCTATTCCTTAGTTTAAATTCTCATGGTTTTGTGCCCAGTATGATGGATAACCTCCTTCTCTTCACCAACTCTGTAAAAATCTTTTTCCAGGCCTGAGGCCTGGGCAGAAAATATTGTGACTTACTGAGCAGTGCCAGTGCCTAGAGGAACTAATGTAGTTACAAAAGCAGCTAACCCCACATAACAAAAGGACAAAAAAGGAATGGGTTAGGCCTAATGTGGGAGAGGGGTATATCCTGTGCTGGAAATCAGACAGGGGCAGTAATTTTATGTAAAAAAATAAATTAATAATAATAATAATAACAATCTGAATATGGATATCTAAAAAACTAAGGGAGATGAGCCAGTATCATGTGCCCCTCCCACTTCCTCAGGCTCCTCACCCCCCTCCCTCAAATTTAATTCACCATCCAGGACTCCAACTTCACTAACAAAGGGCACTGGAAACACCAGAGCATAGTGTGGAAGTTCTCTACCTATCTTATTTTAGCAATTCCTTCTGCTCAGCAGGAAAATATACTAAGTTTTAGAAACTAATAAACTGAAATGTAGGAAGTGAAGAGATTTGCCAGTGACCGTTACTTAAATCATGACAGAACCAAAATAAAGTTCAAAAGAATTCTCTTCTAGTATTCTGCTCAAAATATTCAATTTAAGAATCCTTTTTTTTTTTAACCAAAAGAGAGATGTTAGCTGGGCACATTGGTGTATTCCTGTAATTCCAGCAACTTAAGAGTTCTGGCCAACCTTAGCGATTTAGTGAATCCCTAAGCAACTTAGTGAAACCCAGTCTCAAAATCAAATAAATAAATAAATAAAAAGGGCGAGGCATGTAGCTCAATAATGGTAGAGCACCCCTGATTTAAATCCCCAATAATCTCCTCCCCACAAAAAGAGAGATGTTGCTATCTGAAGGCAGACATCTATCCTAGTGGGTTTGGGGACTTAGCAAATTTTAATCCCTGTCTTTTCAGTGTGATGAAACTGAATGGTTATCTGTTAAGTTCAATCATCCTGAGTAATCAGTTCAATTGAAATTTGATTATGCCTGCTTTCATTATTCTTATTTGGAAATTATTATGGAAGTATACATATTCTTGAGACATCATAAAGATCTAAATCATAAAGTCAAGTTTATTTTTTAATATAAAACAGCTTGAACACCTGTAGAGACTTAGAATGATATTGCATTATGTTGCATCTGATAAGATTCCTTTAGAAAAGAGTGATGCTATTTTCTAAAGTATTACATGACTTACCAATGATAAGTAAATAGTGTAGTATAGTCATCTTTCTTGTATTAGCATCTTTGAAATAAACATGTAAATGTTTGCCTTTAACAACAACAACAAAAAAAAAAAAAACACAGGTCATGTTTGATGGATGAGTGAGCGAATGCATGGGTGAGTTCCATCACGATCTCGCACGCCTACCTTTCCTTTCATCCCACACTCAGTTCCAATCCTTATTCAATGCCACAGAAGCTCGACTGTCCCCAGTAATACTGATGGTGGTTGAGAATGGTACTGAATCAAGCAAAAATCATCCAAAAGCTTCCCTTTAGCTAAGGTGTTCTATTTCCCTCCCCGTCTTTACCAGCACTGCCGTACATAACTAGATTGATTGGATGTAAGCCTTGCTTTCCCTGCTGCCTGCCTTTCCTCTGGCAGGAGGTAGAAGTAAGCCATGCAGTAGGCCCAAGGCCAAAAGCAGAGCAGAGAAGGCCTGACTCAGTGCCAGACTGGCTACCCACCCCAAGATGATTGAGAGGTGACCAGAGGTGCTGCTGAACTGCAAATGCCAGAGAGTCTCAGGAGACCCAGCAAGAGAAATAGAAAAGAAAGGAAAGAATTGTCTAGTGGGAGAATGTTGCTGGGGCAGGAGATCTGACTAGTAGTCTTAAATTCACCACCCGGTCTTAGGAGTTCCCCTGATTTGACTGTTTTCCTTTCTTTCTTGAAAAACAACCCCTGTTGCCTGCTTGCCTCCTAGGGATGGATGTTAACATGATATTGGGTAACCAGTTCTTTGAGCTTTTTGAAACTAGGGAAATGGAAAGAATCACTAAGATGGAAATGATTGACTCGAGGAGCCTAGAAATCTCCACAAAACCATCTCTGTGCAGTGACTGCTCTGTCAACTTAATGCCCTGCCCGGCTCAAGCACTGCATCTCCAACCCTATCCTCACCAACCCTCCTAGGTTCCCAGTCCACATTATACATTCCAGTTATTGTCAGCCTCACCAAAGCACCAAGACATTAGTTTCAAGCTGTCATTTGTCAATAATTTGCTTAATTGACATGCTGAAGCAGGTAGTTCCTAAAAATGGGGGGAAAATTTTAGAAAAGAAAAATCAGTAGATTTCAGTGGGTTTTGAAGTTTATTTTAGGCATTTGCAATTTGATTCTTGTAATTCTTTGGGGGTAAAAATAATATCTAATCTAGACTAATTGTTCTGGAATTGTTTCTTCATGACACAAAAGGGTAAGTTTTGCCTTCATTCTGCTGGACACTTTCTTTATAGAAAGTCCTCTGTAGTATTATGGGAAATGAAAGCAATAAATAAGACCTGAGTTTTGTGCTCCATAGTGTTTATAGTCTAATGAAGAATGTGTTTATGTGTGAAAATGTGTGTGTATACAGGAACACATAGGTAAATATACATGCATACACACACACATATGTATTGAGAATTAAGAGGTAGTCACAGTTTCTTTTAAATATGTGCATCATATCCTCTTGTCAAGATCCTACCCCCAGACCTTAAGAGATGCCTCTTTCCATATTTTGAACCCCTGCCTTCTTTCTACCACTGAACCAAGCCCACTTCTCCTTCATAACTTAGCATTCTCCTTAGTAAGCCTTCCATAAATCTCTCTGCACCATCTTTTTCTACCATACCTTCTCATCCCTGATGTTTTGTGAGTTATATGTTTTCAGCGCACATGTCATCTGCTTCAACTAGTAGCATTTAGATAAAGTAATTAATAGGCTGCAAAACCTCCTGATTTGAGATTACAATCAAAATCACACCAATTGAAGTAGCAAGAAAGCCTAGTTTCCTGAATGTCCTAACTGGTCTGTCTTTGTAGTTAAAACAGAGTTCTAAATATACCTCGAGGTTCCTTCCTGCCTTCCCAATGTTGAATACAAAAAGGAGTGGGCTGACTTGACATTTCTTTTCTGTTGCTCCAGGATACTTCTACAGCCAGATGATTCCTTACAGATCTTGGCACCAGTGGAAGCTGATGTGGGTTTCTATACTTGCAATGCCACAAATGCCCTAGGATATGACTCTGTCTCCATTGCCGTCACATTAGCAGGTAACCTGGAAATCCCCATTCAGTTCTGTTCAGAAGACTTCATTGAGTGAATGCCTATAATATGTCACACAGGCCCAGGGACACATAGATAAATGTGACCCAGACCCTGCCCTCAGGGAGTTTCTAATCCATAATCATAATAGAACTAAAATGTGTGGTGGAATGAAGTGGGTGCTGTAACTGATAACCAAAGAGCATGCAGAGATAGTTTATCCCAGCTGGAGTTTGGGAGAGTAGAATTTAGATGAGCAGAAATGGGGAAAACATTCTGGACAGAAGGAAAAACATGAGTGACAGTGGTGTGTGCAAGTACATAGCATGTCGGGGAATGTGGAGTGTGAACTATGATTGTTAAATGCTGTTTGGGGATCCTGTCATTTCTCCTTGTTCTACTTCTTGCAAAAACAGACTTTGAGACTTACAGGTTACAAGAATTCTGTGATCATGGCTTGGAGCAGGAATGTTGTTCCAGCGAACTTCTCTCTGATTCTGCTTTGCTTCAACCTCTGGCCCTAATACACCTGCCAACACTTGGGGGGGGGGGGGAGGGCGGTATCTGTAAAGGTTAAACAAAACATTCTACACATAGGAACTAAGAAACACTGCAGCTCAGGACAGTGATCCCAAGGCTGGAGTCTTGGCGTAACGTACTTTTATAAAAGCTCTTTACATGGGACAAATTCATGCCGTTGAAACTGAAAGAGACTTTAAATACCAGATGGGCCAATGCCTGCATTTCTCAGAGGCCAGGCAACCTGAGGTCACACAGCTGTCCAGCTAGTGTTGGGTACAAGAAGGGAGCAGAGGTCTCCTAATGCCAGCCCATTGTTCTCTCCACTGCCTCACTGATCTTATCAAAGTAGGATCCTTTCTCTTAGATCTGGGCCATAAAGTCTTTGTGGCGGTGTGTCGCATGTGTTTGTATTTATCTTTTCAATTGCTGCTCCCATCAGATGATTCAGTAGATGCTAGAAAAGCCAACATCACCCTACACTGACCTCATCCATCCGTGCTGGGATTATGTTGTCACACTGTACTCCAATCACACATGCTACTCCCTTGCATATCTGTTTAGCAACAGTATTTCTGCCCCCATGACCTAAGGCTGATCTGGGAAGGGACCTTTAGCAGGCGGCTTTGCAGGGAAGATGAAAGTCAACAGTGAGGAAGGCAAGCTAAGGGGCTCTGGGGTGGATTAAAGACTGATATTATTAATGCCTGTTTTTCTGTGGATAAAACATTTGCTTTCCTTCTAATGTATTCCAGTTGCAATCTTTATTCTCTTCTTTATACAGAGTCCACATGCTCAGCACTAATTTTGTTAAACCTCTTCTGCCATCCACCCTCCACCCTCCCACCTGCCTTATCAGGGGCACTGCTGACAACCTTCCAATTGCTGGCAAATAGTGGCCTTGCAGAATTAACTCTCTTGTTTATATTTATCCAGATATGGTTCAGTTCTGTCACAGACTAAATACCCTTTGTTCACCCGAACTTAATACCATTAATGGGAACCTGTCTGGAATTAAGCAAGGCAATTGTAACATCAGGCTTGTCTTCAGCTCTTTGAAGAAGAGCTATTGAAGCTGCCAACAGGTTCAAAGCCAGGGAAGAGAAACAGAGCGGCCAAAGAGGCACCAGGGAAGGGGAGGACAGGGGCCAGCTGATGAGGTATGATCACAAACACCACACCCAAGACTATGGGAGCTGTGTCCTGTATTTCAGCTGCTGAGGTTTGTTCAGGTCTGCTGGCAAGTCTGTCCAGAAGCCCCTATAAAAGGAAAGCTCAGAATGCATGTGAGGCCTTTAAGATCAGGTTTGCATCTTTATCTGGGATTATCTTCCACACCTGCGTGATGTTTACACTCACAATGGGAGGTGACTCACCAGTTACTGTTCTGAGCATACCCTCTGCCAAGTATTGTGGAACACACAGAAATACAAAAAATCTGGATTTTTTGTTCTGTGATGCTTACAGACTAGTAAAGGCAATCAATGGACACATGATTACCCAACACTGAAATATCACTACAGTTTTCTTTAAATATATGCATCAAGATCTTGCCCAGTATATAAGATAGAACCTAAATATAAACTAAATTTGGGGTTGGTGGGTGAATGTTAGCATTTCTGAATTTGATTAAACTGCTTATTA
This sequence comes from Tamias sibiricus, assembly GCA_025594165.1. Lineage (NCBI taxonomy): Eukaryota > Metazoa > Chordata > Mammalia > Rodentia > Sciuridae > Tamias > Tamias sibiricus. The sequence continues at coordinate 167,344,309 of CM046657.1, forward strand.
GCTTTGTGATCTTTAACAAAGTGCATAACCTCATCTGTCTCCAATCTCATCTGTAAAAATGAAAATACAATTTTATAGGGTTGCTGTGAGGTGAAAGAAGAGTGCAACTGTGAAAAAGTGCTAGCTAGTCACATCATTTGTAATAAATGTAGCTCCCCATTCTTTCTCTAGCTCTTCTAGAACGAAACACATGTTGAAGGCAGTTCTAAGATGTGAGAAACATTAGTCCAAATCTGCTTCCATGTATTTTGCAGTTTAAATCTTAACACTGATATATTCCAAATATAGACTCAGTTTGCTTGCAGTCAAATCTTCATGTTCAATCTTAATTCTGCTGTACTTTTAAAGGAATCACTGAGCTTTTGCCTGGACTTTAGTATAAATATAGGCCAAAGAGAAAAAAAGTATTTTTGAGGCTCAGGATAATCAGGTGTCCCCATGATTACACAAGGAAAGTATGGACTTCAGTCTTGCCAGCGCACCTGACCAGATTCAGGGATATTTGTTAATGATGATTCACAAGAGCAGGTATAGCGTGGCAGTTAAGCCTGTGGGCTCTGGAGCCTCAAGATGCAGGTTTGAATCATGGCTCTGTCGCTTCCTAAGCTGCATAACCCTGAGCAACTTCTTTAAATTTGCTGACTTAGCTTCTTCATCTGTTAAATGTACCAGAATCAGAGGGATCTTATGGGGGACTGAATGTACTCATTCACATAAAATGCTTAGACTTGCACTTGACGTATAGTAAGCACTAGATATTCATTACATATTAATTATTAGGATAATGCATAAAGCCAAAGTCAACTTATTTGTACAGTAGGAGAGACTCAAATGCTTCAGAGCAGCTTTCTCTCCATGTCCCAGTGGCAACTGGGGAAGCTGACTTAGCCATCTGGAAAGTGCTTGGAGCACTTGGATTCGGAGCTAGGGAGTTGACTTGTGACAAGGAGTATTTCACAAGGGCCACAGGGAGAGAGGCCTCATGAACTCTCACTGCCCACAGCAAGGCCTTTCCCATTGGGTTTGCCCATCAGGCCCTGGCTGTAGTGTGCTGCAGATTCTGCCTCTCAGACTCATTTGACTTCCAGCACTTACTCTCTACACAATTTAACTTTAAACACAGAAATACTACTTAGTTTCAGACACATTAACTCCATGAAATCTTTCTTGCTCTGCATTGTTTGGCCTGCAAAATATTGTCCCTTTAGTACCTTTGGCTTCTCTCCAAATACCTCCACTATGTGTTGATTTTATCTTCTTCAGATTTGAGACACCTTGCAGGAGATGGCCAGTGTTTTTTATCTACCTCCCTTGCACAGCCCAGGAAATACATAGCCATGTAGACCCTGTGGCACACACTTCCTCTCTCCTGAGTTTTCCTGAGTGAATGCCTGTTTCAGCTGCTCAGAGGGAAGCTGAGATGGCCTACAGTGAAGGGGAGGATTGCAGGACAGGAATTATAAGAATGTCACCAATATGTCACAGACCTAACATTTTGAGTATGGATTATTGTGTCCAGGTATAAACCTGACTGGGTAAAGAGGCGTTTCTGATGTATACGGAGATTGGAATGCCACCTAAGGCAGTCATATTTAGCCCTCCACCAAGTTGCTTAGAAACCTTCCAAATCTGAATGGCATAGGCAGTGTTTTGAAGGAAAGCAGTAGTTTCCTGGTAAATTGCTTCAGCCTGGATGAAAGGTTAGCTCCACTTACCAATTCAGACAAGGGCCTCTCCAGGTGTAGACTACTGATGAAGTCATAGCCAAACGGGAAATGCTTTCAGTCGTAACTGATTTTATAAGATCACAAAAGAGATACTGTAAGGCCTGCCTGACATCATCAATGGAAAATGAGAAGAAGATGAGGGCTGAGTGTATCTTTCATTGAAAGGAGAGAACACAGATGAGCTCATCTGAAGTTTTCACAAGAAGGGAGAGAGAGAGAAAAGATTTCTCCTTTCCTGGCATGTTTTTCTTTTCCTTTCCTTTTTTTTTTTTTTTTTTTTTTTTTTTTTTTGAGTTGAATAGTTGACACATATTGCGACTAAAAAAGAGATCAGAGAAACCTCATTGGGAAAATAAAAATAAAAGGTGTTTTTTGAAATTCTTCCTATCTGCCACACTCCATCATGATTTAGTAACTCTAATAAAAAGAAACCATTGTGTAAGCTTTTCATAAATGTAAGTCATTTCAAATTGGCTTTTCTGAATTTTTCATCCAGCAGTTCTATTAACCAGAGGTCGGTTTTCTTCATAGAGGGCTAGTTTCAGAGAGGGCCTTGGCACCAGTGACAAAGGCTGACAAAAGTAAATTTGTTCCAGCACATTAGATCAAAGGGAAACATAGGTTTGACTGTGTTCCTGAAGTCACTCTGAGCCATGTGGTAATCACCATTGACTGAATGAGGCTACCAACCAGGGAACCACATTACCTGATATGATACTGAGTAGCCAAAGGCCTTTAAGTTCTCCTCAAGTACAGAAGTGTACAATGTCCACCAATGACCCCAAGCATTTAGAGAACTTACATAAAATAGACGAGAGTAGAGCAGGAAAATCAAACTTACTCAGCTCCTCCGTAGACTGGAGGACATGAGAGAGTACAAATGGCCCAAGCAAACCCCTCTTACTCTCAGAAAAGAAACTCCTACATCTATCCAAGGGGATGCAGAGAGGCTGGGTGTTCAGACAGGTAGTGGGATGTGTGCCTTGATTAGTGGTTTCTAGGAGAGGCTGAAGCATCATGTGACTGTACCAAGCATGGGGCCTTGGTCTAGAACTCCACACAGAACACACAGAAGTCATGACAAAAACACTCGCTGCCTTGTTCTCCTGGGGGGTCATCTACCTTCAACTGAATAATTACAAGAGGTAATGACAGAAACCTGAGTAACCTGACACACTGGCACCAGGAAAAAAAAAAAAAAAAAAAAATATATATATATATATATATATATATATCCATCCTGTGGCCTAGGAGCCTAGGAATGTTCAGGAACAGGCTAAGCCCTACTCACTTCTTTAGGTCCTAAGGGTCCTGCAATATTTATACTGAAGACACATCAACTACACAGAATTTCAAAGAAACTCTAACTTCTCATTTTTTGTGCAAGATAATCACTAGTCAATGTTGACCCTGAAGGACCAAGAAAATGTTAAAATCAGGTTAAAACTGTTTTTTCATCTGTCTTGACATGTAATTTGCATATCATAAAATTTACCCATTGTGAGTGTGCCAAAGATTTATTTAGCAAATTTATATAACTTTGTAAGCATCACTGCAATCTAGTGTTTTTTAACAGCTTCATTGAGTATAATGCATGTACCTTACAACTCCCCCACTTAGAGGACACAATTCAATAGTTTCTAGTATATTCAGGGTTGCACATCTATTCATCGCCACACTCAATTTTAGAACACATCATTATTATCTCAAAAACAAATGCTATACTACTTAGCCATGACTCCCCAGTAGCCCCCCACCTCCCCCAGCCCTAGGCAACCACTAATATACCAGTATCTCTATAAATCTTCCTATTCTGAACATTTCATATAACTGGAATCATGTAGTACATGGTCCTTTGCTACTGACTTATTTCACTTAATATAATAATAATAATGTTTTAAGATTTGTCCATGTTGTAGCTTGTATGCTATAATCCTTCTTATGGAATAATATGTCTTTTTAGGGTAGAATAATGGTCCATTTTACCATCTTTTATTCATCTCTTCATTAGGTGATAGATACTTGTGTTGCTTTCTACTTTTTGGCTATTATGAGTAATGCTGCTATAAAGATTCACGTACAAGTTTTTGTGTGGACATATGCTTCATTTCTCTTTGGTATATGTACCTAAGAGTAGAATTACTCAGTTGTGTTGTACATCCATGTTTAACTTTTTAAGAAACTGCTAATTCTTCCAAAGTGGATGTACCATTTTACTTTTCTATCAGCAATGCATGAGGGGCCCAGTGTCTCTACCTCCTCACCAACACTTATTATCTATCACTTTTGTTACCACTGTCCTCATGATTGGGAAGTGATTTTCACGGTGATTTCTAACTATATGGCTATTATGTACGTTATATCACTATAATGGCTAGTGATATGGAACATCTTTTCACATGATCATTTGTATATCTTCCTTGTCTTGATAACTTTGGTGATGTAGACAGTGTATATGGTCTGTGTATTAGTTTTCTATTGTTACAATAACAAATTACCACATACTTAGGCTTTAAACAATACAAATATGTTAATTTTCTATATATCAGAAGACTGGTACTGGCTGAAATCAAGATGTGGACTGGCTGCATTCTTTTCTGAAGGCTATTGTGGAGAATTCTTTTCCTACTCATTCAAGTTGTTGGCAAAATTTAGTTCTCTGCAACCTAAGTTGGTGGTCCCTGTTTTCTTGCTGGCTATAAACTGAATGCCATTCCCAGCTTCTGGAAGCCACTGAATTCTTTGGCTCTTGGTCCCTTTCCTTCATCTTCAAAGTCAGCAGTGGTGGATTGAGTGCTTCTCGTGTTCCCTAGTCTGACACATTCTTATTCTCCCTCTACTGATTGAAGATCTCAAGTGATAAGACTGAGCCCTCTAGAGACCTGAGGATAATCTCCCTGTTTTTAGTTCAACTGATTAGCAACCTTAATTTCATCTGCAACTTTAATTCCCTTTCAGCATGTCATAGGTTCCAGGATTAAGAAGGACATGGACATTTTTTTAAAATATTTATTTATTTACTTTAGTTGTACACAATGCAATGCATTCATGTTTACGTGGTGCTGAGGATCAAACCCGGGCTGCGCACGTGCAAGGCGAGCGCTCTGCCGCTGAGCCACAATCCCAGCCCCAGGACATGGACATTTTTGCAAGGCCATTTTTCTACCTGTCATGCCGTCAGAAGGACACAGTTCATTTTCATCTCACTGTTGCCAAAGGAAAAAAAAAAAAAATACAAATCAATGTTGCTAGACCTTCCAGTTTTTCCAGAAAAGCCAAAACCAAATATATTTTTAAAACACATAATTTTTTTAATCTTTTATTTTTAACTGAACCCAACCAATACAAATTTTTTTAAAATTTTTGGTATAAACTATGTCCATACTCTGAACAAAGCCAGAGCCTACCGGCACCCTCTAGATCTTCTACTTTCTATATCTCTGCTTATATATCAGCCTTCATTTTCCAGAGATTCTTTAAATATTACTAAGGTATAATCTCAATTTATTCAATTAGATTACACCAAGTGAAACCATGCTATGGTTTGGATGGGAGAAAAACATGGTTTTTTTTTTTTACTATTACTAAAAAAGGAAACAGTATAATAATAAATAAGATTCTAGGGAAAGTATTTGCCAAACTCATTACCAAACTCAGGAGAAGATTCAGAACTATAACCTGTTTCCTGATTGTAAACAGAGAAGATTTAAATAGATGCACTCTTGGAGTCTCTTTTAGATCCAAGAGTTCCATGAGTCTCTTGCATACAAAGGACAACCATACCACCCACCACTACCAACTATAAACTCTCCTTACCTGAAATTCTAACACTGAAAATTGGCTTTGTTTGTCATTTGGGAAACAGAAGCCTAGATAACAAAGGAAAAGTACAGCTTTTGCAGCAAAGTCTTGGAAAAAGAACAGATGAGAGGAAAAGTTCTCTGAGGACCCAAGTTAATAGAGTTGACTGAAAACTCAAATGCTAACTCAAAAGACAGAAAAAGAAAGTGAAAGAGCTTTTCCTAGAAAGGTAGCAGGACAATAAAGAGTTAAGTCCTGAGCTACTCAATATGAAAGGCATTTGGAAGGAGAATCAGACTATTATTCCAGACTATTATCCGTGACAAAGCAACACTTGGTGAAATTGCCAAGTAGCAAGATCCTGAAAAGTTTCTGGCCAGCAAGGCATGGTAACTGGACATTAATAAGCAGTATCCATTATTATGAATGTCAGGTGTATAAGATGTTGTTGATAACAGCTGACCTTGGTCCCTTCACCTAAAGTCAGGAGTCTTAAATTCTTCAACTGAGAATTCTCATTTCAGGGAATTTTTAGAGGTTTAACTCTTGTGGTCCATTTCAAAAGACCTGTGAAGGTTGCAGTGGAGATTGAGGCTGGCATTTCTTCAGACAGGGCTTTGACATACTCACTCATAATAAGTTAATAATTATCCATTGGTTAAATCTGGAGTAAATATAATTTGCTTAATTTTAGGTGTTGAAAGTATATGAAATGTATAATACTTTGTTGTTCTATACCTAAATTCTGCTGTAATACTCAAATATTTTAATTAGAAGTCCTCACTATCTTCTTCACCTTTCTCTTGAATTGAGACTTGGGTCTGCTGTGGACATCACAGCTGTCTTCTTGAATGGTCCCACAGGGGTCACCAGAGAGGCAGTCTAACATCTGTAGGTTCAAAGCATCTCTGGAAATGGGGATTCTTTGACATCTCCAATATGTGCAGCTACATGTGACTCCCAAGCTTTTGACATTGTTCAGGTACTGATGCCAATGTAGGGAGAATCCATCATGTTTAAATTGTATCTTTGAATTATACTGAAACCCTCAGAGTTCTTCAAAATAGAAGTCGTCTATTTCCTTCTCACTGACAGACTTGTCCTTTCTCACCTGTCTTCTTCCTTTCTTTTCCTTAACCTTTTCCTTTCTATGTATTTTCTTGTTTTACCAAAAGTTCTCAGCTCTGTCCTTCAGACTGTTGTTGTGTTATAGCAGAGATAATGCTGGTGATGGCAATATTTACTGAAACTTTGTGCTGTGTCAAAGCACTGTTCCAATAGCTTCACATTAACCCAGCATTCATTACTTATTCTTCTCAGCAACAAGAGATGTAGAAAACTAAGGTGCATTGAGATTAAACACCTTGCCTAAGGTCACTTAGCTTTACAATGATGGAGTCCAGACTCCAGACTCCTGACGTGTAGGCTGCCGCTTCTCATGCCTGTGTCTACTGCGGGCACCACTAGTTCATTGTGTATTTTTTGCTGCTCATTCCTGATGCACAAAATTCAAAATTCATATCCAGGCAGTACTTTAGAAATATTTTACCCATAACTAGATTTGGTTTCAAATCTCCAACTGACTTGCCATTGATTTGGCCTTTCTGGAGCTCTCAGTCTCCAAACCTTTCCTGCAGTCCTTGTTTCTGTCATTGCTTATTTTCCAAGTCATCTGTAATAAGTCTCTCTTCTTGAGAATGAACACATAAGCACAATTCCTGGCCCAGGTGCTTCTCAAATGAAACAGTGAGAGTCTGAAATCTTTGAAGTATAATTCACTTTTGATGGCAAAGGATGGGGAAATCATTTTCAAAGGGCATTTGTGACACCTAATGTTAGAAGACTGAATGAAGACTCATTTGATTCCTTCAGTAAGTCGACAAATATTAATTGGTACTTGCCAACAGCTGTAACAAACAAACCTATAAATATATGATAGGTAATATAGTTGATTTCTTGCTTGCATAAAAATCTAAACCAGAGATTTGCACAAGAGCATTTTTGTAGTTTGGACCAAGAGGTGGCAACTCTCCACTTCTATTCCTATTGCATCTGCTGGAACTCAAGTCTGTGCTGCTGTCTAACTGCAGAGAAGCTGGGAAATGATCTAGCTGTGTATGCAGGGAGAAGAGGAAAAGGCTTTGGTTCATAGCAACTCAGTCTTTGTTGTAACTTTTAAAAGGAAGGCAGAGTGTCATTGCAAATAGTTTCTACTAGTGGAGGCCTGGAACAACTCTGAGAAAAAAAGTTACTTACAGTGCTCTCTGCCCTTGGCTTCACTTAAAAAACAAACCTTCCATCTCCTTTGGCTCCTCTCTCAGTCACCTTTATATGGGGCCAAACAGATTTTCAAGCACATATGTTCATATTTTTTTCCCAGTAGATTTAATTTGTACCGGAATTACACATAAGGGAAAGTGGCCTGAGCTGGAGCCCGGCCCATGCAGAGGAATATGTTTCTGAGCCTCAACTCCCAGGGCTGCCCATCTGTCCCCGCCTGTCTCCAGAGGGCCTTGTTCCTCAGGAGCAGGGCATGCCTGGTTTGCAGATCCCTCTGTTTTAATGGGATCGTGAGTTCGCAGTCCTTCCTGGGTGGTCTTTACATCCGTGAATGCTGACACACACCTCAGGTTTACCCTTCGTGCAGAGGTTGGCCTTGCACACCTGTGAGGCCCAATGTCCCCATTTTTACTTCTACCAAGAACCTCAGTCCAAAAGGTCTACTGTGGTCTGGAGGAACTGAGCAAAAAGGATTCTCCCAATGCTTCTGTTTTTGTGCCTGACTCTCTTAGAGGAGTTGATTCCTCACACTAGGCCTGACAAATTGAAATGTTTGCCTTTATTTCCATTTTTTACATTTTTCTTAAATTGATGCAGATGTAAAACTTGGCCTATTCTCCTTCTGTGGATAGCTCTCATCCAACTATAAAATAAGTAATTTTACAGATTAAATGAAGGAATAATCTGTCAACCCTATCAATATTCCATAAATTATCACAAATTTAATCTGTAGCCCTATGCCAGTTTGCTAAAACTGAACGGCTGCTTGCAGCACAGCTTTGGCACTGACCTCTGAGGAACACTCTTGCTTCAGAGGGTTCTGCCATGGTGACTTCAGTCCTGCGACACTTTTTCTGTTTTGTCTGAAGGACTTTTTGGTACAGTGTACCATGACCATTTTTTTAGCATTCTCTTAGCACAGACACATTGTTTATCATTTCACTCCTTTCCTACCTCCTCACTTTTTTCTGCTTAGTTAAGTTCTATAATTAAAATAGTTCTTGTTCATATCAACATGATCACACACATAGGTATTGGTGTCCCATGGCAGCCTTCACAGGGCCATTCTCCATGACCAAGTGATCATGTGACCTAAAATGGGCTGATGTTGATATTTATTTTCTCAGCTGAATGTTAAATTAAGAGTTCCAACTTGAAGAAGAATTCTAACAGAGAACTAGTGATGTCTCAAAAGAAATCCTTTGTCAGGAAGCAGAAGAACCACTTAAACAAAACTGAGATACAGCCCATGCACAGAACAGAACCATGGAGACTTTCTGAGCCTAACTTCCTCATCTGTATGAAAGATAGTAATATTTTACCTGTCTTTCCTGGCTGTAAAAAGGCATCACCCAGAAATTGTTCCAAATGGAGATGGAAGATTTCACCCCCCCCCCACACACACCTGAGATTCAGATGTAGGAGATCTAAACTAAAACTGAAAAATATATATAAATGTTTTTCAAAACGGTGTGAGAAGATTGATTGGAAGCATTGCTTCCATTATAAATCTTTGTTGATTGTAAATACCTGAGTAATCTCAAGCTTTGTCTTAATAATGGCTCATGAAGGGCATAGGAACACGTAAGAAGTAGGCTGTGCAAACAATGACACCTCTACTGACAAGAAAAAAGGCCATTACTTTTCAGCAAAAGTGCAACACAATTAATTAAGGGCTGGATTTAATTCAGGGACATTTGAATTTTATAGCTATACATTTGCAGCTATAAAACCCACCTTTATTATTAAAATTCCTGTAGGAAAAATAACTTGGTAATTGTGAGTCTAAAACTCTGGTCCCTAACCTCATTTCCCTATTGGCGCAGTTGTTTTTACAACACAGTGAGGCAACTCTTGTGTTGGAGTAGGACAGGTTATGTTTTTAACAAGTGCCCTGGGGATTCAGAGGCAGCCAGTCTGCAGACAAGGATTTGGGACCCCCTGTAGTAAGCACTGGCCTTCAGGTCAAAGATCTGGTGTCCAGTTTAGGCTTATTATTTGCCAGCTCTGTGGTTTTGGACAAACCATGGAAACTTTCTGAGCCTAAGTTCTTCATCTATATAAAGATAGTAATGTTTTACCTGACTCTCCTCAATGCTGGGGTGGAGGGCGGTCCAGAAAATGCACATCACACACACCATACATGTTTTTTTCATTGAATAGATATTCATTAAGAACCTACTATGTTCCAGGACTAGATGGCAGGAGTGAAGAAGATCATGTAATCTCTCTGCTTTTATGAAGATTACATGATGAGGTACAGTGAAAGAAGGGGGTGTAGAGGACACCCAGTAACATTTCTGATACCTGTAGTCTTGTCAAAATGTAAATTGTCATTGAGATACATCATTACTACTGAAGGGGAGCAAGTGGGCGCATGCAGGACATTCTACATGAAGGAGTAATCTGTCAACCCTATCAATATTCCATAAATTATCACAAATTTAATCTGTAGCATAGCCAACTTGCTAAAACTGAATGGCTGCTTGCAGCATGGCTGTGGCACTGACCTCTGAGGAGCACTCAGCAGTGGAGCAATTGGGAAAAGTCCTACCTGGGGATATTACTTGCACAGATATCTGAATGACCAGAAGAAGAGAGCCATGTGGAAGATGTCCATCTGTAGGTGGAAGTGTCAGAGACAGGGAAGAGCCAGGGAAAACAAGCTGCTGGTTTGGAGAAGAGGAGGACGGCTGGAGTGCTGGGGCACAGTGGTTAACAGGGAGTGTGGTCTCAGTGAGATAGGGAGGCAGGTTGCAGGATCTTATGGTATAGGAGATGGTTGGTCATAAAAAGAAACTTAAAAATGTATTCTGATGACACTGGAAAGCACTGTAAAATTGAAGCAGAAAAGCAATGTGACCTGATTCTTGTTTTAGAAAGATCACTCTGGCTGTCACAGGGAAACTTTACAGTGAGACAAGAATGGGAGCAAGACCAGGCAGGCCATGCAGTTGCCCAGCCAGAGCTGATAGCAGCATTAAATTATAGCCCAGAGATGCAGCTTAGATTTAGTGTAGATTTGAAGGTAGAGCTGAGTAGCTTCCTAAGGGCTAGAAGGGAAGGGAAGTGTACCAACAGAAATTCAGTGCTATTCCAACTACTTTCTCCTGTTATTGCCCTGCATTTATTTGTAATGCAGACACATCATAGAAGTAGTGAATTACTCATCCTCATTTCATATCATACATAATCTCAAATGTATGGAAGATGGGCAAAGTAAGGGAATAGGCCCTAGACAGCCACCATAGACATGGGGAGCCCATGCACACCCACAGGTGAGCACTCTTATGCAAGTTTCCATTCTTAAACACAGTTCCAGTGAGCTTGGTGACCTACATCTGCAGGGCAATCAAAAATGGGAGAGGAGGATAAAGAGGGACAGCTTCTAACTGAAGGCTATGTGACTATGAAAGAAGAATAAAGGAATAGATAGGGAGACAACAAAAAGTATAAAAACCAGGTGTAAGACTCCAAAGCGCATTTCTAAATTAAGGTTTCCTCCACATTTAACGAAGGCAGAGAAGAGTGGATACCATGTAGAATGTCCTGCCTATAAAATCGTTAAAACAAAATTAAATCCATTCGACTTACAAAAGATTAAGCTTGAGGTATATGAAATGATCTCATGTGGACCCTTATTTCCCCAAGGTGCTCAGTAAATGAATCTTTTCATTGTATTTTATGGTCATGTACGTGAAGTGCTGTATTTTTACCCAGCTGATAAAAGTCTATTAAAACATAATGTGCACAGAATTTCTACTTCCGGGAAGACAGCCTACATGGCTTAGTTGTACTTTTCCCTATTCTTCCCATTAATTACAACTAAAAACCCTGAGCATTATATATGAAACACACGTAGGAAGACTGTACAGTGGAGAGAAGAAAGCAGATTGGTCAGAGACTCTAGAAACTAAGGAACAGTTCACACAACTCAATTGCAGATTTGTTGAGCTTTATTTTTGGCTCAGAAATCCCAAACTTGGAGGTGAAGAAGCTAGCTACTAGGAAATGCCAATGTGTACTAGAAATCCCTGACTAAAAGCTTGTTGTTTCCAACCAAAGGACCAGGAAAGGGGCAGCATAGCAAGACAGAAAATACTGGTCTTCTGTGGCCAAGCACCAGGGAAAACACTGAGACCCACCGCCACACACCAGCAAAGGCTGAGTAGGGAGCCTCAACCTCCCCCTTGGGCAGACTGAAATAGGAACCCCCAGGGGGCGGTGGCAGGGAGGGCAAAGATGCTCATCCCCACCAAGGCATAACATGGACCCTACATGCAGAACCTGGAGTTCTACCTTTGCCCTGCTGTACCCTCTTTCTGGGGTCCACTGGGTGGTGGTAGAGCACCCTACTGGGGAATCAGGGCTTTTACCACCTCCCAGGGGTAGCCAGGTTCCTCTTGTGGCAGTGTCAGCAAAAACTAGTGGGGAGCCAAAACTCCCACCTCTGCCCTGCAGTAATAAGCCCCCCACTTGGGTAACAAAGGAAGTTAATTGGAGAACCCAGATTTCTACCTCCTCTGGGTGGTAATGAGGTAGTACCTTCCTGCTGCCATGCCTGAGTGGTTTCAGAAAAGGCCAGCTGAAAATGGGCTTAAATAAGACCCAGAGTCTTGTAACATAATACAGAAATACCCAGGTTACAAGTGAAAATCACTCAGCATTCAAAAACCTACTTTTACCACCCTAGTTCAACACAGTGCCAGAAGATCTATCCAATGCAATAATGCAAGAAAAGGAAATAAGAGGCAAACAAATTGGAAAGGAAAACATTAAATTTGGCCCTATTGGCAGATGAAATGGTTGGCTACATAGAAAATCCCTAGGAACCTTCACATACACGCACGTGACATTCTAGAACTAATATGTAGGTTTAACAAAATCACAGGTTATATAAAAAGCAACTCTATTTCTAAACACCAGTAACTGAAACTGAAATTAAAATGCAATGCCATTTACCATCCCTCAAAATAAAAATTATTAGATATAAATCTAACAAAAAATAAAAGGACTTATTCCTAGGAACCACAAAACACTGATGAAAGAAACCAAAGAAGATCTAACTTAAAGAAGATAAAAAGATATACAGTGTTCTGTGGATTGGAAAATTTAACAAAGCAAAAGTCAGTTTTTCCCTAATTTATATAAAAGCTTAATAGAACTCCTATCAAAATCCTAGTAAGATTTTATAGATGTGGACAAGATAATTCTACAATGCAGATAAAAAGACAAAGGTACTAGAATAGCAGAGAAGAATAAAGTATGAAGAATCAGCTTACCCTGATTTCAAAAATTAATTATATAGCCACAATAATTAATGTTGTGTGGTGTTGATCGGTGGATAGACACACAGCAAAAAACACAATTGAGAACCCAGAAACACACCCACACAAATATGCCCAAACAATTTTAACAAAGGTACAAAAGCAATCTGATATAGGAAAGGAAGCCTGTTTAACCCATGGTGGAGTAGGCAGACACCCATGAGCAAAAACAAATGACAAATATCCTTCAGTATCCTGATCCAGGTAAATAGTACTTTGACATCAAAAGCATAAATCTATGAAAAGAAAAATGATGAATTATATTTTATCAAAATTAAACCCTAGCTCTGTGAACAATACTGTTAAGAAGTGGAAAAAACAAAACTACAAATTGGGAGACTGTAGTTGCAAACCACATATCTGACAAAGGAATATTATCTAGAGTATAAAGACCTTCAAAATTCAACAATAAAAATCTAATTAGAAAATGTTTAAATGACATTAATACACATTTAAGCAAGTAGAATATAAATATGACAAATAAGAACATATATTCAATATCACTAGTCACTAGGACAATGAAAAAACTACAGTGGACATCAGTATATACCTACCAGAATGAATGAAATTAAAAACTACTGACAGCATCAGCTGCTATCAAGGAAGCCAAGAAACTGAATAACTGATATATTGCTTTGTGGCAGGTGAAGTGTTATAGCCACTGTGGCAAATAATTCAGCAGTTTCTAAAAGAACTGACCAGGTAATTGCCATTTGCCCTAGGAATTTCAGTCCTTCCTAGGCATTTAAGCCAGAGAAATAAAGACCTGTTCCCACAGACACCTATACCAGAATGTTTAAGCAGCTTTATTAGTATCAGTCAAAACCTAGAAAGAACTCATATATCCTTCAGCAAATGAATGGTAACAAACTGTGGTATGTCCATGCCATGGACTACTACTCAGCAATAAAAAGGAACAAAACATTGGTACATACAACCATGATATCATGTGAGACCTGGATGAACCTCCAGAGAACTTTTCTGACTGAAAAAAAAAATCCAATGACAATAACTTACATGTGTGAATTATGTATGATCCCATTAATATAACCCTCTTGAAATGATAAGATTATGGAAATAGAAACTTTACTAATGTATGCCAAAGAATTAAAGAGGGATTGGGGATATCATGAGGGATCCTTGTAGTTATGGACATGCTAGGTAGTTTAACCTTATCAATGCAATATTGAGATCACAATACTATAAGTTTGTAAGATGTTCCTATTAGGAGAAACTGGGCAAGGGGGCATAGGATTGTTTGCCCTGCATTATTTCTTATTGAAGAGCAAAAATCACACCGGGGACAGCCATGTAGCCAAGAGATTTATTCAACAGCCTTTGTGGCTGGTCAGAGGTGGAAGAGGTGCTGGGAGAGGGGAGTGTGCAAGCTCTGGTGGGAGATGGGAGTTAGGGAGAGGGGAGTGTGCAAGCTCTGAATGGAAGGTGGGTGCCTGGTCACACCAACTGAGATCTCTAAAGCTGTCGGCTAAAGCAGCTGCTGTCGGGCTGGAGGCTGGAGCTGTCGGCTGGGGCAGCTGCCATTGGGTTGGAAGCAATGGGTCTAAGGCTGGTGCAGTTGCTTCCTCCTCTCCACAGGGACGAGCTGTTATGTCTGAGAGTATCTCCAATGGGACCCTATATAGGGATTTCTGGTGGAGGGTGCACCAGAGCAACCCCAACAGCATTGGCTCTTTGCCCATGGAACAGAATGACCTTTGAGCCCATTGGCTCCTGCCCGGAAAATGAAACAAGGTTGCTTTGCTCAGGATACGGAAACTTCCTTGAGGGGTGGGGGTAGTCCATCTATCACTTATAACTGAATGTGATTTGACAATTTTCTCAAAAAGTTTTAAAAACTAAGCCCTAAAAGTGTAACTTACAGAGTCACTTATTAATTTTATGATTAAAATGCATAAAATCATCCCATCTTTTGCACCGTGCTCTGTCTTCAGACTCTTCAATCCTTGCTGTTTTTCTGACAGCTCCATGGAATGCAGGTCAGTGGGTGGGTGGATGGTTTATCTGAGGCAGAGACAATTTTCACTGATTGTCCTGTGTTTCAACAAAATTCCCCACAACCATAGCCATCAAGTGACACCTCACACTCTTTCCCATCTTCAGGAAAGCCGCTAGTGAAAACATCGCGAATGACCGTGGTCAACACAGAGAAGCCTGCTGTCACGGCGGACATAGGAAGCACCGTCAAAACAGTGCAGGGAGTGAATGTGACAATTAACTGCCAAGTCGCAGGTGAGAAATTCATTCCTGTACCTAACCATTCAAATTAATGGTGCCCTGGAGGAGGTTGGGGATGTACAAAGACAAATCAGACACAAATCCTGCTCTGGGGGCTCAATGCCGGTAGGAATGCTGAAGCAGGAACCTCAATTACTCAGAAATCTGAATGTCCTAAAAGTTCTGTAACCAATGGTACATATCATTCAGTTTGTTTTGAAATAGATGTATTCTTCCTTTGTCCCAAAAGACCTGTGGGAATATCTAGTGCCATCAGGGGAATAAGATTTATCTAGTGCCAGGCACGGTGGTGCACGCCTGTAATCCCAGCGGCTGGGGAGGCGAGGTAGGAAGATCGCAAATTCAGAGCCAGCCAAAGTGCTGTGGATGTTGAGAAGAGGGAAGAATAATTCGGTCTGGGACAGACAAGGTAAAAGAGATGGTAGGGGTTTTATTAATATTATTTTAACAGACATGTCATGGGGTACAATGTGATTCTTATATGCAGGATAATTGAATCAGGCTAAGTAACATGTTCATCAGGTTGTTTACCTATCATTTGAGGTGTTTTGTTTTTTTACTCTTCCATACTGATAGAATGTGAACGTGTGAAGATGAGGCCAAAGGGTTCCATGTAGACAAGCACGTAGACCACCCATGGCCTTAGCAAGCCTCCAGGCTGTACAGGCACCGTGTGAGCCTCAGTCTGGGTGGAACCCAGAGTGTAGCAGTGGTGTGGAGGCAGTAGACCTTGGCAAGGTGGGCAGGGCCACAGGACACCATGAATGCCTGGCCAGGGAGTCCTGACAGAGGCGGTGTGAGGTGCTGTGCCTCCAGGAGAGTCGGCCACCTGAGAGGCATAACATAGATTGAGGAAGGAGACTAGGACAGAGGGGCCAGGGAAGAGTGAGGGATGATTTTGAAGGACAAGAGAAGAAATGCTTAACTGTTTACTGGCCTCTCCGGTAAAGATCAGATGAGCGTGAGAGAGAGAAGTCACACCAAGAGGAAAACCAGAGCTTACTCGAATCAAAAGTGGGCAGGAGTCGCTGAGGACAGCCATTGTGTCAGGAATCATAATGCAGGCACCCCCCTCCAGGAGGCCTTGCAGAGGCCACCCAGGACTAGGAAGTCACAGGGCAGTGAGCAGTAGGTGGAGACTGTGAGTTGTCCATCCCACAGTGGAATGGAGATGGGAAAGGCTCTGGTGCCAGGAGCAGCTCTAGTCTCCCCGTCACTCGGCTCCTCGGCTATGCCCCACTGGCCACCCACACCCAAATTCAAGCTCCCCAGTTACCTCCTGTCACCAAGTGACAAGCAGTGACATCCCCTGCTCTGGGGGGTTCTTCATCTTAGATCTCATCCCCATCATCTACCTCTAATTATAATTTGCAATGCCAGAAAACCCATTTTGCAGCAAGTAGGAGGAAGATCTTACTCTGAGACATGTTATTTCCAAAGACTAGCCAGGTCTGATTTTCTCTGAAATGTCCTAAGAGCTTTAACATATCTGAAGTAGAAATCTATCTTTGTAGCGGTGCATTAGTGCTTTATAAAGCTTCCCTTGGCCTGTGCATTCAGCCTCATCAGTGAAGCTTCTAGAACCAAATCCTTTCAGGTCCTGTATTCCCAGGTGGGGAGTAAGACAAAGTCTGTGACAGGGCTTCCCATGGATGAGCTGCCCCTCTGTGGTTATGAGTTGTGCCTACAGAGCAATCATGCCCACATGACCCCTGTGACAGCCACCTCCAAGACCAACACTGTCCTGAGATATGAGGGACCTTGTGTGTCTCTTTCTGATTGCTGGAGTTGTAGAAGAATCAGAGAGGAACAAGAGCAAAAGGAACTGGACATTTGAAGGAGATTGAGAGAATCAGACCCCAGGTGAGGAGGTAGTTCCATGGGGAATCTAGAACATTAAAAGAAGCTTTGACCCATTCTTGCATTCTGCCTGGGGCCCCATCCCTGGATTTCATCCAGAGACTCACTTGGTGACCCAGAACCTAGGTTGTTATTTACAGTTTTTGCCTAACTGTGACATTATAGTATTTATTAGTATTTTTATCCATCAGATGATTTGCAATAATCCTGATTAATTAAAAATAAATCTTTGTGCTTCTGTCATTTTGCCTGTTGTTGGACAAGATATTTATTCAAAGCGGTGGGAAGGAGCCTGCTTTTGGTCACACAGTGGACTTGCTGGACAAGGAGATCATCCTGGAGCTGAGTCTCCAGTCACAATCCTGACAGCGCTGCTAAATGCCAAATGGCAGAAGGAGCTACTTTCACTTTCCTGCCATATTTGGCTTTTGCGGTCCTCTCTCCATACTTGATCATCTCTACCAGGGGCTCAGGGACCTCCCAACTGGCTGGGTAAAATCGTCTAAGCCCCAATAACATTTTCCAGTGACTGACAATGAACTAGCTTGAGAATGAGCAAGCCAGGCCTGGTTTTAAGCAAGGAAGGGACTCCACAAGGGCCTGCTTACAGGCTCCATGTCAGATTCACTTGTGTTATTCCTTGGCAGTTTTTCACTGAATATCTGATCCAGGTTAGATTGGATGTCTTTTAATCCAAGGAGACATGGATAGAAAAGGCAGAACTTTCAGGAAGCTCACTGGAAGGAGAAAAGTTAATAAATCCGTAATTATAATACAATGTGATACAGTTGTTGCTTTCTTATGAAATATTGAAGTATTGCAAAAATTTTAGAAAACAGAAAAAGAAAGGGCCAAAAAGGAAAGAAAATAACTTGTTCAAAGTCCCACTGGCCAGACTCAACCACAGAGGACTTTGAAGCCTATTTCCTCATTACATTTCATTCTGCTTCCTTTTCCCACAATAATAAACATTTGTCTGTATCGTGAGCCTAATTTTAATGGATATGTAATAGTCTAAAAATATTGCATAATCTACCTAGACTGACTCATGTCCTCATATCTTTGCATTGTTAGCAGATTTTCATTAAACAACATTCTGCACACATGTGCTCTCAACTTGTTAAATACAACTTCACCAATTCTTTCAAACCGCAAGCATAAAAAGCATTAAGCAGTGAGTATGGTGGGGCTTTTTCTTGAGGATGATCCAACCCACTCTCATCCTTGTTCTCTACTTGATCAGAGTTCAGAACCTGAGTAGAAAACAAAAAATCAAGGGAGGACAGTGCATTCCTGTCATTGAGAACAGAAAGTGCAAAATGCCTGTGGCAGAAACAGAATGCTGCATTTAAAGAAGTGAAATGTGGCTGGTGTGAAAAATATGACTGGTAGTCTGGAAGGCAGAGAAAAAAAGGAGTGTATGAGGCTGGGAAGTGTGGGCCAGTAAGGGCCAGATCTTTCATAGATTATGGTACCATTTAGGGTTTTTTTTTTTTTTTTTTTATGGTACTATTTAGGTTTTTATCCAAAGAGTGAGGGATACTTTTTGAAGGATTTAAGAGATAAGTGGTGGAGGACTAGTGGTGAAGAAATAAGTGGTTCAGGACCCAATTATTAGGTGGTATATTATCAGTTAGAGGAAGTTAGACTGTGGAATCCTACAGTGCATTCAGGGTCACTGATTCTGGGGGCTCTGTTATCTTGAACATATGCCCAGGAAGTTATCTCCATCCTGTGAAGCAGAGAGGGGAGAAAGAGTAGAGGATGGTTGGGCAGACTTTCAAGGGCCACACCTAGAAGTAGCACACATTCCTACTTTTCACTTTCCTTAGCCACATGGTAACTACACAGGATGCTGGATAACGTATCCACACTGGGTACTCTAAAACAGAAGAAAACGGGTTTGTGAATGGCTATTAGCATCTGCCAGTCAGACTGGAGAATTGTGAAAGGCCAAAACCTTTCCTGGCTGCCATGGTTCTGTAAAATAATTGCCAAAGCTGACATCTGAATTACTTTCTCTTTTCTTGCACCAAGTCTCCCTTCCCCCACCAAAGAAGTTTCTAGAACTTACCATGTAAAAGTACACCTTGGGATGCCCCACCTCAAGATGCTGACAAGCTGCCACGGTACAAGCAGCCTTCCAAATATAACAAATGGTCCAGTTAGCAAGAATATCCTGTCTGGATAAAAAAAAAGGGGGGGGGGGATATTATAGCATCACGCTTCCTGGCAGCTCAGTGGAGATTAAAGGCACTAATCCTCATAATCGTATCCAGTTACAACCCATTCTGACGAGACCCATTTATTGATCCTTTCAAGCAACAGGGAGAACATTGTGTTGTTGGTAAGATATGCCACAAGGGGAAAAAGCAAACACACGTTCTTTTGGTTTTCTTTTTTTTTTTTTTTTTTAAGACACAAATAATACCAGGGAATCCAGTGTGGAGCCAGGCCAAGTCACTGGTCTACAGCTTTGGACTTTGTTTTGTGATGGAGTGCGTTTTCTACCATTTTTAAGGTGTTTCTTTCTATAGAGTGTACCATCACCTTACAATTTAGGTGAGAGATTAAAAAAAAAAAAACCTCCAGGACCTGACCATGTTTTCCAACAAGAAAAAAACAAGAAAGCCAGCACTTGTGGATTCTGGAACCCTCCTTCCTAACTAAAATATTATTGTTACAATGACAGCAGAAAGACTAATTTTGAAATCAAAAAGTATTCTAGAATTTCACAGTTCAGAAATAAGAACACAGAAGCTTAGGTATTCTCTAAAGAGGCTGTCTGGTGTCATGGGGGGATGTACTGTAACCTGCTGAGATGGGGATTCTCTCAAAGACATCTCCTTTTGGACCTCCATGCTGCCACTGTGGGTTTTGGATGGGCAACAGGAGGGCATGGACTCTGCCCCCATCTAACCACTCAGAGATCCAAACTAACGTGACTTTAGACCTAGTTTTCTCATCTATAAAATGGAGTTAATAATAGTACCTGCTTCATGGATCATTGTCTATAAAATGTCTGGCTTATAGCGAATGTGTAGTTGATATTATTTCTCCCCAGTGTGTGCAGGATACTTTTCCATAGCTCAGCACACTTGGATCCTCAAGGGATTCTGAACATCAATATGAGGCAAGCGTATCTGATACCTTTTCAAGAGATTCTGTGGCACGTCCAAAGCATAGTGAAGTTTCCTAAAGCATCCTTGTCACATTGTCACCTTTCCTCCCTCTCTTCCTCTTCCTCCTTCTTTTCTTCTCCCGTTGCCCCACCCCATCTCTCATGGGGGGAGGGGTGTACTGGGAATTGAACCCAAGGGCACTCTACATTTCAACTGCACCCCAGCCCTTTTTATTTTATTTGGAGACAGGACAGCCCTCAACTTGTGCTCCTCCTTCTTCCTCTTCCTTCCAAGTAACTGGGGTGGCAAGAGTGGGCCCCTGCACCCGTTCATCATTATCAGCTCTTAAGAGAAAAAGGAAAACAAGCTCTATGATGCCTCAGTTGCTTTTTCTCTTTTCTTATTCTGTGTTCACAATGTCAGCCAAATGTGTCCAAATGTGTTTGAAGTGTCATTCTCTGCCTAAGGTCCACAGTCCCTGGCAGAAAACCCCCAGAATGTGTCACCAGCACCAGTCCATCAGCAAACACATGATGCAGGTCTGTGCTTGAGTGAGTCCGGGAGAGGTTTGTTAATAAAGACCCTGGGGTTCCTGTCATTGTGTGGTTCCCGTTTTACAGAAACTGCAAGTTCCTTCCTTCTACCATTTTCTATCCTGAACGTTTCCAATTCTGCCGTGAATTCCCTTGCTCTTCCTCCAGAGGAGTTAACCTTTTTGGTATATACTTAGTCTTGTCCTCTCAAAAAAGCCCAATTTTATGAGTTCACTGAGGCAAAGGGAAACACAGAGAAGGGAAAAGTCACACAACCAGTTCCTAAGGAAGCTAAGAAACAGCTCCCAGGTCTTTCTCCATCCCTGGGTTCCCTGGCTCCTTCCCCTCTCCCTCCTCCCTCTGTCTCATTTGTTCTCATTTTCTCTCTCCCTTGCATCTCTCTGCTTCTGGATACCCTGCAGGGGCCCAGGCCCAAACCCAAAGAGGACTGAGTGGTGAGCATCCAGCAGTCCTGCTTTGGGGTGCTTCAATGTCACACCTAGAGGGAGCTGTGGCTGTTCCCTATGGAGACCCTCACTCCTGCCCTGAGGAAGGAGTTCGCCTCTCTTTGCAATGGGAAGCCCCCTTGTGTTGAGAGAACTAAAGGCTCATTTCATCCAGTTCTCTACTCTGCCTGCTTGCTCTAGAATTGCCTTAAGGGGATGTGTGCTTGCTGCCCACAGCCCTCCTCAAAAGAAGATGTCAGCAGGAAGTGCTGCACCTGAGAAATTCAAGGGAAAGGAGATGAATACTTGCAAAAACTTATTTGTAGGACCCCATTTTCCCCTGTGCTTTCAGGAGAGTAATGATTGGGACTCTTTCTTTTTGACCTACTTTTTACTAAATACTGTGGGTTTTTTTTTTTTTTTTTTGTGTGTGTGTGTGTGTGTGTGTGTGTGTGTGTGTGTGTGTGTGTGTGTTTTAATGCAAAATCTAAGCTCAGGGTCCAGAGTCCAAGCTGGCATGGTCAGGCTCATGATGCTCTTGCTCTCCCTAGTGGTGCTACATTGAAAAATCAGCTTTTCTGCCCCTCACGTAGGCATCTTTAGAGACGATGCCAGCCTGGCCTCTCTCACACACGTGAGCACCAAGCATCACATCATTTAAGCTGAATTAGTGTGTGCCTCTCCCCAATGTGATGAGGCTGCAGTATCTAAGTCTCTACCCCCTTTCATTAGCCCTGTCTCTCTTCTTGCAGCCAGTTTCAAGGACAGGTAACAGGTACACAGGTAACTACTTCAAGACTTCAGTATCCCCAACAGTAGACTGGCCAGTGAAGGCAACACCACCCCTTGCCCCAGTGGCAAAGTCTGGCCCCAACTCAGGGAAAGTGCTGGACTAAAGGTCTGCCTCTTTGGTTTTTCTTGGCATTGACCCCATTTTCCAGGATTTGACATTCTAAACATGCTCTGGAGACGCGCCCAACAGTTCTAGGAGTAAACTTTATGAACTGGATCAGAAAGCTGGGTGGTATAAGGGATGAACTTTCTTCTCCTGGGAGACCTGCAAATGGATGCCACAAACTTTCAGTCTCCCAGCTCACTCAGAGCACAGCTTCCTACAGAACCTCCTCCAAGGACCATCTAGGAAGACTTGCATTCAACTGAGGCCTGCATACCAGCTCATCCACCACAAGGAAACTTCCTGAGGAGTTCAGGCTATCCCCAGAACAGGCTGACTTCAAAGACGGGCAGCCATCCCACAGTAGCACGGCCTCCCAACTCTCACAGACCACAGACAGGGGTTGTGGTGGGGGCACAGACCTCTCCTTTAGACTATTTCCTATGGTGCCACTGGTGCCCCATCTCTGTTTTCTCATTCTGAGAAGACAAATATAGGCTTATGTGTTAGTCACCTCCCTGTCACTGTAACAAAGTGTCTGCAATGATCAACTTATGAAGACAAAAATTGTTATTTTAGCTCACAGTTTTGGAAGTACCAGTCCATGGTTGGCTGGCCCTGTTGCTTTGGACCTATGGTGAGGCAGCACCACGTGGTGGGAGCATGCGGCAGAGCTAAACCCATTCACCTCATGACCAGGAAGCAGAAAAGAGTGAGGAGGGGGCCAGGGTCCTCCCAATGACTACAGACCTCCCCCTAGGCCTCACTTCATAAATAGCACACCCTAGGGACAAGCCTTTGATACACTGCCCTTTGGAGAGTAGTCAAGTTCCAAATTACAGCAGCTTCCAAAAATGCAAGCACATTTTCTTCACAGAGTGTCGGCTCTAGTGAGGAGCTAGCAGCTTTTATTTGTCTAGGTCAGACATATATTTTAATGTTTTATAGCCTTTAACTTTTTATTAAAATATACCTATATAAGAAAGTACACATATCATAAAGATACCAAGTACATACTCCCTATCCATCTAGCCAGGTCAAGAAACATTTCCAGTAGCCCAGCCCCTGTCCCCTCTCTCAGTCACAACCCCTCTGCATCCATCCCACTGTCTTAGGGAACCACCACCCTCACTACTCACAACATAGATTAATGTTACCAGTTTGGAGGTTTTACTTACAGAAATAAAATCATGTATATTATCATATGTGGATTTTCTTAATATTGTGTTGTATCATGTAGTTACAGAGGCTTCATTTTCATGGATATATGGATTTTTTTTTAAGTCTTCTCCAAAGAATTTGGGTATTCTTCTACCTTAGCAAGTGCCCTTTACCAACTGCCTGTTTCCTCTTCTTTTAATTGGCATCTCTCTTCCTGCCTCATCAGTGTAGGATTTAAAAGGCAAAAGATTTGGAGACAACTCAAAGGTCCAAGGTGTTATTTAGTTTGGCCAAAGGATATAGAAGACGCCCAGGCAGATGCTTCCTCAGAGCAGCCACAGGAGGACCAGCCAAGAGGCTGTAAACGCCTCTGCATTCACCTGAATATGTTTGGCTGATGGATTTATTTTTCTTTTTCCTTTTTTCTTCTTCTTAGGTGTGCCTGAAGCTGAAGTCACTTGGTTCAGGAATAAAAGCAAACTGGGCTCCACTCACCATCTGCACGAGGGCTCCTTACTGCTCACAAATGTGTCCTCCTTGGATCAGGGCCTGTACTCCTGCAGGGCAGCTAATCTTCATGGAGAGCTGACTGAGAACACCCAGCTCCTGGTCCTAGGTAAAAACCTCAAAGCTCACTGCCTTGTTGGACGCCTAGAGGTGACTCTCCAACCCACCCTCCATCTCCTTGTTTTCCTGATTCAATGAAGGACGTAAAAGGCAAATCCAGTATCTCTACATTTCTCCTCACCTTCAGGCTTTCCAATAGAAAGCACACAGACCAGGGACCAGGCAAACATGAGCTTGAACCCTGGCTCTGCCTCTTACCTACTGTGTGGCCTTGCAAGCTCCTGGCCCTGGCTGGTCTTAGTTGCTGGTATCTATGTAGAGGCCTGCCAAACAAGGACTACCCACATTGCAGGGGAAGTAGGAGTGTCAAAAAAGGTAACAGATGTAAAGCCATTTGTCTTAACTCCTGTGCCGAATATTTCTAAGAGAACTAGATGAAACTTATGAAGTCCTCTCCACAGAAATATTGGTATGTAAAATTTTTGACATGGTTCCAGGAAGTTCATAATCTAGTTCACATAGCCTCCACATGCATGTCCCAAACAGTGGAACCACTGACTAAAGAGTCTAGCATGGTTCTTGGCATAAAATAGGTATTTAAAAATAAGAACAAGTGCTAGGGCACCATCCATCAGCTGCTGTTGCTCAGCACTGAGCTCCGCCATTTTGCAAGTCTTTGCTTTTTTTTTTCTCTAGACTAGGGACTGTCTGCCATTCTTCCCACTGAGTCTGGGGGTTAATAAGATAGAGACGGAAAAAGCTTTGGAGTGGGGGGGGGGTCATACTCTTTAAAAATAAATTGTTAGAGCATTTGTGCTTGTTTTCTCACCAAGAGAAAGCTGTCATTCTAAGGGGAAAATATGAAAAACAGTTACTTGCCACACATACATACGTAAACATACCTTATGAGCTTCCTCAGGGGGAAATAATTAAACTTTAGACTTCTGTTTTCATGTCCAAAGTTGATGATATAGCAAAGCACAGGTTCTGTAGCCCCTGCCCACTCAGATTTCATACCCCAGATGGGGTTTCATCTCACTGGTGGCTGCATAAACCTCCAGCCATCATAGGAAGCCACAGAAAATTGGCTCAGACAAAGAAGGATGTCATTTGTTTTGCACTGGGTTTCATCCAGCTGAGCTGCTTGTGTAGAGTAGATGCCAGGGACTATTGCCCCACACTGAGTTATGGTGCTTGTTGATGGTTTTCTCTCCCTAGTAACCCTTCCATGCTGTTTCTGCTAACACATGAAGGTGGCTGCTAACATGGTGGCTGATGCTATGGTGTTGCCAGTGAGGTGTGTGTGTTCTGTGACCACCTACTTGGTTCCTATTGCATTCTAACCCTAACATAGTGTGACCATGAATATGGTGTTTGAAGGGCATGAAGTCTTCCCCATTTTAATCAAACTTGGTGGGGAAAAAATCACTATGAAAACTCTTTATTTTATTTATTTATTTTTATGTGGTGCTGGGGATTGAACCCGGGGCCTCACACATGCTAGGCAAGTGCTCTACCACTGAGCTACATCCCTGGCCCATGAAAACTCTTAACTTCAGTACTTTTCTTGATCCAAGTCTTGGTTTCTTAATTAAAGATTGTCAGTTTTTGTAGGTATATTAGAAACACAGAAGACATAACTTTTAATCGACAAAAATATGGCTTAATTTTTTAAAGGGGGGTGTGTTATGTATAAAGCTGATGGCAATTTCTGACTTAATCTGTAATGTAAAGTATGCAAAATAATGAGACAGACTTCCATTCATTTATTCATCTAGATGAATTCATTGGATGAATATTCAGAGTGTTACCTCTAAGTCCATGTCAGCTGGATTCTGGTAGAGCTTTAGGAGAAATGTAAGAGATGGCCTGCACCCCTGAAGAATTTAGTCTCCCTGGGAAGATAAAATGTACATGCACCAAAAAATAAATACTGTAGAAGCCTATAAGGAGGGGCTGATGTTTGACCCAAGGAGATCAGATTATTTTGCAGATAGGACATAGACTCCCCTTTTTGCTTTTAATAAATAAGCAAAGATTTCTTGAGCTCAAGAGTGAATATTAAGGAGGAATGGAGGAAAAGACTAACTTCGAGTAAACTGTTACCATTAGTTCCAAAAATCATGGTGTTACAGAGTGGAAAAAAAGATCTTGGAAAGTAACACATTTATTGATGAGGAAACTAAAGGTCAGCAAGATTAAGTGACTTCCCAAGTTAGTTTGAGCCATATCTCAAACCGAGGATTCCTGAATCCAAGCATGGTGTTTTCCCCATACCTTATGAAGAGGGTTTTTAAGAGTTCTATTTCATATAGGGATAAATAATCTCAGGTTCACCATTGTTTCCTCTGTGTGATGGTCTTTGGCAGTCAAAGGCAACGAGACAGAAGGGATGTTTCTGAAGTAGACTCAGACACCATCAGGTAGTAAAATGTAAATATTATTTATTTACCATCCCAGACAAGTGCCTAACAAGGGGCCAAACACATGGTAGGGATCTCACCAATCCCTGTTGAAATGACCATCAATTACAAGAGCACGTTTTGTGCTTCTCATTGCACTCCACCAAGTACTCTGGAGAAGAGTGGCAGCTGGCTGTGGGAGTGGGCACAGCAGTGCCTCAAGAGACACAGGGAGAAGGGCAGAATCTGGATCATTCCACCACTAGGTTCAATGGGTGCTTGCCTTATTATTTGTCCAGTGGAAATGATAAACTACTGTGTCTCCTGTTTTGTCACTTTTAGCTGTAGTCAGCTGTGACTTCTGATGACTTTAGCCCTGACTCCATGTAAGATTTTGAATGACAAGGCATCCAATGGAAACCTCCACCTATCCTATTTATTTGGGTTCTACTTGGGCATAAAATCAAGACCACAAACAAATTCTCTTCACAACTGGATATTTTTCTTCATAGAAAAAGCCACTCATAGGGTTCTTTTAAATAAGAAATGCCTGTGGCATATTTCTGTGTGTGGGGACAATAACAGAGTGCCTCACTCTAAAGGATGGTAAGAGAATTAAATGAAAAATGGGATGAAATCTATTATCTCACAACTTGGCATATTCATTGAATGCCAAAGTTATCATTTTAAAAATGTTTCTTTATAATATGGTTTAACTTATCTGCAAAGTTATGTGGACCCAATGGTGATGTGATAAAAAGTAAGGAACCCCTGAAGTGAACATGCCTGGTTTTTATTACCTCATTATTTTAGGCCCCAAATATTAAGTTTGAAATTCAGACTCACCTTGATAAGTATACCTCTTCCTAGGTAAAAGTGATATTAAGAGTCAGTGTTAGTAATGACTGGGGCTGAGGATGTGGCTCAGTGGTAGAGTGCTTGTCTAATATGCATAATACCCTGGGTTCATAATTATAATAATAGTAATTCCTGTCTTACAGACACACACACAAGCACACACGCCTACCACCTCTCTCTGTCCCTTAATACAGCCTGTATGCTTCAACCTCTTGACTCACCATCTGTCTTCTTGCAGATCCCCCCCACGTCCCCACACAGTTGGAAGATATCAAGGCCTTGCTCTCAGCCACTGGACCGAACCTGCCTTCAGTGCTGACATCTCCTCTGGGAACACAGCTGGTCCTGGATCCTGGGAATACCGCTCTCCTTGGTGAGTCCAGCCCTCTGAAACATTGGGCAAAAATCCAGGGCTGGACAGGATTTATGGATGGGTGACTACTTGCAGGTGGGAGGAGGCAGCAGTGGGGGGTGGCCAACAGGAAATCACTAAATTGCCTACAGAATCCAGACTCACCAGTGGAAACTTGGCTGAGGTTCCACATGAGGTGAGTGCCGTTCTCAGTCTGGACCCTGTAGCTTGTCTAGATTCCAATATGGTTCCTTTCTGAGTAATGTTGGGCTTCTGAAGCCACAGCTCAGATCCTCTTGATCAGGGTGACTCAGTGAACTCTGAGAAAGGTACAGCAGCAAAGGACTCCTCTGTCTCTTCTCCCATTCCCTAGTACCCCCATGGCCTCCTCCTACCTAAACAGAGCTATAACCAGCCTTCAAGGACAAAGTTGCGATGGTAGCACCCTTCTACGGCCAGTGATTCTGTTTGGGCCAGACTTCTATAACAGAGTCTAACGTCAGCCCAGATGGACTCCTCAGGGCAAAACCTCCCTGGCATTTAGCATCAGGAACCTTCACCCAATTATTGCCTACAGGACAGGTGCCCTCTGGTAGCAGAGAATTCTGCAAATGCATCTGAGTCCTCACACCGGAAGCATGGAAATGCCAAAAGAACCTTCACACATGACCTCTGGAAATAATCAAGGTGGTGGAGGAAAGGACTTCTTTTCTCCTCCAAAGGGTTGGGGGAAAAAACAAGCCTATGAATGTTAGGAGCAGGGAGCACATGGGAAAGCTCTGTGCCTTCCTCTTGATTATGCTGTGAACCCAAAACCTAACACTGCTTAAGAAGAGGGGGAAAAAAAGAAAAGCTTTCAACTACTTTTAAAAAAACAGTAAACAGTAACAACAAAGCCTGCAAAGTGTGGGAAATCTTCATACTAACTCTCTGTGACCTCAAATGCTGATAATTGTAACTAGAATTATTCCCTTGGCTCAAAGTTTAGTTTCTCTACCCTTCCACCCACAAACTAACAAATAGCAACGTCAAATGGATTAGTTGTTGTATTGGTGATGACTTATCAACATGGCCAAGGAAGGACCTCCTGAGTTTAGAATTAGCAGAGTCCTCATAGCTTATCAGCATATGGAAAAGACTTTTGATTTCTCTGTTTCTGATGTGGATAAAAATAAGACTCAACTACAGTTAACAAGTAGCCATATTCTGTTTCCCATAACTTAGAAAAGCTTGGCATTGAGTTTTTCCATATCACAACAATCAAAATTCATAGAAGTTTCAGATTGCATAGTTTCTTTGGCTTACAAAGGGCAAACGTATTCCAAAGTAAGTGTGTGCGTTATGAATTTCTTTTTAGTGATGAGTTTTAGACTCATCACTGTAAAAAATTATCATAACTGTTCATCGCAGCCCAGTCACCAGCAGGGTATGCAGCAACTGTTTAGTTTCAAGTTGAATAACTCTTTTGGGTCACTCAGGTGCCATTCAACATGCTGGAGAAGTTAATCTGCTCATATTTTTCCATGGTAGCTTTACTTTCATTCTCCTTTATTCTGGAATAATATTTTGTCTCATTCTAGCCATGGGCAATAAGAATTTATTGTGCTTTATGCTCCTGCATTCCACTGCTAGTTTATGGTGCTTTGTTACCTAAGACTGGTATTTAAATTTAACAGTTAAAAGACACCTTAATATCCTAGTCCATATCCAGACTGCTCCATCTGAATGAGACAGTGAGTCAGTACCCATAAAGTCCCTGATGTAACTGCCTGGGAAAAAATAGATTCTTAGCAGTGAATGTCAGTGTCACATCAACACTATTACAGAACCAGGGAGATCTGCATGGAATTGTGGAGACAAACTAGGGCAGTGATGTCAAATATCAGGACTTTGAGAAGAAGGTCATTTGAGACAGACCAGAGTCTCTATGATGTTTTGGAACTGAACACTTAAGGATGAATGGGAGTAAAATAGGCAGGAAGGAAGTGAAACGGCATTCGCAGTAAAAAAAAAAAAAGAAAAAAAAAGATACCATGTGCCCTGAGATGAAAATGTGCCAAGTACCCACCAATAGGGCTGGGGTTGTGGCTCGGCAGTAGAGCACTCGCCTAGCATGTGCGTGGCCCAGGTTCGATCCTCAGCACCATGTAAAAATAAATGCATTGTGTACAACTAAGGCAAATAAATAAATATTTTTTTTAAAAACCTACCAATATTTGTTCAGAATCAGCATGTGGCTACACTGCTTTAAGGATGAGGATAGGCACCTAAACTGGGATAGAAACTATGCTACCAATATCAGCAAGCCTCAGCAATTCTCATGCCCTCTTCCCCTCTTAAACTCCCAGATGATGACACATTCTGATCTGCTAGTCCAGTTGTTCCCGTTCGGACAGGCTACCATCCCAGGCTCCTAAAGTTGACCCTTTCAGACCAGAGTGTGTGCTCTAGGGTACAAGAAATAGGCCACAGAGACACAAGAGGTGATTTTGTGCAGGGTTGCTAAGAAACAGAAACAATAAGTGGCATCAGATGTGGAGGGCCTTGATTGGCAAGCTAAAGAAGTAGATTCACCACATGGGAAATAGGGACAAATGTTGAGATGGTTTTTAAATAAGAAAATGATGTAGTGGAACTAATGTGCAAGAATGCATCTGGCCGGGCGCGGTGGCGCACGCCTGTAATCCCAGCACTTTGGGAGGCTGAGGCAGGAGGATCCGAGTTCAAAGCCAGCCTCAGCAATGGCGAGGCACTTAGTAACTCAGTGAGACCCTGTCTCTAAATAAAATACAGAAAAAAAGGGCTGGGGATGTGACCCAGTGGTCGAGTGCCCCTGAGTTCAATCCCCAGTACCAAAAAAAAAAAAAAAAAGAAGAATGCATCTGGCTTTGCATAGGAATAATCAGTAGTGGGGGAGATTTAATGAAGAAATCCGATGTTGAGGATAACAGGTATTCTAGACCAAAGTGGAAATAATGTGGCAAAGATACTGTCAATCACTCCTCCCACAGCCTAGGCATCCCTAATTATTATGCTCTTCTTTACTCAGTCCAGATACAGCCTTGGGATTCATTTTAACATTCCCACCAAGCCTGGTGGCAGTTCATATACAGGATGAAAGTCATTCACTCACTCTGTTGTGGCCAGTGAGTGGTGAGATTTGGATGTAGGTATTTCTCCCTTGTGTGAGGGTATCCAGCTGTAACAGATTTGTGGTTCTGTAATGTTGCATGGTTCTGTGGCACAGAGATGGTAACTCAGAGACTTTGATTCTCCTTTTTCACAGGAGAAAGGGGAGAAAGGAGATTTGGGGGTCTTTAAAGCCCAGTCTCAGAACTAACTCTTCTTCACTGAGATTTGAGTGTTCAGATTCCAATAGGTGACTTGCTTCAAGAAATGGCTACTTCAGTTATCAGACACACTAGCTTCACATCCCCTTTAACTCACAGTTAAAGCAAGAAGGAATGTTGACTGAGCAACACAGCCGTGGGCCCTTTTGGGCCTCATATTCCATAACCATAAAATGGAATGGGGCTCAAGACAGATCTGTCTTAGACCTGGAAGATGCCCAGCAGGGCCTTAGCCACACAGAGCAGACCCTCCTCACTAGATCCCCGGATCCATTGTCCTAGGCAAGAGAGGTGCTATTTTGTGTGTGTGTGTCCTGTTTACAATGGTCTACCCCCCCACAACAGAAGTCAAAACTGTCAGCTTTCTCTGGAGGGCAAGGCCCATGCTACCACCTTTGGTGGTCGAGGCCTAAATCAACACTGCCCAAGGCTCCATTTTTACAGCAGCAGCATCTCAGGCCTCCCTGAAGCACCTAAACCTTTTTCAGCCTTCAGTTAAATATTGGTTTTGGCTACCAAGGTCTAAGTCTATTATTTCTTATAGTATTCATTTATAGGGCATTAGCATTGATTTTTTAAAATAACTTTTAATGGGTTTTTATTATAAGAGCAATACATCTTCATTGTACAACAATTAAAAATACAAGTGAAAAGAAGAAAATGAAAATTATCTATAATTAACTAACCCTGAGATAAGCAGTGCAAATCCCTTTTTCCTAAACATTAATATACACATTTTATATTTTTTACCTAAAACGAAATATACTCTATATACTGCTTGTAACTTTTTTCACTTACTGAAATATAACAAAACTTTTCATGTCTCTTAATATTTTTCTACGGTTTCACATTTAATGACTGCATTGGCAGGAGATACTATGTCTTATTCAACCAATTCTCTAGAGTTGGACTTTTAGGTTGTTTGCAATCTTTTGTTAGTATTTTAAAAATAGATACGGTAAAAATTCTTATTTCTAAGTCCTGGTGTGGTTCCTGTTTACTCAAGATCAGTCCCCAAAAGTAGAATTACTGTGTCAAATGCTTTATATATTTTGGGCTTTGTTTTATGTTGTCAAATTACCTTCCAACAAAGTTGTTTTTTGTTTGTTTGTTTTGGTACTGGGGATTGAACCCAAGGGCACATTGCCACTGAGCCATATCCCCAACCTTTTATTTTTTACTTTGAGACAGATTCTTGCTAAGTTGCTTAGGGCCTCACTAAGTTGCTGAGACTGGCTTTGAACTTGTGATCCTCCTACCTCAGCCTCCCGAGTCACTAGGATTATAGGCATTTGCAACCACACCCTGCTCCAACAAAGTTTTATACACTTATGTGCTCCCCAGAACTGTATAAGAGATCCCATTCCTCCAAATGTTATCAACTCTAAATATGGCCAAGAGTCTTTACATGTACCATTTTAACTGGTGAATTCACAATAGTATGAAATACAATAGAAAAATGTTACAAAAACATTTTTTATTTTCTTTTTGTGATTTTCTAAATGATTTGGGTTTTTAATATGTTTAGTAACCATCTATATTTATTTATGAATTGCTCATTCAGATCTTTTATTCATGTTTAATAGATTTTTATCTTTTTGTTGATTTGTCAGATACAAATACATATTTACATGTTTAACATACATCTGACAATTTGATATTTGACATGCAATAAATAACACATATTTAACGTCTAAAGTTTTGTTTTGATATTGCATATACTTGTTAAAACACCACCACAATCAACATAATGAGATATTCGTTCTCCCCAAAAGTTACCTCAGACCCCTTCGTAACTGTTCCCTGATACTCTCACCCCCACCACTTTCACCCAACCACTGATCTGCTTCCTATCAGTATAGAGTAGATTGCATTTTCTAGAATGTTTCTAGAAAGGAACCAGACTATTGGGGATTTGACTTCTTTCATTCAGGATAACTAATTTGAGACTCATCTATATTATAACATGTGTCAATGGAACATTTCACTTTATTGCAGACTAATGTTCCATTTTATAGAACTACTGCAGTTTTTTTTTAATCGTTCACCAACTGAGGAACAGGATGGTCACTTCTAACTTCTAGTTATTACAGATAAAGCTGCTAGAAAAATTCACATGCTAATCTTCACTTGATTAAACACATTTTGTTTCTCTTGCTTAAACACATAGGAATAACACGGCTGAATTATATGGCAGGTGTATAATTAACATTTTAATAAACAGCCATACTGTCTTACAATGTGGTTACATTACTTGGCATTGCCACCAGCAGTGTATGAAATTCTATTGTCCACATTGTCACCAGGCTTGCTCTAGTTGGTCTTTTTAGTCTTAGACTTTCTAGTCCATGTATGATTTGTCATGGTTTTAAATTATATTTTCCTATCTAATACTGTTTAACATCTTTTCATGTGCTTCTTTACCACCTTAGATTCTTGAGTGAAATGTCTGTTTCATAATATTTTGCCTGGTTTCTTTTAACTTAGGTAGTTTGCCTATTATTGAATTTTAAGAGTTCATTGTGTACTTTTTAATACTAGTCTTTTTTATCAGATATCTGATTTTCAGATATTTTGCCCCAATCAGTGGCTGTCTTTTTATTCTTTTAACAGTGTCTTTCAAAGGTAGAAGAGTTTTATTTTGATGAATTTCTGGTTATTGTTTTTTTCTGTTACTGATCATTCTTTTGTTGTATTTAAGGAAACTTTGCCTAAACTAAGGTCTCAAAATTTTTCTTCCATGTTTTCTTCTACAAGTTTGTAGTTTTAGGTTTTACAGTCAGATCTATGATTTGAGTTATTTTTGTATTTAGTGAGAAGTATATTTTGAAGTTTGTTTTAAAGCATGTGGATAGCCAACTTCTCTACTACCATTATTGAAAGGATTATCCTTCCTCCATTGAGTTCCCTTTGTAGAATGTCAATTGTCTTTATTTCATTTATATATTTGTAACTTTATACCAAAACCACATTCTACTCAGTGTTCTAGGAATCATGAGGTTTTCCAGTCTGACTGGTGGCAACAGGAACTGTATCCTACACTGTATGAGTAACAGGCACTGGTGCCATGCAGGCAGTACAACCTTTTCTCATGCTATGTTACCTACCAATTAATTCTCTAGGGTAATTTTTTACCCTGCCTCAGGTAGTTTTAACATGCATACACTGATCTGAATTCAGCTGAATAGTCAAGGAGGGGATCCTGTATGGATTTACAAAAACACTTTTTTTTTGGTAAACAAATTGTTTTAATTACACAACCACACCCATTCAGTCACCTGTATCTCATCCATGGTTGTTTGCACACCAAGGACAGAGTCAAGTACTTGCCACACAGATTCAATGGCCACAAGCCTAATACATTTTCCGTCTGGTCCTATACAGAAAAATGTTTGCCAACCCATGATCTAATCCCTCCACCTTATTTTTAGAAAGGATGCTGAGGTCTACAGTAGTAATCACACATCCTGTTTCCAAGGGTCATATTCTTTCCACTGTATCACTGTGCTTTATCACTGAGTTAGGCATTCTCCATGAGGTCAAAGACCTGGAAAGACAAAAAAAAAAAAAAAAAACTTGCAAGAGTAGAGATTATCCTCAGGAAGGTCAGGAAATAAAGAAAGTCTATATACTACAGGCCCTAAATTTTTATTATAATTAGATGGCCTCAAGTGGCTCCAACAATTACATATGGCTTAAGAAAAGCAATTCAAGCCAGGTATGGTGGCACACGCCTGTAATCCCAGCACTTGGGAAGCTGGGGCAGGAAGATCACGAGTTCAAAGCCAGCCTCAGCTATGGTGAGGAACTTAGCAATTCAGTGAGACCCTGTCTCTAATAAAATACAAAAAAAAAAAAAAAAAAGGGCTGGGGGTGTGGCCCATTGGTCAAGTGCCCCTGAGTTCAATCCCTGGTACCAACAAAAAAGAAAAGAAAAGAAATTCAGCTAGGTGTGGTGGCACATACCTGTAATCCCAGAGATTCAGGATGATGAGGCAGGAAGATTGTGAGTTCAAACCAGCCTCAGCAACTTAGCAAGACCCTAAGTAATTCAGTGAGACTCTATCTCTAAATAAAACACAAAAAAGACTGGGGATGTGGTTCAGTGGTTAAGTGCCCCTGATTCAATCCCCAGTACAGAAGAAGAAGGAGGAGGGGGAGGGGGAGAGGAGGAGAGGAAGAAGAGGAAAATGAAGAGGAGGAGGAGGAAGAAGAAGAAGAAGAGGAGGAGGAGGAGGAGAAAGAGAAAGAATTAAAGGGAATTCAGTACTTTTTTCAGCATATCTTATTTAGATCTTGAACCTAAGTAAGAGTCTCCTATAGAAGACCCACATAGGGTTTGGCTGCCCCCATCTCTTTCATGACACACTGTCCTTTGTGAGTGTTTTAGTTTGGTTTTTTGTTGCTATGACCAAAAGACCTGCAAGAACAATTTTGGAAAAGGAAAAGTTTATTTGGCAGTCACCATTTCAGAGGTCTCAATCCATAGGAGGGTGACTTCATTGTTCTAGGCCTGAGTGAGGCAAATCACCATGGCAGAAGGGCACACTGAAGGAAAGCAGCTGGAGACATGGCTGTCAGGAAGCGGAGAAAGCTGCTCACCAGGGAAACAGTCTATACCCCAAAGGCATGTCCTGTGACCCATCTCCTCCAGCCACACCCTACGGGCCTAGAGTTACCCACCCAGTTAAACCCTATCTGTGGATTAATCCACTGGTTAGGTTACAGCTCTCATAACCCAATCATTTCACCTCTGAATGTTCTTGCATTGTCTCACACATGAGCTTTTTGGGGACACCTCACATCTAAATCATAGCAGTGAGTGGGCAAGTTCCAACTCCCCAGTGCAGGCACACCTCATAACATCGCTGCTTAGAGATATGTCACCCAGCTCCAGAGTCAAACGAAACCAACCCTTTCTCATACTGTGTGATTTGCTAAGAGCAGGGAGAGTCTAGTAGTCATTCAAACCTGAATTTTCAGAGTAAAACATTTCCCTGAAAGAAGCTATGGTGCATGGCACGGGGCACAGACACACAAGACAGCCTCTCCGCTCACTGGGTGCTCCCCAGGGCAGCCAGCCCATCAGATGCAGGACCTCGCTTCAGTATAGCTTCTCCACATCCCAAAGCCTTTCCAAGCTCATGAGACCAGGCAGCAAGGCCAAGGCCCACACTGCACTCAGGCAGTGCTGTTTCTGTCCTGCCCAGCAGAGACAGGCCCTTGCACAGTTTCTTCTCTGTTCATTTCTCCGCTGAGAACTGCAGAAACTATCTGTCTCTGCTAAGAGCAATAATCTCTTGTAGATCCAAAATCTCATGCTAAAAGATAAAAAAAATTATTTACTTCTCCAATGCTGGAGTTAAGGCTAGAACATTCCTACAGATAATGTCACACTGCTGAGGGAACTGTGGCTGGACTATACAAGACTCAGGTCTGGAGTCTAAAGGTGGAGCTAACACATAGACCCCAGAGTTTATTAGAAAACAGTTCAACAAATATTAATATTCTGTGTTGGAATTCCTAATGAGGGGCCTGACAAGGCAGTATCTCAAAAATCAGTCCATTTATGTGTCTAACAAATATTTATTGAGTAACTACTATGTGCCAGACACTATGCTAGGGTCAGGGATACACAGTTAATAAGATAAACACAAACCCAGCCATCATTCATTCAAGAAAAGTATATGGAGCATTTATTTACTGTGCACCAGGCGCCATTCTTGATGCTAAAGACATAGTAAAGAACAAAATTGATGAATGAACTTTTCCTTGTGTACTTCAATTATAGTGGAGGCACACTGTCTGGTAAGATGATAGAAGAGAGAAGAACTTTCTAAAGAGGTGCTCTGAGGGCATATGACAGGACAGAGCCCATTGCCTGAGCTTTAGTCAAGCTTTCTCTGAGGAAGAAATGTTTAAGCAAGATTGGAAAATGAGTAGAAGTAAACCAGATGAAAGAAGTTAGAAGCACTCCAGGCAGAGGAAGCAGCGGAGGTTCTGCAGCAGGAAAACATACAAGGGAGGACCATGACAGTGAGAACTGAGGGGCACTAACGTCAGGTGTGGCTGAAGAGCGACCTGGGAGCAAATTGCTGGCACTCAGCACATCATAAGACTTGTGTTTTATTCGAAGTACACAGGGAAGCCTTTGAATGAAAGACAGGAGAAAGACATTGTCTGATTTGCGTTTTTAAAAGTTTGTTTGGGCTGGTTTGTAGGGGAAGATACTAGATAGAGCACACTGTTTGGGAAGTTGTCACAATACTCCAGGTCAAAGATAACCATGGCTTAGAGTAGAGTTGGGGAGAAGACAGAAAGAAGTTGATGGATTCAGGGTTACATGAGAAGTAACATCGATGGGACTTGGTACACAATTCACATGAGGGAAAATATTACTAACTTCAGAACCAACAGATTCTCAGAAGCATCCACATTTTTTAGGCTTTTCTCATGGACCACCTATGTTGGAATGCACATCACATACTGCTCAAGTCAAGTGTCGTAGGAAATGGAGAGCTGCTCAGGTGTGCACCTGCAGGAAGGGGAGTTACGAGGCAATGAATCATCCATCCACAGCTTCTGCTGCTAAATTCCACCTCACTCCCTGATGCACCCCTGCTCAGCCTCTCCTGGATTCTAGGCTTTGAGACCCTCCCTGGCCTTTGAAGTGCTCAGAAGTAGCAGGAGAGCCAGAAACGTCCATAAGTGTGAGAAAAGCTCCGGACAGTTGCAGAGGAGGAAGGGCAGCTCCCTTGGGTGAAGGGAGAAGTAGAGAGGGCTCAACAGAGGAGCTGCTCAAGTTCAATCTCTAAGGACAAGTCAAAGCATTCCAAGCACTGACACAGCACCCACGGCCTTGTGGAGTTCTGGGCAGCATTGTTCTGCACACCATTGAAGGCAGAAGAGAAGAAAGCAGTCAAAAATCCCCCTTTCTTAGAATTAGATCACAGTGGGAGAAATAAAAAAATAAACAAAGAAGGAAAAAGGATCCCATGTGAGGAGGTAGTAAATGCTATGAAGAGCAATAAAGAAGATAAGAGGGATGCATGATGTCTGTGGAAGGAGGTTGTAAACTAAAATTAGGTGGTCAGGGGAGGACTCCCTGGGACATAACCCTTGATCAAAGATGCAAAGTGAGCTATTGAGTGCTCACTTGGATGTGTCTGCAGGAAGAGAAGTAAAGAGCATCCTAGGTACAGGCAGGACAGGTCTAGAGTGCTCCAAGAAACACAAACAGGCCAGTGTGGTTGTAGTGAAGTCCCAGAAAGAAGACAAGGGGGGTAGTTTGGGGGGTGGGAGACTACAGAGGTAACAAGGCAGAGGGCAAATTGTGTAAGGCCTTGTAAATGGTCACATTAAAACAACAGTGAGAGAGAAATCTATAAATGCCCAAATATATAAACAGACTCAATATTGCATTGAGCATCATGAGCTTTTCCAGGATTAGCCAAAGGCAGGCAGAAGTGATTTCTTTTATTGGAAACCATGTGGCCAACCGAATGCTATATAGCTGACTCTAGTAAAACAGAGGCTTATCAGGCTGGCTCTGGTACAAGCCAATATTGCTTATTTAATTTGACTCACATGTGTTGGGCACCTGCTATGTCTACCTGGCCCTGAGCTTCTGCAGGCACGTGTCTGGCCATTTCCTTCATCTTGCAATAAGATCCCAATTGGATAATAGAGCCACCTGGGAAGTTTTTTTAAAAAAAAATTCCAATTGAGACCAATTAATCAAAATCCCTGGGGATGGAGCGAAACTTTGGCACTTTTAGAAATTGATTCTCAAGGTCTGAGTGGACTTTAAAAGTCACTTCCCCATCTCCTACTAATCATGTGGAATGGAAAAGTGGTATGCTTTATCATTTAAAATATTTGGGCTTAGCTTTCAAAGCTGTTTGCTATTCAGACCTGCCCTCTACATCCATCCATCATCCTATTCTTGTCTCTCCATGCCAGACTTCTCCCCTAGTCTTGGCCATGGCCTTGAGCCTTCTTTGACTTCCTTGCCTGGAATAGTGTCCTCTCCCCATCCTCCCTAGCTAAATCCTACAGGTTTTCAGGGAGTCCATAAAGCTTTCTTGGAGTTCTCCAGCATGGAGTAATCACTCTCCACTGACTTGCCCTAAACCAGGTTTGGTCAAACTTTTTCTCTGAAGGACCAGATAGGGACTATTTTAGACATTTTGTGCCACAAAGCCTCTGTTGCAGCCATTCAACTCTACCAATTATAGAGTGAAGGCATCCCTAGACAGTAAGTAAATTCATGTGGTTGTGTTCTAATGAAACTTCATTTGAAGAATCAGGGTCCTCGGGCCACAGTCAGTCAAACCCTGCTCTAGGTCAGGATGACACTTAGCTTAGCCCTCCTTGAGTTATTGGAGATGTTCTTATCTGTGTCATATCTCCCAGCTATATTCTAAGTCCTGGGAAAGAAGAGGCTGCATAAATATTCTCAAGTTTTTTTTAAAACAGGAGTAGCAGGACCTTGACTTAGGAGTCCTTTTGGGTTATTTCCATCTCTAATTTCTATTATAATTGCAGCTTTATCATCTGTCCCATGTACCTCCACCCTCACCCCACAAAAGCACACTTCCTGATCCTCCCAGTATGGACTGGAGCAGGTACTTCCTCAATCAAGTTATGAGGAAATGCCCACAGTTACAATCCGTGAGTCCCCAAGCTGTATTTTGGGGGAAGCCAATTTTCATCATGATCCTTTGGAAGACTAAGATCATCACCACTTCCTCTCCAAAGATAGCTGTGGGAACAGCAAGTCCTGATGGTCAAAGGTTAGGTAAAAATTAATCCACAATGGGGACCCAGCCCAGAGGTGGCAAGGAAAGTGATGCAGAGGAAGGGCAAGGCAACCGAGAGGGAGGACCAGCATCCTTGATGAGGAGAGGGAAAGGAAGAAGGTATTTATTCTGACCCTTTTCAAAGGGACACGAGTTGGCATCTGTTTCCTCATTTATACTGGGAGGCTGAGGTTTTATGTCACAAGGAAAGTGCTTTTGATTTCCTAAAGCTTTGCCCACAAAGAATATGCTTTGCTATTAAGAAGAAAGGTCAGCATTTTGTGGTTGTTCATGGCACATGTTTATGTACTTTTGTCTTTAAAAAAAATAAGGAAAGTACAATCCAAAGTGGAGAATAGAGACCCATAGGGACTGCAGGAAGCCTATAGCACATACAATATAAAACTAAATCAGTATTTTGGAGGGCATTTATGAGGAAGCCACAGGAAGAAGTACAGCAGCTCTTTGGACTGAAGTGCACATCCATAAATATAAAAAGACACCAGAGCATAAGTGACACTTAAAATAGTTGGACTGAGAGAGCAAGGCAGTAAATCTCCCTGCCTAGCCACTGTTCCAAGCCATAGCAAGCTTCCAGGCATAGGCTTATTTTAAGACTCCAGATAGTCAGGAAATGGGGACCTTGAGAAAACTCACTCGCACTTGCCCCTGCCCTTTCCTGGCACCAGGACACAATTCCCAGGCCCATGTGCCCTCCCTACCACCACTAACAGGAATGACGTGAGTAAGTTTCATGTCCCTGAAATAGACAGGTATTGAAAGTCCATCAGTGGGAAAATGAGGAACTCTACACTTTCCCTAATAAATCCTTCCTCAATCCTGAAATAGCTCTTGGAAAGTTCTGCTCTTATTCTGTGCCCCCTTGTGTCTGTGTGGTGCTAGAGTGGCAGTTTTACAGCGGTCGCAGAGCCCGGAGACAGATGGTAGACGAGAAGGCAGGATTATGGCCCAAAACCTTTCTGTGATCAGCAAAAGGAAAGACAGACCCTCTTGCCTCTGTTCCCAGGCAGCTTTGTAGAGTAGAGGACAGGGTGCCTCTAGTAGAACACCACCTACAAATCCTCAGTGTCTGGTTCCTCATTTGTAAATAACATCCCTCTCACAGGATTTATTATGGTGAGGGTTCAATGAGAGGCCGTATGCAGGGTGACCAGCTTGTGCTTAATAGTAAGTGGATGCTTGTGATAGCTTTCCATTGTTGCAACCAAAATACCTGACATGAACAACTTAAAGGAGGAGGAAAGATTGTTTTTGGCTCATGGTCTCAGACATTTCGGTCCATGGTCAACTGGCTCTGGTGCTTTGGGCCTGAGGCAAGGCAGAACATCATAGCGGAAAGACAAAGCAGAGGAAAGCTGCTCACTTTACGACAGCCAGGAAGCAGAGAATGAGAACATGCGAGGAAGGGGATGGGGACAAGACATACCCTTTGGGGGCACACCCCCAGTTACTTACTTCCCCCAAATAAACCCTACTGCCTATAGTTTCTGCCACCTACCACTACTGTCATCAAACTCATCAGTGAATTAATTCTCTGATGTGGTGAGGGCCCTCATGATCCAAATCACTTCCCAAGAGCTCTACCTCTGAACATTCCTGCATTGGGAACCAAGCCTTCAACACAGCCTTTGGGGACATTCCAAATCCAAACCATAACAATATGGTAATTTTTGCCTGTATCTCTTACTTTCTGGTACAGAATCTAGGAAGTCCATTCTCCTCTTCACTGTGATCTACCACAAGGTCTTCTTTAGATAATCTATAAGATCAGACCCTGATTGCCACTGCAAATATAAATTACTGATTAAGAGGGCATTTAGGAAACTGGTGCCTGATGGGACAGTTCATTCTAAGGCAGGTTCTGGGTAAGAGCAGAAATGTACTCACACAAGTGTGCCCCAGACATCAAGGAACTTCTTATTTAGAGGGAAATGATCAACAGAGAGGAATAGTGAGAAAGCAGTGTAAGTAGGTGAGGAAGGGAAATAAAGAGAGAACTGAATAGCTACTTTATGGCAGCCAGGAAGCAGAGATGAGAACTTGCAAGGAAGGGGTTAGGGACAAGACATACCCTTTGGGGACACACCCCCAGTTACCTACTTCCTCCAACTAGACCCTAATGCCTACAGTTTCTGCCACCTACCACTGCCATAGCTATTGTAATAAAAGACCAAGGTTCAGTTCTCTTCTCTTTTCCCATCTATCCATCTAAGCCCCATGCAGTCTGTTGGGATCCATCACACACATCCTAGGGCTTGCATTACCTAATGATCAGGAGCAGGCTCTGGAGCCAGCTAGCCTGGCTCTGCCACTTCCTAACAGTTGCTGACGTTGGGCAAGTTGTGCAAGTTCTCTCTACATGCAAGAACAAAATGGAAGTAATTACTGCATAAACATCCAGGGTTTTTGAAAGTAATAAATGTGATAATATATTAAAACTGTTAGAATGTTACCTTTTTGCACACAGTGCATGTCAATTAACATGAGTCACTATTATTTTGACAGTGCATGCTCTTGCCCTAGCCCTTCTCTTTTTGAAGTAGAGGAAACTTATTATACTTGGGGGCCAGGTCCTAAAATCAGGGATAAAGAAGATGGGTAGATTCAGGTCTCAGTCTGCCTTTTCATTAACTTATCTATTTTATGCTATTCTTTTTTCTTTAATTGTTTGTTATTTAACTTATTTTTAGATAAGTTCCCTTTGAAAGTGACAACATATCTTGGATAAATTAAGCAAGAAAAGTGATTTTTTTCCCAACTACTGAATGAAAAGATTGAAATGAGCATGAACATTGACATAGTTCTATGGTCAAACTCATAACCTTTATGAGTCTTCCTTTCCCATTAGTAAAATGGGATGGTAACCTGCCTCTCAGAACTGATTTGAGAATCAAATTTAAGATTAAGCATACAGAACATTTATAAACTCTAAAGCACTCTCTAAAACTCAGTGGCTGCCTTATTGCTAGAGCTAGAAGAAAGAATGGCCATTTTTATTTCTAGGTCCCCAAGAAGAAGGCAAATCTGTCAGAGAAATTCTGGACCACTTATGAATCCATCCCTTCTAGCTAAGAAGAGTTTCCCTACTTGTTCTTTGCAATACTCTAGAATACAGGTTGTGCTACTTTTTCTTTCTTTCTTTTTTTTTTTTTTTTTTTTTTTTGGTACCGGGGATTGAACTCAGGGGCACTCGACCACTGGGCCACATCCCCAGCCCCTTTTTGTATTTTATTAGAGACAGGGTCTCACTGAGTTGCTAAGTACCTCGCCATTGCTGAGGCTGGCTTTGAACCCACAATCCTCCTGCCTCAGCCTCCCAAGTGCTGGGATTACAGGCGTGCGCCACCACGCCCGGCTGGTTGTGCTACTTTTTAAAAGCTCCTTAGGGTGGAAGCATGCTGACTGTCCTGGTGAGTGTTGCTAATAAAATGCAGGGACCTCAAGGCATCTGGAGTAGATTTCCTGGGGAAATGGGACCTACGCTGCACTAGGAAGAACACTTGGGGTTTAGACAGGCCAAGAAAGGGACGTAGTTGGGAATTAAACACCCCACCTTGAGAGAATGGGAAGAACATAGAACAAAGGGACAAGTTCCTAGTCTAAGTCCAACACTTGCTTTATAGATTCCAAATGCCTAGATTTACTTTTTTGTATGTACAAATAGTAGATTATAATGGAATCAGAACTTAGCAAGATCTTGTCTCCCATCAATTACCTATTACCACTGCTAAGGGTGTGCTATCTTCCACTTTTACATGTGCTATATCTTGCCATGTTTAAGTTTGAGATCATTGAGTTTACCTAATTGTAGAAACCTAGTGAATTTCATCTCCTGCCATAATTAGCTGTGGTTTCTTCTACCTTTTATGAAGCAGAAGAAGCACTACACAGCTTCTGCTTTAGTATACCTTTTTGTCTTCTAAACAAGAATTTTGAAATCATGCCCACCACACACACACAGCTTAACTCCTCTCCTTGTTGTCCATGGATGTTGTCATTGATATCCTAACCTGGGAATCCAG
Source organism: Tamias sibiricus (assembly GCA_025594165.1). Taxonomy (NCBI): domain Eukaryota; kingdom Metazoa; phylum Chordata; class Mammalia; order Rodentia; family Sciuridae; genus Tamias; species Tamias sibiricus. The sequence goes on from CM046657.1 coordinate 167,388,090, forward strand.
AAGCTTCCTTAGACCGTAAGGCCCCCAAAGTTTAAAGGCAACCCAAATATTTAATTGTGATTTGCCTTTGAAAGTAAAAAATTGAAAAAAAGAGGAAGGTGTGGTTTTCTTTGGGGTATCAGTTTAAGTATGCTCCCCCAAAAAACGCCTTCCTGATACATAGGAGACCGACAACACTGTCTTGCCTGTAAGAAGAGGAACTGGGCAGTTGAGGGAAAGTTGTATGAGAAAGAATTTTCACAACATTCCTTTTTGATATCTTTCAAATTTTAAATCAAGTATATGTATTAACTGTTCAGGGATAAATGAATAAAATTGAGATTGGAAATCTAGATCAACTTCACAAATATCTCTCCCACATCTACCGTGTGCCAAGAACTCTACGATATCTTGACCTCGGAGTTTACAGATGGAGTCTCCTACTACACAGAGCCTAAGAAGTAGAGCTGGAGGCTCAGAAAACACCCACCCTGTGCTGGTAGAAATAAGACCAGAGAGAATAAGCCAGAATCACATTTTGACATCATGAAACCCCAGCAAGAAACACACTGCAATAACTTCTTTTTTTTTTTTTTTTTTTCATGTTTTATTCTGGGAGAGACATTTTTGCCAGCCCATTGCCACGTGAGGGTTGTGGATAACATTCGTGAAAACATAAAGGACTTTCATTCTCTGAAAAGCTTTTAAAAGAGTTTTAAAAGAGTTTTTCTAATTCTTTGCTGTTCCCCACCCACTCTGGCCTGTCAAAACACATCTTAAAAAGTAGATGGGGCAGAGGTAGGTTAGGCCAAAGGCAAAGAATGATGATAATTATAATTGTTCTGTTCTCTTGTTTGTGAAATATGACCTGGTAATTGTCTATATCTGCTTAAGAGTTCAAACTCTTTCATTCTTCGCCTTTAATACCTTATCTCTGAAAGGCATGTAGAAAGACAAGTTTAACTCTACAAGCATCATTCTATCAAGAATCTTTTCATGTGAAAATCCATTATGATTATGGAATTCTTCATTTCTCTGTTGGCAGTACCGCTCAGAAATAATGAGCTCCCTGTACATTTTGTTGCCAAGGAGATAAGACCAAAAATCCATTCACAGCCCTCCTGGAACCTGGCAGGGACCATTGTACATAATGTGTGCCTCTTTGAAGTGGTATCAAGAGAGATAAACCAGTTCAAGCCCGCGTATCTGTTGTCCTGCCAGCTTCCTGAGCCCAGAGACTTTAGGCCCAGAAGAAAATGACCATGGCATTCCTACAAGCACAGTCAAGACTGTATGTCCCCATAATTCCTTTCCTTGTAATACTGTTCTTCTCCACCTTAATGAACTTTCCTGCCCTCTCGGATCCTTGCTCAATGCCATGGTTCAGAGACTGGCTTATCAGTTCTCAGGGAGATACAGAACACTGCAAGATTTTGATGAAGAGTTTCTGCTAAGCACACTGACATCATTCCTAAAATGGTACAACTGCAGAGAAAAAAAGGCATCATAAAAAGTTAAATTGCAAAAAAGTGAACTAAAACAAAGTTTTTGTTAAGTGATCTTTGCAGAACATTTTTTTAAGGATCTGATATGTTCTACATAAAATTTGATTATAAAATGATATTTTTGATCTCTTAAAATACACTTTTCCCTCTATATTCATGGATTCCACATCCAAAGATTTAGCCAACTGTGGATCAAAAATATCTGGGGGGAGAAAAAGTCTATGTGTACTAAACTGGTACAGGCTTTTATTCCTTGCCCTTAATTCCTAAACAGTACAGTATAACAACTATTTAAAATAGCATTTACATTGTGTTAAGTATTATAAGCAATCTAGAGAGGATTTAAAGCATACAGGAGGATGCATAGCTTATGTGCAGTTACCCTGTCATTGTAAGGGACTGAGCATCCACAGCTTTCTCTATTCAGGAGGTCCTGGAATGAGTTCCCCACAGATACCATTGGACAGCAGTTTGAGTATTGCTTATTCAGACAATTAGAGTTGGCCAATTAAACTTCACTTTGAAGAGCTTTTAATCTCATGATTAACAGAGTAATCAAATGACAAACTAGTTGCCAAATTTTAAAAATGAATTTTTTTAATTGGAGAAGAAATCATCAGCTTTCAAATAAAATGAAGTTGTTGTGTTTCACACTTTGAGTTACCTTCAGTATTTAGTGGCTAGAGAAGACACTTATTTTTGGAGCAGGAACCAGGTGGAGAAAAGACAGGAAGCTGTTCAGAAGTCACGGGGCATATGTGACACAAAACTGAGTAACAACCCCATTTTCTGAGTCCTTGGTGGGTTTGCTGTCTTGGATGTTCACATTTGCCAGTTGCCCAGTCCTCCAGATCTCTAGGTCTTGGTGGATACATCAGACTTTCATCTCTCCTTTCCTATGCTGTCTTATTTCTTGATTTGGTATAAGAATTTTTTTTCTTTAATGTCTTCTTATCTTGAAATAATCTCAACTTTACATAAAAAGTTGAAGTATAGTACCAAGAACATTTGACACTAAGGTGCTGACATAATACCCCATCACCCAGAGTTTGATCCTTCAAGGGTTGTCAGTTGTCCCAATAATATCCTTATAGTAAAATTCAGTCACACATTGCATTTAGTTGTCTCTTAAATCCTCCTCAATTTGAAACAGCTCCTTGGACTTCCCTTGACTTTTATGAACTTAGCATTACTGAAAATTAAAGACCTGTTATTTTTAAAAATATGTCCCTTAATTTGGATGTGTCTGATATGTCTCCTCATGAATCGATTCAAGTAGTACATTTTTCACAGGAACATCACAAAAGTGTTGTTGGGTTCTCATTGTACCCAGTTGCATGATCATGATTTCTGTTGTACCATTACTGCTGATGTAAATTCCCATTGCTTGATTAAAATGCTAGGCTTTTCCACTGTAAAATTACTCTTTTTCTCTTGTAATCAGTAAGTATTTTATGGGGAGGTGCTTGGAGAGATAGTTGTATTCAGTTCTTTGTTGAACTTAAAATTCATTTGGTTATATACACATGGACTCATGATTCCATTCTTCTTGCTGTCCTCTTTTATTTTGATGTAAAAAAAAAAAAAAAAATCCCATCACAGTGGCTCAGAAGCCTGAGACAGAGGAGAATTGCAAAGTTCAAAGCCAGCCTCAGCAACTTAGAGAGGTCCTAAGCAACTTAGTCAGACCCTGTCTCAAAAATAAAAAGGTCTAGGGATGTGGCTTAGTGGTTAAGTGCCTCTGGGTTCAATGCCCAGTACCAAGAAGAAAAAAAAAATCTCAGATGCAACCAATGAGACTTTTAAATAACTTCTGAATCATGTCAAAACATGTCCATATCCTTTCTGGAGAACTTTATTACTTTCTGGGACAAAAAGATATTTTAGGCTCATCTTGAACTTTCCCTGCTCTAGCCCTGAAGAATATATTTAGAAATTAAGATTTCAATGTCATGTCAGTTCATTGCTATAGGAATGTCACTGTTCTCAGAACACAAAAGTAAAGATCTATGTATATCTGTAGGTATTTACATATATACACAAACACTAGTATAATCATTTCTGTATTTATCTATACATTGAACTATGAGCCCTCCCTTGTACCTCCAATTTTTATCCTATACTATAGATTTGGTTCTGTTTGTCCTCTTTCCATATTTAGAACTCTCTGGCTCCCACTATTTTTAATATATTTACTTACTTGATTAAGCCCTCTCTACATAAACAGTCTCCTATCACTGCTATTACCAATACTGTCTTAGTCCATTTTCTGTTGCTATTACAAAACATCTAAGACTCTTTAATTTATAAAGAAAAGAGGTTTATTTTGGCTCATGGTTCTGGAGGCTGAAAGTCCAAGAGCACAGTAGTGCATCTGCTCAGCTTCTGGTGAGAGCCTCTTGCTGTTTCAACTCATGATAGAAAGCAGAAGCACAAGCAGGTACATGTGGAAGAAAGAAAAGGCAATCAAACTGCTATGATATCTAGCCCATTCTCATAGGAAAGGCATTACTCTATTCATGAGGTCCCTCTTCCCACAACCCAAACACCTCCCATTAGACCTAAGCTCCTAAAACTGCCCCATTAAGGAATTAAGGTTCCAACACATGAACTTTGGGGGGATACACTCAAATCATAGTGATGACTTTGTGCAGATGTCCTCTTCCCTCTTTGCAGACTCAATACCCCACTCTGGCTCCCCTTCCTCCCTGTGAACATTGCCTTCTTTAGTGTTACCCAGTGAGCTTGGATTGAATTGTTTAAGAAAGGAAGGGAAATGGATAAGAAACTTCTAATGCAGGACTTTATAAGCAGAAACCACATTGCTTCCAGTCTTAGAAGATGGAGGGTAAAATAGGTAGAGAGCAAGAGGAGTAGGTGCTGGGCAACACTGAGCCTTTGGGCTCCCTGTATCTGGAAGGAGCTGCAAGGTACTCTCTGATTACTGTGGCTAATCCAGGCCCTTGTTCATCAGGTCTTACCTTGTGCCTACTGGGGAATACTCTCATGTTTTAGGTTTATGACTGAATAAGAGAAAGTTATTATTGGCACCCTTTCTACTCTTGCTGTCTAGCTCCAGAGTTCTTAAGCTGGGTTCTGTGAGCTTTGGAGACTAACCTAACATATGTGCAGATATGCTTTTATCTGATGAAAGAATCCAGAACTTTCTTCAGATTCTCAAAGAGATCTGTGACCCAGCAATATTAACTACTTGCTGTGTACAAAAGGTTGAAAACAGATTCAATCTTACTGTAATTAAAGAAAAGCAAATTAAAATGAGATATTATTTGCTGTGAAGGAAATTGGTAAAGATGATAAGCATTTATGAAATCTGTATTGATTTTTGATTGCTGCCATAACGAATTCCCACAAACTTGGTGACTTAAAGCAATACAGATCTATTCTTTTTCTGTTCTGGAGGTCCAAAGTCCAAAACAGGTCTTACTGGATTAATGTTATATTGGACAAGCTGTGCTCCCTCTGGGGGCTCTAGGGGAGATTCATTCCCTTGCATTTGCTAAGAAAATGCAAGAAAGCCCTCTCTACTCCTTGGCTGCAGATCTTCCTCCACTCAGGATGAGAACAGAGCACCTCCACATTTCTCTCCAATTCTATCATCTAGTTTCCCTATCATGAGGACCCTTTCGGTTATATGGAGCCAACATGAACAATCTATGATAATCCTCCATCTCAGGATTCTGTCTTTGTGCCATCTGCAATGTCCCTTTTGCCATGTAAGATAGCATAGTCATAGCTTTCAGGGATTATGTTGTGCATTTCTACTTGGGGAGGGGGACAGCCTTCTGCCTACCAACCATAGTATCCAAGAATTTAATAACATATGCTAGCATGCATTGTTGCCCAAGACCCAAAGAGTATAACACCTCCAGAAGGCAATTTGGCAATACACACTAATATTTTTAAATGATACTTATTGGCCCAGATATGCCACTTCAGTAAATGTAACCCAAGGAGCTGTTTGGATACCAGAGACACATGTACTAAGAAATTCACCACAGCGGAGTATATATTAATGAAAAATCAGAAATAATGTAATTATCTATGGAGAGGTGATTAAATAAAATATTCTGATACATTCACATATAGAATCTTAAGCAACAATTTGAAAGGATGGTGTAGATCTATAATCATTGATGACAAGACTGCCCAAGATTTACTAATATATCTAGTGAAATTTACTAATATAACTAGTGACTTACGTGTATTTATGTGATTGGAAAGAACAACACAGCAGTTATTTCTGAATATCTCTGAGTGGTAGGACCTGGGGAGGTTAATTTTTATGTTTTTCTAAACTCAATCTATAAGGAACACGCATTGGTATTTTTTTTTCTTTTTAAAAATTTTTTTATTCAGTGTTGTTATATATATAACAGTAGCACGCTTTACAATTTGTAATACACATAAAGAGCACCTTTATACATATCACTGTTAGTATACAAAGTATATTCATATCTTTCATGTCTTCAAACATGCATTTAGGGTAATGATAACCCTCTCATTCTACCATCTTTTTTTTTCTTTCTCTCTTTATACCCCCTTGCTCCCTCCCTTGCCGTCCCTCCCCATTGACCTTTCTGGTGTTCCTCTAATCCTCCTATGCTCCCCAACCCAACCCTACTATGAATCAGCTTCCTTATATTAGAGAAAACATTCGGTATTTGGATTTTTGAGATTGACTAACTACACTTAGCATTATATTCTCCAATTTTATCCATTTACCTGCAAATGCCATTATTTTATTCTCTTTTATTGCTGAGTAAAATTCCATTGTGTATACATACCACATTTTCTTTATCCACTCATCTACTGAGAGGCATCTAGGTTGGTTCCACAATCTAGATATTGTGAATTGTGCTGCTATAAACATTGATGTAGCTGTGTCCCTGTAGTATGCTGTTTTTAAGTCCTTTGGAAATAGACCCAGTAGAGGGATGACTGGGTCATACGCTGGTTCCATTCCCAGTTTTCCAAGGAATCTCCATACTGCTTTCCATAATGGCTGCACCATTTTGCAGTCCCACCAGCAATGTATGAGTATGCCTTTTTCCCCACATCATCTCCAACATTTATTGTTGTTTGTGTTCTTGATAGCTGCCATTCTGACTGGAGTGAAATGAAATCTTAGAATAGTTTTGATGTGCATTTCTCTAATTGCCAAAGATGTTGAACTTTTTTTTTATGTATTTGTTGATTGATTGTATATCTTCTTCTGAGAAGCATCTGTTCAGTTCCTTGGCCCATTTAGTGATTGGGCTTTTTTTTTTTTTTTGGTGTTAATATTTTTAAGCTCTTTATATATTCTAGAGATTAGTGCTCTATTTGATGTGCATGTGATAAAAATTTGTTCCCAATTAGTATAGGCTCTCTAGTCACCTCACTGGTTGTTTCTTTTGCTGAGAAGAAACTTTTTAGTTTGAATCTATCCCATTTATTGATTCTTGAATTAATTCTTGCATTATAGGAGTCTTATTAAGGAAGTTGGGGCCTAGTCTGACATGTTGGAGATTAGAGCTTACTTTTTCTTCTGTTAGGCGTAGTGTCTCTGGTCTAATTCCTAGGTCCTTGATCCACTTTGAGTTGAGTTTTGGACATGGTGAGAGATAGAGGTTCAGTTTCATTTTGTTGCATATGGATTTCCAGTTATCCCAGCACCATTTGTTAAGAGACTATCTTTTCTCCATTGTGTGTTTTTGGCACCTTTACCTAATATAAGATAGCTGTAGTTGTGGGCGTTAGTCTCTGTGTCCTCTATTCTGTACCATTGGTCTACAGATTGGTATTTTTTAAAGCAGCAAGTTGAGTCTTCCAACTAGGAAAGGAAGTATTAAACTTCCTTCTCTTGTGAAAATGACTGTTCTCTTTGGAGGTAGAAATGTATCTTTCCCAGGTATTTAGTGGTTTTACTGTACCATTTGTTCTCTGTAGAGTAGACAACAACCCTGATGATCTCATACACTCAATCAGAGGTTGGCCCTGGGGCAAAGTCTAGACTACCACCTCTTCATAAATAAAGTTTTATTAGGGCTCTGGCTCACCAATGCCATTCATTTACATATTATCTCTGGCTGCTTTCAGGTTACTATGGCAGAGGTTAGTAATTATGACAAAGACCAAATGGCCCATGAAGACTAAAATATTTACTTTCTAGCCCTTCAACCAAAAATGTTCACCAATTCCTGCTAGGCTTTTACCAACAGTGACAAAAATCTTTCTAGTACTGAGTTTTTAATAAAAAATTTTGACAGTCAGATATTAATATGTAAGCACCTTATTAACACATTTCCTTCAATCCCCATGGGGGATTGAATCCCTACTCCGCACATATCATAATGCAAAAATGCATTTTTGAAGGGGAAAAATCTCATTACTATAGGAGAAAGGTTTTTTTTCCCCTCTCTGTTTTATAGTATTTCCCAGCTTTAGTCTTTAGAAAGATCTAAGAACAAAACTAATAAAATGTTAGTTCCACATATTAAAGTGGAGTATAGGTACCCAATAAGGTTACTGAAAAAAAAAGCATAACCCATCCCCCAAGTGAGCGTCATTGCTCCGCCCAAGCCTGGACCTCTGGGCTTCCATTTCTCTGCCATGTTTGGAATGCCTTTGAGAAACTCATTGGGAACATGAGCTCCTGGGGCCATTCTAGTCTTCCCTCCTGCTGGACAGGTAGCACCTGCCAGTTCCATCACTTACCCAGAGGTTAGGTGCCAGAGGTCAGGTACATACATGTCTCTCTTTCAAAATGCATCTTTTGCTCTAGACCCTCAACCTTCCTGATGCGAGTGCCATGGGGAATTGGGAGCCCAAAAAGAACAAACTCAGCTGAACAGCATATGCTTTCCCTCATGTAGGCCTAGAATGCCCCAAATCCCAGGTTGCCTGGGGAGGCTGTCTTGGTTTTAGGATCTCTAAATCCAAGTGCTTTCTTCAAAGATCACAATTGGTCCCAGGGATTTGAACCATGTTACATCTCCCTTAAGCCTTTAAGGAGTCCACAAAATACTCCAAGGGAATCTCTGTATATATAGTTCCAAGGCACATCTGGGAACTACACCCAAAGGGAATTAGGAGCCAAAAACATATCAGCACTAGAAATGTAGATGGCAGAACAAAGATCGGGCATTTGGACAGCTACCGTCTGCTCTTGAGATGCATGTCCTGTTCTAACCATGGCCTCCCAGTCCAGGCTGTGGGTGTCTGACCTCCTCTTCAGAAGACATCTCTATTTATAGGTCCTTAGAAACCACACACTCTATGGGCTTGGCTACAAAAAGCCAGACATCCCCTGCCAGATGTATTATTGTCCCAGCAGAGTCAGCCAGCAGCATCCTTACACAAGCACGCAGACCACCTCTGCCTGTGCTCTTCATGCACCTCCACATGGCTCTCATCCCTTCTCCAGTGAGCCTGCAAAATTCTCTCCCTTATTCACCTCACTCTCAGTGTTTATTATTTTCTTCACTTTGTTGAGAAGTTTCTGGAGCCTCAAGACCCAGGAGACTTATGTGGGAATAATAAATCCAGGAAAGGTCTTCATGTGGCCCCAGCAGCTCCACCCCTACGGTTCACTCTGGAATTCCTCGTCAGCAGTTGCTCCTTCCTGTGACTTGCCGTTGAACCCTGGGCCGTGCCCCAGTGAGGCCTCTCAGGATACCTGCTATGAATATTAGCCATTCTTCATCTCTGCTGCCGTTCTGTGGCTTTGGTTCAGCAGAAGAGAACTGAAATGGGGTGTATACAGGGCTGGGAGTGAAGTCTCTTTCTTTGTGCGTGTGAGTTTTCATTTCTTTTGCAAAGGCTCTCACCCATAAACAGAACCAAACTTAGTCTGAGTTCATGAAGGCATGTTGGCTCTGAGCTGCTGCTGGCTTGTTTCCCCCCCCCCAACCTAATCTGGATATTTTCTAGCTTGCCTCCCCATTGGCTATACAGTGGGGAGTGAGAACAGATATGTTACTCTAGGGCAGAATATGCAGAGTCCAGGGTTTTTTACCCTGGAACTGCTGTTTCCTTCTCAGTGGAGTGGCACCTTGAATATTACAGAGCACCCTTTGAAAGTCTTAATCATTCATTTCAGACCAGATACAACACATCAGTCTCATTCCTTACTGAATCTAGACTCAGTGGATGTGACATAAATAGGCACAGAGAGGGGAGATCTGACTTGGGTCCCTTCTCAGAAGTATGGTATGGCCCAAGTACAATCCACATTCTGGGGTTCATTGAAAGGCCATCTCATCAGTGGATTGAAACTCCTTCCTCAGTTCCAGGGAGCCTGCAGTACGGCCTCCTGGGGCCATTCTAGTCTTCCCTCCTGCAGGACAGGTAGCACCTGCCAGCAACCTGAGAGAGTAAAGTCAATCAGGGATTTATAAACCCAGAAAGTTGAAACTTTTAAAAAATGCTGATGTGTTTTTAAAAAGGTGTTCTTTATGCCAAGATCCTACTGGCAGAGAAGGACACATGGGAACTCTGCATTATCCACTTGTGATAAGTTAAATCCCAAGCAACTTTTACTGTGAATTTTTAAAACTGGACCAGTTTCCTAGAGCCTGCCTCCCTCCTCCCCTCCCAGTGTGGCCCAGTCAATCCTGAGATAAGCATGTTGTTCAATGCCACCAAACTCTACCTTAGACAATGCTATCATATTTTCATAGCCAAAACCACATGTGCATGTGTCAGATGCAGGTATCTCACTCTCCTTACCTGCAAAATAACCAGGTCCTAAGGTATGGGTAAGGGCAGTCAACAAGCAGTAACTAAATCATTTTGGAGACGGTAAGGCCTTAATCAAGTCATAAATCTGGATGGAGCTACTTTTCATGCTGAGAAATATATCAAGTCCTTCCACCAGATGCCCAGAAACATGGGAGACATTACCATACCCCCTGCCAATGGAAACCCAAAGCTTGCCCTAGGGGTAAAAAGACATTTGGGGAATGGAAAATGGGCTTGTATAGTTCCATTTTTCCTGGAATGTTTTAAAGTTAGTTTTCTTTGGGCAAATGTACATGGGAATAGTCTTGGCCTGGTTATTTGACCAGCTTATTGGGAGGTCCCAGAAATCGGAGTAAAAATTAAAGTTGCTTGTCTTCTTCCACAGCCTTCTGGGGTCCAGCTGACAAATGGGGAGTAAGGAACTGAGTTTTTCCAATATAAATTAATCATTTCTCTCAGCCTGCTGCCTGGTGCCAGCTCCCGCTCATTCTAAGCAGCTTTAAAGACCATCTCTGTTGCCTCAGGGGACACCAAACCTGAAAGGACCAGGCACCAAAAAATGCACTGAAGCAGCATCCCTTCTTTCCACAGTCACCCTGTGGCCTCAGAGAGAGCCCCGTGCACCCCCTTAGACCACTAGCACAATGGAGAGCCCTCCATAAATTTTAAAGGACTGAGTGTTTTCCAGTTTTATAAAATTAAATTAAGGAAAGGACTCCCAGACTGACTGCACCAAGAGCCAAGTTTCATCCTAGCACACATCATTTTTATAGAAAGTTTTAACTCCGTGAAAAATACAGGATTATAATGAAAACGCTGACAGGCCTGGAGCCAGCTCATGAAGTAATCATGCCACGTCTTTAATATTTTTACACAGCGTGTCCTAATCTGCCACAGCTTTCTTTTCCTTTAGATAGCAGTTAAATAAGTGAGAATTCCTGAGTACTACTTTTTTCTTCTCCTTTTCTGAGTTATATATTCCCATTTTTCAAACCTTTCTTCCTGTGAATCTTTTTCAGTCCAGTTACAGGTATCATTGATTTATCAAAATTTAGCTGCCATTGTTCAGCTATTTGGTCAGAAAGTGGGGAGAAAGGAGAGGATATGCACTCAGAAACCTTGCTTCTGCTCATTAAGGCTAAGAATTTATGAAAATCAACTGTAAAGGTGTTGCTCACACAAGTGATGGACAGCTAACGAATGCCAGAGTTGGCTTAATCTGTCCTGCAAAGAAACCCACAAACCAAGCTGCTTGCAAAATATCCTGGTGATTTTCAGCCCTTTAAATTAAAAAAAAAAAAAAAAAAAAACTGAGTAGTGATTCTCATGAGTTCAGAGCTTCTTTTGAGACAGGTGCCTCAAAGACTGCTCTGTCCTATCACCTTTCGGGTTAGCCAGCACCTTCTGTGAGGGTGCAAAGAAGCTGGAGGCCGGGGCTGCCAGGTCTCAGTTTTCTACCCTCATGTTTCTCTCACCTGTCAAACTGACACTGTTTCCCTGAGTCAGGTTATTTTAATTACAGAAACCAATGTAAAATCTGGAGACAAGAGTAAAGAAAGTCAGTGAAGTCAATCTGATGTAAGCAGAGATGTCAGCTGTGGCACATTACACGGTACAGCTGGACTGATGGCTTGTCCTTGCTGGGGCCATTGGCTCTGCAAGGGCAAACAATGTTTGGGGTGAATAATAATGTGGAACTCCTTGCTTGGTCTTGGACTCATCCTTTCTTCAGTGTGAAAGCTCTGCTTCCTCTCCCCTGTTTTGTATCAGTGCATTGGGATGTGAGAGCCACAAGGAGAGATGTTTTTGCCTACCTTTAAGATAAATCAATCACAAATAAAAAGAAGAGGAAATTTCTTATATAATTGGATTTTCTCATTGGGTACATCTCCATTCTAAACTTTTCTCACTCTCCAGTCAATGTGTTAAAAAAAAAAAAAAAAAAGTAAATGAAACTAGGGAGGGAAAAAAAAGCCTCACATATGTGAATCACACCTGGCTTTGGCTCAATTTAGAACCACAGTGGGCCTAGGAATGGAGGCCTAAAGGCAATATTTTCTTTCACTGGTTAAGAAGGGTTGATGGAGCGAGGCTTTCTGCTGCCAGAACACTCATTAGCTAGGCAGCCTTCCCAAGCCCGCTTCCTCCTCAGCCACCTCACCAATGCAAAACCTTTACTAGCTGAGACCCAAGGAGTGAACACTGTCACTCCTGTCGATTGTCCATTTCCTGAGGAAGGCCTTGAGGTTTGGAGGATGGAAATGGTTGGCACTCGTGTGGCTGGGAGGAAATCAGAAGAAAGAGATGCTTGCCCCTCCATTAAATACTGTTAACTTCCTCACCAAAGCAAAAGCAGGGCCGGGAGTGGTTTATTATTTGGCCTCTTAGGAGGTGTGGAATACATTAGCACACAGTTTTTGGATGGCCTTGTAAATGGCACACAGAGAGATTGCTCAGCTTCAAAAAATGATTGATACTTCTTTTACTTTAACAAATGAGAAATGTCCGTGACAGAAAGGAACCCTGTTACAAGCCAGGTTTTCTCATTAACAATGAAACATGGATAATTATTCACTGGGAACATACACAGTGGGAATTCATGTTAGATTCCTTATTTTGACTATTGCTGCTGGCAATCTCAGAGACCACAGTATACACACAAAGACACACATAGATATGTACATAAGAGCTCAGGGGCCTACAGTACATGTGCACTAAGAAGCCACCGATTTTGAGTACAAAGGAAGTTTTTAAGAATAACCTATGTGGTCAGTTAAAAGCCCGGAAAGACAGATCAGCAATGGAAAAGACAGACAATCAGCAATTTTGTTCTTTGACTTTAGTTGTATGTTATTTATCTTGGTTGTTAATTTCCTTTTGAAATATATAAAAGTAGACTGAAAGTAGACTTTCCTACAGCATTTCAACCCAAGATGCGTGATCACCCACATAAGTACATTCTCTGTGGTCACTGTCCTGAACTGAAGGAAAATATGATGAACTACACAGCAGATAGACATGGCCTCAGGAGTGAGAGGGTATTTTAGGGTGGTTGTAGTTAGTATATACATTTAGCAATTTGTAATAAAGACATCAAATAACAAGAATGTGAGGCAGAGTGCATTTCTGCTTGAGTTAGATTTTTGTCATTGCAATCAACAAGAACAACTTAGAGGAGGAAAGGTTTATTGGGGGCTGACAATTTCAGAGGTCTTAATCCATGTTCATCTGACTCTGCTGCTCTGGGCCTGAGGAGACAGAACATCATGGTGGAAGGGCAAGGCAGAGGAAAGCTGCTCAGATCACAGTAGCCAGGAAGCAGAAAGAGGAGCCAGGGACAAGATACAGTCCCCACGGGCATATTTCCTGTGACCTACTTCCTCCAGTCACACCCCACCTGCCCACGATTAGCAGTCAGTAGGCTATCCAAATTATTGATCCCTCAAATTGATTAATCCACTTGATTAGGTTACAGTTCTCATAATCTAATCGTTTCACCTTTGAACATGGCTGCTTTGCCACATGAGCTTTTCAGGGCAATCCTCATATCCAAACCATAGCACTACTTCAAGTCATGGTCTAGAGGAATATGTTCCAAGTTTAAGCTGACAACATATCATATCTGTTAGGGTTGGGATGGAATTTCTGACTTCCCTTAGTGTTGCCCTGTCCTTCCCAGGCCAGGATGGCTGGCTGTACATACACGTTCGTCACAGAAGGCTGTAGAAGGTGGAAGAACAAGTTCTTTTCTTTTAAAGATATGCTTCATAAGGTATACACATCATTTTTCCTTCAATTTCCCTCAATATAACCACACGCTTCACACCTTACAGCAAGGGAAGGTGGGAAAAGCCTCTACTCCAAGCAGCTGTGTATCTAAAATCTGGGTAGTGGGGTCTGCCTAGAAAGCAACCAAATTAAAGCTGTTGGAATAAAGGGTGACGAAGTTCAAATAAAAGTGATCTCTGACTTCAGTGGAGCTGAATGAATGAAAGTGAGCCAGCAAGAAATTTTTAAGTTTCATAGATCATAAAATATTTGGAAAATATTTGCAAATAGCAAGATGGAACCACACAATTTTTTAAGCTTGTTCAAACCTTAAAGACAAAGCATGGAGATGAATAAGCAGAATAAATGAAAATCAATTAGACACTGGAGATCAATGATTTAAACAATGCAAACGTGTTTTTTTTTGTTTGTTTGTTTGGTTGGTTTTTTATTTATTTTTATTCTAGTTTGTTATACATGCTTGCAGAGTGTAATTCACTTCATATTACATATGAAGACCACAATTTTTCAAGTTTCTGGTTTTATTTTTTTAATATTTATTTATTTGCTTTTAGTTGTACACAATGCATTTATTTTTACGTGGTGCCATTTTTACCTGGGCCTTGCACATGCTAGGCAAGCGCTCTACTGCTGAGCCACAACCCCAGCCCCTCAAGTCACTGCTTTTACATAAAGTATTTTCACAACAATTGTGTCTTCATACATGTATTTAGGGCAATGATGTCTAACTCATTCTGCCATAATTCCTATCCCCTTGCCTCCTCCCCTTCCCTCCCCCCCACTTTGTTCTATTTAAAGTTTCTTCATTCCTCTCATCCCCCCTCCCTTGCCTTTGTAAGACAGTGTCTTCATAACAAAGAGATCATTCGACCTTTGGTTTTTTGGGATTGGCTGTCTTCACTTAGCATTATTTTCTCCAGCTCCATCCATTTACCTGCAAATGCCATGATTTTATTCTCTTTTAGTGCTGAGTAGTGTTCCATTGTGTATATATACCAAAGTTTCCCTATCCATTCATCTGCTGATAGGCATCGGGGTTGGTTCCACAATCTAGCTATTGTGAATTGTGCTGCTATAAACATTGATGTGGCTGTGTCCCTATAGTAAGCTGTTTTTAAGTCTTTTGGGTATAGACCAAGGAGTGGGATAGCTGGGTCAAATGGTGGTTCCATTCCAAGTTTTCCTAGGAATCTCCATACTGCTTTCCAGATTGGCTGCACCAATTTACAGCACCACCAGCAATGTATGAGTGTGCCTTTTTCCCCACATCCTTATTGTTTATATTTTTGATAGCTGCCATTCTGACTGGAGGAAGATGAAATCTTAGAGTTGTTTTGATTTTCATTTCTCTAATTGCTAGAGATGTTGAACATTTTTTCATATATTTGTTGATTGATTGTATATCATCTTCTGAGAAGTATCTGTTTAATTCCTTGGCCCATTTATTGATTGGGTTATTTGGGTTTTGTTGTTGTTGTTGTTATTGTTGTTTTGGTGTTAAAGTTTTTGAGAGCTTTATATATCCTTGAGGTTAGTGTTCTATCTGATGTGTTTGTGGTAAAGATTTGCTCCCATTCTGTAGTTTCTCTATTCACTTCACTAATTGTTTCTTTTGCTGAGAAGAAGCTTCTTAGTTTGAATCCATCCCATTTATTAATTCTTGGTTTTAATTCTTGTGCTATAGGAGTCTTTTTTTTTTTAGATGTGTCAAAAGAAGTTTTATTGATATATACATATAATTTGGTTTTTTTTTGCATTTTTTTTAATTTATTTACTTATTCATCATGCACAAGTATAGTATCTTTTTACATACAACTGCTTGTATACAAAGTATATAAGTACCATTCTCTTATTGAGGAAGTTGGGGCTTAATACAACATGATGGAGATTTGGGCCTACTTTTTCTTCTATTAGGTGCAAGGTCTCTGGTTTAATTCCTAGGTCCTTGATTCACTTTGAGTTGAGTTTTGTGCATGGTGAGAGATAGAGATTTAATTTCATTTTATTACATGAGGATTTCCAGTTTTTCCAACACCATTTGTTGAAGAGGCTGTCTTTTCTCCAATGAACGTTTTTTGGCATCTTTGTTCAATATAAGATAACTGTAGGTGTGTGGGTTAGTCTCTGTGTCTTCTGTTCTGTACCATTGGTCAACTGGTCTATTTTGGTGCCAATACCATGCTGTTTTTGTTACTATTGCTTTGCAGTACAATCTAAGGTCTGGAATAGTAATGCCACCAGCTTCCCTCTTCTTGCTAAGAATTGCTTTGGCTATTCTGGGTCTCTTATTTTTCCAGATGAATTTCATGACTGCTTTTTCATCACATATAAACCAAGTAAATAGAATAGTAGGATGAATCTCCATGCCCTCGTCATCCAGCTTCAGTAACCATTCTGCCATTCTTATCTCGTATTTCTGCCCACTCTCCCCCTCTCTCCCTTCTCCATTGTTCTTTTTGGTAAATTTTATATCCATTGAAATGTATAACCCTAAGTGTACAATTTTAGCACCCATGTAACCACATTCTTACCTAACATACCTTTGAAATTTTAAATTTCTTTTTTGATCTTTTATCTCTTTTTCTTCACTTTGGCTCATTTCTATTACTACATCTTCAATTTCACAGATCCTTTTCTATAATGTTTAATCTTTTTTTAAAAAAATATTTATTTATTTACTTTAGTTGTACACAATACAATGCATTATACGTTTACGTGGTGCTGAGGATCGAACCCGGGCCGCGCACATGCGAGGCGAGCGCTCTGCTGCTGAGCCACAACCCCAGCCCCTATAATGTTTAATCTTGAACTAATCCTATTTAGTGAACTTTTCATTTAAAAAAATATATGTTGGGGCTAGGATGTAGTTGATAGTAGACTGCCCACCTAGCATGCATGAGGCCCTGAGTTAAATCCCTAGCACCACAGGAAAAAATATATATATATAATATAATATATATATGCACATATATATATATGTGTGTGTGTGCATGTGTGTGTAATTTGTAGAAGTTCATTTATAACTTCCACTTTCTTTCTCCATGAATGCATGTTTTTATTTAAATACTTAAAATATTGTAATACCCTGTTTTAATATCCTTGTTTATAACTCATTATCCTTGTCATTTCAGAATCTGTTTCCATTAACCAATTTTTTTTTTTGCAGGGGTGGGGGGGCGGTGGCCGGTTAGAGGTCACAGTTTCTTTGTGACTAGTCAAGCTATAGATTTTACAGTGTGTATTTTACATCATTAAGTGTCTGGATTTTTTTTTTTTTATCTTCCTCTAGAGATTATTGGGTTTTCTTCTGTCAATCATTTATTTAAAGTTCAATTTGACCTTCTTAAGATTAGTTAGGGCAGATCTAGAATAGCCTTTACTCTAAGACCTTTTTGAGTTCTCCACTGAATGCCCCAAATGATCAGTAAGAATGACCCAGTCTAGCTTGTCAGAACTTGAAGATTTTCCAGGCTTATTTGGGTTCTGGAAAATGTTAAGCTCATGGTTCCCTGGTTGCTCTTAGCTCAACCTTGTAGAATTTAACCCCGTGCTTATACATCTTAAGTTGGACAAAGACTTAAGAGGAATTTATGCAAATTTCTAGGGCTTCTATCCAGCACCCCCATTTCCAGAATTCTGCTCAAGAACTTCCAGCTGCCTTACTGTCTTTGAACTCTATTCTTCGTTTCATCAAATTGCCTAGACCATTGTGCTTTTCTTGGGATAGTCCTCAGAGTTGAATTGTGCTCCTACAAAAGATGAAATCCTAATGCCCAGAATCTGTGAAAGGCCCTTATTTGGACTTGTGTCTTTAAAGATGATCAAGTTAAAATGAGGTTACTAAGGTAGGTCCTAATTCAATATGACTGAGGTTCTTATGAAAAGGTAAAATCTAGATACAAAGGCAGACTTCCACATAAGGAATGTGAATGTGAAGTCAGTGATCTCTGCTTCTCTTCATTCTACATCACCTCCATGTATAACATCCACTGAGCCCCTCATTGGATAGCTCTATTGCACTATGCACTGATCCAAGCAATGTGGATTAAAGAGGTCCACTTGGCTCCTATCACTTGACTATATGGGGAAGAGAAGAAGAGGTGTGGGGATGATGAGTTTGAGATGATATTGAGAAATCGTGGGACTTAAAAGCACTTTAAAGATCATTTCACTGGAATCTAAATGTACCTCAAAAATCATCACATGTTCTTATTTACAAATTTGAAAACTGAAGCTATAGAACCCTATCAAAACCTAGAATTCTCCTTGAGAATTATGAATTAGTATAACTGAAAATGAAAGTAACAAAATTGGGTTTCTTTTCTAAAACTTTCTGAAAAGCTGGGCTTCACTGTGAGGAGTTTCAGAGAGGCTTTAGTGTGCTTTTTAAAAATCCTACATTAGCTGGGATCTCCTTGGTGGTCTTAACTATCTTAACTGTCCCCAGAGCAATAAGTAGAAAATAGACATTTTTTCTAACCAAATTGAGGGAAGACTTCCTGTATCTTTAATTTTTAATGATTTCTCATATTTTTAAACTTCCAATAAATATTCTGTAGAGCTAAGTCAACTGGGGTCCCAACAGTGAATTTGGCAAGTACTCCAAATTTAAATGAAATTTGTTTTCTCTCACAGTGGTGATCTGTTTATCCTACCAATTCTGGGCTACAAAGGCTTAGATAGACCTAATGTCTCAGCTTAATATTTTGGGATATTAATGTATCAAAATATATTTAGTGAGTAGATAACTAATATTGTATATATCCAATTGAGGATTGATAAAAGTTATCAAAAAAAAAAAAAAGTTCTTCATGGAGAAATTAGATCAATGTTTAAAAATATTTTCCTAGTCTCAAGTGAAGATTTTTTTTTTTTTTTTTTTTTTTTTGGTGCCGGGCATTGAACTCAGCGGCACTAGACCACTGGGCCACATCCCCAGCCCTTTTTTTTTTTTTTTTTTTTTTTTTTTTTTTTTTTTGTATTTTTTTTATTAGAGACAGGGTCTCACTGAGTTGCTAAGTGCCTCGCCATTGCTGAGGCTGGCTTTGAACTCGCGATCCTCCTGCCTCAGCCTCCCAAAGTGCTGGGATTACAGGCGTGCGCCACCCGCGCCCGGCTTCAAGTGAAGATTTTTTTACTTCAAAAATCATATGAAGAATAAAATGAAGGCAGATATTAGACTTTTACCAGTTAACACTTAAGAATTAACTATTATCATGTAGTATGTTATTTTCCAATGTATTACATTTGAAGAAGCAATTTCTTAATAAAATCAGCATAGAAGCTAATTTGAAAAACTGTGCAATGATGAATGTTAATTTTATCTTTTTTTTTTACCAATTAGTATAGAGTCAAACAGAAATAGGTACTTTGTGTTCTCTAAGAATTTTTATAAAATTTAATGAATAATAGCAACTCTTCCAGAAGCCCAGATAATAAAAGTATCTCTGTTTGTTAGGAATGGCTAACATAAGAAAAGTGCCAGGGGTAGAGCCACAGTATGTGTATGCCTTATAGAGCCATAAAGACATGATAACAGCTCACCATAAATGTATCATTTTTAGGCTTTGCCAATGGCTTATTTCTCCTCTCCTACCTTCTCCCAGGCTGCCCCATCAAAGGCTACCCCGCCCCCAATATCACCTGGTTCCATGGTGGTCAACCAGTTGCCACCACCACAGGACTGACACATCACATCCTGGCATCTGGACAGATCCTTCAGATTGCAAATCTCAGTGGTGGTTCTCAAGGGGAATTCAGCTGCCTCGCGCAGAATGAGGCAGGAATGCTCGTGCAGAAGGCATCTTTAGTGATCCAAGGTAAGAACCCATCAGGCTTTAGGGTGTCAAAAAGAAAGCCCACCCGGGAATAAAATTCTCTAGGAACAAAGTGGTTTCTGAGCTCTCATGGTACCTAGGCCATGAAAACCAAAGCTGCACCCTGTTTCAGTACAATCAAAGAGGCCATACTTCTGCCAACACAGCCCTTCAGAAGAGCCACCAGGTCCTGTCACAGGAGAACCTAGACATGTCTGCATTAGTGCCTCACTAAATTGGTCCTTCTGATCAAATATTGCTGTTGCCAAGACCAAGAAAACACAACTATTTATCAAAATTAATTCTGTTTCCTAAATGCTAAACTAAAAAAGATCACACACACACACACACACACACACACACACACACACACACACACGCCACGCAGAGTAACCTACTTAAAATTTTATCTTCCCTGTTGATTGGGTTAAAATATACCTCTTGATTGGATCACTTTGGTCATTGTCTCCTGCTAGGGTAGGGGATGGTGCCATGTCAGCTGCATATTCTGAAGAGTCGTGGGCTGCAGTCACATACTGAGGGCTCTCCAGGCACCGTTCCTTTGACCCTGGCAAAGAACAGTCTGAGAGCTTTCCAGGAATACAGGCAGGTCAGAAAGCCCCTGGGCGGGGCCTGGCATTCACTGCACCAGAAGAGTTGTGAATGAGCCCAAATGGTGGGAAGAGAGCCCAAACTAGCCTTTTTATAGAAACTATGGGAGGCTTTTGAGTTTTCCATAGGATAGTTCTACCTGTGACCTTGTGTGATATGCTTAAGGAAAGTAAAATTCTGCATATATTCCAAAACAGAGGATTCTGTGGGAAGCGTTAGAATTTTGTGCCAACATGGCACAAAAGGAGAGAGGAAAGAGAAAGATTTTTCTGAGCACATAGGTTTTCCTCTTAAAAATTCTTCCCTACCATTTTGCTTTCCAGACAGGAAAAACAAATGTTCCATTTTCTTGCCAGCCAACTATTCTCTGCTAAAAACCAGAATCGGTGCCTATATGCAGTTTTCCTAATACACGAGAACTTGCAAATAAGCACTCAGAGTTTACCAGCCCACATGCATTTTTAACAGCTTTTCTACCAGTGAGTCCCAGAACACCAAATAGAAAAACCAGTGAAATGGGCTTTTTCACTGACATCATTGTCTCATGTAAATGAGAACTCTCTAAATAGGCAGTTTTTAATAACATTTATAAAAATAAAAATAAAATAAATTTACAAAATCCAACTCAAATCTCTACTTTTAAATATGATTATCTCTGATATATCTATCTCTCTCTGTAGAAAAATAAAGTCACTTTTCTCATAAGCCAATAAGAGTACTTTAGCCAGTATTTTAAAAACAGTAAGGGCTTTGGCTGTTGAGTAAGTCCTCTCTGGGTGCCCGGCACTGAGCCTGGCCCTTTACTTTCTTTTTTTTTTTTTTTTTTTATTCAAAGTTGTATTTATAATAGTAGTATGCATTTTAATTCATAATAAACATATAGAGCATCTTTTTACAAATCACTGTTTGTATACAATGTATATTCGTACCATTCAAATCTTCGATCATGCATTTAGGATAATGACATCCCTCTAATTCAACCACCTTTTCTTTTTTTCCCCTCCATCCCCCCTTGCTCCCTTCCTTCCCCTCCCTCCACTTTGACCTTTCTAGCGTTCCTCTAATCCTCCTATGTACCCCACCCAACACCACTGTGAATCAGCCTCCTTATATCAGAGAAAACATTCGGTATTTGAATTTTTGAGATTGACTAACTTCAACTTCATCCATTTACCTGCAAATGCCATTATTTTATTTTCTTTTATTGCTGAGTAAAATTCCATTGTGTATATGTACCACATTTTCTTTATCCATTCATCAACTGAGGGACATCTAGGTTGGTTGTCAGATTAGGCCCCAAGTTCCTTAATAAGAATCCTGTAGTGCAAAAATTAATATCAAGAATCAATGAATGGGATAGATTCAAACTAAAAAGCTTCTTCTCAGCAAAAGAAACAATCAGTGAGTTGAATAGAGAGCCAACTATTTGGGAACAAATATTTAATACATGCACATCAGATAGAGCACTAATTTCTAGAATATATGAAGAACTCAAAAAACTTAATTCCAAAAAAACAAATAACCCAATCAACAAATGGGTTAAGGAATTGAAAAGACACTTCTCAGAAGAAGATACACAATTAATCAACAAATACATGAAAAAATGTTCAACATTGCTGGCAATTAGAGAAATGCAAATCAAAACTACTCTAGATTTCATTTTACTCCAGTCAGAATGGCAGCCATTAAGAACACAAACAACAATAAATGTTGGAGAGGATGTGGGTAAAAAGGCACACTCATACATTGCTGGTGGGACTGCAAAATGGTGCAACTGTTATGGAAAGCAGTATGGAGATTTCTTGGACAACTGGGAATGGAACCACCCTGTGACCCAGCCATCCCACTCCTGGGCCTATTCCCAAAGGACTTAAAAACATCATATTACAGTGACACAGCCACTTCAATGTTTACAGCAGCACAATTCACAATAGCTAGATTGTGGAACCAACCTAGGTGTCCCTTTACTTTCTTTATAGCCAACCCTCACAGCAACATGATCACGTGAGAGTTGTGGTACTCATTTTTTGGAGGAATCATCTGAGGTTCCTGGAGACCATGGGCCTAGCCTAATAGGTTGGGAATGGTGCCCACCCAGAGGCAGAGCCTCATTTATAATAACTTTTCCCTCAGCCTACCTGCGCACCCCCAGTCCCCTTCCACCTTCCCCCGGCCATGCTCAGAAGGAAGGGAGGGAGGGCAGTAACGTTCCGTTCTCTTCACCTCTGCTTCTCCTCTTATGACAGATTACTGGTGGTCTGTGGACAGATTGGTGACCTGTTCAGCATCTTGTGGCAACAGGGGTGTTCAGCAGCCCCGCCTGAGGTGTCTACTGAACAACACGGAGGTGAACCCTGCTCACTGTGCAGGGAAGCTTCGCCCTGCTGTGCAGCCTATTGCCTGCAACCGGAGAGACTGCCCTGCCCGGTGAGTGTGGCCTCCCACCCCCAGGATGGGCCCCGACTTACAACCAAGTTGATGGCCAGCCCTTGGCTAGCACTGTGCAGGGAGAGAAGCCATCCAAGGAGCCATTCCTTCCTTTAGGCATGGATTTGTCAGGCCTGTCCGCCCTGCTGACAGTATCCTCAGAATGAGCCCCCCACCCCCACTCTCAGCTCTACTTATTCCCTCACCCGTCCACCAGCTAATGACTACCTGGGTTTTGCAAAGACCTAAGAGACTCTGATCTGTTCAGAGAGCAGAATATATATGTTTCCCAGGCCCTGGTCAGAGATATCTCCCATCCTGCAGTGATAAACTGACTCTCTGGGCTTTTTGTAAAGAGAAAGAAATATTTTTCATTGACAAGCTGAAGGGACAGGGATTACTGGGCTCTACCCAAACCCTCTTTTTGTCTGATTTTAAATACCTGTGCTAATCAGTGCTCACTTCTTTTCTACAAATAGTTGCATCTCCCTAAAGTTGGAATAAATCTCCATTTTCTATAGTTGCCTTAACTTTGGATTTACATTCTCTGTATTTGGGCCCCTTATAGAGCCTAGGATAACAAAGAATTTCTGCCTCTTACAACATCTTCTTCATGCTTCAAGAAGCCGTGAGTCCCACTGAGCACCCAACCCCTAGTCTTAAGAAACTAGCTAAAGGTATGATGGCTGGGCTTGGAGTTGGCACCAGCATGGTGCTCTGAGCCTACAGGGACTTGGCTTGGCCCTAAAATGCCCGTTTACGACCTATCTGTAGGACTTTCATACACTGCTCGGGGAACCGCTTTGTGTTTTGCCAGCTGAGTCATAAGGAGCAGCTGAAACCAGGAGAGACTCCATGAAATATGAAACACACTCATTAATATCAGCAGTTTGACTTGCTGACGGGAAGGTTTCCACAGGAATGATTAATGTCCTTTTATACCCTTCCTGAATGGGTAACATAGCCCATACCTCTCCTTTCTCAAAACCCCCACCCCAGCTCCCGAAAAAATCACTGAAATGTATATTTAGAAATAAAAGTTGATTGAAATACAGGCCTGACATTCACCAGGGATCTAGGGGCTGGAAGGCTGCCCTTGCCAAGCTGTGTGAAATGAAGAAGAGATCTTTGACGTGCCAGGAACTTTTTGATTTGATTTGGTGATGGTCAGAGTCAATCAGCCTAATTTACTTCTGCAAATGAAATAATAATGGCTATGTCTTCTTGGGTTTCAATGCCCCCAGGAGTTTTAAAACACCTCATGCCTGCTTCCTAAGTGGCTCTGCTCCTGTGGGCTTGAAATCTGCATGCAGTCATTCCTCTCCAGGGCAGAGGAGCGGGGAAATTGCCACAAAACTAAATAAGTCACAGATCCGGACTCAGGAGGAATTTGTTCCCCTTCCCACTACATGGGTCTCCTGAAAGCCAGATGTGATGCGGCGTTACTTGGCTAGGAAGTGCCATAGGTTCACCCTCCACTGGTTGTCCTGCCAGGCTATTTGGGGCACATTAGCAGCCTTCTTTGCACACAAACAAGTGTTGCCATGACCATCTTTCTAAATAGAACTAGGAAATTCTCCTTTGACCCAGGTAGCTATTTCTACCATTTCATGTTAGATAAGCACCCAGCCCCTGCAATCAGGCAATAAGAAGGGTTTGGGGGTTTTTTGTTTTTTGTTTTTTGTTTTTTTCTCCCCAGATTGCATGAAGTGGCTGAACAACACCATGCCTTGCTCATTTTCACAAGTTGTCCCTTTCCCCTTCTCTGAGAATTATCCTGGGATACACTCGAAAAGCACCCCTGCATATTTGTATATGGATCAAGGACTTCAGAGTTTCCCCAGATTATAATTTGGCTCTATGAGAAAAGCCCATTTGTCATAGTCTTGGTCAGTCTCACTTCTAGGGACTCAAATTGTAGCTGGAGCCTAACATTCTGAAAACAAATATTTCTAGCACATGTGCAACCCTTTAAGATACAGAAGAATTACAGACTGCATCATGGTAGTGGAAAATTACCCCAGAAAGCAATTTTCTTTGTTTCTGAAAGATTAAAAAAATTCAATGGGATATAGGTTAAGGTAAGATAGAAAGTATAGATGCTACCAGACAAAACTTTCACTTAAGTGAGACCCAGATTACTTCCTGGGTCAAGAGGTAGCAGGTTTGTCTCTGATTTCCCCAGGAAACCGACCCTGCTCAGACTAGGAAGTACCAAAGCCACAGTACAGTGTAAGTAGCTAGCGGACTATCTCCTGGCCTTCTGAACAGCTAAGGCAGCTGACTCCCTCAATACTCCTTCAAGATGTACATTTCTGCTCAGTGTCCCAGGTGTGTCAATGTCCTGAGGCTGCCATAACAAATTATCACAAACAGTAGCTTAAAGCAACAAAAACTGATTCTCTCACTGTTTTGAAGGCCAGCAGCCAAAAAATAAATCAGTGTGTCAGCAGGGCCATACCCCCTGCAAAGGCTCTATGGTTGAACCGTTTTCCTGCCCACCCCTGTCCCCTGGTGCCTTCCTTGCTTCTGGCTTCATGACTCCACCGCCTACCTCTATGGTCACACCACTTTCATGGTCAATACTGCCTTCTCCTCTTCCCTGTGCATAATCTCCTCTGCCTTTCTCTTAGAAGAACATTTGTGATGGCATCTGGGGCCTACCCAGATAATCTTTTCTCAAAATTCGTAATTATGTCAACCATGTATTTATCTTATCCAAATAAGATAACATTCACAGTTTCCAGGGATATACATGGATATCTTTTGGAAGGTCATTTTTCCAAGTAAATACTATGAAGACGGTATGGTATGGCCTCCTAATTAGCATCTGTGTGGTGATAGGTAGAAGGTTCCTTCCCCAAGGCCTGACCTTTGGGGCTCTTCTGATGCTTCTTCCTCTCCCCAGGTGGATGGTGACTTCCTGGTCTGCCTGTACCCGGAGCTGTGGTGGAGGCATCCAGACCCGCAGAGTGACCTGTCAGAAGCTGAAAGCCTCTGGGATCTCTACCCCCGTGTCTAATGACATGTGTACCCAGCTAGCCAAGCGGCCTGTGGACACCCAGGCCTGTAACCAACAGCTATGTGTGGAGTGGGCCTTCTCTACCTGGGGGGCCAGGTAAGGGCCAGACAAGCTTTTATTTGAAAGGTCATTCTAAAGGTGAAACTCTGCCACAGTGGGAAGTAAATGCCACCAGTGCTACCTCCTCTGTAACATCCCCACTGTCCCTAACCCCACTCTATATCATTCCTAACACCCAGGGTTTCTGGATCCTTCTCTAACCTCAACACACTGCTTCACCCACCACACATTTCCTTCCTCCACCCTGAGGCCTTTCTGTTCTCGGATCCTGGAACCTTCAGATACCTTCTTCAGACTCACACACCCTCAAGCCACCTCTTCTCACTGGTTGTGCACTGTCCCTTCTGGGGACTGCAGCGTTGCTCTTGGCCAGGGTTTGCTACTGGTCATGTAGTTATAAGAAACCTTTTTAAACCACCAATGTCAAGACCATTACTCCAGTGGAGTCTAAGTCAATTCCTCTGGGATGCAATCAAGCTTAGGTGATTCTTAGAAACTCCTCAGGTGATGCTGATATACAACCAGGGTAGAGAACCATTGTTCTGAGCCAGGAAGATGTGAAGCCTAGCTTGATCACTCTGAAACAACCAACTCCTTTCTCAATTCTCTGCCTAGAAGTGACTTAAGTCCCAGGTAAGCTCAATGGACAGCAGTAGTGGGGGCTTGTTTGACTGCAGGAGCTCAATGATGGGGTTTCTTCTATGTGCAGTGGAGGGGCCATGATGGCTCTACCCATTTGGAGTGAGAATTTTATGTTTGTGATTTTTAAAAGGAGATTGACACAAACTGAAGATTCCCAAGGGCTTGGGGAGCCATCCTGAGCAATGGCAGACATCGTACCATGGCAGCAGGAGTCAAGGGGACAAGGTTCCTGTCCTCTCTGGGCCAGGTGGGACTGAGCACCAGTCAAGAACTGTAGTAGTCATTAGAGAGGTAGATAAGGCCATCCAGGTAGATAAGGCCTCTACTAGGCACAGAATAGTTGCTTGTCCTCTACTATTTTACAATGTTACTGGCACCAAAGACAATCAGGTGTGGAGGTGCTTAAGGTAAATGATATAATATTATATACTGTTTCTCCAAAAGTCTGTGTTCAAACCCTTCTGGAGACTTAGGCGGCATGTAAGAGCTGCCTGCCAGGGCTGATGTTCAGATTTGTCTGGCCTGCATTGATTAGTAGAGGGACTATTCTGACTGTTGAGGCATAGTTTCATAGCTAGCCAGCTGGGACACTCCCCAAATCACAGACTTTACTGCAGGACCAATGTAACAATCAACAACTTGAAACTTGGTGGAACTGTTTTATTCATGTTCCTCTACTGCCAGCCTTAGGTGTAATCTTTGGAAAATAATCACTTGCAATCTCCTATTACGTTAACATGCTTGTCAGTCTCTAATGAACATCAAACATTCCTGGCCACAGAGTAAATTTGCATCTCTTGGCCATTTGTATCTCAGGTAAGCCAGGGGATTAATGCTTAGCCTACCGCCCACCAGTCAACGCACCTGTCCAGCCCCTTATTTCTCGGGGCTGGCATATATGTGCTTCACATTCAGAGCAACATGAGCTCCACCTTGCTCCTATGCCAGAGCAAGGAGTGGGGGGTATCTTTCTCTTATCTGGAAAAAGCCCACTCTGACACCTGTCACTCAGCACAACACAACTCTGCTTCCAGGCCCTCAAGGCTTACTAGCAGTTTGTGAAGTTGGGATTAGGAACAGAGGACACATGGGAAATGTTTCTGCATTGACATCAAGGTCACTCAAGGGGATATAGAGTATGTATTTGATTATTCTCAGTGATTCCTTTTCCCAACAGAGAGAAAAATGCACAAGTCTTTTCTACATTCTTTTCCCTCAAATTCTTCACTCCTTTCTGCTAAAATCCCTAGGCCAGTGTATGTAGAGAATTAATGTGAATCACCTGGGTATCTTGTTAAATATGCAAATTCCAATATGATAGACCTGGGGTAGGGTCTGGGATGCTTAATTTTTTGCACATTTTTTTTGGTGCATTATAGTTGTACATAATGATGAGATTTGTTGTTTCATATTCATATATGCCCACAAATTAACTATCATTTGGCCAGTATCACTCTCCAGCACTTCCTCCTCCCTCCTCTTATTCCTTTCCTCTACTGATCTCCCTTTGATTTGGGGATTCTTACACACACACACACACACACACACACACACACCTTTCTGTCCTTTTTGCTCTCAAGCTGCTGCATATAACAGAAAACATGACTCTTAACCTTCTGAATTTGACTTATTTTGCTTAACATAATGGTCTCTACTTCCATCCATTTTCTTGCAAATGACATAGTTTAATTTTTCTTTATGAATGAAAAAAAAACTCCATTGTGTATATATACCACATTTTCTTTATCCATTCATCTGTTGATGGACACCTAGGCTGATTCCGTAATTTGGTTATTGTGAATTGTGCTGTTATAAACATGGGTATGCATGTATCACGGTAGTATGCTGACTTTAATTCTTTAAGACAAATACCAAAGAGTGGTCTAGCTGGGTCATATGGTAGTTCCATATTTACTCTTTTGAGGGACCTCGGTGCTGATTTCCGTATGTTATACTAATTTGCAACCCCATCAACAGTGTAAAAGTGTTTTTCTCCCCATCCTCTCCAGCATTTATTATTTGGGTTTTTCAGGGAGGGGGGATTGTTTGTTTGTTTGTTTGTTTGTTTTGTAATGGGGATTGAACTCAGCAGCACACTGAGCAACAACCTCAGTCCTATTTTGTATTTTATTTAGAGACAGGGTCTCACTGAGTTGCTTAGTGCCTCACCATTGCTGAAGCTGGCTTTGAATTTGCAGTCTTCCTGTCACAGCCTCCAGAGCTGCTGGGATACAGGCGTGCGCCACCATGCCCAGCCATTATTTGTATTCTTGATGACTGCCATTCTGACTGGTATGAGATAAAATCTCAGTATAGTTTTGATTTGCTTTCCCTAATTGCCAATGATGTTGAACAGTTTTTTCATATATGTGTTGGCCATTTGTATTTTTTCTTTTGAGAAGTATGTTTGTCATTTCTTAATTGGGTTATTTAATTTTTTGGTGTAAAGGTTTTTGGTTTTTTTTGGATACTTTATATATTCTGAATATTAATCCTCTACCAGAAGAGTAGATAGCAAAGATTTTCTCCCATTCTGTAGGTTCTCTCTTCACATTCCTAATTATTTCTTTTGCTGTACAGAAGCTTTTGAATTTAATATCATTCAATTTATTAACTCTTGGCATTATTTCCTGAGCTTTTAGGAGTCCCATTGAGAAAGTTGTTGCCTGTGCCTAAAAGCTGAAGTGTTGACTGTATGTTTTCCTTTAGGAGTTGCATGGTTTCTGGCATAATTCCTAGGTCTTTGATCTATCTTGAATTGATTTGTGTGTAGGATGAGAGATAAGGGTCCAGGAGTTGGGGGTGACAGATGCCAAAGTAATTTGTTTTTTACTATGCTGTGTCCCAGGTCTCTGAATCTTACAAATCTAGACTCTCTTGATGATTTCCAGTGTTCTCCATGGTCACTCACTTCAAAATTTACCTGTACAGCCGTTAGTTTGGTCCATCTTTGTAGAGAAATAGGCAAGTGCTGGGCACCTCTCTTTAGCCAGCTTGTCTTCCTCCCCCAGTGGAAAGATTTTAAACAAGAGTTGCAAGTTCAGATTATACTCTTAATAGATTATCTTGTCAGCAGTGTAGTGCCTGAACTGGGAAGTAGCAAGACGGGAGAAAGAGAAACCTAATGTAGGTAAGAAATTATGGTGATCAGAATGTATGCTTTGGTTAGTGGAAATGGACAGGAGATACTATGACAGTGTGATTCGTATGGTTTCAGTGAGCTACTGGATATGAGAGAGAGGGAGTAAGCCGATCCTCAAATTTCTGGTGGAACAATTAGGAATACAGGAAAATGAAGATGGGTGTGATAAATGTTTATAGTATGTTATAAAATAGTCCACTAAGTATTCATTAGGCAGTTGAGTGTATGAATATAGAACTTAGAGCTGTGCTGATGACAGTGTATTTGAAAGTCATGAGTGTCAAGTGATAACTAGGTGGTATCACCTTGAAGGAAGGAAGACATGATCTGAAGAAAAGGCACAAAACAGAAACCTGGGGAACCCTAATCAAACTGTGAGAAAAAGGTGAAAAACAAAATAAGAAATAATTTTTAGTACATTCAGAGCATGATTCAACTCTGTTGTCCACAAGAGACTCTACTTAGATCTAAGGAAAAAATAAATAGAAATGAAAGAATGAAAAAAAGTCCATGTAAATTCTAACCAAAGGAGAGTTGGGGGTGTCTATACTAATATCTGACGAAGTGTGCTATGTATTGAAAAAAGGGTCAATGACCAAGAATATATAACAATTATAAACATATGCACACTAAATATCAAAACTCTAAAATATATGAATCAAATATTAAGTGAACTAAAAGGATATATAAACAATTCTACAATAGTCAAGAAACTTCACTAGCCTGCTTTCAATAATAGAACAACTAAAAGGAAGATCATCTTTTAAAAATTCATTAACAACCCAATGACCTCATCTAACCCTAATTATGTCCCAAAGACCTTACCTCCAAATACCATCAACATATGAATCTGAAGGCTAAGTTTTTAATCAGATAAACTTTTGGGGGCATATTGAGACCACAGCTGACACCAAAAAGTCAAGCAACAAAAATAAAGTGGACTTCATCAAAAATAAGAGCCTTTGTTACTATAAGTGAGTAAAAGGGTAATACACAGTATGGGAGCAAATATTTGCAAATCATAGCTCTGATAAAGGGTTACTATCCAGAATATTTTAAAACCTACAACTTATTTTTTAATATTTATTTTTAGTTGTAGGTATATACAATATCTTTATTTCATTTTTATGTGGTGTGAGGATCGAACCCAGTACCTCACACATGCATGCTAGGCAAGCACTCTACCACTAAGCCACAACCCCAGCCCCCTACAACTTATTTTTAATGGGCAAAGAACTTGAATACCCATTGTGCCATATTCAAATTAGGGACATGCAAATCAAAACTACAGTGTGATACTACTTCACACCCCCTTAGAATGACTACTATTAAAAAAAAAAAAAAGTTTGTGGAGAAATTGGAACCCTAGTACATTACTGGTAGGAATGTAAAATGGCACAGGCACTGTGGAATATTGTATGGCAATTCTCCAAATATTTAAACAGAATTACCATCCACCCCAAGAATTCCACTGCTGGTATGTATACCAAAAGCAGAATTGAAAGCAGAGACTTCAATATTTGTATGCCAGTGTTTATAGCAGCATCATTTACAATAACCAAAAGGTAGAAAAAGCCCAAATATCTATCAACAGATGCAGGGATAAACAAAATGTGGTAGACATGTGTTGCTTAAGGACATTTCAACTCATGAATAATCACATATATAACAGCAGTCCCACAAGACCATATCACCTAGAGATGTCATAGCCATCTTAGTGTAAGTATATGCTATGAGGTTTGCATAACAGCGAAATCCCCCTAACAACTTTCTTAGACTGTATCCCCAGCAATAGATGACTATATACATATGATGAAATATTATTCAGCCTTAAAAGAGAAATGAAATGAAATTCTAATGCATGCTACAACATGAGTGAATCTTGAAATGCTGTACTAGGTGAAATAAGCCAAACACAAAAGGACAAATAAATGGTTCTACTATGAGGTACTTAGAATAGTCAAATTCACAGACTGTAGTAGTTGGGAGGAGTGAGAATTGGAGTTTCAATTTAGGATAATGAAAAAGTTCTGGAAATGGGTAGTAGTGATAGCTATACAACAATACGAAAACACTGCCACTGAATTGTGATTTAAGTGGCATTAAAATGGACAGAGATTTATTAACAGATATTAAAGAAAACAGAAAGCAATCTGTTTAAAATCAAAATGTGATTGGAAGAATGTATGGGAGGAAGAATGTATGCTCACCTCTAAAATATATAAGAAACTTGTGAAATTAATAACCCAGAGATAACAATAGTGAAGTGGGAAAAAATTGAGTAGGTACTTCACTGAAGAGGCTGTCCAAATAAGAAATAACCCAATAAAACGATGTTAAACTTCATTAGTCACCAGGAGTATGTAAAATGAGATACAGCCCACAAGAATGCTTAAGATTTAAAATACATAACCATTCCAAATTTTATCAAATATTTAAACAAAGTGGAAATCTTCTACATCACTGGCAGGAGAAGAAATTGGCAACCTATTTGATAGGATCTCTTAAATTTAAATATATCCACACCCGTTCCCACTTCAATTTTTATACCCAACAAAAATGCAAGCATATGAGCACCAAGGGACATGCACAAAGATCTTTATAGCAATATTATTTGTATCAATAAGTATAAAAACTATAAATAAATCAAGCATTAACCAAAAGTAGATAGAAAATTATGGTATATTCATAAAACAAAGTGTTGGACATCAATAAAAATGAACATACTTCAGTTACATACCTAGTGCTTCATGAGAAAAAGAAGCCAGATGCAAAAGTAAGCATGAAATATGGTTCCTTTGTATAAATTTCAAAATCAAGCATAAAATTGACTGTGTTGAAGGTTAAGTCTTCACAGCAGGTACATTTGGAGAAGAGGAAAGAGTGAAGGGAGAAGACCACAAGGGGCTTCTGAGTTGCTAACAGTGTTCACTTTCTTCACCTGTATTCCGGACTGGCCACGTAATTTGTGAGGCTCAGTGCAACATGAAACTGTGGGGCCCTTCTCCACAAACTACAATGAATGTGAAGATTGACAGTAGATCACTGAAGCAAGCAAAGATCCCTTCTGAAGGTGTGGCTGCTCTGTGCAGCTGGCCTTGCTGCTGTGTTCACTTTGTAAGAAGTCGCGGAGAGCTTTGCTTCACTCATATTTCTCCATGCACACTGTCCTTCACAGTAAGAAGTTATTTTTTAACATGGTTAAAACAACAAATTTCAAAATGTATATTTTATCATAAAACAAAAAATAATTCTGAATTATTGCTATCAAGGAGCGTTCTTTACATTTCCTCCAACCCTCATGTCTTTGTGAACAACCTTGTCAAACTGAGCCCTTCAAAGCCAGGAAGTGCAATCCCTGGCTGGGCAGAGGTGTCAGCTCAGGAGGGATGCTTTTTCCTTAAGTCCCTCTTCTTCAGTGGTTCTTCTTCTCTGAGGTCCTGGATTTCTCTGAGCAGCTAATGAAAACATTAAGAAACCTCTTGCTTGAAAATTTCAACATAGATGTTAAGAGTTAATATCCCTGTGGATCCCTAAGGATCTAAAGACTACCAAATTAAGATTCTTTGTTCCAAAATGACCTCCTGCTCTCATAAAAATAGAAGGGAGACTGGTGAAGTAGAGGAAGGGGGATGGAGGAGAAAAGGGCAAGGGGAGATACTGGAAAATGAAATGGACCAAATTGTGTGTATGTACAAATATGTAACAATCCCACTATTATGTAATATGTAATAATCCCACTATTATACTTACATTATAAGTATAATGAACCAATAAAAAATTAATGCGAGGACATCAATATCCTGGAGGAGTCCCTTCCATGTGTGCCCAGACATCATGAAATGTGATGGGAAATGCATCTCCTCTCGTTATTGGGTCGTGCATTGGTTTTCTGCCTCCTTTCTCCCTTTATAGAAAAATGTCATATTTTTTAATAGTCACCTATTAATAAACCTCTCCTTAAACTTTTTTTAAAAAGAAAGAGTGACCTTCCAAGAAAGTGCGTCCCCCTTGTGCTAACATGGCAAGTGTTGGCTCAGGGCCTGCTGCTTTTGTATTTTATAGACAATTGTTGGGGGCATTTGCTGCATTAGGGTTGGGTTCCACCATCTCTGGGGAAAGCTTAACAATCTCCACAAGCACATGGCAAGAGAATATAAGGAGGGACTGTACGTGCCTAAGTGTCTGTGTTCAGTGTCCTGGGTTTGACCTGCAGAAAACAAGGCCAAGGAAAAGAAAGAAATGGTGGGCATGGTTACTTGGATGAATTTAGCAAGAAAATAGTAAGCCAATTATCCACCACACAGAAGGGGACAGGGGCTTATTTAGATGTCTTTAGCTCTAAGTATGTTCCTAGGACATAATGCCAACTTCTCATTCCCCCCCCCCCCCAGGGCTTTTTAATAATTTTAATAGGCATTATTTCATAGATTTACCAAAAAAAAAAAATTTTGATCTCGTGTACAGGGAGTTCCCTTATACCACTCCCACCACAATTTAGCTTATTAACATTTTTGTTAACATAGTACATGTTATAATCCATGAGCTAATATTGATACGTTATATTGACTAAAATCTAAAATTACATAAGGTTCCCCCATTTGTGTTGGATAATTATATGAGCTTTGTCGCATGCCTAATGTCATGTATCCACAATTACAGCATCACACAAGATAGTTTCACTCCCCTAAAATTCATCTTGCTGTGCCTATTCACTCTTCTTTCCCTCCTCTAAAAGCACAGTATTTCTCCTGTATTTAATATTACCTTTTCCAAAATATTATGTAATTGGAATCACAAGTGAATTTTTTTCACCGTTTTCCTTGACTGAGCAATGTCCATTTAAAATTCATCCATGTCTTTCCATGATTGAAAAGCTTATTTCTTTTTACTTGCAAATAGTATTTTATTGTATGAATATGCTACATCTTGCGTGCATGCACGCCTGTGCCCACATACTTGTGTACATAGCATTTACATATGTATTTATATATTATATATGATATATTAGATATTTTAAATATAAACATATATTGGTATATATAGTTAGGTAGGTACGTGATAGCTAGATTAAAGAATATCTCAACTGTTTTCACCTTTGGTAATCATGAAAAAACCTACTATAAAAAACAGTGCATGGTTTTTCTATAGACATAAGTTTTCAGTTTTCATCTCTTTGGAAAAATATTCAGAGTGCAGCTGTTAGATCATATGGTAAAACTATGTTTAAATTTGTTTAAAAAAAAACACAAAAACAAAAACATCCACACCTAACTTTCAAAGTGATTGTATCATTTTGAATCTGACCTACGATGAATTAAAGAACTTTTCCTCCAGTCTCTCTACCAAGTTCTCTTTCATATGGTTAATCTGAAAGTGGGTTGGCCTTCTCGGACTGGCTCTACACTTCCTCTGGCCTTTGCTAGCAAAAGCCCACAGGAAAACTAACTGTCCCACTGTGAGATAAAAGAAAACAAGCCAGTGAATGTCCTGAGTTGGTCCAAAGAGAGGTAAGATGAATGTTCTGACAACCTCCAACAAGAACTTGCAGAAGGATCCTGCATCCCCTGGGGCCTGAACGTTGAACGCTCCACTGACATGACGTATATCCCCTTTTCTGCTTTCCAGTGCAATGGGCCTTGCATCGGGCCTCGCCTAGCTGTGCAACACAGACAAGTCTTCTGCCAGACACGGGATGGCATCACCCTGCCATCAGAGCAGTGCAGTGCCCTTCCCAGGTAAGAGGAAGCCCTGGGCCTCCTCTCTCAGCCCTTGTGTCAGGAGCACAGAAACAAGTGATGAAAGGATGTTTCTTCTCCAACCTCCCACAGTGCCAAGGGTCAGATGCCCTGTCTGCTCCTTTCTCACCCCAGGCCACTGCCCCCAACCCAGAGACCGATGGGCCATATTGTGCTTGCTAAAGTGGCCAGGCTGGGCTTTCCTCTCAAGAGGATGAAGCATGCAGGGGTGTTTTCCCTCAGAGGTGGGGGGTTGCCACCCTAATCCCAAGGTGGGCAAGGAGGCAAGGTCTCCATGGTGGCTACTGGACCTCCAGGGCTCCACCAGCTCCTCATTCTTGTTGACCTCTCTCTAGAAGTTAGGCTGAGATGACGTGCCTTACCCTGGAGATCAACTTTTCATTCCTATGCAGCCCCCAACCCCTATTACATCTCTTTGTAGATATACCCTGAGAAGAAATCTTATCACCTCTCATAAGACTCCATCCCCTGAGACCAGGCTCCACGTTCTTCCTTTACCAGCCTCCACATGGCACAGAGCTCATTCTTGGGTCATAGACAGATATAGACATTGTAGAGAAGAGCAGATGGAGACCCCGTCAGGGGAAGAAGCCTTTTGTGGCCATTCAATAACAAAACAGAGATCAGAACCTAGGTCTGGTGATAATGGAAGTTCCTGGTTTGGGAGCATTATTTTCACATTTGGTTTCCTGATAATGGACCTTCCTGGTTTGGGAGCATTATTTTCACATTTGGCCCCATAGAAACAGACCTTAACCCTGCCATCCTCTTCCCACAGGCCCGTGAGCACCCAGAACTGCTGGTCAGATGCCTGCAGCGTACACTGGAGGGTTAGCCTGTGGACCCTGTGCACGGCAACCTGTGGCAACTACGGCTTCCAGTCCCGGCGGGTGGAGTGTGTGCATGCCCGCACCAACAAGGCTGTGCCTGAGCACCTGTGCTCCTGGGGGCCCCGGCCCGCCAACTGGCAGCGCTGCAACATCACTCCATGTGTTTGAAAACAGTACGTTCCAATCCCAACGACCTTTCTGCAATTTCCCCACAGGGCATCGGGTGCAGAGGGCAATCTCTAGGGCTGAGCCTGAACACAGGGCACTGGATCAGGTACCCCAAGGATTGTGAGCTGGAGCCAGAGTTGAGCATTTTCAGGCAGGTGTGTGGGTGTGTAAAGAAGTGTGTATACATTTCCTAGCCACAGAAATGGCAGGTGTGCCCCAAGGGCTACCACCATCTTCATCCTGGTCCAGAGAAGGCCAGGTATTGTTGGCCAAGTGCTGGGTGAAACTGGCCTCTAGCTCACCTGCAGACTGGCTGGTGCCCACAGGGGCCAACTAAACAATGGCAGTCAGGAGCCCGGCTGCTAGAGAAAGCACTGCTAACACTGAAGCAGCCACTGGCTCCCCACCCATCGTTGCTTTGCTTCTCATGGATCACCTCCCTCCTCTCCCACCCTGGACATCCACCGACACTGAGCAGAGCCCAGACCCTTGGCATTTGATACTCATTTCACTCCCTCTTCTCTCAACTCTGGAATCTCCTCAACCCAGCATCGGCATTTGTGTTCCAATTGGGTAGGAATCTTTTTTTTTTTTTTTTCTTCCTCTGAATCCAAAACCCAAATTGGAGATGTTTCCTGACAAAGACAAAAAAAAAAAAAAAAAGGAAATAAACAAGTGTGGCTGAATGCAGTTTTCCCCCAAACTGACCTTCGCTGAGCAATGGATTCCCAACACTAAGGCAGATGCCCTGTGTGCACACAGCCCTTTCCTATGATGCACTGGGGATGCATGATCTTTGGTGAAGTGATGACCCATGTTGGTGTCATTCTGTCACCATGTGCAGAGAGTACCAGTGTGGAATGCAAAGTAGTTAAGACTGGCTTACCAGGTCAAATCAGCACCAGTGATTAAGAACAATGATCTGCACCAATACTGAGCTGGAACACCATGGTGTTGTGTTTAAGGCCTGGTGGGTAGAAGGAATGAGAAGCTTAGGCAGAGAATACAAGATAACAAACTTAACAAAGAAAGTAAGGTCCCAGTGCCTTGGGGATAAAGGCTTCCAGCCAGAGCCTCCCCTGCTTCTCCTTCCACGTGGGGCAAAACTCAGTCCTTCTGGGAACCATCTCAAGGAGGAGAGTCACTTGCTAAAATACCAAAAGCCAATGGGGAAAAGCAAGCAAGGAAGTGAGATAGTCCCAAAAGGAGGGAAGAGGCAGGAAGTAGAGGCAACTATGAAAAAGGCAAAGAGGGCCCAGGATTGGGTCAGCCAGAGGACTGCAGGCTGGTGCTGGCCCTGCTGTTGGCAGCAAGTAGCTGAGCTCTGCCAGAATGAAAGCCACCCAGAGGGGCTGGAGCACAGTGGCCAAGGCAGATCCCAGCAGCCAAATTCCAGTTAGCCTCTGTTTCACATCTCCTTTCTGTCCCCTCCCCACCCACTCCTTTCCCAGTGGAGTGCAGAGACACCACCAGGTACTGCGAGAAGGTGAAGCAGCTGAAGCTCTGCCAACTCAGCCAGTTCAAATCCCGCTGCTGCGGAACTTGTGGCAAAGCGTGAAGACAGGGCACGGGGAAGAACTCTACCCTGGCCACACGAAGGACTCACGCAACCACCTGGGACGGAACTTAAGCTTTGTTTTATTTATTTATTTTCCCCCTCCCTCCCCACACCCCCACCTCTGCCCTCACCCCCCAAGGACCTCAGCATGTTTTCTCTTTCAGTTTAGCTGGAGGACAGAATGTTGGGAAAGGAAAAGGACAGATGTTCAAAAGGAGGTTGCCGAGCAGGCCAGGCAGACAGCAGCCACTCCCTTACAGAGCCGGCTCCCTCCCAACCTGGTTCTCAGAGAGGCCTAGGAAGAGAAAGCCAGGGCCCCTGGGAACAGCAGGGAGACAGAGGGTTTATAAAGGATTGGTACAAACATCAGCCAACCAGCGGGTTTTTCCAGCACTGTTGATGTGGGTGTTGCTTCTTTGCTTCCTCCTCTACCCCGACCCGACCCCTCAGTGGTGGTAAGCACCATGCTGAGGCAGAAGCCAACCAGAACTGGGCTCTTCTCCTCCCCTGTGGGACATAGAGAACTCAAACACAGGGATAGGTAGCAGTAAAGGAGACAACACGGCAGGCCAATTACACACAGTGATGCAGAGACTGACCCAGGAAGGGAAGGGCAGCAGGAACAGAAAAAAGCCTGTGTCTGCTCACATGACAGGCTCTGAACCCCAGCGCACCTGGCAGGTTCAGTGAAGGTGCAGGAGGATGGTCAGAGCTCTGCTGCCCTCAGAGTGCCCTTGCTGCATGGTAGGAAACATGTCCCTCACAGGCAGAAGTAGGGAGAGTGCCCGCTCCCCACACTAAGTGAACTGGACACCTGTGCAGCTGCAGCAAAGCCAGCCAGAGGTCAGCACCTGGCTGGGCAGTAAGTCTGCCCAGCATCTCTTCTTTGAAATCAAGAGCCCCCAGCCTTGAACTACCTGCTACTGCTTCGGGCCCGGGGCATTCTGAGCTAGAGTAGGCCAGGTTTTCTGCTTAAATGGTCTTTGCTGCTCCACTTAAGAGCCAAGGATTGGGGCCCCTTTGTCAAAGTCAATTTATTCATCCATTTGTCAGACAGTGACTGTCAGGCTGTGGCAACCACTTCCTTTCAGAGCTGACCAGGGAACAGGGTGGGACAGTGAGTTTTCAGATGCCTGTGGTGCACCCTGCCTAATCCAGCAGCCACCCCCAGAGGCTGTGGGGGCCTTATACAGCACAAGAGCTGCTATACGTAGTATTTATGTGGCAGGTTGGGGTGGGGTGGTGAAGACCTGTGGCAAAGCCAAAGGATAGCTCTAGACTCCAAGAAGGTCCTGGAAGGCTTTTCAACCCACCCTCCCCACATGGTGAACACTCCAAACCTCAAGGCAATTAACACGCACCAGCTGGGGCAGCTCATGCACTGCAGCAACACCTACCAGCTGTGTTGAGATGACCACAGCCAAGTCCGGCAGCAAAAACACTTTGGGACTATTCAGCCAATTGCTCATTCAGCAGAACAGCTGTGGGCGAGTGATTTTTTTTTTCCCTCCTCCCACTGAAGGGCCCCAGTTTAGTAGGCTGGGAAGCCTCAGATAAGGCTGCCCCTCACACACTCACGAGATGCCACTCACCCGGGGCCACCACTGACATCAGGGCTGCATTTCCCATCCAGCCTGGAAGTAAAACTTGGGAGGAAGACTAAATATTAATCTGTGTCCTCTCTAGGTGAGCTGTGGACAATTAGGGTGGATCTTTTAATTCCTCACCACAAACATAGGCTCTAAGAAATCATGTTACTAAAGATCAATGTAATGTTTATTTAAAATAAAAGAGAATGTTTTCTATGTATATCTTTTGTGAATATTTATTAGGATATCTTGTATAAAAAAGTGCAATATTAATAATTGTACATTGTCATCCAGAAAAAAAAAATATTTGGGGATTTCTTTTTGTTATTAACTTCCTACAGCTGTGTTCCTGTAAACTCAGTGGTGATCATTGTATTTTTCCTATTTTTAATAGAAGCTGGTGTTTAACTCTGGATCCATTATTCACTTTGTACAGAATACTTTGTAAAAGCTAACACGGGATGCTGGGGCAACAGGTGATTCGTTTGTGTCACAGGAGTGTTGTATAGAATGGTAAAGACTTCTTCCATCATACTCACTTGGTTGATTATGTCTAATTCAACAGCTATTGAAAATTGTCGGTCAACATTTACACATTTCCTAAAAAAAAAAAAAAAAAAGCAGCCGTCTTCCAGCTCCACCCACATGTCAGGGTGAAGAGTTGGCAATGGGTTTCAGAGCGAGTTGGAGAGCCTAGGCGTGGGGTGGGAAGAGTGTGCTCCTTGCATGAGATGAATGTACATTTAATGTTTGTTCTGTGAATCGTGACTCAGCAGTACCGCAGAGTATGAGGGCTGCTGGATAATGTGGAAGGAGGCACTTCCTCCTCTAAAACACAAAACTGTATTTATATTTTTTGTACAGATAATACA
Organism: Tamias sibiricus; assembly: GCA_025594165.1. Taxonomy (NCBI): domain Eukaryota; kingdom Metazoa; phylum Chordata; class Mammalia; order Rodentia; family Sciuridae; genus Tamias; species Tamias sibiricus. The sequence goes on from CM046657.1 coordinate 167,428,602, forward strand.
TCTTATTTATTTAAATCTTGTTGTCCGAGTCTCTTTTAAGCTTAGCCCTTCCCATGTTTTATACTGGGGATGAAGAAAAGTCCCTGTCAATTTGGGGGTTCCCAGGCAGTCATGCTTGTCTGGCTAAAATAGAAGGATTGCAGTTTTCAGCTTTGCATGGGAAGCTCAGGGCCTGCATCCGAAAGGGCCAGCTCTCTAAATGAACCCAGAGGAGCTGCACTGGTATACAAGGACACATTCAGGCTGAGCCTGTCATCTCATTTACAGCCATATGATGTATTTAGGGACAGATGCAGACTTGGGTGTGGAAGCACCCTCTCTTCAGGTCAGACTTCCTATCAACAGGGGTATATGCAGTGTGAAGCATCTGCATGATGAAATTGTGAATATAGACTATTAATCGAGGCTCACCTTTATAGAGTACTACATTTAATCTTCACATCAACCCTTTGATTATCCCCATGTGCACAGAAGTAAATAAAAGCCCAGAGAAGCCCAAGGTCATCTGGTGGGACTGAGATTCACATCCAGGCAGTGTGACTCTAGCCAAAGCCTTGCTCTTCCCTACCGTGCTGCCTCCCCTCCCGACCCTCTGGGCTACAACTGCCCGTGCAGTGGCCACCTCAGCACGATACCAGCCTTCCCCCACTGATTTCTGGTTGGTAGACGATGACAGTGGGGCATTTTACAGGACTCGATGCTTTCTTCAGTCCTAAAATTAATTTCTTTAATTTATAGGGCTCCTAGCTCCCTATTTTTAAAGCATTTTAAATATAGAAATACAGCTGCTGTAGGAAATGCAGAAAAAAAAAAACAAAAGCATCTTTATAGAGTTCTTTACAAACAGGCTCAGTAAAAAGACAGCATGTCCCCAGCCCAGGTGATGTCCACACAGGAACTGCTGGAGACACTCCAGAACACCCAAGCCTGAAACCAAGCTCTGGCCTGTTTTCCAAAAATTCACTCAACACCTCACACACCCATGGAGCTGTGTGAAAACATACCCGAAAGCTCTTCCTAAAATTCTAGTCATTTTCTAAGAAATTTTACATTTTGCTTTAAAGAAAATCCAATCCTAGAACCATAAACACATGCCAGTGACCAAGCAATGTCCTACAGTGGTCCCAGGGCCAGGAGAGAGAACTCTCAGATGCCAGAGCAAAAAAAACTCAAGATGGCTCAAACAGTGGGAACATATGGAAAGTTTTCCAGCTCAAATCATAGAGCTCCACAGGGAGGAAAAGAAGATTCCTACCAAGCAAGATGCCACCAACCACAGTATAAATGTTTAGAATTTTAGCCACAGGCCAGTCCTGGGGGTGTTTTGTTTTGTGTAAAGGGACACAATACCTTTATTTTAATTACTTCTATATGGTGCTGAGGACCAAACTCAGTGCTAGGCAAGTGCTCTACCACTGAGCTACAACCCTAGCCCATAGTGGAGGGTAGGAGGGGTGTAATTGGAGTCCCCAGTTACCCTCATAAGTTTCCAGGACTCTAATAAGATGAATCCAGGAAATCTGCAAGACCATTAGGACCAGAACAGTCAACAAAAACCATTCATCCCTCAGCTTCCTTATCTGTACAAGTGATACTTCACAGGGTAGAGTTGTTGTGAGAAAAATATTCATTCATATTGAAAAAAACATAAGAGTACAGGCATATCATCAAAGTATGCATCAAATGTTCATTATTACTATCATCATCCAAAATGCCCTGACAGAGGTGGGTGATAAAGGGCAGAGCTGACACAATGTTAGCTAATTCATGCTATTTCCCATTGTTATCTTTGAAAGACACTCTCTTTTGTGTTTCCATTTTTGGATGAGAAGGAAACCAGTCATTCTTTTAAACCACAATACTATACAATAGTATCAATAACAGAGATGTTAGTGAATCAAGCTCTGTGTCTTGGAAAAACACAGATCAGTCCACGTAGTCAACTCAAAGACTCACCAAAACACCAGCCAACCTCCAGAAAATCTTCCCAGGACAAATATTCTCTTATAACATACAACATATTACATCAGAGATACAAAGAGATCCCTCTCCTACTTGCCTGTCCTTCCTCATCTCAATTAACATACCCAAACATAAACACAACTGCCATTTCCTTTGAGTTAGTATAAAAAGTGGATAAGTACTCATTCATGAAAAAATATACAAGTAAAAGCTAAAATCAAGGGCATCTCACTTGCCAAGAGGTAGAGTTTCTCATAAACAATACACTATTATCCCCTTACTTCATCCTGCAAATAAACCCAAAGGAAATAATATAATTTTGTTAATGGTTCTCAGCCAACAAGAGACAAGTTATACCTCAATAATCCATCTGTGAGGCTCCCAGAAGTAGTCAAAGTCATCCACAAAGGGCAGAGAAAACGATGGGGTAGACAAAGAGATGGAGTTCTTGGGAAATAGACCTGTGAAAATAACCTGTCAGGTGAATTAACCCAAGGAAGCCTGAATTAATCAGGAAACAAAATGAAACTCAGTGCCCTTGGTTTTGTCTTTCTCTTCCCCTCATTTTTTTCAGAGAACCAGCTATGTACTAAAGATTTCATGATTCAGCCTTGGTACACATTGAACATGAGTTATGGCAAGAAGGTCATCTACCCATGTCACACACTGCTGATTTGGAAAATATCAGTGATGATATAAGCCTTAAAGTAACACTAAAGAACGTGAATGCATGATAAATTCTACCAATCCTCCAAGTTTAACCCAAAATTTCTCCCTCCTACCCAGCCATCCTGTTCAGAGTTGATGCTTTTATAGGTCAAAGATGTTTATGCTTGTCAGAGACTAGTATCTCTAAGCCTCAGCTGCTTATTCATAGCACCCCGAAACATTCAACTGTCTTGTTGCTACCCCTGAATTGGAAGACAAATATTGATAATCAAGCCTTTGCTAATAAGAAGTGGGCTGTCACCTTACTTGTCAACTAGACATTTATAACTTCACTCAGATGGCTTCCGTGAAGCACCTGGTCCCAATCAACCATATGTGTCACGCCTCTGATAACACAATATACAGATGTCACTCACCTCTCTGTTTTCAAAGGGCAAAATCCAACTTCAACCAAACATTTCCCAGGCTGCTCCTAAAGATATAGTTTATACATATGTAAACAGAAGTTAAATGTGCAGTTTTATGTGAGGGAAGAGAAAGCAGACAGAGGGGAATGGTTCTCCTGCCGAACGTAAATAATATTTGTTTAAGCAGAATGTTTAGGGCCTGAGAGATTGCATGGTCAGCATTCAGACCAGAAAGCATGCCTGGGGAATCTGCCTTCTCCACTGGGACTTTGTGACGGTCAGGTTGACCTCGTTACAAATTCCATAGTTACAAATTCATAGGTTAGTGAACAAACTGAACAACTCCATTACCGGGTAAGCCACTCCAGAAAATGTTTAATGGTCAAAGTCAGGAGTGAGGTGATGAAGTGTGTCCTGGCCTTGGTTTTCTTCTCCTCCACCCCCCACCATCATTTTTAAAATAACAATGAAAAGGACAAGAAATAAACTTGAGGTCAGTCAGTGAAGGATGTCAAAATTGTTCAGCCGCCCATGTAGTTCTGCCCCGTGTCTAGAGGTCAGCATGTCACAATGCCAGTGCATAAGAGAGATGCCAGCTCTGTGGATTCCTGTGCTGAATTTCTTCAGCCTGCCCAGGCTTCTCCAAACCAGAGTGGAGAGACTCAAGATACCCACCTAAGAGCAGGGTCCCGTGATCGGAATCTGCCTTAGCGCTGTAAGGTTTGCTTTTGTGTATGAGTCTATCTGGGACAGAAAACAGCTCAAGTCCTCATCTGGTTCTAGTGATCCTTGCCTGCCTCCTCCCTGCCAGGTGGGCCACTATCCCTGCTCTTCTTCTCTTTTCTATTTTTTTCCCAATCACAAATGTTTCCTTTCCCTCAGAGTTAGACACACTCTTACAATGCACCAACTCTAGGTCCTGAGAACCTAGTACCTATCTTTGGGGAGCTTGGAAGTCCAGTATGTTTCTACTGCAGTCGTGAAGTCCAGTTCTGGGACTCTCCAGCTCTTCCTCCTCATTTGGTTCCTTCTATAGTCAGTACCCAACAATTGCTCCCTTTAGTCCTAATTCTCTCTCTGGAGCTTTTTGCAAAGTTCTTCTGACTAGTCTCCTTAAATTTACTTTGGTCGCCACCAATTCACTCTCCACGTAGCAGCTAGAAGTGTTATTATATCGCCTTACTTACTATACTTCAATATTAACTAATGTATATATGTGAAATTAACTTAAATTTACATCCTAATTAGCTAACATTTAATATACCCAATCATGAATCTACACTCCATAAATAGCATAGCAAGCATCTCAGATACTGTTATCTAAATCTGCACAAGAGGGTTCACTAGTTACACGAAGTTCTTTACTTACACACAGGTGAAATATGCAATGCTGGAGGACTGGGAAGAGTATACAGCACCCCTGTCCTTGCACAAATAATCTAACACTCCAGCTTCCATGGCTTGAATGGGTCCCCCTCCATCACAGAGGCTACGAATGGGGTGGTATTAAGAGGTAATAGTAAGAAGCAGGGCGTGGTGGTGCACGCCTGTAATCCCAGCAGCTCGGGAGGCTGAGGCAGGAGGATCACAAATTCAAAGCCAGCCTCAGCAAAAGTGAGGTACTAAACAACTCAGTGAGACCCTGTCTCTAAATAAAATACAAAATAGGGGTGGGGATGTGGCTCAGTGGTCGAGTGCCCCTGAGTTCAATCCCCAGTACCAAAAAATGAAAAGAAAAGAAAAAAAGAGGTGATAGTGAGGGTCCCTCCTCTCATGGATGGGATTAGGTCTCTCACAAAGGAGCTTAATGGAGGGAGTTCAGTCTCTCTTTGCCCTTCCACCTTCTGCCATTTGAGGACACAGTATTCCTTCCCTCTGAAGGAGAGGTGGGTCAATCTCAGCTGACAGTCACAACCTCAGAGAAGCCATCCCTGCTAACTGATGCCCTCCTTCTCTTTCAAAGTACCCAGCACAATCACACCTGCTTCTCCAACCCTGGCGCCTGGTAACCTTGACTTCAGAAAACGTCCTTTTTCTCTCCAGACTGTGGGGAGAAAGAGGAACCAGAACCAGGAAAGGCTTCCAGAAATCATAGGCTACTGCAGTCACTCCTTATCAGGGAGCACAGCGGGAGGCACTAGTGCCATGCCTGGCTCTACAAAAGCAGCATGCAAGCCACCCAGCATCCAGATGTCCTCCCCAGCCCTCCCCAATCTCAACAGATGGCAACTCTGTCCTTTCAGTCACTCCAGCCCAAGATTCTGGAGTCACGCTTGATTCCCTCTCATTTTCACCCCACATCCAATCAGCAACTGCATGTGGCCCACCTTTGAAACATACCAGAATCAACTCTACCCATGACCCCCCACTTCTACTCCCCAGGGGATGAGCCTGCACAGCCCTCCAGGCCGAAAGCCTACAGGGCCAAGCTTCCAAGCAGTCAGGGGACTACACCAATGATTTTCACTTAAACCTGGTCTTGGCACTTCCCAGTTCCAAGCTTCGTATCTACTCCCCTTAACTGACCTTACTGTTGCCTGCACACACCTACTCAGAAATATGCCCACCGCGGGGCCTTTGCTCTAGCTGTTCCCTGGTATCCTCTAGGCTCCCTCCTTCTGCTCCTCCTTTCTCGGTGATCCTTGCTGACCACATTTCAACCTATAATTAACTACCATCTGGCCTTCCTAAGCTCCAGAGCCAGTTCATCTCAATTACAACCCTCCTGCACTTATTGCATTCTGATATGTCATATATACTTTTTTGGCTTTAATATGTGTTCATTATTTCACTATATATAAGTGTTCCTTGTTTATCATGCTATTTATTATAAATGAATGTCTATCTCCCCCACTAAACTATGAGCTTCGCAAGGGCAAGATCTACATCTATGTTGTTTTTTTGTTTGGTTTGGTTTGGTTGGTTTTTTTACTGATATAACTCCAAAGCACCCAGAATAGAGTCTGGCACCCAAAATACATTTTCTGAAGGAACGAATGAATAAATGTACATATTGATATACGTGTGGATGGACGGATGGATGGATGAAGGAAAGAAAGAGGCAGAAGGGTGGTCAGTGCTTGATAGTGCATCCTGTCATCCCAATGACCAGAACTAAGACAGCCATGTGGGGCTGTGGAGGAGAATAGGCGTGTGTCAGGAGGAGGAGGCAGACAGCATGATTTCTGAGTCACTGCCCATCACGCAGGGAGCTCATCTGACAAGCGGAAAAATGGATGCCAGGAAGAAGCTAGAGAGCACCCGAGGGCCACCTGGGAGGTTTTCCCAGGACAAGAGTGTGTTGAGGAGTGCAGCTGACCCAGACCCCAAAAGACGACTTGCACAGCTAGAAAAGGGTACCACGATAGCTTCAAGTAGGGGCCTCTTGGGCCCACTGAAAGCAAAGGTGAGAGAATCATGCAGTCTCCACAAGCTTATTACCCAAGAAGACAAACCCCCCTAAACACCACCGTGCAGGATTTTATAATGAAACAAACAGTAGGTGCAACTGTGTATTACTAAGTCACAAGATGAAAATACCTTTTCTATAAATCTCAAGGGAGCATTTTCTAGAGTAAAAAGAATCTAGTCTAAAGTAATTAATGGTTTCAAACCAAGAGCTTAAAAATTGAAAAGAGCCTTTTTAAATAAACTTCAGCTCCTAGATGTGACCATAACCTTTTGTGTGTTAGACTTTAAAGTAAAACAGTGGTGTATAAAGGAGCCCTATTGTAATCTCATCAACACTGTATTTGTGTGCTTGAGTGTGTGTGTTATAGCTTGAATGTGAGGTGTCCCCCAAAAGCTCACATGTGAGACAATACAAGAAGGTTCAGAGGAGAAATGATTGGGGTTGTGAGAGTCTTAACCCAATCAATGAATTAATCCCATTATAGGGATTTACTGAGTGGTAACTTGTTGCCGCCTGAAGCTATGGCCGCTTAGAGCAACAAAACCGCGGGAATAAGTTCAGAGGCAGACTGGAAACAAACAGGCTCTTTATTCTGCCAGCTTCTCTCTCCGGCTCCAACAACACCCTGACACACCGTCCACGCTCCTCCAACAACCACAAAATGGCACCAACAACGACCCACAATCCCCTGGGCCAAGTCTCGCAAGATCATGCAAATGGCACCGACCTGATCCACAATGTCTCGGGCCAAGTCTCACAAGACCATGGAAGGTGGTAATGCTTATTATGGCTCACAGCTAACTGCAATCTTAGCTATCTCCTTAATTAGGGCTCCTGCAGTAACTGAAGTGGTGGGATGTGGCTTTGGGATATATATTTGTATCTGGCAAGTGGAGATCTCTCTCTCTCTCTCTCTCTCTTTCTCCCTCTCTCTCTCTCTTTCCTCCCTCCTTCCTCTCTCTCCTCTCTCTCTCTCTCTCTCTCTCTGCTTCCTGATCATAATGTGAGATGCTTCCCCCTGCCCCACTCTCCCACCAAGATGTTCAGCCTCACCTCAAGCCCAGAGGAATGGAGCCAGCCTTCTATGGACTAAGACCTCTGAAACCATGAGCCCTAAGTAAAACTTTCCTCCTCTACAGTTGTACTGGTCAGATCATTTAGTAACCACAGTGTAAAAAGCTGACTAAAACAGTGTGTGTGTATTTGTGTCCAGAAGGGATTGTGGAATAGATTTGTAAGCTAACCCGTACTAGGTACAGTGGAGACTCCCACATCACTGCGGTACCCAGCGTTCTCTCCGCGTGTTTACTTGAGTCATTCACCTGCCAACTGCATGCCCTTTAAATGCATCCCAGAACTTTTCTTTTCTCTCAATATGAATAGCCTCTTGCATCTCTAGCACTGCCCTTCTTCCATGGTACCATTCAAAAGCCTCTTTACTGTCCACAAGATTTGTTTTGCAGACTTCATTTCTTCTAACCTCCTGAGCAACCCTATAAGGAATCTGCATCATTGTTTAACCTCTCTGAGCCTCAGCTGCCTCCCTGCCCTGGGGAGGGAGCAGGGATGTCAACAACAGAAATGGGTCACGTGGATTAAATGAAATTTGCTGGGACTTCAGCTCACTAAAGGGCTCTACACAGGAGATATCCAAGTTCATTGTCCATCATATGTGAACTTTCCCAGGCCCCATACATCCTGCCCTCTAGCTGTACCATAACCTTCCATTCATCAAGAATCCACAGAATCTCAACAGTCAATGATCAAGCTATGTTAACACTCAGAGGTGACCTTGAGGCACTGCAGGATCCAGTGAGGTCTCTGAGTCATCAAAGAAGGACCGAACCACATTTGCATGGTTTGTGTATTTTACTATATTCCAAACTTATTTGAAAAAATTTATGATGAGTACTTGGCAGTAATTCTCAAAGTGCGTTCCAACAGGTTTTACACAATAAAAAGGCTCTACTGTCTCAGTTTTAAAATGCTGTTTCTGCCTGCTCAGCATTCACTCTTCCTTTCCCTGGAAGCTAAAACTTGTGTTTTCTTTTGGGGAACCCCCCAGCCCTCCTGCTTTTCATGCCGTTCACATGGGTTGACCACACATACACAAGATTAGGTCCAGGGATGGACCCCAGCTCAGGCCTGGGCAATAAGTATTTTCTATTGCCACAATGATCAGCTCAGGGATCTGCATGAGACACAAGCCAGCAAAAGACAATTCGGGGATTTTTACTGGATCCACTGGAAATGGGAAATCTTTTTCTCTTCACTAAGATTGCTAGCTAAGAGAATGTTATAAGCTTAGAATCACTACAAACCACTACATGGACATGGCCCATCTTACAAAGCAATACAGAGAAAGCAAAGCCAAAAGATGGTGACCAGGACCTCATCACATCACTAGAGCCCTTGGGTCCAATTATATCTAAAGCCAACAGATAATGTCCTGGAGTGTTCCATTGCCAGAGCCAATAGATTATATTTTTTGCTTGAGCACTTATAATTGCAAGAAAGCTGATTCTTACATTGAGATTCACAACATTAAATAAGGTTTCTTTATTGTAGGGCTTCATAGAGACTTCAAAATATTAACATGCATTATGAATCTGCATCAGGGGATATAATATGAAGCATTTCCCAAACTTATGTATCTAATGAACTTCTTTTGGAAGACCCTATCACAGGACTTGTATTCCACAGAAAACTCCTTAGAAAAACCTAATACACACTACCCATAGGTTCACCTAATATTAAAATAGTGCAAATCCCCATTCACTTATTATTCTGAGTAAATGAGACAAATGGGAATTCATTTATCCAACACTGTTGATGCATTTTTCCAGCCCTTAAAAATGCATGTGTATAATTTGTATTCGTTTTACTAAATTGGGGTCATAAGCACAAACCATAGTATATTTTCCAGACTTAATAAAATATGTGTGTGTGCATGTGTGTGTACAGAAAAAGATTTATTTATTATATTGGGGTCATAATTCCTGAACTGCTATATTTCTGAGTTCTGTATTTTAAAATAGTTGTAGCTTCTCGTATCATTGCCACGCTACTAGCTGTCACTCCTCTAGCAATAGCCCCTCATACTCTTCTGTGGGCACAAACCAGTGAAGAGAAACTCATTGGAATTGTGTATTTAAAAAGAAAGTGGAAGCAGGGCCAATATACCCAGCACTCAAGCCAGGATAGGTAGTGTGCACTGAGTTTCTATTCATGAAATTCATGTCCACAGTGATCTTGGCACCTTCAAGCCTGCTTATTTCCAGGTTCCTGCCTTAGTTTTGTACAGCTAAAGTTTCCAAATACCTGACCTTCAAATATGGGAAGTACTATAATACTTAGCCAAGAAAAGACCCACTCCAGCTTGATAGTAAGCACTGAACTATGCTTAAAAACTGTAAAATGAAAAGGATTTTTTAAAAAAAAAAAAAAAAAAAAAAAAAAAGAACTCACAGTCCCAAAATTTCCAGTTCTGAGTTTATAAGTCATCCATTGGCACAGAAATCAAATTTCAGTCATTTTTCAGGCGTTTTGTCCACCTAAAACCCTCAAGATGCTGGTTGCCTGTTTGAGGGGTTTTGTGAGCTTCCCTGTTTTATGATCCTATAATGGAATGCATGGGGATTTGGGACTACAGGGAGGGGGTAAACGTTCTCCCCTTTCGTTGAAAGTGTAGCCTTGGCCCTGAGCAGGCAGGTAGGCAGGGGCACAGTCAGGCAGGCTGGAATGGGCAGGAAAGATTCACAAAGATCAGTGCTAGACTCAGCTGAATGAGTGGAAACTTTCTGAATCCTTTCAATTAGCATCAAAGAGGCTTTGCAGCCACACTTTGAGACATGGCAAGGAAAAGGTATCAGGGCTTCCGTGTCTGTGTCCAAAGATCCAGAGGCACTGGAGGCACCTGTGGCCCAGTATAAGGCGTAAAAAGGAACCCAGCCTAGTGTTGCCCTGATGCCTTTTCCAGAATACACAGTAAATTTTCTGGAAGGTTCATAGGCTCCTTGTCTCCCCTTACACCCCCACAGTGGGGAGAAGCCAGGCACCTGCTTGGACAGCCATGTGCAAATTCTGGGTCTGCTCTGCCAAAGCAAACATCCCTGCCTAGCCCCCGCCCCAGAATTTAGGCTCAGCAGGGCCTCTGTCTTCCCACTTAGAGGCCTGCTGACCAGATGTGGGCTTGGGTGATGGCTGGAGGGTCCAGGGGGCCCATTAATCTGCAATTAGGACTATACATGCCCCCACCTGCCCCTCCTGCTTCCTCTTGACAAGTACACGGCTGAAAAGCACTTTTAGAGGAAATGGATCCCTCAGTTCATCTCCAAGATGAGTCACTTTGGAAATCATTGCCCTGGGGTCATTAGCTCTACTCCTGCCTTAGAAGAAGTGTTGGTTTGGAGATAGTTATTCTTACTGTGTGTTTTATTTCAAATAATCTTGAAACAATAAGACTATAATGAAGAGATACTTAGAGGGCACTGCATGAAAGAAAAGCCCAAAGCCAACAGGGACTGCCTGTCCCACCCAAAAATCAGGCCCACCCAGCACTGCCCTGATGCCAGAACTGGACTGTGGTCTCTGCTCAGCTGAAGCTGCCCCTGAGTCCCTGGTGGTATCTAACAGGGATAGAGAAGATGACAGTGCGACTAAGGATGGGGATACAAGACAGCACCGTCTAATACTAGCTGCATGGAACTAAGGAATGGCCCTGGGGTTCAGATGTTAGTGACCCCCACCAGGACTCCCTTCACCTGCAAACACCCCTTAGCCTAGTTCTACTTCTACACTGTCCAGGTTTGCCATCTGCTCTGCTAGGTGACAAAGTCATTCTCTAGTTATTTTGTACATTGGAAAAACTTTGATGAAACCACTTCAACTGGCTCCATGCAGGTGAGGGGAGGGTCTGCCAACCTGCACTTATTCCCTTTCCACCCCACATGCATATTATACTATAGTAAAGAAATAATGGAATTATAAAATGCGTCAATGGAGAAAATAGGAGGAGGGTTCTTAATGGACAAGAGACTTCAAACAATTTGATGATGGAGGACTGACTGGCACATACAGAAGAAGCCACAGCCTAGAAGGGACAGGTGGCAAGAGAACAGGAGCTGAGAGGCTGCAGGTGTTCAAGGCAGAACCCAGGAGGGACTTAAGATTTGAAATACTCTGCATCAAGGAGGGTAAGGTGGCAAATGGTGGAACACACAAGGGACTCACTAGCAATGGACACATCTTCCCCTCCCTCCCATCACTGGTTGGCCCAAAAGCAGGAAGCCAGATCATAAAAGGAAGCTTATCTTCAAAAAGAGAAAATGATGCAAAAGCAATAGAATGGAGAATTCTTGGAGCTATTCTGAGTGCTATAATAAAGTTTAACTAGGAGAGGGGTTGGAGAACAAGTCCTTGATCCCCCCAAAACTGAGGGCAAAATACTAGGATATCCACCCTGGAAGTGGGGCCACTGTAATGTGAACCACAGAGTAAGCTCTTCTCTAGCCTCTTAGCCTGCTGACCTTGGTGGCAGCCTGCCCACAGCCTGCAGTAAGCAGACATCACCATCCCATGAGGGATCTCATACCAGTAGATGCCACATCCCCTAAAACAGCAGACCACTTCCAGCCATCCCAAGGCTTCCACACCAGTGAAGTCCACCATCTCCTGCCAATCAGCCTCGCTTGGAGACTGCTATCCTCTGATGGAGTTTTCCATCTGTCAGCTCTGAAATTTCTGCCCAATTTTCCTTCCCAGAACATCATCCCTATGAACCTCCTGGATTCTATACTAGTGAATATTTCATGCACGGTCAAAAAGCTTTTCTATCTTTGATCGCTAATAATTTTTTTTTTAGCATACCTATGCTTCAGGAACCCTAGGCTACAGTAGGTGAATGAGCTCCCCCCCTTCATGCTCACAAGTGAAAAATATATAGTTAAAACAAGTATGTACATAGTTTTAAGAGAAAACAATATGTTTAAAGCCTTTTATCACCAGGATTTGAAGAGGATTCTATCAGGTATTAGAGGATTCTATCAGGTATTAGAACATTTCCAACAAACTCAACATGGACACCCAAATTAAGAAGAAGCTGCTCTGATCAGAGCAGGAAGGGAAAACCATCTGCTCAGCTCTTTTCTTCCTCCTTCTAAAACCAAATTTCCAGGGAGCACAAATTCAAAACAACTAAAAAGTAATTTAGCAATATGGAAAAAAGTTAGTATTTCACTTTGTAAAATGTACAAAATAAAAAACCTGAGCAGTACCCCTTACCCACACACTTGTGTATACTAACCAAAGAAATCCTAAGTAGATTACACCACTCAGAACTCAGCAATCTTCACCCCCACCTGTACTTTGTGAGCGTTAACCGTGAGCCAATCTTAATTGATCCATGTATGCTCTATCAATCAATCCTAACAATAAAACCACATGACCAATATTGCCATTATCCATACTTCTACGTGTTAAACAATTTGAGCCAGGCCTCATAGCTCAGTCAAGGCCAAGATATAATCCCAGGTCACTGGACTCCAAAGACCATGTATGCCTTTAGTACTTATGTTGTACTAGTCCCCATAATAGCTACTTTTATTCTTCTTTATATGTTTTCTGAATTTTTCACTTGTATCAACAACTTTCATAGTATTAAGGATATTTTAATCTGGAAGCAAAAAAGAATGGGGCGTTGGTTTTAAATGCCAAGGGAAGCAGGCAAGGCAAGAATGCCCTGGTGTCTCATCCCACCTGCAGTCACCATGAAAGTGACCAGCAAGTCTTCCCCTAAACATCACAAAGACAGGGCTCACAGGAAATCCTTCTTTCCACCAGGGCTCTGCATGTCTTAACCAATTCAATCCCATCCTTCAGCTTCTTCCCTATCAGAAATATTAGAAAAGCTTATTATTCTTGATTTTACCAAACACTGCTACATACCTAAGAAGGAAGAGAATAAAGGGGAGTGTACAAGAATTAAAAATCCTAATCTACCAAAGCAGAGCATGTCTAAAATTGATGAGTTAGCAAGTAGCCATATATGTATCATTTTTTTAGGAATGTGAAGGAAGGTATTAGCAAAAACAGATAAAAGAATTTAAAATTGTCTTCCCTAGGGAAGTAATCATTGCAAAGGGTGGAAGAGCTGGCACATGGGGATTGCTGCATTTGAAAAAGCATTTTAGCACTATTTGGCTTTCTAAATCAAGCCTAATATTTCTCTGATTAAAAAAAAAATTATAAAAAAAATAGCAAAACCTACCTTCCTTAGTGTTCTCCATTTGCTTAGTGGATTCCAGTAGGCTCGGATGCATTAGATCAGCATGATTTGTGGGGCCAGAAGATCTGACACACAGAAGATGGCAGGTGTCTGCACCATCAGAAAGCAGATATGATGGAGTCAGAAGACTCAGATTCCAATATTGGCTCTGCCACTCTGAGTTCTGGGGCCTTAGACAAGGTGTTTGACCACTCGCAGCCTCCCTATCCCATAAAGACGGGTATCTAGATCCCATATTACCATAGAAGAGAATTAAATGATGTAGATCTCAACCCAGGGAATGCAAACTAAGCTCATGGTGAAGATGCAATAAGTGGGGACATGTATAGCCTGGGCCATGTAGGTGGGAGCTATGGACAGACTGAGTCCCAGGTTAGGAGATACAGGTTCCCCGATCAAGAGCCAGGCCCCGAGAGGAATCCCAAATCTCTAAACTTGGGCTGAAATCTCACCTTCTCCACACTGTTCCCAAGTTCCCTAGTACCATGAGTATATTTTAGGATTCTACAGATTCAAGAGAGGTTAAGTGTGCCAGGTGTCGGTCTGTGTCCCTCAATGTTGTGTGAGCCTCATCCCAACCCATAAGTCCATCTGACACTGGCAAGGAGTCCCCTTGAATAATTTCCTTCCTCAATTCTGCTCAACAAAAATCCAAATTACTTGGCCTTGAAATAAAATTTGGTAAAATCTGGGGCCCAAGAGGGAAATCTCCAAGTCAGGACCTGGTCATCACTATGTTAAGCTTTATCACAGATCTAGTCACCACTTTCATTTTAGGACAAGCAGGTTCAGAATTCCCAGAAAAAAGCATAGCTTGGGGCAATTTATTCCAGGCTCTAAGTGTCTAGAAGGGCCCATAGCTTCTGCTCACAGCCCAGGGACCAGTTTCCACCTGCTTGGTTGCCCGGGGTTCTTTTTTACCTCTCTACCCCCCCGCCCCCCGAATCAAAGTCTGCACTGGTTTAGGGATGGGAAGAGGTCCATGAACACAGGTCCTGGGACTCCCTCTATCATCTATGACTAAAGAGACCTGCAACCCATCAGATAGCACTATTCTTACTCATATGTCATGCAGGAAAGAGGTAGAAAGATGCCTGTGAAGCAACCCTGAGCACAGAGGACCCAAAATAAGGCAACAGACCAGGCCTATGGAACCCCGACCAGTACTGGGAAATGTTAGGAAATTTACTGTAAAATTTCCCCAAAGATCCCAAGGAATACAGACTGTTCTTTGCACGGACAACGCATGAGGGTGAACACATGACCTACAGATACAGTCCCCCCAAAATAAAATTTATTCTTTGACACTTCAGACTTGACAAGTATTGATCATTAGGTCAATTCATACAATGATTAAAATAATAAACTACATCTGGAGTCAGAGGGAAAACCTGAGACCATCTTTGATACCCATGAGTACAAGGGTAAGGGACCTGAGGTGGTGAGGAAGGAGACAGTAGAGGGAGCATTAAGAGGGGTAATTAGTGATTAAATGTCATTTTCCTCGAGTCAATGATTTTCATTTTATTCAAGTATCCTGGAATTGGTAATAAAGTTGGGTTTTGTTCCATTTTTCTTTCTTTTCTTTTTCCCCCATTTTGAGGAATTTGGTTTTTGTTCAAGGAATAATTCTCAATAGTTTGCTTTTAAAAGTACTGTGCAATTTCTAAATAAAAATTTTTCAAACTCAGGCCGACACTGCCAAATCCCTCTGGTTAGGGTTTTCTGCATCACCTACAGAAAGACAGCTGCTGCGCCGAGAGCCTGGCCTAGAAACCGGCCTATACATCCTGTGCCCCAGAGAATCCACCTCCTCAAAGATGTAGCCAGGGGGCTCAGGGTATGCAGCTGGGCACTTGCACAGTTCCTTGGGAGTGAAGCTGATGGCATAGGTGGTCTGGCCCTCCAAAGGAATATTTATAGGGCCCGACCATGGGGGCTTACAGCTTTTGGTACTGACAGGTGGATGGGGCACATAGTGGGCCCGACTGGTGGTCAGACAGTCCAAGGGCTCTGTGGGAAGGTTCAGTTGGGGGATGGGCTTGGCCATTTCTGTGCGTGTGCTGGCCCACTGCTTATAGTCATCCTTGGTGGTGGTAGAGCTTTCGAAGCGGCAGCTCTTCTTAATCGGTAGCACCGGTCGGCAGGACTGAGCAGGGGCACCCTTAGGGTACGTGTAATGGGCTTGTACGGTTGTCAGAAAATCCATCTTCTCTTCAGGAGGGACATAAGCCGCTGGAGCTTTGGAGAATAACTGGGGCGTTGGCCAAGCTTGGTACTTATCTCGAAACTCGGTGCTGTTAGCGAAAGGTGTGTCTCCCCCAGGTAACCTGGCTGGAGGCTTTGAGCTCTTGGCAGGCTCCCCTAATAGGCCCCGGTAGGACTCTTTGTGTGTGGTGAGGCTCTCAAAGGGGATTTCACAGGGTCTAAACTTGTCTGGCTTGTGCACAAAGCGCTTCTCCACAGGGTGCGCCACATAGCTCATCTTGTAGTTGGTCAGGTCCTCCAAGGGGATGTTACAAAGTTTGGGCATGGGTGGGGGTTTACAGCTCTTGGTGTTCACAAGGCCCTTCATGGAGTAGTCATCCTGGTGTGTGGTTCTGCTGTCAAATTTGGTGGATGCCAGCCAGTGTTGGTTTTGTGGACGAAGTGGCTCTCGTCTTGGTTGGTTCCAAGGTAAATAATCAGCTGAAATTAAAGCAGAAGAGATAATTAATAATAGGTCACCCAACTTGCATGTAGTCTAAAAGGCCTCAAAGCAATAAGCCGGTTTCCAACGCAGTGTTCTCTGACACAAGGTAGTCAGACAGGGCCAGAGAATGTAGCTCAGTGATAGAGCACTTGACTAGCAAGCATGAGGCCCTGGGTTCAGTCCCCAGTACTGCAAAAAATAAAAAGTCTTTATAATATCCCTAATAAATGGGCACTAACAAAATACCTATTGTATAGATGCAGAAATAGAGGCACAGAGAAATTAAAGAATTTGTCCCAGTTCACTTAGCTAGAAATTAAAAATCACAGATTCAAATCCAGATCCAGAGCCCATTGTCTGACCCACTCCAACCTGATTTACCAAAGAACACTGACTATGAGCCAGTCCAGTGTGCTCAAGCGTTTCCAAATATGATCTTGTTTCGTCTTCACAGTAATACTTTGTGCTGAGTATGATTTTCTCCACTTTACAGATTTCCAAAAGCAAAGCTCAGAGAAGCCAAGAAACTTGCCAAAAAGGCACATGGCTAATGAGTTAAAAATTGGAATTTTAAAAATTGTTCAATATCTCTGGCCATCAAGGAAATGCAAATCAAAACAATACTGAGAGTTCATCTCACTCCACTAAAAATACATAACAATAAATGCTGGTAAAGGTTCAGGGAAAAGGGAACTCTCATGCACTCTTGGTGGGAACGTAAATCAGTACAGCCACTATGGAACTACAACTATGGAGGGTCCTCAAAAGAGTAGGAATGGGGGGCTGGGGTTATGGCTCAGTGGTAGAGTACTTGCCTAGCATGTGTGAGGAACTAGGTTCAATTCTCAGCACCGCATATAAATAAATAAAATGAAGGTCCATTCACAACTAAAAAAATTTTTAAGACTAGGAATGGAACCACCATGTGATCCAGCTATGCCATTCCTTGGTATTTGTCCAAAAGAATTAAGGTTAGCATACTACAAAGATACACACATGCCCATGTTTGTAGCAGCACAATTCATAATAGCCAAGCCGTGAAATCAATCTAGATGTTCAGCAACGGATAAATGGATAAAGAAAACATGGGATACGTACACAATGGAGTTTTATTCAGCCATAAAGAATGAAATTATGTCATTTGTAGAAAAATGGATACAAATGGGAGCATCACATTAAGCAAAATAAGCCAAACTCACAAAGTCAAAAGTCATATGATTTTTTTCATATGTGAAAGCTAGAGGGAGGAAAAGGAGAGGAAGTGGGGATCTCATGTAAATAGCAGAGAGACCAGTAAAGTAGAAGAAGGGGATCCAGGAGAGAGAGAGGAGAGGAGGGAAAGGGAAAGTACTGGGGAATGAAATTGGTCAAATTATGCTATATGCATGTATAAATATACCACAATGAAAGTCACTATTCTGTACAATTATTATACAACAATTTTTTAAAAACTAAAAAAAATGGAATTTAAGCCATACAGTTGACTCCAAACTCATGCTCTTCTGACAGCTTGCATGTTTCTAGGTAGAGTAAAGATTAAGAAACTAACAATCAGAGAAGTTTTGCAGGAGAACTTCAAAGAGTTTTTTTTGGGGGGGGGGGGGGAGGTGGTGGTACCAGGGATTGAACTCATGGGCAATCAGCCACTTGGCCACATCTCCAGCCCTTTTTTGTATTTTATTAGAGACAGGGTCTCACTGAGTTGCTAAGTGCCCCGCCATTGCTGAGGCTGGCTTTGAACTCGCGATCCTCCTGCCTCAGCCTCCCAAGTGCTGGGATTACAGGCGTGCACCACCGCACCCAGCTCAAAGCATTCTAAAAATGAGAAAGATTGGGGATGGGGCTACGGATCACCAGTAGAGCACTCATCTCGCATGTGTGAGGCCCTGGTTTCGATCCTTAGCACCACATAAGTAAAATAAAGGTATTGTGTCCACCTACAACTAAAAAAGAAGTGATATTTTTAAAAAATGAGAAAGATTAGCCAGCCATACTGGCCCATCTCAAGAAGGGCCTCTGCTGTGGGACTGGAATGGCCAAGCTGAAGGAGGCCTGGACCCAAAGAAAATCCATATGAGAGATGGCCCCACAATCTTGAGAAGCAGACACTGTCCTCAAGCATCTCTGCAGCGGCTTCTAAAATGACTTTACCACACAGACCTTCAGGGCTGCTCCAGGACTGAAAGTCCAGGTGAGAAAAATCCAACAGTAAGCATTGCAATTCAACCACCTCCACGCTGCTGCCTTTCTTTTCATAATATTTGGCTCACAGCCACGACCTACATTGCCCCATGGTGCCCATAAATTACCAGGCCTGAGGTAGCCCATATGAACCTAGTGAGCCCTCTGAATCCACAGGGAATCCCTCTTACAGCTTTACAAAGGTTTAGAACAAATGCAGCTACCCAGGAGCATTGGATGTATATAGTCAATGTTAGTGAAGTCCGTAGGTACATTTTTCAACAATGTTATTGAGGTATAATTTGAATAACAGAAAATGTACCATCTAAAAATCCTTTTTCTAACCCAAGATATCAGAGATTTTCTGTTTTAACTGTTACATATAGATCTTTGGTCCTTCTCTTTCCTCCATATCCCCCAGTAGTGGGGATGGAACTCTGGGTATTGTGCATGCTAATCAAGTGCAGTACCACTAAGCAAAATCCCAGCCCTTCACCCGTTATTTTTTTTTTTTTTTTTTTTTTTTTTTTTTGGTACTAGGGATTGAACTCAGAGGCACTCAACCACTGAGCCACATCCCCAGCCCTTTTTTTGTATTTTATTATAGACAAGGTCTCACTGAGTTACTGAGTGCCTCACCATTGCTGAGGCTGACTTTGAACTCGTGATCCTCCTGCCTCAGCCTCCCAAGTGCTGGGATTACAGGCATGCACCACTGCGCCCGGCTGACCCTTTAATTTTTGAGTATAGCATGAGATAAAGGTCTCAGGTTCATCTTTGTGCATGTGGATCTCTAACTGTCCTAGCATCATTTATCAAAAAAGACTACCCTCTTCCATACTGAAATGCCCAGTCATCATTGCGAAAAACTGGCAATAAATCTGAGGGTTTATTTATATTTTCTCAACTCAGTCATGTTGTCATTTACACCTGTGTTTATGTCAGTACCACACTATCTTAATTACTGCAGCTTTATAAGAAAGCTTTAAAATTGGGAAGAATGTTTTCTTCAACTTTCTATTTTCCAAAAGAATTTTAGCTATTCTGATTTATTTAAATTTTATATATAAAGTATAGAATTACCTTGCCAATTTCTTTTTTATAAAAAAGGCTCCTGATATTTTGATAGGTATTGTTTTGAATCTATAGATCAATTTTGAAGGAACTGCATTTGAACAGTATTGAATCCTCCTAATCCATGAACATAGAATGTCTCACCACTTACTTAGATTTTATTTCTCTCTGCACTCTGGTAATTTTCATTGTGCAAATCTTGCACTTATTTTTTTTTACTCATCTTTTTTCAAATTTTATTTGTTCTAATTAGTGCATGACGGTAGAATGCATTTTGACACATCATACATATATGGAGTATAACTTCTCATTCTTCTGGTTGTACATGATGTAGAATCACATCGGTCATGTAGTCATACATGTACATAGGGTAATAAGGTCTAATGCATTCTACGATTCTTCCTGCCCCCATCCTCCCTCCTCTCCCTTCGCTCCCCTCTGCTTAATCCAAAGTACCTCTATTCTTCCCTAGCCCTCCTCCTTATTGTGAATTAGTATCCACATATCAGAGAAAACATTTGGCCTTTGGTTTTTTGGGATTGGCCTATTTCACTTAGCATGATATTCTCCTGCTTCATCCATTTACCTGCAAATGCCATAATTTCATTCTTCTTTAAGGCTGAGTAATATTCCATTGTGTATATATCCCACATTTTCTTTATCCATTCATCTGATGAAGGGCATCTAGGTTGGTTCCATAGTTTAACTATTGTGAATTGAGCTGCTATGAACTTTGATGTGGCTGCATCACTGTAGTATGCTGATTTTAAGTCCTTGGGGTATAAACTGAGAGTACAATATCTAGGTCAATACAGACACTTAAACAGTAGAATGGTACAAATGGTAAAAAAAAAATATGAAAAAATGTTAAACATTCCTAGCAATTACAGAAACGAAACTTAAAATTACACTGAGATTTCATCTCACTCTGGTTAGAATGGCAACAATCAAGAGCAACAATCAAGAATACACATATTCTGGGTCTCTTATTTTTCCAGATGAATTTCATGACTGCTTTTTCTATTTCTTTGAGGAATGTCATTGGGATTTTGATTGGAACTGCATTAAATCTATATAATGCTTTTGGTAGTATCCAGATACAATACGCCTAATAGAAGAAAAAGTAAGCTCCAATTTCCAACATGTCAGATTAGGCTCCAAGTTCCTTAATAAGACTCCTGTAGTGCAAGAATTAATATCAAGAATTAATAAATGGGATATATTCAAACTAAAAAGCTTCTTCTCGGCAAAAGAAAAAATCAGCAAGGTGAATAGAGAACCAACTAACTGGGAGCAAATTTTTAACACATGCACATCAGATAGAGCACTAATCTCTAAAATATATAAAGAACTCAAAAATCTTAACACCAAAAAAAAACAAATAACCCAATCAATAAATGGGCTAAGGAATTGAAAAGACACTTCTCAGAAGAAGATACACAATCAATCAACAAATACATGAAATACTGTTCAATATCACTGGCAATTAGAGAAATGCAAATCAAAACTACTCTAAGATTTCAATTCACTCCAGTCAGAATGGCAGCCATTAAGGACACAAACAACAATAAATGTTGGAGAGGATGTGGGGCAAAGGGCACACTCATACATTTCTGGTGGGACTACAAAATGGTATAGCCGTTATGGAAAGCAGTATGGAGATTCCTTGGAAAACTGGGAATGGAACCACCTTATGACCAGCCATCCCACTCCTGGGTCTATTCCCAAAGGACTTAAAAGCAGCATATTACAGTGACACAGCCACTTCAATGTTTATAGCAGCACAATTCACAATAGCTATGTTGTGGAACCAACCTAGATGCCCCTCAGTAGATGAGTAGATAAAGAAAATGTGGTATATATACACAATGGAATTTTGCTCAGCAATAAAAGAGAATAAAATAATGGCATTTGCAGATAAATAGATGAAGTTGGAGAATATAATGCTAAGTGAAGTTAGTCAATCTCAAAAATCCAAATGCTGAATGTTTTCTCTGATATAAGGAGGCTGATTCACAGTGGTGTTGGGTTGGGGTACATAGGAGGATTAGAGGAACGCTAGAAAGGTCAAAGAGGAGAGGGGGGAAGGGAGGGAGCAAGGGGGTATGGAGGGGGAGAAAAAGAAGAAGGTGGTAGAATAAGATGGATATCATTATCCTAAATGCATGATTGAAGACTTGAATAGTGTGAATATACTTTGTATACAAACAGTGTTATGTAGAAAGATGCTCTATATGTGTACTCTGAATTGTAATGCATGCTACTGTTATATATACAATAACTTTGAAAAAAATAAATACCAAAAAAAAAAAAAGAATACAAGCAACAGGGCTGGGGTTGTGGCTGAGGGGTAGAGCACTCACCTAGCATGTGTGAGGAAGCACTGAATTCAATCCTCAGCACCACATAAGAATAAATAAATGAATGTCAACTACAACTAAAAAAATTTTTTTAAATACAAGTAATAACAAGGACGTGGGGAAAAGGGTACATTCATACATTGCTGATGGGACTGCAAATTGGTGCAACCACTCCGGAAAGTAGTACAGAGATTCCTCAGAAAACTTGGAATGAAACCACCATTTGATCCAGTTATCCTACTTCATGATACCCAAAAGATTTAAAATCAGCATACTATAGTGATGCAGCCACATCAATGTTTATAGCAGCTCAGTTCACAATAGCTAAGCTATGGAACCAATGTAGGTACCCTTCAACAGATGAATGGACAAAGAAACTGTGCTATATATATATATATACACAATGGAATATTACTCAGCCATAGAAAAAAAGAATAACTTTATGACATTTGCCAAAAGTGGATGGATCTGGAGACTATCATGCTAAGCAAAATAAGCCAATCTCAAAAAACCAAAGGACAAATGTTCTCTTGATATGTGAATGCTAACACAAAAAAATGAGTGGGAGGGGAAGAATGGAGGTTCTGTGGATAGGGTGGGGTGGGGAGAATGGGGGAAGAGGAGGGGGAATGGGAATGGGAGTGGGGCGGGGGACAGTGGAACGCATTTGACTTAACATTTCTATGTACATAAATACACCATAGTGAATCTCTACATCATGTACAAGCACAAGACTGGGATCCTAATTAGAATAAGATATACTCCATGTTTGCATAAATATGTCAAAATATACGCTATCAACTAAAGAATACAAAGAATATTTTGTTAATGCTCTTAATTAGGCTAAGAAGTTCTCTTCTATTCCTAGCTTTTTGAGAGCTTTTATGGGTATGGGACCTTGCCAAATGTTTTCTATCAATCATCTGGCTTTTGTCTGTTACTTTACTAATGTTACATTAATTGATCATCTGATGTTATATCAACCTTGAATCCCTGAAACAAACCCCACAGCTTTAGTTTGCTCTATAATTGCTTTTTTAAATTAAATGTAAACATTTACCTAGTTACATTTACAAGTAACTTTGTGTAGATTTATTTTACTATCTGTATCATTTCCTTTCAACCTGAGGATTTTCCTTAGTATCTCTTGTAAGGGAAATCAGCTTTCTTTTTCTGAAGGTATATTTTGTTTTGCCTCATTTTTGAAACGTAATATCACTGGATATAAAATTCCTGACCTATTTTTAGTACTTCAAGTAAGTCATTCTTCCAACCTTTCTGAAGAGAATCTGTGACTCTTGCTGATCTTACCCTGTGCAGGATGAGGTATTTCTCTTTGCTACTTTCCAAATCTTTGTCTTTCAACAGTTTGACTCTAATGTGAGTGTGTATCTCTGTGTTGATTCTATTTGGATAATGTCTCTTGGATGTAGAGATAAATATTTTTCATGAAATTTGAGGAATTTCAGCAACTAATCCTTCAAATATTTTTATTCCCCTTTCTTCTCCATTTGGGACTCCTATTATGAGTATGTTGATAGACTTGATGGTAGCCCACAAGTCTCTGATTTTCTGTTCACTTTTCTTATTTTCTTTTCTTCAGATTGGATAATTTATATTGATCTGTCTTCATTTATACTGATTCTTTCTTCTGCCAGCTCAAATCTGCTGTTGAGCCCCTATAGTGATTTTTTTTTATTTTTATTTTGTAGTTGTAGATGGACAGAATGCCTTTATTTATTTTTATGTGGTACTAAGGATCGAACCCAGTGCTTCACACATGCTAGGCAAGTGTTCTGCCACTGAGCTACATAATGATTTTGTTTGTTTGTTTTGGTTATTGTCCAACTGCAGATATTCATTAGTTATTATTTCCTTTTATTGATATTCTCTATTTGATGAGTAATTGTTGTCATACTTTTCTCCATTTCTTTAAATATGGCTTCCTGCTGTTCTTTGAATATATTTGTTCAATATTTGTCTGCCAGGTCCAACATCTGGGTTCCCTCAGAGATCGTTTCTATTGACAGCTTTCTTTCCCCTATGCATGGATTGCACTTTCTTCTTTGTTCATGCTGCCTAACTTTTTGTTAACGACTAACATAAAATGCTGCAGCAACTCTTAATTTTAACCCCTCCATTAGAGCTGTTTTTGTTTATGTTTAGTGAAATACATGCACTAATTTTATAGTCTTATCTCCCCTGCAGTTTGTGGTCACTGATATTTTTGCTTATTTTTTTAATTATTTTTATTTTAAAATCTGGCTTCACCCTCTGTCAGCATAGTTTAGCAGTCAGCCAATGGTTTAAAAAGTTATAATTAAGCACCTCAAACCAGTAAAGCTTCCACCCTTTGCCAACGTATCTATGTGGGTGTTAGAGAACATACTCAAAGATCAGATATCTCATAAGTCTGAACTGGCTTCTGTTTTCTGCTGAAATTTCTCATTTCTCCTCTGCACAAGCACTAGGCCTCATAATCAGCAACAGAGGTTGAGTAGACAGACCTCTCTCTGATCTCTCTTGAGATCAGAGCCTTGCCCCTACACATAGCCTTTCATACCACCAGGAATATGTATGAGTTTATCAAAGTCCACTGTGTTTACCTCATTCTCTGGATTTCCCTAGTATATTTCTAGCTTGTCTGTTTATCTGTTTCTTGCCACAATTAGTACTGCAAACCTCAGACGACTTGCAGAATTTGTCTTTCTCTGATATTTTTCCATTGAGATCACTACTATTTTTTTTTTTTTATCAAAACCTTTTGGAATGCACTCTATCCAAGATCAATTTAGACCTCACTGGCAGCAGAGCTTTAATTTGTCACACCCTAGCCTACCTAGCTAGGCAGGACTACCCCACACACACAATGGGAGGAGGAAGGTGGGAGGATAGAAGAAGCTCTAGGACAACACCCGCAGATGCCCACTGCTCATAACCAAGGTACAATAGTTTCTTTTAAATAAATACCCTCCACTTGTCATACAACTTTGGTTAATTTCCAGAGTCTTGCTTTTTTGCCACTTTGCCTAATTTTATCATTGTTTTGGGGGAAGAGGATTTTCCAGGCTTCTTACTCCACCATTCCAGAACTCCTGACATTCCCACCCACGGGCACATTCTTAAGTTTACTTTAGACCAGTAATACTACCAACTATTTGTTCAAAATTGACTTCGTTTTAATTGAAAATCTAATCTTTCTCCAAAAGCCATTAATGGCTCTATCAGCATCTTGAAAGCATTAGGGGGCCTTACAGTGAACCATCTTGCTGAATATGAACCACATGTTCCACCCCAGATTTCAGGCCTCAATGAAACGGGGTATCTACCTGTAGATACCTGCACAGTGCCTCAGGGGTAAGCAGGACAGGGCTCTGCTGGCCTTCTTCTGTGATGGATGAAGTGTTAAGAAAACAAGTTCCTAAGCTCAAAGTTGCCTCATGTGATTCCTGATACCCAATAATATAGTTTAAACCACATTATTATTAAGCCTAACTTCCTCCACCCAACATTTATTACACACATCAGAAAAAAAAAAAAAAAAAAAAAAAAAAACACCCTCCACAAGGCCCTGAAAAACCTCTGAATTCCACATGACAAACTATTCACACGCCAGTAAAGCCCTTAGGGGCCAGAGTGTCATGTGGGTAATTGGCAAGAACCTCTTTAAAAGGGATTCCATGCAATAATGTGTCTTAAAAAAAAAAAACTTAGCTAAACCTAAAACTGAGCATCAAGTAATTACACTCTCAATCTTTCCAATTGCACAGTGTTTTGGAAATGTCACAAATTACAACCAAATGCTGCTGAAGCATATTTTATTGGTGGTTTTCTAGACCCCAGAAAAGGTGCTGGTCATGAATAGAAAGGGAAAAGCTTGAATATTTTTCTGCTTACTAATGTAAACAGAACATATAGACAAAATATAGATAGCACCCATTGAAATATACATATTTAATGACCTTGGTCTTTGGTTTTTCCCCTCCTTCCTTTGGAAAGAGAATCAGTATATGGCCATAAAACATTAAGGTTGTTATGGGACTTACTAAGGCAGCAAATTTTCACAAGTAAGTAAGTCATCCAAGGGGCGATACACCAAAAGCTAAGATAGGAGCATGACCCCTCATACATACATAAAGTGCTTCAGGACTGACCCAAGGGCAAAGTAAGGTCATGTCCTTCCCCAAACTCATCCTGCCCCTGGCCAGGACCTATCGGGTAATTGGATGGGAAATAATATGTGTATATCTATTGCCACACACTGTCACCTAGAGCCTGTGCAAACAGTGGTTCAGAACCATTCATTCATTTACTCCTTTATTTATAAACCTTTGAACTTCATTCCCTATTCAAAGTGCTGGGAAGACAGATATTGAACATTTAAGACCTAGTTTTGGAAGCCATGATATCATAGGGCAATAATGAACTAATGAACCAATCAAATTAATTAAACAATATTTGCTATGATCTAAGTATCCACCAAGATTCATGTTTTGGAACTTAATCCCCATTGTAGTATTAAGGCCTTTGGGGAAATGAATACATCATGAGAGCTCTTTCTCACGAGTGGATTAGTACATTATAACAAGGGTTACAGGGAACTGGTGTACACCTTTTTTTCCCTTTTACCTTTCACCATGTGCTAACACAGCAACAAGGTGCCATCATGGACATAGAGACCAGGCCTTAACCTGCTGGTCTTGATCTTGAACTTCCCAGCTTCCAGAATTGTGAGGGGAGGAATTCTATGATTTATAAGTTACAAGTTTCAGATTTATTTTTACAACAGCACAAACAGACTAAGAGAGTCTTATTCAAAACAAATCATTAAGATATATAGGTTGCAAACTAGCACCTATGAATCAAATCTAACTACAAATATGTTTTCTTTAGCTACATACTGATTTGTTTTAAAATCTGAATTTTAGAGGAAGACTATGAAATCCAAACTCAAGTTCCTATGTATCCAGAACAAAAACCTTGCCCATCTATGCATGCCTGGTCCTAAGCAGTCTACTTTGGACTGCTGTTTGTTTATTAATTCTGTTTAAGAAAGCAAGCAGTTAACAGGTTATCAGAAGTTTAAGAAAAATAAAGAAAATTATATTTTCTCAATTTTGACTTTAGCAGTAAGGAAATGTCATCCATGATTTGGTTTCAGCAGCGGAATATTTTTCTATGGTTTTCAGAGGGCAGTTTGATATGTAATATCACAGAAAAAGGGAGGAATATGGGAAAGATGGGCATAGAAGAGATTAGAGCATGAATGCTGGTTTGATTTTGTGAGAGAGAGTGTGTGTTTATTTTGAGGGCTGAGTAGTTTGCTGAGAAGGAGTACAGAAGACTTGAGTAACACACCATTACACTTACCCTCTTCTTGCTAACTCCTACAGCAAGCAAGGAATAGTTCTTGTTCCCAGACCTCTCCCTGAACCTAGGGCCAGGTGGAGGAGACAGAACTGAACTGAGTAGGCAGGTGCTCTAACGAGCCTCTAGCTACACTGTTTTAGTCAGCTTTGTCACTGCTGTGACTAAAAGACCTGACAGAACAATCGTAGAAGAGGAAAAGTTTAATTGGTGGCTCACAGTTTCAGAGGTCTCAATCTATAGACAGCTGGGTCTGTTCTTCTGGGTTTGAGATAAGGCTGAACATCATGGTGGAACAATAAGGCAGAGGAAAGCAGCTCACATCATGATCAGAAAGCAGAAAGAGAGACTCCACTCACCAGATACAAAATATATACCCCAAGCGGCACATTCCCAATGACCCACCTCCTCCAGCCACAGTTACCACTTAGTCAATCCCATCAGGGGATTAATTCACTGACTGTGTTAAAGCTCTCATAACCCAATCATTTCTTCTCTAGACCTTCTTGCATTGTCTCATACGTGAGCTTTTGGGTCACCTCACATCCAAACCATAACATACACCAAGACTAACAAACCATGGGAACCCATAAAGAGGGTATACAGGAGAGTTTGTATTCAGGTCTGCCCTATCAGCATCCCTCCCCCCCTCCCCCCACTGGAGGGAAGCACTTGCTCCAGTTTTATCCCTCCATCCCACCTATTCAATGTGGGTAGTATCCCATTTCTGTCTTCCTGTAAGCTCTGGATGGAAAGGGAGAAGAATACACCCTGTAGAGGCAAGTGCCACAGCACCACGTGCCTAGTTGTATTGACTCCTCTATAAAGCACCTACTATGGCACCTACTCTGGTATCTGCTATGAGGGAATAATTCACCAAGAAAGCAAAGGAGAGATCCCTCTCACCCTAGTGCTTACAGTCTGGCTAAGGAGACACATAGTACTTAAAACTAGACTGTACAATGATTTACAAGACAAGGGAGTGCAGGGCACCCATAGCACATGCAGCTGGTATGTTGAGGGCAGGCTACAGAAGCCTCAAAGAGTGTCCGTTTCAGCCACCAGCTAAAAGATGAATGCTAGACAGAGGAAACAGAAGAAATCCCATGAAAAGAAATAAAGGAAAGAAAGAGAAAGAGGGGCCCTGAGAGCAAAGCAGAGGGGGGCTCAGGAAGCAAGAGCCAGAACCTACAAAGCATCAGTGGAGTCAGTAACTAAGTTTTGGACTTCATCCTAAGAAATGTAATCATTATTTGAGGGGTTTTAGGTAAAGAAGATGTTGGCAAGGGGTGGCTGCAGTGATGGAGCAGGGAGAAGGCTACACAAGGAGGGACAGGCCCAATAGGGGCTTATGGTGAGAGAGAAGGTTGAGCCATCAACAGACCAGAGGTCCCAGAAAGGCCAAGTTCTGTCACAGTGAAAGTGGATAAGACAACCGGCCAGGACAAGCTATTGGGATGCACAGAGGCTTCAGAGGTAGGGTAATTTCAGGCTGTGATAACATGCAGAATGCAGTGTGGCAGAAGGTAGAGGAGAGCATTAAAGATAAGTATGGGAGCCGGGTGCAGTGGCGCATGCCTGTAATCCTAGCACCTCAAAAGGCTGAGACAAAAGGATTTTGTCTCACCAAAGCAAGGTGCTAAGCAACTCAGTGAGACCCTGTCTCTAAATAAAATACAAAATAGGGCTGGGGATGTGGCTCAGTAGTCTAGTGCCCCTGAGTTCAATCCTTGGTACAAAAAAAAAAAAAAAAAAAAAGATAACTTTGGGAGCCAGGTGCAGTGGCGCATGGCTGTAATCCCAGCACCTTGAGAGGCTGAGACAAGAAGATTGTGAGTTCAAAGCCAGCCTCAGCAAAAGCAATGTACTAAGCAACTTGTGAAGACCCTGTCCCTAAATTAAAAAAAAAAAATTACATATATATAATTATATATATATAATATACACACACATATATATATAATTGGAATGGGGATGTAGCTTGGTGGTCTAGTGCTCCTGAGTTCAATCCCTGGTACCAGAAAAAAAAAATTAAAAAAAAAAAGATAAGTATGGGGACAGTCAGGTTGTCAAAAAGGTTCATGCCAATCTAGACCCGAAACTCAGTTCCTGGAAGAAGTAGAGAAATCAACCACATGTGGGGTCCAATTGAATGAGATTTAGGACTCCTTTAGGAAGATTCTTACATCCCCCAGCCTCCTCACCTCCACTGCCTCCACCACCTTAAATGCTCCTTAACCAAATAAAAGCAACCCTTATCACAGTTCTTTAGAGGTCCACAAACATTTTATGTTTAGCATGCCTTGCCAGGGCAACAGTGTACCTCATAAGCTCGAAAATTACTGATTACAAACCTGGCCTCTGTTCCCTGGTCTCAGTCTTTGTGATTGTGCTCCACAGTGTGGGTGACTTGCTACACATTCTGGGTCTCCGTGTATTGTCTCTCCTACTAGACTAGGAGGTCAAGGGCAGGTCATTGTGCTTCCTAGGACCATGCCTGGTATGTAATAGAGACTTGATAAAACATGCATGTATATATTTCAAAAAAAGCTAGAATAGACAGGATTTTGAATGATTTCACCACAAAGAAATTATATGTGTTTGAGAAAACAGATATGTTCTCCCTGATATGAACATTATACCATGTCTTTCAGAAGCCCCATAGATTATTATGTGTAAATTTTAAAATAAAATTATATTTTAAATGAACTAATCCCATTTATATAAGGTTCAAAAATAATTTAAGATGCTAATCATTAGTATAATGGTTACATTCTGGTTAGGGAAGTGACTGAACAGAAGGAGTAGTCATGTAACATTTCTTAATCTGGGGCTTTTTAAAATTAGTTTTCAGTTACAGATATTTTTCTTTATACCTGTGTTTATTTGTTTTTATGTGGTGCCGAGGATCGAACCCAGCGCCTCACACGTGCTAAGCAAGCACTCCATCACTGAGCCACAACCCAAAACCCCTGGGGGCTGTTTTTTATCCAGTTAAAAATTCACTATTAGCTGGGCGCAGTGGCACACGCCTGTAATCCCAGCACTTGGGAGGCCGAGGCAGGAGGATCACGAGTTCAAAGCCAGCCTCAGCAATGGCGAGGCACTTAGCAACTCAGTGAGACCCTGTCTCTAATAAAAATTCTGGGTCTCCATGTATTGTCTCTCCTACTAGACTAGGAGGTCAAGGGCAGGTCATTGTGCTTCCTAGGACCATGCCTGGTATGTAATAGAGACTTGATAAAACATGCATTATATATTTCAAAAAAAGCTAGAAGACAGGATTTTGAATGATTTCACCACAAAGAAATTATATGTGTTTGAGAAAACAGATATGTTCTCCCTGATATGAACATTATACCATGTCTTTCAGAAGCCCCATAGATTATTATGTGTAAAATTTTAAAATAAAATTATATTTTAAATGAACTAATCCCATTTATATAAGGTTCAAAAATAATTTAAGATGCTAATCATTAGTATAATGGTTACATTCTGGTTAGGGAAGTGACTGAACAGAAGGAGTAGTCATGTAACATTTCTTAATCTGGGGCTTTTTAAAATTAGTTTTCAGTTACAGATATTTTTCTTTATACCTGTGTTTATTTGTTTTTATGTGGTGCCGAGGATCGAACCCAGCGCCTCACACGTGCTAAGCAAGCGCTCCATCACTGAGCCACAACCCAACCCCTGGGGGCTGTTTTTTTATCCAGTTAAAAATTCACTATTAGCTGGGCGCAGTGGCACACGCCTGTAATCCCAGCACTTGGGAGGCTGAGGCAGGAGGATCACGAGTTCAAAGCCAGCCTCAGCAATGGCGAGGCACTTAGCAACTCAGTGAGACCCTGTCTCTAATAAAAACACACAAAAAAGGGCTGGGGATGTGGCCCAGTGGTTGAGTGCCCCTGAGTTCAATCCCCGGTACAAAAAAAAAAAAAAAATTCACTATTCTATATGATCATGATTCATACACTTTTCTGTAGATATGTTACATGTTAATGATAAGTGGATGAATGAAACCATCGGTCAATCCAGTAGTAGAACCCAACTTATCTTAAATTTGAAATGCTTCCCCATCGTAGAAGTCAAAGAACAAGCTAAGGCAGAGGTTGACAAATATTTTCTATAAAGCCC
The DNA here is from genome assembly GCA_025594165.1 of Tamias sibiricus. Lineage (NCBI taxonomy): Eukaryota > Metazoa > Chordata > Mammalia > Rodentia > Sciuridae > Tamias > Tamias sibiricus. The sequence continues at coordinate 167,460,145 of CM046657.1, forward strand.
TGCAGCCTACAGGGTCTCTGTCATGACTGCTCAACTTTGCCACTACAGCACAAAAGTAGCCAGGATAATGTGTGAATGAGTATGACTGTGTGCCAATAAAATGCACGCAGGAACATTGATCTCTGAATGTCAGGCAATTTTCATACTTCCTGAAATAATAATAAGCTTTCAATATTTTCCCAATCATTTAAAAACTTTAAAACCATTTTAACTCTCCAGCTATACAAAAGCAGGCTGCTGGCCAGATTTGATCCACAGGAAGTGGTTTGGTGACCCTTGCTCTAAAGGGGATTGCGTTATAGAACATGTTTCCCACCCTGAGCACAATCTCAGCCTACCCTTCCCCACCATGCTCCTCCATCACTCCCCCACCTTTATAAGTAGGCAGACATTCCATCTTGTCACCCACATGGATATTTACTGTCCCGAGGTTTGATGGGGTCCACTCGACCAACAGCGTAGGGGTTGTAATCTTGTTTGTAAGTCGTGAGTAAATCCATATTCTCTTCACTTGGGATGAATGGTTGTGGCTGGTAGGCTTTCACTGGTACCATTTTGTGAGGCCCAAAATCTCTCCTGGAAGGAAAATAAGTAAAGGTCATTGTCATCGTTGCCTTGGAATAAGGCTGTGTTTTCCATTTAATCCACCTCTATAATCGTCTTTTTTTTTTTTTTTTTTTTTTTTTTTTTTGGTACCGGGGATTGAACTCAGGGGCACTCGACCACTGGGCCACATCCCCAGCCCTTTTTTGTATTTTATTAGAGACAGGGTCTCACTGAGTTGCTAAGTGCCTCGCCATTGCTGAGGCTGGCTTTGAACTCGCGATCCTCCTGCCTCAGCCTCCCAAGTACTGGGATTACAGGCGTGCGCCACCGCGCCCAGCTTATATAATCGTCTTTTGAGAAGTACTTTCCTACTCTGTCCAAGAAACTTCTCCTCTCCTCAATCCTCCACTTTGAAGAAAAGCACCTCCAATCCCTTCTCACCCAAGCCAGGCACCTGGATGTCATCCTTGACCCCCCCACCCCATTGCCCCAGAGTCTACTACTGGCCAGGTACAACCCCCTCCACCTACCTCCTTGGATTTTCTTTTCCCCTTGATTCAGATCCTAAATGGTTCTCATATGAATCATGTGACAGCTTCCTTCTTCATTCTAGCTGCCTCTACTTCAATCCCCACAGTACACCCAGATTCCCTTGCTTTAAAAAAAAATAAAAATCTTCCCAATAACACCCAACTTTCTAGAAGGATTTACAAGCTGTGCTGGACCTGTCCCCTACCTTACTCCTCACCCTCTTATCCCTACTCTACCTCCCCACACTGCACTCTATGCATGGGAACTTCTGAAAGAGCCCCTCAGCGGCTGCTCCCTCCATGCCTTCCACAGACCCCCTTCACTGTAGGGCTGACTCCTATTTTTCAGGTACTCCCACATTTTTCTCTGTGATCCCAATAGCTCCTCCTGCCAAAATTTATCTCCTTCCTCTACTTGACCTTATAGAAAATACAGAAAAGGAAAAAAAAAAAAGTACAAGCATTGGAAACCCTACATATTTTGTTTCTTTGCTATCTGGTGCCCCCATTATTTAGGGAGTAAGAAAACAGTAGGATCAAAAAGCAGGATGGTTTTCACTAGACCAAAGGAAGTGCCTTCCCAAAGCATTACACAGTTATAAAAGACCCTGGTGCCACCTACACCACCACCAGGAGCCGCCCTGGCAACACCCATCTTAGCTTGGGTTTGTGCTGCCCACCAGGATTGTATCAACTTCCCGCTTCTCAATACTAATGTTCCCCCGACAAGGGCTTCTGTTTTATACAATAGACTGATTTTGCCTGGAACCATTCATCCAACTGGACAAGGGGAAGGTAGATTTTTCCCTGATGGTGCTTGCCAGAGCAGCCCCACCAAGGGAAGGGGAAGGTTTCCGGACAGGAAAACATTAGGCCCAAACACCAATAAAACCTACTTCCCGGCCAAAATCTGGAGCAGCATTACTGAGCCATGCTTGACTAGCAAAGGTAACACGCTCCGCTGTAACCTGTCTTGCATGAATTATACACAGGGTTGTCAATAAGCCCAAACCAGGTCCTGAGAGTGCTTGGACGGATGGGAGGAGGGAGTTAGCAGGAGAATTAGTCTCTCCAGGGGTCCAAAGGGGGAAATGGGAGATGCTTCAGTTGAACTCCCCACACTACCCTCCGGGTAGATCTTAAAATATATCTTAGTGGCAGGTACAGGGCCTGCAGCCTGGGCTGCCTTCCCAGGGGTTTGCTACTGGCAAACAGCAATAGGAAGCTGAGTGACCGGAGGCATCTGGTACATGTGGGCTTATGGAAGGAATCGGCTAAATGAGAACGAGAAGCCAAGGGTCAGCTTCATGCTTTCTAACCTTCTTGAGAACAAGTACCTCACCCTATAGTCTGTTCAGTGCTGAATCAATAGCATCAGGAAATTAGGAGGGTAAGGCTTTAGGCTGCAGAAATAGATAGAAAAGACCAAAAACCAATTAACTGGAAAGTTAACTTTTTGTGCAAAAGTTTTTGTTCTGAAGGGAATGTCCCCAAGGCAAGTTGAGCTCTCCCCACTCTCAGAAAGGAGGTAGTGGGGTTTCAAGGCAACCTGAAACCATATGTCCCTAAACCCTCATAAACCCATGTTCAGTCATGGTTATTCAAACCCACAGACATCCTCACTTCCAAAGAATATTAGGAGATATCAAAGGCAAGAACAAAACCAGAGGCCCAGGATGCTGTGTAGAGCCCTCCTGTCCAAGAGCACCCTAGAGTGCTTTCCAGGCAGGGTCCTGTTCACAGCTAGGCCCTGAGCTCAAGGCCATGGCATCTCCAACGAAGCAACTGCCTCTCAAGATGCTGCAACAAGAACCTTTTTTCAAGGGTTCCTGGCTCTCTGACAATTGAAGCACACTCACTGCCCCTAGCTCCTGTGGTTCCACAGAAAAAGAGCAAATGAATGCTATCGAATGAGCTCACCAGCCTGCAGACTGTCCCAAAATTGGCTTCTCAAAGACAGAAGCAGAAGCAGTAAAATCCTCACTCACCACATTTAGGGAAAGAAATTGTTAGTCTACTTCAGTACAAAATTCAAGTCCCTTTGTAAATGTGCACCTATAGTTGAACTCACTGATCAGCTATAATCAAGGCAAACAGTTATGGGCGTTGAGGGAAGAAGTTATCCACTTCCGAACAGAGAACAATTTTTTAAATCTAAAGTTTGATTCACTTAGATCTTACCTCCAAAACAGTTACTGTGGCTTACAAGGTGAATCTAATCAGAATTTATGTGTTTCCTCATTATGTTTTTATGTTGAAAATATTCACTGAAACATATCATTAACCACAACATAAATGCATGTCCTCCAATCACACATAATCTCACAGCCTTTAAGTTCATGTAAAAGGAAAGTCTTTATTCTTCCCAGAAATTGCTCAAATTTAGTAGCTCCCTACCCAACCCCCAATAAAAGAATACTGAATCTCCCCTCTCTTTCTGTGGTACATTCCCCAGTGCTTGTGCCCACTGTGACTATGAACCTAGGGGGAAAAATTGCTCAAAGACCTGAGTTTCTTTGAGGTGAGTAGCTATAAAAGTTATAGAGTATGGAAGGCCAAGAGTTAACCTCAGAGTTAAGCAAAGGTTAAAGTGGCCCTGCTGGGGAAGTCATAACAACTTGACTTCAACTCATTTGGCAAAGCTAAAGAAAGGTGTTTGACAAGACTCTGACAAACGAGGAAATAGCATAACAGCTACCTAGGGTCACGAGTCTGGAAATGGGAAATGAAGATTTTCACCATGACAAATAGGTCATACAACACTTTTTTTAAAAAAAGAAAACTATATTTAATGTTCATGCAAATTTCAGAATTTGCTATAGGGCCCAAAGAATCCATCATATTAAAATGGAATTCATGTTAAGAGGAGTCCCTCCTCTTGCCAAAGCAAATTTCCTACACCTTTACCCTGAAGAATCCCCTTCCCTCTCTCAGGATTCTCATCTGAGGACCATCTCCTGCACCCTATGTATTCACTTCTTTCCCTGACCTATCTGTCTCCTTTCTGTCCATATTCAAGCCTATTCTAGTCTCTTCCATCTTAAAGAAAATATGACATAACCCTCACAGGACTCTATTATCTTCCAATCTTCTCCTCCTCCCCCCTTCCTCTCTTCTAGAAACTGTTGTCCATGGGTGGTCTACATGTCTTTCCCACCTCCCACTTATACCCTGCCCCTCAAATCTGATGCTACTCCTCACACCCACCAAATCCATCAAGTACCACCTTGTTTCCAGGTCCATTACTGCTTCTCATCCTTTTCCCACCATGCCCTCTTTATTCTTTGTAATATTCCCTTCCTGGACTTCTGTGATCATACTCCTCATGATTTGTCTTTTTCTCCAGTCTACTCTAGAGGGTTTACCTCTTTGTCCATTGATTTATTTTATTATTTCCACATGTGATTTCTAAACTTCTCAGAGGTCAAAAGGCACCCTTCTAAGGAAGCCAATATGGTACCCAGACAAGTTGGGGAGCCCATTCCAGACCACTGAGAAAGATCCCTTGGCTGAATCACAGTGCTCAAATCTTGGCTGTGATCCTGACTGGATACACTGAGTCTTTCTCATCTTCACTGAGACAGATGGGATTCCAAAATGTGCCCTACAAGATTCAAATTATACAGTGCCTATCTCCTCCTCTACCCTCAACTCCTCCAATGCTACCACTGAGACAGAAGCTAACATCTGTCACCACTTCACATAAACTCTGGGGGGAAAAAAATCCTTAACTACCTGAAAGCACTGAAGAGTGATCAAAATAGGCAGATTCTGGAGGAGAGCCAACAGGTGGGAAAAGGAATTGGCTCTGGACGAGTCTTCACTGGTTAAGTTTCCATTAACTGCCTATGATTCAAAGCTCCCAGCCTGAAGGCAGGCTCCAGTCTGTGCCAAGTCAGGCAGCTAAAAGGCAAGCATTTCTTTATTCTCTCTATCGACTGAAGAACAAGAAAACCAAATTGGAGGCAACCATGAATTACAAGACATAAGGAAGAAATCCTGAAAAAGAGAAAAACAAAGATAGGAAGCCAAAATTCTGTATACAACCAAATCTCTGCCTGATCCCACTTGCACAGGGCAGACTTTAAGCAACCATGCTCAGGACAGAGGATGGAACTGATATTTGAGCTGCCACCCAAAACATGGAATTCTTATTTCAAAAGTCCAAAAAAGTTATTATTTTCCTGATAAACAAGCAAGCAAACAAATAAAAATGCTTTTCAGAGGAATGTACAAAAAAACAGAGTCTCCACAACATTGGCTCACAAATTTAATCAAGGATGCACATCATCAAAGACAATTCAAAGGCCCTGAAACTGCCCAGACAAGTCCAGGGCTGAGAGTTTACTCACTCTCGTGTGTTCAGCCATTCTCAGGCCCAACCTTATAAAGGAGAATAAGTATATTCCCAGTGGAATAGCTCTGAATAAGGAAATAGGCTATCCTTGATCTGAAAATGTATAAAGTCCAATAAGTTGGGAAAAGACTCAAGCCTACTACCAACTTTCTTGCTTCTTTCATGACTTTTGGAAAGGATACCCTCTTTTGGTGCTTCCCTCTCTTCTAGTTTATTAAGAAATCTTATTGATAAATAAAAGAGCCTTTGCTACCAACTCTGTCTATCAGCCAAACCCATCCAGTCAAAACCCAATTCTGTTGTCCCTTCTACCCATGGTCCTCCCTTTTAGGAAAAAACCTAATACCACTGGAGACCCACCTTTTTTTTTTTTCCTGAGACCATTCTTTTTCCCCATCTTTAGGGAACAGGTTTAGTTCACAGAAATAATGTCTCAAGACGGGGCCCAAGTGTTTTACATAGTGACATGCCTACGGGGAAATGAAGCTTGAAGTGCAAACCTCTTATTCATAAATTGATCTGAGAGCTATCTGAACCAAAGGTAAATCTCCTATGCAAGAGAATAACCAAGGGCTTCAAGAAACTTTCATAGTAAGAAGGGCTGGAAATCTCAAGCATTCCCCTTATGGCACCTGCTGTAAATCCCCAAGATTTACAGTCAGTGAGAGTTGTGTGCAGCTGCAATCGTGCCTCATGCTGGGATGATAACCTTTCCAGAAACCAGGTGTTTTTTGTGTCTGGGCTTAATCACCAACCCAGCCAAGCCCTGGGCCACACGACTATCATTCAGCAGGTGGGAACCTGTGTCCAGCCTCAGAAACTAAGCAGAGTTGGCCTTTAGATAGGGAAGTGGGTGAGGTGCTATGGAAATCGGGGTCCTAGGGGCAGAAGATAACAATCTGTGCAGAGCCAGGGGTATTGTAGGCACAGGGCTGACCCATTCCTTCCCCCAGAAGCCTCTAGTGGAGCACTCAGATAGCAGCTTCCCTACATTTCCTGGATGAAGCACAGTTTTTACTCTCCGTTTGTGAAAATCAGTGCCCAGCATGGCAGGCCCAGGGTTGAGAAATGATGAAATGAAGGTGCAAGGGAGAGAAGAGATGCCCTGGGCTCCTTTCCTCCGGCTTCTCTTTTTGAAGGAAATAGAGGAGAGACCCATGTCTGCTCTTTGTCCTCCCCACAAGTAAGCTTGATTCTACTGCTTTTTCTTTTTAAAGCATTTATGATCATTAATAACACGTTTTAGAAATTCTTTCAGTAACTTCCCCCCTTCCCTTTAGCTGCATCTTAATGTAAGTTATATTTATTGTTACTCTGGCTCTGGCAGGAGCACAGGGGCCTTCTGGATAATGTGTTTATTATTGTAAGTGACACAAGGTAGGAATAATTTAGGACAGGTCAGAGGCTAAGTTTTGTTTTGTAAAGCACCATCAGAAGGGAGGGTATGTGGATACATCTGGGGGCCTCAGAGCTAGGCCATGGGGCAGGGGTCCTGCCCTAGAGTGAGGGCTTGTCTTTGTTATCCTAAGCTTTAGGCCACAAACAAAAAACATCTCCCAACCTCCAACCCTCAAAGCACATTATACTTTCAGGACAGGAAATAAATCCCCAATGCCACAATATCTGAAGCTTATAACTTTACACAAATCCCACAAAGAGCTCTCGACTTCATGCTAATTGTGTATAAAGAGATGAGACTAGCTGCACATAGCAGAGGATGACGTTGACAAGTCATCCCTCAACACTGCTCTCATCCTTTTCTACCAATTGAGGTCTTTCCCATGTGCCTAGGACTCTTCACCCGAACTGCCCATGGTTCTTTTTAGTACTTGTTCTTTTTAGTTATTCACGACAGCAGAATGGATTTTGACATATCATACCTACATGGAGTATGACTTCCCATTCTTGTGGTTACACATGATGTGGAATTACACTGGTTGTTTATTCATATATGAACATAGGAAAGTTATGTCTGATTTATTCTACTGTCTTTCCCATTCCCAATCCTCTCCCTTCCCCCATTCACCTCTGTCCAAACCAGCAAACCTCAACTTCCCCCCCAACACACACACACACACACACACACACACACACACACACACACACCTATTGTGACTCAGCATCTGCATATCACAGAGAACACTCAGCCTTTGGTTTTTTGGGATTGGCTTATTTCACTTAGCAAGAGAGTCTCCAGTTCTATCCATTTTCATTCTTCTTTGAGGCTGAGTAATATTCCATTGTGTATATACACCACACTTTCTTTATCCATCCATCTATTGAAGGGCACCTATGTTGGTTCCATAGTTTAGCTATTGTGAATTGAGCTGCTATGAACACTGATGTGGCCACATCACTAGAGTATGCTGATTTTGTCCTTTGGATATATGCAGAGGAATGGGATAACTGGGTCAAATGGTGGTTCCATTCCAAGCTTTCTGAGGAATCTCCGTACTACTCTCCAGAGTGGTGGCACCAATTTGCAGTCCCACCGGCAACAAATGAATGTACCTTTTCCCCGACACCCTCCTTAACATTTATGGTTACTTGTATTCTTGATAACTGCCATTCTGACTGGAGTGAAATGAAATCTAGTGTAGTTTTAATTTGCATTTTTCTATGCTAGTGATGTTGAACATTTTTTCATATATTTGTTGATCATTCATATTTCTTCTGTGAAGTGTCTACTCCATTCCTCTGTTCATTCATTGATATTTGGGGTTTGTTTTTTGTTTGTTTGTTTTGTTAAGTTTTTTGAGTTCTTTTTAATTTTTCATTATTCTAATTTGTTATACATGTTTGCAGAGTGCATTTCATTTCATATTACATATAAAGAGCACAATTTTTTCGAGTTGCTGGTTTAATATAAAGTATTTTTACAACAATTGTGTCTTCATACATGTATTTAGGGTAATCATGGATAACTCAGTCTGCTATTATTCCTATCCCTTTGTCCCCCCTCTCCTCCCTCCCCCCTCTTTGTTCTATTTAAAACTCTTTCATTCCTCTCATCCCCTCTCTCTTGCCTTTATAAGTTAGTATCTTCCTATCAAAGAGATCATTCAACCTTTTCACACTATTTGTGTTTTCATACATATACTTGGGGTATTGATGTCTAACTCATTCTGCCATTGTTCCTATCCCCTTGACCTTTCCCCTCCTCTCCCCCCCTTGTTCTATTTAAGGTTCCTTCATTCCTCTCATCCCCCCCTTGCCATTATAAGTCAGTATCATCATAGCAAAGGAATTATTCAACCTTTGGTTTTGGGGGATTGGCTAACTTCACTTAACATTATTTTCTCCAACTCCACCCATTTACCTGCAAATGCCATGATTTTATTCTCTTTTAGTGCTGAGTAGTGTTCCATTGTGTATATATCCTATATATAGTAGTGTTCAATTGTGTATGTATCCTATCCATTCATCTACTGATGGGCAGATTTCCAGTTTTTCCAGCACCATTTATTGAAGAGGCTATCTTTTCTCCAGTGTATATTTATGGCACATTTGTCTAGTATGAGATAACTGTATTTATGTAGATTTGTTTCTGTGTCTTCTATTCTGTACCATTGGTCTTCATATCTGTTTTGGTGCCAATACCATGTCGGTTTTGTTACTGTAGCTCTGTAGTATAATTTAAGGTCTGGTATTGGGATGCCTCCTGCTTCACTTTTCTTGCTAAGAATTGCTTTGGTTTTTCTGGGCCTCTTATTTTTCCAGATAAATGTCATGACTACTTTTTCTGGTTCTATGGAGAACATCATTGGAACCTTAATAGGAATTGCATTAAATATGTATAGTGCTTCTGGTAGTATGGTCATTTGACAATATTAATTCTGCCTATTCGAGAACAGGGGAGATCTTTCCATCTTCTACATTCTTCAATTTCTTTAGTGTTGTCTTCATTATAGAGGTATTTCATCTCTTTTGTTAGATTGATTCCCAAATATTTTATTTTCTTTGAGGCTATTGTAAGTAGGATAGTTTTCCTAATTCCTTTTTCAGTTGAATTATCACTGATATATAGGAAAATGCAGTTGAATTGTGGGTGTTAATTTTATATCCTGCTCTTTTGCTGAATTCATTTATGAGTTCTAGAATTTTTCTGGTGGAGTTTTTTTGGGGTCTTATAGATATAGAATCATGTTATCAGCAAATAGGGATAGTTTGAGTTCTTCTTTTCCTATTTGTATCCCTTTAATTTCTTTCTTCTAATTACTTTGGATAGAGTTTCCAGGACTATGTTGAATAGGAGTGGTGAAAGAAGACATCCCTGTCTTGTTCCAGTTTTTTAGAGGGAATGTTTTCAACTTTTCTCCATTTAGAATCATGTTGGCCTTGGGTTTAGCATAGACAGCTTTTACAATGTTGAGATATGTCCCTAGTTTTTCTAGTGTTTTGAACATGAATGCATGCTGTATTTTGTCAAAGGCCTTTTCTGCATCTATTGAGATAATCATGTGATGCCCATGGTTCTTAAAAGGTAAAACAACAATGCTCAGGGGAAAAAAAAAAAAAAAAAAAAGTCTACCTTTCTTGATATGGTCTTCAAATCTTTAGTTGTTTTCTTAAAAAAATGAAGCCCAAATTGTAAGATTCATATTGTTTAGAAAGACATAGTTTGAAAAGGCTGTTATTTTAATGTATCAGGACCCAGAAACATTGTGCTTAAACCAAATTGTTTAATATATGTACTTAGCATTGACCTAATCTAGGTCAAGCCTCAGACAAGGCCTCAGCTACCTCCCATTGTTCAAGCTGCTCTTGTCCAACGGTTGACACCAGGCCCAGAAATTCCTTGTCTTCAGTTCACCCCTTGTGAGTCCTCAAGCCCCTAATCTAGACATGGACTTCCTATAGATCTAGAATTCAGCAGCTTTTAGTACATAAGAATGCCTCCAACTTAAAATCTCAGTGGAGGATATTTCTAGTCCTATCCTCAGGAAAAGTTGTTTTTCACCTGGGCCATCTGGAATCTGCACTAGAAGAGCACAAAGTTATGAGGCAAAGGGAGAACAAAAGGAAGAAAAGTCACAGGTCCTAAGCACCAATAACATACAAGCACTGTGCTAGAACTTTCAACACATGGTTATCTTCATACCATAGCAAGTCTGCCCTTTAGGGATAAGGAATAGGAAGGCACAGAAGGCATTCATCTTCAGGTCACACCTGTAGATTAAACTGTACCATCTGAGAAACACTGCCCAATTATTCTCAAAGATGTCCCTACCTTACAGAACCAGGCATTACCACCTGGAGGTCACTAGCCAAGCTGTCGACAGAAGACTCAGCTAGAATCTTGGAACACGTAAAGGATGTTCAGACTGAGAATTTTCCCCACCCCACCCCAATGCAGACCCCTCTGTAACACTGATAGGCTGAGCCATGTGGTTCTACTTCTGAACAGACTCAGATCCAACCAATCTTAATTTGAAAGTCAACTAGAGCAAATCAAGAGTATTTTAAAAAGAAATATACTCTTTGTTCATATTTCTTGAATATTCTAATGGACCCCAATTCAAAATCCACAGCGTAATTGCAAAAATGCTCGTGCTTTCTCTATTATCAGTTCTCTTCCACCACCACCATCATCCAAACTGACCTGCAACCTCTCAAGAAACCCAAAACTTGTTTTTCTGCATCAACCTCCCCTGTTTTTCCATCCCTTTATTACTTTTGACTTAACTTCCCTCCTTTTATTGTATAGACCCACTTTGGCCTTTCCCTTGACTCCCACCCACCTCAGCAAGCAAGAATTCTCTCTCTTTCAAAGTGGGTTTGGGAACAACGACACAGGCTAATAAACGCAATATTTTCTTTCAGAGACATACTACGTTGATATTGCAGCACCTATACCCTATGTTGATACTGTAGCTTAGTGTGCTTGTGCTGTACATTATTACCTGAACGTACACATCAGTACTGGACATTACGGCATTTGTGCTGTACATTCACACACCAGCATGACTTGCCCTCACCTTGATGTGCTCAGGCCTTCCATCGGTATGGACCCTTTCTGGTACTCCTTCCGGGGCTTGAAGGACTCTCTGGGCAGGTAAGATTGGTGGACAGGGTAGTTCTCGGTATATTCGGAGAGAAGACATGGTTTCTGCGTTTGTTCATAAATCTTGGTAGGGATGTGTGGACAGTGATGCCGCCTATAAAAGACACAGGAAGTTCAGATGGCTACCTCTCTAGGGAGGAATACATCCAGTTTAAAATTCCACATCCTTCAAATGTGACCCAGATATAAAATTCTTCTGGTTGCCACCATTGAAAACCAGAACTTAACCCTCGCTTGTCCCTACTAAATTACATAAAGTGGCTAGAATTTAAACCATAATCTATAACTGCTGTTGGTCAAATACCTTAGCTCACAAAATTAGACACAAGCATGGCTGATGTTCAGTTGTTAGAAATGCCACACTACTTGTATAATAACTAAAAGTCTTTCCACACCAGAATAGGTCAATGGCTACGGCCCCCAACTTGAGTGCAGCTCCACTTGCCACAGACCCTTTCCTGAGGCCTCCCAACAACCCAGCAACTAAGGGCATACTCCTGACCTAACAGGAGGTTCCAAGGCTTTGCTTCTGAGCCCAGCTAGTATCTTTGCTAACTGACTGGTTCATGTTCCATACAAATGGTATCATGCAAAGCAAAACTGCCTCATTTCTGAGTCCATTGAATACCACTTACCATGTGAAACCATTTTCATGGTGAAAGTTTCATTCATTTATTCTTTCAGGTCTCACCTCAATTATGACATTCTTAGAAATATTTATCCCAATTATATCTTACACCTAAACACCCCCCACACATAGCTTCCCTCTCTCCTCCCTGCACATGCCTTTCTTGTGCTTACTGTCATCTGCAACTGGCACATCTGTTTGTGAGTTTACTTATTGTCTAGCTCATCTGTTGAGCTCAGGACCTTCCCCCACCTCGTTCACTGCTGCATCCCTCCCACTTCATATCCTGTACACAGTAGGCATTCAGTAAACACCTATCGAATGAATGACTGGGTATATAAATTAAGAAAATGGTAAATAGATAGTATTTTAAAGTTATAGTTTATAATGAGCTTTTTCCATTTTACAATCATGGTAATAAATGAAACTAATTCTACTTACAGCAGGACAAAGGGCAGCTGTTGGAGCTGTCAACAACTAAGTAAGCAGCATCTAAATTGTGTGTTCATACACAATCCCTATAGGCCAGCTGAGGTACCTCTAGTCATCAGGCACCAGCACAAACTCCATGTTAGTGATTTCCAAATTAGTCACATCAAGGAGTGACATGGAATTGTTTTTATTTTTTTTTTTTTTTTTTGGTACCAGGGATTGAACTCAGGGGCACTCAACCACTGGGCCACATCCCCAGCCCTTTTTTTTTGTATTTATTTAGAGACAGGGTCTCACTGAGTTGCTAAGTGTCTCGCTATTGCTGAGGCTGGCTTTGAACTCGCGATCCTCCTGCCTCAGCCTCCCAATGTTTTTACATTTTAATTACATAAACTCAAATATGCAGTGCTCATGCATAGCATATGGGGAAAAGGAGAGAAAAATCAAATAGAAAGAGACTGATTACTCATTATTGCTTAATGTAAAGCTATTTTCCAGGCAATAAGTGGCACGATGCTCCTGTTATCACTAAATCCAACATTTCCATGTGTTACTGCCACCACTGCTCTTCTATGCATCTCTCTGCAAGCACCCTACCCTCAGAAATTACCAGCACATGTGTGCTCACATGAAAAGACCAGCATATTAACAAGTACCTTTAAAGATGTTCCTATTTGGCCGGGCGCGGTGGCGCACGCCTGTAAAGCCAGCACTTTGGGAGGCTGAGGCAGGAGGATTGTGAATTCAAAGCCAGCCTCAGCAATGGTGAGGCACTTAGCAACTCACTGAGACCCTGTCTCTAAATAAAATAACAAAAAAGGCCTGGGGATGTGGCCCAGTGTTTGAGTGCCCCTGAGTTCAATCCCCGGTACCACAAAAAAATAAAAAATAAAAAATGTTCCTATTTGTTTTCTTCCCATTTGTACATTTGTGTATAGGAAAAAACTTAAATTGGTATAAAATTGTCTCATTTACCTTTATCTTTATTTAAAAAGTGCTATTGATTTGAGGTAAATATTTTAGGTACAGTCTTCCCCCATATAGATACAGTCCAAGCCCCCAGTGGATACCTGAAACCAAAGACAGTCCTCACCCCTATTTATACTGCTTTCTCATAGACACACTATCTTGATAAAGTTTAAGCTACAGTAAGGGATTAACACTAACTTACTGTAGATCTTAACCTTAGTCTATGATTTTTTTTTTCCTTATTAAGTCAAGAGATTTCACCTTCTTACTTAAAGAACTTCCACAGCTTCTCTTTGACATATTTGAACTGCTAACATTACTACTCTTGCAACTTTGAGGCCACTATTAAGTAAAATAAGGGCTACTTGAAAATATGCACTTCATACCACAACAGTTGACCTGAAAGCCCAGACAGTTACCAAGTGACAAACGGGTAGGCAAGGCATGTTCAGCATGGATATATGCTGGATAAGGGTGAGTTATGGACCTACTGAGATGGTGATAGATTTCATCTCACTACTCAGAATGGCACATAACTTTAAACTTATGAATTGTTTACTTCTGAAATTTTCCATCTAATATTTTCAGACTGTGGTTGACTGAGTAATCATCACTAAGGGGGAGAATACTGTATTCCTAAGTATTTACAGGGAAATCTTCCATATGTATCCTGTCCTTATTGTATGAATACCTAAACTTTCCAGTGTTAAATGCAACCAATAAAAGTTTAGTTTTCCTTTCTCAAAATGCACACCATTGGCATTTTATGTACAAAGCTGACTATGTTTTGTATATTTAATAAAATATCTTCTAATTGGTACATAATTAATGAGTACTTTAAAATATCTTCTGTTTACTCAAGAGATAAATCAATATGTTCACAAGTAAACAACCATTTCCCACTGTATATAAATGTTAGATAGTATCTTTATTTCTGTGCTCATAATCAATCCGGTTATCTGAGATTTCAACCTGAGCCAGTTAGTACACTATCATTTTAGGATTTCTACAAACCTCAAATAAAAAACCAAGAAATACTGCTTAGCAAAAAAATACCTCTATCTATATTTTCTCTCCCGCACTCTAAGAAAAAAGTCAAGATTTTACTAAGGATTTCTTAGAGTCAGGCATTACAATAAAATGGACTCTGAAGTCATAGCCATATATTCCCTCCTAAGTGCCCCTGTTTTTTAAACTAGTACAATTTACATTTTCATGCCCCTTTCCATATTGTTAATTTTTAAAAATGTAACACTCTGTGCTTATTCCAAAAGAAAAATAAATTTAATTGCAAAATACTGTAATGCAGTATCCTGAGAGTGGAAGCAATAAGCTTCCAACCAGACACAAACTCCATTCAATGGAATTATGTCAACCTATATTTATAGGACATATGTTATTTGACTTATTATTTGTTAACTAAAACCTTGCCTCACTTTGAAATATTAAAAGAAATTATCCATAAATGTTCATTGTCTGAGTTTGCTCATATTAAAATCTCCTTTTCCTACCTGTACCCATATCAGCCTGAATAACCCCCAAGACCCATGTTTATCCTAACCCTTAGAATAAAAACTAAGTCTGATATCTCCATGTCCCAGAAGCTAGTCCAGCATCTAATATATTTATTTAATGGTTGGATGGACAGACAGTTAAGCAGTATGTAGGAGAACTGCTGAAAGAAAGATACTTAAAAGTCATCAGGAAAAGGAAAATGACTGATTTGTTCTATGTGTAGATTCAAAAGGGAAGATACTTTGATTCTCAGTTTTTTTGGAACAAATTAGTCCCTAAAGAAAGTTTGTGAAATCACCACACTTGGAGTATTTAAAGGTAGATTTGATGGCCATGAGGAAAAGAACTGAGACTTCTTCAAGCTAGGACTAGAATCATTTTACCAGCTGCCTTGGCCACCTCACTCAGGTGCACGCTCACACAAACCCAGATGGCACCAAGAGGCATGCAATGAAAAGGAGAGGGCAGGGGTCACTTTAATCTACCAGAACTCTCTGAAGTCTTTCCCCTCCAGAATTTACTACTCCAGAGGGAAAAGGAAATATCCTGACTTTCTCTGATACCTGGTAAAGGGAATAGTAGAGACCTTTTGATGAAACTCAGAAAAAGTTAGCAATCGTTGGCTCTGAGCTTCAACTCCAAACTAGAATCGCAGAATTTTAAAATTGAAAGGGGCCATGGAGAATATCTGATCCACATGTCTTCACTATGCAGATGAAAAACTGGAAGCTCAGAAGGATGCTCATTACCTCTCCATGGCTACAGGCCTCCGTCACATCTGAATGACCAAGTACATTTCGACATGCAGCTAGTTCAAGCCATCTGGGACTCAGGTAACCCTAGAATGCGTAACATGACTTTAAGGACTTTTTTTCTATAGGTACCTCTAGAATAACACCATCCAATAAAAATAAAATGCAAGCCATACAAGTCATTTTTAAATTTTCCAGTAGTCCCATTAAAATGTTAAAAAGAAACAAGTGAAATTAATATCTTTAAACATATTCAAAATATCATTTCAACATGTAATCAGTATAAAAATTATTAATGAGTTATTTTTACTCTTCAAATTCCAGTATGTGCTCTACTTTTGTAGCACACCTCAGTTTGGATTAGCCACACTTGTACTGGCTCCCTATTGGAAAGGGTAGGGCTAGAATTTGAAGGTTCAAAAAAAACTACAAGCACTTGGGCAATAAAACTTTTCTCTAAAAGTAGAGGAAAACAAAGATGCTTGAAGATACTTTTGTGTCTCTTATATAACACACCTTCATGTGATTCAATCATAGGCATTAGAAGACATGAAAAATGAAGGAGTTTTCCATGATTCACCTCAAAATATCACAGAGCTTCAGTTTTATGCAACTATAACTCTTTCCACACCTGCAACCTCTTCCTGTACCCACTCATTTCTACAAGGCCCCATCTTGGATGCCACAATTTTTGTGCCCACCCCAGCTCCCTACAAAGCTAATGATCCCACTAGACAGTTACTGGCTGTGACATTTTCTCTGCTTAGAGTGTGCATGGTGTTACATCTCCACCTCTTTAGTTTTTAGCCATCTTTATTTTCATCATCTAAATTTTTTATGTTTTTAATTTTTCATTGACACATAACAATTGAACATATTTATGTGTTATAGCATGATATTCTAATACATATTATACAATATGTAATAATCCTATCAGAGTTACTGGTATATGCATCATCTCAGACCTTTGTCATTTCTTTGTTTTAGGAACATTCCAAATGCTCTCAACTATTGTGAAGCAAGCAATGAAATATTGTCAATCATGGTTACCCTACTATACTATAGTGTCCCAGCTTCTTTTAGGACCCTTTATCTTCTTTACTGCCTTGCACAAAAATAAGTGTTAAGTATTTTCATGGTTGCAAATGATGCTGTTCATCACACAATAATATGGCCATTCTTCCTGCCACCAACAGGCAGCATGAATAGAACCTAGTATAATATAACTTTGGTTTTTCAAGCAAATGAACTTCCAATGGTCTTTTAGAACCTACCAATTTGTAAGGAGAGCACTGTCTGTGGATATTGATGACTTGCCTCCAGCATG
The DNA here is from genome assembly GCA_025594165.1 of Tamias sibiricus. Lineage (NCBI taxonomy): Eukaryota > Metazoa > Chordata > Mammalia > Rodentia > Sciuridae > Tamias > Tamias sibiricus. The sequence goes on from CM046657.1 coordinate 167,477,265, forward strand.
GCCTTTTAGAATCACCTGACTGTCCAGAGCGAAGAAAAGGCAGAGCACAGAGTATGAAGGGACTTCAAAGGCAGCAAGATCCAAAGTTTCCAATGTTAGCTTAGATCCCAACTCCTGGTTAATGCTGAGAAAATTACCTAATTCTTCTGAACTCCAAATTTCTCTTCTATAATAATGTGATTAACAACTCCCACTACTTAGTATGATTATGTGGATTAAATCAGGTACTGGAAGTGAAGTGCCTAGCCTAGTCCAAGACAAGCAGTCTGTAATTAATAGGCTCCATTTACAGAGCAATTACTATGCAGCATGTGGGGAGAGTTTTATCTATTCTCCCAACTAACCTTCACAGCAATGCTATGAAAGAGGCGCTATTGTCATCCCCATTTTATAAACATGAATACTGAACCTTAGGAGATGTTATCATGCCCAAGACCACAAGGCCAGAAGATGATGAAGCCAAGACTACTAGAACCTAGGTTTCAAACAGTGTGCTTGTAAGCATAGCCATGTGCTATGTGGCTCAACAGGATGCCAGCCGGCACCAAATACTTCCATTCCCTGGCTTCCCTGATAAATTTAACATCAATCAATTAATATGCAGCTCTTTGACCTGTCATTTCAAAGTCACCTCAGCTACACTCAGAGTCTTCCAAGACAGTACATCCCCCCTACTTCCCGCTGGCCTTGAAATTTTCCCATTATAGACCAACAAATAGATGCAACTCCAACAGCTCTTTCAAATTCTGATTGTTCCCTTTCTTTGCTGACTAAACAAGAGGCTGTCATTAGATACAGTAAAACAGTAACAACCAGAAAAATTAAGAATACAGAATGTTGGACCTAGAAGGACCCTAGAGATCAGTCAGCCCTACCACTTCATCATACAGATGTGAATGCTAACCAAGAGACATCAAGTCACTGCCCAAGGTCACACAGCTGGTCAGCAGCAGGCTTCGCCCCAGGGCCATATCACATCCCACATAAATGACTTCCATTTAAAATCCAATTTAATGGATGGAGTTGGAGAAAATAATGCTAAGTGAAGTCAAGCAATCCCAAAAAACCAAAGGTCAATCGATTCCTTTGCTATGATGATACTGAATTATAATGACAAGGGAGGGGAGATGAGAGGAATGAAGGAATGTTAAATAGAAGAAAGGGGAGAAAGGGGGAGGGGGCAAGGGAATAGGAATAATGGCAGAATGAGTTGGACATCAACACACTAAGTGTATGTATAAAAACTCAAATGGTGTGAGACTACTTTGTGTAAAACCAGTGACTTGGAAAACTGTGCCCTTTATATGTAATATGAAAGGAATCGCACTCTGCAAGCATGTATAACAAATTAAATTAAAATAAATAAAAATAAAATCCAATTTAAAACACTAAGTTCAAACCTTTAAAGAATTTGAAGCCTATTTTTCCTTTTCCCCTGTAGACGGGATCTCATGAGCTGTCACAGCTGCCATGCGAGGAAAACACTAGATATAGAAAATGCACTCTCAGTCTTGGAGAGGTGGCAAAAATGGCCAAGCCTAGAGTCATAAAAGTCATCATCCAACCGGGTGCAGTGGCGCATGACTATAATCCCAGCACTTGAGAAGCTGAGGCAGGAGGATTGTTAGTTCAAAGCCAGCCTCAGCAATGGTGAGGCACTTAGCAACTCAGTGAGACCCTGTCTCTAATAAAATACAAAAAGGGTTGGGGATGTGGCTCAGTGGTCAAGTGCCCCCAAGTTCAATCCCTAGTACCAAAAAAAAAAAAAAAAAAAAAAAAAGTCATCATCCACACCAACAGTCCAGGAAGACTCTAGGGTGGTTGGAACAGCAGATACTCTGAAATGCTGAAGGCAAGCCTCTTTAAGAGGAGAGCCCATGTTTCTGGAATTCTTTTCTCCTTAAGAACCCAGAGGCTGGGGTTGTAGCTCAGTGGTAGAGCACTCACCTAGCACGTGCGAGGGGCAGAGTTCGATCCTCAGTACCACATAAAAATAAATAAATAAAAATAAAGGTGTTGTGTCCAACTACAACTAAAAAAATGTAGATTAAAAAAAAAAAAAAAAGAACTCCGAAAACCAACCCCATTAGGAATGGTAAAGCCAACACTCCTGAAATGCATGTGTTTTATAAACCGTTTAAATATTTATTGGCTAAAACTTGCCCTCTTGTATTTATAATATACTCAGAGGCTGAGAGACAAATGAGAATACTTTTATGAACTATAAAATAAAACAACTTTTGAACATACGCACATAACTTCATGGCAAGTTTGAGAAGAGCTGTCTCATACTCCTTGCCTTCACTTCATCCATTTAGATCTTTCAAGAATCAGAGTGGGCCAGACACAATGGTGTACACCTGGAATCCCAGCAACTTGGGAGGCTGAGGCAGGAGGATTACAAGTTCAAGGCTAGCCTCAGCAATTTAGTGACACCCTAAGCAACTTAGTGAGACCCTGTCTCAAAATAAAAAAATAAAAAGGGCTGGAGATATGTAATTTAGTGGTAACGCCCCTCTGGGTTCAAACCCCAGTACCAAAAAAAAAGAAGAAGAAGAATCAGAACAGTGTGAGGCATAGGTACAACTCCCCCGCATATGCTACCCTACCCATGTGATTAACTGGGAACTTTTGGTGCTGATCTATCCTTGAGCAGAACAGATGCTGGGTAACAGAAAGCAAAGTAAAATGCTTCAATATGTGTCAGAAAACAAGCAACCTTAAAGATTATCTAGTGCAAACATGACAAACAGATGCAAATGATACACAAACTAAAAGAGGCTGCCTGGATGCCACACTGAAAATATTCTAAGAATACAATTTTGAGGACTGAGAACACCATGATTGATTAGCCATGTCTGCCAAGGGCACCAGGTGAGGGGAGGAAGAATGGGGAGGGAAGAAAATGGAATCCTGGTGGAAATGTCCAAAGGCTGTCAAAAATGATGACATGTAGGAATCACAGGTTTGGAAGACATCTGGAATGACAACAAAGCCATAAAAATATGAATGAAGTTGCCAATAAGAAAATAAAAAGGAAGAAAAACAAAACTTTGGAAAACACCATATTTACTAATATGGAAAAGAATTTTCCAGAGGGAAAAATGGACCAAAGGAATAAGAAAAAAAAATTAAAAAGAGTAAAAATTCAGAAGTCAAAGAAAGAAAAACATTTTAAGTGTTCAATATTACATGACACAGAAAAGACAAAAGGTATTAGGGCAAATGCATTTTGTTTGATGGAACCAAGAAACTGGTGCTGCTGAAGACATGGAGTGAGAGATGAGAGACCACCATTCAGAAATACTTGTCACAAACAGGAAAGAGAGCCAGGTGTGGGGTGGCACACGCCTGTAATCCCAGAGGCTCAGGAGGCTGAGACAGGAGGATCATGAGTTCAAAGCCAGCCTCAGCAAAAGAGAAGCACTAAGCAATTCAGTAAGACCCTGTGTCTAAATAAAATACAAAATAGGGATGTGGCTCAGCGGTTGAGTGCCCCTGAGTTCAATGGCCAGTACCCACCTCCCCGCAACCCCGCCAAAAAAAAAAAAGGTAAAGTAGGAACTCAAGATATTACCCAGGAGGTACCCAAAAAATGTTAACTATGTGATGGTCATCATGGGGATCATAGGAAAAGAAATTATGTCAGCCCATCTTTGCAAGTAGAGGAACAGGTAAGCAAAGAGAGATTCTTTGATGAGAAAAATAATTGATGGAGCAAGAGCTCAGACAGCCAAGGAGATATGATGAAAGAGGTGGATGAATGAGGTTAAAGAGAAAATTTGAGAGAAGAGGAAGAAATCCAGAAAACCAGTGTGAAAAGGTGCAGTGGGGATCAAGGCATCCCAAGGAGACATCGGACAGGGCTTTGGCAATGACCCACTAAGTCTTGAAGGGAGACAGGAAAAAAACAGGTCAGTCTACAGGGTACTTTCCTTTTCCAACTCTTAGAGAACCAATCCCCTGGGGGATGGAAGGTATCACCCTGGGTATCATTTATATGAAATTCTTGAATAAAAGAAACTAATCTTTTTTTTTGGTGGGGGTGGGGAATAAAGTAGTAGTCACCCATGGGAGGGAGAGAAGGGGTTGACTAGGAAGGGGTGTTGTGCAAGACTCTGGCATGCTGGCAGAGTTCTTCATCTTGATGGGTATGTAGGTTAGACAGGCACAGGAATTTATCAAATCCCAGCAAATATGTCAAACATCATTTGACATTTCATTGCAAACTTTATTTCAAAAGAAAAAAGTAACTGTAGTTAATAAATTAAATGCTGAACTACTGAGGGAAGTTTACTATCTCCATAATTTACTTTGAAATATATAAAAAATGCACACTGACATGAATTGGTGGATGATGAATAATGGGAAATAGGTGGAGAGATGCATCAAGGTTAATGATAGAATCTTGGTGATATATAACCGTTCACTTTAAAATTCTTTCAACTTTATGTTAGAAATTCATAATAAAACATTGGGGCAGAAAAGAGGGCATAAGAAAAGTTTTTTAAAACCCCAAAATTTTAGATATGATCATGCCATCATGGTTATAGAAGGAAATATCTGTTCTTTTAGAGAAGCATCATGAAGTACGTGGGGTAAAATGACATGATTTCGGAGTCTTGGGACAGTTGAACTAAATGGGGTAAAACCTTCATCATTGTTGGTGCTGGGATTTGGACACACCAAGTTTGTTACTTTATTCTTTTTTAAATTAAGGAAATATGGAAACAAATCCTAAGAGGCAGGGCCTACACAGAACAAGCGTGTATCCGCTTAAGCAAGAGCTTCCCTCGAGGCCAATACGGCTTCAGTCCAACCACCTGGGACTAGGCAGCCTCTTGATTTAAGCTGATGATAAGTACAGAGCCAGCAACAGAAGGGAGCTTCCCTTCTCACACTCTGAAGCTGGTGTCAGCTGCGCTGGGCCTGTTCCCACACGGCCTTTGAGTGTCCTCCAGCCACAAAACAGCAAGCTTGCATACTGGACTGGAGTTTCAGTCTCTTCCCAAGAAATCTAGTACCCTGTGAATTTCGGAGAAACCCAGCAGCTGTGCTAAACGAAGCTTTCCAAGGCTCTCTTCCAGGCATTTCAAAAACAACCAAACCCTCTCTTTAATCCCTATTTTAAAACAAAGACTGTCTTTGACCCACCATCTCACTACTTGAGGTTGGTTGCTTACACAGTACCCTGTGGTTAGTCTTATCACAGCATTAATCCCATTTAAAAATGCTTGGCGGTCACCAAGCCTAGGTTCCTTGCAGGGGTCGGGATATCTTGTTCACTATTAAATATCCAGCTAAGCACAATGGCTGGAATACCTGCATATGTAATAAAATATTTTTGTGTATAAACAATTTATAAAGCACATACAGTTTCTAGAACTTTGCAATGTGGTCTTATTCTTAGTGCAATTCTGAGAGCAAAGCAGGGCAGAATTATGATCCCAACCTACCACCAATATCCCGGGCCCAGGAGATTAAGTGCTTGTTCAATATTATAGAACAAACAGTGGTAAAATCAGGACTAATGCCTGTTTTGCTGACGCCTAAAAGGATGATCTTTTCATCCTACCAAATTCCTTTCTGAGGAAAACTCAAGCTGATTGCTCAGAATATGAGACCCTCCATTTACCCGCAAACTCTTCGCTCAGAGTTGGGGATGTGTAGCCTCTTGCCTAAGAGTGAACAGGACCCAGTGAGCAAAAAATCTAACTTGGAAAGCAGGGAGAGCAAACAGTTGGATGAACGCCACCATCCATAAAACCCCAGATGTTTGGCTTGATGTGCCAACATGTTAAATGTCTCATATAATTAATTAAGGTAGAAAGATAACAGTTATGCTAGACAACATGTTAATTTCCACCAGCCATCTGACATCAACCACTCCACATGTATTAATTCATTTCATAATTTCTCACTACACAGGCCTCTTTCCTCATTTTGCTTAAAAGACTAAGTGCTATGCTTTCTACCCCTTTGGGGACGTGCAGGGACAGGCTAAGATTACCCTGGACTGCCAGCTCTGAGGTCAGAATACCCCATCCCCAAGCAGTTCATGAAAGATTTCTCCTCCTCTTCCCCTAGCTTCAAGTTTGGGGGAAGAACTAGAAGTTCTGCGTGAGTCTATAAACATGGCATTGGCTGCAGTGACCACTGTTGCTGCTTCTTCCCCAAATCCATCAAGATGGAGGGAGCAGTGAAGGAGAGGCTGACCTCAATTCCTGCACTGAGTTGCAGGAGGTGAACCAGCTACAACTTGAATGGAGCCAAAAGATCCAAAGAATAGGACTCTCAGGACAGCTGCATCCATCTCCTCCTGAAAAGCATCCCAACATCACACATCCCTCTCTGGGGTACAATCATGCTTTGTGTGTCCCATCCCGAGTTACTGGAAGTTCTGGGAGATCACAGGTGTCTTCTGAACTATTGATCTTAAGCCATTTATTTACTGGCACATTGCTGTGTCCATTGCCCTGCGCCACAAAATCCATGGCAGAGGCATCTGACCCTCCATATCAGAGGTTCAGATTTTCAATGCCAAGATGTTAAAATCACTGGGGGCCTTTCCACCTCTAAACATGGCCCTGCCTCAGGCTGTGAGTAACAGAAAGGAAATAGCTCTTGAACACCAAATCTGGTCTTCCCCATCTTTCTACCCAACAAGCACCATCATCTCTCCCTGACAAGTCACAGAAAGGAGCACTTTCTCAGCAGGAAGTGGCAGAGCAAGACACACAAAGATCTAGACCCAGTAGCCAACACTGAATTCAAATAGTGGGGATTTTCTCTGCTCGAAAGCCACTGACTTTACCATTATAAACTGAATATTCCCCATGCTCCGATGCTGCTTGCTTCAATTCTTGAAACCTTCAGAATTTTAATTGATGGCCAAAATTTCAACAACTATTGTATCCTCCATCAAAAAAGATTTATCAGTGCTAATCTACATTTTTTTTCCTCTCTGCCTCTGTGGAGCTTTTCAGAAATTGAGCCAAATCTCCTATAATGTCATTAAAGTAAAAGAAAAATAATTTAAACAATGAGTGGAATGATTTTAGAAAAATAGTCTTATTTCACAAAATTTATTCCTTTGAGTACAATAAATATTTTTAAACAAGTATTTGATTCTTAGGGACTGAAGTCACTGTTATAAGATACCCCCCCACACAAGAAAAAAAGTAGAAGACTAAACTTCAAGTTTAATTATTACCACAGCTGAGCAGCTGGAATGAAATTACTTCCCTGTGCTGTGTGTCCATAATTCAATATGTCAAAGTGGTCTCTGATTTCATTAATGATTTTTTTCTCTATTTCTCCTCAGATGTTTAGCCCAAAGGGAAAATTTTAAATCATCCCTTTCCAACTGTACTTTTTCAATATATTCCTTCTGGAAATTAAAGTTTACTTATAGTATAAAACCTACTCATTCAATAAACACAGCATTATAAAATGTTAAAGATGACCCCCTATCTCCAAACAAATATCCTACTTTCTATTAACTGACCAATAACCAATAACAAAAGACCCAGGTTTTAGTTACTTAAAAAACACACAAAAAAAATTCTGGCATAAAGAACCAAGTTGAAAAAACTGTACTTTTTATATTTTAGCTAAAATCAGAATTTGTGAAACCCCTCAGGCTTCTGGAAAAATGCGGAGGATTTAAAGAGCATTTCTTGTTGGACCTCCCAGATGCTGGCGAAGTTCTAGGGGATGAGAAGGTGTTACAAGAAAACAGGCAAATATACACACATGATGTGTGTTAATTCCACATTAGATTTCTGGTAGAAGACGGCCTTTCTTTACAAAAACTAATACAAAAATAAAATCCCCAGCTCTCTCTGATCTCTGCAAAGTAACCTACTTGCCTTTCCTCATCTCAAATCATGGAGGAGACAAACACCATACATTTCCACTAGACTGGCTGAAAACTGTTCTCTATGGGATCTTAGCCTTTTTGCTCATAAGTGTACAGAATATGCATACCTGTGAGCACAATGTGAAGAGCTGCTGCTTATTGAGTACTATGTACCAGGCATAGTTCTTAACTTTTATATTTATTATTTTACTTAATCTTTACAACAAACCACCCTTAGACCACAGGGCTCAAAAACTGAAGCTGGGAATCATGCTACCTACATGACCATTTGAGAACCGGCTCAGACAAAAAAGGCACAGAAAGACATCTATGTGGGAGTGGACCTGGAATCCCCATCCCTGAGCCACTAAGCAGTCACAGGTACCCAGGGTAGGCTTCCCTCCACTTCTAACAAATTCCATCTCTTTCCCCATACTCCCCGTTTTGCTTTTCCTGTCCTACTCCTAACTCTTTTCCTCCTCTTTGTGCCCACAATGCACTAAGCCTTGAACTTTCAGGCTCTTAAGCCATGATCATTCCCAACCTAGAAGGCATACAAGGAAGTAAAGCCCATCTAGAGAGCACAGTGTCAGCAACAGCAAATACTCAAGAATCCAACCCTTGGGGGCTGGTAGAGTGCTTGCCTAGCATGCACAAAGCCCTGTATTTAATTCCCAGCACCACCACCCAAAAAAAAAAAAAAAAAAAAAAAAAAAAAGAATCCAACCCTCAAAAAACAGGTAAAGGAAGAATGAAAAACACCCCACAAGCCTTCTCATGGACTGGAGCTTCAGAATCAAGCATGTGGCTTCTTTAGTCACCAACAGTAGAAAATAGGCAAGAGAAATGGGGTTTGTAGAAAAGTTTAAGTGACCACCTAACAGATCTATTATCAGAATGATTCTAACAAAATGTTTTTATGTATTTTCAATGGAGTACAGGTGTTCACTATGGCATGGGTTAGTGAAAACTCATGGGATGTTAATTGGTTTTAGTTATGTATAGAGTTAATATTAAGCTGCACACCATTAAAGAGGAATCACCCATTCTCAAACACCAGCACGTTTAGAATAGCAACCAACACCATTGCCAGAAAGTTGTACATCCCAGTAGAACTGGACAAAGACACCATGGAACACTGCAAACCAAATAAAACAGACAGGAACCATCTTCTCTGGGTCTTGTCTTATAGTAGCTCTGTGATGGTTTGGATATTAGGTGTTCCCCAGGAGCTCCTGTGTTAATTCAAGAATGTTCAGAAGTGAAATGATTGGATCATGAGAGCTGTAACCTAATCAGTCCATCCTACATTGAATGGACTGGATGGTAACTGTAGGCAGGTGGGGCATGGCATGCCCTGGAAAGGTTCATTATTACCTGTGGTCCCTTCCACCAACTCCTGTTTCCTGGCCACCCTGAATGGAGCAGCTTCCCTCCACCACACCCTTCCCCCATGATGCACAGCCTCATTTTCAGACCAGAGCAATGGAGTCAGCCATCTATAGACTGAAACCTCTGAAGCTGCAAGCCCCAAATAAATTTTTCCTCCTCTAAGTTGTTTTTTTGTTTGTTTTTTGGGGTTTTTTTTTTTGGGGGGGGGGGGGCGTTTTGGTACCAGGGATTGAACTCAGAGGCACTCGACCACTAGGCCACATCCCCAGCCCTTTTTTTATATTTTATTAGAGACAGGGTCTCACTGAGTTGCTAAGTGCCTCGCCATTGCTGAGGCTGGCTTTGTACTTGTGATCCTCCTGCCTCAGCCTCCCAAGTGCTGGGATTATAGGCATGCGCCACCGCGGCCGGCTTCTAAGTTGTTCTTGTCAGGTATTTTAGTCACAATGATGCAAAACTAACAAACACACCCAATCTCAAACAAAATGAAGCAGCCAAAGCCCACACTGCTTTTCACTTATTATCATTATAATTCCTGGTTAAAGGGCTCACATGTGCCTAATTCTGTGCCATATCAGAGATAAGCTGCCTTGTCCAGCAACTGACTCCAGACTCAATTTCCACTCATCTCATAACGTGGCTGGAGCAGGTGTACCTGGTCCCTTTCCTCTGCAGCCTTTCAAAGCTGCTTTCCTGAGTGGGGGGAAAAAAAGACAAACCTATCCTAATAGAGACAGCCAGGTACAGTAGCACACACCTGTAATCCCAGCAACTGGAGACTGAGGCAGGAGGACCAAAAGCTCAAAGCCAGCCTCAGCAACTTTGCAAGGCCCTAAAAAACTAGAGAGGTCCTGTCTCTTAAAAAAAAAAAGTGGGGGTGCTGGGCATGTGGCTCAGTGGTTAAGTACCCCTGAATTCAATCCCTGGTACCAAAAAAAAAAAAAAAATAGAGAAGATGCTTTTGCCTAACCTCATATTCTGATGATTCCTGTATTATATTCATAAATTTAATAATGCAAAATAACTGTACGAGCTATTAACTCATTCAATTATTTATCCATCTTCACACATATGACATTTGTAAAGTTCCCATTATATGCCATGTGGGGCATTAGGGTTAGAAAGAAAAATAATGAATATAGTCCCCATCTTCTCACTTTTCATATTCTCACTTCTTGACACTGGTGTCTAGTATCCAAAAATGTTGGAGTCTTCATGTCATATAAAGACACTGGCAGCAATGAACTCAATGGCTAAAAAAGTAGGCAGTAAGGGGTTGGACGTCTGGTGACAGAGAAGGCAGCCAGAATGGTAAGGAATATTGATTAAGCTGAACAAGCAAGCAAATATATCAGAAATAAAAGTATCCAAGGTTCTCACTCTGAGAAGGAATTTCTAAATACAAAAGGAAGACTGGAATGACCTCTGAAATGTTAAATGGCAATTGGAAGTATTGATAGGAACTGATGGTGTTTTAATATGTACACAGATATAGAAATTGTTCTTTTCTATGTAATGATATGTATTTGTCACTATGTACATATTTCTACATGTATGTGAATAAATCCAGTGAGCAATCAGACCTAGGTTTCTAAACATCCTCCTCCACTTAAAGGAATCAGAGCTGTTAGAAGAAAAGTTGATTTCCTGATTGTATCCGGGAAAATACAAGATCAGCCTTGGAACAGCTTATGTCAGAAAGTCAGGAAATGCTTAATGAATGATGGGCTTACTCAGGAGGACAAAGAAGTCAGTTGGAAGTAGCTCCAATGGAGAACAACTTGAGCATTAAAATAAATAATGTTAGTAACATATTAGAACTCTTTCAGCAAAACAGACCCAAGAGTATATACTGAAATAAATAAATACATGCATAAATGTGGAAGAAAGGAAAGTTTTTTCTTTTAGTAGAATATTAAAGGTAGAAGAAATGATGGAAATAGATTATCATCATTTGGCAATCATCATGGTGGTGGTGGTGAAGGATTCATTTAATCACAGATAGCAGCTAAAGCTAATGGATAAAGTTTTGATAAGGGACAGGACATTGGTATAATATCATATGTCTACATAGTAATCAAATACAAAGGAAAAATGATGTCTTTACGGTGGAAAAATCTGGTAGACTCCAACATGACCATATGATCAAGTTAACCACCCCAGTGGTACAATGGTTCGTCATCGCATGCCCCTTGAATGCTGCACCAAGAACTCAGCATCATCTCCACAATTTCTTCCCAAGAATGAATGAACTGAGTCTGATGATGAGGAAACGCTGGATGGACACAATTAGAAGATTGTCCTACAAAAAGAAAGGCCTAAAGTGCCCTTCCAGGTTAAGAATACTGATGAGACATATAACTAATGCAACACATGTTCCTAGATAGGACCCTGGGCCAGAAAAGAAAAAGACATTGGTAGGACAGATGGTGAAATCTGAATGGGGTCTGTAGAGTACATGGTAGGCAGTGTTCTCTCTATGCTAAGCTCCTGGTTGGGATAGTGGCATGATGATAAAGCAAGAGGAGAGACCCCTGTTTTTAGAACTATTAGAATTGATGATTCATGTCAGAAAATGAGACGTTATATATGCATTTTATATATGTTTATGTGGAGAGAGGGTGAACATGCAAAAATTAGATATTAACAATTGGAAAATCTGAGAGATGTGAATGGAATTTTTTTATACAGTTTCACAACTTTGTAGACTTAAAAAAGGAGGACATTGGCCTTGGAGTTACAATGACTAGAGTTTAAATAAATTATTGATCTAACACCAAGGAAAAACTCTGAGTCTCAATTGCATCTTTTCTTAAAGTTCTTATCACACCTTACAGAACTGACCTAAAGATAAACTAGATGACCAAAGATAAATTTACCATTTGAGGTCTTGCTCTTATATGCTAAGATTTTACTATTTCTAAACCTCTAAATAGCTTGCAGTGTAAGGATTACCAACTTACACTATGAATAGCCTGAGACTCAAATAACCTATGCTCATAGCAAGAAGGCAGGGCTTACTCCAGAAAGTCAGGTTCAAAACCCACACTCCTCTACTGCACTGGGCATCCCAGATGGGCAGTGCTTCCCAGGATGTTGGAGACATTGAAGGAACTCACTCAATATTATTTTCCCACTGAATAATTGAGTAGGAAAGCAAACAAATGATTACATGATTATAATACAATGTATTAATGATATTACAAATACACAGGAATGCAGTGAGTGACTAAAGTAAAGAAAGTGACTTGTGGGGTGTAGCTGAGGGGCAGAAAGGTGAAAAGTCTTCTGTTATGGTTTGGATATGAGGTAACCCCAAATAAAACTTGTGGTAATGCAGGAATGTCCAGAGGTAAAGTGACTGGATTATGAGAGCTGTAACCTGATCAGTCCATCTTTGTTTAAATGGACTGATTGGGTGGTAATTATAGGCAGATGGGCTGTGGCTGGAGTAGGTGAGTCATTGAGCCATGCCCCAGAACATGCATCTTCCCTGAGGCTTCTTCTTGTTATTCTTTGTTTACTGGCTACCTTGAGGGGAGCTGCTTTCCTCCTCCACGCTCTTCTGAGGTGATGTGCTGCCTCACCTAGGGCCCAAAGCAGTAGTGTTGGCCATCTATGGACTGAGACCTCTAAACACATGAGCCCCAAATTAATTTCATCTCTTCTAAGTTGTTCCTGTCAGGCACTGTGGTCACAGTGATGAGTGATGCCTTGAATCACGTGTTGGCTGATGAAGCCACAACCAAGAAACAAAGAGCAAGAAACTTCTGGCAGAAGTTTGGCAGATTCAAGGGCATGGGTGATGGGGAGCAGTGCATGCAGGGTGGTAAATGACTCTGGACAGGATGATAAAAGCCAGATCCAGGAGAGTCCAGTGTGCCATGCTTAGATGTTTAGACCTTATCCTCTTGGAGAGGGATGATGTGAAACACCTGCTATCCCTTCCCTTCCCCACACATGTCAGACCCTACTAATCACAGCACTTTACTATACTTCACACAGCCACTAGCATCACCTAGGAATTGGCAAGTTGAATCATTTGCCCACCCTATTCCAGGTGCTGGGTGCTTTCCAGGAGTTTTAATAGGTCTAACAAAGCTAGACCCTCAGCCAGTGCCGACTGATCAAGGAATAAGTTACAGGCATAGTGACTAGTGAGAAGACCCTGATGACAGTCCCATGGCACTACAAATCCTAGAGCTGCACCTCCACACAAAGTCAGAGTGAGTGAACCCCAAGCTTTTGCCTCATCACTGTCAGGGGCCACACTAGGATAAAGGAGAACATAAGAACTCTTCCAACAAGAGAACCCAGGACAAGCTGGAGATTGTGCTCAAGAGGAAAGGGAGACCCGGGAGAAAAAAACAAAGCCAGAGAGAAGCAAGCAGTCAGAAGTGAAAAAGCTGTGCAAACACAGTGACCAAGGGACCTCAAGCTGCACTGCAGCACCTCACTCTCCAATGCCTGGTCACACCCTGCACTATTTATACTCACTGAAAGACTCTTGGTAGAAGGCAAGCAGTCACAGTTTCTATGACTTAGGAGAAGATATGAGATATTTAAGTACTTATGTTAAAACAGACACAACCATGTGCGCACACCAACATATGACAAAATTGGGGAGCATTCCCACCTAGGATATGAGCAAGAAACCCATCTTTGGAGTTTGAGGTATGCAAAAAGAGTACTGGATGGAACTGGATGGAGTTCATGTCTTCTCAGGCCTCAGTTTCCCTAACTGAAAAAATAAGAGAACTCAAAAGGTGACACCTTCTAACAACCATGCTGACTCAGAACTCTCCTCTCAGAAGCAAATAGCAGGGCCATTTGGGAGAGTTCTTGCAATACCGCAATATAGGGAGCTAAAGCCTTCCGTGTGCAGTTCGGTGAGCACAGCAACTCGCATCCTAGCCAGGAACTTGGTAATATGATTGAGAAAACTGAAAACACATTGTGAGTGAAGGCCTGGGGAGCATCGAGCATTCAGCTTTAAGATGCTGACTGTTTTTGAAATAAAACTTTAAAACGTGCCATAAAAAGAAACTATTCCTCTGGGGGAAGAGAGTCTAAAGTGTCTTTGATTGTAACGATGGGAAAGACTTTCATCTGCACTCTTTACGAGGTTAATTGTAACTCTCCCCCAAGCTCAGAAACCCTTTTCTCAATCTTGTGGTTGTAATCTTACACTCTGCGTGATAAACCTTCATTTTGCAACAGGCACATTCCAAAATAAAACTTGCAACTCTGAAAGCAAATGAGCAAAAGTCGATAAGAAGAAACTTTGCTAGTGCGCATGCACACACAGCATGCTGTGCCCAGCCACACCAAGTCAAAGTCCTAAGCTCTATCAGCAAGGACCCTACCCTACCAACCCAAACCTTAGCAGATGTGAAGCACTTAGCACCATGACTGGCCAGGGGAAACCCTTCATAGTGCCTAGCTTGTCATCTTAGCCTTTCTCTTCATCATTGCTGATGGATTATAACTATCCGTACATAGCTGTCACTGTGAAGGAGTTATTACCTTTAATGAGGTCACCTTCATGGACTATCTCACCACAGAAACCCCTATGGAACAGTGCTGTGGTTGCCTTTCTTTACAAACTGGCATAAAAAGAATTACCATAAATTTATTGTCTAACAGAGGGAACCCCCATCACGTTGTTTTTCACAATTCCTTTATGTACAAACCTCAACTCAAATCCGTGGTTTTTACTTTCCTCCCAGATGCCAATAGATGCTATTTCTGCCTCCCCTACCACAGGCTCATGAAGAATAACCGTGTAACCATTTATTGATCATTTACCACATGCCAGGCTTAGTGATAAATTTTTTAAAAAAGCATTACCTTCACCTCAACCCCATGAGATAGATGGTGCTATTATTTTCCTCTGCTATGCAGTGTCTAAGGCTCAGAGAGGTTAATTTATCCAAGACCACTCATTGGGTCAATGAGATACATAGCAGGCAAGGAATGGAACACGAACTTGATCCACGTGTTTCTGAATTTGATATCCATGCTTATGTTTTCCACTAGATTGTAATTACTAAGTAAAGTACTGAACTTGGAATCTCTCCAATGAACTTCAGGGAATCTGTGAATGCCTTTGAATTGCATGTAAAATGGTATGTGTATGTGTACATTTTCCTTGAAGAAAGTTTAAAACTTTTACCATATTTTCAAAGGAGTCTAGAATTCTTTTTTTTTTTTTTTCTTCAAGCTTGAGAATGATTGTTCTATACCTTGGCAGGACTCAACCTTACATCCTATATTTTGTACCACTGCTGCCTGATATATAATAGACTCAACCAATAGCCACCCAACTGACTCAATTCTCTTTTCTGGTCCTTTCTTGGATCTACCCCCTCCACAGCCCACTGTGATGAATATTTTAAAGCTGTTTTTCATCCACGCACGTGTGAGAACTCCATTAGCACAGTTCCTGGACCAGCCTTTCACAGCCACTCACACTATGAAAAAGCAAGCAGAACCCTGTCTTGCCTGCTCACCCCAGAAAACCAAACATCTGCTTGCCCTGCCTGAAGAGCTCACCCGCTGAGGAGAGGCCAGTGTGGGACAGCACAGCACATCTGGCTCTTCCTGCATGAGCTCAAGCCCTGTTTTCAGAATCAGCTGTCAAGTAATCTCCTGCCTTATAAACAATCTCACATTTTAATAAGAGCCATTGTACGAGGTGAGTTGTTTAAATAAAGTTGGTTTCAATCTGCAGCTGCACTTGCAGATGCCCCCCTTCCTCGCTCAACCATGTACAACAACTATAAGTGCCCGTTCTTGCATTTTTTGGCATGCCTACTGTGTGCCAGGCACTGTTCTAGAAATTTACATCCATCATCCTCAACCTGCACAAGAGCTTAGGCATATATCCTTCACAGAGAGGTTAAGTAATTGATTAGGAGCCAAGATCTGACCCCATGTTGGGACAACAAAACTTTTCCACAGCTTCATCTCTTCATAGTCCCAACTCCTCGCGGAACTGAAGTTACTTGCTTTTAAAGTCTTCTCAAGTTGGAAAATAAGAAAGACTTTCTGGTCTCAGCATCTTGAGTAGCTACAAAGGAATATCATTTCAGAGCACTGTACTAAAAAAAAAAAGGATTAGCCCCCACGAGTCTGAGGGTTTAAGCCAAAAGGTGCCAGAAACACAGCTTTATAAATGAGCTGGGCAGCCTCACAGCATGAAAATGACTTAAATAACTCAGTTTTCAAGCCTCCATGTAAATTAGGAATCAAGGTGCTATGCAGAGTGTATTAGAGCACACAAATCACAAGTAGAGCCCCCATTAAACCACCAAAAAAAAAGGATTCTTTTTCTTTTCACTATTTACAAATAGAGGTAAGAAATATGAGAATAGTATAGTCTTAAAAGTATTCTAGATGTTCATTAAAAGACATTTTCAGATACCTACGACTCCATTACATTCAGCAAATATGGGTTCAAGGCACCAGGCTAGACATGATGAAAAGATCCAAGAGTATGATAGTTTTGTCCTGTTCCATGTAAGTCTCACAATCATTGGAGTAGATTCATATACAAATTGCTTAATTTACTGCTAAAGGGAGAGGAAGAAATTATCTCATGCTAAGTGGACCTCAAAGGATGGAAACAAGGACCCAGTGGTTTTCATGTGAGGGGAAAGTGAATGGTGTATGATACATTCAGACTTTGTAAGGAAATGGCACCTGAACTGAGGGTGGATGGGCTTTTGCATGGGAAGGATGAGCGGACAGAAGAAAAGAGAGACTGTGAACAAAGAGAAGGATCAAGCAAAGACAGGGAGGAGAAGGCACAGGGCACTTGATAGGGATAGTCCACAGCCCTCCTCTGGCCCCAATCCCTGGACTGGAGTGTGCACAAGGCTCAGAATTACACAGGGGAAGGCTGACATCTCCACTTAATTAGGTGAGGGCAATAGGGAGCTGATGAAGGTTGCAGACTGGAAGTGACCAACCAGCTCTGTGCTCCAAGAAGACCAATCTGGCAACAGTGTATGAACTGGAGGGATAAAAGGCTAGATGTGGGGGCTACAGCTGTCTGGTTGTGAGATGACAAAAGCCTACACAGGGGTATGGAAGAGAGAAAGTAAAGTGTTCACTCAATATCTTTCACAATGGTTCAGTGATAGACCAGGGAAATGAAGAGCCTGGTGACATCACTCTCTGAAATGGGGTGGTTAGAAAGGGAAGGATTCAGGTTTTTAAAACATTCTGATTCACTCAAGTGTTTAGGATTAACAAATTAGAATAATTAGAAGGCTTAATTTACATGGAGGCTTGAAAAACTGGGTTATTTAAGTCATTTTCATGCTGTGAGGCTGCCCAGCTCATTCATAAAGCTGCGTTTCTGGCACCTTTTAGTTTAAACCCTCAGACTCAACAGTAGAAATCAAGGCACCGTGCACAGTGTATTGGAGCACACAAATCACAGGTAGAGTGGGAGATGGTCAGTGGCTGTGGTAGGTCATCTTTGGAAGATGTGATTTGAAAGGAAGCTTCAGAAGAAGAAGACGTTTTAGCAGCTCTTTAATCCTACACACACACAAAGCTGACATATGATGCTCATTAAACACCCAACTATAAGGAAGACTTGGCCAAAGGAGAGCTGTGTCCTACTTCTGTCCAGCTCTGAACAGCAGCGTGGAGGATGGGGAGGGGAATGTGGACCGTGCTGGGGCTAAAGACAAGCTTCATCAGCCTGGCTGCACCATGCCTGCCTCCTGGGATCCTCCACAGACACTAGCTGATTTTGGTTTACAGGCAAGTCACAAATGTTCTAAATCCCCCACCCTTTTTTTTTAATGATATTAAATAAGAGCACCACATTTGCTTTGCAAAAGGATTTCTTTTTTTTTTTTTAAAGCAAAACCCAAAGCTTGAAAGTTTGGAAAGGACAGGAGAGTATCAAAGAAAAAAAGAAACTCATGCAGAAGCCCACTTCTCACTCATCAGTTGACATTTCAGTATATTACCTTCCAGTCTTTTCCATTTACATTTTTAACATAGTTAAGAGATTTTCACCTTTAAAACGTAGTTATTCTAGTAGAGCATTATCTAAGAGCTAAGGAATAAATTGACTCATGGACTTGTGAAATTCAAGTCTGACCAGCACCTGGACAGCAGAGCAAGTGGAAAGTGTTAACCCAACTTCAAAGTCCTTCCTAAGAACCTCCAGAAGCGGATACAATGATATCCACAAGAAACTGCTTTAACAGAAGCGAACCTCCTCCCTGCTTCTCAGTTCTTCCTGATAATTAAATAGCTTGATAATGGAAAAAGGAAAAGAAATAGGAAGCAAGTCCCTGGTCCCCACCCCACCTTACCCCCATCATAAAATACTACTTTGTTATAGTCTCAACAATACTTTCACATCTACATTGTTTAATTTCAAGACTGGTCCACACCCATGTCTCTGCCATCTCAGAGACCTCTCCATTCAGCCCAAACCAATCAGAAGCCACAATATTAAGATGTCTGATAAAGATATGGTTGTCCACAAATCCTGGAGATAATTCAAACCCATTGACCACTCTGGCTGCTGAGGCAAATAGAAGGCCAATGACACATCCAAGATCATACAAGTGGTTGGTGGTAAAGCCTCCCTCCCCCATTCCTTTCCAGAGGGAATGGAATAGATCCTCTGTGGAAGGTATCAGGTAAGCCTTCTCACACAGAGCTAGAGTCAAATCAGTGTGACAGTAGGAATTTCTGCCATTTCATTAATCCAGCATGCAAAAAAAAAAAAAAAAAGCAGCCACTCCCCTTCCATGTCTCCATGTACTTCTCAAATGTTTTATCAGAACAGATATTCACAAACAGGAATAATAACTCTGAGGGCCTAGACAGAACTAGGAGCTTTATAAAAATGCTCTCACAATTAATCCTTGCAGCTGTCCCACAAGACAATGGACCCTATTTCACAAGTCAAAAAGAAAGCAAATCAGAGGCACTCTGTATCTTGTACGAGATTCTACATTAAGTGCCAGCACCAGGATTCTGGTTCAACTCTGCTCAACCTTAAAACCCTTTGCCTCCACATTTTTAATTTTGGAAGGCTTAGAGGCAGTCGGCTCTCACAGACTGGGTGAGGTGGACACTGTCACCAGGAAAAGAATAAGATAAATCATCCCAGCACAGACCCCCTTCCCTGCTGGCCTCCCAGAACCTACTAGGAGGATCAGTACCTGTAACAGCTTTCTCCTATGTCCTCACTAGGGCCAGGCAGGGCTCCATCCTGAAGACTGAAGATCCTCACTTACCAGGGCAGCCTGAAGGCTGCCATCTCAGAGGCTTCTCTGTCCAGCTCAGCCCAAACCAGCCACAAGCCACAATATTAAGATGTCTGATGAAGATATGGTTGTTCCCCAAACCTGGAGATAATGAGAACCCACTGGCCAGGAGTGCAAGGCACCAAAGCAAGAAAACATCTTGCTACAAAACAGCTTAATGGATTAGATGTTCCATTTATTAAATTCCATAGTTCACAATAATTTGTATTGAATAATACAATATAATACAATCCCCTCCCCAGAGACAGAAACCAAGGAGGCCCAAATCTGGGTCCCTGGCAGGAGCTCTCAAACATGTGGCAGGCAACCAGTCTCCCGGAAAAACCTTGAAAGTACATTGTTTGGGGAGAGGAGG
Organism: Tamias sibiricus; assembly: GCA_025594165.1. NCBI lineage: Eukaryota > Metazoa > Chordata > Mammalia > Rodentia > Sciuridae > Tamias > Tamias sibiricus. Next base: position 167,497,180 of record CM046657.1, read on the forward strand.
GGAGATAAATGTTCCTCTATTGGGAACTCTGTCCCTCTCCCAAACCCAGTGGCATCTTGACCCATCTCTACTTTAACTGAAACCAGTTTTTTTTTTCTCCCCCCGCCCTCTTTGCCTATCACAAGAACACATTCCCAGAGGAAACTGTCTCCAAATCAAACCTATCCCACTGAGACCTTGCCCTTAAAAGCTGCAACAAAAGCATGCAGTTATAGGAGTGGGGGGGGGGAAGTACATTGAAAGACTGTAGACAAGATTTGCTGCCTCACAGTCCTGTGTCACTGGCTGGCTTCCATAGCCACCATGACAGAGGGGTTGACCTGAGCAGGCCCTTCCTCCCTGTGAGTATATATCACACCAGTGTAGAAGGGAAAGCTATATGCAGAAATGGACAAGGCAATCTCTTGATTTTTCTCCAAGATACCTGACCATTTTCAACAAACTCATTCCATTAACCCTTTGGATTCACAGATATCTGCTTTTTCAAAGAATTGCTTTTGAAGATTCACTAAAGAAGTACCTTTAAGCAATCTTTCCTTAATTTATTCTCTGAACTTCTATATACCAAACCTGTGCTATTTTATGGAAGTACAAATTAACAGCTGCAGTCTTAGCCCTCAAGATGCTCAGAGCCCAATCAGGAGAAATGAGGACTTATACTAGAGTAACTGCTTTGGTGGCTGTGTTTACATAAAGCTCCATGAGAGCACAGGGTGCCAGCACCTGAGTCAGTAGAGGAAATCAGGGAGGGCTTCTAATGTGAGGTGGCTTTGGGCTAAGCAGAGTTAGCCAGATGGACCACCAGCAGGGAGGATATGCAAGGAAGAGAGTGTGTGAGTGCGCAAGGTACATTCCAAAACTATCTTATTCTCCAGGAGCATAAAACAAGAGGTGAAAAGTGTTGGGAGATTAAGGGGACAAAGCAACAGAAACCGATTTGGAAGCACCTTGAACAACACGCAAAGTAGTTTCCATTTTACTCTGTCGGTGATGAGCAACCCTGATCACCCCGAAGAAAAGGCCAAGCCTTTAAACAAGATCACCCAGGCCACAATGTGAAGGACAACCAGAGAGCACAGAAAGTCCCGCTAGGAAGCTATTGCACCAGTTCAGGAGGGAGATTGGTGGGATGCTGAGCCAGACAGGGATATCTGGAGTGAGGAGCAGGAAGTGCAAAGGGAAATATGGTAGGAAACAGTTGTCAGGGACCTGGCACATCTGGATGCTCTTCAGTGTTCACTGCTATTAATGCACCCAGGCAGACCTCCTTTTAGCTGTGTTGGCGATGGAAACTGGATGCTGGGAGCGGGGCTGCACACAGTATGGCTGTAGTTGGATTGTCCATAGAGATTTCATTTTGTTGTCAGGTTTTTCAGTGAACAGACCAGCAACGGGCTTGGGTTACAGGGCTCCCTGACTGTGCTCTCCTAGCATGGAGAAGAGAGGAGGTGTGGGCATTCCCAGCCACCACTGGCCTCCCTGCCCCGCTGTTCCGGCAGCTGCATTCCAGAGACTAATGAGAACAAGGTGTAACATGGTTTAACAATTTCGATACATTCCTTAGCAAAACACAATTTCTTTAAAAACATATAGACCACATTGCAGTGACTCCATCAGGCAAGACACATGTCAGGAAAAAAAGCATGAGAAAATTTGGCAGGTATGTCGGATGTGTCAATAAATTAAACTAAGTTTATTTTCACAAAACCAAATGGTCAGACTTGCTCGTGGTTTCCTACCAAGGAGCAAGAATTACTCCCTAGAGCCAGTAATCAAAGTGCAATTAGAGCAGTCCTGAAATTTTTTTAAACATGCTATCCTTTCTTCACACGTGATTGCTCTTTCATTTTTAGCATAGATCCTTAACTCAAAGAAATAGGAAAGGGCTTTCCTAGGTTGGGTCCTTCCGTGATAACATGCAATCATAAAACAGATTTTTTTTTAAAGTAATTGGTTTACATTTAAATTAAATGTCCTTCACAATGTGTCCATTCATTAGTTCACTTAACAAATAATAGCATTGCCTATTGGGTTGGTCTATTTCAAATACAGGCAAACAAAATATTTTTTTCTAATAATGGCAATAATTGTTAGCCCCTGGGCAGGAATTTATCACTCTGAGAACATTCTATTAGGGTCTTAGTTGGATGAAAGATTTTTTTAATAAAAAAGAACTATTATGGAGGAGTTTCAAAATGGCAGAATAAAGAAGTTCACTTTCCTGGCTGCTGCTCCATGATGTGAGACCAAGAAAGCAGACCTGCAGCTTTTCAGCAAGGTAAGTGAACAAAAAAAAGGGAAACGGACTTTACTGTAATTTAATACCGGATGTTCAAAGCAGATCTGGGACTCAGGAGGTTGGATAAAATAAGGAAAAATCCCCAGCACCATAGCCACTGCCAGAGTCACCAGCCAGAGTGGTCCCTCCACAAGCAAACAAGGGAATTAAAGGAACCCTCACTTTTTAAGAGGACTGAGGCCTGTCTGTCTGGATGCCGAGAGTTTAGAGATCAAAGCCAGATGCGGTGGCGCACGCCTATAATCCCAGCACTTGGGAGGCTGAGGCAGGAGGATTGCAAGTTCAAAGCCAGCCTCAGCAATGGCGAGGCACTTAGCAACTCAGTGAGACCCTGTCTCTAATAAAATACAAAAAGGGCTGGGGATGTGGCCCAGTGGTCAAGTGCCCTGAATTCAATTCCTGGTACAAAAAAAAAAAAAAATAGAGATCAAAGCCACTGCCCAACTAAACTGAAAGGCATGCTGTACAATATCCTTGTGTGAGAAAGAAGCCATCATCTCTCCAGGCTGCATGCAGAGGACAGAAGTAGGAACCATTTTGCAGCCGAGGCATGGACGCCAACAGGTGAGGGAGCCAATTCCCGGCAAACCCAAGTTTGGCCCAAAATACAGGCCTGGCAAACCCACACTGCACAACTTAGAATCTGCCTAAGAAAATCAAACATGGAGAGAGGTTTACAAAGGGGACTACTGGTCATGGAAACCTACCTGGATCTACCCCTTCCCCCTACAACCTGGCTGTTTACAGACTGGCTGGGAGAGATGCACCTGGCCAGGAATTTGAAAGGGCAGGGGAAAGAGAGATTGAGTTGGGAGACTGAACGCAAGACAAGGAAGTGAGGGGACTGCAGGAGACATAGTTGACTAAGAATTGGCTCCTCAGTCACCTGAGTGGAACCCAGGGGAGATACCTGGGGTGCAGTCTTTCACTGAGGTCTGGCAATTGCTGGGCCCTGGAGGTGTGCTGATTTAAAGTCTCCAGACCAATTGGCATCCAGCCCATTTAAGCCTAAACCCCACCTCCAGGAGTTCCACATACAGGGTTAACTTTCTCACTCAATGACCCCAACTAACATTGCTGAAAAGGGAAACTGAGAATCTTTTGAACTCAAATTGACACAATTCTTTAACTTTTCATTGAGATCTTTCTTTCCCTCTGTTTAATTGTGATCTCAATGATTTATGGACATTTATAAATATTCATATTTGGTTTTCTTCTTATTTCTGAAGCCATTTATTTTTCATGAATCAATATTTTGAGGACTAGGATATTTGATTAGTATATTTCAATTTTTATATATTTTTTAATTTTTACTTTGTATTTTTTCTCACTTCTCAGTTTCCCTTGACTCTTTCTCTTCTACTGCTAACAGCCAATCTCTATTGTTCTTTCATTCTTCCCTTAATTATTTATTTTTATCTTCTCTCTCCTGTCCTCACAATCATCACATCCTACATCATTTCTGTTCTCTCCCACTTGACCATTCAAAATTGTAAACCCTATGGCAAACTTAACTGTTTTTACTGTGGGCAATAACTGATCTTATATCATTTCTGTTTATTGTGACAAGTAGCATTGTAGATGTCATAATAGGAACTATTTGGTTTAATGCTGTATATTGTTTACATTGGTTTTGTTATTTGTCTTCCCCTAAGCTGTGAGGTACTGGAAACCTTCAGGGTAGAAACTACAAGTCCACAGGGTAGAAACTTGTAGCTCAGATCCACTCTTCTAGTTGGGTAGGACACGCAAATAACATGAAAAAGCAAGGAAATAAATCACCCCACACAAACTAAAATACTTCAATAATAGAATCTAATGACACCACAGTGAAAGAAATTTCAGAGAAGGAATTTAGAATGTACATAGTCAAACTGATCTGTGAAGTAAAGGACGATGTGGGGAGTGAAATCAGAAAGAAAATATAGGAAGTGAAAAATACTTAAATAAAGAGAGAAGATTCTGAAAATAATCAAGCAGAAATCCTCAAAATGAAGAAGTCAGGAAAGCATCACCAAGAGACTAGATCACTTGGAAAACAGAGTTTCAAGCAATGAAGGCAAAACATATAGTCTTGAAAACAAAGTTGACCATGGAGAAAAGATATTAAGAGACCATGAACTGAACTTCTAAGAAATATGGGATAACCTAAAAAGACCAAATTTAAGATTTATCAGGATAGAAGAAGGCTCAGAGATACAAACAAAAGGAATGCAAAATCTTTTCAATGAAATAATACCAGGAAATTCCCCAAACCTAAAGAATGATATGGAAAATCAAATACAGGAAACTTATAGAACCCCAAATATACTAAATTACAACAGACCCACACCAAGGCATGTTATTATGAAAATACCTAACATACAGAATAAGGATAGAATTTTAAAGGCTGCCAGAAAATAACAGCAGGTAATGTTTAGAGGGAAACCAATCTGGATATCGGCTGATTTCTCAACCCAGACCCTCAAGAGCTAGGAGATCTTGGAATAATGTATACCAAGCTCCGAAAGAAAATGAACACCAGCTGAGAATTCTGTTCCCAGCAAAATTAAGCTTCATAATTGACAATGAAATAAAAATCTTCCACAATAAGCAAAAGCTAAAAGAAGCCAGATGCAGTGCAGTGGCGCATGCCTGTAATCCCAGCAGCTTGGGAGGCTGAGGAAGGAAGATCAAAAGTTCAAAGCTAGCCTCGGCAAGAGAGAGGTGCTAACAACTCAGTGAGACCCTGCATCTAAATAAAACACAAAATAGGGCTGGGATGTGGCTCAGTAGTCGAGTGCCCCTGAGTTCAATCCCTGGTACCTAAAACAAAAAACAAACAAATAAAAGAATTAAAAGAATTCAAAAAAGGCTGTACTACAAAACACACTCAATAAAATATTTCATGATGAAGGAAGGAAGTGCCAGGTGCAGTGGTGCATACCTATAATCCCAGCAGCTGGGGAGGGTGAGACACAAGCTCAAAGCCAGCCTCAGCAACTCAGCAAGGCCCTAAGCAACTCAGTGAGACCCTGTCTCTAAGTAAAATACAAAATAGGACTGGGCCCCTATTTTGTTCGAGTGCCCCTGAGTTCAATCCTTGGTACCAAAAAAAAAAAAAAATTTATGAAGAAATGAAAAATAAAAGTGAAAACCAGCAAAGGGAGGAACTACACGAGAAGAAACTTATTCTCAAAGGAGAAACTAATTCAAAGTAAACACTAGAAATAAATCAAAATGACAGGGAATAAAGATCATTTCTCAATAACAATATTGAATGTAAATTGCCTAAACTCATCAATCAAAAGACAGACTGGCAGATTGGATTTAAAAACAAGACCCAACAAAATGCTGTCTTCAAGAGACTCACTTCATAGGTAATGACATCACAGACTGAAGGTAAGAGAATGGGCAAAAAAATATATTATTCACATTGATCTTGTAAACAAGCAGAGGTTTCTATCCTCATATCAGATACAGTGGACTTCAAGCCAGAGTTAATCAGAAGGGACAAAGAAGGCCATTTCATACTGCTTAAAGGAACTATACATCAACAAAACATAACAATCATAAATATTTGTGCCCCGGACAATGGAGCATCTACGTACATCAAACACTTCTTAATTTTAAGAACCAAATAGAACACAATAATACTGGGTAACTTTAACATGCCTCTGTCACCACTGGATAGATCCTCCAAACAAAAACTAAAGAAACTACAGGACTAAAAACCACAATTGATAATCTAGACTTAACAGACATATATAGAATATTACATCCATCAATGACTGAATACACTTTCTTTTCAGCAGCACATAGATTTTTCGCTAATATCGACCATGTTATATAAGCTATTACATGTTGGCATACAATTGTAATATTACCTTAATATATTTTTAGCATTTGTAGGGTTGTTTTGATAGCTCCCTTTCCATTGATACTGTTTTGTGTTCTTATTTTTCTTGATGAGGCTTGTTTGATTTTTATCAACTTTTATCTCTATTGTTTCTTTTCTATTTCATATATTTCTGCTTCTACTCTTATTTTTCCTTCCTACTATCTAATTTGAAAATAAATTGTTAATTTAGCTTCTGATACAAGTACTTTAAGTTATAAATGTTTATCTGAGTACTGTTTCATCCTAGAGATTCTGATATTTTAAGCTTTTATTATCACTTAGTTCAAAGCACATTTTATTTACTTTTCTGTGCTTTCTTCTTTATTAATGTGTCATTTAATTTGAAATAGTTGACATGAGAGGGTAGGATTCTATATATCTTAAGGTGATTTATTTCTAATGTAGCAAATCATGCAGGAAACAGACTGAATGATTTCAAATCTTTTAAAAAGTAATGGAAATGCTTTTTATGTTCATTGTATTGGTTACACACGTGTCAAAACATGTCAAAACTTATAAATTGCACACTTCAAATATGTGCATTTTACTGTACTTCAATTTTACTTCAATAATGCTATGGGGAAATTTTCTTTAAAAGGAACTATTGTAACAGTGTAATTCCATATTTTCAAAATGGCACAAATGGCCTGGGGCTGTGGCTCAGTGGTAGAGCACTTGCCTGGCATATATGAGGCACTGGGTTCCATCCTCAGCACCACATAAAAATAAATTAATTAAATAAAGGCCCAACAACAACTAAAAAAAAAAATTTTTTTAAAGATGGCAGAAATGATCACAAACCAGAAACCAGTAGAAAGGTAGAGAGGTAGAGATATAGATTGTTTTTTTTTTTTTTCTTCCCAGTACCCAGGACTGAACCCAGAGCACTCTACTACTGAACTACATGCTCTGTAATTTTAAACAAACTAACTGAAGATGGATGAGGGATCATCAATGCTTCAGAAAATGGCATAGAAACTTGACTATGAAAAATGATTCTCTTTTTCCTATGACCTAACAGAACAAAAATCATATTTTACAAAGAAGGGAAAGATTTTTTTTAAATATTTATTTATTTGTTTTAGTTGTACACAATGCGTTTATTTGTACGTGGTGCTGAGGATCGAACCCGGGTCGCGCACATGCTAGGTGAGCCCTCTACCGCTGAGTCACAATCCCAGACTGGGAAAGATTTTTAGCTGTGAATATCTATGGAATTTCAGAAAGACTCAATAGTAGGAAGCAAGGAGGGAAAGGGTTCCCACATACAAGTTGCTCAGATTGTGTACTACACAAGAGTGACACATCTAAGAGGATAATATTCACTTCAAAGACATTGTGAATTTGTGTATTTACTGTGACAGTTTTTCAGGAGATAGCAGTGAAGGGTATTATTCTAATAAAATCAATGTAATGATTTCCTGAAAGATAGAAGTAAAATGCATTAAAAGGAGGCCTGTTTGTAACCTGCACAAGGATTCATGTGCAATAGCAGTGGTCCAGATGGAGAAATTATGATTACAGAGTAAAACACAGTCCAAGTGATTCTTTGGGATGAATTACTTACTGCATTAAATTACTTTTTCAACCCAATACCTTGCACACAAACACACCATACATGTTTATTAAACAAACAAAAATCCACTAAGGTGATTGTCAGGCATGATCAACTCAGGTGATTAGCCAGGATGCCACTAAAGAGAGTGTCATAATTTTATCCGTTAAAGTTGATCACCTCAGTGAGAAGAACCAGCAGACCATGTGCCTCAACTCAGGACCAGCCACATATTTTCTCCCTTTCTCATACCTGGAAAAAAAATGAATGCCAAGACCACAGACTTTCAGGATGGCAGCAGCCCTGACCTCTTAGTCACTGCACTGAAAGAGTCTGATTTTATGTGGTTTATAAATAAATCTTTGTTAGAACAAACAAGATTTCAGGGTTTATTTGTTATAGCAGCATAGACCAATATTACTTGGCTAAACACACACCATTTTCCTCCTCCATGTGTCCTGGCTGCCCATCTGCCCAGCCCACTGTGACCCTTGCCGCCGCCACCACTGTGTTCAAATGCCATTGTAGGAGGGGAGCAAGAAAGGGCAAGGGCTCAAGAGTTTCTGCATGGCTGAATCCTCCTATCTGAAAGTCTTCTGTGAAGACTACACCTTCTGGCTCTGTGACAGTTCCCTTCAAGAGTGATCCCAACTTTGAACACTGTTCTAAGATCCCTGGAATAACTTTATCAGCATCTTTTTACTAGGGGAAACTGTCAAGGCTTTGTATATTTGCAACAGCACACAAGGAAGCTTCAGAAAGATCAGGTTTTTGCTTTGGGTTTGCTACTTCCTAATAGCAAAGCATCCCTGAAGGTACCAGTGATAGAAAGCCTTCAAGCAGTGGTAAGGAGCACAGGTGATGAAGAGCAGGGACCTTCCTGAGTGTGGTGTCTTCCTTTTCAAGATGGAGATGATTATCTTGAAAGGTTATTATGAGGATTACATTATGAAACACACATGCAAACACTTTGAAACAAAACAAAGAATATTAACGAAAAAAATTTTAAAAATCCTAACTTCCGTTCATATCCTAAGCCACAAGTCACCTATACCTAAGACCTTCCAAATTCTGAGAGCAAAAATATCCCTAATTAGACATTTAGGAATATCTTAATATAAATGTATTATATTAAGTTACATGCACAAGGCTAATTAATAAACTTGCAGCTTACATCTATGTAGCAGTCAACAGTTTAAGTTATTTCACATACATTAAATCATGGCAAAGCTATGCATTTTATATGCTGAATGTATATTTTATAAAGCACTTGACATTTTGGATGATCAATATATATACCATTGTATGTAACTAGGAGTATGATATTATTTTTTAAATTATTATAGTGATGTGTGTTGCTCTATCTCTACTTTTATAATATTAGTGGCCACATTTATGGTTTACATGATGCTAAACACTTTGCAGGAAAGAACCCCCTAAAACTAAACATCTATAGAAAAATATGATCTGTTTCACTACAATTCACTTTACACTGGCTTCCAAGATCATGTGCACTCAAACCGTGGTATACCTGGATATAGTTTGTAACAATAATTATTAGAGGGACATGTAAAATTTTTCAGAAATTTCCTGCATTTTAAACTCTCCCCTGTGACATTTGTACCTTTTATTTTTAATAATAGGAGTAAGATCATCTAACTTTAAGGGCACAAAAGAGCAGCCATATAATGAGTTATGTTGGTTATAATGAGGCATAAGGATCTCTCCTATCATCTCTCATTTCTTTCATGGAAAATGGCAAATATCCCACCTACTTTTAATAGAATCAACTAAGAATGGCTTTAGACTAGAAATAAAACAAATAAAATGATGCCAAAAACATAACATTCTATGCCTCTTTCTTTCTCTGAACCATTGCTTTTTAAGCAAAACTGGAGAACAGACTCTTCATCTGATACCAAATGACTAATTCAATTAAGCTCAAGCTGAAGTACTGTTTTATATGGATATTAATACAGTCTGCATTGGTGTTTATAAAAAGCTTTGAGATTTTTAGGTTATTGATGTTATCTGAACCCTAAGAGCTCAAATATCCATAGTTATTAATGCAGATTTATCAGAGAACTTCAAAAATATACATTTTTTTTTTTTTTTTTTTTTTTTTTTTTTGTGGTACCGGGGATTGAACTCAGGGGCACTCGACCACTGGGCCACATCCCCAGCCCTTTTTTGTATTTTATTAGAGACAGGGTCTCACTGAGTTGCTAAGTGCCTCGCCATTGCTGAGGCTGGCTTTGAACTCGCGATCCTCCTGCCTCAGCCTCCCAAAGTGCTGGAAAAATATACATTTAATTTATAGAGATGACCAGTTCATAAAGAACATGAGCTATAGTTAAATTTACTTTTTTAGCCATTATATACACATACATACGCCTGTCTCACGATACTTCATTCTTTAAATGTTTAGTACTTTCAGCCTTTTTTTTAAATATAAACCCATAAGCTATACACAATCACCAAAAGAACCAAGAAGTAGAATAGTAAATTCAAAGCAGACCATGATGAAATAAACTTTTTTAATCTGAACAGTGTCACTCCAAGTTTCTTGACATGTAGTTGATGAGCAACTTTATGTAGAATATGACTTGAGGGGTACAATAAGCTCTTTACCTTCAAAAGTAACCTCCATGTCCAATGGCCAACAATGAAGCCATTGCTCTTGTCAACTGCTACCATTGAGGATTAGGTGAGATGGGAGGAAAGATGATAACTTTTTAATTAGGTGCCACATGGAAAAGGAATTTCTTTTTCTATGTTATCCTAGATGAACCTCAAAACAGCCTCTTGCATGGAATGTTTTACAAAGGAGCAAGCAGATGCTCTGAAGCCTTAGCTTGCCCCAAGTTGTACAGTGTCAGCCTGGAGCCCACACCTGGTTTCATCCCTGTCCCCAACAACTTTTGTTTTTGGTGGTGCTGGGGATTAAACCTGGGGCCTTGTGCATGCTAAGCAAGGGCTCTACTACTGAGCCATATCCTCAGCCCCCACACCTGGTTCCAGATACTGCCTCCCCACACATGCCATGAGGGATTCAGACACTTCGTTTTGTTTTGTTTTGTTTTGTTTTGTTTTTCTTCTAAATACCCAAAAATTACAGGCATCTAAAAGTAAGGGCATCATACATAACAAAGGCTCCCAGTTAAAATGGTCCTGAGATAGACAGTATACAGCCTGTCAGCACATACTGAACTGTAGGATAGAATAGTTTTGTAGATTTGTTGCTGAGTGCTTCGTCAACTATGAAACTCCTAATTGGAGCTGGATTCCTATGGAGAGAGTGTTATTTGATTTACACTAAGGCTTGTAGCACTTGTGGCCACCGACACCTGACTAAAGAGGCTCCTGGAGAAATTCTACAAGAAACTGCTATTGGAAGGCAGTCCAGGGCCAAGGCAGGCAGAGAGTTCATGGGACAGTAACACCATAGGGGCACCTTGTATGAAGGTGTCCCCAAAATTCCAAGTAAAATTGTATCCTCATAAAAGCCCCATGAGATTGGGATGATGATATGAGGAATCATACCTTCCTATTTTTTAAACATGTTTTTAGTCATTGATTGATAGACCTTTATTTTGTTTATATGTGGTGCTAAAAATTGAACCCAGTGCCTCACACATGTGAGGCAAGTGCTCTACCACTGAGCCTCAATCCCTGCCCCCATTCTACTTTTAAAACTATGAAAAAAATACCAAAAAAAAAAAAAATGACTGCTTTCCACATGTATTATTTCCTGAGGCTGCCATAAAAAAGTACCACAAACTGAGTGGCTTAAATCATAGAAATTTATTATCTCAGTACTAGGGTCTAGAAGTCCAAAATCAAGGTGTCCATTCCTTCCAAGGGCTGAGACTCTGTCACAGACCTCTCTACTGGCTTCTATTGTTCAGATATTGGCCTGTTGGTGGTATTCTCTCTCTTCACACCACCACCTCCCCCTGCACATTTTTGAGTCTAAATTCCCCTTTTTAATAAGAACACCAGTTATACTGGATTGGAGCTCACCCTCATAACCTCCATTACATCTATAAAGACTCTTTTCCAAATAAGGTCACATTTGGAGGTACTGAGGATTAGAATTTCAACATATTTTGTGGGGGAAGGACAGACACATGATTCAACACACAGATAGTGAGTAAATCAGGCTGCCTCCAACTAACCACTACTCTAAATCTGGTATTCAGGAAGGCCATCCTGCTCAGATAAAGAGCCAAGGGCCTCCAATGGAGAAGATTTGGAGAGAGAAGGGGCAACCTGGAAGTCACAGGGATGAGGGAGACCACAGGAACCACTTGCTAAGCACAGACCAAATGACCAAAGAAAATTTTATTTATTTGGGGGGGGGGGGGTGTGGAGGAGTACTGGGTATATTTAACCCTGGGGGTTTAACCACTGTGAAGTAGACCAGGTAGCCACACCCAAAAGACCCTTGCCATAATTAAGCTTCTCTCTTCTGGTCAAAGATTTTTACAAAGAATGCCAACAGAATGTCAGTGGGATTTTTGCAGACGGCATTATAGTTTGAAGCTTCCTCTTTCTTGTAAATGCCAGGTTTGCAAACAAAAAGTATGATAGTCTGCAATCAAGCTTGTGCAAAAAGACATTATCCATGTTTTCTCGGTAAAAACTTGTAAAACCTCTGTATAGCCTAAGAATATGAGACAAAGAGTAACTCATGTTCCCACCCACTGTCATGTAACCACCTCACTGAGTATAAGTCTAAAAGAATTTTCAGATTCAGAGTCCAGAGATTTTTAGGCATTAGCCCCTCTGGACCCCTGCAGCTTAAATAAACTTGCTTCCTGAAAATTCTTCTGGTATCCAGCCTCATCTGTCCTACATCAACTGAACCACATCCCTAGCCCTTTTTATATTTTATTTTGAGACAGGGACTCACTAAGTTGCTGAGGCTGACTTTGAACTTGCAAACCTCCTAGCTTAGTTTCCTGAGCCACTGGGATTATAGGCATGCTCCACCATACCAGATAAAAAAAAATTAAAAATCACCCAAATAGTTGTTGAGGGCTTGTTGTGTGGGCAGCACTGCATCAGTTTCCTATTAGGAACTGTAGGGTACAATCAGCTCTACCTGCAGCCTCAGACAGCTTTTTGTCTCACAGCTCTGCTGCTTAGACAGCAAGTGGGTACATAGACATGTTCCTTGTAATCACCATAGTGAAAGACATCACATCAAAGACTATGTGGGAGAGGTACAAGGTTCAGCACACTGAGAAAATACAGAGCAGTGTGATTTCCATTCCAACTCACGATGGCTTCAACAAAGAAGAGACGTTGCTGTGGACAGAATTTCAACAGAAGACAGTATAAAAAATAAAGAAGGCAAACACTCACTAAGAGCTTCATATGGAAACAAGTGCTAGGAGTTCTCAGGTAAGCAACCATATTTGATTCTTATAATAACCCCATGCAACAAGCATTATCATCCCCAGTTTACAGGTAAAGAAACAAGCTTTAGAAATTCCAGGGAGGGATAAGACCAGAATCTTATCCCCACCTTGGCAGGAAAACTAAAGGTCCCAGATGGCCGAACTCAGGCTCTCAAAAAAAGGTTTAAAAAGAAAAGTCAAATCTACAAAATGAGTAAAACCAATTCATCTTCTTATCATTTCTGACATGAACACAAATGCAAAAGTATGGTCCAGAATGCAAAAATTAGAGAAACTTTATTCCAAAAATATCAGGTCTGCTTAAAATCACTGTAGCAAAATAAAACAGATTACAATAGCCAAAGTAGGAAAAAACAATCAGAAAGGTACATAATGTGTCAAGTTTAAAAACAAAAGTTGGGCTGGGGCGTGTACCTCAGTGGTAAAGTGTTTGCCTGGGGTACACAGAGATACGAAAAAAAAAAAAAAAAAAAGTTACCATGCATCCAGCTAGGGTAACTATGCATATGTGGGTGTGTTTGTGTACGTGTGTTTTTACATGTACATTTTTTTCCCTTGAGCCATTAAAATCCTAGAAAAATTTTATGACAACAATGTGACATGTATGTAAAAGATGGATGGGTTAAAGTTACTGTTTTCTTAGGATCTGTCTGGCATTTGACAGCCATGCACCACTGCACTATCTGGAAAGATTTAGGACTTTTTACTGTAAAATTATTTATTAGTTGTTATTTATACTACGTGCTCCCTGGCAGACCACCCACTGCTGTAACAATAAAAGCAGTCACTCTGCATCTCTCCAAAACAAGCAAAGGACCAAGGGGGCTGCCTCTGGGTGTCACCACTGAAGGATGTGGCTTCCGGCAGGGAAGTGTGTTATGTGTTTTGAGGTGCTGCAGTCCTGACACAGGCCTAGGGAAATGGAAACCACCAGGCTCCCAGGGGACTGCTCTGCTTGGGGTAAACAGTCCTCCTTTAGGGGGCCCTCCATTCTGTCATTTATAACAGGAGGGGCTGCTCTGAAAGTCTTTCAGATCCCTTCCCCTCTGAATCCTGGATTTTTTTTAAAGACTGGAACCTGTTAATAGTTCTACACTAACCTCTGGATGTGATCTGGGGCTAATCTCAGTGCCTGGGGGCCCCAGGATCTGTCAGGCTGCCAGCATCTCCTCTGCCTCCCAATTTGGCTTGTTAGTGAGCTAACAAGGCATGTTTGAACATTCCTGAAGGCCTAAAAAGACAAGCTCATTGTACAGTGCTTAATTTTATTAAAGATGTCAAGGTTGTGGCTCCACTAAACCATCCAAGAAGAGATCGAGTTTTCATTTTTGAAATGTAGAAATTATAGAATGCCACATTCCTTCTATTTATACTGATTTAAATAAATAAACACAAAAATAAATTAATTAATAAAGCAAGCTTCTCCTTTCCCTGTCTTAAAAAAATTATTTTTGGGAATTTGTCCTTATTTCCCTTGACCAATCTTTCTTTAAAAAAAAAAAAATCAGCTGAATGCAGAGACATAAATATCTTCATCCATATGCAGGATTATTCCACATTTATCTTATTTCTAGTGATCAACATCGTCTCTTGCTGAAGGTCTCATGAGCCAAACTCTCATTTGTGGAATAACTAACTCAGCCAGGGAGCTAAATGATGACCTTAGTTCAGAGTCCAGGGACTGAACCCAGGGGCACTTAACCACTGGGCCACATCCCTAGCCCTTTTTTTTTTTTTTTTTTAGTACCAAGAATTGAGCTCAGGGACACTTCACCACTGATCCACATCCCCAGACCTATTTATTTTGTATTTTATTTAGAGACAGGGTCTCATTGAGTTGCTTAGCGCCTCACTTTTGCTGAGGTTGGCTCTGAACTCACAATCCTCCTACCTCAGCCTCCTGAGCCACTGGGATTACAGGCGTGCACCACTGCACCTGGCCCCCCAGCCCTTTTTTGTATTTTATTTAGAGACAGGGTCTCACTAAGTTGCTGAAGCTGGCTTTGAACTCATGATCCTCCTGCCTGAGACTCCCCAGCCACTGGGATTACAGGCTTTTTTTTTTTTCTTTTTAATAAATTAGTTTATTTTACAGCAGAATGCATTTTGATACACTGTACACAAATGGAGCACAATTTCTCATTCCTCTGGCTGTACCTGGTGCAGAGTCACTCCAGTAGTGTAATCATACATAATGCCTGTCTGTCTCATTCTACCATCTTTCCCATCCCCACAGCCCCACCCCTCCCTCTCCCCTCTGCACAAACCAAAGTTCCTTCATTCTTCCCTATTGCCCCACCCCACTATGGATCAGCATCCACTTATCAGAAAAAACATTTGGCTTTTGGGTTTTGGGGATTGGCTTATTTCACTTAGCATGATATTCTCTAGTTCCATCTGTTTACCTGCAAATGCCATAAGTTCATTCTTCTTTAAGTCAGCATCCTTATTTTGCAAGGGGTGAAATGGCCCAGAGAGTTTCAGTTATCTGTTCAGCCAAGGTCATCTACACCTACTAGCTGAACTAAAACTTTTTTTTTTTTTTTTTTTTTTTTGATTCCAAGTCCTGATTTCCTCCCCCTAAAGTAGGATGTTCTCCTGGCCAGTGGAAGAGAGTACAAAGAGATATTGTTCCCATTTCCTTTCTTAAGACTTACTCATACTTAAGATTTTCAAACCTGGCTGTACACCAGTCACCTCCAGGGACCTGATGAATCCACACATGGGATCTACAGTTTTTTGAAAGTTACCCAATTTAGGCTTAGAAATCACTGCATCATACTAAGCACCCCTGAGTACACAGAACCCATTTAATCCACTTTTGAAAGCAAGAAGAGCACTTTGGGCAGGAATGAAACTTTAAGATACAAAGAACATAAACTATTGTTTTTTTCTACCTTGGGAAAAGCATAATATAAATAGATGCTTCAAAAGAACACAATATTCCCTAAAATTTACTTTCTTAACTAATCAATGACTTTGAAATCAGAAAGACACTTTAATAACAAATAAGGGCATACAAGCAAGAAAATAAAGATACCTTTGATAAAAGCTTTTCCTTACCAAAATTTTTGTTATACAAATTTCCAAACCTACTCAAAAAGTAGAAATAACTTCATAAATCCCCAAATAAGTGTCATCCATCCTCACAGTTATCCAGATTTTGCCAAACTTGTGTCATCAATCCTTTTCCTTTGGTGAAGTATTATAAAATAAATTCCTCAAATCATTCTAGTATACTTTGATATGCATCTTAATAGAGAAAGCATTTGGCAAAGTTCAACTTTCTTCCTTGATTTAAAAAACACAATAAACTAGGAATAGAAGCAAATTTCTATAACATGATAAAGACCTATATGAAAAACTTACAGCACACATCATAATCAATGTTAAAAGACACAAAACTTTGCCCCTAAGATCAGAAACAAGACCAGGAAGCCTACTTTTACCACTTCTAGCCAACACAGTATTGAAAGTCCTAACCATAGATCTTAGGCAGTAAAAAGAAAGAAAAAGCATCCAATTGTAACAAAAGAAGTAAAATTAAATCTGATCACAAAAATGATCTATATGTGAGATACCAAAACGAAGTTTTTTTTTAATCTGTCAGAGTTAATAGATGAAGTTGCAGGATATAAAACCAATACACAAATCAGTTGAATTTCTATACAGTAACAAGGAACAATCTGAAAAAGAAATTAACAATTCACTTTCTATTAGCATCAAACTAAAAATAAAATATTGAGAATAAATTCAACCATTGTGGAAAACTTGTGCACTAAAAACTATAAAACATTGCTGAACGAAGTTAAAGACAACACATGTAAGTGGAAAAACATTCCATGTTCATGGATTGGAAGACTTAAAGCTGTAAAAATGACAATACTAACCAAACCAATCTACAGATTCAATTTGAGCCCCTCTGAAATCCCTAGAATTTCTTGCAGAAATAGAAAACCCATCCTGAATCTCATACAGAATCTCAAGAGAACCCAAATAGCCAAAACAATCTTGAAAATGAAGAACAAAGTTGGAGGACTCATACTTCCTGATTTCAAAACTTACTACAAAGTTACAGGGCATCGTTGAGAGTTATTGTTTAACAGGTATACAATTTCTGTCTGCAATGATGAAAAGGTTCTGGAAATGGATAGTGGTAAAAGTTGCACCACATTATAAATGTCTCACTATTACCAAATTGTACACTTGAACATGGTTTAAATGGTTTAAATGTTATATTTTACAATATCATCACATTAAAATTCATTTCTAAAAAAAGACACTTTCTTAATCTCACTCTTTTGAGATATTTTTAAGTATATGACTGTATAACCTCTAAACTAAATCTGATTCAGTGCTTCTTAAAATTTAGATTCTCCTTTCCAACATCCAACTCCAGAACTTCATATATAACAAACATCTATCTAGAACAGCAAAATATTGCTTAGGACTTATTTCTACAAATATCATCTAAATTAGGAGTCATCAAATCATGGCCCTTGGACTAAATTCATCTTGCCACCTGTGTTTCTGCAGTTTTTCAGCCAATAATAAATTTTATATTTTAAAATAGTTGAAAAAATTGAAAGGAATAACATTTCATGACACGTGAGAAGTATACATAATTCAATTTGTGAGATAAAGTCTGAGACACAGTCATGTTTTATGTGTAGTCCATGCTGTTTTTGCAGAGAGACATAGTTGAATAGTTGTGACACAGGGGGTCTATGTGTTAATCAATTTTCTATCACTATAACAAATACATGAGATAACTGACTTATAAAGAGAAAAGTTTCCTTTTGATTCACAGTCTTAGACATTCCAGTCCATTACTGGTTGGCTTCATTGCTTCTAGGCATATATGGCAGGCAACATATCAGAGCACTTGGCAAAGCACAGCTATTCACCCCAAGGCCCGAATGTAAGAGAAGAAAGGAAAAGATCCAGATCCCACAGACCCCTTCTCCAGGGCCCACCCCCAATGACCTTTTAAAACCTCCCACTAGCTCACTTTTTAAAGTTTCCAATACCTCCCAATAGTGTCACCCTAAGGTCAAAGCCTTTAACACATGAATCTTTGGGGGACAATCCAAATCAAAACTATAGCAGTTTGCTGGTTGATTTGATACAGCAAAGAGGTTATATTTCCAGTTACTCCATGGCTATAGATTTAAGCAGCAGATGATATTAAAAAAAAACTTATAATGAGGTGAGTAAAAGAGGGAATTCATTGAAATTCAATATTAGACAGTCAGAGGCTCAGAGGGCTAGATATTCAGGTGCATTGAACAAAGGACATTGGAGCCTCTGGTGGTGGCGGTGGTGGCAGTGGCTGAAGCAGCACTGGTTCACCACAGAGGGGAGGGAGAAACACAGTGGCTAAATTTGGCATAGAAACACCTATAGAAGGAAAAGCTGTCTGAATTTAGCTGAACCAGGGGCTGCACAGCAGGCTGGGTGCTCTGTATTTCTCAAGTAAAAAATGGACCGTTGAGGTGGGAGCCATCTTGAGGAGGTCACAATGCAGCTTGCTGTTGCAGGGGCCTGAGAGATCACAGAAGATGTTGCCACACTGTCCAACAAGCGTCTACCACTTAGCTTAAGGTATACCTAGCAGAATGTGAGTAGAACAGGAACAGAAAAGATTTTACCTAGGGAAATTAAGGGTAGAGATACAAAAGAGTACAGCTCACTTTCCTTTGAGTCTGGCAGTTCACGTGATCAGCTCAAGAGAGTCAGAAAACTGAACAGGTAGGCATTACACTCAGGGACTGAGCCTGAGAAGGTCACATTTGTGGGTGGTGGGGTTTGTAAGACTTGTGGAGGGATGACTCACTCACCTGCCCTATGAACAGAAATCTCAAGAGGCCCTGGAGATCCAGATACCCAGCACAAATGATCCTCTGCCCTGCTCTAGAAATATGTTTGTTTTGTTTTGTTTTGTTTTGTTTTGTTTTGTTTTGGTACTGGGGATTGAACTCAGGGGCACTCAACCCCTGGGCCACATCCCCCACCCTTTTTTTGTGTTTTATTAGAGACAGGGTCTCACTGGGTTGCTAAGTGCCTCGCCATTGCTGAGACTGGCTTTAAGCTTGCGATCCTCCTGCCTCAGCCTCCCAAGTGCTGGGATTACAGGCGTGCGCCACCACGCCCAGCTAGAAATATGTTTATCTAATCTTTCCAGAGCAGATATCACCCAACAAAGTCCCAAAGCCTGATTAAAGTTAAACCCCAGTCACCTGAATGCTCCATTTAGAACTCTACAGCAGCCCAGCCCTGGGAGTGCATCCATATGTTCTGTCTGGACAAAACTCCAATCCATAGTACTTCCCATTCTATCCTACCTTATAATAGTGAGAAGGGAAGCTGAGCACTATTTCTACCAGCTTCAGTGCCAGTTCACTTCAGCTGGCAGCTCAGTGAGTGACACAAAGAAGGAAGGATTTAACACCCAGCCCAAGAAGAAATGGAAAGAAGGGCAGTCTGGCACAGGCACTGAACATCCATTCTTGCCAACAGTTTTAACTACCTCAGAAAATTCATTCAGTTTAAGAATGTTTTTCCTTTTTTTTTTTTTCTTTCTCCTGTGTTCTTGCTACGCTGATTGGTTGTTGAATATACGTATATATACATATTTGTTTCTTCTAATTTTTGTCTTTTTATGTTTGCTATTTTTGTCTTTTGAAGATTGGGTTTTTTTGTTTTGGGCTTTTTATTTCTCTTTCTCTCCTTTCTTCTCCTCCTTATAGCCAAATTCACTTATTCTTTTTTATTTTGTTTCTTCTGTTCACTATTTTCTCCTCCTTCTTTATAGCCATCACTAGCTACATCTCTTCTGCTTTTTCTGTTCACATTTTGAAAAAAACTTTCTTTTACCTTACTACCATATTTTCTTTTTTTTCTTTTTTTTGGTACCAGGGATTGAACTCAGAGCCACACCACCACTGGGCCACATCCCCAGCCCTTTTTTGCATTTTATTAGAGACAGGGTCTCACTGAGTTGCTAAGTGCCTCGCCATCGCTGTGACTGGCTTTGAACTTGTGTTCCTCCTGCCTCAGCCTCCCAAGTGCTGGGATTACAGGTGTGCACCACCGCACCCGGCTTCTTTTTACTTAATGAACTGTATTTTTACTATCTTTTAGAACTCTTTGGCTTATAAAATTCCTGCACCCACCATTCATGTTATTGGTGTTATCAGTACAATAAAGAGCATAGTTGACACCTCCCAATTACTTTAAATGCCAGATCTAGCTCACAGCTATTTATAATTGTTGCTATTGTCAATTGTAGGCCCCACCATTCATGTTTTGTGGTAATTAGTGTTGTAGACATCATTGTAGCACTGAGTATTTATTTTAATGCTGCATATTGTTCTCTGCTATTATTTGTTGTCTGCTCCCCCCTTTCCAAAAGGTGCTAGGAACTACTGGGACATTATGAGTTCACATGGTAGAGACTCTTCTGCTAAGTTGGACTCAAAACCCAGTCAAGAGACAGTGCACTTGCTCCACACACAAACCAACCATGCTTAAAGTTCAGTGATACTTAATACAAAGAATAGGGAAGATAAAAACCCCAAACATGTGGAAATTCCCCAAGTAGGAATGTCTATGGGGGCCCTCTGGCCCTACTCATGGACATTCACTTCTACTGCAAACAAAGAATTAACACAAAGACTTTGGACACCATACTACAAGAAATCTCAGTCCAGATCACTCCTATAACCCTTTGAAATGTACAGAGTTATTAAGTATAAGAAAGCAATCACAGAGGGTGTACACCCTTCTGTACACAATTTCCAGATCTAGAAGCTGGGCGCAGTGGCACACGGCTGTGATCCCAGCACTTGGGAGGCTGAGGCAGGAGGATCACAAGTTCAAAGCCAGCCTCAGCAATGGCAAGGCACTTAGCAACTCAGTGAGACCCTGTCTCTAATAAAATACAAAATAATGGCTGGGGATGTGGCCCAGGGGTCGAGTGCCCCTGAGTTCAATCCCTGGTACCAAAAAAATAAATAAATAAAACAATTTCCAGATCTACAAGAAAGACTCCACTCCTGTGACACCTACAGAATAAGTAGAATCATCAACCTCTGACACAATACACACTCTACCAAAATACACTAATTATCACCAAAGAACCATCAGGGGAGCTATACTACAAAACCAATTGGAAATATATTGAAAAATTCTCAACAATCTGATATCCCAGAACACTTTGCCAAGAGAAGGCTGCATCCTAAAAAGGCCCAGACAATCAAGTGTAGGAGAAATCCATCCAAACAGATACATAAAACCCAACACAGGAATACAAGAAACACAAGCAACACACTCCAAAGATATTGGAGTGGATGAAATATCAGGTAAAAATATTCAAAAGAATGGTTTTTAAAACGATCAGTGAAATCCAGGAAAACATAGAAAAATAACTGAATGAATTAAGGAAAGCAGCACAGGATATGCATCAGAAATTTAATAAAGAGATAGAGATACTGAAAAAGAACCAAACAGAAATCTTGGAAATGAAATATAATAAATCAAATAAAATATCCAACTAAAAGTCTAAGCCAGGTGCAATGGTAGCCAACTATAATCCCAGTGACTCAGGAGGCTGCAATTTTTTTTAAGAAAAAAATTTTAAGTGAAAGGGCTGGGAATGTAACTCAGTGGTAGAGTATCACTGGGTTCAATCCCCAGTACAAAATAAAATAAATAAAGTCTAATAGATCAGGCACAGACACAATCTCAAAGGTGAAATACAAAGTGGCTGGCTTTGAATGTTCAAACAGTACTTAATAAATAACAAAAGTTAATATTATTACAAGAATTCTGGGACAACATTAAGAAACCAAATTTAAGAATCATTGGATTTAAAGAAGATTGTGAGATGCAGGATAATGGCACAGATATTCTATTCAGAGAAATAATAACAGAAAAATTTTCAAACCTTCAAAATGAGATGGACATATGGATAAGGGAAGCATTCAGAATCCCAAATAGACAAAAATCCCAAAAGAGATACTTCATGACCCAATGGAAATGCCTAACATATACAACACAAGAATAGAATTCTAAAAGCCTCAAGAGAAAAATGTCAGGTCATGTCTAGAGGCAATCCAATCATAATTACTTATGATTTTTTTAGCACAAACTCTGAAATCCAGGCAGTTTTAGAATTATGTGTTCCAAACCCTGAAAGACAATAACTAATCAGCCAAGATACCTATAGTCAGCAAAGCTATCCTTCAGAATTAAAGAAGAAACAAAAAACCTTCCAAGATAAGCAGAAGCTAAAAGAAGTCATGACTGCTAAACTGGCACTGCAGAAAATATTTAAAGAAATACTACACACAGAAAAAATCAAAAATAAACTCCAGAGGACACCATTGAATAAATCTTATTTGAAGAGTTGCTATGTAAATGAGAAATAGGATTAAATTACACAATAGAAATAAATTAAAATGGTAAGAATTAATAAACATCTCTCTATAATAATACTGAACCCGTTATTGCTCTCAACTCTCCAATTAAATAAATAGGCTGGCAGAGTGGATTTAAAAACAAGACCCAACTATATACTGTTTACAAGATGAAAAGACAGGTATAGGATGAAGGTAAAGGGTATAAACTGATATACCATGCAGATAGAACCCCAAAACAAGAAGGAATAGCTACTTTCATATCCAGCAAAGCAGATTTCAAGCCTAAAATTAATCAGAAGAGGCAGTAAATTAACCAGTATGAAGGTCACTTCATATTGCTACTTCATACTGTAGCTATATACAAAATCAATAGCTTTCCTAGACATCAATAATGATTCTACTGAGAAAGAAATTAGGAAAACAATCTCATTCACAACAGCTCCCTCAAAAAAGTACCAAGGAATGAATCTAACCAAAGAAGTGAAAGATTTCTACTATGAAAACTAGCACATGCGTGGCCCGGGTTCGAAAACACTGAAGAAAGAAATTTGAAGACACAGCAGAAGATAGAAAGGCCTTTCATGTTTGTGAACAAGCAGAATTAACATTGTTAAAATGGTCATATTACCAAAAGCAATATACAGATCCAATGCAATCCCCATCAAAATGCCAATTATGAGGGGATGAGGTTGTGGCTCAGTGGTAGAGCACTTGCCTCGCATGTGTGAGGCACTGGGTTCAATCCTCAGCACCACATAAAAATAAATAAACAAAGTAAAGGTATCATGTCCATCTACAACTAAAAAAAAATATTTTTAAAAAATGCCAATTATGAGCTGGGCATAGTGGCACATTCCTATAATCCCAGTGGCTTGGGAGGCTGAGGCAAAGGATCACAAGATTGAAGCCAGTCTCAGCAACTTAGAAAGCCCCTGTCTCAAAATAAAATATAAAAAGGATTGGGGATGTGGCTCAGTGGCTAAGTGCTCCTAGAACAACAACAACAACAACAAAAATGCCAATTATTTTCTTCACAGTACTAGAAAAATCAGTCCTAAAATTAATTTGGAAGAATAAAAGACCCACAACAGCCAAAGCAATTCAAAAAAGGGGTTAGGGGAAGGCAATGCTGGAGGCATCAAAATACCCAACTTCAAATTATACTTCAGAGCTATAGTAACAAAAACTGCATGGTACTGGAATAAAAACAGACACATAAACCAATATTTCAAAATAGAAGACGCAGAAAAACCCACACAGATATAGTCATCTGATCCTTGACAAAGGCACCAAAAGCATACATTGAAGAAAAGACAGTCTGTTTAACAAATGGTTCTAGAATAACTAGTCATCTATATGTAGAAGTTAAGACTACATCCCTCTCTCTCACCTTCCACAAATGTCAACTCAATATGTATCAAAGACCTAGGAATGAGACCAGAAATTTTGCAACATCTAGAAGAAAACATAGGGTCAACACTTAACATATAGACACATGCAATAACTTTCTCAATAAGACTCCTAAAGTTCAGAAAACACCAAGAATAAAAGAAATGGAATCAAATTTAAAACCTTCTGTATGGCAAAGGAAACAATTAAGAATGTGGAGACAGACCTACAGAATTGGAGAAAAATCTTTGCTGGCTACTCTTCTGACAGAAGATTAACACTCAAAATACATAAAGAACTCAAAAAACTTATCAACAAAGAAACAAAATAACCCAATTAATAAATGGGCAAAGGCTGGGGCTGTAGCTCAGTGGCAGAGCACTTGCATAGCATGAGTGAGGCACTGGGTTTGATCCTCAGCACCACATAGAAATAAATAAAATAAAGGCATTCTGTCCATCTACAACTACAACTACAAAAAAAATTTTAAAAAAAATAAAATAAAAAATAAATGGGCAAATGAACTAATCAGACACTTCTCAAAAAAGAAATACAAATGGCAACCAAATACATGAAAAAAATATCAACATCTTTAGCAATTAGGGAAACGCAAGTCAAAACTACACTGAGATTTCATTTCACTCCTGTTAGAATGGCAGCCATCAAGAATAGGATGGGCACAGTGGTGCACACCTGTAATCCCAGCAGCTCAGGAGGCTGATGCAGGAGGACTGCAGGTTCAAAGCCAGCTCTCAGCAATTTGCAAGGCACTAAGCAATCCAGCAAGACCTGTCTCTAAACAAAATGTAAAAAAGGGCTGGGGGTGTGGCTCAGTGGTTAAGAACTCCTCAGTTCAAACCCTGGTACCAAAAATAAATAAATAAATAAAATAGAATACAAACAATAATAAATGCTGGAGAGGATGTGGACAAAAAGGAACACTTACATAGTTGGAGGGATTGTATATTAGTAAAACCACTATGGAAATTAGTATGGAGGTTATTCAAAAGACTAGGAATGGTGACCCATATAACCTAGCTATACCACTCCTCAGTGTTTATCCTAAAGAATTTAAGGGGCTTGGGGTGTAGCTCAGTGGTAGAGCACTTGCCTTGCACATGTGAGGCACCGAGTTCAATCCTCAGCACCACATAAAAATAAATAAGTAAAATAAAGGTATTGTGTCTGTCTACAACTAAAAAAAATAAATAAAAATTTAAGCAGGCATACTATAGTAACATGTGTATACCCACATTTACAGCAGCACAATTCGCAATAGCCAAATTATAGAACCAACCTAGGTATCCATCAATGAGTGAATGCATAAAGAAAATATGATACATGTACACAATGGGGTTTTATTCAACCATAAAGAAGCATAAAATTATGTCATTTTCCAGAAAATGAATGAAATTCAAAAACATTAAGCAAAATAAGCCAAACTTGGAAAATTAAGGGTCATGTGGTTTCCTCTCATATGTGAACTCTAAAGAGAGAAGAGGGGGAAAAAAAAAAAAAAAAAAAAGGTTGGGTGGAAATTTTGTGAAAATAGAAGGGAGACCAGTAGAGGAAAGTAAAGGGGGGGGGTGGACAACAATACCCAACAAATTATATTGTTATATTGTGTGTATATATTGTGTACGTATAAATACGTGACAAGGAATCCCACTATTATACATAATTGTAAAGCACAAATAAAAGTATGAAAAAATTTGGGGGTGAAGGGTCGTGCCTAATTTGAAGAGTGGACTGATTATGGCAAAAAATGCTAGATTGCCAACTCAATATCTACCGCTTCCTTTGTAAAAGAATCACTAGTTTTTAGCTGGATCTGCTCAAAAGTCTCGTATGACATTTCTATGAGGTTTTCTTAAGGGGTGTTCACAGTACAGGGCACAGGGAGACAACTCCTTCCTACTGCCTGGAATATATGTAATAACTAGAACTTAGCCATCTAGGATCCCAAGGCAATAATGCACTAAAGGACAGCAAATCGACCCAACAGAGGAACCTGGGTTTCTGATACTATGAGCTGGACTTCTCCCAGATGAGAGAAAAACTTGTCTTATTGAAGCCAGAGCTATTTTACATTTTCTAAAAGATGCAGCCAAAACTTCTCCTAAAATAGACCCAAAAAAATGGATCTCAAAAAAAATTTAAAAATGGATCTCATTCAGAATTAAGACAAATATACCACCTAATTTTAGGAAAGCTGAAAGGGCAGGACATTCACTTATTTGGCCAGGGTCTTACACTTGCTAAGAAAATTGGCATATAGGGCTGGGATTGTGGCTCAGCGGTAGAGCGCTCGCCTAGCACGTGGGCGACCCGGGTTCGATCCTCAGCACCAAGTACAAATAAAAAAAATGCATATTGAATAAAAAACGCATTGTGTACAACTAAAAAAAATTGGCATATAATATCTCCTTATAAGTGTGAATTGTAATATGTAAGCATAGACATGTATGTTTATACATTATCTCAGAAAAGATGCATAAGAAATCAAAGAAAGGAATTGAGGGATTATTTTAATTTTTAAACCATGAACTTGTATTTCCTTTAAAACATTTTTCCTGATGAAATAAAAATGAGAGATTAATGGTACATATGCATTAAACTCAAGCATGAATTTCCTATAATACTTGAAATAATATTCATGGAAGATTTGGGGAGACTTGGTCATTTGTTTTAATGTAGCTCAATCAGATTGTTTTCTATCAATAAACTAACATCTGTTCATTTATTTATTCAAATACTAATGGAAGCACTACTAGGTGCCACTGCTCTAGGGAACAGGAATACAGAATAAATCACACATCAATTAAAATACAACATGAAAATAGCAAGTAGGAGCTTTGAAGTCAGGAAGGAAAGAAGTGTCCTGAAGCCTAGCACACAGGGACAGGTAGGACTGAGGTCTCAATGTGGGTCTCTGGCCAGTCACAGGGCACTGAACTTCTGAAGGATAGGGGAAAAGTGAGCCAGAAAGTAAAAGAAATGCAAGGATCCTATGGGAGCTGGGGAAATGTTTCCAAGGTCTCACCTCCAACCTCTCAGAGTCCAGCAAGCTGAACTCTCACTTCCCATCAAGCAGTCACAGCAACACACTCAGTCCAACTGCATGAGATATTAAAGAACCGAAAAAAATTTATAAGGGAGTGTTATGGTTTGGATGTGAGGGGTCCCCCCCAAAAAAAAGTTCATGTGAGAAATAATGCAAGAAGGTTTAGAAGACAGATGATTGGATTATTGGAGTCAACCCAATCCGTGAATTAATCTTCTGATGTGATTAACTGAGTGGTAACTAAAGACAGGCAGAGTGTGGCTGGAGGAGGTAGGTTATTGGTAGTATTTTGTATCTGGTGAATGGAGTCTCTCTCTTTCTCTCCCTACCCCCAACTCCTTTCTTATCACCATGTGAACCACTTCCCTCTATCACACTTTTTTTTCCTATTTTTTTAATTTGTTATATATGACATCAGAATGCATTACAATTCATATTACACATGTAGAGCACAATTTTTCACATCTCTGGTTGTAAGTAGAGTCACATCATTTGTGTCTTCATACATGTACTTAGGGTAATAATGACCATCTCATTTCACTCTCTCCTACCCCCATGCCTCCTCCCATCCCCTCCCTCTGCTTTGCCCTAACTAGAGTTCATCTAATCCTCCCATGCCCGCCCCCAACCACATTATGAATCAGCATCCTTAAATCAGAGAAAACATTGAGCATTTGTGTTTTGGGGGGGAGGATTGGCTAACTTCACTTAGCATTATATTCTCCAACTCCACTCATTTACCTGCAAATGCCATGATTTTATTCTCTTTTAATGCTGAATAATACTCCATTGTGTATATATAGCACATTTTCTTTATCCATTCATCTACTGAAGGGCATCTAAGTTGGTTCCACGGTTTAGCTATTGTGAATCTACCACACTCTTCTGTCATGAGGTTCAGCCTCACCTGGAGCCCTGAGGAATAGAGCCAGCTTTCTTTGGACTGAAACCTCTGAAACTGTGAGCCCCCAAATAAACTTTTCCTCCTCTAAAATCGTTCTTGTCAGGTCTTTGAGTTTCAGCAGTAAAAAAAAAAAAAAAAAAAAAAAAAGCAGACTAAAACAGGGAGGGGAGGGAGCTCCAAACACTGCAGGGGACTTTTTCCAAGGATAGGTTCAGGAGTAGCTATGTCTAGTAAACAGGCCATACCTTGGGGAACCTCTCTCAGCATGCTTGCAGCTTAGCAACTCAGCAAGGGGAATACTGGTCACAGCACCCAAAATATATTAATCCCCAAACTGAAAGTAGTTGACCATTCAGATAACTGATGGATCAATTTAGTCAAAATGGTCAAACTCATTCATACATGCAGTAAACTGTTTTCAAACAAAAACCCCCAATTTGCATTCAAATCAACAAATCCACTTCATTTTAATCAGTGCCACACAGCACTGGCAGCCACAATTCAATCTTTTGCCTATAGTTTTCCATCGCTGTGTTCAAAGAATAAAAGAAATATGCAAACCAGACTGTGCTAAAGCTATTTTCTGTTATCTACAGAAAAAAAATTATCTCTTTAAGTGTTTTGTAAAATCTGCCAAATTTAAAGAAAAATCTCAGCAGAGCTCAAAAAGGTAAAAAGGGAGATTCAAAAATTAAGTCACCTCAACCATCACAGCAGAAAACCCTCAAGCCGGTGTTGGATTTTAAGCACGGGGAGTCCCGCCACTTCTGGGGTTACAGCTTCAGTTGAAACTAAAACCTCGACCAGGAATACCAGAGATAGAGTGCTGATGACATAAACAGCTCAGAAAGAAGCCCCCAAGTTATAAGATGTGGCAAAAAGGGGGAAACTGCAGATGCTTTTTTGGCTCGGTGCAAACTCCCGAGACCCCAGGTGGAAACTGTGAAGTAATAGAAGCAAAATTTGGTATTTAAATCTGTGAGGCAAGGAGTACACAGAGCGAAAGGAACAAACATCAGGGAAAATTGAGATTTCTCGCGGTGCTATTCCCCAAGTGCAAGCACTCTGCCTACTAAAACAGCTGCGAGAATCCTGACATTCCTACACTCTTTCATTACCAAAGCCACTCAGATTTTCCTTTACTCATGCAATTTCCATCACCTCAAAGAGAATATTCACCCTCTAAAGAGGTGAAGTCCATTAAAGTTTTTTAAACAAACATTTTTAAGCCTCCCTCCCCCCAAAATCCCACAAACCTATAAGCTTAAGACCTAGTAAGTTCCATTTCACTCATCCTGCACCTTACTCTTCCCAGGAGACTAAGCCTCCCCAGGCAGCCAATGTCTGTGCTATACAGGGGCAGCCCTGGCACAGTGTCACTGTTGTATAATTAGAGCTAGAACCCCACTTCCTGCTTCCGAATCAGTTTTTTCCACCACGTTCACTTTCTGATGGGAAATAAAGATGGTCCCGGGGCTACTCACTGTTTCTGTATACCTCTGATCCCACTAGAAAACACCCCACTTAGCCAGGCCCACACTTCTAGGAACCCCAGTATTTTAGAACATGGCAAGAAGGTCAGGAACAAAAAATTCTGAGCACCCCAAAGCCCTTCATAATTAGACCTCCTACAGGTCTTTTTGTACTCTTACTCCTTTGTATAGAAATATATTCTGTAGTTAGCTAGCACCCCAGAATAGAAGCATCTTACAAAAGGCAGGAGTTGTTTGTTTTTGTTCTTTCTCAGGGTGTTTGTTGTTTGTACTGAGGACCAAAGTCAGGGGTGCTTTACCACTGAGATACATCTCAGCTCTATTTTTTTTGAGACATGAGCTTGCCAAGTTGCCCAGGCTGGCCTTGAACTTGTGATTCTCCTGCCTCAGCCTCCTGAGTCACTGCGATTATAAGTATGTACCACTGTACCTGGAAAGACTGGAGTTTAAAAAGGAATTACAGGTAGGCACATTGATGGTGAAAAAAATATTGTTTTTAAGAGGACAGAATCAATGAGTCCATATTTCTAGTATCAGAAAAAGAATATTTATCAAAGAAAACAGAGGTCTGGCGTTGTAGCTCAGTGGTAGAACACTCAACAAGCACATGTGAGGTACTGGGTTCGATCCTCAGCACTGCATAAAAATAAATAAAAGCATTGTGTCCATCTACAAAGAAAAAGATTTTTTTAAAGAAATCAGGGGAGCTGGGGTTATGGCTCAGGGGCAGAGAGCTTGACTAGACATGTGAGGCACTGGGTTCTATCTTTAGCACCACATAAAAATTAAAAACAAAGGCATGCTGTCCACCTACAACTACAAAAAAAGTATTTTAAGAAATCAGAAAAATATGTAACAGTATTTTAGAAAAAAAATTTTTTTCAACATGATTAACAGGAGTGAGCTTAAGAAACACTTCCTTTCTCAATAAGACTGCATAAAGGAAACCTTTTATTAGACCCAATTACTATTATTACCAAATATTGAACATTCAACCACATGCCAGACTCTAAACTAAGTACTTTACATATATTACCTCATATAATCTTTACAATATCTCCAATTTAAATATTAAGATACTAAGGCTCAGAAATATTTTTAAAAATCAGATCTGTCTAACCCACTACTCTAACCTCTTCACTACACTATTGTATCTGCTTTGCCAATTGTTTTATGTAAAAGCTTCAGATGGCCAGATTTTAAACTCCCTAAAAATAAGAAGTCTTCTATTTACCCTAATAACACCATGAACCTAAGCCAGGTTCAGAGCACTAAAAAGGCCTTTAAATATACGCTTGACTGCATTTTAGTACCAAATAACTCATTTTCTAACTACCCCATTTCTCCAAATCCTATCAAACTACCTAATGAGGCATTTGAGTCCAGGGCCACTCTTTCTGATGGGGAGGGAGAGATGGGCACAGTCAAAATGTCACCAAACACTCATGTCCCACTTTGGCTCTTTCATTGGGAACCGCAGGGTCATGGATGAACTTAACAAAACATGAATGAAGGAGACACACCTGGGGCACATGAATAAGTATTTATTAAATTTTTTTAATAAGCACTCAAGTTCCTTATGGGCCCAAGAGCTAAGTCCTAAATTGTAAGACCAAGGCTGAGTTAACATCCTTTCTGATTACGGGCAAATTAGTGGAAAATAGGGTCAAAATCAGGATTCATAAGTGTGTGTGTGTGTGTGTGTGTGTGTGTGTGTGTGTGTGTGAGAGAGAGAGAGAGAGAGAGAGAGAGAGAGAAAGAATATGTGTGTGTCCAATTCAGTATTTGATTTACCTAATGGGATATGGATAGGTTATTCAACCCAAATGGATACAAGAAAAAAGCTGCAAGTTTTTAACAACCAAAGCCAGTTAAATAATCCAAGATTCAATGTATTCCATTTAGGAACCATTCCAGGTCCTTTTCTTCCTCCCCTTACTTCTTTCCCATATTTCCATGTTCTGATTAAACCATTCCAAATCATTCCGGAATTAAGGATGGATTTTTTTAATGACAAAAAAAAAAAGCAAAGAGATGTTTGTTTTGACCAAAGTGAAAAAAGAAAAAGAGATCCAAAGAAAGTAAAATCTAGGGTCTTTTTTTTTTTCCATTCATCTATTTAGTCACCATCTAGGAGTTCAGAACTATTTTTATTTTGCAGTACTAGGGATTGAATCCCAGGGCTCACGCATGTTAGGCAAGTGCTTTAACAGTGATTTACATCCACAGCCCTTTTTACTTTGACACAGGATCTCACTAAGTTGCCCAAGCTGGCCTTGAACTGGAGATCCTCCTGCCCCAATCTCCTGAGTTGTTTAGATTACAGAAGAAATTGTTTTATTTTCTTAAATCTTTGGGATCTCTTTTGGTATACTTAAGCATTGTTAAGGGGCCTCACCCCTAACCCTCCCAAAATCCTTAGGCCTAAATTATTGAAATAATTTGTAATAGATGAGATACAAAAGTCTCACCATGGAAATGCTACAAGTAAATACAACCCAATTTTTGATGTCAGTATATCTAAGGAAAGCTAACGTTGGCTTGGACCACATGGGGCAGGTGTGGGTAGGCGAGCACAGAGGCAGCTTTAGCAAGGTACCCACAGCATTGTACTTTAGCAAGGTACCCACCCATCCATTCCCTTGATGCAGAAGGACTTCAGAACATCACAATGGGACCTTCCAACATAAAAATTGTAGCAGTCCCCCTTGTTCAGGGCTTAGATAAGCAAATTGGTTATATTTCAGCTTCTATTGTTAATTTTTCTAAAAGAAAGGTATACTCTGGTTAGCACATATAAGTTTCTAGCCCCCCGCCCTCAGCAGATATGTCTCATCCTAAACTAACCAAGAGGAATCTTCGTTTACACAGCAGTCTCCATCAGCCTGACTGGTATTAAGCAATGCCCAGGTGATGATGAAAATCAAGATTCTAGGGCTGGGGTTGCACCTCAGCAGTAGAGTGCTTACCTTGTACATGTGAAGCACTGAGTTTGATCCTCAGCACCACATAAATAAATAAAATAAAGGTACTGTGTCCATCTACAACCAAGAAAAAGAAAAGCTTATTAAAGGGGGGGGGGGGGGGGGCTGGGGCATGGTTCAGTGGCAAAGCACTTGCCTATCATGTGTGAAGCACTGAATTTGATCCTTAGCACCACATAACAAATAAATGCATTCTGCCCATCTACAACTACAAAAAATTTTTTGAATTCTATGCCAACAAGAAGCACCATAGCAGAACACCAGAACATGGCTCCAGCAGTAGAAAACCAATGGGCCCCCTTGGCATGCAATTCCATCAAACTGGTTTTCAGAGATTTTGGAGAGGACCAGGCCAAAGGAAATGTATTTATGAAAGTGTGACCAAGAAGAGAACACTGCACATGTACTCCTATCCTGGTGCAAAATGCAGGTGTGCACCTAATCATCAGGTCTTTACACTTGGGTGACAAAGCCAAGCTACCAGTTAATGCAATTTGTCCCTTTTACTTTAAAGAGATTAGACTGCCCTCTTGTGGAAAAGGGGAGGATAAAGTTTCATGGTATTTCCTCTCACCTTTTTCCATGATTGCTTTGGGAAGAACAGGACCCATTTCAGGACAAGAGCTGGCCACTACCATTCAGGAACACAGTCATAGTACTGCCACATCTTTTGATTTTTTTTTTTTTTTTTTTTTTTTTTTGGTACTGGGGATTGAACCCAGAGGTACTTAACAACTGAGTCATATCCCCAGCCCTTTTTTGTATTTTATTTAGAGACAGGATCTCACTGAGTTGCTTAGGACCTCACTAAGTTACTGAGGCTGGCTTTAAACTCACGATCCTCCTGCCTCAGCCTCCTGAGCCACTGTAATTACACATACTCAGCACATTTTTTGATTCATCAAGAGCCTGGAAGTTTAGATGATTCAAACTCAGGAGATTTTACACAATGTTAGCAACCAATTCCAGTTTGATGGGGGGAATTAAATTGGGGGTGCTAATCTGCAGTAAATTTTGGTGAATCTGGAATCCAGCTCATCCGTATAAATATAAGGGAGTCAGTGAGTTGTACTTAGACAGGGTGTTAGTGTGAGCAACATAGTTTGGTGAACCTAAAATATAGGGTGCATGGTGGGGAATGGCTGGGAGGGCAAGGTCTTACATAAGGCTCAAGTTTATAATCAATGAACTATCAAATGCAAACAACTATTTAAATTGACAAACTCATACAATCTGAATTTTAGGGAAAATGCTGGCATAAATAGCCCTGTGACTAGTCCCAGCTAGAGCAGGAAGAGTAAACATAGAACCAAGTAGCTTAGAATACCCCAGGCATGTTTAAAAATTACAAGCAACTTTTTGGGTGGATGGAATCATCTTGCTTAGATGGAAGGCCACCTCTGAGAGAGGTTTAGAGGCTCGGAAGAGTCACATCTTTGTCACAGGTGTCACCACACATCTCCTTCCTCCCATTAACAATTAGAATGCCAGAACTCCCACTATCAATGCCCCACAGGAGAAAAGCCAGTGATGAAGACAGACAGTCTCCTCTGCTCCTGGGAAGCCAGAAAATAAGACCACAAAATAGGCCAGTGAGGCTCAGACACCATGAAAACCTCCCTGAGAGGTAATGCTGTTAGGAAGTGGGGAAATAAAAGTTTCCTTCTCAAGAACTGACAAGCAAGTCAGAGCTCAAAACAAGAGAAAACACTTCATGCCGGTGGTGACAGAGGGCAATGAACACTGCTGGTATCACTTGTAGAAGCTAGTTACAAACCTCCTGTACTGAAGCATTCTAAGAACTGATAACATCTTTACCTTGTTTCTTTTTAACCAATGGCTGGGAAGATATGAAAGTCTTAAGACTGCACCTCTACTCTGAAACATATGCCTTTTGTTCTTGAGCTTACTTTATTACTTCACTCAATGAAATAACCACATGTTTCTTAAAGTATTGTCCATTGTGGCTAGTTTCTCAGTCACCCACGCTAATTGTTCAAACTTGCAGATTCTTGAGTCTCAGACCCATAAAATCAAAGTACATGGAGACAGGGCCCAGAAATTTTGACCTTTCAGATACCTCTCCATTTGATTATCAGGTACAGGTAAGGTTGAGCACACTGGGGTTTTGGAAATTCACATGCAGTTGAAGGGTACTCTCATGAGAAAAGCTTTGCCTCACTCCAAAGACAGTAGTATGAGCTCTTTAGCTGTGATTTTTAAAAAAATTATTATTAAATCATAATTCCTTAGGGATAGATGACATGGAATCTAGCCCCATGATTCTCAATCTGGGCAAATTTGTCCTTCAAAGGACATCTGACAATATCAATAAGTATTTTTGGTTGTCACAGCTAGATGGATACCACTGGCATATACGGAGGTACTGCCAAACCTCCTACAAAGCACAGGACAGGTGCCCAGGACAAAAACATGTGGCACAGAAAAGAATCCCTGTTCTACCCTAAGTTGAGCCTTTTATTTTCATAAATGAATACAGAAATTTAAACATGAATTATTAACATTTATCTAGCCATAGTTAGCTGTCTCACATCTGAGGCCCTTCCTCTGTTTGGTAAATTCCCACTAAATCTTGTGGGACACAGTGCCCACCTCCCACTACAGAAAACAAAAAGTGAGACACCCCTCTAGACCCTACTTCCTGCAGTGAGGCCTAAGCAGGTGACCAAATCCTGGCCAATCAGAAGTTCTTTTCTGTAAATTTTAATATAAAACAAGTAATACAAAAAAAAAAAAAAAAAAAAAAACTTTGAAAGAAGAAGGGTAACAGTGAAGAGTTCATTACACAGGCAGGGGTTACTGAGAGTGCAGGGGCCATGTTCACAGTCATAGTTGCAGCACAGCATGTCCAGTCCAGAGCAGGCACCAGCAAAAGTCTCTAAAGCAACTTAGGCTGCTCCTATCCCCACCCATCTTCCAACTATGGTTCTCCAGACTTCCCTGCAAATCTGCAAACTGCCCAATCACCTTTCATTTGTTTAAACCTGCTTAAACCACCCTTTGTTCATTTCAATGGCTTCAACCAAGAATCCCGAATAATATAACCACTCCCTGAGCTTTCATTAGCACCAGCATCATTGTTTAAAAACACCCCAGCTCGCTCCAGAGCTTAAGAAGATAAGAACACCAAAACAAACTCTAAATCTACACACACTATGATCCAGAGCATGCTTACAGTGCACTATTGCAATAGATGACATGGAATATTCACCATGATTTTTTTTTCTTTTTTTTTTTTTTTTTTGTACTATATCATTTAAAGTTATTTATGACACTTCAAATTCCTTTGGGGAAGAAAGCATCTTAACAAAATCCATTTCTAGATAGAGTAATGAAACAGAAAGTCTTGATTCATGGAGGTGTCAGGATTTCAGGAATTGCCGCAGTTGACAGTAACGAATACAGAAGGCTTCCAAGACCTGAGTCCAATTGAGAAGATGCTGCAAGATGGATGTTAAATGGGACATCATAAGGGAAAAGAGAAACATGGGTCATCGTAGCTTTTCAGTGGAGCACATTTCGAAAATCCATTGGAAACCTGAAATACATTTCCTACCAAAGCATCCCTTCACATAGTGGTTAGAGTCCCAGGTTAGCCTGTAAGATCCTCCTTAACATGAACTGCCACATGTAGACAAAAATCAGAGAAAGTTCACAATGAGTGAAGTGGGGTTTTGTTTGTTTGTTTTATAGGTACACCACCCGAGGGTCATTGAAGGGCTCTCAGAAGAACAAGACCATCAAGTGAAAAGGCACATGCCACAATGGCTAGAGGCAAGAGGCTAAAGTCTGAACATGTGCTTTTCAACTTTAAAGATAGATGCCTTCAGAATCCTCTGAATTTACTTGTTTTTTCAGGCACATATGGATCTCAGCTTATTCTTCATATCACACGCACCCATCATTCTTTGCTCTGTAGTAGCCTTTCAAGTTCAATCATCATATTAAAATAAATGCTTTTCTCTTTTTCCAGAAATCTGTGTTCCAGTGTTGAAAGGGACCCTAGAGATCATTTTGTCAAACCTCCTGCCCAACACAGGAATCCTTTTCACAGCATCCTAACAGGCACACACCCAGCTCAAGGGTCAAAGAAAGTCCACTTGGAGTTCTTATACTTCTGTTGCAAATTCTTCATTAGTATTGACCCCAAATCAGCATTCCTGAAGTGACCACTCACCGGTCTTCTTTCTACCCTCTGAACTACTTAGGACAAGCTCAAGCCCTTCTCTGCAGGATACAACCTTCAAACACCATCCAGGCCCTGATCTACTCAAGTTCAATTTTTTCAATTCCAGAATGCATTTCCTGTAACATGGCAATTCGGGTCACCTGCTGGTATCCTTAAAAAATAGTATCTGACCAGGCCAAAGTTGAATAGTAATTACATCTGCCGATCTTGCCCCCTTATGTCCATTTAGCCTGAAAGTAAGTTAACGCTTCTTCATAGCCACATCACACCCTCGGATCATATTAACTTGTGGTTAAATAAAAACCCAAAGACCTTTGCACAAACTATGACCAAGACAAACCTCCCCCATTGTGAATATGTGTAATTGATTTTTCATCCCAAACATAGAACTTCATGTTCACTCTTGGTTTCAGCTTGGTTTTGACCCAGCATTCCAGCCTGTCAAGATAATTTTGAATCTTGATTCTGTCATCTATCATACTTACTATGTTTTTCCCAATTGGTGTTTTCAGTACATTTGATAAGGACCACTTCTATGTCCTCATCCAAATTTTGATAAAAAATGTTGAATAAGAGAAGGCTAATGAAAGAGGCCAATGGCACGGTTCTGAAGATATTGTTCCAAGTAGGCAAAAAGCCATCAATCAACACTCTTTAAGCCTGTTGTTCAATGAGCTGGGAATCCACCTAATTAGTCTATTATCCAACCCATCTTTCACTAACTTTATCTACAAGAATATCTTGGCAAGAGTCCTCAGAAGGCCAATTGCTTCCTCTTCTAAGCACTTTCCTCTCCCAGTACCCATGTTACACAAAACAGCCCCCTCCTTCAGTAACCTGGCTTGTATTACGTAACCCCCTGCCACTCAAAGCTTAACTAATGGGACAACAGGAAGGACCCCCAAATGCCAGAAGAACCACATCATAGGCTGACTCAACCAGGCCCCTTTTCCCTTGGAATCTGGAAACAGTACACTAAAATCCAATTTACCTCTTAGGTAATCTGCAGTGAGAACTGTGAGGCTTGGGCTGGGGTGCCCACAGATGACTGATAAGAGAAAACCAGAATGCCCTGATGAAAACAGGTCAGATGTGCCCCAAAAGTCCATAAGGCTCAAGAAAGATTCACATCTTACTAGCCATTTAGTAGTTTTTGGAAAAGTCAGGAAAATCCATTTTGAATTCTGTGACATATAAATCCTTTGTCCTCTTTTTCTAAAATATTTTCTTAGTTGTAGATGGACACAATACTTTTTTTTTTTTTTTTTTTTTTTTTTTTTTGGTGGTACCAGGGATTGAACTCAGGGACACTCGACCACTGGGCCACATCCCCAGCCCTTTTTGGTATTTTATTTAGAGACAGGGTCTCATTGAGTTGCTAAGTGCCTCGTCATTGCTGAGGCTGGCTTTGAACTCGCGATCCTCCTGCCTCAGCCTCCCAAAGTGCTGGGATTACAGGCGTGCGCCACCACGCCTGGCTACATTTATTTATTTTTATGTGGTGCTGAAGATGGAACCCAGTCTCTCACACATGCAAGATGAGCACTCTACCACTGAGCCACAACCCCAGCCCTGTCTTCTCTTCTTTAAGGTCATCGACAGAGGCTCCAGAAGACCTCTGCAGACACCTTTGTAGGCCTGATGTAGAAATTCTGAGCCTAGAAAAACACACTAGAGAGAATAGCAGCTACTCATTGTCTGAGGACCATCAGTTTTAAAAGCACAGAGACGTTAAAGGACCTCTTCAGTTCACAAGGCTTATAAAGTCATCAAACACAGGACTGAAATCCAGATGCTCCAACTCACTACCCCCCAGTTCTTTCCCTAACCCTTTGGCTTCCCTCTCAATTAAAACAGGATAGAAGAATGAGATTTTTCAATTAGTTCTTTGCTTTCCATTTTGAGCTCTTGTTCACAGATGTTATGTGGATTTTCTTTATTTGGAGAACAGAGCTGAAATGCATCGTACTTGAAAAAAGAAAATGGATAGTTACAGAGAAAAATTGTGATTTTTTTAAAAAATAATCATCTGTAAAGGATAATGTTTCTAAAATTAAGTAATTGACCAGCACACACAGAAACTTAACTGATCCCTTACATTACAAACTCAATTTGTTAACATTAGATATCTGGATATTCAAAATATATGGATGTATTTGGCTAAGTGGTTAACTTGACAGCTATTTAGAAACACTATCCTTTCCTTTTAGGGAAGCAATCTTAGAAACTTAGAGAAGCAATCATAAAGTTATTTTGAACAAGTTAGTAAAAAAATAAAAAAGTGATAAAACAGAATAACAGATTGTGCCATGCAGCAAGGATGTCTTTAATCCTCATTGTTTTTAAGTGTGAAAACTCTAACCTGAATAAACACTTAATGTTGGTTAAAGTCAGTCTGAACTTGTAAAGTGTAATCATTGTTGGACTCAAGTACAGGCATCCCAGGGAAGACAGAGGGCCTGCCAGCAGTGCATAAAGAGCAGATCAAATCTTTGTAAACCATCCCTATCCTCCAATTTAATCCAGCTCTCCCAGCACAAGTGCAAAAGTACATCCCCCTGATATAATTCTCTGCGGAGCATCTTGCATTACCTGCCTGATAAACAAACTAAACTCTCTTCCCTAGAGTGCACGCTCCCCAGAGAACAGAGGCCTTATTCACCTCACCTCTCCTAGGGCTTCATTGCCCAGAACAGCCTGGCAGCTTTGCTTCTATTTATACCACACTTACCGGTGCCTCACTATGTATGCCTGGCATTGTTCTACTTGTGCACTTAAAACTGACTCAACCCTCACAAAAACTCTAAGAGGTAGACTCCACTATTATCTCTATTTTACAGAGAAAGGCACTGAGGCATGTAGAAGATGGCACTGAGAAGTCAACATGACACCTCTGGGCAGTGGGAAGGCTGGAGTTTGAACCCAGGCAGTCTGGCTCCAGCATGTTTATCACTCTCCACTCTGCTGCCTCCTGTAGGAAATCATCACTCCATTCTTTGTTGAATAAAGTAAGAAAAATTATGAGAATGGATTGCAGCTAAAATGTCTTCACAGAAATATCAGCAAACTACAAATCCACTTGGAAAATATCTAAGTTGGGCACAGTGGTGCATACCTGTAATTCCAGCAGCTCCAGAGACTGAGTCAGAAGGATCACAAATTCAAAGCCAGGCTCAGTAATTTATTGAGGCCCTGAGAAACTTGGTGAGGCCCTCTCAAAATAAAAAATAAAAAGGGCTAGGGATGTGGCTCAGTGGTTAAGCATCCCTCAATCCAATCCTTGGTACAAAAAAAAAACAGAAGGTGATGATGATTTAAAAAATAACAGATTTAAAGTTGGCCTAATTCACACAATGGGTATTTATTTCAATAGGGAAAAAAAAAAGAAGAAGAAGAAGAAAAAGGAAATAAATACTGCTCTTTTAAGACTTTTAGGGAAAAGACTTTTTTTTTTTTTTTTTTAGTATCACGGATTAAACCCATGGGCATTTAACCACTGAGCCACATCCCCAGCCCTTTTTTTTCTTAATATCTTATTTAGAGACAGGGTCTCTCTGAGTTGCTTAGGCCTTCACTAACTTGCTGAGGCTGGCTTTGAACTCTTGATCCTCCTGCCTCAGCCTCCCAAGCCGCTGGAATTACAGGTATGCGCCACCGTGCCCAGCAAGATATTTTTTTTTTTTTAAATTCGTGTTATTGCCCTGCTCAAATCCCACCAGTGGCTCTTTACTGTTCAAGTTCACACTAAAGCACTTAGGACCCTTTGCAGCTTGCCTGCATGGAACTTTCGGTCTCCCCTCTGCAGACTTCATTGCTCATGTGGACACATGTACTTCCAGGCCTGTGCTGCTCCCAACCTAATCCTCACCCCACCCTAAGAATAAAGTATGGCAACCCTGTCATACAGACCATACAGACGTAGTAAGAACTGGCACAAGTTCACACAAGTAAGCAGAGGCAGGATTTGAAACTGGGATTTGCAATCCTGGTTCCAGTTTTGCTTTCCTAATCACCCCAGCAAACCACTTCCTCTTCCCCTGGTCTCCCTGCAATCTCATCCCAAAGTGTCCTCTCCCACCCCTGAAGACCTCTGTTTATTTTATTGGTCTCATTCAAAAGTTGTTTTTCCCCAGTGAGATGTGTCATCTTCCCAAAGAAACTATAAATCACCTGAAGGTCAATCCAATATTTTAATAATCAACAGAGGAAATGGTATTTAAAACTGCCTACTCAGAATGGAATTAGACTGATGATACTCTAAATTGATCCATTTGCAGACTATAAGGTTGAATAGATCATTTTTAACTGCTGTAATTTGAATGACTACAAAAATTATACTTCATAACTTCAATCTGAAATTTGACAACTTATACAGACTTACTCATTTTCTAAGATGAAAGGCATATATGAACAATTAAATCTTAAAAATTGTTTTTGATATCAGAATTCAAGAGTATATAATGTAGCTTAATATGAAAAGTATATAAAATGTACAGTAAAAATAATTAAATGTTAAAGTGAAAGAGTTTTGTGCTTTTTCTTGGCATCTCAATCTGAATTCTGCTGAGGATAAAAAGTCACCAGCAAATATCTGTGAAAGGCTGTTCTTTGTCTTTTTTTTTTTCTTAATGTGAATTTATGAAGTCAATTTTATTTAAATTAAAAACAAGAATTCTCCTTGAAACATGTAATATCAAACCAAGTTCTCAATTTTTTTTTTCCTTCCTCTTAATTTGCAACAGAAACTCAAAGAAAATAAAATCTAAGGTTAAGGAAATTTCCATCAATGTGAAGAAAATATTTTCCAAAATTAAAATAACAAGTTCCTCCCTGGTTAACATAACTGATTTAAGTTGCAGATACATGACTGCCCCAGAGATCACCTTCCTCCCCAAGCTCTGTGAAAAGGCCGAATCCACATCCTTTGCAGCAATTTGCGAGTCCTCTCTGGGACTACCTCTTTTATGAAATGCTGCACATACTACCAATGCTACATAAATATTTCATGATACATTACCCAGTCCTGGAATTTCCTGCAAGATTGAACAAAATCTTTTAAATGGTGCACTGTAAGCCATAAAATCATCAGATATAAAAGCAAGCTATGTCAATAACCTCATTAACAACCATTTTTTTTAACCAGAATTTTAGAAAAAAAATAGTGTTACTACATTTTAATCTCAGGAGAGAGATTTGCTATTTATATTACTATACTAAAAGCCTTTTAGAATTACACCTATTTTTTATATTAGATAGTATTTCTCAATTGGACAGGAGCCTTCATATTATAATCTGTAGTCAAAAATGTCCCAGTGTGACTTGAAAATAGACCAGACTGTGAATTATAACATCTATCTATGTCTGATACACTGTAAAAGATGAATAAAATTTAATTGACCTAAATTTTACATAAAGCTTAACAAAATGTGTTCTCTCATTTAAAATTAAACCCAGTGCTTCAATTTCCTAATCTATAAGATTAAAGAGATAGAGACCACACTAAGATCCCTTATAGCTTTAAAAAGCTAATTAACATTTTACTTTATCTTCTACTGCCACTGACCCGACCCCCAGTTTCAGATTTAGTAATTGAATGAACAGCTCAATCAACTGAAAACATCCTCAAGAAAAACAGGGTAAGATCAAGGAATCAAATTTCCAAACTAAGCAATGCTTCCCATGTTGAGGGATCTTCAAAATGATAATAATGTGTGATTTTTAAATTTTCAAACACTGCAAAAATGTAAGGTGGTATAATTCTGTAAAAATGTGAATGGTGGCACTTCTCCCAATAACCAGAAACACTAGGGATATTTAGATAAAACTGGAAACAGTATCCTCTTCTAAATGAAGGTGGGTGTCACTTAACACCCCCCAGGCCAAGATAATTAAGATAATTGTTGTTAAGATAATTAAGGAGTAGGTTGGTTTAAACAAAACTACTGACTTTACTATATTGCACAACTCATGAGTATATTTGCTTATTTGATGATTGTATTGAAAACAGAATATTATGACATTTTGTGTAATATTCCAGTTGCCAGATTTTGATTGTGAAGAAAGGAGTGGAAAGTGTTGTACAGGGAGAGCCTGGACCTTGATATAGTGAAATGTATCTGGTTTTCTTAAACCAGTAAAGTTCACTAAAAAGTTTCATGAGTAGTTAGAATCTTTAGGTTTAAATGTTTGAAACACCCACAATTCGTAATCTGTGATCTACTCCTGAAGGAATACCACCTTCCTGAACTCTGCTGGGTCCTAAGATCTAATTTCTCACTTTAGAAAATTTAAATCTATATAAAAATTTTTTAAATCAAAACTCAAAGCCAGAACCCCAGAGATTTTGTTTTCTACTTAGGTTAGTCTGATTGAACCAGCAATGAGAGTTGATTAGGAGAAGCCTGCCATCTTGTGGTCAAATAAAATAACTTGCTCCTAGATAGCTGCCCACTGGTGGCTTGCCCACAGATCTTGCTGATGGAAGCCTTCTTCTCCAGCCATCAAAGCATCCCCAGAACCGCTTCACTAACAAGTACAATATCCTCAAAAGCTACAGTTGAACCCCAATATCAGGGGAATCAGCTACAGTTGGAAGCACATTAAAAACAAAAACTCTCTGTGCTGAGCATGGTGGCCTACTTCTATAATCCCAGCAACTCTGGAGGCTGAGGCAAGATTACAAGTTTGAAGCCAGGATCAGCAATTTATCCAGACCCGGTCCCAAAATAAAAAGGACTTGGGATGTAGCTCAAAGGTAGTATGCTCCCGAGTTCAATCCCAGTACAAGGAAAAAAAAAAAAAAAAAAAAAACTCTTGGTTCAAACAAAACCTCAGGAGAAAGTGGGAGCCAGGGGAAATAAATGTATATGTCCCTCCTTCCTTCACAACTCTCTGAATTCAAAACAAAATGGGGGAAGAGATGTCAGTGGGAGAAGGGCTGGGGGGTGTAGCAAAATGATAGAGCATTTGCCTAGCATGCAAGCAGCCCTGGGTTCAATTTCAAGTACCACAAAAAATAAAGGGAACTGAAGCCCAGAGAGATCAAGTGACACAGTCAGAAGCCCAAATCTCTCCTTGTCACTGAAGGTATCTCTCCTTTGACAAATGAGTTCTTCACATGTGCCTGTCTTCCAGATTTCTTCTCACCTTTTCCTATAACCTCAAGTTGGAAAAGCCCCAAATCCTAGACTCTCAGAGCCTGAACACCTACAAAACTCCTCATTCCATCCTAACTAGCCTCTGAGCAGATTTAATTGGAGCAGGGTGGATGAAGACTCCCAAACAATGGGACACAGAGCAGTGCTGTCCCACAGAACTGTGTGCAATGATGGAAACGTTCTATGTCTGCATGGTGCAGTATGGTAGACACTCACCTCACATGGGTTTTTGTTGTTGTTGCTGTTGTTCTAATTAGTTATGCATGACAACAGAATGCATTTTGACACATTGTACACAAATGGAGCACAACTCTCATTCTTCTGGCTGTGCACATGCAGAATCACACTGGTCATGCAATCATGTGTATATAGGGTAATAATGTTAGTCTCATTCCACCATCCTTCCCACCTCACATGGCTTTTGAACATTTGAAATGTGGCTAGGGCCACTGAGGAATTTAAATTTTTGTTTTTGTTTTTTTAGTTGTATATGGACACTATACCTTTATTTATTATTACGTGGTACTGAGGATCAAACCCAGTGCCTCACATATGCCAGGCATGCGCTGAGCTACAACCCCAGCCCAGGAATTTAAGTTTTAATTCTACTTAATTT
Organism: Tamias sibiricus; assembly: GCA_025594165.1. Lineage (NCBI taxonomy): Eukaryota > Metazoa > Chordata > Mammalia > Rodentia > Sciuridae > Tamias > Tamias sibiricus. The sequence continues at coordinate 167,541,579 of CM046657.1, forward strand.
AAATTCATTGAAATAAAATTGCTACATGTGGCCACCATACTACATAACACCTCTACAGAGCTTGAATCCCTAATCTGCTCCAGCATGTTATCACTGTAACAAGTGCACTCACAAATGCACAATTTGAGTGCTATATGGAGAACAGTGCTAGAATGACATAGCACACGTGTGTGCACACACACGCACACACAGGAAACATGTTCACTGCTTTCCCATAGTATAGCATAGATAGGGCACATGAAGATGCAAACACATACCTGAAGGCAAGAATGCAGGAAGTGAGGTCTCTACTCTCTGATGGGGAGCTACAGGGCTGTGTTGACAGGAGACTTGGAACTGAAGCAGGTCCTTAAATGTCAGAGGCAGGAACAGGGGGACCAGGCATTTTAGAAAAGGGAGGATAAGGGTAAGGAACAAAGGGCAGATCAGGAGTCTTGCTCAAAGGATGCCAAGAAGCCCCATCTAATTCAAGAAATGGGTTTTTGTAAGGAAATCACAGGAGAGAAAACGAAAGAGAAATTCGGATCTGTTTCCAAACTGAAAAGAGAGGGAGAGAATGAGGGAAGGAACAATGGGAATAAAAAGAACCAATTAAAGACTGCGATGGAGGGAGGGGACTAGATTTTGGAAATGAATAAATGTTGGGGATGAGTGAGCACTAGAATGACTTAAAAATGTAAACCACAGCAAATAGAAGATTGCTGGCACCATTCAGGGGTAAATACTAGGAGAAAGGGGAAATGGTGAATGTTTGACAGTTGTTGAAGGCTAGGCTATGAAAATTTCAGATGAATCAACAAGCACTTTGACGAGGTGGAAATGAGAGTAGAAGTCAGGATAGAGGGGAAATTGGTGGATGTGTCAAACCAGAGGCTTTTGCAGAACTGTAAGGTAAAGGGGTAAGTACAAGAAGAGGAGAGAAAGCAGAAGAAAGAAACTCCAGACAGACTCCATATTGGATGGAAAATTACCCCTTTTGCAGAGATAAAGGGGGATCAGAATCAGAAACAGAACATTCAGAGCCTTCTTGCTATATGCTCTTTGCACTTCTTCAGGAAGCATTCCTACCTTCCTACCTCAATGATATACTGTGCAAAAATGGAAAATATGTCTGAGAACTTTCTATTTCAAAGCCTACAAAATAGCAGTAGGATGATAAAAGGACCAGGATAGGAAAGCGGGTCTTTTTAAAAGTAGGTTTTGCCTAGTTTTAAAAAATCAGCCCTAGACTAGACACTGGTGTGGTTCCACCTAATGAAGCTTAAAAGCAAGACCCATATCTGAATGTGATAGAAATCAGTAGTTTCCAATCTTAGAAAATGGTCGGGCTACTGATGGGGCTGTCCTCAGATATCATTGATTTAACATCCTAGACAACCTTTGAAGCTTCCCCAGGAGATTCTAATGAGCAGCCAGGGTTAAGAACTGTTATGGTTTGGATAACAGATGTCCCCCAAAAGCTCCTGTGAGACATAGGAATGTTCAGAGATGAAATTATTAGATTATGAAAGCTGTAACTCAAACAGCAAATTAATCATTTGAAAGGACTACTGTACTTGGTGGCAACTGTGGGCAGGTGAGGTGAGGCTGGAGGAAGTCAGTTACTGAGGGTATGCCTTAAGGATATTTTGTCCTTGGATTTTCTCCTTATCCCTCTCGCTCTCCTGGCTGCCATGAACTAAGCAGCTGTCCTCTACCATGCCCTTCTGCCATGATGTTCTGCCTGCCCTAGGCTCGGAATCTCTGAAACTAAAAGAAAAAAGAGAGAGAGATCCTTTCCTCCTATAAGTTGTTCTTAAGTATTTTGGTCACAGCACCAAAAAGTTGACCAACATAAGACCCATTCATTGATGCCAGAGACCCTAACCCAGTTTTTAGAATGGACTTTAAATATCCCTACTACTGATATCTTTTTTGCCCCCCCTGTAATATGTTACAATTGGTAAGCCCACCATTTCTTCCTAGGACCTTCTGCTACTGTAACATGTTACCAATTGTAACCATGTAACACCATTTCTCCCTAGGACCTTCTGCTTCTGCCATGCTTCACCTCTGCGTGGTCCTTAATGGAAACTGTAGGGGACCTAACTGGTGGAGGACAAAATTATGCAAAAGTAATTTCCCTTCATTAGTCTTGTTCAGCTCTATACAGTGTAGAAACAAGTTTTACAAATACCTTAAATTTCTCTGCCAAAGTAACAATAATTTCTCTGAGAAATTTAGTTACATGAAAGGAATTCTCTTCCCCATCCCATCTCAAAGAATTACAAGATGGGACTTCGGAGGCTGAGAAAGGAGGATCCCCAATATGCAACCAACCTCAGCCACTTAGCCAGAACCTGTCTCAAAATTTAAAAAAGTAAAAGGACTGGGGCTATAACTCAGTGATAAAGTGCCCCTGAGTTCAATTACCAGTATCACAAAAAGATGGGGGGGTGGGGGATTACAACATGAAAAGTAAGGCTGCTGGTTCCAGTCTGACAAGGACTTTTATATTGTCTGACAGTTTCTAGACTGGGGGAAGGGAATACAAACTGTTCAGGGGTGTAGCCATTCTTGACTTTCCCTTAAGTTATAAAATGAAGGAACGCAGGAAAAAGGCCCTGGAAAACAGCCACACAGACTGACTTGACACGAGTGTATTAAATGCTCATGACAACAATGCGGCCTGATGAAAGTGACAAGTAGACCAATACACTGCGATGGGTCCTCACCTAAGCAGCAGTGTGAGGCCCGGGCCTACCTTCCACGAAAGGGGCGTCGCTTGGAAAATCCAGGCGCTCCCAGCCTTGCCCAGGGCAGAACTACCTTACCCGCAGCAGCACAGGTCACAGATGCACTTGCTCTTCGTAGGGGCCATCCCGATTGTCCTGATGTCCCCTCAGAGCATGCCCAGCTGCAGCCTCCTGGTGGACCCAACCGGTGGCAGGGGACAGGCCAAGTTTCCGGGGCTTTAGCAGACGTTCTAAAAATTTGCTCAAAAGACTTAAGAAGCCCTTTTGCAAAGTTCTGTCGTCTATTCTCTTCCTGAAACTGGCTTCAAGCGACTGAGCAGCACCGAGCATGGACAGTGCACCAGCCCGGGCGACCTCCTGCAGGCTGCCGCCCCCGCATCTGCCTCCGTGACCCACCCACGCACCTGCAGCAGCTGCCTGGGCCCCATGGAAGCCGCTGGGCCCAGGACCAGGAGTCCTCTGTGACGTGCGCAGGGCCGGAAGGAGAGTACCTTGGGGTACCAATGACTTCACAAGAGCCACTTGTGAGCTCTGGAAGCTCCCAGTGCCTCTCCTCACAGGCCCAAGGTAGAGGTTCCCCACTGCACCTTGGAAGACAGATGGAGGACATGAGGAACTGTTTGGAAAGCTCATGGATTCAAAAGTCAGCAGGTGCTATGATCACATGTGCAAAAAAGGCTGAAAACTCCACGCCAGCACATTGGTGACACTTTTTTTTTTTTTTTTTTTTTTTTTTTTTTTTTTTTTTTTTGGTACTGGGGATTGAACTCAGAGGCATTGACCACTGGGTCACATCCCCAGCCCTTTCTTGTATTTTACTAGAGACAGGGTGTCACTGAGATGCTAAGTGCCTCGCCATTGCTGAGCCTGGCTTTGAATTCGCAATTCTCCTGCCTCAGCCTCCCAAGTGCTGGGATTACAGGCGTGCGCCACCACGCCCGTCATGGGTGACACTTTCTATCCAGATGCATGGTGTCCCTTCTCATGGAAACCCATCCCTGACTGCCAGAAGTCAAGCCTTGAATATCATTTCCAGATCTTCCTGTAGAAATCTATGCCTTCCCCCTGAGGTGTGGGTTAGGATTGCTCTTTCTTGAGAACAAAGCAGTTTAAGAGTGCCAGGCCTTTATTGCTCACGGGGGTGCATAATCACTTCTCCAGGTGCTAATAATGATGCCTTGGAGCAGTGCTTCTCAAATTTTAGTGAGCATCAGAACCACCTGCCTTGATAAAAACCAGATCACCTACTGCACCGTCAAAGTTTCTGCTTCAACAGGGCTGGGGCTGGGGATAATTTTCATTTCTTACAAGTATACAAATAATGCTGATGCTGCTGGACCAGAGAATACACTGTAAAGATCATAGCTTTAGAGGTTGTTCGCCCTCTCTGACCTGCCTTCTCCTAGTACAGTGTTTTTCAGTTTACCTGGTCCTGAGAATGAGTACAGATTTCTGCCCAGAGATAATCTGCATAAAAATTCCTGTCTGAGAATCTAGTTATGACAAGAAGCCAGGTGATTATGATCATGCAAGTTCAAGAGACACTAGAGGCATGTTGTGGTAAAATGTTTGCATTTAAACGCTGAAGATTCTTGCTTATGGAAATGGAAACCTAAAGTATTGACAATCTTTATGCTTGATTTTCTTTCCCACACTTCCTAATTCTTTCCATTTGTTTTATAAATAAGTGAAACATTTTGGAGTGCAGAACACAATTTTCAAAAGAGTTTGGGAGGTGTGTTGTTGTGGTGGTGGTTATTGTTGTTTTGCTTTTTCTTCCACAGTATACTCTATTAACAGGTCAGCAAACTAATGCCTACAGGTAAAATTCAGCTGATCACCTGGTTTTTTTGTTTTTTGTTTTATGGGGGGGTGGGTTGGAGGGTATCTGGGATTGAACTCAGGGGGTACTCAACCACTGAGCCACATTCCCAGCACTATTTTGTATTTTATTTAGAGAGGGTCTCACTGAGTTGCTTAGCGCCTCGCCATTGCTGAGGCTGGCTTTGAACTTGTAATCCTCCTGTTTCAGCCTCCTGAGCCACTGGAATAACAGGCATGGACCACTGCACCCTGGCTTGATCACCTGTTTTTGTATGGCCTGTGAGCTAAGAATGGTTTTCACATTTTTAAGTGTGGAAACATTAACATTACATGGCACTTATATAAAATTCATATTTCAGTGTCTATAAATAAATTTTGAATTTTGTTTAAAATTTCATGGAAACATTCCTAATTTGGTCTGTTGGTCAAATTATTTACAAAAGCTAAATTATTTACTATCTGACTTTTTACAGAAAAAGTTTTCCAACCCTAGCTCTAGAAAGTCAAAAAGACAGCAGCGGTGGGCTGGGATTGTAGCTCAGTGGTAGAGATCTTGCCTAGCATGTGTGAGGCACAGGGTTTGAGTCTCAGCACCACATATAAATAAATAAATATATAAATAAATAAATAAATAAAATGAAGATCTAAAAATTTTTTTTTCAAAAAGAAAGGAGCAAAGCTTACTGATCATTTGTAAGAATAGTGAAACTACTCTTTGTCTTCCTGGTAGGAGACAGGAGCTCTAAAGGCAATTATAAAAGTGGGAGGTGGAGAAGGGGAGTCAGAGAGGTGGGAGCTACTGAAAGCCAAAGTAAAGACTTCGATGCTGTCCATTTCCATGGACAGGTACATAATGAGGTCTTTACAGAGGAACTACAATACTGATTGCCAGCCTTCTTTTCACAGCTGCTTAAATATTACCGGTAAGCCCGGCACGATGGTGCACGCCTGTAATCCGAGCAGCTCGGGGGGCTGAGACGGTAGGATCTTGAGTTCAAAGTCAGTCTCAGCAATGGCGAGGTGCAAAGCAACTTAGTAAGACCCTGTCTCTAAATAAAATACAAAATAGGGCTGGGGATGTTGCTCAGTGGTCAAGTGCCCCTGAGTTCAATCCCTGGTACCCCGCTCCCCCCAAAAAAATTATCGGCAAATCTTCCAGCAGAAGGAAGCCCATTTGTGCCCCCTTGCATTCAAACCACCTTAGTGGATGTTGCCTTGTCAACAACCATGTCCTCAATAAGAATTTTTTAATTTTTTTAATTAATTAAAAAAAAAAAAATACCCTCTACAGTGGGTAGAAATCTTGAAAGATGAAGATGGTGGATATTAGCTCCAACAATATCTACAGAGCTAGCGCTAGACAGTAGAACAACCTCACTCCCTCTTGTTACACTTACTGCCCAAGTTTTGTAACTTCAGCCAACACTACACTAAAGCATCTAAACACCTCCCTAGCCTTATTGCCCAAATTTCCCAGCCTATAAACTATTGTCAGTTGTTAGTCCAGCAAACCTTTCTGGACTCTTTCCTATGAGCTGTTTCATCTTAAAACTGACAAGAACCTATCATGCCCATATTACAAATCAAAGCACCAAAGCTGGGAGGTAAACTAAAAATCACACAGTTAATGAGTACTAGATCTTAGACTCAAGACATACACTGTTCTTTCTTTGCAAACTTCTTCTCCCAAGAAAAGGACAAAAAGAAAAAATGGGGGGCTGGGGATATAGCTCAGTTGGTAGAGTGCTTGCCTCACATGCACAAGGTCCTGGGTCCAATCCCCAGCACCATAAAAAAAAAAAAAAAAAAGAATGGGTAAGTTGGAGATCTTTGTGACCAACTACAAACAGTATTTTTTTTTCTTGTTTAATAGAACTTTTACGGCTGGGGATTTGGCTCAGTCCTACAGCATTTGCCTAGCATGTACAAGGACCCAGATTCACTCCTCAGCTCTGAAAAAAAAAAAAAAGTCACATCTTAATATGGCCATTGTTGGGCTGGGATTGTGGCTCAGCAGTAGAGCAATCACCTAGCATGTGTGCGGCCCAGGTTCGATCTTAGCATCATGTAAAAATAAAGGCATTGTGTACAACTAAAATATATATATATATATGTATATATATATATATATATACATATATATGGCCATTGTTTATTTAATACATTTCAAAAAATTTATTCAGTAATTTTTCAGTGGACTTATAACCCACACAACCCCAAATTCATTATTGTATACCATATAAAAATCTGCTCTTTTTAAAATATTTTTTTTTTAAATTATAGTTATTCCTGTGGGCACAAAGCATTTTAGCAAAGCATTCTCTGTCTAGCATCCCTAACTATTTAGGATAGCTAAACTTCACTGGCATCAATAGAAGTCTAGTGCATCATCACACCAAATAATACTTCTACCACTCCATCATTCATTCTACATATTAGACCACCCATGATAAACTAGGCACTGTGCTGACTAATGGAGACAAGAGTCAATGCCCTCATGGAACCTTGTCTAGAGAGAAGATCAGAAAACAAAAATAGTGCCCAAGTATATTATTAATAAATAAATGTCAGGAAGGAAAAAGTAGGGAGACTTGCTAAATTCTATCAAACATTTAAAAAATACCAATCCTACACATAATCTCTGAGAAAGCAGAGAAGAAACACTTGCCAATTTATTCTACAAGGACAATAATACTCTGATTCCAAAGCTAAAAAATATTGTCACATGAAAACTATAGGCTGACATGCCTCATGAATATAAATGTGAAAATCCTTTTTAAAAGTTAGCAAACTCCCATGCATGTCTGAGTTTGTCAGGATGAACCCAACTACTATGTATAAAAAAAAAAAGACCTAATTAAAAAAAAGTAGGAAAAAAAAGAAAAGAATAAAAAAAATAAAGTTAGCAAACTCAAGCCAGCAACATATAAAAAGGATTATATATGATGACCAAAAGAAGTCAAGAATACAAAGTGGTTTTAATGTAGGCAAAATCAATTAATGTAATACATTGCATCATGAGACTAAAAAGTAAAGACTACTAAATATCAATAGATTCAGAAATAGCATTTTACAAAATCCAGTACTCATTCTTGATAAAAATTCTCAACAGATTAGGAAAAGGAATTTCCACAACTTAATAAAGGACATCATCAAAAAAGCTGCAACTGGGCTGGGTTGTGGCTCAGTGGTAGAGCACTCACCTAGCATGTACATGGCCTGGGTTCAATCCTCAGCACCACGTAAAATAAAAAGTCATTGTGCACAACTAAAACATTTTTAAAAAATAAGCTGCAACTATTGTGCTTTGAGGTGAAAGACTGAAAACTTCTCCCTTTGATATGAATGAACAACAAGACTAGATGTCTTTTCTTCCCATTTATATTCAACATCCCATAGAAGATTCTCAACAGTAGAATAAAAAAAAAGGAAATTAAAGGCACCAGTTGGAAAGGAAGAAAACTATCTTTATTTGCATACGACATAATTCTTTATGTAGAAGTTTCTAAGTAGACTATTTTTGAAGAAAAAAAAAAAAGCTAAAACTAAAAACATGAGTCAAGCAAGGTTGCAGGATGCAAGACCAATATACAAAACTAATTGTATTTCTGTATACTAGAAACAATCCAAAAGTTTACACAATTTGATCCACAGTAGCATCAAAATGAATAAAATACTTAAGAACAATGTAGGCGTAAAACTCAGTGATATAACACTTGCCTATAATACACAAGACCCTGGGTTCAATCTTCAGATCCCATTAAAAAAATCTAGCCAGGTGCAGTGGCACATGCACGTAATCTCAGCGGCTAAGAAGGCTGAGATAGGAGGATCTTTAGTTCAAAGCCAGCCTCAGCAAAGGTGAGGTGCTAAGCAACTCAGTGAGACCCTGTCCTAAATAAAATACAAAAAGTGCTGGGGATGTGGCTCTGTGGTTGAGTGCCCCCTGAGTATTTAAAAAAAAAAAAAAAAAAAAAAAAAACTAACGTAATAAATACAATGAATAACAACATAACATTGCTGAGAGAAAGAAGATCTAAATGAATGGAAAGACATATACATGTTCATAGAACAAAATATTCAATATTGCTAAGAAAGCAATCATCTCTAAATTAATTTATACATTAAATAAAATATCAGAATTCCAGTAAGCTTTTTTTCCATAGAAATTGACATGCTGACCCTAAAAATATTTTCAAAAGTTTTCAAAAATGAACAAATAAAAATGTGCTTGAACTACCCAATTTCAAGCTTACTATCAAGATTATTAATCAAGACAATGGGATAGTGGCATAAAAATGGACATATAGGTCGATGAAAGAGAAAGAAAAGTCTAGGGCTGGGGTTGTGGTAGAGCGTTCAACTAGCACGAGCGCAACCCGGGTTAAATCCTCAGCACCACATAAACATAAATGCATTGCATTGTGTACAACTAAAGCAAATAAATAAATATTTTTAAAAAAAAGAAAAGTCTATAATTAAACTTGTACATTTATGGCCAATTGGTTTTCAGCAAAAGTAGCAAGGCAATTCACTAAGGAAAGAAAGGATGGTCTTTTCAACAAAATGCGCTGGAACAATTGGACAGCCAAATGCTGGGAAAATTTAAAAAGAACTTATACATTGGTATCACATCATGCACAAATTAACTCAAAATGTGTCATAGACTTAAACATAAAACCTGAAACTAAAACTGCTTTCTAAGCTGGGCGCGCAGTGGCAGACACCTGTAATCCCAGCACTTGGGAGGCTGAGGCAGGAGGATCTCGAGTTCAAAGCCAGCCTCAACCGTGGTGAGGCACTTAGCAACTCAGTGAGACCCTGTCTCTAATAAAATACAAAAAAGGGCTGGGGATGTGGCCCAGTGGATGAGTGTCCCTGAGTTCAATCCCCGGTACCCAAAAAAAAAAAAAAAAAAACTGCTTTCTAAAAGAAAGCATTTAATAAAAACTTTGTGCTGGGCATGGGGCCGCATACCTACAATCTCAGCACCTCTGGAGGCTGAGGCAGGAGGATCTAGAGTTCAAAGCCAGCCTCAGAAAAAGCAAGCTGTTAAAACAACTCAGCGAGACCCTGTCTCTAAATAAAAATACAAAATAGGGCTGGGGATGTTGTTCATTGGTCAAGTGCCCCTGAGTTCAATCCCTGGTACCCCCCCCCCCCCCCGCCCAAAAAAAAAAAAAAACCTTTGTGACACTAAGTTAAACAAAGATATCTTAGATGTACACTAAAATCATGATCCATAAAAATAAATATATAAGTCTTAATTAAAACTCATAACTTACTTTGTATCAGGGATTGCACTTGCCAATCAGCTATCTGATAAAATACTTGTATCCAGAATACATAAAGAACCCTTACACATACACAATGGAATATTATTTAGCATTAAAGGAGAATAAAATCATGGCATTTACAGGTAAATGGATGGAACTGGAGAATATAATGACATGCTGACCCTAAAAATAGTTTCAAAAGTTTTCAAAAATAAACAAATAAAAATGTGAAGTTAGTCAAACCCAAAAAACCAAATGCCAATGTTTTCTCTGATTTAAGGAAGCATCTTGGGTTGTGTTATAATTATGACACATTATTCATAATGTGGGGGGAACTCTAGATAGGGAAAAGGGGAGGGAGGAGAAGGGAGGGGCAGGAAAGGCGGTGGAATGAGATAAACATCATTACCCTAAGTACATGTATGAAGACACGAATGGTGTGACTCTACTGTGTGTACAACCAGGGATATGAAAAATTGTGCTCTATATGTATAATGTGAATTGTAATGCATTCTGCTGTCATACATAACAAATTAAAATTAAAATAAAAGAACTCTTACAGCTCATAATTATAAACAACCCAAGTGCAAAAGATTTTAATAAATACTTCATTAAAGAAAAATAGATGGATGCCTAATAAGCACATGAAAAAAATATTTGCATAGAAAAGATTTAATATAGAAATCCGGAAACTGCTATGCTTGGAACACCTGCTTACAAGATGGTCCCTCAGCTGAGAACTTGGATTTGGGGAGAGTTCTTTCTCTGCAGGAAATGCGCATTGTGCCTACAATGTTTATGCAAACATCAGGGTTCATGCTGAACACCTGCTTTCTTTCTAGGGATCTGGAATTTAGGTGTATGATAGGCAGATTGTACCTCTATGACTCTCCCCCATAAAAACCCTGGGAACTGATAAGATTTCTTAGCAGACAAGATTTCACATTTCATTGGTTCAATGAATTAAGCACATCTTGTGGGACTCCACTGGGAGGAATCTTGGAAGCTAGCACCTGGTTTCCTCCAAACGTTTCCCCATGTTCTTTTTCCCTTTGCTGATTTCACTATAAGTCCTTTCACTATTGTCAATTTTAGCTGTAAATATGTTTATATGCTGAGTTCTGTGAGTCCTCCCAGCAAATCATAAAACCTGAGGGTGGTCTTCAAGACGCCAACACAATGCATAACTCAACTCAATAGTCACAAGAGATATGCAAATTGAAACCAGAGTGACTATAATCCAAACTTTTTGCCCAGAATATGAAAAAGTGGAGTCTTCATAGATTGCTATTAGGAGTGTAAAATGATACAGCCAGTTTAGAAAACACTTTGGCTGTTTTCTAAACAGTTAAACATACATTTACCAGATGACCCATCCATTCCACTCCTGGGTATTTGTCCAAGAAAAATGAGTATCATATCCACGCAGAAACTTGAACATGTTACATAGTAGCATTATTCATAATAGCCTGAAAGTTTAAACAATCCTACTTTCCATAATCTGGTGAATTGACAAAATGTGGTAGTGTAAAGTTAAACAATGGAATACTATTCAACAATAAAAAGGAATTAATACATGCTGCAGCATGGACCTCAAAAACTTCATGCTAAGATAAAAAAGCCAAAATACAACCATTTGTATAAAATTTCTAGAAGAAGCAACTCTATAGAGACAGGAAGCACATTAGTCTTAGTCTTGGGGTCAGAGCAGAGATTGAATGTAAATTGGAAAAGGGGAATTTTGGAGGTGATGGAAATATCCTAAAACCTAATTGTGATGGTAGAACTCTACACTTATGTAAATTTACACTCAATAAAGCTTTTTTCTTTAAAAATTCCTTGGCCTGGGGATATGGAAAGTGGTAGAACACTTGCCTAGCATTCATGAGACCATGAGTTCCATCCCCAGTACTGAAAAAAAATCCTTGCATAAAGTCCCTTTCAATATCATAAAATTATTATTATTGATACTGCCAGTTGCTGGTAACAAGTTCTGCTCCCTCAAATGTTAAAGTTTGAACATTATGGGGGCTGGGGTTGTGGCTCAAGCGGCAGAGCGCTCGCCTTGCACGTGCGCAACCAGGGTTCGATCCTCAGCACCACATAAACATAAATACAATTGCATTGTGTACAACTAAAGTAAATAAATAAATATTTTTTTAAAAAAGTTGGAACATTAGAAAAGCACCCAGAGGCAAGCATATAAAACAGGGTTTATTTAAAAAGGGGTAACATAGACTTCTCCCCAGGAGGGGGGGGCGGGGGCATTGCTGGTATCCTGGTATCCCAAGAAGCGAGGCAGGTCTGCCTTTTTTATATGTCCTAGGCTTCCTTTTGTTCTCCTGCCCTTTTCCCCTTATCTCTATCCTTCCTGCTTATGTGACCAGGCCTAGGAATGCTCCGTGGGATGACCAAAAGGTGAGAAGCACCTGGGCTAAAGGGGGAAGGGTAGGATGGTGCAGCCCAGGGCACATTAATTAAACAACTTTATAGCTCCCTGTAGGGAGGAATAATTCCTGGGACAGGTTGGGGCACAAGCAGGTTCTAGATAAGGGTGGAGGAAGGGCTCCGAAAGAATTAACATTTCAATCCCTCCAGACGGTCTCCAACTTTCCAGGACTCACTCAAAACGGCTTTCTCGATCCGATCTAACTCGATTTACCTATCTATACTGACTGCCTAATTCTGAGATTACGGGAAAATCAAATGTGAGAAAGAAACTTGCCTGGCAGTGGAAAACCCGCTAACTAGGAATCAGGATGTCTCCCAGTACATATGTACTACCATGTAGCTGTGTAGCACTGGAAAATCGTCTACTTTCTCGAACTCTCCTTCCTCCACCACACAGTTACTATTCGCCCTGCCCAGGTGATCTGAGACTTTAGGCATTCCCTCCATTTCACCTGTCTGCTGCCAATGCCCACAGCACATCTGCTTTAAAGCAACTGTGAGTGGAGTTGAGGGGATTTTGAGCCACCAGGGGGCAGCATTTCTTTCCACCGTTCTTTTCACCGATCAGAAACGTACTTCTTGCAACTCTAAGACCGGCTTACATAGAACAAAACAGAAGCCTTGGTTTTCCCTTCCATTTTATATCTCCCATCGCCCATGTTGGATTTCATTTTACTGAAACGGTCCACCTGGAGAATCCGGGGAGCTCAGGGTTCTCGCGATACCGACGCCGGAAGTGGGTGGTGGCAGGAGAGCGAAACGCTCGCGATATCTCCGCGGGAAGTGGGTGGTGGCAGGAACGCTACGTCTCCCCTCGCTGGAAGACGAGCGCTTCTCTCTCGCGATTGCAACGGCCCGTCCCAGGCGCTCTCCTCTGAGGGAGAGAGAACCCTGCTGCTGCCTTTCCAGCTCCGAGCTCCCGCTCTCAGCTTACCCGACAGCACAGCTGTACATCGGTGCGAGCGGTAGCCCAGGCTGCGGAGCCCCGTCCCCAACCGTTGCTCAGTGCTGCAGTTAGGCCGCGCCCTCAGGCCCTGTCCGCGGCGGCTCCGGCGGGTGATGCCAAATACAGCCATGAAGAAAAAGGTGCTGTTGATGGGGAAAAGCGGGTCGGGGAAGACCAGCATGAGGTCCATTATCTTTGCAAATTATATCGCTCGCGATACAAGGCGCCTGGGTGCCACCATTGATGTGGAGCACTCTCACGTCCGATTCCTGGGGAACCTGGTGCTGAACCTGTGGGACTGTGGCGGTCAGGACACCTTTATGGAAAACTACTTCACCAGCCAGCGAGATAACATCTTTCGTAATGTCGAGGTTTTGATTTACGTGTTTGATGTAGAGAGCCGTGAACTGGAAAAGGACATGCATTATTATCAGTCATGTCTGGAGGCCATCCTCCAGAACTCACCTGATGCCAAAATCTTCTGCCTGGTGCACAAAATGGATCTAGTTCAGGAGGATCAGCGTGACCTGATTTTTAAAGAGCGAGAAGAAGACCTGAGGCGTTTATCTCGCCCACTGGAGTGCGCTTGTTTTCGAACATCCATCTGGGATGAAACGCTCTACAAAGCCTGGTCCAGTATCGTCTATCAGCTTATTCCCAACGTTCAGCAGCTGGAAATGAACCTAAGGAATTTTGCCCAAATTATTGAGGCTGATGAAGTTCTGCTGTTCGAGAGAGCTACGTTCTTGGTGATTTCCCATTACCAGTGCAAAGAGCAGCGTGACGTCCACCGGTTTGAGAAGATCAGCAACATCATAAAGCAGTTTAAGCTGAGCTGCAGTAAATTGGCCGCGTCTTTCCAGAGCATGGAAGTTAGGAATTCTAACTTCGCTGCTTTCATCGACATCTTCACATCAAACACATATGTGATGGTGGTTATGTCGGATCCATCAATCCCCTCTGCAGCTACCCTGATCAACATTCGCAATGCCAGGAAACACTTTGAGAAGCTAGAGAGAGTGGATGGCCCCAAGCACAGTCTCCTCATGCGTTGAATATTGCCAAATGCTCTTTATGAAAATGCTGAATTACTTTTCTTTTGCATCCTTTGTTTTTAATATTCATCATGTCGTGTGCTTAAAAGTGGGCTTTGAAATGTGTGGTGCTTACTACTCCATCTCTTCCCTGTTCCCTAGTCTTTAAACATTGGACACTATTTACTCAGCTATCCAGTAGAGCTTCAAGCTGGCCTTTATGAAAAGTTGGTACAGTGTAACACTAAAGTAGGTGGTTTGTGTATGTTCTGATACTTGGTTATAATAGATAAGCGCATCAAAGCCTTTACCAATATCCTGTATTATCAGATTGCAAAGATGGAATGTTCCTATTTTATCAGCAAGGTATTAAAATGCATTTATAAATTCTTCTTGGCTTCAATCATGAATAAACATTAACTTAGCAATTTAAAACATGGTCTTATTTGAAATAATTTGAAGTTGTGTAGTAACTAAAGATTCTGACTGAGTTCCCACAAGTATTGCATAACTGGAAAACTTTCATGAGATTAGCCCCCATTTTTTACTGATATTTGTTAGCAATGGTATAATATGGACTCTGGAGCTAAAGCACCCGAATTTTAATATTCAGGTCCTTTCACATACTATCTCTAGGAACTTACGCAAGAGCCATAATTTCAATGTGCCTATTCCCTCACTTATGAAATGTGGACAATACCACTTTTATAGGAAAGGATTGAAGTTAAAACAACACAAAACATTCAGATGGTGCCTAACATACTCAGTACTATTGTGTTAGCTACCATTACTACCTACTAGGCTAATTCCTCCCCAAATTACTGTGAAATCTAGCTGAATATTTGAGCCGAAATTCCAGGTATTAATATTTAATGCTATTTATCTTGTTTTAACTTTACTGTCTATGAGGTATTACTGTTTTCTCAATTTTAGCAGATGAGAAAGCTGTTATGACCTTAATCAAGGTCTAGAGACTCCCCGCCCCCAACCATTACACCCCACCACTTTGACCTAAGTTATACATCCTTGCTTTTTAGGTGATTATTACTTCATGTAATTCTCAATTTACAAGCTTAAGTGACTTTTCTCAAGGAATAGTTTTACTCACTGAGCAAAACTATTCACAATTGAAATTTATCTAGAAATTGGATAATATTCAAAAATTCTTAGATTGCCTGCTTTCAAGGAAAGATAAAGGTTCCTAATTTGGATAGGCAATATATTCTACTGAAATCAGAAAACAGACCTAAAATGTCCCATTCCAGTTTAGTAATGGCTGTTTTATAATTATTTTATATGAAGTTTTAAGTATTTTAAAGCCAAAAGACCACTAATCAACTCCAAGCCTCCTCGTTTTACATGAGGCAATAGCTTCAAAAAGAATGTGATAGGGCTTTAGAATTTTCAAGACTTTTTATAAAGTTACTTAACATGTATTAAACCCTGTAGTACCAGATGTGATGACAGGGTTCCTACCCATGAAGAGCAAGAAGCTAAGATCTAGGATATAAAAATCACCTAATTACAGCCATTGGCAATAACAAGGATCACATGAGAAAACTTACTGCTGGGAGGCAGGAGGGTCAAAAATTCAAGAGTCAGCCTCAGCAACTTGGACCCTGGCTCATAATTTAAAAAAAGGGTTGGGAATGTGGCTCAGTGGTTAACCACTGGTACCAAAACAAAAACTTTATGTAATAAGTCTAGCCATTAAAATGACAGTAACAAAATACTCTTTAACCTGAATCATTAATAACTATGTTGTTGATCGAGTTGTTACTTTTATATATGATCATTTTACAGTTTGCAAGGCATGGTTCTCTTTGATATTATATAGGAAATTCCAGACAGATGGTATAATATTTAATATTTATTAAAAGATAATGGTGTATTGAACATTTTTACTAGTAGTTCCATATAGGACTCACAAATACTCTTAACTTAAGGTATCGATTTGCCAGTTTACAGTGCATAAGGAAAAATGTTATTTTTAGAGCAACTATGTAGCTGAATTTTGTGCAAAAAGGAATTTGACTTTAGCAAATACTTTTACATTGAAGAAAATGTCCATAAACATTCTTTTTAAATTTTAGTACATTCAGAGGAAAAATAGGATTTTCTTTCATATAAGTCTCAAGAATTCCCATTTTTTCTTTAGAAAAAACTGACTTCATATTTTATGGATAAGAAGTTTCAAAATACCTTTGTTTTGTTTTCAGCTAAATCCCACTTCAATTATTATTTATTCTGCTTGATAACTTTTTCATGTTCAGCAACTTTACATGTTTGTCCTCTTTAAACATTTAAAGTAGTTAGGGGCTAATGGTATCGCTCAGAAGTAGAGTGCATGGTTAGCATGTGCAAGGCCCTGGGTTTGAACTCCAGTTCCACACAAACAATAATAATTAGGACATATTACATTATCTAAAGATTAAACTTGACATAGAAGTCAGTTTACATACCTTTATATCTTGCAAAGAGTGAACAGGTACATTCTATGTAAGCTAATAAGAAAAAACACACCTAAAGCCACAAGCCCTCTTTACCATTACTTTTATTCCTTTGAGTAAGAAGCAAGCAATTTTAATACATTCGCTAATGACAAAACATGGTCCTTGGGGTATATGTATGCTTGCGAATGCATACACACACCCCACACACATCTACATATAGGTATGTGCATAACTGCTATAATGAGCATGTACAACCATGAAAAAGGTAATATACAATCACATAAAATACTAAACAACAAGATAAACCATAGATTTCAGAGAATGGATAGGCATATGGATATGGAAAGGACAAATTAAGCCTTCAAGGTAGAAAAGATTTGTTCTGAACCTTAGGAGATCTACAGCAATAATAGGCTACAACTTAGCTGTAGAAGGGGAAGGTAAGGTACTCCAGCTGCAGAAGAATCGTGAATAAAAATTTCTAAAGACCAATGCTCACTGAAGCTTCTCAGTAAAAACTGGGAGATCACGGTGGAACGGGGACTAGAGAAAATTTATGTAAGAAATCTTATATGCCCTTAAATTTGAACTCTTATAGAATTAGCAATGCATTATTAACAGGCTCTTAAGCAAGGAAATGATGTAACCAAAGCAGTTCCTCATGATCAAAAGGAGAAACTGGATAGGGAAGAAGCTGAAGGCAAAAAGCTGCAAGCAAGTACAATGATTTTAAAGAAATGAAAGATTTGAGATTTTGTTATGGTGTGGGCATAGCAAAGACAAGGATATCAAATACTTTCAGCCTATCACAGATAACAATATGATTTTTATAAGTCCACAACATCCAGAAACTTTGATTCTCAGTAATTAAGGACCTCCTGCACTTAACAGGTAAACTCCAGCTTTCCAATCAGTTAGCTATCTTTACAGCAGTATGTACACAATAGTGTGCCTGCTTCTTAAAGCTACCTCAGAGCTAAATATGACACTATCTCTTAGCAGAGGTTCTCAAGTTTTTTACTGAACCTGTGAATTACCAGGAGTATATTTAAATTGCAATTTCTAATTCCTATATTAGACCTGAATTACTTAAGATGCATCTCAGATGATTCCCAGCACAGCTGGTCCTCAAGTCCCATCTCAGACAAGTCTTTTAAGCTTCCTGACATCAGCATCTTTATCTGTAAACAGGCATATTTATTATCTTACAGTTATAAAAGTTAAATGAAAAAATATATTAAGTGTCTAGCAATAGCCCTATATTTGAAGATGCTAATAATAATCCTAACTTCTCCCTAATTTAGGAAGTACAAATATAGGATTTCTCAAAGCAGACTAGAGAATGGTCATGTCAGTTCCTTGTCATTTCCTACTCTAAAAAACCCATTAAGCCAGGCATGGTGACACACACCCATAATCCCAGCAGCTCAGGAAGCTGAAGCAGGAGGACTGGAAGTTCAAAGCCAGCCTCAGCAATTTAATGAAGCCCTAAGGAACTTAGAGAGATCCTGTTTCAAAATAAGATAAAAACAGGCTGGGGATGTGGCTCAGTGGCCCCTAGTTCAATCCCCAGTACCAAAAAAAAAGAATCAACAGTTCACTGATAATTCTTAACAAGTTCAAATTTAAAGGCATAGATCTCCTACATAGATTTCCTTTAGTTTTCCACTATGATCTCTCACTTTTTTTTTCCACTATGATCTCTCATTTTTAACTAGATCTGCAGAGTTCCTAATTTGTTGTATTAACTAATAAAGAGAGCACCTTAGAGATTTCCTTTTTCTTGTCCACTACAAATAAAGTACTTTTATATATGCTTTTTCCTGTCTTTTCTCGAAAAAGACTGATCTTCAAACTGAGACAAAACAAAAAAGAGAACAGCAGTCCAAGATAAACTATTAAATAGCCCATTTACTTTCAGAACTCTTCCTTCCAACTTTTCTCCTGTCAGTTTCTTGGGGACTGGTGGACAAAATTTTGATGGTATAAAGTGTCAGGACTCTACAGAAAGTACTGAAGATGACCACCCTTCCAGTATCTGTTCCATTCCTTCTGGTTCTTGATGTGATGGCACATATTCACTTCGAGGCCAGAGACAAGCTCATTTCTAGGTCATGTGACATGACAGAGTGAGGGAGAAGACTGAATGGAGTTAACCAGTTACTTACAGACAAGTTCCATTTCTCGGGTTATTTTGGAACCATTTTGTAGGCAGTGGGGAACTTTAATGATTTTTGAGCAGTAAAGTAAAATAATCAAAACTAGCGCAAAAATAGTACCTCCCTCCCAACCCCCCAGAAAAACCAACAATAAAACAAACTAATGAATTTTTTAATTTATATTTTTGTTAAAATATAAACTAAGATTAAATTCTCAGTCTAAATTAGACTAAATATAGACTAAATATAAATACAACCCACTGAATGGATTTATAATCCACTTAAGTGTTCCTTAAGTTTCTAGTCATTTTCTATTTTCTTCCATCTTTTTCCTTTTTTCTAAATGTATTTTGCCCATTCTTCACTTATCATCATATGTACTTGATTCCATCAAACATCATTTTTCAGGATCAACCTACTTGAATAATTATGATGCCTGTTTAAAGCTTTTGAAATCTTAAAACTTGTCATCTTCACTACACATCCCAAGGCACTGTTTTTAATCAATTTTTTGTTGGGGGGGGTAGTAACAGAATGTTTCACAAAGAACCAATAAAGTGATTTCTATAAAAAGGAAGATGAATATATTCAGTAGTTATTGTATTAAACCACCTAGTAAAAGTATATCAAAAACTACTCATCTTTATGTTAATTAACAAAATTGTAACAGTAAGTTCAATTACTTCTTCTATCATTCACTTAATGCATCCAGCATTATTCAAGCAATCAAAATGCCTTTCCATAACTTGACATTTGCTTTGCAAACACTTCACATTTCAATGTTACATCCCTACAAAGAAATTCAAACATACTTTCCTTACCTAAAAACACTATAAAAGACTAAAAGACATTTAGAATTTTTTAGACCTTGAAAAAGAGTGTTACATTTCCAACCTGTATTTAAGTTATAAATCAGTTTCTATTTTGTGACACTGCTTCAATTTAAGTGCATCATTGTTAAATTATCTGGATATTGCTTCATCTTGTCAAGTCAGATTCCTTCACATCAAGGCTCTTATTCAAGATTTCTTCTTCTGCAAAATTGATTTTAAAAAAGAAAGGGATAAACAAACATTACAAAGAAAAAGAAATTGGGAAGATTTCAAGTAGTAACAAATTTGTAGTTTTTTTGTTGTTGTTGTTTTTCTTGTTCAGTATTGGGAACTGAACCCAGGGCCACTTAACCACTGAGCCACATCCTTAGCCCTTTTTGTTTTGAGATAGCATCTTGGAAGTTGCTTAGGGACTCTCTAAGTTGCTGAGGCTGGCTTTGAACCCACAATTCTCCTGCCTCAGCCTCTGGACCCTCTGGGATTATAGGCATGTATCACTGTGCTTGACTCACAAATTTCTTAATTTAACAAAGGTTCACATTAATGAAAATACTCAAACTATGATGAAATTACTTTTTTTTTTTTTTTTTCCCATTGAAACACCTTACCTCCAGAAATCAAAACATTTCTCCCAGGATACTTTTCAAAATACCAGTGTTTAATTATCAGGGGCAAATCAGAGTAATGTGTAAATGAATCTTTATCACCAGATTCAAATCTGTCCTAACAGGGTATAAGAGCAATATTTTTACACTCTTTATCACGAAACTTTTCAAACATACACAAGAGAATTATCTTCTACCAAGCTTCAATAATGATTAATGCTAACTGTTATGGGTTGAATTATGTCCCCAAAAGATATGTGAAATTCTAACCCAAGTAACTTCAGAATGTGACATTTGCGAAAAACAGTCTTTAGAGATACAATTAGCTAAGGTGAGTTCATATTGGAGTAGGGTGGACCCTTAATTAACTGAAATGACTATGTCCATATAAGAAGAGACAGACATGCCTGTAATCCCAGTGGTTCAGGAAGCTAAGGCAGGAGGATTGTGAGTTCAAAGCCAGCCTCAGCAATTTAGCAAGGCCCTAAGCAACTCAAGTGAAACCCCGTCTCTAAATAAAATACAAAAAGGGCTGGGGATGTGGCTCAGTGGTTAAGTGTCCTTGGGTTCAATCCCCATACAAAAAAAAGTCTTTTCTAGGCATTTTTAAAACCACTTTCCAGCTGGGTACGGTGGCATGTGCTGGTAATCCCTGCAGCTCAGGAGGCTAAGGCAGGAGGATTGGAAGTTCAAAGCCAGCCTCAGCAAATTAGTGAGGCCCTATGTAACTTAGGGATACCCTGTCTCAAAAAACTAAAAAGGGCTGGTATGTAGCTCAGTGGTTAAGAACCTCTGGATTCAATTCCAGGTACAAAAAAATAAATAAAATAAAAACATTTTCCATTAGACAAGATTTCAAGAGATTTATTTCAATAGTTTATATTACAAAAACAGTTAAGTTTGGGGACTTGTGAATTTTTTTCTATCTCTGACCCAAACCAGCTATAAACTATATACACATCAATAGAGATTCTGAAAGTACCTATAAAGTGGGGGTTCACTTCTTCAACCCCAAATTAAAGAAAATGGAGCATACTTTATCACATTAACAATCAAGATTATGCAGCATTCACTATGTACAATTTTTATAAAAAGTTGAGAGAAAACTTCAATAGGTGATGTAAAGGTCTAGTTAAATCTTACCTTTTAAATTAGATAGAAGTTCTCCAAGACTACATGGTACTGTGCGCTCCAACTTTTGTTCCATAGGAGAAAACTTAATTAGTGGCGATAGAGACTGTTTTCTTTCACCAAGGGACATGCGTAAAGATGGTTTTGTATAGTCAATGAGCAAATCATCAGTGTCCAAAAAGTTAAGCATATCATCTGCTTGCATATTTTTGGGTGAAGGGCTTGATTCTGGTTTGTGTGTTTCAAGTGTTTCAGGATTAAAGAGGTAAGATTCTTCCCTTTTCTTGGAAAGAGATTTCTTCAGAGCCCCATAACTACTACTAATAGCCTGTAAATTGAAGTCTGATTCTGAAGTAGTCTGTCTTTCTTCCACAACATGCGGATAAGTGCCACTGTACACAGGACTATTTAATCCTAGTTTAAAATTGGCCTCTGAACTACTAGAACTATTAAGACTCAGGTTACCAACTTCTTCTGGAAGAGTTTCATGTAATATGCCAAAATCTGTATCCTTAAGACTCTTGGAACTAATTCCACTTGCTATCTGAAAAGAGTTCCACAACATAGTCTTATGCGTAGAAGGTTCATTATAAGAAGCTTGTGAACAGTCCAATATTTTAATATACTCATCTTCACTTTTATCTATCACATCTATTTTATTGCCCACAGTAGGGGAGAATATCTCTATTTGGCTGATTTTTGAAAGCTTGGTTGGTAAAGCTGTACATTCTAAATCTTGCTTACAAATTATTTTCTTATTTAACAAATCTGACTGATCTTCTACTGGGGGTTCAGCTTTATGACTGGTCACATATTTCTCAGGCATACCCTTACTGCAACCTAAAACAACTTTCTCTTCAGCCAAATGAGACTGGTCAAAATCTGAGAAAAAACTGGCCATGCTGAATTCTTCTTGATTATGCAACACAGGTAGGGATCCTGACAATACTTCTCTATGTTCAGTATCCACTTGAATCGGTTCTGTACTTCTATTATCTTCCACTTCAATTGCTTTTCTCCATGAGCTCCTAATTTCAGTTACTAATTAAAAAGGGGGAAAAATAAAATTTACTAATATTCCCAAACACAAAGCATGCAATTAAACACTATTTCTAGTCCTGAAAATAAAGTTACTGATTCAGTATATGTTCCATAAATATGCGGTTGGATGCTAAAATTCTACAAAATGCCAAACCCCAATAACATCAGATAACTCCATCTCCAGCTGATGAAACACAAGATGTGTAAGAAAAGATGTTCCTTAAATGTGCATATAGTTTTTCACAATACATATGAATTATATGCATCAAAAAGACTTTTTCTTGTCCATCTAGGCCAGAGTGTAAACTTTTTTATAAAAGGTCAAATAGTAACATTTTAATTTTTGCAGCCATCTGATCAGTCTATAAGCAATGTGTCAAGGGAGGGGGGGATAGGCACAGTAAAGACAGTGGAATGAATCTGACATATTTTTCCTATGTACATATATGACTATACCACAGTGAATCTTTAAAAAAAGAAAATTCTCAACAACTGAGCAAGTTGTGTTCAATAATGTTTGTTTGTTTCTTTGAACAGAACAGAGAGCAGAATCAGATTTGATTCACAGAAAGTAGTTTGCTAACAACCAATCTAGGCTGTGGTTCAGTTGAACCTGAATTAAATCAGGCATGAAAGAGAAACTGTATTTAATTATTCAACCAAGATGATTTGCCTTGGTTACATAAGAAAACCAGTATCAGAACTTTGCCAGCTGGGTGAGATGGCAACATGTCTGTAATTCCTCCAGCTACTCAGAAGGCTGAGGGTGGAAGATCACAAGTTTGAGGCCGGCTTAGACAATACAGCAAGACTCTTATCTCAACAATACATAAATTAATTAATGAAGAACTCTGCCTTCAAATTATAGGAGGAAAAAGTCTGGTACTATTTTGGGAGAAGTAAAGATCTGTGCAGTTTTTGGCTAATAAGCATGGTTGCTGACTGGGAAAATACAGCCTCTATGCTTTCTAAATGTGGTCAGATCTGAATTCAGAAGACTTTTAAAAAAGTGGTTAAGCAAAATACTTTCCAGAAAAAAATCCAAGTAACATAACAAAAACAAAAGTGTGGTATTATCATGGCAAATTACACCTCTGGATAAGTACATAAAAATCACAAAATAATACTGATGAAAGACTGCTATACAAGTACAAGTACCCACACTGGATACTTTAATAAAATTCCCTTACATCACAACAAATAAAAAGCCAACTAAGTTGAAAGATACAGGAGAACAGAGCAATTTTAAAACCCTGTCTCCAAAAAATAAAATATGTTTCCAAAAGACCATAGGTCTAAGAGTGGTGATATAAGAAAGAGGAAATAAAATAGAAAGCATTATTAACTTACTTAAGTTTTCTGGAGTTCGAGGAATTTGTTTCCTTGTTAAGAAGGGGTTAGAAACTAGAGAGTCGATTAGTTCCTCTAATTTTACTTCTTTTCCTTCAGAGAGCTGTGGTGAATCAGATAAAACTGCTTGGACAACCTAAAACAGAAAAAGAAAACTTAAGAAACAGCCAAACCCACTAGTCAAATGCAACAAGAACTTCTTGAACAGTAAAAATGCAGTGCTGCACACCTGCAATCCCAGCTACTCCACTGAGAAGCTGAGGCAGGAGTTCCAGGCCATCCTGGACAATTTAGTGAGACCCTGTCTCAAAATAAAAAAAAAAAAATAAGGGCTGGGTTGTCTATCAGTGGTAAAGTGCCACTGGGTTCAATCCCCAGTACTGAAAAATACACAAAAAATAAAAAAGAATAAGCACTTCACAGTCAGCAGCTCCCCCCAAAGCAAATGGCACAAAAATAAACAACAATGAGCCAGGTGCAATGGTACACACCTGTAATCCCAGCTACTCAAAGAGTCTGAGACCAAAGGATTGCAATTCAAGCCTACCAGCAGCTCAGGGAGACTGTCTCAAAATAAAAATTAAATTTAAAGGGCTGGGGAGGGCTGGGGCTGTAGTTCAGTGGCAGAGCACTTGCCTCGCACGTGTCAGGCACTGGGTTGGATACTCAGCACCACATAAAAATAAACAAATAAAATAAAGGCATGCTGTCCATCTACAACTACGCAAAATGGGGGTGAGGGGGGGCGCTGGGGGAGTTAGCTCAGTGGTAGAGGACCCCTGGGTTTAATCCCTAGTACTACACACAAAAAGCAACAATGAAACTCCAAGGTACTCTGAATATAGATCATCTAAAGTGAAATAAAACAAAACAATTTTTTCTTTATCTTAAATGGATAACCCACTACACAACAGTGTAGGTAAAGAGATTTATACTTGGGAAGATTTATTGGTAGTATGGACAGTGATCTAAGTTACTATCTGCCACATCTTTGGACTTGACTATTCTATATCCACTCAAGTGACTACTTTAAAGCAAACAGATTCTCCTTATAATCCATTTGCACAATATCTGTATTAACAAAAAGAAAACATTCTGGTAATATACTTCCTTGCCGAAAACCTCATTATCATATCCACATTAGTGAATAGGGATACATTCTAAAATAAAGAAAAGAAAGTGCATGAAATAGCACTCTCTATTAACTAAGTATCAACAAAACTGAAAAACAAAAAGCATGAAAATTAAAATCTCTACCACTTGAGATCACTAAAAAATAAAAATTTCCTGAAACCATAATGAAAGTGGCTCAATAAATCAGAACTTCTTAGAAATAAAACACTAAATATCCCTTATTGCAAACACCATTAAGAAAATTAATTTCATTGTACTTTCAAAGTTTTTTATAAAATTTTAGGGCTTTCCTCTTCTATTCCTCCATCTCATCAACTGCCAATCTAAATTCTATTAAGGAAAATGTGCTTCTCCTTACACAATTAGGAAAATAAATAAATAAATAAATAAACTATCTTTTTTTTTTAGTGTAGAGTCAATAAAAAGAAACAACAGAACTTCAGATATTTTGAAGTATTTATACACTATGAAACTGGTACTTGTCACAAACAAGAAAAATGGCACTCTTATTTTAACAATGCTCGTTTAGACTGATCAGAATGGAATAAAGGAGGGAACTCTGATACCTGAATAATATATACTAAGTCAAAAATTTTTTAAGTTGCACAGGAATAAAGAGCAACTGATTATTTTCTGGTTGCTTAACCAAATCCAAATAATACTAGGACATGTTATAAAAAAACATGCATTAAAAATAACATTAATGGCCGGGCGCGGTGGCGCACGCCTGTAATCCCAGCACTTTGGGAGGCTGAGGCAGGAGGATCGCGAGTTCAAAGCCAGCCTCAGCAATGGCGAGGCACTTAGCAACTCAGTGAGACCCTGCCTCTAAATAAAATACAAAAAAGGGCTGGGGATGTGGCCCAGTGGTCGAGTGCCCCTGAGTTCAATCCCCGGTACCCACAAAAAAAAAAATAATAATAATAATAACATTAATGAATGAATGACAAGTAGTTTGTGTAAGCTGAGTTCTGTAGTACTGAGCAATAGAGGTAATGTGTTCAATTACTAGTAAAAAGCAGAATAGCATTAAGGGATAGGATTAGCTAGGAAAACTGAGTTCATGAAGAGCAATGCATGTAATTACTTTCAAAACATTTAGGGGAAAAAAACCCTCTAAATATTCTTTATTTTAATATTTAAAAAAAGAGGAAGACAAGAACAGGCAACATTAATAAAATATTTAAATAATAATTTATGTAATGGTTAATTCCTAAAATATAAAATAAGTAATATTTTCATATTTTGGGTTTTTGGTTTGGTTTGGTTTGGTACTGGGGATTGAACCGAGTGGTACTCAACCACTGAGCTACATCCCCAACCCTTTTTATTTTTTGAGACAGGACATTGCTAAGTTGCTTAGGGCCTCACTAAGTTGCTGAGGGTGGCGCTGAACTTGGAATCCCCCTGCCTCAGCCTCCCAAGTCACTGGGATTATAGGTTTGTATCACCACCCTAGGATTTTTATACTTTTGGATAATATTTGTAGAATGGAGAAAGAGTTCTAAAACATGGATGTAATCTTAGTACATTTATAAGCAATCTATTTCTACTTTATGATGGTACCAATTTTGCAGCAACCAAGATTTTTATTATCTGTGACCTCCCTTCCCCTAACCAACCCCAGGTAACTGAAAATTAACTATATTTCACTACAGATCCCAACATCAGTGAGGGGGGTGGAAAAGATATTTAAGTATACTTATCAAGAGTCTTTTTCTAACCTCTTCTACCAAATGATCTTGCTCTTTTTGGAAAGGATCACTTTTGGGGGGGGGCAGAGACCCTTCAAATGGCCTAGTCTTTGTATTCTTTGCAATATCTGATAATGAAGAATCTTCCACTTTAAATTCTGGTATTTTCTTAGATACTGTTTCATTTTTCTTTTTGGGAGTTCTCATCTTCATATCCTAAAGAAAAGAGACATGTAATATTAAAACCTTAATCGTGGCTGATCTTGAACTTTTTCTTTTTCATTTTTTTAATTTGTTCTTTTAAGACATATTGAAGCTTTTTTCATTAAAGGTTCATGTGTAAAATCATGAGCCCAAAACAGGTTGTTAATATTGTTACAAAATTTTATATTCATTAGCAGAGTTAAATAATTGCAACAGTCCCACTTGGCAAAAGAACATATAGCAAAAATGGCATAAAATATACAAACACTGAGAAATTAGAAAGCAGAAATTAAATTTAATAAAACTATTATAGCAACAAAAATAATATAATTTAGTACAGTCAGAATCAATTGAAAATTGTTTCAGAATATACCTTTTCAAGTAGTGTGACACTGTTTTTATCTGATGATGAAGCTGGCTGTAACAGGAAAGAGACAGGGCTAAAAGGAAAAAAACAATAGCAAATCCAAGTTACAAGTAGAAAGAATTCCATTCACTTGATGTATCTTAATATTTTTAAAAAATTGTCTGCCCCGTATCTGTCCGTTACGATTTCACTCAATTCGTCCCGGTCATCAAAAGGCAGTTTATTCTAGGGAGGTATGGTGACAAGAAGAGCAGTATTTCAGCCCAATCTGTGTATCAGCCTCCCAATTCACATTTTACTTACTTGCTATGTTTTTTAATTCAATAGCATTCTTTAAAAGAGCTAAATGACCTGATGAATACTCAAAAACTTTAAAAAGGCGTAAAACAGATTCAATTTACAGGGTAAATTACAAGATTTACAGGGTCCAAATCATAGAATTTCATTGTAGCAGAGTATTTAAGATTCTTTTGATAATTCATGTCTCCAAAATCAATTTATCATATGCTAAATATTGCTTTATTGCAAATATGTTACATAGTCATGAGTTTATTCAAAGTTTTCATTCACTGTAATCTGTATGTTTATTCCTTAATCTTTTGGATCCCTTGCCCATTTGGATGAATATTAAAAAACTCATGTATATTTTCATGCTAATTATAAAGTAACTAATTAAATTTTAAAACCTTAAAGGAAATGATAACTTTAAAGTAACCATTTGAAGGGGGATGGAGTCATGGCTCAGTGGTAGAGCACTTGCCTGGCATGTGTGAGGGGCCCTGAATTCGATCCTCAGCACTGAATATAAATAAATTAAAATCCATTTACAACTTTAAAAAAAAGAAGTAACCATTTGATCTTGACCTCAAAAGATCTTTTAAATTCAAAGGCCAAAAGCTTTTCTGCCCTAGGTAATTTTAAAAACAGGATTACCAAAGAGACCACGGTCAGCAGAAACATGTAGGTACTGTGCCTTTTCACAGCCATAAGTACAAAATTAAGGGCTTTTGCAAATATATTATATATTAGCAAATATGTGTGTGTGTCTGCGTGCGCACGCTTCTGCAGTCCTGGGGATTAAACCCAGGGACTCGCTACCTGAATTACAACCCAGCCCAATCATTTTTATTTTTCATTTTGAAACAGAGTCTCACTAAATTGCCCAGGTTGGCCTCAAACTTGAGATCCTCCTACCTTAGTCTCCCTAGTTGCTGGGATTACAAGTATCTAACACCACACCTAGATTAATTTTCAAATGTTTTCAAATATGCACTCTTGGAATCTTCACATATTTTCCAAACACAATTCAAAGTCACTACAATTGCTGAAGGTTCAATTTATCATTAACAAGATATAATCCAGAGGGTTGGGGTTGTGGTCCAGCGGTAGAGCACTTGCCTAGCACGTGTGCGGCCCAGGTTCAATCCTCAGCACCACGTAAAACTAAAAGGCATTGTGTACAACTAAAAACAAATAAATAAATATTTTAAAAAATAAAAAGATATAATCCAGGTATCAAAGGTAAATGGCTATCATGTTCCCATAGGTTTTACATTAAAATTATCAAAAAGTTCTCTGAAACAGGGCCAGTAATCTATGGACCAATGTCATTAAGGTGCCAGATTGGTTGGGGACAAGGGGACAGAGGTTTATGTTCTTCCCCAAAGCTATTCCCAGGTAGTATAATATAGTGTGAGGTAATGCAATACATACACATTAACTGTTTGATGGACTGACCAAATCAATGAGTAAATGTCATTTGAGGATAGGGTTCTTCTGGTAACAACAAATGTTTCTATTTAAATCATTCTTGTGGAGCCTTATAATAGAGAACAATAGAAATGCATTTTACACCCTCCTCTCTCTCTCATTTCTGAACTGGCAACATGCTATTAGATCTGCTAACATCATAATCAAAGACAACATTAAAGCAGCCCTAGCTCAGTCCTAACTCACTATATACTTGCTATGCTAAGCAAGGCCCATAAAATCATAGCACTGTAACAGAGCAAAAGAAAGGGTATCGATCCCATCATTGCACTTATGCCAAGGAAAGAGCAATTCCAAAAGAAAAATATGCAGCATGCTTTTTATAAGAGGTTTTTTTTTTTAAGGGAGAAATATAAATGTCTAAAAACAAATAGTACAAAGCATTAAGTGGAAATTGGTTAACATAATGCTCATTAAACATACACAAACAAAACTGTTTACACTATACTAATATTATATAAGCTCTGTATTTTAGAACATGACAATATCCATTCTTTGTTAGAACTAAATTTACATATGATTCTATATAAACTCTAGAAAAGAAATTGAGAGAAAAAATGTGACAAGTAATTTCATAGAAATTTTAGGCAATTTTTTCATTTTAATTTACTATTGTTGTTATACTCTATCTACACAGCTAAGAAATAAGAAATAGAAATTATAAAAAAGAAGAAGCTGGGCACAGTGGCACACGCCTGTAATCCCAGCACTTAGGAGGTTGACGCAGGAGGATCGCGAGTTCAAAGCCAGCCTCAGCAATGGCAAGGCACTTAGCAACTCAGTGAGACCCTGTCTCTAATAAAATAGAAAAAAGAGCTGGGGATGTGGCCCAGTGGTTGAGTGCCCCTGAGTTCAATCCCCAGTACCAATAAAGAAAATTAAAAAGAAGAAAGGTGAGATTGGAATTCGATTTAGCACTAACAATGTTCAGCTGACATATACTTAAGATAATACTACCCTATCTTCAAAGTTAACTAAAGGAGAAAATGTAGACATTAAGGGTCAAGAACAACAGCATCATCACCACTAGAAATAACATGGAAACTTCCCCAAAAGCACTGTAAAGAAAAATAGTGCCCAGACTGTACAGAGAAGGGATCACCAATCACTGAACTTCAGTTTTAAGTATAGTGCAGCCTCCATCAGCACACTCTGTCAAAACCAGCAATAACATTTATGGAGAAAACGGTTTTGATATGTGTAAATGATAACTGCATATGAAAGGGTCAATAACACATTCTAAAATCTATATTCTTTCCAGATTTTTAATTGAATAGTTATATCAACCATATGCACATGTAAATTTCCCAAAGATGTAAGATGATAGCATTGCAAATTTAAAATTTTAAGTAAATGCTGAACTATACAGAAAAAGGGATTTTCTTTTCATTCATTAAGCACAGTCTATCCATATTACACATGAACAAAGTACAGGGATTAAACCCAAGAGTGATTAGCCACTGAACTACATCCCCAGACCTTTTTTAATATTTTATTAGAGAGACAGGGTCTCACTGAATTGCTTACTGCATCACTAAGTTGCTGAGCCTGGTTTTGAACTTGCAATCCTCCTGCCTCAGCCTCCCAAGCCACTGGAATTACAGGCATGAGTCACCATGCCCAGCCTCGCAAATACCTTTAACAGTGAAGAATTCTGAGCAATATGATTACTCCTACATCCTAGTAACTCAATTCCTCACAGGTCTTCTGTTCTGCTAACAATACTAACCTCTCACATCCCTTTAAGCATTTAACCCCTCACTATGTAAAGCCTTCCCTAGCAGAGTGTGGTGGCATATGCCTGTAATCTCAGGGACCTGGGAAGCTGAGGTAGGGGATTGGAATTCAAAGCTAGCTTAGCAACTAAGAGAGGCCCTGAGCAACCAGCAAGACCCTGTCTCAAAATCAAAAATAAAAAGGGCTTAGAGGTATAGCTCAGAACCATAGTTCTGAGTTCAATCACCATTGCCAACAACAAAAGAAAGTCCTTTGCCTAAACACCCTTTAATATCCCAAACCTATAAGTTTTTTTTCTTTTCCTTTTTTTTGGTACTCTGGGGCCATCAACCACTGAGCCACATCTCCAGCCCTATTTTGTATTTTATCGAGAGACAGGGTCTCACTGAGTTGCTTAGCACCTTGCTTTTGCTGAGGCTGGCTTTGAACTTGTGATCCTTCTGCCTCAGCCTCCGGAGCTGCTGGGATTACAGTCTTGCACCACCACGCCCGGCTCCAAACGTATAATTTTTAAAAGTATCACAAAGTAATTCAAAGATCTAGTAAATTAAAAGAGAACAAATGTGAACATGGAAAAATATTTAATATGACTCCTTTTTCCTATATTAAGAGACTACATTTGAACTACCTTTTAGGGGCTAAATGTCTATCTCCTGTATAGAACTGATAATATATCACAGTATACAATTTTCCAAAAAGGAATCAAGGTTCAATGGCATTCATGAATAAAAATCCAATTTATAATGCTGGGCACGGTGGCGCACGCCTGTAATCCCAGCACTTTGGGAGGCTGAGACAGGACAATCGCGAGTTCAAAGCCAGCCTCAGCAATGGCGAGGCACTTAGCAACTCAGTGAGATCCTGTCTCTAAATAAAATACAAAAAAGGGCTGGGGATGTGGCCCAGTGGTCCAGTGCCCCTGAGTTCAATCTCCGGTACCACAAAAAAAAAAAAAAAAAAAATTCCAATTTATATATTAATCTAGTATCTCCATCAATCTGTAGTCCAACAAAAGATCTTAACTGAAATATTTAATTTGTTCTCTTAAAGGAAGACAAACCAAGAAAATAACTGAGATTGGTAAGCAACAAATATACCCTCCTGGCATGCTATAAGAACAATTGTGATGTGAGGATAAATTGGGCAAGCTAATACTTTACTATTCAATACTAGATCTTCAGAGATTTTATTAGTTTTCCTTGGGTATTCAATCAACAACAAATCCAAACTTAAGAAAAAAGACATAGGGCTGGGGAAATAGCTCAGCTGACAGAATGCTTGCCTCACATGCACAAGGCCCTGGGTTCAATCCCCAGCACTACCAAAAAAAAAGAATAAAGACATAAATTTTCCACAACTAACCCTGACCTCCAGTGAACAAGAAAAGTTATTAGAGAAACAACTGCAAATGGCTCGATTTCACACAAAAGTTTTGACTCTAGTTACAGTATTTCAACTTACTAAGAATATATAAAATGAAAACTACTGGGGCTGGGATTGTGGCTCAGCGGTAGAGTGCTCGCCTAGCACATGCGCAGCCCGGGTTCTATCCTCAGCACCACGTAAAAATAAACGCATTGTGTACAATTAAAGCAAATAAATAAACATTAAAAAAAAAAAACTACTTCATGTGAAATTTATAACCCCCCCCCCCACAATATTGGAAATTGAACCCAGGGATGCTCTACTACTGAGCACCATCTCCAGCACCCCCCTTTTTAAAAAAATATTTATTTATTTGTTTTAGTTGTACACAATGCCTTTATTTTTATGTGGCACTGAGGATCTAACCTGGGTTGCGCACGTGCTAGGCGAGCGCTCTTCTGCTGAGCCACAACCCCAGCTCCATAATGCCTTTATTTTTATGTGGTGCTGAGGATTGAACCCGGACTGCGCACGTGCTAGGTGAGTGCTCCACCACTGAGCCACAACGCCAGCCCCCATCTCCAGCCCTTTTTAATGTTATTTTGAGACAGGGTCTCACGAATTTCCCAAGCTGGCCTGTAGTCACCAGAATTATAGACATGTGTAACCACATGTAGTTTATAGAGCTTTCTGGTTTAACTTTCCTAATAATTTAATTTTCATATGGTCCCTCATCTACTTGGGGAAGGTGAACTGAAACACACCCACTAAAGTCAAATGGCCAGGTGTGGTGGTGTGCACACCATTAGACCCAGCGAATCATGAAGCTGAAGCAGGAGGATCACAAGTTTGAGGCCAGCCTCTGAAACTGAGCAAGACCTAAGCAACTTAGCAAGACCCTGTTTCAAACCATAAAAAGGGCTAGAGATGTGGCTTAGTGATTAAGCACCCCTGGATTCAATCCCCAATACCAAAAAAACACAAAAACCACACTCAAATGGCAATCAAAAAAATAATAATAATAAATAAATAATCTATTCAGTATGTCTTTCTTCTATTACTCCTTTACAATGCTTAATAATCTCAATAAAGACCAAATATATTCCCCAAGTGAATTACATACACTTAGGGATTTTTTTTTTTCTCTTATATAACCTGTCATCAGTTTTAAGAACCCAAATAAGATAACAGAGAAAATGGGCAATAAATAATATAGGACTACTCCTGAAGGAAACTGTAACAAAGTAGGTTCAGGATTTACATATGTTAAATTTGGGGTTAGCGTAAATCAGAATTTCCCAAAATTTTTGAAAGCTTGGAAAAATTTTTAGCAAGTGGTTTGTCAAAAGCCTCAGTACACAATATAGACAAGTGAAATGGGAAACAGTTGAACCAACCAAAGCCTCAACGAGATTGAGCCATAGCACCAGAAGTCACAGCAGAATACAGTCTGAGATCTACCAAACTAGATGATCTCAAAGATCCCCAAATTCTTGACTTTAGTAAATATTTACAAAATGGTTTTCAAAAAAAGTTCACATATGCACAAAACATCAAAAATTCCCAAGTTTACATTAGATAATTTCCATATGCATTTTTTTCAATATCAGATTATCCACATGAAACACAATATTTAAAGTATAGATGGAAAAAAAATATATGCCCATGCATCATAAATGTTGAATCTTTTCTGAAAATGTGGGTCTACAATAAAAAGTATAAATACTGCCTGGTTAAAATAGGGAAGTTATATAGTAAAGTTTGGAAACTTAATAGAAAAGTTTGGAAATTAGCTTAAGATGGAACTAAAAATCTTTACCACCTGCACCTCAGACAGAGCATTAATCTCCAGGATGTATAATGAACTCAAAAAACTTAACACCAAAAAAAAAAAAAAAATCAAATAACCCAATCAATAAATGGGCAAAGGAACTGAATAAGCACTTCACAGAAGAATAAAATAAAATCCGTCAAGAAATATATGAAAGCCCTTGGGAGGCTGAGGCAGGAGGATCACTAGTTCAAAGCTAGCCTCAGCAATGGCAAGGCACTTAGCAACTCAGTGAGACCCTGTCTCTAATAAAATACAAAAAAGGGCTGGGGATGTGGCCCAGTGGTCGTGTGCCCCTGAGTTCAATCCCCGGTACCAAAAAAAAAAAAAGAAAAGAAAATATATGAAAAAATGTTTAACATCTCTAGCAATTAGAGAAATGCAAATTAAAACTACACTGAGATTTCACCTCACTCTAGTCAGAATGGCAATTATCAAGAATACAAGCAACAGTAAGTGTTGACGAAGATGTGGCGGAAAAGGTACACTCATACTTTGCTGGTGGGACTGCAAATTGGTGCAATCTCTCTGGAAAGCAGTATGGAAATTCCTCAGAAAATTTGGAATGCAACCACTATTTAACCCAGTTATTCCACTACTCAATTTATAGTAAAGGACCGAAAATCACATACTATAGTGACGTGGCCACATTAATGTTTATGGCAGCTCAATTCACAATAGCTAAGTTGTGGAACCAACATAAGGTGCCCTCAACAAATGAATGAACAAAGAAAATGTGGTGTATATATATGCACAATGGAATATTACTCAGCCATAAAAAAAGAATGGCTTTATGTCTTTCACCGAAAATGGATGGCCTGAGGACTATTGTGCTAAGTGAAATAAGCCAATCCCCACCCCAAAAAAACAAAGGCCAAATGTTCTCTAATATTCGGACGCTGACACACAAAAAAGTGGGGGGAGGGAAGAACAGAAGTTCAGTGCATTAGACAAAGGAACATGAAGGGAAGAGAAGAGGGATAGGAATTGGAAAGACAGCAGAATGAATTAGATATAACTTTCCTATGTTCATATATGCATATGTGACTGTGCAATTCCACATTATGTACAACCACAAGAATGGAATCCTAATTAGAATAAGTATATTCCATGTACATATGTCAAAACCTATTCTACTGTCATGTAGATCTAAAAAGAACAGATTTTTTAAAAAAGATATAGGAAGTCAATATAAATATCAAATTTGTTTTACCTGTTGGCTAGATCACACACAGGTACCAAGGTATCAATGTCTGCTTTGCAATCCTTTTCATTATGTTGCTTAGGTATATCTAAAGTAGAAAAAATAATTACTCTTTACTTATGTTCATATATGTAATATTCAAGTATTTCTCAAAATTCTAAAACCTTTTTTTTTTTGCAGTGCTGGGGATTAAATTCCAGTCTTCACACGTTAGACAAGCAGTCTATACCTGAACTACACCCCTAGCCCCAGAACAGAAGAAATCAGAAGACAAGATAAACACTATTAAGAAAAGAATTATCCAATTGTTAGGTAAAGTGATAAGCACAAAAGTAATAGAGCATATCTAAATAGTAAGCTTTTATAAAAACACTGCTACATGCGTAAGGCCATTACTTTGATACCAAGTAATGCAGGAAAGAAAAAAAAAAAAAAAAAAAAAAGACAATGGAACTGGAAACTCATACTAAAACAAATTTCCAAAAGCTAACAGTCCATAAGTTCTCCAGTGTTATATAACCATGTTTCCTGTTTAAGTACACAAATCATGTAATTAACACATAAGCCAGCAAGGCCAAAAAGCTAGTGTTTAGCGTATTTCAGCACAGTATTTATGCAGCAATCAATCTAAATATTTACTCATCATCTTATTGAATAACTATGTACCACTACTGTACTAAGAATGAGAGAAAGAAACAGGGAGACCATGTTTCCAGAGAATCAGTCAAGTGATGAATGAAGTGTTATACTGCTGAAGTATTATTATACAGAAGTATGTACAGAATGCAAGAAGTCAGGAGAGACACCAGGCCCAAACTAGGGAGAGGGAAGAAGGTATGAAGGTAATGAGAGAATATAGTACTGTAGCATGGGGATTATGCCCTACAGTACTGGGTAAGGGATATGGAGGCATAAAGGGAAATGAGACTAGTGAAGAAAACCAGGGCTAAGCTACATAGGATTTGAAATTGCAGGGACTACTCCTCTTTCAACATGTTAGCTTCCAAAAGGCTTCTCCATTTGTACATGTGTCCCAAGTGTAACTGTATCAGAAATCAATATAAATACTATGTAAAGTTTTCCTCTTAATCCATCATTAGAAGTATGCCATTTCTTATAATATTTTCACCTTCAGGCACCTACTAATTGTAATGAAACTGCTAATGCTTATAAAACATCCCAAAAATAAGCAGAAATACAACTCTACTACAAAACTGGTAGAAAAATCATAAATAAAAATTATTACACACCACTATAAACGCCATCTATTATAGGAAGCCAGAGTTGAAACATTTATTCTGGCATGTAAGAAAGCTTGAAAAGTAATAATTGGTAAGCATTTCAAATTTTTCCTCCTAATGATAAGAAGCCATTAACGTGTTTTATATCAGAAAATTAAAGGGATCATATTTATGTTAAAGAAAGATCACTGACAGCCGTTGTGAATTTGGAACAAATTGCATATTGGAAGCAGCATAACTAGGCTGAATATAAATTCAAGTAAGAAATGATGTGCTGAGGGTGTAGCTCAGTGGTAAGCTCTTGCCTAACATGCATGAGGTCCTGGGTCCAATCCCTAGCACTGATATATAAAAAACAAAAACAAAATGAGAACTAGATGTGAAAATAGAAAATGTGAGAACAAGACAAAATAAGACATTTGAAAGATAAAAATAAACTGAACTCACAACAGGGCAACCCAAGCAAAAACAGACACTAATTGGTACCCTACCATAAATACACTAGAACTGCTAAATTCAATATAAGAAAAAATAAAGGAACTAAAAGAACAAATAAATATCAGCATAAGACAAAGTCTGATCAGAATGGCAAGCTCAAACTAAGAAAGGGTGTCTGATAAAGCAGGCAGGCTCTAGGGGCTGGACACTGGAGAATTTATGCCTACTTGGCTAATACGAAACTTTATCTCAAGCCACTCAAGCTGGGTTCTGAAATGAGAAACTGACATAAAGCCAGGATACTGAAAGGGCTGCTCTAACCCTCAAAAGGGATTATAAAAATTCTGCCAACTGGACTGGAAAAGTATCAAGATTCTTGCTATACCTGAATGAAGAAAAAACAAATGAAAGAAATTTAAAACCTTTCCTACTCAAAAGAAGGTATAAAATCCAAAAATTGTAATGGTTACTTGTTATAAGAATTCCAAAGACATTAACTGGTCTAATTCAAAGGAAATATCTATATCTCTACAATAATCTATACAGGCTATTTTAAAACCCAGAGCTCCCAAAAATCCTTCAGAGGTAAGGAGACCCAGTAAAGTTGAAATCATGATCACCAATTCTCATAGGAAGCAAAAAACCATGAGCACTGGCAAGCAGAACATATAGAATCAGAAAAAAGTGAGATATAAGACAGAAAAACTAAAAAGACAAAATCAGTATATTTAAAATGGTTATTAGCAGCCAGGTGCTAGGGTACTCAACTGTAATCCCGGCAACTCAGGAGACTTAGGCAGGAGTATCTCAAGTTTGAGGCCAGTCTCAGAAACTTAGTGGAAATTTAAACAACTTAGTCACACTATCTCAAAAAATAAAAAGAACTGGGGATGTAGCTCAGTGGTAAAGTAAAGCACCTCTGGGTTCAAGTTCCAGTAACAAAAAAAATAAAATAATTAGCAAAAAAAGAAAGAAAAGAAGCCATAATGAAAGAGGACCATTGTTGCTGCCTGAAGCGCTTGGAGCAACGGAGCCGCGGGAAAAACTTTAGAAGCAAACTGGAGACAAACAGCTTTTTATTCTGATAACTTTTTTCTCTGGTTCTAATAACGACTAACACACGCCAAAAACACACCCTAAAATGGCGCTGACCCGATCAGCAATTTCGGCCAAGTCACTCGAGATCTCGCAACAATCTCGTGAGACTACGGGTGGCGACAAAGGCCAAATCTCCACGGCTCATAGTCAACTGTAATTTAAGCCAATCCCCAAACAAGGCTCCTACAGACCATGAAAAAACAATTTTGAAAAAGAAGCATAATAAAGCACCTACAGGGCTGGGGTTGTGGCTCAGCGGTAAAGCACTCACCTAGCACGTGCGCAGCCCAGGTTCAATCCTCAGCACCACACAAAAAATAAAGGCATAAAATTTTTTTTTTTTTTTTTTTTTTTTTTTTTTTTTTTTTTGTGGTACCAGGGATTGAAAGGGGCACTCGCACTGGGCCAAAATTTTTTTCTCAAAAAGCATCTTTGAACTCGCGATCCTCCTGCCTTCCCAAAATATTCATAAAATGAAAATTAAATACATGAATATTAAATACTAAAAATAGTCAAAAGGCAGATCAAGCCGGACACAGCAGAGCATGCTATAACCCTAGCAACTCAGGAGGCTGAGGCAGGAAGGACATAAATTTAAAGCCAGCCTTAGAGACTTAGCAAGACCGTGTCTCAACATAAAAAATAAAAAGGGCTGGGGATGTGACTCAGAAGTCAAGTGCCTCTGGGTTCCATCCCTGGTACCAAAAAAAAAAAAAAACAAGGCAGATGAAATATAACTAAAAGATAATTAGTGAACTATAAAAGTGAATTTTAGGACTACGCACAGTGGAACATGCCTGTAGTCCCAGCTATACGGGAGGCTGAGGCAGTATCACCTGAACCCAAGAATCAAAGGACACCCTAGGCAACACAGAGAGAACCCGTCTCAAAAGATCAAATAAGAAAAAAAAGGAAAAAGAAATAAGGACTGATATCCACTTTTATCAACATAATGAACCTTTTAAACATTGTACGTGAAGTGAAAAACTGTGTAAGCAACAGACAAAAAAAAAAAAAAAAAAACCTTTGGGCTGGTGTTGTGGCTTAGTGGTACAGCACTTGCCTAGCACACATAAGGCACTGGGTTCAATCCCCAGCACCACATAAAAACCTACATGAACAAAATAAAGGTATTGTGTCCATCTACAACTTTAAAATTAAAAAAAAACTCATCATTTTATTTATATGAAATATTCAGAATAGGAAAATCCATAGCAACAGGAAGTATATTATTGGCTTCCATAGAGTGGAAGAGGAGGAAATGGGGAGCAACTACTTAATGGATAAGAGGTTTCCTTTTGAGACAATGAAAATGTTCTGAACTAGAGACTGGTGATGATTGCACAACTATGAACTGACTATATGTCACTTTGTTGTACACTTTGCAATGATTGACATGGTAAATTTTATGTTACATTCATTTCATCACAATAAAAAACAACTGGAGGAAAAAAGCAATAAATGTAAAGAACCATTATAATAATGAGAATAATGACAGGAATGAGGTTTAAAAGAGAAAAAGATAAATGACCAGCCAGGCGTGGTGGTGTACGCCTGTAATCCCATCACTTGGGAGGCTGAGGCAGGAGGATCCTGAGTTCAAAGCCAGCCTCAGCAATGGCGAGGCACTTAGCAACTCAGTGAGACACTGTCTCTAATAAATACAAAAAAGGGCTGGGGATGTGGCCCAGTGGTCGAGTGCCCCTGAGTTCAATCCCCGGTACAAAAACAAAAAAAGAGAAATAACCAACCTGGAAGTGAAGCAGGATACTGAAAAAGAATACTCCTTGCGTATACTTCTTCTGACACAGGATCAAAAGAAAGCGGAGACATAGGAGGTAAAAGATCCACAGCCTTTAAACACAGAATTCACAATTTTGAAATAAACATACTAATTACCACAGTAACAATGATAATATACAAATGATTCTTTTCCAAGCAAAAATAGAATTATAAAGTACATATCCCATACTGTTTTTAAACCCAAGAGTACAATATTACAAACAAGGGGATCATTTTGTCCTCCAACTATGTCTCAGGTATCATAGTATCTCACATGCAGTTTTTCTGGGGTTTTGTTTTGGTGTTGGTTTTCTGAGACAGGGTAACCCAGGCTGGCCTTGAACTTGCCATCCTCTTGCCTCAGCCTCCCAAGTAGCTGGGATTACA
Source organism: Tamias sibiricus (assembly GCA_025594165.1). NCBI lineage: Eukaryota > Metazoa > Chordata > Mammalia > Rodentia > Sciuridae > Tamias > Tamias sibiricus. Next base: position 167,581,669 of record CM046657.1, read on the forward strand.
GGCATACACCACCCCAGCCACATTCATTTTCTTTTTAATATAACCCTCTGGATTTAAAAATAATTAACTATAAATGACAACAGTAGTTTAAAGAAAATTCTATTACATATTTAGAAAAATTACAGAAATCAAAACTTGAACTTTAGACTCAGATTCAGAGTTGACAACACACATAGTGTTTCAAGGTCATTTGTAACATGATGAATCAAAAGTTACCAAAACTAAATTACTCTCCAAAAGGCAAATCAAGTTACTTACTGGAGTCCAATCTTTAATTAAACTGAAAGGAGACAAACCAAGAAATTCTTCCCATTTTTTACACCACTCTCCTTGCTTTTTAATAATAGAATGTCTTATAGTTGTGAGATCTTCTTTTATTTTATACCTATGATAGCATTAAAAAAAACTTTATTCAAAACATGAATACACACAAAAAAATATGGAGTAAAATTTAAGAAAACAGCAACAGTAGCAGGTAAGGAGAAAAAAATATAACTGAAAATTTAATCAATATAACACATATCAATCAAATAAGCTCCCAAGTGAATATTCAGAATTTAAAATACCTTTTCTCCTTCTAAAGCCAGAAAGCAAGCAAACATCTACTCCATTTATTTTAAAAATACAATTTTTTTTCTTAGCTCAAAACTTCAGTGGGAATTCTACTCCCACACTCTGTTCCTAAAGGCATCCTATAACTACCAGTCTATCTTTTTCAAATATAAAAAGTTTTCAGGCTGCAGTTATAGCTCAGTGGTAGAGCACTTGTCTAGCATGTGTGAGGCACTGGATTTGATCCTCAGCACCACATAAAAATAGGTAAAGGTATTGTGTCCATTTACAACTAAAAAAAAAAAATATTTTCCTGGCCAAGCGCAGTGGCACGGCTTAGGCAAGAGGATCACAAATTGGAAGCCATCCTTAACAATTTAGTGAGGCCTTAAGCAACTTAGAGATACCTTATCTCAAAATAAAAAATAAAAATGCCTGAGGATATAGCTCAGTGGTATGGCGCCTTTGGGTTAAATTTCCAGTACAAAAAAAAAAACTTTCATAAAGCTCAGTTTTATTATTATATGACATAAATACATGCAGACACACACACAAAACGGGGAGAAAAGTTAATCTTATTTCATAAGTTATCACTCAGTGAAAATAATGTATTTCATATAAAGAAAAAACTACAAAAAAAAAAAGAAAAAAACTATATTAGCTTTCTACTTCATGTGTCTCTCTTGATTACATAAGTTATATTAAAAATTTCAAGCCGGGCGCAGTGGCGCACGCCTGTAATCCCAGCACTTGGGAGGCTGAGGCAGGAGGATCACGAGTTCAAAGCCAGCCTCAGCAATGGCGAGACACTTAGCAACTCAGTGAGACCCTGTCTCTAACAAAATACAAAAAAGGGCTGGGGATGTGGCCCAATGGTCGGGTGCCCCTGAGTTCAATCCCCGGTAAAAAAAAAAAAAAAAAAAAAAAAAAATTTCACACTTTTTTGCCAAAGCTGAAGAGTCATTATCTATACAAGAATTTTGCTGAGAAAGCAACTCTATTCCTCCCATACCAAAATAAAAAAAGATTTTTCTAGTGTACCTCATATGCTTCAGATCTGATAATCTTTCCCTCTGCAATTTGGTCTCTTTTTCAAGGTAGTGAAGGTCTATTGTCAATCTTGCTTGGTCAGCCTGACAACGTTCATCTTTCATCATTTTCAATACTTCATTTAACAACTGAATCACTGTTAAGAGGTTCAGTTTTCCAGCCTCATAAACATTTCCCATATGCAACTAAAGATTCAAAGGGGGAAAGAAAAGTAGAAAACTATAGGTTCCTCAGATAATAAATTGTTACATAAATATATTTATCTTTTTACTGTTACATAAAAATCTCACCCTAAATGAGTGAAAAAAATTAAACACAATCCAAACATAAAACTATAGAAATAATTTCAATCTAACTAACATGCCATCATGCTGTATTTTTATATGATGCAAAGGTTGAAATCAGAGTAAAAGAAATCAAACAGATGGAAAGAAAAATCAAGGTTGAGTAGAAAGAGCAGGTTTGGCAAAGAGATCAGGAATTCATTTTTTACTCAAAAGTTAAAATCTGGGCTGGGGATGTAGCTCAGCAGATAGAGCACTTGCCTAACATGTGCAAAGCCCTGGGTTCAATCCCCATTACATGGAGTTTTTCCAAAAGTTTTCATAATATTAAATGCTTACCTGACACACTTGTTTCTCTATTTTGTCAAGTAAGATCCTTGGAATATTAATAATGACGTTAGTTCCATCTAAAGCATACTGGTTAACAAGACTAAGAACTGAACTAACAACTTCTCTCTCTTTTTCCAAAAACATGAGTGTTTCATTGACTGAAGTCCACAGAAACCGAACCTTTAAAATGAAACATAAATGAAATATCAAAGTCTACACATAATTTATACATAGAGTAAACCAGGTACAGTAGTGCACACGTATAATCCCAGTGGCTCAGGAGGTTGAGGCAGGAGGATCCCAAGTTCAAAACCAGCCTCAACAATTTAGCAAGGCCCTAAGCAGCTTAGTAAGACTCTGTCTCTAAGTAGAAAACAGCTGGGCGCAGTGCCAAATGCCTGTAATCCCAGCGTCCAGGAGGCTGAAACAGGAGGATAACAAGTTCAAAGCCAGCCTCAGCAACTGTGAGGCACTAAGCAACTTAGTGAGACCCTGTCTCTAAATAAAATACAAAATTTGGCTGGAGATGTGGCTCAGTGGGCAAGTGCCCCTTAGTTGTTCAATCCCTGGTACCAAAAAAATAGAAAATAAAAAGGGTTGGGGATGTGGTTCAGGGGTTAAGCACCCCTGGGTTCAATACCGGGTACCAAAAAAAAATTTATACACATATTAAAGAAGTGCAAGCATAAATATTTCTTCACTCCTAGTTAAAAAGTAAATTTCCTGGGATGACTTCCAGTGATAAAATTAAACTATTGAATTCTAATAGTTTAAAAGCATTGATATTACTTTCAAAGGGGATTGAAAATGAAAGAATTTCTCAGAAGAATCTAGCTTATTATAATTTTCAAACAAATCTAAGAAATCTTTATACCAAGATACAATTAGGATTTCCTGTATTCTGACATGTCGTCAATCTTTTTTTTTTTTTTTTTTTTTGTGTGGTACCAGGGATTGAACTCAGGGGCACTTGACCACTGGGCCACATCCCCAGCCCTTTTTTGTATTTTATTAGAGACAGGGTCTCACTGAGTTGCTAAGTGCCTTGCCATTGCTGAGGCTGGCTTTGAACTCTCGATCCTCCTGCCTCAGCCTCCCAAAGTGCTGGGATTACAGGCATGCGCCACCGCGCCCGGCTACTGTCGTCAATCTTAATGGAGATTTTTCAGGGAAAAATAATAAAAAGGGTTTTTTTTTGTTTTTGTTTTTGTTTTTTTTTTTTTTGGTACAGGGGATTGAACTCAGGGACACTCAACCACTGGGCCACATCCCCAGACCTTTTTTGTATTTTATTTAGAGATAGGGTCTCATTGAGTTGCTAAGTGTCTCGCCATTGCTGAGGCTGGCTTTGAACTTGCAATCCTCCTGCCTCAGCCTCCCAAGTGCTGGGATTACAGGCATGCACCATCGCGCCTGGCTAAAAAAGGTTTTTAAGAGGAAAAAATACTGGGGCTGGGGCTTGTGGCTCAGCAGCAGAGTGTTCACCTAGCAAGTGTGCGACACGGGTTCAATCCTCAGCACCACATTGTGTACAACTAATAAATAAATAAATATTTTTAAAAAAAGAAAGAGGGGCTGGGGTTGTGGCTCAGTAGTAGAGCATTTGCCTCACAAGCATGAGGCACTGAGTTCGGTCCTCAGCACCACATAAAAATAAAGATATTGTGTCCATCTACAACTAAAAAAAAGAAAGAAAGAAAAAAATACTACTACTAAACATTTATCTTAAGCCATTCAGATTTCAGAAAAGTTAAAAATATAAATATGCATCTCTAAAAGCAAAAACTCTCAGGCCTATATTAACCTATGTTCACTAAAATACACATACAAGGGCTGGGGTTGTAACCCAGTGGTAGAGTGCTTGCCTAGCATGTGTGAGGCACTGGGTTCGAGCCTCAGCACCACATATAAATAAAAAAAAAAAAAATAAAGGTCCATCAACAACTAAAAAGAAAAGAAAAACAATTTTAAAAAATGTACAAGAATTTCCACAAGAGTTTTATCAAAGTTTCAGTTAGACTAGAGGAAAAAGTTTTAATGGTTTATTGCACTGCATGATGACCAACAATACTTATTTCAAAATTGTTAGATTTTAAACAATACAAAAAATTATTTAAGGTAATGAAAATTGCTGAAATAGATTTTATATATTCCCATGACAAAAAAAATTATCATAGAAATTGGTAAGGTAATGAACTTGTTATGATTTCACTTGACTGAATCTTTGGACTGAAAATACCATATCCTAATTTACACAAAGATCAAAACATATCACATTGCAACCCCAGCCAAACTCACTGCACACTAGCCCCATAAAAAAGCCACACAACACCAGTTCGATCCGCCTGACGTGACCCTCGGTTGGCTATCACGGGATGGGAAGCTAACTGGAAGGAGAGCGCCGCCATTAACAAAAGCGACTGCTGCATCCACCCAGGGACTATACAGCTCATGAACTTTTATTAATTGGTTTGAACTGGAAAGGAAAAAAAGAGGGGGGCTTCCCAGGGCCCGTTTTGTCTGAATATTGGTCTGCTTGATTTTCTGGATTGCAGGGAGGTTTTTTTTTTTTGTTGTTGTTTTGTTGTTGTTGTTTGTATGTTTGTTTGTTTAATCTGCTTCCGCTCCCTTTTTTCTTTCATTCTTTTACTGGAAACTAGAACCGGCGCAAAAGGATTCTCTCTCTCCTCTCTCTTACACCAATTCCTACTCTTTATCATTTTTTTTTCTTTTCCAACTTACTATATATATAAATTGATCTTTTTTCATCTATAAAACCCTATCAGAAACGTACAGAGGTACATTGTGACCAAACTTGGATTTTCTGAATAGAAAGTGTTAGGTTTTAAAAGTATAAAGAATTATAAGGTGATCTGATAGCATTGTACTACAGGAACAACTTGACTTAAGAATGAACTCAAAAATGAGAGCAGGTACAGGAGGCAAAAATCATTTTGACAAAGAACTCCAAAAACAAATACAGGAAGTAAAAGATTACTTCAATAGGGAAATAGAGGCTCTAAAGAGAATCCAAACAGAAATTCCAGAAATGAAAGAAGCAATAAACCAAAATAAAAGCTCAATTGAAAACATCTCCAACAGAATAGACCATCTGGAAGATAGAACCTCAGACAATGAAGACAAAATATATGTCTTAGAGAAGAATTTAAACCATACAGCAAAACTTGTTAATAATCATGAACATAACATCCAGGAATTATGGGACAGCATAAAAAGACCAAACTTAAGAGTGATTGGCGTAGAGGAAGGGGCAGAGTTTCAAGCCAAAGGAATGAGTAATCTATTTAATGAAATAATTACAGAAAATTTTCCAAGCTTGAGGAATGAAATGGAAAACCAAGTTCAAGAGGCATACCGAACACCAAACAAACAAAATCTCAACAGAGCCACACCTAGACACATTATAATGAAAATGCCTAATACACTGAGCAAGGAGAGAATACTAAAAGCCACAAGAGAAAGGAAGCAAATTACATATAGGGGGAAACCAATCAGATTATGTTCAGATTTTTCAACCCAGACCTTAAAAGCAAGAAGATCCTGGAATAGCATATTTCAAGCTCTGAAAGAAAAGGGATGTCAACCAAGAATCTTATATCCAGCAAAATTGAGCTTTAGATTCGAAGATGAAATAAAAACCTTCCACGACAAGCAAAAGTTAAAAGATTTCACAACTCGAAAGCCAGCACTTCGGAACATCCTGGGCAACATATTTCATGAAGAAGAAGAGAAAGATGATAACGAAAATCAACAAAGGGAGATATTAAACTAAAGGAAATACCAACCAGAAGAGAAACCAAATCAAGCTAAAGACCATAAGTCAAATAAAAATGGATGGGAATAAAAATCACATCTCAATAATAACCCTGAATGTTAATGGCCTAAACTATAAACAAAGAAACTTTAAGCCTCCTCAAAACAATTAACAATTTAGACCTAACAGACATATATAGAAATATTTCATCCCTCAGTAAACGAATACACATTTTTCTCAGCAGCACATGGCTCCTTCTCCAAAATAGACCATATATTATGTCACAAGGCAACTCTCAGCAAATATAAAAAAATAGAGATACTACCCTGCATGCTATCGGACCATTAAAATTGGAAATCAACGACAAAACAAGGAATAAGAAAAACTACTCCATCAACTGGAAGCTAAACAACATGCTACTGAATGAACAAGGGGTTGAAGAAGACATCAAAGAGGAGATCAAAAAATTCCTAGAGGTAAATGAGAACACAGATACATCATATAGAAATCTCTGGGACACTATGAAGGCAGTAGTAAGAGGAAAATTCATTGCACTGAGTTCATTCCTTAAGAGGAAAAAAAACCAACAAATAAATGACTTAACATCACACCTCAAAGCAGTAGAAAAAGAAGAACAGACCAACACCAAGAACAGTAGAAGACAGGAAATAATTAAAATCAGAGCAGAAATTATGTTGAGACTAAGGAAACCATTCAAAGAATTGACAAAACTAAAAGTTGGTTCTTTGACAAAAACATATCAAAAAGATAGTGCACCACGATCAAGTGGGGTTTATCCCAGGGATGCAAGGCTGGTTCAATATTCGGAAATCAATAAACATAATACATCACATCAATAGACTTAAAGACAAAAATCATATGATCATCTCAATTGACGCAGAAAAAGCATTTGACAAAATACAACACCCCTTTATGTTGAAAACACTAGAAAAACTAGGAATATCAGGAACATATCTTAACATAATAAAAGCTATTTATGCAAGGCCCGAGCTAACATTATCTTAAAATGGAGAAAAATTGAAAGCATTCCCTCTAAAAACTGGAACAAGACAGGGATGTCCCCTTTCACCACTGCTATTTAACATAGTACTGGAAACTCTGGCCAGAGCAATTAGACAGACGAAAGAAATTAAAGGGATTAAGATAGGAAAAGAAGAGCTCAAATTAGCACTATTTGCTGATGACATGATAATCTACCTAGAAGACCCAAAAAACTCTACCAGAAAACTTTTACAACTAGTAAACGAATTTGGCAAAGTTGCAGGATACAAAATCAATACACATAAGTCAAAGGCATTTGTGTACATCAGCGACAAAGACTCTGAAAGGGAAATGATGAAAAATACCCCATTTGCAATAGCATCAAAAAAAATAAAATACCTGGGAATCAACCTAACGAAAGAGGTGAAAGACCTGTATAACGAAAATTATAGAACACTAAAGAAAGAAATTATAGATGAACTCAGAAGATGGAAAGACCTACCTTGCTCTTGGATAGGTAGAATTAATATTGTCAAAATGTCCATACTACCAAAAGCATTATACAGATTTAATGCAATTCCTATCAAAATCCCAATGTCATTCTTCAAAGAAATAGAAATAGCAGTCATGAAATTCATCTGGAAAAATAAGAGACCCAGAATAGCCAAAGCAATCCTGAGCAAGAAAAGTGAAGCAGGGGGCATCACCATACCAGACTTTAAATTATACTATAGAGCAATAGTAACAAAAACAGCATGGTATTGGCACCAAAACAGACTGGTGGACCAATGGTACAGAATTGAGGATACAGAGACTAATACATTTAATTACAGCTATCTTATATTAGACAAAGGTGCCAAAAATGTACAGTGGAGAAAGGATAGCCTCTTCAACAAATGGTGCTGGGAAAACTGGAAATCCATATGCAACAAAATGAAATTAAACCTTTATCTCTCACCATGCACAAAACTCAATTCAAAGTGGATCAAAGACCTAGGAATTAGATCAGAGACAATACACCTAATAGAAGAAAAAGTAAGCTCCAATTTCCAACATGTTGGATTAGGCCCCAAGTTCCTTAATAAGAATCCTGTAGCGCAAGAATTACTACCAAGAATTAATGAATGGGATAGATTTAAACTAAAAAGCTTCTTTTCAGCAAAAGAAACAATCAGTGAGGTGAATAGAGAGCCAACTAATTGGGAACAAATATTTAATACATGCACATCAGATAGAGCACTAATCTCTAGAATATATAAAGAACTCAAAAAACTTTACACTAAAAAAACAAATAACCCAATCAATAAATGGGCTAAGGAATTGAGAAGACACCTCTCAGAAGAAGATACACGATTAATCAACAAATACATGAAAAAATGTTCAACATCGCTGGCAATTAGAGAAATGCAAATCAAAACTACTCTAAGATTTCACTTCACTCCAGTCAGAATGGCAGCCATCAAGAACACAAGCAACAATAAATGTTGGAGAGGATGTGGAGAAAAAGGCACACTCATACATTGCTGGTGGGACTGCAAAATGGTGCAACCGTTATGGAAAGCAGTATGGAGATTTCTTGGAAAACTGGGAATGGAACCATCCTATGACCCAGCCATCCCACTCTTGGGTCTATTCCCAAAGGACTTAAAAACAGCATATTACAGTGACACAGCTATCTCAATGTTTGTAGCTGCACAATTCACAATAGCTAGGTTGTGGAATCAACCTAGATGTCCCTCAGTAAATGAGTGGATTAAGAAAATGTGGTATATACGCACAATGGAATTTTACTCAGCAATAAAAGAAAATAAATTAATGGCATTTGCAGGTAAATGGATGAAGTTGGAAGACATAATGCTAAGTGAAGTTAGTCAGTCTCAAAAATCCAAGTACCAAATGTTTTCTCTTATATAAGGAGGCTATTTCAAAGTATTGTTGGATGGGGTACATAGGAGGATTAGAGGAACACTAGAATGGTCAAGGGAAGGGAGGGTAAGGGAGGGAGCAAGAGGGGAGGGAGGGGGGAAAAAAAAAGGTGGTTGAATGAGACGGATATCATTTTCCTTAATGCATGATTGAAGACCTAAATTGCACGAATATACTTTGTATACAAACAGTTGTATGTAAAAAGATACTAAATATATGCACTATGAGTTGTACATATTAAAAATTATTAAAAAAAAAAAAAAAAAAAAAATTTATGTTATACTTCAACAGAATTTTCTAAGTAAGAAGGATATGGTAAAACATGATGACTACACCCATATTAATGTAGTCTTCCCATGCTTCAAATAAGATAATGAACTGAAGTGCTACATGACAAGGTAAAGTTGTCCCAAAACAAAGACTTGGTTGGTGGCCTGTCTCCGATTCTCAATTTTTACAAGTTTGAATTTTGTCTATCAATGACTCAAAGCTGATGGACTCAGGGAAAATGACAGAATGATATAATGATGAGGACAGAATGATGTAAAATATTAACAGGTTTCATACGAACCTATTAAATTTACCATCAGAGATACTGCATTCAGTAGTAAGCATGTTCCTATTCACAAAATTGAAAGATCCATAAGAAAGTAACTTTGCCTGTTTCTTCATTGTTGTAGCCCTAATATCTAAAAAATGCCTGGCACACAGCAGGCAATCAATAAAATACTCACTGGGCTACGCAATGGCACATACTTATAATCCCAGCAACTCAGGAGGCTAAGGCAGAAGAATCACAAGTTGAAGGAAACCACAACAATTTAACAAGGCCCTACACAACTAAGTGAGACCCTGACTCAAAATAAAAAATAAAAATGGTTGGGAATGTGGCTCAGGGGGAAAGAGACTCAGTACCAAAAAAATAAACACTCTCTTAATGATTAACATTTCCTGAAGAGGGCACTCACTTTCTCTAGTGACAAGGTATGTAAGAAGCCAAATTAATACCCAAAGCAGACTGAAAATCACAGAATCACAATAAAGAGCTTGAGAGAGATTTCATCCAAACAAAAAGAAAACGCTTTGAGCCCACACCAAAGCCAACCTCTGGTTGCCTCAGATACTTTGATTTTCCAGATTCCTCCCTACTACTAAGTCATCCTCAATTTGACTTCTCATATTTTCCTAAACTTACCATCTCCCTTCAGCTAATTTATTTTATTTAGCTAAATTAATACCAGGACTAAATTACAATAAAGCAGAATTTTTTTTGCTGGAATAAAGATTTTAAATTCATTATTTAAAACAATTTTTGTGTGTCCTTAATCATATAAACTATAAACCACTTTTTTGTTATATTCAAGTGTTTTTAATTAGCATTTTGTTGATAGTGTTTTATATATCATCTATAAAGAGGGGGAAAAAAAGTAGTATTACTACAGAAAGAAATTGCAAAAAGAAAATAGAATATAGTTGCCAGGCATGGTGGTACATGCCTACAATCCCGGCTACTCTGGAATCTGAGGCAAGAGGATCACTGCATGCCAGAAGTTCAGGGTCAGCCTGGGCAACATAGTGAGACCCTATCTTAAAAGAAAAATGTGTGTGTGTATGTGTAGATACATATTTTAAAAATAGTCCAATTAATTGTTACATATCACAAAAGTCAAAAAGGCTTAATATGTCCCTTCAAAGTTGTCTCACCTTTTGAATTTTCTCTAGTATGTTACTTTCATCCTCACAGGGTTCCATTCTGGCAAAAGTTAAATAATCTAATTAGTCATAAGAAAATTACATGGTGATTTAATATCAAAACAAATCCCAAAAGCTAATTGGTCCACAAACCCACCCACTAATAGTCATTCCAATTAAAAAATAACAATAAATAAAATTCAAGCTCAAAGCAATAATAATCTTTAAGACTGGATTAGAAATCAGAACTATGCTCTAGTCCTATCATCATCTAGCTACTGACATGTTATTTTAATTAATGTTTCTGAGAATCTGTTTCTTCAAATAAAATGCAACTGTCATAAAATCATATAAGCCAATTCCAGCTCTAAAAGTCACTTACTTTTTTATTTGGTTTTGCAGTCCTATACATTCTGATCTCAAATTCCGTACTTGCTTAACTGATAATCTGGAAAACAAATAACTATTATAATTCCATTAAAATTAACTATCATAACCCACTTAAATACATCACCTTTGTTTATCTTTGCTTCTAGGGACACCCAATAGTAAACTGAAGACTCTGGAATCCCTTCAGTAGTTACATGAGGATCTAACATACAAGGTACTACTGAGACAAACCACAATTTGTAGGCTAACATTCTGAATTCATTGAGCAGAATGGTGGAGGTCAGTAAGATTACTCTGCTCTCTTATCCTTATCTCATATATCTAGGGAATATAGTCAGGCAACATTTCCATTTTAAGGTAATTTCAAGGGATTCTATAGCATTAGTAACAATCATTTAAAAAACTATCTTAAGGGAGCTGGGGATATAGCTCAGTGGTGGAATGCTTCCCTCACATGCACAAGGCCCTATGTTTAATTCCTAGCACTGCAAAAAAAAAGGAAAAAAAATGTATGGAACATCCACTTGAAGAAGGAGTTACTTAATAAAATATCTACTCAACAAACTAGTAAATATACATTAAAAGTAATACATTAGCTGTACATGGTGGCACACGCCTATAATCCCATGGTCTTGGGATACTGAGGCAGGAAGATCCCAGTTCAAAGCCAGCATTGGCAACTTAGTGAGGCCCTGTCTCTAAATAAAACATTTTAAAACGGGCTAGGGAGGTAGTTCAGTGGTTCAGCGCCCCTGGGTTCAATCCCTGGTACAAAAAAAAAAAGTAATACATTATGACAATATGTAAAAATTTATAGAATGCAATATCAAGACCAAAAAGGATACAAAATAGGATGACCACAATTTCAGCATAAAAATATATTTCCATATTAAGAAAAAGAAAAAGCACATAAGAAATTGAATTATTTTTAACTAAAATGACTTTTTTTTATCCTTTTCTCTAAACTTTCACTTACAATATGCCTAGAGTTTAAAAATATTTTATTCACAAGTTATCTGATTTCAAAATGTAAACGTCAGACTGGGAGTGTAGCTCACTGTAGCTCAGTGGTAGAGCTCTTGCCTACTGTGTTTGAGACCCTGAGATCAATTCCCCAGCACTACAAAACAGATAGTAAATGCAAAGACAATAGACAGGGTTTTGAAGTAAGCATATTTCTTTTTTTTTTTTTTTTTTTTTTTTGGTACCAGGGATTGAACTCAGGGGCACTCGACCACTGGGCGTCATCCCCAGCCCATTTTTGTATTTTATTAGAGACAGGGTCTCACTGAGTTGCTAAAGTGCCTCGCCATTGCTGAGGCTGGCTTTGAACTCGCAATCCTCCTGCCTCAGCCTCCCAAGTGCTGGGATCACAGGCGTGCACCACCGCACCCGGCTCATATTTCATATTTCTGCTGAAGTCAAATTTGATGACATGTGTTCACAAAGAAAGGAAATATTTTCTATCAAAATACTACTTACTGTGCATTTTCCTGATATTGCTGAATAACAAAATCTTCTCTTTGCAAAATTTGTAAAAATCTGTTACGTGAAACATGCCATCTGGCAAGGCACTTGTGCACATTTTGTGGCTTTACATTAAATGTTTCTGTAAAATGTAGAGAAGAATCTACATGGAAGACAATATCAGAAAAAAGACTTACAAGCTAATAAATATCAAAAGTATTCAATTTTTACCAGATGCAGTGGTGCACACTTGTAGTCCCAGCACTCAGAAGGTTGAGGAAGAAGGATCACATAAGCCCAGGATTTCAAAGCCAGCCTGGGCAACACAGCAAAATCGTTTCTCAAAAAAATGAGTTTAATTTTAAGAAATAAACATCACGTAACTAAGAATTCCTTAAAAGCTATTATACCACATACATAGAAAGACAAAACTAGTGTTAATGAAACCAAGATAACCTTTTCTAAAACTAGTTAACTAAAAAGGACATCAAAAGCACAGTTTAATATAACTATCTGGCAGAGATTCTCTGAACAAATGCATTGATATATATATATATATTTATGAGCTACTAGGCTTTTAAACAGGATCTTATAACAGCAAAGGAAGAAAGTTAACTAAAAGAGATAAGGTGAGGCTAGGGATGTAGGTCAGTGCAGAGTCTTTACCTTTACCTAGCATGCTCAAGGTCCAGCGTTTAATCCCCAGCATGGAAAAAAAAAAAGAGAGAGAGAGAGAAAGAGATAAAAAAAAGATGAGGAGCCAGGCACAATGCCCCATGACTATAATGCCAACAACTCAGGAGGCTGAGGCAAGAGGATTGCAAGTTCAAGACCAACCTCAGCAAAGCACTAAGGAGACTCTGTCTCAAAACATAAGGGCTGGGGATATATCTCAGTTGGTAGAGTATTTGCCTTGCATGCACAAGGCCCTGGGTTCAATCCCTAACATCACAATAAAATAAAACAAAACAAAACTAAACAAAAAAGGGTCATGCAGATGGCACATGCCTGTGATCCCAGCAAATCACAATGCTGAAGCAAGAGGATCACAAATTGAAAACTAGCCTCAGCAATTTAGCGAGGCCCGAGGCCCTAAACAAAAATAAAATATAAAAAAGGCTGGGGGTGTAGCTCAGAGCTGAAGCACCTCTGAGTTCAATCAGGGATATAAAAAAAAAAAGCGTAGCCGGGCACGGTGGCGCACACCTGTAATCCCAGCACTTGGGAGGCTGAAACACAAGGATTGTGAGTTCAAAGCCAGCCTCAGCAATGATGAGGCACTTAGCAACTCAGTGAGACCCTGTCTCTAATAAAATACAAAAAAGGGCTGGGGATGTGGCCCAGTGGTTGAGTGCCCCTGAGTTCAATCCCTAGTACCAAAAAAAAAAAAAAAAAAAAAAAAGTGTGTGGGTTGGGGGTGGAGGGGATGCTGGGGATATGGTTCATTGGTTAAGGAATCCTGGGTTCAATCTCCAGTACCCAAAAAAAGGAGAGATGAGGTATAGGCAGGTTGGTGGTACACACCTAGAATCCCAGCAATTTGGGAGTCAGAAGTAGCAAGATCACAAGTAGCGTCAGAAATTCAGTGAGACCGTCAACAACTTAAAAACAAGTTACAATGCAAACATTATACATATATCAGTCTATATGTTCAAATACGTGTGTATACACATATCATACTAGTAAATTAATCAAATCCCTTCAAAGCAGAAATTCCCAACACATTACCAGAAACCAAAATAAATCTCTAACTCATTCAACACATATTTAGCACTACCTATTAGAGATTAATTATACCCTGGAAGCCTAATTTGGCCCACCTGCTTTTTTTTCCAAAGTCCAACAAGGTAGGAATGGTTTCTACATTCAAGGGTTGTAAAAACAACACAAAGGGATATTCAACAGAGACCCTATGTGGCTCATAGAGCCTAAAATATTTATTATCTGGACTTCTACGGAAAGCCAAACTCCTATATTAAAACACAATAAAATAACATAAAATAATGTAAATAGTAAACAAGATTCACTTTGAGATTTCAACCTACAATTCCAGTAGAATGTTAACTATTTGCTTTTTGAGGTAAATTAAAGTTTTAACTTATTTCACTTTATTAAAGATCTCTTGATTTTAAAATTGTGAATGGTAACAATTTAAGAATCATGCTAGGAACAATGGCACATGCCTGTAATCCCAGAGACTCAGGAAGCTGAGACAGGAAAATCACAAGTTCAAGGACGGCCTCAACAATTTAGCTTAGTGGTAAAGCGCTCCTGGATTAAATTCCCAATGCCACAAAAAAAGAAAAAAAAAAAATTAAGAATCAAAACCAAATAAGGTGGGCACATGGTGCCCGCCTGTAATCCCAACAGCTCAGGAGGCTGAGGCAGGAGGATCTAGAGTTCAAAGCCAGCCTCAGCAACAGCAAGGCACTCAGCAACTCAGTGAGACCTTGTCTCTAAATAAAATACAAAAAATAGGGCTGGGGATGTCGCTCAGTGGTCAAGTCCCCTGAGTTCAATCCCTGTTACCAAAAACAACAAAAATAAAATTCCAGTACCCAAAAAAAGGAGAGATGAGGTATAGGCAGGTTGGTGGTACACACCTAGAATCCCAGCAATTTGGGAGTCAGAAGTAGCAAGATCACAAGTAGCGTCAGAAATTCAGTGAGACCGTCAACAACTTAAAAACAAGTTACAATGCAAACATTATACATATATCAGTCTATATGTTCAAATACGTGTGTATACACATATCATACTAGTAAATTAATCAAATCCCTTCAAAGCAGAAATTCCCAACACATTACCAGAAACCAAAATAAATCTCTAACTCATTCAACACATATTTAGCACTACCTATTAGAGATTAATTATACCCTGGAAGCCTAATTTGGCCACCTGCTTTTTTTTCCAAAGTCCAACAAGGTAGGAATGGTTTCTACATTCAAGGGTTGTAAAAACAACACAAAGGGATATTCAACAGAGACCCTATGTGGCTCATAGAGCCTAAAATATTTATTATCTGGACTTCTACGGAAAAGCCAAACTCCTATATTAAAACACAATAAAATAACATAAAATAATGTAAATAGTAAACAAGATTCACTTTGAGATTTCAACCTACAATTCCAGTAGAATGTTAACTATTTGCTTTTTGAGGTAAATTAAAGTTTTAACTTATTTCACTTTATTAAAGATCTCTTGATTTTAAAATTGTGAATGGTAACAATTTAAGAATCATGCTAGGAACAATGGCACATGCCTGTAATCCCAGAGACTCAGGAAGCTGAGACAGGAAAATCACAAGTTCAAGGACGGCCTCAACAATTTAGCTTAGTGGTAAAGCGCTCCTGGATTAAATTCCCAATGCCACAAAAAAAGAAAAAAAAAAAATTAAGAATCAAAACCAAATAAGGTGGGCACATGGTGCCCGCCTGTAATCCCAACAGCTCAGGAGGCTGAGGCAGGAGGATCTAGAGTTCAAAGCCAGCCTCAGCAACAGCAAGGCACTCAGCAACTCAGTGAGACCTTGTCTCTAAATAAAATACAAAAAATAGGGCTGGGGATGTCGCTCAGTGGTCAAGTCCCCTGAGTTCAATCCCTGTTACCAAAAACAACAAAAATAAATAAATAGATTCCTACTATAACCTTTACTTACTTTTAGAATTGGTTTTAATATATTTTAATGCAACAAATCTTGCAAAATGATACATCAGATGAATAAACTTAGGACCACCAGGCGACAAAAAAAGCGAACCAACAACTTGAGGAAAGCTATTTCCACATTCAGCCTATGAAGAAAAGAGATAAGATGAGTTGAAAACCTAATCAACAATAATTCTCATATTTATATCAAGTTTTTTTTTTCTTTTTCTTTTTTCTTTTTTTTTTTTTTTTTTTTTGTGTGTGTGGTACCGGGGATCGAACTCAGGGGCACTCAACCACTGGGTCACACCCCCAGCCCTTTTTTGTATTTTATTAGAGACAGGGTCTCACTGAGTTGCTAAGTGCCTCCCCATTGCTGAGGCTGGCTTTGAACTCACGATCCTCCTGCCTCAGCCTCCCAAGTGCTGGGATTAAGACGTGCACCACCGTGCACAGCTTAATATCAAGTATTTTTTTTAAAGAGTGACAATCTTGCAGGAAGCTGCACATCAGGAGCACTTTGCTTTAAGGGAAAGCTCAACCATCAGCACTGATCATTAGCACCACCTCCATGTACCACAATGGCTTAAATAAATCCAAGTCCATTCCAGAGTGGAAAATGGGCAGAGAGGGTCAATCACCACCCCAACCCACTCCCTCCTCACATCATACTATTTTTGAAGCATAAAAAAATTTACCAGGATTATTCTATTTGAACCACAAATTGTTTGATTTTTCTAAATTCTACATGTATTTGGTCAAAAAAAATTATAATTAATAAGCTCTAAGCAATGATGGTATTTAAAAAGAAACATACTGAAATAATCTTGGATAAAAAATATTCTATGTAGCAGCTGGGGTTGTAGCTCAGTGGTACAGCACTTGCCTAACACGTATGAGGCACTGGGTTCAATCATCAGCACCACATAAAAAATAAATAAATAGGGGCTGGGGCTATGGCTCAGCGGCAGAGCGCTCGCCTCGCACGTGCGTGGCCCGGGTTCAATCCTCAGCACCACGTAAACATAAATGTATTGCATTATGTACAACTAAGGCAAATAAATAAATATTTTTTTTTTAAAAAAGGGCTGAGGATGTGGCCCAGTGGTTGAGTGCCCCTGAGTTCAATCCCCAGTACCAAAAAAAGAAAATAAAAAAAAAAACTTAAGCTCTACATTTCCAAGGCTTGGAATGTAGCTCAGTGGTAAAACACCCCTGGGTTCAATTTCCAGGCAATTAAAAAAAAGGAACTGGGGATGAAACTCAGCAGTACAATACTCAATACCAATAAAAAAGATTTACAGAGCAGGGCACGGTGGCACACGCCTGTAATCCCAGCACTTGGGAGGCTGAGGCAGGAGGATCTCGAGTTCAAAGCCAGCCTCAGCAATGGCAAGGCACTTAACAACTCAGTGAGACCCTGTCTCTAATAAAATACAAAAAAGGGCTGGGGATGTGGCCCAGTGGTCGAGTGTCCATGAGTTCAATTCCTGGTACAAAAAAAAGAAGATTTACATCTAAAACATTAATGTAGTTTTTAACAGCTTTCAATTTCTTAAAGTCTGCCTCTTCCAAAAAGAGAATACTTACAGAAATCTTTTTTAACCATTCACAGCAGTGTTTCCGGAATTCACTGTCACTTTTTTGGTCAAATGGAGGCCAGCAAAATCTTTAAAAATAATAATAGCATTAGATTCATATACTCAAAAAATCAAAAATCAGCAAAATTTTTAAATCACATAAAATTTATTTACTATACTAATAACATTAAAGCAAAACAGATGAAATGTAACATTCTTAGGGGCTGGGGTTGTGGCTCAGTGGTAGAGCACTTGCCTAGCACACGTGAAGCACTGGGTTCAATCCTCAGCACCACATGAAAACGAAATAAAGATATTGTGTCCACCTACAACTAAAAAATATTTGTTGAAAAATGTAACATTCTTAACCGGGCACGGTGGCACACGCCTATAATCTTGAGAGGCTGAGGCAGGAGGATCTCGAGTTCAAAGCCAGCCTCAGCAATGGCAAGGCACTTAGCAACTCAGTGAGACCCTGTCTCTAATAAAATACAAAAAAGGGCTGGGGATGTGACCCAGTGGTGGAGTGCCCCTGAGTTCAATCCCCAGTACCAAAAAAAAAAAGTAACATTCTTAGATTTCAGACACCAATCTGTGAGAAATTGGACATTTTTCTTTATAAGTATCTATAGGGTTGAGTTTAGTGCAATTAAGGAATATATATGAATAAGTAATGAATAAATATAATACACGTATGTGCAAATAATTAATAAACAGGTATTAAAAGTACTGAAAATAGAGGCTGAGGCAGGAGGATCACAAGTTAAAAGCCAGCCTCAGCAATGGCGAGGCAGTTAGCAACTCAGTGAGACCCTGTCTCTAATAAAATACAATGAAGGGCTGGGGATGTGGCCCAGTGGTTGAGTGCCCCTGAGTTCTATCCCTGGTACAAAAAAAAAGTACTGAACATAAAGACAAAGCTCTCAATGGATCCACCTGACCAAGGTATAAAATGGTATAAACTAATTAGTATATTATGGGGAAGGGAGGAATATTGCAGGAAAAAAATTTTAATGTATCTACATGATGAGTAAAGGAGAAGGATTGCATGAGAGTATGACTGCTGGAGATTTATTTATTCTAATTTATTTGTCGGTTTCTATGTAAGAAGTGTGACAGCACAATATAAATATTAACATAATTTGAACATTATTTCAGACAGAAGAAACCCAAAATTCCATACAAAATAATTTAGAACCCAGACTACTGGGTGTTTACATTTTTACAATCATCATAAACTTAGCACAGGCTAAACTTTAATAGGAATGATTTTTGCCTGTAACAACTGACACTTTAGTATACATCACTGAACAAAATAATAAGGATTTACAGAGAACTGGAAAGTTAAAATAGACAAAATAAATATACTGCCTAGAAAAGTAGTAAGGCTTGGGGTAATTAACATTAGGACAAGCTGGGTGCAGAGTAGCACATGCAACTGGAAAGGCTGTGGCAGGAGGATCATGAAATTCAAAGCCAAACTCAGCAACTTATCGAGGACCTAAGCAACTCAGCAAGACCCTGTCTCTAAATAAAATATAAAAAAGGGGTAGGGATGTGGCTCAGTGGTTAAAAGCCCCTGGGTTCAATCCTCTGTACCAAAAGGGGTTGGGGGATAAAATTAAATGCATAAACAGACTGGCATCAGTTAATTATTTTGCTAATTAAGACCAGGAAGATTGTTAGAAACTAATTTTATGAAACAAAACCTGTATTATGTATGAAATAGGTAATGATTTTAAGGTAAATACCCAAAACAATCACCCATATATATAAAAGTTAAGCATTGCTGGATATGGTGACATATGGCTGTAGTCCCAGCAACTCAGGAGGCAAGGCAGGAGGATTACAAGTTCAAGGCCACCCTTGGCAACTTATAAAAATAAACACAAGGAACGTGTTTGATAAACAAATAAATCCATTGTTCAGGCATTATATTCATTTTGTATAATTTATTCTTAAAGTTTTACCTTCATTTATAAGTTTGTTTGTTTGTTTTTTTGTTTGTTTTAATATTTATTTATTTACTTTAGTTGTACACAATGCAATGCATTCATGTTTACGTGGTGTTGAGGATCGAACCCGGGCCGCGCACGTGCAAGGCGAGCGCTCTGCCGCTGAGCCACAATCCCAGCCCAGTTTGTTTGTTTTTGTGTGTGTGTGTGGTACCAGGGATTGAACTCAGGGGCACTCGACCACTGGGTCACATCCCCAGACCTTTTTTGTATTTTATTTAGAGACAGGGTCTCACTGAGTTGCTAAGTGCCTCGCCATTGCTGAGGCTGGCTTTGAACTCGCGATCCTCCTGCCTCAGCCTCCCAAAGTGCTGGGATTACAGGCGTGCGCCACCGCGCCCGGCTCATTTATAAGTTTTAATGTCCAAAAGAACAGGTATATTTGAAACACTTTTTTGAAATCCCTATCATTAAGGTATAGGGCTTTGCCAAATAAAAATAAGTTTTCAGAAATGTCCCCTGATTAAACCCATTATGGCTTGTTTCAAGCATTTCAGGAAATACTAGAAAAGGTAAGGAAGTGTATCTCATTCCTAAACTCACCTATGACAATATCACTATTGACATTTCATCCTTTGTCTTTTTTCCTACTTATACTTAATTTTTCTATGAATATATTATGTTATAGTGTATTATAATATATTGTTATATTGTATTGCTATTATAATATACTAACATTATATTATTAAAAAATAAAAAGGGTTGGGGATATAGCTGGGGATAAAGCATCTCTAGGTTCAACCCTCAGTATCACGAAAAAAAAAAATTAAGCACTAAATTTCTAAGACTCAAACCTGAATTTTATAATATCTGTTCAAAACAATAGTTAATCTTCAACAAGTTAAAATTCTGGCTTGCATCAAGAAAATAGAATGAAATAAATAATATTTCCTTACTTAAAAACTTCTTTGGTGAGTGACTGGTCCAGCGTTTGAAACAAAAAATAAGAAACTACTTGAAAGGCATCACGGTTCTGCTTATCAAACATATTCCTAGTGGATTAAAATTAAAAAGTAGGAAGAAAAAAAGGAAATGATTAATAAAAGTTAACAGCATCAAAAGCTGTGTAAAAGTTTGACGCAAATTAATATTTTTCTTTCTCTTCAAGAAGTCAAGGCAAATTAATTTCTCAGTCATGTACATTTTATAACCAATTCAGAACAACATACAAGTTTTTATTCCTGATTCTGAAAATACAGATCCAATAGAAGAAAACTAGTCTGCTTTATTGCATGAAAACATTCTGTAAAATGTTATCAGAGAGAGAATATGCCCTATGGTATGAAGACAATACCAACCAACATTTAGTAAATAACATCAAAAACAGCTAATTTTTTTTAACATTTCATTTTTCTTAGGCATCATTTTAAGCCTTTTACAGGCAGTAATTCACCTAATGTTCACTAGCACATAAGGTTAAGTCCTATGCTTTTAACTTTAATATGTATTATTTTATTTAATCCTAATGGTAATAGATAATAGTTTAATTAATCTCGTTACACAGATGGGGGAAACTTAGAGAAATTAGAATATTTGTTCAAAAATAACCAGCCCAGCTGGGCGCAGTGAAAAACACCTGTAATCCCAGTGGCTTGGGAGGCTGAGACAGGAGAATCTTTTTCTTTTTTTTTTTTTTTTGGTACCGGAGATTGAACTCAGGGGCACTCAACCACTGGGCCACATCCCCAGCCCTTTTTCGTATTTTATTAGAGACAGGGTCTCACTGAATTGCTAAGTGCTTCGCCATTGCTGAGCCTAGCTTTGAACTAGCGATCCTTCAGCCTCAGCCTCCCAAGTGCTGGGATTACAGGCGTGCACCACCACACCCGGCTGAGACTGGAGAATCTTGAGTTCAAAGCCAGCCTTAGCAACTGGGAGGCAACTCAATGAGACCCTGTCTCTAAATAAAATACAAAATAGGGCTGGGGATGTGGCTCAGTGGTCGATTACCCCCGAGTTCAATCCCCAGTACAAAAAAAAAAAAAAAAAAAAAAAAAATACATAAACAGCCCAGCAGCACACTCCCATAATCCCAGCGGTTTGGGAGGCTGAGGCAGAAGGATTTCAAGTTCAAAGCCAGCCTCAGCAACATAGCAAGACCCTCAGCAACTTAGGGAGACCCTGTTTCTAAATTAAAAAAAAAAAAAAAAATCATATATAAAATCTCCAAGAATTAGGAAAGTACTGACTTGAAATATGTCCATGACCCAAGTCCAGGTCCTTTTTTTTTTTTTTTTTTTTGTGGTACTTGAGATTGAACCCAGGGCCTTGTGCATGCCAGACAAGCACTCTACCAACTAAGCTATATCCCCAGCCCGCCAAATCCAGGGTCTTTAAAACTAGATTTTATTCCTAGAACCATCCTTATGACATAATGTTAGCAAATCCATTAGAAGTTTTTATTGTTCCAATTTTCCTAATTAATCAAAACAAAGCCTAAAACATACATAAACACACACACACAGATATGAAAAAACAAAAGCAAAAGACCCACTAAACCCCATGAGAAATGTCACACAGCTATAAGAAATCAAGAGTTAATATGGGAGCTGTAGATATACTTCAGTGATAGAGCTCTTGCCTAACATATAGAAGGCTCCAGGTTTTATGGGGGGAAAGTTAATATGAAAAGCAAAGCATCAAATATATTTCCAAGGAATCAAATCAAGTGAATTTTTAACTTAGTATTACTACTCTCTTGCTTAAGTTCCCATTCCTATCCATATGTCAAATTCTTTTGTCCTTAGAAGGTCTGTATTCCTCAAGCAATACAAATGAAGTTCCATCTAGCCTACTTCCTTAACATCTCTGAAATCTGTTATTTTTCTCACAGAGAACACTGTTCTTATCTGTGACACTTATCATAATCTGCAATAAGACATTTGTTGTAGATTTATTGACTCACTAGACTTAAATTCTATCAAGGAAGGTTTACATCTATTCTCTTCACCACTGTACACCCAGGTCCAATATCATATTCAATAAATATCTGTTTAGCCAGGCATGGTGGCTCATGCCTGTGATCTTGGCTACTCTGGAGGCTGAGGCAGGAAGGTGAAATTTTAAGGCTAGCTCTGACAATTTAGCAAGATTCAGTCTCAATTCTTTTTTTTTTTTGGTACTGAGGATTGAACTCAGGGGCATTCAACCACTGGGCCACATCCCCAGCCTTTTTTTTTTTTTTTTTTTTTTTTGTATTTTATTAGAGACAGGGTCTCATTGAGTTGCCAAGTGCCTCACCATTACTGAGGCTGGCTTTGAACTCACAATCCTCCTGCCTCAGCCTCCCAAGTCTGGGATTACAGGCGTGTGCCACCGCACCAGACTCCTCAATTTTTTTCTTTAATATTTATTTTTTAGTTGTAGGTAGACACAATTCATTTTATTTTTATGTGGTGTTGAGGAGCAAACTCAGTGCCTCACGCATGTTAGGCAAGCGCTCTACCACTGAGCCACAACCCCAGCCCTCAATTTTTTTTTTTTTTTTAAAGAGGGCTGAGAAGCTGGGCGTGGTGGTGCACGCCTGTGATCCCAGCACTTGGGAGGCTGAGGCAGGAGGTTCACGAGTTCAAAGCCAGCCTCAGCAATGGTGAGGCGCTTAGCAACTCAGTGAGACTCTGTCTCTAATAAAATACAAAAAAGGGCTGGGGAATGTGGCCCAATGGTCGAGTGTCCATGAATTCAATCCCCGGTATCCAAAAAAAAAAAAAAAAAAAAAAAGAGGGCTGAGAATGTAGCTCAGTGTTAAAGCACTTAGCTAGCCTGCAGGACTCCCTGGGTTTGATTCCCAGGAAAATAAATACCTGTTGGATGAACAAATTAATTATCTTTCTTCTTTCCATTCCCACTGCCACCTTAGTTCAAGCCTAAATAGGTAACTGTTTTGAAGCCCTACTTCCCTCTCTAATCCATTCTCTGTAAAGCAACAAGCATGATTTTTCCAAAATGCAAATACTATGCAGTGGAACTGCTGGGTCACATATAATAACATTATAAAGAAAACAGTTAGATGCTCACCCAATTAGAATCTTACAGAATTGCAAACCAAAAAGAATTCTGCCATATAAGCAAATTTAAAAATTAAAACATTTTTAAAGTCAACGTGATGCTACATTCATGCTTAAACTATTTTACAGGGGACTCCTGTTGCACAATGATAAATCCCCTCCAATAACAGACAAAAACAACACTAAAAATGTAGGGAGAAAAAAAAATTTATGGCAGTGTTGGAGAGGGAAAAATAAAAGCTGTCATCACTGGACCAGAACCTAAAAAATGTTTTAAAAGGCAGAATGCAATTGCATTGATGGATAAATCAAAGAGAAAATTAAGATGGCCAAAACACTGGAAAGAAGGCTGCAAAGGGCTGGGGACATAGCTCAGTTGGTAGAGTGCTTGCCTTGCATGCACAAGGCCATGGGTTCAATTCCCAGCACCACCAAAAAAAAGAAGAAAAGAAGGATGCACAAAAGCCATTCTCAGTGATGGAACCCTTGAAGAAGCCTCTGCCAGTTCAGAGAAAATGAGACTGTGTTGTGGGGCATCAAATCATATGAAATAAATTAAGTATTTATTAGTAAAGACATCATCATAACCTGATAAATGCTACCTACTAACAGTCAGTTTTTAGATTTCTATTCAAAGAACTTCATTTCTGTTAATAGCATTAACTTCTAAGCAGTTGCCAAACAATATTTAATTACAGCTCTAAACTTTGATAGAAAAAGTTAAAATACAACTGAAAAAAAAATTAAGAAAGGGAAGGCAGAAAAGGAGGATGGAAAGGTAAGTGAACCAATTATTTTATAAATAATAGCTACAATCATTGTGAATTTACATAGTTGAGAATCATGGATTTTTGAGATTGATGAATCAAATCTAAGCACATTATTAAAACATGACAACTAGATGAACTGAAATAATTTACAATTATCAAATAGATTGTGGAGGACCGGAGATGGCCAATGTATCCCAAATTCTTGACCTTCAGCGGGGAAGATAACAGATATTGTCTAAAATTACTAAGACCCAGAAATAGAAACAAAGTATTTACTTTCATGGTCACAACCATAACAGAAGTTGCAAAAGTAAAGAAAGTGACTTCTATTGTTCATTTTTAATACCCTTTTCTACCTTTTTTTTTCTTTCCAATTGGGGCATGCCTTAGCTTCATAATTCAAAAAGCAAAAGTTACAGACTAAAGTTAACTACCGTCAAAGGCTCCGTTAAGTACTAGAAGACCTTTTCATGCCCGCTTCCCACACCCTTCCACTAACCAACTCGCCGCTCCTCCCACCACTTCACAAATCACCCACCTCCACCATCAAGGCAGGGTTAAGGTGTCTCCAGTTTTACCCCAACTTCAGACTAATCCCCTACAAAGCCACTGGTGGGTAAATGATACAGTCAGTCTGGTGAAGCCGGCAGCAATCGGGGGCAAGGGCTTTGTAGCCAGTGCCTGGCGCACAACCGCCTCTGATGCATCGACCCGGGGGGTTTGGGAAAAGGCGGGCCACCCAGCAGTCTCCCGGCTCAGGCTCCCTCAGCCCCGTCGGTCCCCGCCTCCTTACACTCCGAGGTGCGTGTGCGACACGATCTTTCCACAGGCGATGGTAGCAGGGCCCGGCTCGAAGCCGAGCGCCAGCAGATACATCCAGAGATGCTGCCTCTCAAAAGAAGTGCTCCAGGCGGAGCTCATCCTCACGGTAGGCACGGTGACTTCAAAGAAAGAAAGCGCCGGCCCAAGCGACTGTGAGGGCCCTCGATATCCCTTCCTACCCCTCCATTGCCACCGCCTGCTGCTTTCTAGCCCGGAGCCATTTCGCCTTAAACGGCCGAAAGGACTCCGAAAAACGGAGCGGCAAAACGCAGGGCGGCCACAGCTGCTTAAGCGAAGACACCACAAACCAAGACTCCCGCGCTTCAGGAAGAGCGGAGCGCGTCAGCGCAGCCTAACTTCCGGGAGAGGAGGAACTTCCTTGGAGGACAGTATCTCCCGCCATGCAACGCACCGCTATTCCCGGCCCTTCCGGTCGCTGCGAGCGGGAAACTACAAGGCCCACAGTGGGTCGCGGGTAGGGATCAGTCCTGTGTCCGCGCCTTTCCAGTTCTTGATGTTTGCGATTTCCACTACTTGTGTGTGATTATTAAATAGAAAAAAAGCCATAGAGGGAGTACTGCTGCTCGATGTAGTGAGAAAAGCACCAGGCGTTTGACCCTGAACAAGTCACCTAACTTCTAAGCCTCAGTTCTGACATTAGCAAATCTTCTTTACCATCAAATGCTAAATCTGCCCTTCATCTTCTTGCTGTAGTTGAAATCTGGCTCTCTCTCCTAAGCATACCGTATCCCCTGCAGTATTCTCAATTTTTGACTGTTCTCTTTGGTAGACTCCCCATAAAATAGGCCTGGAGTTGGGATGGCTTATCCTCCTTATTTCAAGTTGCCATTCCTGGCAATTATTGCCGCCTGCCTCACAAAAACCAGCTCTTTTGAAGTTTATTCTCTTCCTTGTAGAAGTCATCTATATAATCTTAGAACCACTGGACCTCAGTCTGAGATTTACAACTTAATTCCCTGTCTCTCCAGCGTTGTTCGTGAGAGTTTTTGGTGATATCAATATCCAGCTAGGTGACCTTTTCAATACCCTCGGCTCTCAGTTAATTGGCTTGCTTTCCAATAATCTTGTCTTCCATTCCACCTACTCTCTTGGAACATAACTATAAAATCTGCCATTAGCAACTACTGCAACACCTCCATACCTTGAATTTCAACTTCCATCTTCTAACTTTCCAGCTCAGTCCTTCCAAATCTTATTCCAACAGTCCTCCGATCACTAGAAAACTAATCCTTTTGTCTCTACATTATCTCTTTCTCTGTTCATAACATTATAATCATTAACTTGAAGACATCATCAGCTCTCTGGTGTCTTTCTCTGCCAGATTTACTTAGCAAAAACTAATTCCTATTAAATCCAGCCCTCTGCCTTCTCCACACCTGCACTTCAGAAAGAACACTTTTTGTCTGTTCTCACTCAAAATTCATAACTCAAGTGAGCTCTTAAGCCTACCCACTGAACACTACTATTTTTCCCAAAGCTTATACATACATATGCACTCCGTGCACACATAATTTTGAACTCACAGATTTAAACTTAAGGAGTTCAATCTATTATATTTATTATCCATGTAGAGATTCAAATTGTCTTATATTTGGCCAACTGGAACTTCTTCAACTTGGTTTTCAAGAAGTTCAGGCTCATTTTGTACTTTTCTCGCCTCAGACTTGGAATTAGTCATTTCTCCAAGAAAACCTGACTCCTTTAATGGGAAATTGTATCTTATGACAAAAAGGCACTAGGGATGTTCATAGCTACTGGGTTGGCCAATGTTTCTACCCTTTACTTAATTAACAAGTATCTATTTATTGCTGCTTTGTGCCAGGGATTGCTCTACACTTTTAAAAATGTTAAATACTTAATCTCACCTTACAGATGAGAAAATTGAGGCACAGAAAACTGAAGTAACTTGCTCAGGTCACACAGTAAGTGGCAGAGTAGGTTTAGAAACTGGAGTCTGAGCCTTTATCCATCAAGCTTTACTTGCTCCCAGTTGACCTGCTTTTGTTCACATGCCATCCCTCAGTTAAGGGAAAGCAAAAAACCTTGACCAGCAGACTTGCTGAGATACCAAAAGAAACAGAAATGAATCCTGAAAGATCGAAAAAACAAGTGTCCAGTTAAAAAAAAAAAAAAACTGGGTAATTGTGTACAATGGTGCACACCCACAATCCCAGGGACTCAGGAGTCAGAGACAGGATCACAAGTTTGAGACCAGCCTCTGTAACTTAGTGAGAGCCTATCTCAAATTAAAAATAAAAAATTTACAGGCTGTGAATGTAGCTGGGTGATAGAGGGCCCCAGGGTTCAATTCCCAGTACCAAAAAAAAGTAAACACTTATCCAAGCTTACACAGTTCAATTTTTATTACAGGCATTTCAGCAATTAAATTTTGAAGAGTTCTATAAAATGATATGACACATAACAAGATCTCTTACAAAAGTTTAGGTCAATCAAAGTTTTCTTGCAATTAAGATCAAGGATTAGAAAACTACATTAACACCCTTCAAAAACCACAGGAATAAACACATGAGCAAAGATGAATTTTACTATGATACAAATTGCATATTCAGCCAAAAGGAATTTTTATTTTTTTGGTTAATTATTCCCTGAGAGTTCAGGACAATTAGCATGTGAATGATTTGCTCCATCCTCCTCTTCCAAAGCTATAATATCTGGAATCTCATCAGTCTCTGATGTCAAGTCTATGATAGTGAAATCAATCACCTGTAAAAGAAGAATCTTGGATATTAAAATGATCACTAATGAAGTGAACAGCTAGGTCCACCTGAGGTCCTAGAAACATTATGGTTATGGGTTGTTTTTTGGTATGTTTTTTTGTTTGTTTTCATACTGGGGATTGAACTGAGGGATGCTTTATCACTGAGCTACATCCCCAGTCCTCTTTTTTTTCTTTTGTTTTTGAGACAAGTTCTCACTAAGTTGCTGAGAGTATTGCTAAGTTGCTGAGGCTGGCTTTGAATTTGTGATGCTCCTGCCTTAGCCTCCCCAGTCACTGGGATTATAGGCATGCACCACCAGGCTTTCCTCAAATCCCTGGGCTTAAGTGCTCCTCCTGCTTCAGCCTCCCCAGTAGCTGGGAACACAGGCACACACCACCATACCCAACTCCTAAAGACATTAAATATTCCATGTAGGTGAATTTTGATTCTTTCAAAGCTGTACTTTTTAAAAAATATATTTATTTGCTTTAGTTGTACACAATGCATTTGTTTTTATGTGGTGCTGAGGATCGAACCCGGGCTGCTGAGCCACAATCCCAGCCCCTCAAAGCTGTACTTTTTTTAAAAAAAATATTTATTTTTTAGTTGTAGTTGGACACAATACCTTTATTTATTTATTTTTATGTGGTGCTGAGGATCGAACCCAGGGCCTTGCACATGCTAAGCGAGTGCTCTACCACTGAGCCACAACTCCAGCCCATCAAAGCTGTACCTTTAAAAAAGATATTTGTAGTTATTCCCATAATCCATTCATATTATAAAAGCACTAAGAAAACTTTTTCTTAAAAGGAAACTAAAAGCTGGGCATGGTGGTGCACATCTGTAATCCCAGCACTTGGGAGGCTGAGGCAGGAGGATCGAGAGTTCAAAGCTGGTCTCAGCAATGGTGAGGCACTTAGCAACTCAGTGAGACCCTGTCTCTAATAAAATATAAAAAAGGGCTGGAGATGGGCGCAGTGGTCAAGTGCCCCTGAGTTCAATCCCCAGTACCAAAAAAAAAAAAAAAAAAAAAAGGAAACTAAAGGTAGAATCTATTTGGGTGCTTTTTTTTTTTTTTTTTTTAATACCAGATATAAAGCATTTCTGGTTACCTATTAATTTGTTACTCCCTTCAAAATAATAACATTCTACTTTTCTGTAAGTTTGAATTGCAAAAATACAAAATCATTTTGGAAATGCCTAGGAACTGCAAAAGCAAATAGTCTTTTTAAAAGTTTAAATAGCCATCACAAGGGGCTGGGAGCTCAGTGGCGAAATGCATGCTCTGTATACCCAAGGCCCTGATTTCCATCCCCAGCACTGAAAGGATAAAAGAGAAAGAAGAAGAGAAGATTACTAAAGTATAATATTACTATAAACTGCAATCTTGATAGCACAGAGAGACAAGTCACTGCCTAACAGACGTAAAACAACTAAAAAAAAAGTATCTATCACCAGACACAGTGGTGCATACCTATAATCCCAGCAAATCTAGGGGCTGAGGCAAGAGGATCTGAAGTTTGAAGCCATCCTCTGCACCTTAGCGAGTCCCTAAGCAACTAAAGCAGATCCTGTCTCTAAATAAAATATTAAAAAGGGCCAGGGAGGGCTGGGGTTGTGGCTCTTGCCTGGCACATGTGAGGTACTGGGTTCAATCCTTACCACCACATAAAGATAAATAAATAAAATCAAGATATCTGCAACTTAAAAAACAATGTAAAAGAGGGGGACTGGGGTTGTGTCTTAGTGGTTAAGTGCCCCTGGTTCAATCCCCAGGACCAAAAAATAAATAAAAAGGGCAGAGGATGTGACTCAGTGGTTAAGTATCACTGGGTTTAATCCCCAGTACCAGGAGTGGAGTGATGGGGGGGGGGGGGGATATCTCAAAAAGTACAGAAGAAAGGGGGTTCATGAACTGAACGATTTTATGCACATATGAGTTTGTCGGGATGAACACAACTACTATATATAACCATAAAGCTCTAAGAAAAAAATAATTTTAAAAAAGAACAGGTCACAATGGTGCACACCTGTAATCCTAATGGCTTGGGTTCAAAGCCAGACTTACCAATTTAGCAAGGCCCTAAGCAATTTAGCAAAACTCTTGTCTCAAAATGAAAAAGGGCTGGAGGCTGGGGATGTAGCTCAGTTGGTAGAGTACTTGCTTTGCATGTACAAGGCCCTGGATTAAATCCCCAGCACCACCAAAAAAAAAAAAAAAAAAAAATGGCTGGAGATTGTCTCCTGGTTAAGCACCTCTGGGTTCAACACCTGGTACCAAAACAAACAAACCACACAGAAGAGAAGAAGGGGATTTAGAAGCTAGTATTTAAAGTTAATATTTAACTTTAACTTTATGGAATAAGTAGGTACAGAATTTATGCTTGAATGATATAAAGTTCTGTAAATAAATAGTGATAATGTCTATACAACATTGTGAATATACTTTTTGTGTGGTGCTGGGAATGAAATCTAAGACCTTTTGCATGCAAAATACTTAATGCCAGTGAATTGTACATTTAAAAATTGCTGAAATGGTAAATTTGATGTTATGTAGATTTTACCATTACCACAATAAAATAATTTTAAGAAGACAAGAATAAAGAATATTGATTTGTTCATCATGTCCTTCATTTGGCTGGTTGTGGTCCTCACTATAATTTTCCCTACAACTCAGGTGCTCAGAGAACTGTGTGGTCTAAGGTATAACTTTCACCATTTTGTTCCTGAGGCTTTCCACTTGGGAAAAAGAATTATAGCTCTCCATGCATGTTCACTTTGCAAAGGTTATGGCCAACTTTGACATCCTCAGAAGCCAGCAATGAGCCCATGCTGTGTATGCCCATAATCCCAGCTATTCAGGTGGCTGAGGCAAGAGGATCATAAGTTTGAAGCCAGCCTTGTCAACTTAGCAAGACCCTGTCTCAAAACAAAAAATAAAAATGTTTGAAGATGCCAGGCACGGTGACACATGCCTATAATTCCAGTGGCTCAGGAGGCTAAGGCAGGACAATCAAGAGTTCAAAGCCAGCCTCAGTAAAAGCG
This sequence comes from Tamias sibiricus, assembly GCA_025594165.1. Taxonomy (NCBI): domain Eukaryota; kingdom Metazoa; phylum Chordata; class Mammalia; order Rodentia; family Sciuridae; genus Tamias; species Tamias sibiricus. The sequence continues at coordinate 167,612,762 of CM046657.1, forward strand.
TGGCGCTAAACCACTCAGTGAGACCCTGTCTCTAAATAAAATACAAAATAGGGCTGGGGATAAGTCTCAGTGGTCAGTGTCCCTGAGTTCAATCCCTGGTACCAAAAAAGAGAAAAAAAAATGTCTGGAGATGTATGTAGCTCAGCGATAGAGTACTTGCCCAGCATGCACAAGTCCCTGGGTTCAATCCCCTGTACAGCAAAAAGAAAAAAGAAAAGCCAGTGATGCTTATAAAAATTGGTTCAGGGCATCAGCCAGAAAACTATTGTAATTTTAGCCTTTTTAGTTTAAGATATAACTTACTTAGATTTCTCTCCAAAATTTCTATTTCTTGTGTATTTTAATATCCAATGAAATACTTGTTTTCAATATGTATTAACTTTTATCTATCTTACTATCATATTACTAAATTTTATCTACTTAATTTCACTTTGTTTTTATTATTAAAACAATGGAACAAGAAGTTGCAACACTGAGGACATAAACAGAGGGATTTTTTAAGCAAGCTGCAGCGTCCTTCTATCAGAGGATTAGAGTGCTAGAATGGAAAAAAAAATGCACTTGGACATCAATAGACGTTGGCAAAGTCCCTGCCTTTTCACTTAACCCCCTCCCTCCCACTTAGCCCCTTTCACGTTTTCCTCATCTCTGAAGTAAGGAAAATACCTAATTGATGTGGTTGTGAGAAATAAAAGTAGTATGGGCCTTGTCTTGAAAGGTGCTCAATAAACAATAATTTAAAAAATAATAACATAACACATATGCACGCACACACTCACACACACAAATTCACCTATGGACAAGGTAACTGTTGAGCTAAGGTAGATTTCTTTGCAGAATGGTGCAAGTTCTACATTCACAACCCCAAAAGTACCTATAGTTCCCAAGATGGCTTGAGAGAACCATTTGAATAATTGCTTTCCACATATTCAGAATGACTCAGTGTCCAATTTCCATTAGACTATCACCAATGTCTGGATGTCACCAGACCCTACTGTGAAGCCTGGGCTGTAAAGGAAATAGGGAAGGGTGGGAAGCTAAGAGGTTATCAAGTTTTTCACAGTAAGTTTGATTTACAATGTGGTGATTTTGCCTGACCATCTTCACAGGGATTTTAGAAATTTGGCTCAAGAGAAATCATTTCACAGATTTTTTTAAAAATCCCAGTTTCATTGACATGAACAGTATAATTATGAACTATCAAAGCAAGAATGTACATAGTGTCTTGCTCTGAATGCCTATCAGGGATAGATATCAAAATCAAAATTGAATGCAAATATGACAGTAAAAAGGCAACCACAGACTCTCTGTTGCAAGAATAGAAAGCCAGTAATAACATTCTTAAAAAAAAAAAAAAAAAAAAAGACAGTTGTTCACCATGCAACCTGTAGGGGGCGCCTCTCATATCATGAACTACATAGATCCACATATTTATTATGACAAATTTTCATTAGATGGCATTAAACACTTTGAGGATGGGGAGCCTTTTTCTAATTTCATAAGGCTGATCTAGTCATGGCCCTGGGCCCTGGATAGGTGAGGACACTACAGGAATAGAAACACCACCACTGGGGCAGCCGAGCACAGTGGCGCACGCCTGTAATCCCAGCACCTGAGAGGCTGAGGCAGGAGGATCACGAGTTCAAAGCCAGCCTCAGCAATGGCAAGGCACTTAGCAACTCAGTGAAACCCTGTCTCTAATAAAATACATTAAAAAGGGGGGGTGGGGGGGGGGGGCTGGGATGTGGCCCAGTGGTCAAATGCCCATGAGTTCAAACCCTGGTACCAAAAAAAAAAAGAAACACAACCACTGGGAATTTACCCTGCCTGTAAAGATAGGGGTATATACAATGCTGATAATTGTAACACAGGATCAGGAAACATTATTTATTTTAAAATACAAATAATAAATTGGGAAAGGCCCTAAATTTTATTGTTATAGAAAAGCAATTTTAATGTTTTAGGCTAAAAAATGATTGTGCAAAAGGCAAAGTGAGCTATGTAACACCAAATATGTAAAGATTAATCTCGTTCAGAGTTCAGTTTTTACAGAAACCTCTCACCATACATAACATTGCTTATGCAACTTGATTGTGTACTTGCAAGTTAGAGAACCAGGAGCATCTTAGTTCTGCTCAACTTTATTTACCATTTACTGAACAATTTGGAGGAGCTTAGGGGGCTGGTGCACATCTCCTAAAGTGGGACGCTTTATAAATAAATGTTATGCTTGGGGCTGGGATTGTGGCTCAGCGGCAGAGTGCTCGCCCAGCACGTTCGTGACCCAGGTTCAATCCTCAGCACCACGTAAAACGCATTGTGTACAACTAAAGCAAGTGGATAGATATTTTAAAAATAAAAATAAAAAATAAATAAATAAATGTTATGCTTTTGTCTAATAAGTCTGAGGACAATTTGAACTCAGGCTAAGGTGCAGGTTAGCACTGATAAAAAAAAAATCATCTGTTGTACAGGTTCAATGTTAATCCCTGGGTATTTGATTAATTTGAGCAGGGTTTATTTGTTTTTTGTTTGGCAGTGCTGGGCATGGAACCCTGAACATCATACATGTAAGCCAAGTGCTTTGCCATCTCAGCCTTTTTTACTTTTTACTTTGAAATAGGGTCTTACCACATTGAGGGCCTCACTAAATTGCCAACGTTGCCTCAAACTTTCAATCCTCCTGCCTCAGCCTCCAGGGTTGCTGGGATTATAGGTGCATGCCACCACACCTGGCTCAGGATGCTCTTTAAAAGTGCAGAAGCTTGGTTCTACCTCCATACCTACTAACAAGATGCTCTGGGGGTGAGACCCAGGATCTTCATTTTTATCATTCTCCCCAGTTGATAATGCCTGGCATACACAAGGAAGGCAGTGGAAGGTTGGTGACAGATGGTGGAGTTTTATACATGCTGAGCTCTAATTTGGGCCATTTTACACAAGGGTGTTAGACTTACAGATATGTTAGCTACATCCTTAGTTGGTTGAGTGTTCCTGTGGTCTAGGCTGTGTAGACAATGAAAAAGACCCAGTTTTAAGCAAGCTAAGTATGTGAGCAGAATTCATGCAATTTTGTCTGCCCTGATCCCAACCACTTTCTTCTCACTCTGCCTTCAGGTCACTTCACATTGTCATCTCACTGCCAATCTTAACAACAAAAGATGCATTGTGGGGGCTGGGGACATAGTTTAATTGGTAGAGTGCTTGCCTTGCATGCACAAGGCCCTGGGTTCGATCCCCAGGACAAAAAAAAAAAAAAAAAAAAAAAGAATATTCCGGGGGCTGGGGTTGTGGCTCAGCGGTAGAACGCTCGCCTAGCACATGCGTGGCCCGGTTTGATCCTCAGCACCACGTAAAAATAAAGGCATTGTGTACAACTAAAACAAATAAACAAGTATAAAAAAAGATGCATTGTATTAATCATCAATCTCATCTGACAAATTCAATAGGGCATAGTCTGTCTACCTCTCACCACCTCACCAGCAACTGAGGGTGTGATTGTTCCAATTCAACCTTTTCCTCCTGAGCTCTCCCTGACTTCTTCCAACTCAGCTCCAAGTGGACAGTAAATTAAAAGGCCTCAACCCACTGAAGATATGACCTGGTTCTACCCCAGTGAGGGTTCAGTCAATAACTTCAAATATATAAGGTGAGGGAGTGACACCAGAATCTCAAAAGTAAGCAAAGGGCGGGGTGCAGTGGTGCACACCTGTAATTCCAGCAGCTCAGGAGGCTAAGCAAGAGGATCACAAGTTCAAAGCCAGCCTCAGCAAAAGCAAGGGGCTAAACAACTCAGTGAGTTGCTATACAAAGTAGGGCTGGGGATGTGGCTCAGTAGCCGAGTGCCCTGAGTTCAATCCCTGGTACCACCCCCCCAAAAAAAAGAGAGGTGTTTGGGGCAGGAGTGGTGGCTCAGTGGTAGAGTGCTTGCCTAGCATGTGCGAGGCACTGGGTTCAATCCTCAGCACCACATAAAATAAATTAATTAATTAAATAAAGGTATTGTGTCCATCTACAATTAAAAAAAAAAAAAAAAAAAGTTGCCCGGCACAGTGGCGCACGCCTATAATCCCAGTGGATCGGGAGGCTAAGACAGGAGGATTACGAGTTCAAAGCCAGCCTCAGAAACTTAGCGAGACACTAAACAACTCAGTGAGACCCTGTCTCTAAATAAAATACAAAATAGGGCTGGGGATGTGGCTCAGTGGTTGAATGCCCCTGAGTTCAATTCCCAGTAAAAAAAAAAAAAAAAAAAATGTAAGCGAAGGGAGGAAGAATGATACCATAAAACATGTCTTCAGCCTAAGTGGACCTCAAGCCCTGAAGAAAGACTTCTTACCAGGCATGGTGGTGCATGCCTATAATCCCAGTAGGCTGAGACAGGAATATTTCGAGTTCATAGCCAGCCTCAGCAACTTAGGAGACCCTGTCTCTAAATAAAATACAAAAAAGGGCTGGAGATGTAGCTCAGTGGTTAAGTACCCCTGGGTTCATTTTTACAAAAAGAAAGGAAGGAAGGAAAGGAAGAAAAAGAAGGAAGGAAAGGACTTCTTATCCTACTCATTCTCTCTGAACAGTCCAATGCTATTAATACCTTGCCAGTTTTACCATCTTTTTTTTTTTTTTTTTTTTTTTTTTTTTTTTTTTTTGTGGTACCAGGGATTGAACTCAGGGGCACTCGACCACTGGGTCACATCCCCAGACCTTTTTTATATTTTATTTAGAGACAGGGTCTCACTGAGTTGCTAAGTGCCTCACCATTGCTGAGGCTGGCTTATGAACTCGCGATCCTCCTGCCTCAGCCTCCCAAAGTGCTGGGATTACAGGCGTGCGCCACGGCGCCCAGCTTAAGATACAAAGAATAAATAACTTGGCTTACAGGGCAAGGACGTCTCACAGGACCATCACACATGCAAGCCTCGATGCTGGCTCATTCCTGAAGCTCAATCAGATCAGAGACCTAGCTGGCCTGATCCCAAACCAAAAAGAGCTGGGAACATTCAGGCTAGCAAGAGGACGTCTTTTCCCATTTCCTACTCTTGCTCTCCCAACTCATCAGACCCTGTTTCTTAAAGATTTGTGCCAGCCGGGAGCAGTGGCACACGCCTGTAATCCTAGCACTTGGGAGGCTGAGGCAGGAGGATTGTGAGTTCAAAGCCAGCCTCAGCAATGGCGAGGCACGTAGCAACTCAGTGAGACCCTGTCTCTAATAAAATACAAAAAAGGGCTGGGGATGTGGCCCAGTGGTCGAGTGCCCCTGAGTTCAATCCCAGATACTAAAAATAAAAATAAAAAAGATTTGTGCCAATACCTGTCCTCTTCTTTTTTCCTTTATGAGGTAAGTGCTACTCCAAGAGGGGAAAGTGTGTATCTTTGATAAAACTTCCCCCCCACCCAAGGATTTAACCCAGCAGTTCTTTACCACCAAGCCACATCTCCAGTCCTTTTTTTATTTTTGAGGGAGGGTCTCACTAAATCGCTTAGGGTCTCACAAGGTTGCTGAGACTGGCCTCAAACTTGTGATCCTCCTGCCTCAGCCTCCAGAGTTGCTGGGATAACAGTGGTGTGCCACCATGCCTGGCTTTTTTTTTCTTTGCACTTCATTAGTTCTTTAACACTTTGAATGCTTTATCAAAGATGTATTTTCCTAATAATGACCTAGGTATTATGTACTCACACCCAAAATGGTAAGTTAAAAATACTACATGTTACTCCTAAAAATGATGTTCCCATACCTCTAGTACAAATCAGAAAGATATCTTATAGCTGGGGGTAGAGGCACATACCTGTAGTCCCGGCTACTTGGGAGGCTGGGGCTGGAAGACTGCATGAGCCCAAGAGTTTGAGGCCAACCTAGGCAACATAGCAAGACCCTGACTCTTATAAACAAAAAGAAGCCAGGCCCAATGGTGCATGCCTAAAATCCTAGTGACTCAGGAAGCTAAGGCAGGAGGATAGCAAGTTCAAAGACAGCCTCAGCAACTTAGCAAGATCCTGTCTCAAAATAAAAATAAAAAGGGCTATGGATGTGGTTCGGTGGTTTAGCACCCCTGTACTTTCGGTACAGTCTCCAGTACCCCCCCCCCAAAAAAAAAAAAAAAAAAAGCACTCTATCCTTGGGCCGGGTTGTGGCTCAGTGGTAGAGCACTTGCCTCATGTGTGTGAAGCACAGGTTTGATTCTCATATCCACTTACAAATAAATGAATAAAATAAAGTTCCATCAACAACTAAAAAAAATAAAAATAAAAATAAAAACCCCAGTTTATTCTCAACATCTCACTTCCAACCATAGAGGAATCATTCATATTACCTAAGATCTGTAGAAGATAAGAAAACTAAGGATCAGAGTTCACCATATTCCTTTGAGGTTTTACCCAGGACTACAGAGTCCATATCAACATTGCATGCAAAGGAAAAGACATCCATCAATGTTCAGGCACACCATGCCAGACATCACTCAGCTAAAGATTTGCTGACTTTGGTTAGATACTATGTTAGCCTTTGTCAGTTTTTTTCCCCTCAAATGAATTGGCCTTCTTGGAAAAAGTCTGTTAAAGCTAAATTTTCTGCTATTTTACACAACAATGAAGCTACAAGACTCAAGGACACCAGACATTTTGCAACATACATTGACAAGTGAATGAAACGCATGTTTACACAAACTTGGGACACAAAGACAGAGCCACAACCTACGGATAACTCGGATAACTCATGGGGAAAGCAGTGACTGCTGCTGTTTTGGAAGCTGAAAGTAGCAGGGTGTGGTGGTGCATACCTAGGCTGAAGCGGGAGGATGGAAAGTTTGAGACCCATCTGGGCATTCAAAATAAAAAATGGGTTCAGTGGAATAACACCCCTGATGTTAATCCCCTGTGCTGGGAAAAAAAAAAGAGTCCCTGCCCTCCAACTCAACTCACCTGTTCATTGATTCCTGTAGTTAGGTGGAGAAAATATTTGTCACTTGATAAAAAGCTTTGATAAGACTCATTGACAGGGGCTGGGATTGTGGCTCAGCGGTAGAGCGCTCGCCTAGCACGCGACGGCCCGGGTTCGATCCTCAGCACCACGTAAAAATAAACGCATTGTATACAACTAAAGTAAATAAATAAATATAAAAAAAAAAACACATGGTATCCCATTAATATGTATGAATTAAAAAAAAAAAAAAGACTCATTGACAAAGGAGCTTATAGTTACAGTTCTTTTCTTGCTTCCATGGAAAGAAACAGGTGAGCCAAATTAAAAAAAAAAAAAAAAAAAAGAGGAGACAAATTGGACTTAAACTCAGTTCTACGAAAGCCAGCTCCACTCACCTTTCAGCAAGGACAGAAGTATGAAGTATGTGATTTTATTTTACAAGTTCCATAATTTTGTTTTTGTGATTTTTTGTGCTAGGAGATTCATGATTGGTCCTAAATTACTAACCAGCACTAAAGGGCTAGGAAACCCTAGGCTGGAGGTAAAAAGATTCCTTTCTCAATGGAGCCCAAAGTATTTTTACTTCTGCCCGGCACAGTGGCGCACGCCTGTAATCCCAGCACTTTGGGAGGCTGAGGCAGGAGGATCGCGAGTTCAAAGCCAGCATCAGCAATGGAGGCACTTAGCAGCTCAGTGAGACCCTGTCTCTAAATAAAATACAAAAAAGGGCTGGGGATGTGACCCAGTGGTCGAGTGCCCCTGAGTTCAATCCCCAGTACCAAAAAAAAAAAAAAAAAAAAAAAAGTATTTTTACTTCTAATTATTTTCACATGATTTTCTATAGGGAACTCACCAACAATTGAGGTTAGTGACATTCTCTCAAAGTCAAAACATAGCAAGTTAAATCCAGCAGAGAGTGGGCTGAACTATCACACTTTAAGGCTCACACTCTGGCCCCTCAGCAAGAAAAACCTACTGTCTTTTGTGAAATTGATGCAAATACAGTCACATCCTTGCAGTTTTGATTCCTGTTCAGCAAGGCTGTCAGTCATGACTGACTTGTTTTTTAATACCTGGAACTGAACCCAGTGGTGCTTAACCTCTGAGCCACATCCCCAGCCCTTTTTTTTATATTTTATTTAGAGACAGAATCTTGCTGAGTTGCATAGGTTCTCACTAAAAATTGCCATCCTCCTGCCTCCACCTCCTAAACTGCTGGGATTACAGGTGTGCACCAACAATGCCCTGCATGACATCTTTCTACTGGCTTTAAAAATCCACTCTGAGGAATCCAATTAATTAGCAAATGAAGGGAACAACTATCACCTAGTAAAAATTCTAATGTGTACATCAGCTTTTCACTTTATTTCTTTCTTGGAAATGGGGTTTCACTATGTTGCCCAGGATGGTCTCAAACACCCGGGTTCAAGTGATCCTCCCACCTCAGCCTCCCTAGTAGCTGGGACTACAGGGGTACATCTGTGTAACTGACCTTACATTAGCTTTTAATTTGTTTGAAATCTGTTATCAAATTCCATTTGTAACATTAGCCTTCCAATGCTATCACCCTATCAAAATTCCCCAAAAGGCCAATTGGAATTCATGTGTGTATGTTACTAACCCTGTCATGCAGATCAAGCAGCTCTATGAAAGCAACACACAAAGCACATAGAACAAACAGCATAAAACCAATCTATTCTGCTATGAGTTTTATTGAATTCAAAGATGGCATTCCTTTAATTTAAAAAAAAAAAAAAGGAAACTAAAATTAAGTTGTACAAGCATAAGAGATAAAGCAATGATGAGGCCTGCTCAGAGTATACTGGAGCAGACACCAGTTAATACCAGAGCACACATGTAGGTGTTTTTATACAATACAGACAGACATTAACAGCAGCAACACAATGGCCAGAGAATGAGACCCCAAGTGCACATAAACTTTGTGAGTTCTGGTGAAGCTCTGTCACGCCTATCATTCTTTTCTTACCAGCCAGGTTAACAGAACTCATCTACTAATGCCAGAAACTTTAAGGCTCTTACCAGCTGGAAATGACTACAGCTGAAGGCCTTTTTCCTAATTGGCTGTTTTTCCAGTTTAGAGTTATATCTAGCAGGTTAATTTCAACATGACAAATGATGCCATCTGGATGGCTACAACATGCACTGGTGACAAGAAAAGTTTAATGAATTTTGTGCTGAGACTGCTGGATCTCCTGGCTGGTCTTGTCCATTTCTGTACTTTGATCCTGAGCATTCTGAGACTCAGTCAGCTGAGGATAAAAGGGACCTACCAGCCAGTTGAGGGGTGTGTTGTTAACAAGATAATCCATCACATCATCTAAAGATTCCTTCATTTTCTGCAGCTGCCCCTTGCTAGAAGTGAGGAAGCCATCAGACACTTCTTTAAAGGAGGCAGCATTGCGGAACACTGAGTAGATGTCGCCTGCCATCACCCCCAAGTGCTTGGCCTGATCTTGGATGTTCTGTGGTAACCCTTGGACGTTGGACAGAAGGGTGTGGCATGTGGTCTGGAGCTGCTGAGTCAGGTTTCGGGCAACAGCAAGAGTACGTGACTCGATGTGCTAAAAATAAGACAAAGTTAAGAATTAGCAATGGATCCAACAGTGTTATGTGTGAACTAGTTTAATCACAGTAAGCCAGTTATGTGTCCACCATAAATGCAGACTCTGACATTTTAAAAATCCTTGTAACAATAGCCATGAACATAAGCTTAGGGTTTAAGCAACTTTCCCAGTTAACAGTTGAAATAGCTGAGTGGGGCATATGAACTAGTGCCTGAGTCTCCAAACTTTCTCACCTTAAACTGAAGAAATATAACAGACAGGGGAGACCAGACAGTAAAAACACACTCCATGATAGCAGTGTAATTTAAATAACCCCTCCTCAAAAAAGATGACATGATATGAACAGTCACTACTGATTTCAAGGCAAATACACACTAGCTTTTGAGACACAAAGAACCACTTTCTAGGACTCCAACATGCTATTTCTTCTGCCTGGAACATTAGTCCCCTTTCTGGTCTTTCACCTAGCTTATTCATGCTTTAGTTCTCAGCTTTACATTCATCTCTGACTCACCCATCCCACTCCAGGGCCATAGTAGGTAGCCTTCCTGTATACTCTCATAGCACCTATGCTTATCCTGTCAAAAAACAGTATGTCTGTATTCCCCATCAATCTGTACCCATGTTTCCCATTTGGAGGACAACATGTCAATCTGCCGATTGTAAGATAAAGTTACTCTCTGCCCAGTTTTGTTTCTCTGCCACATAACCAACAACCTATATGTACAATATTGTTCAAACTTTTGACAAATAACAGTATTCTAAGAGGAGTTGTAGGAATACTGAAATGAAAAGTCTAATAAGAACTTCACAAACTGTTGTGAATAACCATCCTGGTCCACTTACCTCAGCACAGTGGGATTCATCTGTATCATCATGGCCGATGCTCCTCTTCCAGTCCACCCATGAGAGATAGAGTTTATCCTGAGCATCCTGAATTTTCTGGTTGGCACCATGCACATTCTTTCTGGCAAATTCAATCTGGAACACAACAAAATAAGGCAAGGGAATATAATGGTCAAACATTTCTGGGGCTGGGGTTGTGGCTCAGCGGTAGAGCGCTCGCCTAGCACGTGACGGCCCGGGTTCGATCCTCAGCACCACGTAAAAATAAACGCATTGTATACAACTAAGCAAATAAATTAATATTTTAAAAAAAAGAAAACATTTCTATCAGCCTGTTTGCAGCTCCATGATATGAATCAGACTACATAAAAACCAAGAACCATAAGACTCTATCCTGATATCATTGTTATTTATTATCAATGTGTTAGTTAACCAAGCACAAGTAGCACTTTACTGCCCCTATTTAACTACTAAACCACTGACTCCAAATGTACCTCTGGTTTAGCACATATAAGACAACTAAAATTCAATTTGTATGTGTGAAGGATAAATTAGAACTAAAAGAAGGGAAACCGAGCCGGGTGCGGTGGCACACACCTGTAATCCCAGCACTTGGGAGGCTGAGGCAGGAGGATCGCAAGTTCAAAGCCAGCCTCAGCAATGGCGAGGCACTTAGCAACTCAGTGAGACCCTGTCTCTAATAAAATACAAAAAAAGGGCTGGGGATCTGGCCCAGTGGTTCAGTGCCCCTGAGTTCAATCCCCGGTACCAAAAGAAAAAAGGGGGAAACCAACCTTCCTCTCCCCTTTTGCCAGCTACATATTTCCTCTTCCAAGAAGAAAGGTTTTTTCTACAACTGTACAGTACATAATGTTCTGTAATTTGGCAGTCTTTAAGAGCTTCACAATAGTCTATTGTAAGAGTACTAATTTAATTAGTCCCCTATGGTTGATGTGTACTGTTACAGTCTCTTACAACTCTAAACAAATATATGTAGGATTTATCTGAAGATAAATTCCTAATACTGGTACAGGTGTGTTTATAACTTTTCCAGAACAATTCTTTGACTCTGTCCCATTCTTAAATCTTCCAGAAGTGCATAGTATTGTTCTTTCTCTACATCATTACCAACAGCATCAAATTTTGCTAGTGTAGCCCAGCATGGTGGCACGCACGCCTGTAATCCCAGCACTTGGGAGGCTGAGGCAGGAGGATCGCAAGTTCAAAGCCAGCCTCAGCAATGGTGAGACACTTAGCAACTCAATGAGACCCTGTCTCCAATAAAATACAAAAAAGGGCTGGGGATGTGGCCCAGTGGTCAAGTGCCCCTGAAGTCAATCCCTGGTACGAAAAAAAAAAAAATTTTTGCTATTGTGATGGAACAAAAAAGGTATCTATACTTGATACCTTTTTTGATACTGAGTAAAATTACCATTTCATATTTTCAGCTATTTATACTTCCTTTTTTGTGAATTGTCTGTATACCCTTTACCCATTTTTAAATTAGGTTTTCATAAGGAAAGATTAAAATTCTTGGATATAATGACTATACCTACTCTCTTTTTTAAAAAATATTTTTATTTATTTGCTTTAGTTGTACACAATGCATTTTCTTCAATGCGTTATATTTGTACGTGGTGCTGAGGATCGAACCCGGGTCGCCCACGCGCTAGGCAAGTGCTCTACCGCTGAATCACAATCCCAGCCCCTATACCTACTCTTATTCCATGAGATGAATAAGCTTACTTTGGATATCACAAAGGAAGCTTTACTCACCAGGCGAACAGTAGAATGAAGCTGAGAAATGGTCTCTTGGCTCATTTGCTTAGCTTCTTTAACCCTGCTGAGCGCCTGCTGGTAGGCACGAGAGCGGAGCTTGGTAGACAGGGATCCCAGTCTCACATAATAACTTGGTTTCTGAACTACATCAAATCCTTCAACTTTTTTTTGCTTCTTTTTCTGAAGTTAGAAAGAAGGAACAACTGTCAGTGCTAATGCCTAAATTCTAACCTGGGTCTTCTCTGCCCACCCACCTAGCAAGTATACTCTCATTTTCCCAAGGTTGCTCAACCCTTCATCTGGGCTTGATAGCCTGAACCTATTACTGTAACTGATACATGTAACATATCTACACATGCTTCCTCCCCTAGAGAGAACTTGAGCAACAAAGTACCATAGGTACTAATGTGCCTATGTTAGTGATGATTCATTCTAATAATGATTCTGTAAAGCAGCCCACTAAAGACAACCCATTTAAGACAGACACAATGGTGCATGCCAGTAAACTCAGCACCTCAGGAGACGGAGGAAGGAGGATCTAGAGTTCAAAGGCAGCCTCAGCAACTTAGCAAGAACCTAAGCAAATGAGTGAGACCCTGTCTCAAAATAAAAAAAGGACCAGGGATGTAGCTCAATGGTAAAATGCCCCTGAGTTAAATCCCCAGTACCAAAAAAAAAAGGCAACCCAATATAGAAAACTTTTTTCAAGGCAAATTTCTCCTGAAGTTTTAACTTACTATGTTGGGGTTGGAGGTGGGAGGGATTATCATTAAAATGTTTTTTAAAAAAACCTTTATATATAATCAATATGAAACTTCAGGTTGCTTTAAGTAGAAAATTTATAAAGAAAGATTAGTGGTTGTGTGGGAAAGGGAGTAAGGACTGACTGCAAACAGGCATGAAGTATCTTATGGGGATATAGATCTGTTCTAAGCAACTGAAGGAGACCCTGTTTCAAAATAAAAATATAAAATGCTGGGCTGGGGTTGTGGCTCAGTGGTAGAGCACTCGCCTAGCACGTGAATGGCTTGGGTTCGATCCTCAGCACCACATAAAAACAAAGGCATTTTGTAAAACTAAAAACAAATAAATAAATATTTCAAAAAAAAAAATATATATATATATATAAAGCACTGGAGATTTAGCTTTGTAGTAAAGCCCCCTGAGTTCAATCCCTAGAACCAAAACAAAAACCTAAACCAAAAAAAAAAAGTTCTTACACTGGACAGTGATGATGACTATACAACTCTAAATTTAGACTGAAAACAGGTGAATGTTTTTGGTATATAAAGTCTACCTCAAAAAGATACTCTTTTAAAAAGGCAATCTCTATAATCCTTTTTAAAAGACTAGTTTAAGATATAAAACAATATTTCAAGACAAAATTCCCAATTACCTATTTCTTCTTCAGTGAGAGGAAGGTACTGGTCTACCAGCACCTCAGATTTGCTGATTGCATTTTCTACTCCACTGCTCACAAACTGCACCATCCGACTTCCCAAAACTGTGTTAATGCCGCCATTGACCATAGACTTGGTCTTCTCCACTCCGCCAGTCACCGCTCCTTTGGTCTTGTCCATCACTCCTGTGATCGTGCTGGCTACAGAATCCTTGGCCCCAGTCACAGTAGTCGTCACAGCATCTCTCGCCCCAGTCACGGCCCCTTTGGCATTGGCAACAACCTACAAGTGGAAACGCAGATCAAGTGGCAAATAAGGAACATGGGTACAAATATACATTTAAGGTCTTAGAAAGGAAACAAAAAAGTTAAAAAGGATTCTGGTCCTTTCACTGTCTAATCTTAGTCTTGGCTAAGTCACTAACATTTTTTTTTTTTTTTTTTTTTTTTTTTTTTTTTTGTGGTACCAGGGATTGAACTCAGGGGCACTCGTCCTCTGGGTCACATCCCCAGCCCTTTTTTGTATTTTATTTAGAGACAGGGTCTCACTGAGTTGCTAAGTGCCTCGCCATTGCTGAGGCTGGCTTTGAACTCGCGATCCTCCTGCCTCAGCCTCCCAAGTGCTGGGATTACAGGCGTGCGCCACCGCGCCCGGCTAAGTCACTAACATTTAGTGGACCTTAATTTCTTTGTCAGGTCTATTTGCCCTACATGTGCCACTCCTCAAGGATTGTTAACAGGTACAAATGAGGGAAACAATATGAAATTTGTTAATTTGTCAAGGCAAGTTGTTGTGGGGTTTTAATGTTTTGTTTTTCTGGGTTTTTTTTTGTTGTTTTTTGGAAGTTTTTTTACTTTTGCTTTTAACTAGATAAACCTTTAGTACAAGAAGTACTCTAGAGAAGAACGGCATGTTTATACTGAGAGCAGCTTATGCATGCCTAAGAACATAGCCATGGGTACCATGCACACGCTACCCTTTGCACATAGCCCCAGAAGGCCAATCCACAGGCAGTTCTCCATCCTCCTAGAAGTGCTTTCAGATAGCTATCATTCATACAGAACCCTCTAAATCACCAGGATCACGAGTTCAAGGCCAGCCCGATGCACCACTACTAAAATACAAAAACGGGCATGATACCCAAAGGTATCACCAGTGGGAAAGCCGTGTGAAAGCCTGGCTCACTATCTCATTTTGTTAATGTGAAGAAGATGCAGCTGGGTGTGGTGGTGCACACCTGTAACCCCAGCAGTTTGGGAGGCTAAAGCAGGAGGATCACGAGTTCAAAGCCAGCCTTAGCAACATAGCAAGGCCCTAAGCAACTCAGAGACTCTATCTCTAAATAAGAATATAAAATGGGCTGGAGATGTGGTTCAGTGGTTAAGCACCCCTGGGTTCAATTCCTGATAGTAAAAAAAAAAAAAAAAAAAAAGAAGATGCATACCAGAACATAAGACTCTTTTTTTGTGTGCCTAAGCAACAACACAAATATACCTTTGCATACTTCACTGGATTGAGCTCCCTTCAAATACTACACAAGTATTCTTACAACTGAAGACAGATCCAAATATTAGAGAAATAAGCCAACTATTAGTGACTTCTGAGTAGCTACAAGGGAAACAAAGCAGAAGCTGATTGGGAGAGAAGGGTCCAGGCTCCCAATCCAACTCCACCAATGTAGCTTTCTAAATTGGAGTCAGGGGAGGACAAGGAGGAGACATGAAAGATTTCCTTCAGGCATATCTCAGGCATAGAACATAAAGTTCCGAAGTGATTTCATAAACTGACGACTTGTCCAAGATCATACATGAAAGGTGAACTCAAAACCTAGATCCTGGCTTAGTCCGGTGACCCCTCTTTTTTGTTTGTTTGTTTGTTTAACTGGGGATTGAACCCCGAGGCACTTTACCAGAGAGTTATTTCCCCAGTCCCTTCTATTTTTTGAGACAGGGTCTCACTAAATTGCAGACACTGGCCTCTAACTTGAGATCTTTCTACCTCAGCCTCCTGAGTCACTGGGATTATAAGCATGTGACACCACACTGGGCTTCAGTGCCACTTTTAATATGAGAAGGATAAATTATGAGAAATATCATGAAAGTGAAAGGCTGGAATCTGAAACAGGGATCACAGCACCACAACCCTTCCAAGTGAAAACAGAGTTACAAGAACATTTGTAACTCCATAATTATAGTTATGTGATTAAATGGGAGGAAACAAAACATTCTTTTCTCAAAACCAGGCTTCCAGCATACCAAAGCAAACATTCTACCCCTGAGTTTATATTCCCAGCCTTTAAATGCATTATTTGATTTTAAGACATTTTCAACTTGATGAATTTATTGTGACATAACTGCCGAAAGTCAAGGGGCATCTGTATTACATACACAATAAAATAGATATGGTAATTTAAGATACATAGGATTCAGTTGGGTCCGTAGTATACACCTATTAGTCCTACTTAGGCCACAGGCTAAGGCAGGAGGATCACTTAAGCTTAGGAGTATGAGACCAGCCTGGGAAAAACAGTCTGAATTCATCTCTTAGAGAATAAAAAATTAGCTGGGCACGGTGGTGCACGCCTGTAATCCCAGCACTTGGGAGGCTGAGGCAGGAGGATCACGAGTTCAAAGCCAGCCTCAGCAATGGCGAGGCACTTAGCAACTCAGTGAGACCTTATCTCTAAATAAAATACAAAAAAAGGGCTGGGGATGTGGCCCATTGGTCAAGTGCCCCTGAGTTCAATCCCCGGTACCAAAAAAAAAAAAAGAATAAAAAATTAAAAACCCGGGTGCGGTGGTAAACACCTGTAATCCCAGCACTTGGGAGGCTGAGGCAGCAGGATCACGAGTTCAAAGCCAGCCTCAGCAATGGTGAGGCACTTAGTAACTCAGTGAGACCCTGTCTCTAATAAAATACAAAAAAGGGCTGGGGATGTGGCCCAGTGGTCAAGTGCCCCTGAGTTCAATCCCCAGTACAAAAAAAAAAAAAAAAAATAGAGCTGGGGATATAGCTCAGAGGTAGAGCACTTGCCTGGCCTGCACAGGCTCTGTGCTCCATCCCCAGCACCACACAAAATTAAAAAATTTAAAATAAGGCAGATATCGCTAGTAAGTCTACTTGGAACTTAATTACATGGGCTTATTATTAAGGATCTCCACCCAAGATAAGTGTAAACTCCTAGTCCTATAAACAGTATTGATCTGCTTTAATAATTATACTAGAAATAACTAACCTCATTGGTTCCACTGCTTTGCCCATTTTAGTGCAAACTTATCGAGATGTGCACAATATCTCTTTAAAGTAAAAGGCAATTACACAGGCTTTTTTTTTTTTTTTTAATATTTATTCATTTACTTTAGTTGCACACAATTCAATGCATTTATGTTTACGTGGTGCTGAGGATCAAACCCGGGCCGCACACGTGCGAGGCGAGCGCTCTGCCACTGAGCCACAACCCCAGCCCTACACAGGCTTTTAATCAAAGCACACACACACACACACACACACACACACAAATTGTAGTTGTTAATCAAATTCAAATAATTTCAGGAGATTTCTAAATCTTTTAGAATCTTTAGGTTTATCCACTAATAAATAGTTGCTCAAAAAAAAAAAAAAAACTGTAGATGCCTTTTTTATTTGTTTTTTTGTGGTACCAGGGATTGAACTCAGGGGCACTCGACCACTGGGCCACATCCCCAGCCTTTTTTTTTTTTTTTTTGTATTTTATTTAGAGACAGGGTCTCACTGAGTTGCTAAGTGCCTCGCCATTGCTGAGGCTGGCTTTGAACTTGTGATCCTCCTGCCTCAGCCTCCCAAAGTGCTGGGATTACAGGCATGCGCCACCACGCCTGGCTAGATGCCTTTTTTAAATGTCTCTGTTTTATTTATTTTTTTAAATGTGGTGCTGAGGATCCAACCCAGTGCCTCACACATGCGAACTCAGTGCCTCACACATGCGAGGGAAGCGCTCAACCACTGAGCTACAACCCCAGCCACTATAGTTGCCTTTGACTAGGCGTTTAGCTCAATGGCTGAATGCTTATCTAGTCACATTTGAGACCCTAGGTTTAATCCCCAGCATGGCAAAAAGCAAACAAAAAACTAGACATCCACAAGGCCGGGGGTGTAGTTCTGTGTTAGAGCATGTGCTTTGCATGTGCACGGTCCTGGGTTCAATCACAAACAAACTACCACCCCAAACAAAAACAAACACACTAAACATCTAGTTCATGCTTCAAATGTGCATGAGGGATATCGTTAAAGGGGAAAAAAAAAAGGGCCACAGAGTGAAGGTGGTAACTTGTTACCTGTTAGTGAGGTTATATAGCTCAGGTCACATAAATCCAGCAAGGAAACTAAAGATCAAACTAAACTTGACATTCAAGGTATTAGCATACAGAGCTGTCTAATTTGAGGAGAAGACACATGGAAATAGACAGAAGAGATAGTGAGGGGGTATACAGACACATGAAAACCTTCCCTAAATTACTTGTTACTTATTAATATCTCAGGGGAAGGGCTCTTTTATTATTTTTTTAATTTTTAAAATTTTTCTTCCCCCAATGCTATATATTGAACCCAGGGCCTCATGCATGCTAGGCAAGCACTCTACCACTAAGACATATATATCCCCAGCCATAGGGAATGTCTTGATTTACTAGAGCTTTTGGCTTCCAATAACCCAATCTAATTCCTTTTAAATAAGGAAAATTGATTTTTATATTATACACAACTCACCAAAATTTAAATACCCAATGGAAAATAATTCATCAACAGATGAGTAGGAAACAATATTAGTGAAATTTGTAAACAAATGCACACATGTAATTCTAAATTTATCTATTTAAATCATGAAAGACAAAAGACAAAGTCTGGAGATTTAGCTCAGTGGTACAGCACTGACCTACCTAATGTGTTAAAGCTCTGAGTTCAATCCACACATGGGGGGGGGGGGGGGGGGCATTTGATCATGAAAAACACAGAGCCAGATTTCTCCCTAATTGGTATCATTTTGTGTCACACTGTATTTTCAATCTGAAAGAAACTTTCAGCACCTTATCTGAACCAAAGTTTCACTGGGATGGATGAGCCTATCATTTCCGTCAACACGGGCTAGCTGTTCCTTATGCGTGGTAGTCCCTATCAGCAATGCACCAAGACAAGTAAGAAAATCTTCCATACACCACTTCTGAATGTATCCAGCACCACACTGGAATCAGTTATTTGAGACCCATTTCAACTGCAGGGGCAAAGTCACAAATTGATAGACTAAAAGTATTCTACCCAAAGGTGGCTAGTTCTCTGCTTCTTGAATACAACCTAACAAATTTCAGAAAGTAAGGGAATGGCCACTGTCTTTCAAAAATAGATCCAGTTCCAGGTTAAGGGAAAAAATAAGTATTTTCTTGTTTATGGCATGCACAGCCTGTGATAAAACAGTAGAAACATGAAAATATGTGAGGTGGCAGATCTCATCACTTTAGTCCCAAGCTCACCTGCTCTGTTGGCTGATTCAGAATAGGCAATTTTCTCCTCAATCCTGTCCAGCCCCTTGCAGGCATAGGTATTGGCAACTGCAACTGGAAGAATTACAAATGTTGCTGAGATTACATAATGAAACTAAATAATGCCAATGTAACAGTGTTATAAAATGAACACACACTACTATATCTCATCCCTTTAGCCTTTTTACAATAAAACAGTGAAAATGTTTAATGTTTTACCACAATATGCATTATCTGGCTTCTCTAGATCAGACAGAAGAGGCTTGGCAGGTTGCTGGCAACTTTTTTCCACCAAGAGGGAAATAAGAGGGTGTGAAGGAAAAGAAGGCAGAGGCATCAACAGGTCAGGGAGGAAGTTGGCTAAGAAACTTCTTCCTCATCAGCTGAACCCTAATGTTAATGCCAAGAGTAGCAAGGCTTTCTCTGAACCCTCATTCAAGGAATAAGGTGACCAGAAACTCTCTCAAAATTAGCATTTCCATTTTAGTTTAATCCCTACTTAATTCATGTACCTAATTTAGTACATGTCAGTACATTTTGGGTTCTCACCAGGAAACAGTATGCTAACAGCACCCTGGAGTTCCCTAATAAGGTCCAGATTCCAGTCCAAGGCTCCTCCTAAGGATGACCAAGCCAAGTACTCATACCGAATTCATCTGGAAATTGGCATTTAAAGATTCCTTACAATCCTGCAAATTCATGACTTAACCCCTTCGGGGAACTGATTTAAATTTTTATTAAAAGAAGTTCATGCATACTGTGGAGAAAATAGAAAACTTCCCATTCTGTTGTGGGAATGTAAAGTGGTGCCGCCACTTTGGAAAATAGTCTAGTTGTTCCTCAAAAGCTTAAACACAATTATTATGTGATTCAAGAATTCCACTCCTAGCCGGGCACGGTGGCACACGCCTGTAATCCCAGCACTTTGGGAGGCTGAGGCAGGAGGATTGCGAGTTCAAAGCCAGCCTCAGCAATGGCGAGGCACTTAGCAACTCAGTGAGACCCTGTCTCTAAATAAAATACAAAGAAAGGGCTGGGGATGTGACTCAGTGGTCAAGTGCCCCTGAGTTCAATCCCCGGTACCACAAAAAAAAAAAAAAAAAAAAAAAAAAGAATTCCACTCCTAAGTATATACCCAAGAAAACTAAAAACACGTCTATACAAAAACTTAGACACAGATATTCACAGAAATATCACCTACAAAATGTAGAAGCAACCCAAGTGTCCATTGACTGATGAATAAACAAACAAAAATAGGTCTAATTACACAATGGGGAATTTTTCCACAACAAAAGGGATGAAGGGCTGATACAATACAATAAAATGGATAAACCATGAAAACATGCTAAGTGAGCCAGGCATGGTGGCACACACCTGAAATTCCACCAACTCAGGAGGATTAGGAAAATCACAAATTCAAGCCCAGCCTCACAGCAATTTAGCAAGGCCCTAAGCAATTTAGTAAGATACTATCTAAAAAAATAAATAAAAATAATAAAGAGGACTGGGGATGTGGTTCACTGGTAAAGCACCCCTGGGTTTAATCCCCAGTACCAAAGGGGGGGAAAATATGCTAGGTGACCAACATTTTATGATTCTATTTTTCCAGTTCTGGTGATTAAATCCTGGGGCACTTTACCACTGAGCCCTTTCCTATTTTTATTTTAAATACAGGATCTTGTTAAGTTGTCCACACTGGCCTCAAACTCAGGATCCTGACTCAGCCCCCAGAGTAGCTGGGATTATAGGTATGCCCCACTATGTCCAGCTCCTTGAGTTGAATCTTGAGGGAAAATAAAATCAATCAGAACTCACTTTGTGGCTCTAGCTTCTGAATGATAGGCAGAGCACTTGTCACTGCTACAGAGGTCATGGTCTTCACACCCTTCTCTGCCATCTCACACACAGACTTCAAGTAGGGATACTGATCCTTTGTACTGACATAAGCCGAGGACACCAGGTCATATGTGGAGCTCACCAAGGGCAGGTTGGCCACCCTAGTCACCACACTCTGCAACCAAAGAGGGGTAGATGTTAAGTTACAGAAACATGTCAGGAGAGGAAGGAGTCAAGAAAATGGCTATTTAAAATTCATACCGGTTGAGGATCAACTGCAACAGATGCCATTTTCTTCCTGGAGGAGGAAAAAAACAAACCTGTGGAAGAGAAACTTATTTCAGGACACCGGGATGACTCCCAGATTAGTTCCCAAATCCAAGCAAATGCTCATTTCAAGTGAAGAAAATTCAAGATGTGCTAAGTGTGGTCTCCTATGCTTCTTCCCATCCTGAGTCCTCCCCTGGGCAAACACCCCTTAAGCAAGGTTTGGGAGCTTAAGTGTAAACTTAAAACAGAAGAGAGGCTCATCAGGGAAAGGCAAAGTTGTCTTGCTTCACCACCAGGAAGCTACAAATGCCCCTCCTTAACTGGGGATTGAAGGGGTTCAAATGTTAGGCTAAGCTCTACCACTGAGGTACACCACTAACCCTTTTTATTTTGAGACAGGTTCTCCCTAAATTGCTGAGGCTGGCTTCAAACTTGCTATCCTCCTGCTTCAGACTCCTGAGTCACTGGGATTACAGGTGAGACCCACCATGCCCAGCTGCACAAATGCTTTTTTCTGCTCACAAATTGCTAACCAGATTAAAATCCATGTTGAGACTAAAGAAAAGATTCAATAGAAGATATTTTAGTCAGCCGGGCGCGGTGGCACACTCCTGTAATCCCAGCACTTGGGAGGCTGAAGCAGGAGGATCACGAGTTCAAAGCCAGCCTCAGCAATGGTGAGGCACTTAGCAACTCAGTGAGACCCTGTCTCTAATAAAATACAAAAAAGGGCTGGGGATGTGGCCCAGTGGTCAAGTGCCCCTGAGTTCAATTCCGGGTACCACCAAAAAAAAAAAAAAAAGAAGAAAGAAGATATTTTATTCAACACTCCTTTGAGAGTCACAGGATCAGGACAATCAAGTTGGAGCATTTTATGGGGCCTTATTTTAACTCCCTTGTAAAAGGACTGAAACTATGAGCAACCAAGCTTAAAAGGAAGTGGTCTGAGGAATTGAGAAACATTTCAGGATGTGTTACGTGTACTTTTTGTATCCCCCAACGACCCACACCCACACAAAACTGCCTCCCTGACAATCAGCTGACCTGGAAGCAAAAAACAGACCCAACCGGCTGCCCACAACTTCCAGGAGTGTCAGCCAAGTCTCTTACCACCAAGGGTCCCAGTTCTACAAGAAATGAGTGAGAGCCAGGCGCGGTGGCACACGCCTGTAAGCCCAGCGGCTCTCGAGACAGAAGCAGGAGAATCGTGAGTTCAAAGCCAGCTTCAGCTTCAGCAATTTAGCGAGGTCCTAAGCAACTCAGCGAGGCCAACTTCAGCAATTTAGCGAGGCCTGAAGCAACTCAGCAAGACCCTGTCTCTAAATAAAATACAAAATAGGGCTCAGTGCTAAAGCACCCCTGGATTCAATCCCTGGTACCGAGAGAGAAAGAGAAAGAGACGGGGGAAGGAGGGGGCCTGGAGCAGTATCAATAGCCCTGTTGTCACTGTGTACCCCATAAAACTCTTGCCTTACAACGATTTCCTAACTCCTGTCCCAGTTTAATGTCCCTTCAGAACCAATAGAAGTAGCTTCCCCACAACCATCCATGCAGACAAAGAGATACTTGATAACCGCTCAGAAGCTACTAGGAGAAAAGCCTCGGTCAACAAAAGCGCGGGTGGAGCACGGATCACGGGTAGCTGGGGTCCCAGAGCCCACCCCTTCCCAGCCAGGCGCGGGGACCAACCAGCAACAGCTCCCAATACCCGAGGACCACCCCCCCCCCCCCGCCATCTCGGCACTACGGGGCACCCGGGGCAGCTCGCTTGTGCACGGTGGTGGGGGGGGGGGGCACACCCACCGACAGGCCGCAGCGGAGAAGAGAAGAGGCAGCCGAGTCTTGGGGACCGTCCAGCAACCCCGACGCGCTCACACAGCGCGGCTCCCGGGCGCCGCAGCTATATATGTCCCCAGCTCGCCCGCTCCTCCCCGCGCCTCCGCAACACGTGACGGCGACCAGGGGCGCCGAACACCTCCGGTCAAAGATCGAGTGTCGCCCTCAGTTGCGTCCCGGCGCCTCCTCCCAACGCCGCGGGCCAGCGGTGTGACCTGACTGGGAGAGGGGGTGAGACGGGCTGCCTGTGAGTTGGGACCTCCGCCAGGTTCAAGGGCCCTGGCTGGAGGAGGGGGGCCTGTCGGGAGGGGCGGGGACACCTGCCTGGGGGAGGGGATCTTAGCCTGGTCCGGGCCTAGGGAGGGGCTAAAGAGGTGGGGCAAAGATAGCCGGGGCGCCTGGGAGCCGCGCTGTGAGCAAGTGGGGGTTACTGCTAGAGTCCCTGTCTCTTCCTTCTTTTTTTTTTTTTTTTTTTTTTTTTTTTTTTGTACCGGGGATTGAACTCAGGGGCACTGGACCACTGGGCCACATCCCCAGCCCTTTTTTTTGTATTTTATTAGAGACAGGGTCTCACTGAGTTGCTAAGTGCCTCGCCATTGCCGAGGCTGGCTTTGAACTCGTGACCCTCCTGCCTCAGCCTCCCAAGTGCTAGGATTTCAGGCGTGCGCCACCGCGCCCGGCTCAGAATAGAATTCTTAAAAAAATGGCAAGCTTGGCTGCTTCTAGGATATTTTTAGCAAACAAATAACTTCTAAAGTTTATGAAATTCTAACCCAACAATGTGCTTGTGGAAAGTTCTTTCACTGCTCTTTTGACTGTTAGTCAATTTGTCAAACACTTTTCTAAATTAAAGGTGAATGGGAATTTTCCAAAAGAGCATGGGCTGCCTTCTGTTGTCCTTCCTCCTGCTCCTCTTCCTTTTTCTCAAAAGACTTAATTACAAATGACCACGAAATGTTATGGCCTGTGCTTATGCAAGATGGCTAACTTTTTTTTTTTTTTTTTTTTTTTTTTTGTACCAGGGGCGCTCTACCACTGGACCACATCCCCAGCCCTTTTTTGTATTTTATTAGAGACAGGGTCTCACTGAGTTGCTAAGTGCCTCGCCATTGCTGAGGCTGGCTTTGAACTCATGATCCTCCTGCCTCAGCCTCCCAAGTGCTGGGATTACAGGCGTGTGCCACCGTGCCCGGCTTTTTTTTTTTTTTTTAATTAATAGTTTAATTTTTTTTCCTTCCTAGTACTGTTAAAGAGCTGGGGCATTCTGAGAAACTGAGGCAGTGTGAAGACCCACCTTTCAAACCCAGATTTGTGTGATGAAGTCAGATTTCAGACATGATGCTCAGAGTAAAAGGAATGAATTTATTGAAGGGATAGGGGAAAGGAGACACTCTCAAAGGAGAGAGTGGGTCTTCTCAGAGAGGAGAAAAACAATGCCTCTCCTGCACTCCAGTTTTATTGGGAATCCCAATAAAATAATGACTGAATATTTGTGAAATAGTAAGAGGTGTAGCCTAACCTCTCCAAGCAATAATAGTACCATAAGGTAATGTTACTGAAAGCTTGCTCCTTGTACCCAATGCCAATCCAGTAATGAGGACACAGTTTTGAAAAAAGGGGGAAAAAGTTTTATTGCTTTGCTAGCAAAGGAGAAGCACAGGGGACTCCTGTCCTACTGGCTGTGATTCTGCCCATCAGGGTTAATAGGAGGTTTTTAAAGAGGTGAATCAAAGGCTGCATTCTGCATTGTAAGGTCCTTGCTCAGCACCTGGGTGACCATCTTAAGTGACCGCTGCCATTTTCCTGCCCAAGGACCTTTCTGGGGAAGGCTCACCACTCCCTCATACTAATCCAACCCTTAAACCACCCACATTAGGACCCGCCTGGCTCTGATCCCTGAGCCTGGCCCATAAAAGCCCCAAGATCCAAGCCTGTCCTGCCTCTCTCTCCTATGGAGATGTTCCTTCATTTGTCAGTTTCTGACAAATAAACTCTCTAGGGTGTATCTCTGCCTGGTCTCCGCCTTTCACTTCTTGCTCTATGGACTCCTGCTTTCTCGCTTTCCTTTCACACATGTTCTCTGTCAGAGTTGTAATTCACCTGTTAATTTGGAAAACAGTCTCTTCTGAGATCTTCTGGTGTCATCCCCAAGTCTGAATTACTTTGTTTCAATGGTGGGTGTGTGCTCAAGGACTGCCTATGTTAGGAAAGAAAGGCAACACTATTTCTCCTGAGATTAGGAAGGGGGAGAAATTAGGGAGGAGGAAGAATAGAGGAAGAGAAAGAAACATGCCCTTTTAAAAATGTTACAGTGTCAGAGCAGCTAGGGCTAAAAAGGACTGTAACAGGGGTTTCACTTGATGCTTTGACCATATACCTTTTAGCTTTGAAACTTACATGTTTTTTTCTTTTTCCCAATCCTTTCCCCCCCTAAACTTCTCCTCCCTGATCTTCTTTTCCCAGATTTCTCTTCCCTAATCTCATTTTCTCTGAATCACTTCTATAAAAACCCCCTGTTGCGGGGTCTCGGTGGCTCATGCCTGTAATCCCAGCAGGAGGATCACAAGTTCAAAGCCAGCCTCAGCAATGGCGAGGCACTTAGCAACTCAGTGAGTAGCAACTCAGTGAGACCCTGTCTCTAAATAAAAAAAAATACAAAAAAAGGGCTGGGGATGTGCCCAGTGCCCCTGAGTTCAATCCCCGGTACCAAAAAAAAAAAAAAAAAAAAAAAAAACCTGTTCCCGTGGATGGGCAGAATCATAGCCTTTGGGACAGGAGTCCCTGTGTTTCTCCTTTGCTAGCAAAGCAATAAACTGTCTTTTTCCTTTTTCTCAAAACTGTGTCCTTGGGGCTGGGGATATAGCTCAGTATAGCTAGAGTGCTTACCTAGCATGCACAAGGCCCTGGGTTCAATCCCCAGCACCATCAAAAAAAAAAAAAAAAAAAAAAAAAAAAAAAAAAAAAAAAACTGTGTCCTCATTATTGGATTGGCATCAGGGACAAGGACCAAGCTTTCAGCAACAGGACCACTGTTACAATAAAGCTCTATGTAATATCCAGTCCATATTGTCACTCTACCCCTGTTCTAAAAATATTTCTAAGTAATCTGTTAGGTGTTGGGTAGGTAGTAGCTAGCAATGAGAAATGAAATGCGTGGCAAAGTCACAGGTTTACTTCTAAGGTGCTCTTGAAAGTTTTCTTTAAGTTACTGCCAAGACAGATGAGTAAATAATTTGTAGCAGATAGCCTGTAGAAAAACATCAGGGTACGCAAACCTTGAGGATAAATAGACAAAAGGAAAAGGGGTAATGGGAAGGGGGATGCCTCAAGAAAGGATTTATGGAACATTTTTTTTGGGGGGGATGGTTACCAGGAATTGAACTCAGGGGCACTCAACCACTGTCTACATCCCCCACCCTGTTTTGTTTTTGTGTAAAGTATACACGTTTTTTGTGGTTTTCTTTTTTTTTTTTTTTTTTGGTACCGGGAATTGAACTCAGGAGCACTTGACCACTGGTCCCATCCCCAGCCATTTTTTGTATTTTATTAGAGACAGGGACACACTGAGTTGTTAAGTGCCTCACCATTGCTGAGGCTGGCTTTGAACTCGATATCATCCTGCCTCAGCTTCCCAAGTGCTGGGATCACAGGCGTGCACCACCATGCCTGGCTAAAGTATACATTTTTTTTAAATTCCTTTATTTGTTTATTTTTATGTGATGCTAAGGAATGAACCCAGTGCCTCACACATGCAAGGCAAGCGCTGTACAGCTGAGCCACAAACCAACACCCACACCCTGCAGCCGCCAGCCTTATTTTGTATTTTATTTAGAGACAGGGTCTCACTGAGTTACTTAGCACCTCACCATTGCTGAGACTGGCTTTGAACTCGCAATCCTCCTGCCTCAGCCTCCCAAGCCACTGGGATTACAGCTGTGCCCACTGGGCCTCACTGGAATTAACTCTTGACAGGACCCATTAAGGTCAAAATAAAACTAGAAGTTATGGTACCAAGTGTCTCCTACTAGCTCAGAACAGGGGGGTCCTTTAGTAGCACAGAGGCAGTAAGGCAACCTCTGGCTGGCTACTGACCCCAATGCCCACATTAACATGGAATTGACTTTCAGATGAAGCCCCCCTACATAGGCTGGCCACCATGACAGTCCTGGAGAGGACCAACTAAAGTAAAAAACTCCACCACCAGATGTGAAGGAGGAGTTGAACACCTAATGGCAAAGAGTATAGAAGGTGGTCCCCAGTTCTCCTGGTAAAAATCAAACAGTAATAAAATTTGGAGACAGTATTGTCTCCTTTGTTGTTTTCTTCATGGAGAAGACCCACTCTCTCTCGAGAATGCTCTGTGCTTGAGCCTTTCTGGTACTTTATTCTCACCTCACTTCCACTCTACTGTCACTTATAATAAAGTTCTCTTACATGGCTTTTGGTGTCTTGACTTTAATTTTTCTTTCATGGGAACACAAGAACCAAGGTTTGGAGTTTCAGCTCCCTGCTTTCCTGTGATGATAGTAAAATCAGGTTACTCTCTGAGCAAATATTCAATCTGTCTATTATCACTCCACACCTACTCTAAAGAGTTCTCACTAATGTGCCAGGTGTGGATGACTTGGGAAACTGAGGTAGAAGGGATTGTAATTTTGAGGCCAGACTCAGCAATTTAGCAAGGCCTTTAGCAACTTAATGAGACCCTGTCTCAAAATAAAAAATAGGGGCTGGGGTTGTGGCTTAGCAGTAAGAGCCCTCGCCTAGCACGTGCGCGGCCTGGGTTCGATCATGCTTCGTGTACAACTAAAGCAAACAAATAAATATTTAAAATAAATAAATAAATAAAAAATAAAAAGGGCTGGGAATGGAACTCAGTGGTAAAGCACCACTGGGTTCAATTCCTAGTACCAAAAAAAAAAAAAAAAAAAAATTCTCACCAATCTGACCTCTTATTTTGCTTCAGAAGACTCTAGCCCTTTCACCTACAGAATATCTCCATTATTCTCTGTGTTAAGCCTGTGAGTCACTTCCCCTCTTTAAAGTTGAGCAAGTTTCCTTTTGCTTTTATTTTCCTGTGAAAAAGAAGGCCCCAGGGACTAATCTGGGGCTCATACTGAAAGCTCTGTCATTGTGCCTGATGCTGATCCAATAACAAGGACAAGGCTTTGAGAAGAAAGGAAAAAGAAGTAGTATTGCTTTGCTAGCAAAGGAGAAAGACAACAGACTCATGTCACAGAAGCTGCCATTCTAACTGGTAGAGGGAACCAAGGACTTTAAAAAGGGGACTACATGGGATGTTTTCCAGATGTTGTTAATAGATGTAATTAATATTCAACTTTACCCTGAAGAGAGCTGTTTTCCCATTTTCAGGTCCAGTGTTGCTTTGTTCAGGCAGTGGGGTATAGGTGGAAGTGATACTGCTGGTTATCGGTGACAAGCTCTGTTTCCTCACATGTTGAAGTTTGAACATTAGAGAAGCACGCAGAGGCAGGCACATAAAGCAGGGTTTATTAAAAAGGGGTAACATAGGCTTCTCCCCGGGAGGGAGAAGGGGGACATTACTGGTATCCTGGTATCCCCAGAAGTGATACCAGGATACCAGTATATAAAAGTGTTCTGCCCTTTTTGTATGTCCTAGGTTTCCTTTGTTCTCCTGCCCTCTTCCCCTTATATTTCTTCTTCCTGCTTATGTGACTAAGCCCAGGAATGCTCAGTGGGATGGCCAAAAGGTGGGAAACAGGTGGGCTTAAGGGGGAAGGGCAGGATGGAGCAGCCAAGGACACTTTAACAACCTTATAGCTCCTGCAGGAAGGGGCAATTCCTGAGACAGCTTAGCTTGGCAACACGTTGGAGCTGGGGCAGGTTCTTTTTTTTTTTTTTTTTTTTTTTTTTTTCAAAGTTGTTGTATTTGTAATAGTAGTATGCATTACAATTCATAATACACATATAGAACCTCTTTTTACATACCACCGTTTGTATACAAAGTATATTCATACTATTCAAGTCTTCAATCATGCATTTAGGATAATGATATCCATCTTATTATACCACCTTTTCTTTCTTTTTTTTTTTTTTATTTTTTTTCCTAAGGGTGGAGGAAGGGCTTTGAAGGAATTAACATTTCAATCCTTCAGAGGACAGTATCCAATTTCCCAGATTCACTTAAAATTGGCCTCCCTGATCTGACCTGGCTCGATTTACCTATCTATGCTGACTGCCTAATTGTGGCTTCAGAAGGACTGATAACTCAGATCAAGAAGAATGTTAATCTTGTTCTCCCAACCTATCCCTCAAAATTACGAAAGGGAAGAGGAAGATGAGGAAAGAAAAAATAATGTCAGTTTTAAAATAAACCACCAGCCAGGCTCAGTGGCATACACCTGTAACCCCAGCAACTCAGGAGGCTGAGGCAGGAGAATCACAAGTTTAAAGCCAGCCTCAGCAACTTAGCAAGACCCTGTCTCAAAATAAAAAGGGTTGGAGATGTGGCTCAGTGGTTAAGGGCCCCTGAGTTCAATCCCCAGTACAAAAAATAAAACAAGCAACCAGTGGTCAAGGGCAAGGTTTACATTCAAAACATAAAGTGGACCCCTGTTACATGAAAGGAACTCCTGTTACAGAGCTAGACTCTGCAAACCCACAAAGGATGATGAACATCAAATTCTTGCACCCTCAACTCTCTTTAAGTTTCTTGAGTCTGTGAGAGCTGGAGCTAGTGCTAAAAATAGCTCCCAATGTATGTTGTGTGCAGTGAGACAGTCCTGGGGATTTTAAGGCCATTATCATGAATAGGAAGGCTTCAGGGTTGGTTCCCTCCAGCATTTTATTATTGATCTTCATTTCACGGTCTCTTGACCCTCCAGAATCTGGCTCCAGTCTCTCTCACCAATCTCCTTCTTTTTTTTTTTTTTTTTTTTTTGTGTGTGTGTGTTACCGGAGATTGAACTCAGGGGCACTCGACAACTGGGCCACATCCCCAGCCCCTTTTTTTTTTTTTGTATTTTATTTAGAGACAGGGTCTCACTGAGTTGCTAAGTGCTGCGCCATTGCTGAGGCTGGCTTTGAACTCGCGATTCTCCTGTCTCAGCCTCCCAAAGTGCTGGGATTACAGGCGTGCGCAACCGCGCCCGGCTACCAATCTCCTTCTTGATGATCTCTACCTGTCTTAAACTTTGAGCTCCAGCCACAAAGATTTACTTATAGTCCCTAAAATACATCTTACCATAGGATTCCTGTTTAGCTACATGACTTATTTTATATTTTTTCCACTTTGTTCACTGGGAATTCATCTTTCAAAACCCAAAACAGGGCTGGGGTTGTGGCTCAGTGGTAGAGCACTTGTGTAGCATGTGTAAGGCATTGGGTTTCATTCTCAGCACAATCTATAAATAAAGTAAAGGTCCATTGACAATTTTTAAAAATATTTTTTAAAAAATGAGGGTATAGCTCTGTGGTAGAGTGCTTACCATGTATGAGGCTATGGGTTGAATACCCCAACACCAAAAAAAAAAAAAAGCCTGAGACAGATGCTACCAACCTCAGCAAGACCTCCTGACTACCCTTCATGGAACCCAGGAATCAAACACTACTGCTTTACCTCTGTACTTTATGCATACTTTTATGCTTGCCTTTATCATATTTTTTAATTTTTATTTTTTTGGTGCTAGCAATTGAACCCAGGGTCTCTTGCACATGCTAAGCACACAGTCTACCACTAAGTTATACCCCCAGCCTCAGTATTATTTGTTTTTATTTCCTTTGTTTTTTGTTTGTTTGTTTGTTTGTTTGTTTTGAGGTGGGGTCTCACTACTCTGCCCAGGCTGGTCTCAAAATCATAAACAAAGTAATCCTCCAACCTCATCCTCCTGAGAAGCTGGAACTACAGGCACATACCACCACATCCAGCTTTATTATTTACATTTTTATACATTCTTTTTTCCTTTGAGGTCAAGAAAGTTCTTCATTCTTGTAACCCTTCATACACAATGGCAACATGAAACGGGTGTTGAATAAATGGTTCGTAAGTTAAATTTTAAGTTTATGAGTGATCAGTCCTTCATAAATACCATTCTCTTATTTCTTAGAAGTCTTCTTTTTTTTTTTTTTTTTCTCCCAGTTTACAGTGCTGGGGATTGAACCCAAGGCCTTGCTCATGCTAGGCAGGCACTCTACCACTGAACTCCCACCCCCAAAAGTCACTCTGAACCAAAAATTCTTCTGGATTATCAAGATAGGCAATAGTACTCATACTCAATATTTGTAAATGCTTTTCATCTGTGGTTCTCAAGCTGGGGTTCCTGATCAGCAGCTTTAGCATTACAAGGGAATTTCTCAGATCCCACCCTAAGCCTAGTAAATCAAAAACTCTGGGCATAGGCCCAGCAATCTGTGGTTTAAGAAATCATCCAGGGGCTGGGGGGTGTGGCTCAGCGGTAGAGCGCTTGCCTAGCACATGTGTGGCCCAGGTTCGATCCTCAGCACCACGTAAAAATAAAAACGCATTGTATACAACTAAAGCAAATAAATAAATATTTTTTTTAAAAAAGAAATTATCCAGGGCTGGGGTTGTGGCTCAGTGGTAGAGCGCTTGCCTAGCATGTGTGCAGCCCAGGTTCGATCCTCAGCACCACGTAAACATAAATGCATTGCATTGTGTACAACTAAAGCAAATAAATAAATATTTTTTAAAAAAAGAAAGAAATCATCCAAGTGATTCTGTTAGTCACTAAAGATTGAGAAAATTTTCCTTTTTTTTTTTTTTTTTTAATAAAAAGTGATTTCTCATGGTGTGGTCTGGGGACTGACTGGTGCATCAGAATCACTGACAGTGTTTGTCAGACATTCTGTCTCCCATCCCAAAGCTACTGAATCTACCGTGGGGTGTTGTTTTATTTTTTTGTTTGTTGTTTGTTTTGGGGGATTTTTTAAAAAATATATTGGGAATTAAACCCAGGGGCACTTTACCACTGAACCACATTCCCAGCCTTTTTTATTTTGAGAGGGCCTCCCTAAATTGCGGAGGCTTATGAGAAATAGAAAGTGGTCCATTTTCAGAATACAGTATTTAGCTTTAGATGTAAAATGACTTGGTATCTAAGAAAAGCAGCTGGAGGGAGAACAAAATGAATAGTTAGAAGCAATTAACACCAGAGTGTAAAATTTCAAAGCCCCTTGCTAAACAGAAGGTGAGAAAGAAGGGGCCCCCCCATGCCTGACCAACAGAGCTAAACTGTATGTGCCAAAAGAACAAAGGGAGGTGGGAACAACAACAACTAAAGGTATACTTCTTTTTTTTTTTTTTAAGGTGTCACCAGCATGGTCACATGTGATAAAGAGATACTTCTTTAAATAACCCATTAAGAGTCAGTAAAACCTCGCATGCACAAGGCCCTGAGTTCAATCCCCGGTATCACCAAAAAAAAAAAAAAAAAAAAAAGTCAGTAAAACCTAGGTAATGTTCAGAAAGATTGTGCACCCCATAGTACTCAGCCACTAAGGAACCAAAAATGGGATCTTGCACT
Source organism: Tamias sibiricus (assembly GCA_025594165.1). Classification (NCBI taxonomy): domain Eukaryota; kingdom Metazoa; phylum Chordata; class Mammalia; order Rodentia; family Sciuridae; genus Tamias; species Tamias sibiricus. The sequence continues at coordinate 167,645,267 of CM046657.1, forward strand.
CTGGGGATAAAATGCTGGTTGTACTCAATCTGTGTGTCCTAACCCCCAGGCACCCAATCTTGCAAGACCATCATTAAAGTAGAGCCTTGTTTTCTGCTGGACCTGTGTCTCTTAGTCCATTCTTGGGCTTGGACAGGTGAGTGGGTTTCTCACAGGCTTGATTTGAACTTGCAATCCTTCTGCCTCAGCCTCCTGAGTCACTAGGATTACAGGCATGTACCAACTTGAACAGCCATTTTTCAGTTTTGTTTTGGTTTTGAGTCAGGGTTAGCAGACAACTGCTTCCCTTTCCCCACAGCATTTCTCTCTCCTCCCTCCCATGCACCAGCTCCATTCCAGAATCTTCAAATCTCTTCCTTTGTGCAGCTTGCCCTCCCTCTATTCCACAATCTTTGGATATATTGTTCCTTCTGTCTGGAACACCTTCGGCAAACTCTGCTCTGCACAGCTCAGCTCTTCACCTCTGTGAGATGTCCCCCAATCCAAAGACATAAACCAGTAAGAGGCAGCGCTGGGCTTCAGACAGGGTGTATCTGACTGTCCAATGTACACTGCTTATTTCTACTTGGTGTGGTATGTGCTCTTGGACAATAAATACCCTTAACCAGTATAGCCCTCAGTAAGATGAAGAGATTAGATGAGATCATATCTAGGGTTCCTTTCAGCTGTAATATCTAAATCAAAACAATAACAACAAAAATTTACCTTAGCCAGGCGCGGTATAATCCCAGCAGCTGGGGAGGCTGAGGCAGGAGAATTGCGAGTTCAAAGCCAGCCTCAGCAATAGTGAGGCACTAAGCAACTCAGTGATACTCTGTTTCTAAAATACAAAATAGGGCTGGGGATGTGGCTCAGTGGTTGAGTGCCCCTGAGTTCAATCCTCAGTAAAAAAAAAAAAAAAAAAAAAAAAAAAAATTACCTTACATTGTATGTGGCTTTACAATGTCCATTCCTCAAAGATTAACCTAAAGCCAGACAGATAACTTTTTAAATTTTCTTATCCCAAGACATTTATATTCAAATATAGGGGATATAATCCTCTGTTCATTTCTTCTTTTCATCTGAGTTAGATGAAACTGCCTTTCTCATGGATCTGAGAACAAAATAATGTCACAAGCAAGTAGTCACGAGGCCAGATGATTTCTGTCTTAACCAATTCAAACTGCATACAAACTGGTAACCAGGATGAACAACTTCTTGCATGAACCAGTTACTCTATATTCCTAGTCATTCCAGAACTTGATCTTCTCTTCTTCTTTTGTTCCCACTCCAAATACCATGGAGAACCAGGCACAGTGGTGCAGGCCTGTAATCCCAGTGGTTTAGGAGGCTAGGCAGGAGGATCGTGAGTTCAAAGCCAGCCTCAGCAATTTAATGAAGCCCTAAGCAACTTAGTAAGACCCTGTTTTCTGGGGATGTGACTCAGTGGTTAAACACCCCTGGGTTCAATCCCCTCTACCAAAAAAAAAAAAAAAAAAAAAAAAAAAAAAAAAAAGGAAGAAAGAAAGAAAAAAGAAAAACCCACCACCAACAAAATACCATGGAGGAAAAAAGGCAATACCTCTTTTCCACAGACTTCATCTTGACTTAGCTTCTGGACTGCTCACCCTCCTCCTCCCCTGTCTGTCAACCTGCCACAGCCTCTTCCATTCTGTATCTGAAACAGATGAGTAAAAGCATTCAAAAGACAGACCTCATCACTGAGGATGTAGCTCAGTGGTAGAGCATTTGCCCAACACGTGTGAGACCCTGGGTTTGATCCCCAGTACAGGAAAAAAAGAGAAGGAGAAGAAGAAGAAGAATGAAAGAAAGAAACAAAGACCCTTGCCAATCTCAAATCTTTTTTTTTTTTTTTTTTTGTACTAGGGATTTAACCCATGGTTGCTTAACCACTAAGCCACATCCCCAGCACTTTTTATTTTTTATTTTGAGACAAAGTCTTACTAAGTAGCTTAGTGCCTTGCTAAATTGCTAAGTCTGGCCTCAAAATTAGGAGCCTCCTGCCTCGGCCTCCCAAACCTCTGGTATTACAGGGGTGTACTACTGCACCCATCTTCATGTAGCCTATTTTCTTCTGCTCTGTTTTGTAGCTAGTTGTATGTTTGAGATCTTGTAAATAGAAATTTTACTGAGTTAGCACAATTTTACATATTCTTATTCTCTTTAAGAGAATGTAATTAAATTAATTCATAATTATATCTTTTTTTTTTTTTTTTTTTTTTTTTTTTGGTACTAGGGATTGAACTCAGGGGCACTTGACCACTGGACCACATCCCCAGCCCTTTTTTTGTGTGTGTATTTTATTAGAGACAGGGTCTCACTGAGTTGCCAAGTGCCTTGCCATTGCTGAGGCTGGCTTTGAACTCGTGATCCTCCTGCCTCAGCCTCCCAAGTGCTGGGATTACAGGTGTGCGCCACCATGCCCGGCAGCTTATTTTTATTTATGTAGAATTCATTCCACAGCACACAAAGGATTTAAATTGACTTACAAGAAAACATTCAAAGAATATAGAAAGAATAAATTTTAAGCCAGGCAAGGTGGCAAACAACTATAATCCCAGAGCTCAGGAAGCTGAGGCAGGAGGACCCCAAGTTCAAGAACAGCCTCTGCAACTTAATGAGACCCTAAGCAACTTAGCAAGATCCTGTCTCAAAATAAAAAACAGAAAGGGCTGGGGATATGGCTCAGTGGTTAAGCACCCCTGGGTTCAATGCTGATACCAATGAATAAATAAGTATGTTAATGTAGTTTCTGTCTCTCTCAACCACTCCAAGGCAGGACACCTTATGCAGCACGGATATTCTGGGCAAAGAGATGACTCACATCCAGGATGGAATAGAGCAACAGGAAAGAGAATTCATCTTGCAACTCAGAACACCAACTTAAAACTTAAAAGTTGTTTATTTCTGGAATTTTTCATTAGCATTTTCAGACCACAGTTGACTGTGGGTTACTGAAACCAAGGAAAACAAAACGTTGGGTACAGAGGAACTACTGTAAGTAGACAAGATGCTACACTGGAGCTTATCAGTTACAATAAACTCTTCTGCAGTTTCTTCATGGAGCATTGCACAGAGGGAAAATCATTAACTTTGAAATCAGAGCTCCATTTCTGAATTACATATACCTCAAAGAATTACCATGCAGAAGAATAAGAAAATAAGAAAATGTGTACAAGGGTCCAAGCAGTCTCAGGCAAACAGCAGGTTCCTTTTTTTTTTTTTTTTTTTTTTTAATATTTATTTGCGGGGGCTGGGATTGTGGCTCAGCGGTAGAGCGCTGGCCTAGCACGTGGGTGACCCAGGTTCGATCCTCAGCACCACGTACAAATAAAACGCATTGAATAAAACGCATTGTGTACAACTAAAGCAAATAAATAAAAATATTTTTTAAAAATATTTATTTGCCTAGCCGGGCGCGGTGGCGCACGCCTGTAATCCCAGCACTTTGGGAGGCTGAGGCAGGAGGATCGCGAGTTCAAAGCCAGCCTCAGCAATGGCGAGGCACTTAGCAACTCAGTGAGACCCTGTCTCTAATAAAATACAAAGAAGGGCTGGGGATGTGGCCCAGTGGTCTAGTGCCGCTGAGTTCAATCCCTGGTACCAAAAAAAAAAAAAAAAAAAAAAAAAAAAAAAATATTTATTTGCTTTAGTTGTACACAATGCAATGCATTTATGTTTACATGGTGCTGAGGATCGAACCCAGGCCGTGCACGTGCTAGGGGAACAATCTACCGCTGAACCATAACCCCAGCTCCAGGTTCTTAACCTTTGTTATTTTCTTTCTCCTTTTAGTTTTGCTTTGATCACACAAAAACAGAGTTAACTAAATTTGGGTCGTGAGAATTATAGGATTTAAAGTCAGAAGAGAACCTGGTGGGTTCTGTCCAGTGAGTCTCTGTGTACTTGTGTGTGCACAGAGCATGAGCTAAAAAAATGCAGATTCTAGGGTTCATCTTCAGAGAGTCTGACTCACTTGACTTATGACACAATACAGAAATGTTTAAAAGATTGCCCAGGTCATTCTGATGCAAGATTTACACATTGAGAAACACCACATTCAAGCCAGACTCTTCCTTCACAGAGAGAAAAAGCAGTTGAGTTATTTGCCTAAGGCACCACTGCTGGCAGAATCCGAGGTGCCTGACTCACAGCCTTTCCACAATGCTGCATTGTTTCTACGATGCTACAAAAAATAGCTCAATCTGCTCAGCCACACTACCATGTAGGCACAAAAATACAGCTCAACAATCAGGCTCGATTTCATCTAATCATTTTGCCTAAAGAATTGCCCTCCAACCAGGCATAGTGGCACATGTCTGAATTCCCAGCAGCTTGGGAGGGTGAGGCAGGAGAATTGCAAGTTCAAGGCCAGCCTCAGCAATTTAGCAAGGCACTAAGCAACTCAGTGAGACCGTCTCAAAAAAAAGGGCTGGGGGCTTTATTTAAGTACCACTTGGTTAAATCCCTAGTATAAAAGAAAAGAAAAGCCGGGCACGGTGGCGCACGCCTGTAATCCCAGCTCTTGGGAGGCTGAGGCAGGAGGATCGCGAGTTCAAAGCCAGCCTCAGCAATGGCAAGGCACTTAGCAACTCAGTGAGACCCTGTCTCTAATAAAATACAAAAAAGGGGCTGGGGATGTGGTCCAGTGGATGAGTGCCCCTGAGTTCAATCCCTGGCACCAAAAAAAAAAAAAAAAAAAAAAAAGAAAGAAAGAATTGCTTTTGATGATAACATAGACTTATTAAGATCTAACTCAACTTTCATGACCAGTCCCCAACACTAGAAGGTTCCCCTCCTCAAGACCTAATGACCACAAGGACATGATTTTTGAGTGGCTGGAGCATGAACAGCCATTTGCTTTACATGTTGAATAGTCTCGGTCTTCTGTGGAGGTCACAGCCCACTATTTGTACATGTCACTGACAGTCAGGGCCTAACCACAGGAAAGTCAAAGTGGGCAAAGCATTTGTGAGGGCTTTACTCTTTCAGCCCCATTTTTTCCTCCCTAGAGAATTCTACTTTCTCTAGGTGCATTAATATTCTTTATCTCTTCTAAGTCTTTCTGCAGCAGTATTTCCCACTCCAACCTAAATAAGCCTTTGTTCTTTTTTTTAAAAAATATTTTAAAATTGTCAATGGACCTTTATTTTATTTATTTATGTGTGGTGCTGAGAATTGAACCCAGTGTTTCACACATGCTAGGCAAGTGCTCTACCATTGAGCCACACTCCAGCCCAAGCCTTTGTTCTTGCAACTAAAAAGTCAAAAGCCAGACTGGGCATATAGCTCAGTTGGTAGAGTATTTGACTCACATGCACACGGCCCTGGGTTCAATTACCAGCACCACCAAAAAAAAAAAGTCAAAGGCCATTTTATAAATGAGTTAAAAATCACAATGTTAAAGACTACTTTTTTTTTTTTTTTAATTATGGTGCTGGGAATTGAACCGAGGGCGTTATAAATGTGAGGCAAACACTCTACCAACTGAGCTATATTCCCAGCCCTCCGAAAGGCGTTTCTAAATTAACTGTGTATGTATAATAATTATCATCATCATTATTATTTGCAGTTGACAAAATACATTCTCATGCAAAGCAGGAAGAACACATTTTTTCTATTTTGTGATCTGACTCAAAGAGGTTATGTCATTTGTCCAAAATTACCTACTGTTTAAATACTATGTTAGATCAAAGATCCTGTCTGTAATCTTTTTTTTTTTGGGGGGGGGTACCGGGGATTGAACTCAGGGGCACTTGACCAATGGGCCACATCCCCAGCCCTTTTTTGTATTTTTATTAGAGACAGGGTCTCCCTGAGTTGCTAAGTGCCTTGCCACTGCTGAGGCTGGCTTTGAACTAGCGATCCTCCTGCCTCAGTCTCCCAAGTGCTGGGATTACAGGCGTGTGCCACTGCGCCCAGCTCTTGTCTATAATATTGAAGCCAAGGTTATTTCAGTTATATCAAACTGTATGTGAGGGGTTGACAACTAAAAGCCCCCCAGTGAATGTCTGTTGAATGAGTATTGAAATAAAAAGTAACAGCAAATGAGGTAGTGAAAAGGGTAAAAGAAAACTGAGGTTTATTTCTTTAAGGGACCAGAAAGGAATTGTTCTCAGTAGACATGGAAGACTATGAGAAATTAAGAAACACACAAACACACACACACACACACACACACTCATACCATAAACTCACCCCTTCTCCCATATACTGCCCATGTGTCAGTCCTCAGATTGAATGGCTTCCCAAGGGAACCTGTTAATAATATGTTCGTTTCTCTATTTCTTGCTCTTTCTCAAAAATCACAAGGCAGTGTCTAGCCTATTGGCTCACGTCTATGATCCCAACAACTCAGGAGGCTGAGGCAGGATGATTGCAAATTTGAAGCCAGCCTCAGCAACTTAGAGAAGCCCTAAGCAACTTAGCGAGACCCTACCTCAAAATGAAAAATAAAAAGGGCTGGAGAAGTGCCTCAGTGGTTAAGTGCCCCTGGGTTCTATCCCTGGCACAAAAAAAAAAAAAAAAAAAAAAGAATCACAAGAGGATCAGGTGAGGTGTCAGGAGGCTGAGGCAGGGAGGCTGAGGCAAGGTGCCTTGAAATTAAAGCCCACCTGGGCAATTTAATAATACTCTGTCTCAAATTTAAAAAAAAAAAAAAAAAAAGAAAGAAAAGAAAAAGAACTAGGTATGTAGCTCAGTGGTTCAATCCCCTGAGTTCAATCCCTGCAAGGAAAAGAAAGAAAAAAGAATGACAAGAGGTACAAAACCTATTAGCCTACGTAGATATGCTAGAGATAAGCAGGAATTGGAGAAGGGAGAGCAAAAGTAGGTAGCAATTGTCAAAAAAGCCCCCGACTGGGATTTATCCAGAGGTATCAGTCTCCTTTCATATTGCAGAAAGAGGCCTAACACTGTGTCCCATAGATTGACCAGAAACAAACTGACCAAGAAACAGCAAGCAGCACCTGCTTGAAAGAGGAAGAGACTCCAAACTTTATTTTACGCCGGCAAGCCCAGAGGAAAACAAAACTCCAAATTCTGAGCCCTGATCCACAGTTTCTCACAACATTTATAGGCTATTTGGTGTCATTTTAGACCCATCCTATCACTGGGGCTTTTTCCTTTTTAAAAAAGTCGCAGTAGCCAGGCGCGGTGGCGCACGCCTGTAATCCCAGCACTTTGGGAGGCTGAGACAGGAGGATCGCGAGTTCAAAGCCAGCCTCAGCAATGGCGAGGCACTTAGCAACTCAGTGAGACCCTGTCTCTAAAATAAAATAAAAAAAAAAAAAAAAAAAAAAAAAAAGGCTGGGGATGTGGCCCTGTGGTCGAGTGCCCCTGAGTTCAATCCCCGGTACCACAAAAAAAAAAAAAAAAAAAAAAAAAAGTCGTAGTCTACGTGGCTGAAGGCCTTGTGCAGCGTCTCTAACATAAAGCATGTTCACAGAAACAGATAAGAAGAAAGAGTCCCTCCCCCCCCCACACACACACACACAGGCATCTGTTACATTTCAAGAGGGAGTAGTCAGACTCCTAGGGCAATTATTTAAAATGCAAAAGGCAGGGACCCATGTTAATTAGACTTCCTGGAGAAAGGCTGAGAGAGGGGAGGAGAACTGACCTCAGGCGTTGGTTTCTTACCACAACATTTTTGTAATTTCTTTTCACAACCTGATCCGATTTTGCCGTCACAGTCCCAAGTCCACACATGCATACACAAACTGCTCCAAGGGATAGCTGACCATTATGTATATGATTTTCCATAGGCAGTGGTAGGCCAGGAGGAATGAAATGACCTAAGTACACAGGTGCACACCCTCAGTTTTCACATAAGGCAGACTTAACACTTCCTCTAAAGGGACAACAGCTACACAAAACAATGGTCCCAAAGAGTGTGGTTACCTGCAACTCCAAGGTTTCCTGACTCAGCCAAGCCCCATCACCTATCCTAACAAAAGAGAAAAACTTAATCATGTTGGTACATTTTGGCCCCTAGCCAGCTTGCCCAGCTCTTTCTCTCTCATATGTCACCCTTTTTCTTGCTGTTCCCTTACCTCACACTAAACCTGCCTTAAACACTATCTCTGCCTCATTGTATATCTCAGTGTCTGCACTAGGGTAATTTTCTAATCTTAGACAAATTATACCCAAGGACTGTGAAACAAATCACAATGCTCTACAATCAACTATCAACCTCTGGTAACAAAGATGACAATCCTAGAATTTTAGAACAGGAAGAGTTCCTATTGATTATCTAATCCCACTGGATCACCATATGCTTCTTTGTGCATAGAAATAGCCTGGGCCCAGATTTTCAGCCAAGAAAGAAGAGGTTGGAGCCAGATATGGTGGTGCACACCTATGATCCCAGCTACTCTGGAGGTTCAGGCAGGAGGATCAAAAGTTGGAGGCCAGCATAGACAATGTAGTGAAACCCTGTCTCAAAATAAACTAAAATAAAGGACTGGGACTATAGCTCAGTGGTAGAGTGCTTGTTTAACATGGGCAAAGCTCAGCACCACAAAAAAAAAAAAAAAAAAAAAATCAAAGCAAATGAATTTATTATCTGCTTCTCAATCTACAGTAAATAGGAAAGTTTCATTCTTCATATGGAAACATCATCTCTATCCCTAAGTTGAAGTAAGAAAAGAAATAATTTCTCATATAAATATAAATTACTTATTTTTGAAATGTATTAATGAATGGGGATTTCAGAAGGAAATATAAAATATTAATTGTGGTTATCACTTAGTAGGATTACAGCTTCTTTTATTATCTGTATTTTGAATTTAATTTTTTTTTAACTGGGGCTCTAACCCAGGGGTGCTTTATCGCTGAACTACATCCACATCCCCACCCCTTTTTCTTTTATTTTCTTTTTTTTTTTTTTTTTTTTTTAATTTATTTTGTACTGGGGATTGAATCCAGGGGCGCTTAACCATTGAGCCACATCTTCATCCCTTTTTTGTATTTTACTTAGAGATAGAGTCTCACAGAGTTGCTTAGGGTCTCAAGAAGTTGCTGAGGCTGGTTTTGAACTCACTATCCTCCTGTCTCAGCCTCCCAAACTGCTGGGATTACAGGTGTGTGCCACTGTGCCCAGCAGTTTTTGTTTGTTTGTTTGTTTTTTTAAGGTCTGTTGCTGGGAATGTAATTCAGTGGTAGAGCATTTGCTTAGCAAGTGTGTTCATTCCCCAGCACCACAAAATTAAAATAAAAATATAAAAAGGTCTCTTGCTATGCTGCTCAGGCTGGCTTCAAACTCAATCCTCCTGCTTCAGCTTCCCATGTAGCTGGGATATTAAAGGTGTGTGCCACCAGGCCCAGCTTTGATCTGTATTTTCTAAGATGAATATGTATTACCTATTGAAAGGATAAAAAGTTGTTGTTGTTTTCTTTGTAAGATGAAGTGGATTTTCTAAAATGTTTGTTGTTATTTTTAAAGAGATGGGGTCTTGCTCCGTTGCCCAGACTGGCCTAAAGCTCTTGTATTTACATGATCTTCCTGCTCCAGGCTCTTGAGTAGCATGTGTCAATGCACCTAGCTAGATGAAGATTTTTATTAGATTGTACTTAATGCTCAAAAGAACAAACGACTAACCAGAGGAGTCAGTGATGGTTGGTAAATACTAGCTCAGAACTTTATTGTAGAGTCAGGTGTGATGGTGCAAACCTGTAATCCCAGCAACTTGGGAGGCTGAGGCAGGAGAATTGCAAATTTGAGGTCAGCCTCAGCAACTTAGTGAGACCCCATCTCAAAAAAAAAAAAAAAAAAAGGTGTTGCAGAGGGACAGGGGACACAGCTCAAGGATAAAGCTCTCCTAGGCTTTATTCCCGTACCACAATACATAAACAAATAAATACATTCTTGTAGAAAGCTAGTAACTTGGTACAGCTCTTTGTCCTAGAAGATCCTACTACAAGCTTTTACACATGTATCTGAATTACAGCTCTCACAACAGTGCTCTGAGTTTTCAGTTAGGGAGTCTCAAATTGTGAGTCTAATTCGTGAATCAAAACAATCTCTTGCCAGACACAGTGGCACACACCTATCATCCCAGCAACACATGAGGCTGAAGCAGAAGGAGTGCAAGTTCCTGCAAAGTCTTGGCAACTTATCAAGACCCTGCCTCAAAATAAAATAAAAAAACAAAAAGTGCTAAAGATGTAGGTAAGTGATTGAGCACCCCTGGGTTCCATCCCCAGTGCAGAAAAAAATAAAATAAAATAAAACAAAGCCTTCAAATATTCTGTAAAAGTATGGGTGTGTGGATCAAACCCAGGGGTGCTTAACGGTAAGCCACATCTCCAGCCATTTTTATATTTTGAGACAGAGCCTTGCTAAAATGCTGAGGTGGCTTTGAACTTATGATCCTCCTGCCTCAGCCTCCAGCCTCCAATCCTCTTGCTTCAGACTCCCAAGTCACTAGGAATAAGTGTGTGCTATCACGCCCAGCTCCCAGTCAGTTTCTAGGCCTCTAACTGCTTTCTCTGAGGAACATAAATCTCAAATGCCAGCACCAGTCTCTGGAACCACATGATGGGTAGCACATTTCCCAAAACACACAGTTTTACTTTCATGAGGATTCCAAGATTAAATTGGAGGTTCCCAAGCAGTTGCTTACAAATATATTTCTCCTCAAGCTACCACTGCAGGATACCCTTGGTAGGCATCAAAGATAGGGTTAAGTTGGGCAAGGTGGCACACACCTGTAATCCCAGCAACTAGGGAGCCTGAGGCAGGAGGATTGTGAGAAAGCCAGTCTCAGCAACTAATCGAGACCCTAAACAACTCAGCAAGACCCTGTCTCAAAATAAAACATAAAAAGGGCTGGGGATGTGTCTCAGTGGTTGAGTGCCCCTGGGTTCAATCCCTAGTCTACCCCTCAACCAAAAAAAAAAAAAAAAGGGGGGGGGGGTTGAGGGCTGGGATTGTGGCTCAGCGGTAGAGCACTCGCCTAGCACGTGTGCGGCCCGGGTTCGATCCTCAGCACCACATAAAGATATAAACACACTGTGTACAACTAAAGTAAATAAATAAATATTCAAAAAAAAAAGAAAAAAAAAGGGTTGATGCATTCCTAAAAACTTCAAGGATGCTTTTGCAGAAACCACAGCTAGGCTACCACATTTGGGGGAGGGGGTTTGTTTGTGTGTTTTGTTTTTGCTATACTGGAACCCAGAGCTGTTTTACCACTGAACTATATCCCTAGTCCTTTTTATTTTTTTAATTTTTTTTACTTTTGAGACAGGGTCTCTAAGTTGCTGTGGTTGGCCTCTAGAGTAGCTGGGATTACAGTTGTGTGCCGCTGAACCCAGCTTTGCCTAGCATATTCTTTATTTTCCCCCACATTTTTTATTGGCGCATTATAGTTGTACATAATGATGAATTTGTTGTTACATATTCACACATGCACACAGTATAATAATATAATACAAGCCGGGAGCAGTGGCACATGCCTGTAATCCCAGCACTTGGAAGGCTGAGGCAGGAGGATCACAAGTTCAAAGCCAGCCTCAGCAATGGCAAGGCACTTAGCAACTCAGTGAGACCTTGTCTCTAATAAAATACAAAAAAAGGGGGGAGGGGCTGGGGATGTGGCCCAGTGGTCAAGTGCCCCTGAGTTCAATCCCCAGTACCAATATATATATATATATATATAATATATATATATATATTTAATATAATACAGCCAGTATCACTCCCCAGCACTTCCCCTGTCCCTCCCTACTTTCCACCCTTTGGTCTCTTTCCTCTACTAATCTCCCTTTGATTTTCATCAGACCTGCCCCCACTTTTCCTGTCCTTTTTTCTCTCTAGCTTCCACATATGAGAGAAAATACCCTTGACTTTCTGAGTTTGACTTATTTGCATAACATAATGATCTCTAGTTCCATCCATTTTTCTGCAAATAACATCATTTGCCTAGCATATTCTTGACAGCTCTCTAATAGGTGAGAATATGACGTTCATAACCTGTCCTTATTTATTTGTTTTATGAACTTATGGGTAGATTCTGATTAGGGTATTCTGTGACTACATTTTAACATATTCATGTTAAATAAGTTATCTGGTTAATTCACACTATACTTCCTACAAAAAACAAAATCAAGATCTGAAAAATGTTTCCCAGAAAAGGGAAAGAACAAGACTCCAAATAGTTGACAATGGTGATCTGGGGTAGATGGGCAGGGATTGCAAAAAAACTTCCACTTTTCACATAATGTATTTTTATTACAATGTTTGAAAATGTTTAGTGAGTTTGTATTTCTACTTTTGTAAGCAGGAAGCATCACAGAGAAAAGCAGCGTGCCTTATATCTTATCAGTGAATCAAGTATTAGCATCTTTAGCTAATGTCATACTTTATTTTATTTTATCTTTGTTGCCAGAGATTGATTCCAGAAGTACTTAACCTCTGAGCCACATTTACAGCCCTTTCAAAACATTTTATTTAGAGAAAGGGTCTCCTGGAGTTGCTTATGGCCTCACTAAGTTGCTGAGGCTGGCTTTGAACTCGAGATCCTCCTGCCTCAGCCTCCCAGGCTGCTAGGATTACAGGCATGTGCCACCATGCCTGGCTCATGTCATACTTTCTTATGATATTTCTGCGGACTGCGAGAATCTCTTAACTCCAAATCTCCAAGCTGCTGTGGCATTCCCTGAAAAGATTTGGCAGTTCCTTGCAATCCTCTGAATGGCAGGAAGACATGCAGATATGAATCTGGGAAAAAGTAATAAGCCCCGGGGCTTCCTTTTCTTGTAACTCCTACCCGTAGATCTACAGCAACAGTCATTACCATGAGAGTGAGCAGTTTCCCTGAGGGTCCTCTTCAACTCCCCCCCCCCCATGAACATTTTGCTTATGGCTGATTCCCCAGGCCTTTCAGCAAAGCCAAAGGCCACAGAGATGTAACCTAATATTGACTGTTGGCGACAACAAACCTCGTCATCAATCAAAGTAGTATCTTAGAAGTGGACTGTTAGAATCCTCAAAATGAGTGAAAGAAGAAGGTTGGAGGTGAGGGTTGTGCTCCTGGGGGATGCACAGTACAGATTGCCAAAGACCTGTTTTCCATAATGCCTCCCTAAAACAATACACTGTATTCAAGGAGCCCTGCCAAGTGTGTGGCTCTGTGCTGGCTATCCCCAGGGGATGAAAGAGAGGTAAAATTCATGACCTCTGCTCCTGGAGAACTCAAAATATATTGTTAGTGTCTGAGAGCTCTAACTGTTAATGAAGGGGCAGGGTAATATTGTTCTCTGTGTGGGTGTGTAAGGTACTGATGCCTCACTAGACTCAGTAAGACCAGCTAATCACTCATCTGCTACAGTTTCTTGAAGACATTCTTCATTTCTTCACTGAATCAAGTATTTCTACTTAAGCTCTTACTTTACTTTAGTCCTCCGCCCTGGACACTCTCCTCACCGGCCACCCTCCTGCCCCAGTGGGAACATCTGAGCAGAAGGTAAGCTATTATAATGCTCTGGTCCAATGCCCAGGAGGGCTGCTTTCACACAACCCAGCTTGCCCCAGTTGGTTCAAAACCCTCTCCACCAACCTTGCTCCCAAGTCCTTCCTCCACGCCTCACATTAGGGTCAATCACTGTTAGAATATTGGCCCCTGAGGGGTTCCTGCTTCCTTTTCCAGTCAAGCACACTTTAGGAAGGAAGCCCTAATCTTTCTGACAAAAGAGTCTGTTTAGTCAGTTAGAACTCCCAATAGAGGGCTGGAAACTCTTTCAATAGCCACAGCCAGCCTGGTCGCTGCCAGCCAATTCCAGGAAGAGCCCAGAAGTAATAGACTGCTGGTTTCTCTGCCTTCTCCCTGCCCTTCACTGCCAAACTACAAGGGTTGCCTACAAATGGAAATTCCTCTGGCCTGCATAAATTCCCAGAACCCCTAGGTTGACTATGTCATCACAAACCTCTGTGCTAGATTAATAAGGACAATGAAAAGTGGAGACGGAGAAAGGGAAAGGACAAATTATTAAACAACTAAAAATCTCAAAATTTGCATGAAAACGAAATAGAAAGCTTTATAAAATTGAGTTTTTAAGTTTATATAATTTAATATAAAGCAGATTACTTTATTTTTGTTTGTGGTACTGGGGATCAAACCCAGGGCCTCAGAGCATACCAGGTAAGTGCTCTACCACTGAGCTGTGCCATCAGCCGCAGAATCACGTTGTGTGTTGAGGTAGGTACTAGGGATTGAACCAGGAGCACTCTACTACTGACCTACATCCCCAGCCCTTTCTTTTTTTTTTTTTTTTTTGGGGGGGGGGGGGAGTGGTTTCAATTTTTAAGACCTATAGTTCAAGCTTATCAGGAAGCTGAACCCAAGAGTTTGAGGCCCCCTTAGGCAACAAAACGAGACATTTTTTTCTCTAAAAAAAAAAACAAAACAATAGAAAACAGCTTAATTTTATGCTAATGTACTATTCCAGATGTAATGATATGTATCTTATATTTTAAACAAAGTATCAAAAATGACAACATAGATAGAACGCAGTGGGGCATGCCTATAATCCCAGCAGCTCCAGGGGCTGAGACAGGAGGATCACGAGTTCAAAGCCAGCCTCAGCAACGTTGAGGCACTAAGCATCTCAGTGAGACCCTGTCCTTAAATAAAATACAAAATAGGGCTGAGGATGAAGCCAGTGGTTGGGTGCCCCTGAATTCAATCCCCAGTAGCACCGCCCCCACACCAAAAATGACAACAAAACCAGGAGCAGTGATGTACACCTGTAATCCCAGTGACTTGGGAAGCTGAGGCAGGAGGATCGAAAGTTCAAAGCCAGCTTCAGCAATTTAGTGAGGCCCTGAGCAATATAGGGAGACCCTGTCTCAAAATTTTTTAAAAAAAAAGAAAATTTTAAAGGTAGCTCAGTGGTTAAGCATCACTAGGTGCAATCCCTGGTACCATAAATAAATAAATAAATAAATAAGAATTTGCCTGACTAGTAACTCAAGTTGAAGTGAATTTCTGAGGGAAAAGAAAAAAACAACAATATAGTGCATTGATTAAAGCACAACATGTAATCATCAAGATCCACATTTGAGGGGCTGGGGTTGTGGCTCAGCGGTGGAGCATTTGCCTAGCACATGTGCGGCCCGGATTCGATCCTCAGCACCACGTAAACATAAATGCATTGCATTGTGTACAACTAAAGCAAATAGATAAATATTTTAAAAAAGATCCACATTTGATGCCAAAACAGTATTAAACTTTCAGGAAATGTCTGTAAGAGAAAATGGGAGAAATCCAGGAAAAACTAGCAGAGTCATCAGCCTGTGATCAGGTCATTCCCTGAATTGAGAAGAGAAAAGGAAGGGTGGGTGGGTGAGTGAGTAGAAACGTGTTGGATTAGTATACTCTAAAGAACGTTCAGGAAGACTGCTGGGGAGCACTTAAGTCCTCAGAGGAACCCCAACATCTTGAAAGAATGAGCTGTATTATTATCTGTGCTGCAACAGTCACTAGCTGGAAGCATTTGAGCTGAGGCCAGGGTCCCTCAGTCATTTGCTCCCTGCAGTTGGAAGGACATCTCAAGATGTGTCTCATGGTCACCATACTCAACAGTTTCCTCTTCAGTGAAACAGGACAAGATCCTTTGCCTTCTTACCTCCCAGGGAAGTTGTCTGGCTCAGAGAAGATAATGTTTATGAACATTTTGTGAATTGTATAGAACATATAAAATATTATCCACACAGAACTGTACCCCAGTTGCCAGGTATAGCTCTTCTTTCCCTTTCTGTCTACCTCCTTTACTGTAAACCTGCAGTCTGCCCCTGAAACCCTCATTCTTCTGAGCTATCCAACCAGGTTACTTCCTGAGCTCCACCTTATCTGGAAAGAAGGAATGGAAAATGCAGTCCTTTGGTTCATAGCTAAGAGTGTCCTCAAATATAGCATGCCAGCTGAATGCTGATAGGTCAGTCCAACCCTGCAATGTCACATCACAAAGCTGGACTTTGACTTCTTAGGTAACCAAGAGCCATGTATAGAAGCTTCATTTTTACCTCTTAGAAGAGAGGCAAACTATCCTTAAACTTTGGGAGCCTGTCCTTAAATAAAATACAAAATAAGGCTGAGGATGAAGCCAGTGGTTGTTTTGTCTATTGTTTTATGTTCAAATGGGTAAGTATGTATACATGATCTGCTGTTCAAAACTTACAAAAGAGAACACAGTGAAAAGCCTCTGTTCCATGTTTGTCCTCTAGCCAAAAAATTCCCACTCTCTGGAAGCTATCAATACTTTGTTTTTTTTTTTTTTTTTCTTTCTTTTTTTTTTTTTTTTTTTTTTTTTTTTGTGCAGAGATTTAACTCAGGAGCACTTAAACACTGAACCACATCCCCAGCCCTTCTTTATACTTTATTTAGAGACAGGGTCTCACTAAGATGCTTAGGGCCTTGCTATATTACTAAGGCTGGCTTTGAACTCATGATCCTCCTGCCTCAGCCTCCTGAGCCACTGAGATTACAGATGTGTGCAATCATGCCCAGCTGAGGCAATGAATACTGTTATTTTTTCTTATGTATCCTTATAAACAAGTTTTATGTATATCTGTGTTTATAAAATGATTTGTTAAGCTGTTAAGAAAAAATTCTTCAGAAAGTGATTCACTACTCAGATGAGGCTATTACTTAGATACACCTACTTAGTTCTGATTATCTCATTTCAAAAACCCTGAGAGTTAGGAAGCATTTTTTTTAAATGTTTTATTAAGATGATTTTCAAATAGCTAGATGTAGTGGCACACACCTGGAATCCCACAACTTGAGATGCTAAGGCAGGAGGGTAACAAATTCAAGGCCAGCCATTGAAACTTAGCAAGGCCCTATGCAACTTAGCAAGACCCTGTCTCAAAATTTAAAACAACAACAATAATAATAACAATAATAATAATTTGAAAAAGGGCTGGGAATATAGCTCAGAGGCTTTGCCCATGGGTTCAATATCTTGTACACACACCATTTCTTTCTTTCTTTCTTTCTTTTTTGGTACTGAGGATTGAACTCAGAGGTACTTGACCACTGGGTCACATCCCTAGCCCTTTTTTGTATTTTATTAGAGATAGGGTCTCACTGATTTGCTAAGTGCCTCACCATTGCTGAGGCTGGCTTTGAACTTGCAATCCTCCTGCCTCAGCCTCCCAAGTGCTAGGATTACAGACGTGTGCCACCACACCCAGCTTCTTTTTTTTTTTTTTTTTTTTTTAATATACAGGGATGTTGAAAAATTGCTCAGTGAACACCCATACACCCACCACCTAGATTCTATGATTAGTAATTTGCTGTTTCTGCTTTAGTCTTTATTGTTATTATTCCTATTTTACTGCTGACAAAGGTATGCCAAGTGTTAATATTTATTACAGAAGTTTTCTGGGCTATCTTGCCTCTTGCTTAATCGTTTCAATTCCAGCCTTTTTTTTTTTTTTTTTTTTGTACTGGAACTCAGGGGCGCTTAACCACTGAGCCATACCCCCAGCCATTTTTTATATTTTATTTAGAGTCAGGGTCTCACTGAGTTGCTCAGGGCCTCGATAAGTTGCTGAGGCTGGTTTAGAATTCAAGATCCTCCTGCGTCTGCCTCCCAAGCTGCTGGGATTTAATTCCAGCATTTCAACCAAGGTCTGAAGAGATTAACACTTCCAGAGAGTTTAGATGTGTTTTTTTTGTGTGTGTGTCCAACTATGGTCTGTAGCTAAGCCCCAGAGAGCACTCTTCTCTTTCTCACTTACAATTTCCCTATCCTATCATCCTACTGCTGCTCTTCTCCCTGGTAAACTTTACCTTCCCTTAACCAGCCTCGTTCTGCTCAGAAGCATGGCAGATTTTTTGTTTTTTTTTTTTTTGTTTTTAAAAGAAGAATATTTTTTAAAAGTATTTATTTATTTGCTTTAGTTGTACACAATGCCTTTATTTTTAGGTGGTGCTGAGGATCGAACCTGGGCAATTTAGCAAGAGACCCTGTCTCAAAAAATAAAAAATATTTTGAGGGGTGGGGGAGTTCCAGGGACTAAACCCAGGGACACTTAAGCACTGAGCCACATGCCCAGCCCTTTTTTTAAATTTTTTTTTTTTAATTTTCAGACAGGGTCTTGCTAAATTGCTTAGGGCCTCACTGAGTTGCTGAGGCTGGTTTTGAACTTGCAATCCTCCTGCCTCAGCCACTCAAACTGCTGGGATTACAAGCATGCTCAAGGTCCTGGCTTTGATCCCCACTACCAAAAGGAGAGAGGAGAAAAAAAAAAAAAAAATGAGTAAGTGAGCCGGGGCTCGGTGGCGCACGCCTGTAATCCCAGCAGCCCTGAGGCTGAGACAGAAGGATTGTGAGTTCAAAGCCAGCCTCAGCAATTTAGCAAGACCTTAAGCAATTCAGCAAGACCCCATCTCTAAATAAAAAAGGGCTGTGGCTCAGTGGTTAAGTGCCCCTGGCACCACAAAAAAAAAAAAAAAAAAAAAAAAAAAAAAAGTAAGTGGGGAAAAGAGCAAGGTGCAATGGCACACATGCCTGTAATCCCAGCAATTCAGGAGGCTGAGGCAGGAGGATTGCAGGTTTGAGGCCAACCTCAGCAATTTAGCCAGACCCCGTCTCAAAACAAAATAAATAAATAAATAAATAAAAAGGGCTGGAGAAGGTGGGGTGGCACTTACCTGTAATCCCAGCATCTTGGGAGGCTGAGGCAGGAGAATAGTGAGTTCAAAGCCAGCCTCAGCAACAGTGAGGCACTAAGCAACTCAGTGAGACCCTGTCCCTAAACAAAATACAAAATAGGGCTGGGAATGTGGCCCAGTGGTTGAGTGCCCTGAGTTCAATTCCCACTACCAAAAAAAAGGGGGGGGGTGTGTGAGGGATACAGTCTAGTGAGTCTGGGACAGAGGGTGCATGTGGGAAGGCCTAGGAGATGAGGCTAGAAAGGCAGATCTGGGAAGACCTTGAAAGGCATGTCAGGGATGCAGGTGAGCTACAGCAGCTGTGCAAGGGAGTTACTTGAAGCAGGATTGATAATAGGCAGAATTGAAGGATTAAAGGAATCCTAACCAGGATTACAAGGTCTTTTTGGCAGCTATGTGGAAGATGGATTAGAGAGGGGTTGAAGGAGCATTTAAGACAGATTTAGGAAGGAGAGATATCTTAAAAAGAAGAGCTAGTTTTGTCTGGTTTCCATGGAAATACTGAAAACCCTAGGAAGCCAAGAGGGGGTTCTTCCATCTAAAGCTGGTCTCCACCCCCTCACACTGGAGGTCATGAATGATGGCCTCCCTAGAACACAAACCTATCTCAGGAATGGTTTGGCTCCCTT
Source organism: Tamias sibiricus (assembly GCA_025594165.1). Lineage (NCBI taxonomy): Eukaryota > Metazoa > Chordata > Mammalia > Rodentia > Sciuridae > Tamias > Tamias sibiricus. The sequence continues at coordinate 167,664,582 of CM046657.1, forward strand.
TACCAGTTTATTTTGCCCTCTATACAAGGACTGTGGCACTCATTGAAAGATTCTGAACTATTGATTGTTAATATTATTCTTTCCAGTTAGGTGATCATGACATTCTGAAACATCATTAAATTGGGGGACTCTGTTCTGACAAGCTGGTTCTCCAACTCAGTCCTGCCAGTTTGGGGCTAAGATGGTAGAGGGTAGAGGTTGCAATAGGTAGGCTAAAAAGACAAGAAAGGCTCTTTGGAGCAGATGGGAAGTGCCAGTCACAGTAAGAGAGATGGAGGTCTTTGTTTCCCAACAATTTGGTAGCATAGTGAGTGCAAGGAGTTTAAATCTCAGTTTCCCTCTCTAATAGCTGTGTTACCTTAGGCAAGTTACTTAACAAGTCTGTGCTTTAGTTTCCTTACTTACAAAGTGTTCTGCTGTTGCTGCTGCTGATAACAAAAGAACCCACCTCTTGAGGGCATTTCTTTTTCTTTTGGTATGGGTAATTAAACTCAGGGGCACTCAACCACTGAGCCACATCCCCAACCCTTTTTTGCATTTTATTTAGAGACAGAATCTCATTAAGTTGCTTAGGGCCTTGCTAAGTTGCTGAGGCTGGCATTGAACTCACTATTCTCCTGCCTCAGCCTCCAGAGCCGCTGGAATTATAGGCCTGCACCACTGCACCTAATTTGAGAGCATTTTAAAAAGGGTTTAGTAGAACAATGCCTACCTTGAGGCAAGGGCTCAATAAGTTCATTATTATTAGTGCTACAGAACAAAAAAGAGAGACAAATACTGTTTTCTCTGGCTGAGATGCAAAACAGCGGTTTTATCCTTAAATGTATGTGTAATTAATGTTTATGAAATACTTAGATATATCAAATATCAGTAGAGTAAAAAGATTATTAAACCAACCTGCAATACTATTAATAATTACAAGAAATCAGATATCTAGGTGAAAGTTCATGGAGAAATTTGTGCCACTGCAAACACAAACCAGGGCAAAGTTCAGAGCTAGACAGCGTGGCTGAGTTATTCATCCATCGGATCATAAGACCAGTAAGCCTTTTAGCACCATGAGGTGGACATAAAATTTTAAGAGGAAGTGACTCAAATCTAGAGCAAAGTTCTCACAATGAAAAGTTGTGCAAGACAAAATGATCCATGTAGAGTGTCACACACGATATGGTGCTGCGTTGCTCAAGATGCTGGTGTGCGGTCAACCTTTGCAGCAGTCAGATGGTTGTCTTCCTTCAGAAAAGGCTTTCCACTTGCCCCAGAGGGACACTTTCACCTTCTGGGCAACCTCCCAAAGTACATTTACTGTAAGCCTATAAGTAAAGAGAAACTTGTTCAAGTGCTCTGAGTTTATCATTGTCCTTTCTTAGACTCCCCACATCAGGGTCATCCAAGAGTGGATGAGGTTTCCAGAGAAGATTGCCTGAAGACACTGAATATTTCTGAACTCTACAGGAATTCAGGAGTGGCTTCACCTAGGGCTGGAAGCTGACCTCACGGCTCACAGGGGTTAAAGCACAAAGTATGTTAATAAAATTGAGAGGAGTTAAGAATCATCTCAAAGCAATCAACAACATATTGAGAAACAGAGTGGTTTAGAGGATAAGTGGCTTAAAAGTCAGACCGATCTCGGTTATAACCAACACCAGCTTCCACCTTTGCAAAATGGCAACGTATAGCCAGTCACACTAGCATATACCTTACATGGTATAAGCATATAAGGTATGCTTTAAACTCCTTGCATATAAGCATATAAGCATATACCATGTAAGGTATATGCACGCCTGTAATCCCAGCAACTCTGGAGGCTGAAGCAGGAGGACTGCAATTTCTAGCCCAGCCTCAGCAACTTAGTGAGACCCTATCTCAAAATAAAAAAATAAAGGGCTAGGAATATAGCTCAGTGGTAGAGAGCTCCTGGGTTCAACCACCAGTACCTAAGTAAATGAATACATGATAAATTGTAAACTATATTCATCCTACTATGTTCTGCATCCTATTGTAGAACACTGGAACTTATTTCTCCTATTTAACTGTATTTTGGGGGAGGTACTGGGAACAGAACCCAGGGGCACTTTACCACTGAACCACATCCCCAGCCCTTTTTTGTATTTTATTTAGAGACAGGGTCTCAATGAGTTGCTAAGTGCCTCGCCATTGCTGGGGCTGGCTTTGAACTCATGATCCTCCTGCCTCAGTCTCCCAAATGCTGGGATTACAGGCGTGTGCCACTATGCCTGGCCATTCCTAGCCCTTTTTATGTTTTATTTTGAGACAGGTTTTCACTAAGTTACTGAGGGTCTTTCCAAGTCACTGAGGCTGGCCTCGATGATCCTCCTGTCTCATCTCCCCAGTTGCTGGGTTTACAGATGTATGCCACCACATCTGGATCTAACTGTATTTTAGTATGTGTTATCCAGCCTCTGTCTATCCCCGCTGTGTCCTACCCTTTGTAAACTCCAGTGACCACTGTTCCTTTGGAGTCTACTATTCTACTTTCTCTGTTTTTATCCTTTTTAGCTTTTTTTTGTCTTTATGAGCCTGACTCATTTTACTTGACATAATGTCCTTCAGTTCCAACTATGTTGCCACAAATGATAGGACTCATTCCTTTTTTAGGGCTGAATATCCTTTCTTTCTTTCGTTTTTTTTTTTTTTTTTTTTTTTTTTGGTACTGGGGATTGAACTCAGGGGCACTGGACCACTGGGCCACATCCCCAGCCCTTTTTTGTATTTTATTTGAGACAGGGTCTCACTGAGTTGCTAAGTGCCTCGCCATTGCTGAGGCTGGCTTTGAACTCATGATCCTCCTGCCTCAACCTCCCAAGTGCTGGGATTACAGACGTGTGCCACTCTGCCCATTTAGGGCTGAATATTCTATTGTGTGTATTTTATACCATAGTTTCCTTATCCGTCTATTGACGGCCACCTCATTTGACTCCATATCTTGGCTACCATGAATACTGCTACAATAAACATAATAAACATGTGAGTGCAGCAATCTCTGCAACATACCAGCTTCGTGTCCTATGGAACACAAAGTGACTCAAATCTAGAGCAATATACTGTGACATTTAAATTGTGAATGTCCTGCAAAGGCCCATATGGTTGCCAACCTGTGGCACTACTAGAAGTGGAACCTTTAGGAGGTGGGGCCTAGCAAAAGGAAGTTGGGTCACTGGGGGGCTGTGTTTTTAAAGGAGATATTAGGATTCTGGCTCCTTCCTCTCTTTGCTTCCCAGCTACCATAAGGTGAGCATCTGCTCCACTATGCTGTCCTACCATGATGTACTGGGCTACCACGGGCCCAAACCAGCAGAACCAAGTGACCATGAATTGAAACATCAGGAACCCTGAGCCAAAATAATTCTTTCCTCCTTATAAATTGATTACCTGAGATATTTTGTCACAGCAATGGAAAGTTAACACACAAACTCAGTATTAGGTTTGCTGGATCATATGGTAGTTCTTTTAGTGTGTTGAAGAAACTGTTTTCCCTAATGGCTACATTAATTTGCACTTTTAGCAATAGTGAGTGTACATAAGTTCCCCTTTCTCTGCATTCTTTCAAGCATTTCCCTCTCCTCCTCCTCCTCCTCCTTCTTCTTCTTTTTGTAGAACTAGGAGTTGGGGGATTGATCCAGAGCCTCACTAATGCTAAGCAAGCACTCTACCACTGAACTTTTCTAAAATTTAATTTGAGACAGGGTCCCACTAAATTACTCAGGCTGGCCTCAAATTTGTAATTCTCCTGTTTCAGCCTCCCAAGTCACTGGGATTACAGGCATGCACCACTATACACACCACTATACACAGCTTGGAGTGCATTTCTTTTATTATGAAGGAGATTAGGAATCTTTTCCAGAATGGGAGAAAAGTGTTTGTAAATAAACACAGTACAAAACCACTGTGACAGTCAGGCATGGTGGTGCATGTCTGTAATCCCAGCAACTCAGGAGGTTGAGGCAGGAAGATCACAAGTTTGAAGCCAGCTTCAGCAATTTAGCAAGACCTCGTCTCAAAATTGAAAAAGGAAAAAAGAACTGGAGATGGAGATCAGTGGTAGAGTGCCACTGGGTCCAATCTCCAACACCAAAAGATAAAACAAAATCACTGCAACAAAAGCTTCTTATATGCTGAGTGCTCTTGTGCATGCCTATAATCTCAGTGATTTGGGAGGCTGAGGCAAGAGGATTACAAGTTTGAGGTCAACCTCAGCAATATTGCAAGGCCCTAAGCAACTTAGCCAGACCTCATCTCAAAATAAAAAATAAAAATAACTGGGAGCTGGGTGCGGTAGCACACGCCTGTAATCCCAGCACTTGGGAGGCTGAGGCAGGAGGATCATGAGTTCAAAGCCAGCCTCAGCAATGACGAGGCACTTAGCAACTCAGTGAGACCCTGTCTCTAATAAAATACAAAAAAGGGCTGGGGATGTGGCCCAGTGGTCCAGTGCCCCTGAGTTCAATCCTCAGTACAAAAAAAAAAAAAAAAAAAAAAAAACTGGGGATGTGGCTCACTGGTTAAGCAACCTCAAATTCAATCCCTGATACCAAAAAAAAAAAAAAAAAAAAAAAAAAAAAAAAAAAAAAAAATTAAAAATTAAATAAAATAAAAGTATTGAGGATATAGCTCAGTGGTAAAGCACCCCTGGTTCTTTAGTGCCTTGGGTTAGGAAGGAAGGTCAATGAAGTCTCTGCATGTGAGCTACCTCCTCTACAGATGAAGGATGTGTGGCAACTCTGCGATGGAGTTCACTGAACCTTGTATGTAGTAAGTCAAATGCTGGACAACTAGACATTGACTTAAATGACAAAATAAAGACATTTGGAGAACACATATTCTGAATGGCTGAATGGATTTTTGGTTATATTAAGAAAGACATTGGCACACAAATATCAGTAACTGACAAAGTAGACCACAGATTCAGACAGTGGGACTGGGGGGCAGCCCTAGAGGACCAAGCAGGATCTTCATAAGATTCATCTGGTTTCTTACACTTTCTAGATGTTGAGTGACCTCTAATGGCCAAATGGGGGAAAAGTCTACAATTTATTTATTTATTTTTGTGGTGCTGGCGATTGAACCCAGGGCCTTGTGCATTTGAGGCAAGCACTCTACCAACTGAGCTATATCCCCAGCCCTTGTAGGATACTTTCTGATATACTAGAACCCATGAATTTATAATCTGAGGAATGCATGGAACTTCATATCTATCTATAATATTTAAGATAGTGTAGTCAATTACTAGGCATTAGGCTCCTTTATTTTTTATTATTATTATTTTTTTTTTTTGTGGTACCGAGGATTGAACTCAGGGGCACTCGACCACTGGGTCACATCCCCAGCCCTTTTTTGTATTTTTATTAGAGACAGGGTCTCACTGAGTTGCTAAGTGCCTCACCATTGCTGAGGCTGCTGGGATTAGCCTCCCAGGCTGGGATTACAGGCGTGCGCCACCGCGCCCGGTTTAGGCTCCTTTATTTAAAAATAAAAAATAAAAATAACTGGGAGCTGGGTGCGGTAGCACACGCCTGTAATCCCAGCACTTGGGAGGCTGAGGCAGGAGGATCATGAGTTCAAAGCCAGCCTCAGCAATGACGAGGCACTTAGCAACTCAGTGAGACCCTGTCTCTAATAAAATACAAAAAAGGGCTGGGGATGTGGCCCAGTGGTCCAGTGCCCCTGAGTTCAATCCTCAGTACAAAAAAAAAAAAAAAAAAAAAACTGGGGATGTGGCTCACTGGTTAAGCAACCTCAAATTCAATCCCTGATACCAAAAAAAAAAAAAAAAAAAAAAAAAAAAAAAAAAAATTAAAAATTAAATAAAATAAAAGTATTGAGGATATAGCTCAGTGGTAAAGCACCCCTGGTTCTTTAGTGCCTTGGGTTAGGAAGGAAGGTCAATGAAGTCTCTGCATGTGAGCTACCTCCTCTACAGATGAAGGATGTGTGGCAACTCTGCGATGGAGTTCACTGAACCTTGTATGTAGTAAGTCAAATGCTGGACAACTAGACATTGACTTAAATGACAAAATAAAGACATTTGGAGAACACATATTCTGAATGGCTGAATGGATTTTTGGTTATATTAAGAAAGACATTGGCACACAAATATCAGTAACTGACAAAGTAGACCACAGATTCAGACAGTGGGACTGGGGGGCAGCCCTAGAGGACCAAGCAGGATCTTCATAAGATTCATCTGGTTTCTTACACTTTCTAGATGTTGAGTGACCTCTAATGGCCAAATGGGGGAAAAGTCTACAATTTATTTATTTATTTTTGTGGTGCTGGCGATTGAACCCAGGGCCTTGTGCATTTGAGGCAAGCACTCTACCAACTGAGCTATATCCCCAGCCCTTGTAGGATACTTTCTGATATACTAGAACCCATGAATTTATAATCTGAGGAATGCATGGAACTTCATATCTATCTATAATATTTAAGATAGTGTAGTCAATTACTAGGCATTAGGCTCCTTTATTTTTTTTATTATTTATTATTTTTTTTTTTGTGGTACCGAGGATTGAACTCAGGGGCACTCGACCACTGGGTCACATCCCCAGCCCTTTTTTGTATTTTTATTAGAGACAGGGTCTCACTGAGTTGCTAAGTGCCTCACCATTGCTGAGGCTGCTGGGATTACGTGCTGCCTCAGTGCAAAGTGCCAGGCGTGCGCCACCGCGCCCGGTTTAGGCTCCTTTATTTTATTTATTTTTATGTGGTGCTGAGTATTGAACCCAGAGCTTCGCACACGCCAGGCAAGTGCTCTACCACTGAGTCACAACCCCAGCCCCCGCGTTAGGCTCGTGCCCTAGGATATTTGATTTTTTTTTTTTTTTTTGACCACTAGTGGACTAAAAAGGGAAGTTCCTGCAATGCCAAACTATATTTCAAATATCTCATGCAAAGTTTTGATCTTTAAAACTTAAGAATTGCTTCCTTAGTTTTTGTCTTTGTGTTATATCTCGCAGGAGGAAAAAGTCGGGTAGGAGATAATTATCAAGTCACACCATTTTTGTAGATGGACACAATATCTTTTATTTAATTAATTAATTTATTTTTATGTGGTGCTGAGACTCGAACCCAGTGCCTCACATGTGCTAGGCAAGTGCTCTACCACCAAGCTACAACCCAAGCCCAAGCCACATCATTTAATTAGCCAACCCTTAAATGCTTACTGATCCCCTTAACTATGCACACCATCAAAGGGACTACGGGACAGGGCATGGTGGCATATGCCTGTAATCTCAACAGCTAAGGAAGCTGACATAGGAAGATCACAAGTTCGGCATGGGCCTGGGAAACTTGGTGAATCACAGTCTCAAAATTAAAAAATAAAAAACTAGGGATGTAGCTCAGTTGTAGAGTGCCCCCTTGGTTCTAAACCCAGTACGGGTGAAGGTAGGGAGGGACTGTAAGGGACACAACACTGTTCAAAGCAGAGAATAAGTCACAGTGAACTCAATTCTCTAACCCATTGATCTGAGTTAAATCAAAAGCAACTTTGAGGGGCTGGGGTTGTGGCTCAGCGGCAGAGCGCTCGCCTCGCACGTGCGCGGCCCGGGTTCAATCCTCAGGACCACGTAAACATAAATGCATTGCATTGTGTACAACTAAAGTAAATAAATAGATATTTAAAAAAAAATTTAAAAAAAGCAGCTTTGAAGAGGAAAGGAAGTTATATCAGTACAACCACCACACTGGGAGATGTATTTACAAATTCATTGACTTTTTTTAGCATCTACTATATAGTAGTGCTAGAGATACTGCAGAGATCAAGAGCCAACTTTCATGGAGCTTATACCCTGGTAAATATACACTAACAAGTGTGAGAAATGCTACAAAAAAAAGGAAGTTCCTGGGCTTTAATTATATGAAATAGCCATTATTTTAAAAAAAAAAAATCTATTTATTTGCTTTAGTTGTACACAATGCCTTTATTCTTACGTGGTGCTGAGGATCGAACCTGGGCCGCGCACGTGCTAGTCGGGCGCTCTACCGCTGAGCCACAATCCCAGCCCAAAATAGTCATTATTTATTAGAGTGCTTGCTACACTATTCTGAGCACTTAGAAGATATTAAATTCTTTAATCCTCACACCAATCCTATGATAAAGGTTCTTTATCCCCATTTTATAGATTAGAAGATTGAGCACCAGAGAAGGTTTTTTCCCTTCAGTGTGGGGTACTGAACCAAGGCCTTGGGCTTGCTAAACATGTGCTCCACCACTGAGTTACACCCTCGTCTTTTTAGATTCTTTTACTTGCTCAAGATTACACAGACTGTGCAGTCTTAAGCAGAAAGAAAGTATCAGAGGATTTAACCTGGTCAGAAGAAACGGTGTAAGTAAAGAAGCAGCATGATGACTACCCATCTGAAGCTTGACTACAGTTAGGACTTTGCTGAGGTCCACATCCACGTGTACCATCTCCAGTGGATGACCCAGAGACATCACAAAGTCAACCCATCCAGAGCCAGATTTTTCCTTTCTACTAGACGGTTATTCCTATGCTTTTTTTTTTTTTTAAACCTCAGTAATTATAATAATATGCACTCAATTTAAGATGAAAACTGGGCATCAATTTTTCTCAACATTGATTTTGAACTTGGACAAACATCAACACATGAAGAAGGCAAAAAAAAAAAAAAAAAAAAAAAGAAAGAAAGAAAAGAAAAACTCTTCCTGTTCTTATGCTTACAAAAAATAGTTTTGATCTTGCAGACTCTCCTGAAAGTTCCGGAAGACCCCCTGCATCCATAGGCCACCTTTTGAAAATGGCTAATCTAGGTTGGGGAATGTGGCCTAGTGGCAGAGTGATTGCCTAGCAGGCACTGGGTTTAATCCCCAGCACTGCAAAATAATAAAATAATAATGATAATAAAGGAAAAAGAAAAACAAAAGCTGCTGTTATAGCTCGGTAATCTCCTACTGGTTGTAGACATTGCATCTGCCTTCTCTCCCAGAGTATTGATGATTTTTTTAAAAACTTTATTTATTTGCGCCGGACATGATGGTGCATGCCTGTAATCCCAGCGACTTGGGAGGCTGAGGCAGGAGGATCGCGAGTTCAAAGCCAGCCTCAGCAATGGCAAGGCACTTAGCAACTCAATGAGACCCTGTCTCTAATAAAATACAAAAAATAAAATAAAATAAATAAAAAAGGCTGGGGATGTGGCCCAGTGGTCAAGTGCCCCTGAGTTCAATCCCTGGTACAAAAAAAAAAAAAAAAAAAAAAAAATCTAAAACTTTATCTATTTGAAGAGAGCGAGAGAGTGTGTGTGTGTGTGTGGGGGGGGGCAGGGATCAAACGCAGGGCCTGAAATATTTCCAAGAAGGTCTTAATGTTTTTTATTCTGCAGCATTGGGATTAAACACATGGGTGCACAACCACTAAGCCACATCCCCAGCCTTTTAAAATTTTTTATTTTGAGATAGCTTCTCGCTAAGTTGCTTAAGGCCTCCCGAAGTTGCTGAGGCTGGCTTTGAATTTTCAATCTTCTTGCCTTAGTCTCTTGAGCTGCTGGGATTATAGGTGTGTACAAACAGTATTACTTTAGACCCCCTTACCTGCTGCATATAGGCCACCTATTTTTAAGCACTTACATAAAAAATAGCTATCATCAAGTATTTTCATTTTTGTTACCTGAACAATGGAAGACAGTAAAAGATCCTTTCTATCATAAGTGATCAAGGAAGATTTCACCCAATAATAATATTGAATTGGGCCTTAAATATAGGTAATACAGGAAGGAAAATTCAACCAAGGGGAAACTTTTTGGCATATTCCAGGAGGGAGGAGAGACCAGTGAGCCAAAACAGGCAGGTGAAGTAGAGCTGCTTAAGTCACCCTGGGAAAGTGAATTGAGACCAGACGTTCCAAGACCTGGAATACAAGATGAAGGAATTCAATATGTAAGCTTACACTGAAGTTTTTGAACAGAAGCATGACAGAATGATATACTGAAAGCAAGTCTTTAAGAAAAAACCAATAAGGACAAATTTGCAAGCCACCATGAATTTATCCTGACAAGCTTTCTGTACTATTCTTGGAATGAACTAGCTACTGTAAAAATGTAGCCAATACCTAATCTAAAGAATTATCACTTCAAGGGCTGGGGTTGTGGCAGTGGTAGAGTGCTCCCCTAGCACATGCAAAGCCCTGGGTTCGATCCTCAGCACCACATAAAAATAAACAAATAAAATAAAGGTACTGTGTTCAACTACAACTAAAAAATAAACATTTTTTTAAAAAAAAGAATTATCACTTCTGCCCAGTGTGGTGGCATACTCCTGTAATCCCAGTGATTTGGGAGGCTGAGACAGGAGGATCACAGTTCAGTTAGGGCAGCTTCAGCAACTTAGCAAGGCCCTAGCAACTTAGCAAGATCCAGTCTCAAAATAAAAAAAATAAAATGCACTAGGGATGAAGCTCAATGGTAAAAGCACCTCTGTGGTTCAATAAATAAATTAATTAATTAATTCAATGTAGGTAAGCATCTAGACCACACTTTGGAAAACAATGACCTATATTTGGTGAAGGAAAGCTCCAAAAACTGTGAAGGTATGTGGTCTTTTCCAAATATAAAGAAACAGCTACTGAATATTGATGGCATCATATTCCCAACTAGTGAAAATTATCCCTGTTGGTAGGAATGGATTTAGTGTGGAAAGACTGTGTTCAGTAATCTCTGAAGCATGGAAACATTTTTTTTTTTTTTTTTCCATTCTTGGTGTACCACCAGACTGTTGGCCTTCTTCAGTGAGGCAGGCCCAGACAAAAATCTCAGCAGGCCCCTTCTGGACAGCATTTCTGCACAAAAGAAATTAGGTCAAAGAGAAAATTCAGAGCAGTCTAAAAGATGAAAAAAAAAAAAAAAAATCCCAAGATGCAACATAAAATGAGCGAGTGGGGAAGGGGTACAAGGGACACATCTTACCTGCTTTATTTTTTCTGGTGAAGGTTGGTGGCTTGTCACATGAACCTCAGGCCTTCCTGTTCTGGGCAGCTGCCTTCTTAGTCACTGCAGGCCGCAGGGGAGGGCTCTCTAACATCAGGGAGCAAAATCACCATATGACTCTCTGGTGAGGCCCTCATGCCAGGCTAGTTTAAAAATTAAAGAGCTACTGCATCAAAGAGCAACTCATGTATTTTAAGAAATGTTTCAATCTGGTTTTGTATATGACTGCAAATTAGAAGAACACACACACACACACACACACACACACACACACACACACACCAAAAAAACAAAACAAAAAACTGCTGGTAAGTAGAATTCACATCTGGTAAGGGAGAACTGCTGCCAGTCCTATTAGTCACTAAGATCATTTAAGGGTGGAGTGCATGACCAGGGTAAAATTTTAAACCAAAAGCAATACTTCCTTGTAACATTTGGAGTTTCCTAAGAAATCTTTAAATGAGTATCTAGAAAGCCCAGTAAGCAAATGGTATATTTAGAAAAGCCAACCTTTACTTTTCTCTTTCCATTATCCTCAGCTGTTGGGGAAAGTTGTGAATAGACTATACTCTATAAATTAAGGTTTCTCCTATTCATCAGGTTTAAATTAAATTAAATTTTAAGACTTTTTGTCCTTAAACTGAGGCATTCAAGTACCACTCCATTATGTGCATATATGAACATGGCATAATGAAACCCACTATTATATATAATTATAATACACCAATAAAAGATAAATTTAAGGAAAAACACTCCAAGTAACAGAAACAACACTGAGATATAATTTATTGCAACTTGAATCCTGGCTATCCCCTAACCCAATGCCTGGTTGCAAAAAAGTGTTCAATAAGGGGCTGGGATGTAGCTCAATAGTACAACTCTTACCCAGGGCTCAGGAGGTCCTGATTCAGTCCCCAGCAACACACACACACACACACACACACACACACACACACACAGAGTATAAAATGTATTTTTAAAAAATGTTTTTAGTTGTAGATGAACACAATACATTTATTTTGTTTATTTAGTTTTATGTGATGCTGGGGAATGAACCAAGGGCGTCACACATGCTAGGCAAGTGCTCTACCACTGAGCTACAACCCCAGCCCATGTAAAATGTATTCTATGAGGATTTTAAACTGTCTACATGATCAGTTTACTAATTATATAACAATTACAATGAGGGCTGGGGTTGTGGCTCAGTGGTAGAGCGCTTGCCTAGCACATGCGCAGCCTGGGTTTGATCCTCAGCACCACGTAAAAATAAACGCATTGTGTACAAAAGAATAAATATTAAAAAAAGACAGTTACAATGATTAACTTCACTGAGCCTTTGTTTTAAAAATTATAATTATTGCTGGACACAGTGGCACACACCTGTAATCCCATCAGCTCAGGAGGCTGAGGCAGGAGGATTGCAAGTTCAGAGCCAGCCTCAGCCTCTTAGTAAGTCCCTAAGCAACATAGCAAGACCCTGTCTGAAAATATTTAAAAAGAAGCCTGGGGCTGTGGTTCAGTGGTTAAGTCCCACTGGGTTCAATCCCTGGTACAAAAAAAAAATTATAATTATTAACACTATTCATTGCACAGATTAATGAGATTGACTATATTTACACACATGCATAATTGTATATTGATCATGTCCATCCACCTTGTTTCTTTTGTTTTGTTTTGTTTTGGTGCTGGGCATTGAACCCAGAGGTGCTTAACCACTGAGCAACAACCCCAGCCCTTAAGATTTTTTTTTATTATTTTAATTATGAACTATGTTTTTGTTCTTAGTTACACATGACAGTAGAATGTATTTTGACATACATGGAGTATAACTTCCCATTCTTGTGGTTGTACATGATGTGGAGTTACACTGGTCTTGTATTCATATACGAACATAGGAAAGTTAGGTCTGATTCATTCTACTGTTTTTCCCATTCCCTTCCCCCTTCCCTTCCCCAAATTCCCGCATCCAATTTGGCAAACCCACACTCCCCCACCACCACCACCTATTGTGAATCAGCATCCACATATCAGAGAGAACATTAGGCCTTTGGTTTGGGGGGATTGGCTTATTTCACTTAGCATGATAATTTCCAGTTCCATCCATCTGCTGGCAAATGCCATAATTTCATTCTTCTTTATGGCTGAGTAATATTCCATTGTGTATATGTACCACCCTTTTAAATTTTTATTTAGATATAGTGTCTCACTAAACTGCTTTGGACCTTGCTAAGTTCCTAAGGCTGGATTTGAACTTTTGATCCTGCCTCTTCCTCCCAAATTGCTGGGTTTACAGAGGTGCACCACCCTACTTAATTTATCCATCCTTTTTTGAGCCTTAATTTTTGTTTCTGTGATCAGAGAGGAAATGTCTTCTGCCTAATTTATAGGATCAAATGAAGTAACATGTATGGAAGTTTTTCTTTCTTATGTCAGAAAAACGCATGAAATAAACCAGGCGCAGTGGCGCAGGTCTGTAATCCCAGCGACTCTGAAGCCTGAGGCAGGAGGATGGCGAGTTCAAAGCCAGCCTCAGCAAAAACTGAGGCACTAAGCAACTCAGTGAGACCCTGTCTCTAAATAAAATACAAAATATGGCTCAGTGGTCAAGTGCCCCTGAGTTAAATCCCCAGTACCAAAACAAAACAAAACAACAACAACAACAACAACAAAACAAGCATGAAATATCTTTGAAAGTGTACATTAGGAACTGGGATTAGTGATCCTCTCTGGCTGAGGAAACCAAGAGACCAGGGTTGTTGCTAAACAAAAGACTTCCTTTTCAATGTATATTCAGTACTGTTTGCAATGTGGAGTAAAAAAAAAAGAAGAAGAAGAATGTATCTATCAGACTGGTTAGTATTAAATTTAGGCTTTAGTAAAATTTCCATAAAAACAGAAGCACGCAGGCTGGGGTTGTGGCTCAGCGGTAGAGCGCTCGCCTAGCACATGAATGGCCCGGGTTCGATCCTCAGCACCACGTAAAAATAAAGGCATTGTGTACAACTAAAGCAAATAAATAAATATTTTAAAAAATAGCACAACTTAAAAAAAAATAGAAGCACGCTATATATTTTATTTACATTTCTATGTTATGTTGACTGTGAACATGTTAGGGATGTGTCATCTCAAAATATGCTAAATTAGTGTGTTGATTATTTTAAGCTGTGATCAGTTGAGGAACTGTAACTTCAGAAGGGGCCATTTGGCCTGTTTTTCCCTACATGCAACAAGCTATAAAGATTCTTTTGGGAGGGATGTCCTTCACATACCAAGGCTGAAAAAGAGCCTTGATCATCAGAGACTGGTAATTTGGGCTGCAGGGAACCTGAATAAACAAACTTTTTGAAGTAACCCTTATCTTCCCCTAGCTTTCATGTCCCATACCCCACCACCAAATATCTTTTAGTAGCACCTCTAGAATTTTTCTTTTTAAAAAAATTTTTTGCATGGGAATTTTAAAAATTATTTTGTAGTTGTAGATGGACAGCATGCCTTTATTTTATTTATTTATTTTTATGCAATGCTGAGGATCAAACCCAGTGTCTCACACGTGCTAGGCAAGCACTCTGCCACTGAGGCACCTCAGCCCATCTTTCTTTCTTTTTTTGGAAGAGTGGGTGGGGCACTAGGGATTTAACCCAGGGGTACTCTACTGAGCTATACCCTTAGCCCGTTTTTTATTTTTATTTTTTAAATTTTATTTAGAGACAGGGTCTCACTAAGTTGCTAAGTACCTCGCTAATCTGCTGAGGCTGGCTTTGAACTCATGATCCTCCTGCCTCAGCCTCCCGAGTTGCTGGGATTACAGGCATGCGCCACCACGCCCAGCTTTTATTTTCATTTTGAGACAGGGTCTTTTGCTAACTTGCTCAGGTTGGCCTAGATATTGGGATCCTCCTGTCTCAGGCTCCTGAATTGCTGGGGTTACAAGAGTGTACCACTAGCCGGGCGCGGTGGCGCACGCCTGTAATCCCAGCACTTTGGGAGGCTGAGGCAGGAGGATCGCGAGTTCAAAGCCAGCCTCAGCAATGGCGAGGCACTTAGCAACTCAGTGAGACCCTGTCTCTAATAAAATACAAAAAAGGGCTGGGGATATGACCCAGTGGTCTAGTGCCCCTGAGTTCAATCCCTGGTAACCACACACACACAAAAAAAAAAAAAGAGTGTACCACTGCATCTGGTTTAGAACTTTCACCTGGTTTAGAATTTTCTATCCTTGTTCAGATGTCCATCTGTCCTCTAATTCCTTCACGAAGTTATTGTTCTATGTCTAAAAAATGTCGTTTCTTCAGACTTCATTCTTTTGTGAAGTTCCCCATATAGATGTAAAATGAATAAAACACTTATGCTTTTCTTTTGTTAATTAGCTATTGTATTGGTTGAATTCCTAGATCCAGCCAGAGAGCCCACAAAAGAACTAAAGGGGGTAAAGGGGATCTCTCTCTCTCCTACAACTACAACACCATGTAACAATGTCTGAACCAGGTGGGTTCTAAATGAGAATTAAATAAAAGAGCCAGAGCCAGGTACAGTGGCCTGTTCCTATAGTCTCAGCATTTAGGAGGCTGAGATAGGGGGAATCTTTGAGACCAGGAGTTCAAGACCAGCCTGGGCAACATAGTAAGACTCTAATCTCAAAAAAAAAATACACACACACACACACACACACATATACATATGTATTATTGATTAAACAGTAGGAAACTACAATCATATTTCTTTTTAAAAACATATTCTTGAGAAGCCAGGTGCGGTGGTGCATACCTGTAATCCCAGCACTTGGGAGGCTGAGGCAGGAGGATTGTAAATTCAAAGCCAGCCTCAACAATGGCGAGGCACTTAGCAACTCAGTGAGACCCTGTCTCTAATAAAATACAAAAAAGGGCTGGGGATGTGGCCCAGTGGTTGAATGCCCCTGAGTTCAATCCCTGGTACCAAAAAAAAAAAAAAAAAAAAAAAATCATACAATCTCTTTTCAAGAATTTTTCAGAAGCACTTATTTTTACTTATTTTTAAATTGTCAGATAAAATTGCACTTCTATACAAAATTATATATGTATTGTGAAATAGTTAAGTCTAGCTTAAGTCTAACTTATGCATTATCTCATATGGTTATCATTTGTGAAGAAACACTTATCTGCTCTCTTAACATTTTTTCAAGAATGTAGCTACAGCTGGGTGTGGTAATACATGTTTGTAATCCCAGAAACTCAATCCTGAGCCAGGAGGATGGCAAATTCAAGGCCAGCCTCAGCAATTTAGGCAGGCCTTAAGCAATTTAGCAAGACCTTGTCTCAAAATAAAAAATAAAAAGGACTGGGGATGTGGTTCAGTAGTAAAAAGTCCCTGGGTTCCACCCCAGTACCAAAAAAAATTTAAAAATTAACTACATCATATCACTAATTATATCCATCATGCTATATACTAGATTTTTAAACTTTTTCTTCCTATATAACAGTAATTTTGTATCTTTTAACTGACATCTATCATCTCTAACACCCCTCCCCCATTACAATTTTTTTTTTGTACTGGAGATTTTTTTTTTTTTCTTTTTTGGTACTGGAAGGGTGCTCTACCACTGAGACACATCCCACAGCCCTTTTTTATTTTGAGACAGGGTCTCACTAAGTTGCTTAGGGCCTTGCTAAATTGCTGAGGCTGGCTTTGAACTTGTGATTTTCCTTCCTCGGCCTCCAGACTCCTTGGGATTACAGACAGCGCCATTGTGGCCAGCTGCAACCTTTATTAAATTAGACTTTGAAATTGATTTGCCTAAATATTAGAACTATATGAGAGAATTGCATCTGAAATATACAAATCCTCACCTGGATGTTTCAATAGTATGTAGATAGTCACCCTTTAGCCATTTAAAAAGCAAATCTGAGGTAGAAGTGATAATGAAATCTCTCCTTGAGGTTCTCTTTCCCTGGGCACAGGGGGCTCACCCCTGTAATACCAGCAACTCAGAGGTGGAAGCAGAAGGATCTCGAGTTCAAAGCCAGCCTCAGTAATTTAGAGAGGCCGGTGAGACCTTTTCTCTAAATAAAATACAAAATAGGGCTGGGGATATGTCTCAGTGACCAAGTGCCCCTGAGTTCAATCCCTGGTACCCTCCCACACACAAAAGGGCTGGGGATGTGGCTCAGTGGTTAGGCATCCCTGGGTTCAATATCTGGTACAAAAAGTCCTCTTTCTCAATAAAATTATAACTTCAATTACCCAGGAAAGAATTGGGTAATAAATGTGATCATTATAGACTGGATAGTCATCAACACTGTGCAAAAGAATACTCACTCCTTAAATAATTTATAAATAAATCAAGAATCAAAAATACAGGATTTGTTTACTCATAAACAGAATATGAGAATGTCTACAAGCATTATTGAGCATTAATCATTTGAAGATCTCCTTCCATTGGCTCCAAGAGATTATATCTTTGCCTTATTGCCAGGAGACCAAGAGTCGGGTCCTGGCTCAGTGCCTACAGTCATAAGTTGATCTTATCCCCAAAACGTTTGTCTTTATTTTGAAACCATAACAACAGAGACACAGTGTGAGTTTTGCAAAATCATAGAATCATGCCTTGAAAGAACTTTAAAGACTATGTTGTTAAGCAGTTTTTGTTCTTTTTAAAAATTATTCACTTATTTATTTATTGTGTGAAGGGGAGTTATTGGGATGGAACCCAGGGGTGATCTACCATGGAGCCACATAGAGCACCCCCCCTTTTTATTTGTACTGGAGATTGAACGTAGGGGTGCTTTAGCCACCGAGCCACATCTCCAGTCCTTTTTATTTATTATTATTTTGAGATAGAGTCTCACTAAATTGCTGGAATTTTTTTTTTCTTACCAGGGATTGAACTCAGGGGCACTCGACCACTGGGCCACATCCCCAGCCCTTTTTTGTATTTTATTAGAGACAGGATCTCACTGAGTTGCTAAGTGCCTCGCCATTGCTGAGGCTGGCTTTGAACTCGCGATCCTCCTGCCTCAGCCTCCCAAGTGCTGGGATTACAGGCGTCTGCCACTGTGCCTGGCTTTGGAATTTGTGATCTTCCTGCCTCAACCTCCCAAGTAGCTGGGATTACAGGCATGTGTCTTAGCACTAGGCTCTAACGCACAACTTTCCTGATTCGAGTCTAATTTCTTTAGTTCACAGATTAGTAAAACTGAGATCCAGAGATATTAAGAGACTTTCTCAGTAAATGGAGAATTAATAGATTCAGGAATCTTTGTTCCTTGTTGTGTCCATAGTAATAACAATATTCTTTGAATGATTTTTTTTTTTTTTTTTTGGTACCGGGGATTGAACTCAGCGGCACTCGACCACTGGGCCACATCCCCAGCCCTTTTTTGTATTTTATTAGAGACAGGGTCTCACTGAGTTGCTAAGTGCCTCGCCATTGCTGAGGCTGGCTTTGAACTCGCGATCCTCCTGCCTCAGCCTCCCAAAGTGCTGGGATTACAGGCGTGCGCCACCGCGCCCGGCTACTTTGAATGATTTTATTTGGGCTCAGCACACACTGTTTCACTTGTATTATGTCACCTATTCCTTGCAATAACCCTCTGATAAGAAGAAGATACCCAGGTTGTTCAAGATCATACAGTAACTATATTGGCTCCCCCATACCTTTGGTATCAAGGATTGAACACAGGGTTGCTTAACCACTGAGCCACATCTCCAGGCCCTTTTATTTTGATACAGGGTCTCACTAAATTGCTTAGCACCTCACTAAATTGCTTAGCACCTCACTAAATTGCTGAGGTTGGTTTTGTAATCCCCAGATCAAAAACAAGAACAACAACAAACAAACAAAAAGTAGCTGAGTCAGATAATCTGTCTTTCCTTCCTTCCTTCTATTTTTTTTTTAACACTCCAACAAGTTATACTAAAGAAAAATTTTGACTGAGCCCAGTGGTGCACACCTGTAATCTCAGTAGCTCAGGAAGCTGAGACAGGAGGATTGCGAGCTTAAAGCCAGCCTTAGCAATGGTGAGGCACTAAGCAACCCAGTGTGACCCTGTCTCTAAATAAAATACAAAATAGGGCTGAGGATGTGGCTCAGTGGCCAAGTGCCCTTGGGTTCAATCCCTGGTACCAAAAAAAAAAAAAAAAAAAAAAAAAAAGAAGAAAAAAGAAAAAGAAAGAAAGAAAGAAAAGAAAAGGGCTGGGGGAGGTAGCACCCTTGGGTTCAATGTCCTGTGCCAATAAACCAACCAAAAAACAAACCAACAAAGAAAATTTTTGCACAGTTTACTTTTCACCAGTGTGTTCTGACATGCTTCTGATGACATCAGAATTACCTGAATCAGTAATAGCTGTTGTGCACAATCTATAGTATTTTCTACATGCTGTACACATTCAACATTATTGCCACTGTAGTGGTGAACACCAATTTTGGTCAACATGGCAAAGTACTCTATTTCAGATTTCCTCAAAGCTGAGCAATGGTTAGCAAGAGATGACAGATTTCCCTTTGCCCTGTCTGATCATCTTCAGAGTCTACTTGTATCCCAGCATGTACTTTCCACTTTTCATAACAAACTGGATCCTAGAGTTGATGAACTCCATAGATATTTTTCATTTTCTTTGCAGCCACCATCTTCCTGCCTTAGGTGCAGTGTCGCTGCCTACTGCAATTGCCACTTGCAGCAACGATACCCGCGGGAGAAAACTCGGAAGCAGACTGGAAATAAAAAGTTCTTTTATTCTTCTTTCTTCTAACTTCTCTCTCCGGCTCCAACAACCTCTCCAACTCCAAACCCCCCAACTCCAACTTCTCTAACTAACCTCACCCGGTTAAATACGTTTTGCCTTAACAAGGACAAGTGCTAACAGCTCGAGCTTACAGGTGCGTCACACAGTGTTCACAGGCATAAAAAGATTCTTAGATAAATGCATGAATATCAGGTGAAAATACTTGAACACCTTTATGGCTCTCAGCTAACCACCATCTTAGCTATCCTCAATTAGGGCTCTTACAGTGCAGGAAATAAGAACAGCTGCCAGGGGCTGGGGTTGTGGCTCAGCGGCAGAGTGCTCGCCTCGCACATGTGCAGCCCGTGTTCGATCCTCAGCACCACGTAAACATAAATGCATTGAATTGTGTACAACTAAAGTAATAAATAAATATTAAAAAAAAAAAAGAAGAAGAAGAAGAAGAAGAACAGCCACCAGGATGGCTAGAGAACGAGAAAAAGGCAGGTCATATCATTTCTGAAGTGCATGATAGTGGGCATGTCTAAAATTTTATGGCCACAGGCTTGGAGATGTAGCTCATTGGTAGAGCTCTTGTCCAGCAAGCATGCCTGTAATGCCAGGGACTCTGAAGCCTGAGGCAGGAGGATTGCAAGCCCAAAGCCAGTCTCTACAATTTTGTGAGACTCAAAATAAAAAATAAAGAATACTTGGAATGTAGTTCAGTGGTAGAACATTACTGGGTTCAATCCCCAATACCAAAAATATTTTTTTAAAAATTTCTATAGCCGTAATTCCAAGTCATAAGACTGGTTCTTCCACCATGAATTGTTCCTTTAGACCTAATGACATTCCTCTGAGATGCTCAGCTATTTGAGGCATGTAGAGGGATATTTTTAAGATGTAATTACTTCAACTCACTAATCAAGTGTGTCTAATACTGTATACATGAACAAGCACTACCAATGTTGATGCAATAAATTGTAAGGGATCAGAATGGGCCACCTTAAATATGCCACTTTGGCATAAGGATTATTTTGGGTTGAAGACACTTGAGAAACAGCTCTCCCCCTATTTGACTAAAAGTAAGACATTAAGTGTCCATTTGTAGAGGTGTCACCTTCTCCTGCTCAGGAAAAGGAGAATAACCTCATCATTCTAGGCTCTTATCAGCCCTGAGATCAGACATGGCACAGACAGAAGACTCTACAAAACAAACTCTAATGAAATAACCTCTATTCTTTTTCATTAGTTTCACCCCATATATGTAGCTTCCCAAAGTTTACTGCCCCTAAAAGCCTAAACTCCCTTTTCTTCCTCTTGTCACTTAATTACAAATGAGTTGTTCTTTATTAAAATACTAAATAAGCCCCTAGTTTTGTTTTTTTTGTTTGTTTTGTTTTGTTTTTGTTTTTATGGTTCCAGGGGCACTTTACCACCAAGCTACATCCCTAATGCTTTTCATTTTTTGAGACAGGGTCTTACTAAATTGCCCAGATTGGTCTAAAACTTGCAATCTTCTTGCCTTAACCTCCCCAGTCACTAAGACTATAGGTATGTACCACTGCAACAGGCTATAAGATTCTAGTCTTATTTTTCTGTTTATTTGTTTAGACAGGATCTCATTTATTTGGCAGGTTGACCTCAAATTTGTAATCCTTCTGCCTTAGCCTATGAGCAGCTGGGATTACAGGCTTGCACCAGAGAGCCCAGTAAAGTCCCTACTTTTGACCAGCCCTGTTACTCATCACTGAGTTTTTCCTGGGTGTATGATGTGCTTTTTTCTCTTGTTTATCTGTCTTTTGCCCATTTAATATCCAGGGGCAACTAGAGAACCTAGGAAGATAGAAGAAAAAAGTTTTTTTTGTTTGTTTCAAAACTTCTTTATGGTTAGATGGTAGTAAATGTATGGGTCTTGGTCTTTGTGGTCAGAAAACAATGAAATAGATGGTGGGAAGAGTTGGGATAAAAGGTTTTTTTTTTTTTTTTTTAATTTTTTTTAAGCCAAGTGTGGTGGCGCATGCCTGTAATCCCAGCACTTGGGAGGCTGAGGCAGGAGGATCACGGGTTCAAAGCCAGCCTCAGCAATGGCGAGGCACTTAGCAACTCAGTGAGACCCTGTCTCTAATAAAATACAAAAAAGGGCTGGGGATGTGGCCCAGTGGTCAAGTGCCCTGAGTTCAATCCCCAGTACCAAAAAAAAAAAAAAAAAAAAAAAAAAAGAAAAAAAAATATATATATAAATAATATGTATGTATATATATTAGTTGTATGAAGGAGCCCAATTAGGGAGATGGCTATTGCAGTTAGCTGGAAGCCATAAGTTCCACCTGATAATAAGTATGCACGTGACGCACCTGTAAATGCACGTGATGCACCCGCAAAGCTAAAGGTATATAACCGGGTGAAAGCGGTCAGAACGAAATGCATTCAGTCAGTCGTGCAGTCGCTCAGTCAGTCGGAAGAAGAGTTCGGGTCGGCGAAGAAGAAAAGAGTCAGAGCGGCCAGAACATAGTCAGAAGAAGAAATAAGAGTCAGAGCAGTTAAGAGTTCTGTCAGAAGAGAAGGCTGGTCGGAGTCAGGCCGAGGCTGCCGAAGAAGAAACTCGCTCTCTCTCTCTCTCTCTCTAAGCTCTCTCTAAGAATGGTTCCTGGTCAGAGTCAGGCCGAGACTGCCAAAGAAGAAAGAAGAAGCTCTCTCTCTCTCTCTTTCTCTCTCTCTCTAAGCTCTCTTTAAGAAAGTAAAAGTAAAAGAAAATGAAGAAAGAAGAAAGAAGCTTTCTCTCTCTCTAAGCACTAAGAAAGTAGTAAGTAAAGAGTCAGAGAGGTTGGTGAAAGAGCCAGTGTTAGAGTTTTGAGAGATAGTTAAAGCCAAAGAATAAAAAAACCTTCTTTCATCTTCATTCTGCCTCTGAGTTTTTCTCCCGCGGCGTTGTGGCTGTACGTCAGGCAGCTACAGTTGTAGGTAGACACAATATCTTTATTTTATTTATGTGGTGCTGAGGATCAAACCCAGGGCCTCACACGTGCAAGATGAGCGCTCTACTGCTGAGCCATAGACGCAGCCCCAAAAAGGTTTTTTTTTTTTGAGGAGATTATTTAGCTGCTGGGCAAGGTGTAATCCCCACAACTCTGGATGCTGAGACAGGAGGATCCTAGCTTCAAGGCCAGCCTCAGCAATTTAGCAAGACCCCATCTCAAAATTAGAAATAAAAGGACTGGGGGGCTGGGGCTAAGTTGGTAGAATACTTGCCTCATATGCACAAGGCCCTGGGTTTAATCCCCAGCACCACACACACACAAAAAAGCACTGACTCATTTAGAGTCTGACAAGAAATAAAAGGATTGGGGGTGAGCCGGGTGCAGTGGCACATGCCTGTGATCCCAGTGGCTCAGGAGGCTGAGGCAGAAGGATTGTGAACTCAAAACCAGCCTCAGCAAAATTGAGGCACTAAGCAACTCAGTGAGACCCTGTCTCTAAAGAAAATACAAAATAGGCTGGAGATGTGGCTCAGTGGTTGGGTACCTCTGAGTTCAATCCCTGGTACCCTGGCCCCCCCCAAAGAAAAAAGGACTGGGGATGTAGCTCAGTAGTTGAGGACACCTGGGTTCAACCCCTGGTAACACACACACACACACACACACACACACACACACAATTCAACAACAATAAGCCAAGTTTTGTTTTACAGTCAATTTGGCTAAAAAAGTAACTTTTCCCATAGAGAACAAAAATCACCCCAAACATTGTGAAGTTGTGGTGATGGCTTTTCAAAGAGGAGAGCAATACTTCTATAAAGATAACCAGTTCTTGGGCTGGGGTTGTGGCTCAGTGGCAGGGTGCTCGCCTAGCACGTGTGCGGCCCAGGTTCGATCCTCAGCACCACGTAAAAAAGATAAATAAAGGCACTGTGTACAACTAAAATAAATATTAAAAAAAAAAGATAACTAGTTCTTGAACTTTGACTTAAGTATCTTCATAGAGATGACTTTTTCTGACATCAAAGAAGCATGACTCTTTAATCTTTCTCATTTTATTGTTTCAAATAACATTTAAACTCTAGGAGAGTTCACTACCTCCCCCAGTTCGAATTTCCTATGCACAGAGTTAGATTTCTTATCTCCCTATGTATACATGACAACCTAAAGGATATTTTTCAATCAAAATGTAAAACTATTTGAATTTTTTTTTTTTGGCGGGGGGGTGGGGGTAACCAGGGATTGAACTCAGGGGCACTCGACTACTGAGCCACATCCCTAGCCCAATTTTGTATTTTATTTAAAGATAGGGTCTTGCTGAATTGCTTAGGGCCTCGTAAATTGCTGAGGCTGGCTTTGAACTTGCAATCCTCCTGCCTCAGCCTCCCAAACTGCTGGGATTACAGGCCTGTGCCACTGCGCCCGGTTTAACTATTTGATTTTTAAAAATTGACATTACAGGGCTAGGAATGCAGCTCAGTGGTAGAGCACTTGCCTAGAATGCACAAGGCACTGTCTTTGATCCCCAGCACGGAAGACCAAAAAAAAAAAAAAAAAAAAAATGACATTATAATTCTGTTCTGCCTTTGACTTCATCCTACCTTCCAGTCTCAATCCCTCACCCCATTCAAAGCTTTGACCCAGTAATACCCAATTTCTTTCTTTCTTTCTTTCTTTTTTTTTTTTTTTTTTAAACTAGGAATTAAAACCAGGGGAGCTTAACCACTGAGCTACATCCTCAGCATTTTTTTTTTTTTTTTTTTAAAGACAGGGCCTCACTAAATTGGCCTAGAATTTGTGATCCTCCAGCCTGCCTCAGCTTCCTGAGTCACTGGGGATTACTGGCCTGTGCCACTGCACCTATAAGAATTGGCTACCCAAACAGACGTGGAGGCCCACGCTTGTAATCCAAGCAGTTTGGGGGGTTGAGGCAGGAGGGCCACAAGTTCAAGGCCAGCCTCAGCAATTTACGAGGCCCTAAGCAATTCAGCAAGACCCTGTCTCTAAATAAAATACAAACCAGGTGTGTTGGCGCATCCCTGTGATCCCAGCAACTCAGACTGAAGCAGAAGGCTGGAGAGTTCAAAGCCATCCTCAGAAACCGGGAGGTGCTAAGCAACTCAGTGAGACCCTGTCTCTAAATAAAACAAAAAAAGGTCTGGGGGATGTCTCAGTGGTTAAGTGCCCCTGGGTTCAATACCTGGTACCCCCGCCCCCCCCAAAAAAAGTCTTTTCCTGCTTTAGAAGATGCTCCATGCCCCCACTCACACCCCCACTCAAACCCCACACCTCCCCATGCCCCCTTCTACCCCCTACTCTCCATCCACAGTTGCTCTGGAGCTGTCCATCTGCCTTACCCAACTCTCACTCCTGTCAAACAGGCTCCAGGCTGCAGAATGTGAGATAAAGAGGAAGAAAACCGGCAGATTTCCAGGACTTCCAGGGGCCCCAGGGCAGTGATTTACTTTATCGGTGGCTTTCAGAGTGGTTTTTCAGAGATGCTTTAGGGGCTTCTAAAGAAAGAAAGGGAAGGAAAGAAGAGCAAAGCCAAAGCTCAGGGCTTCCCACTCCTGCACTTCAACTAGCATCCAGTTTGTCTGTTTGGTATGTGCTGTAAGGTTTTATTTAAAGAGGGAAAAAATAAATAAGCAAATGAAACTTCAAGGCTTTAAAACTGGAGGTATTTGTTTTGTTTTAGTGCTGATAATCAAATCCAGGGCCTCTACCACTGAGCTATCTCAGCCTAACAGAAATTTTATCATAATTTGTGAGTTTGCCAAGTATTGGTAGGCTGGCCTAGGAACCTCAAACTCACCATTGTGTTTCATTTTCAGTCCCTTTGGGAAAAAGTATTGATTCATTCATTCTTTTTTTTTTTTTTTTTTTCCCGGTACCAGGGGATTGGACCCAGGGGCGCTAAACCACTGCACCACATACCCAGCCCTTTGTATGTGTTATTTTGAGACAGGGTCTCTTAAATTGCTTAGGACCTTGCTAAATTGCTGAGGCTGGCTTTAAATTTGTGATCCTCCTGCCTCAGCTGCCAGAGCTCAGGGGGGCTCTACCATTGGGCTACACCCCAATGCTTTTTCTTTTTTTTAATGTTTATTTATTTGCTTTAGTTGTACACAATGCCTTTATTTTTACGTGGTGCTGAGGATCCAACCTGGGCCGCGCACATGCTAGGCGAGCGCTCCACCGCTGAGCCACAACCCCAGCCCCACCCCAATGCTTTTTAAAAATAAATTTAAAAAAAATTTTTTAAGTTGTACACGGACATAATATCTTTATTTTGTTTATTTATTTTTATGTGGTGCTGAGGATCGAACCCGGTGCCTTACATGTGCAAGGCAAGCACTGTGCCACTGAGCCACAACCCCAGCCCTACATCCCAACACTTTTATTTATTTATTTATTTATTTTTGTGGTGCTGGGAATTGAACTCAGGGCCTTGTGCATGTGAGGTAAGCACTCTACCAACTGAGATATATCCCCAGCCCAAAACACTTTAAACAATTTTTTAAAATTTTTTTAGTTGTAAAGGGACACACAATATCTTTGCTTATTAATTTATTTTTTATGTGGTGCTGAGGATCGAGCCAGTGCCTCACATATGCTAGGCAAGCACTCTGCCACTGAGAAACAGCCCCGGCCCATCAAAATGTTTTAAGGGGGCTGGGATTGTGGCTCAGCGGTGGAGCGCTCGCCTCGGGCGAGCGCGGCCCGGGTTCGATCCTCAGCACCACATAAACATAAATGCATTGCATTGTGTACAACTAAAGCAAATAAATAAATATTTTTAAAAAAATGTTTTGAGATGGAGGTCTGGCTAAATTGCTGAGGCTGGCCTACAAACTTGCAATCCTCCTGCCTCAGGCTCCGGCATAGTTAGGATTACAGGCCTGTATCACCATGCTAGGTTTAATTGGATCTTGAAGGATGTCAGAAATTATTATGCAAAAAATGGGGAAGAAGGAAATAAAAGTGCAATAAAATTAAGACTGTGGGGCCTGGCATTGTGGCACACACCTATAATCCTAGCAACTTGGAAGGCTGAGACAGGAGGATCACAAGTCAAAGCCAGCCTCAGCAATTTAGCAAGGCTCTCACCAATATAGTGAGACCCTGTCTCAAATTAAAAAAAAAAAAAAAAAAAAAGTTGAGGATGTGCCAGGTGCGGTGGCGCACGCCTGTAATCCCAGCACTTGGGAGGTTGAGGCAGGAGGATTGCAAGTTCAAAGCCAGCCTCAGCAATGATGAGGCACTTAGCAACTCAGTGAGACCCTGTCTCTAATAAAATACAAAAAAGGGCTGGGGGTGTGGCCCAGTGGTCGAGTGCCCCTGAGTTCAAATCCCCGGTACCAAAAAAAAAAAAAAAAAATTGAGGATGTGGCTCAGTGGTTAAGCCCCTCTGAGTTCAATCCCCAGTGCCAAAAAATAAAAGACTGTGTGTTAGATTCCAGGCCCACAGGCCACACCTCCCAGGTACTTTAAGACATACCTCCCAAGAGCCTTAAGATGGCCTTGCTGCTGGCCACACCTCAGGTGCCTTACTGAGCCAATTGCGACACACGACATACAGTTCCCCTTTTGCCCCCCCCCCCCCCTCAGCCTATGGAGTTTGGGATCTCTCTGGGGGGGTCCCTCAGACCACTGGTTCACTACTTAAGCCTTCTCGGGACTGAAACTTGCCCCTTCTTTTCATGCCCCCCCTCCTTTCCTCCCCTCCTGCTGGTTTTCCTCATTCCCTTCCCCCTCCACGTGTCCCTTGGCTGATTAATAAATCCCTTTAACTACATGGCAGTCCCTATGTGGGTTTCCTTCGCCCTTCACTGTGGAGTAAAGAAGAAAGGTGGCCGGAGTTGATATAGGGAAGGTATGCTAGGGTCATGTAGTGCAGGACCTTCATACCAAAGGAAGGAGTCCATATACTATCCTATGACAGATAAAAGAGATAATTTTGGTGACAGATTGAAGATACCTGGAGAAGAAAGACAGAAACCAGACAGACAAGTGCTGTAAACCTGTTGCAAGAAGATGAATAATAGCGTGGCCTGGTGGTGCACACCTGTCATCCCAGCAACTACAGAGGCTGGGGCAGAAGGATAGCAAGTTTGAAGCCAGCCTTGGCAACTTAAGGAGACCCTATCTCAAAAGAAAAAAAAAAAAAAAGGCGCTAAGGATATACTGCAAAATAAGATTTTTTTCCAGTATTACAAAATAGATAAATGGAAAAATAAAAGAAGGTAAACACCGAGAAAGTGGTTTGAGAGATATTCCTAAAGTTATCGTGGACATGACTGAACCACCAAGAAGATAATAGAGATATGAGATAGAATGTCTTCTACAACAGCTCCAATATCCAGTGGTGAAGGGCAAAACATCATACCGGGGACAGCCATGCAGCCAAGAGATTTATTCAAAAGATTTCGTGGCTGGTAGCAAAACCGGAGAAGAGGTGCTGGGAGAGGGGAGTCAGGGAGAAGGGAGTGTGCAAGCTCTGGACAGAAGGTGGGTGCTTGGTCGCACCGGCTAGGATCTCTGGAGCTAGCAGCTAAAGCAGCTGCTGTCTGGCTGGAGGCTGGAGCTGTCAGCTGGGTGCGGCCGTCGGGCTGAAGGCGATGGGTCTGGAGCTGCCACAGTGGCTTCCTCCTCTCTGCAGCGTTGAGCTGATGTGTCTGAGTGTGTGTGTGACAAGCTGATGTTGTGTGTCTGTGTGTGTGTGTGTCAGTGTGTCTGTTCTGAGTCTCTCGAACAGGGCCCTATATAGGGATTTCTGGTGGGAGGTGCACCAGAGCAACCCCAACGCCATTGGCTCTTTGCCCATAGAACAGGTGACCTTTAAGCCTATTGGCTCTTGCCCAGGAAAAGAAACATCCTGCTGAGAATGAAACAAGGTTGCTTCTCTCAGGATGTGGAAAACTCTGGGGGGATGGGGGGGGTGGGTAGCCCATCTATCAAGTGGAATAGTCACCTGACAAACTAATGCTTTAGCTGGGCGCGGTGGCGCACGCCTGTAATCCCAGCACTTGGGAGGCTGAGGCAGGAGGATCAGGAGTTCAAAGCCAGCCTCAGCAATGGCAAGGCTCTTAGCAACTCAGTGAGACCCTGTTTCTAATAAAAATACAAAAAGGGCTGGGGATGTGGCCCAGTGGTCGAGTGCCTCTGAGTTCAATCTCTGGTACCAAAAAAAAAAAAAAACTAATGCTTTAAGAGTCAGCATCAATCAGGCATGCACATCATGGTGGTGCACGCTTATAATCCCACCAACTAAGGAGGCTGAGGTGGGAGGATTGCAAGTTCCAGGCCAGTCTTGGCAACATGAGTCCCTAAACAACTTGGAGAGAACTTGTCTCAAAATGAAAAATAAATAAAAAGGACTGGGGGGGAGCTGGGGATATAGCTCAGTTGGTAGAGTGCTTGCCTTGCACACACAAGTCCCTTGGTTTGATTCCCAGCACCAAATAAATAAATAAAATTAAAAGGACTGGGGATGTGGCTCGGTGTTTAAGTACTCCTGGGTTTAATCCTCGTACAAAAAAAAAAAAAAAAGTTTAAAATGGTTTTAATTGTTTTAAATATAAAACCTGTTCAAATAAAAACTAGAGAGGATTTTACCCCCTCCTGGTGCTGGGGATAGAATTTAGGGTCTTGCAGGTGGTGGGTAAGCACTCTTTTTTTTTTTTTTTGGTACCGGGGATTGAACTCAGCAGCACTCAACCACTGGGCCACATCCCTAGCCCTTTTTGTATTTTATTAGAGACAGGGTCTCACTGAGTTGCTAAGTGCCTCGCCATTGCTGAGGCTGACTTTGAACTCGCGATCCTCCTGCCTCAGCCTCCCAAAGTGCTGGGATTACAGGCATGCGCCACCGTGCCCGGCTTGGGTAAGCACTCTTAATTGAGCTATATCCCCATCCCTAAAATCTAAGATAGAAGTCTTAACACTTAAATAAATCATTTTAAAGTCATAACTGATGCTGCTTTGGAGGAGGCAAGGGGGGAAGGAAGCCTTTTTCTCCACCCTACCAAAACAAAAAAACAAAACAAAACAAACAAACAAACAACATAGGCAAGTCGAAAGCTCCTATGTGTTCCATGGAACACAGTTTAAAAGGTCTAGAAGCCAGGCCGGTGGCACACACACCTATAATCCCAGCTTCTCAGGAGGTTGTTAACAATTTAGCAAGACCCTGTCTCAAAATAAAAAAAATAAGGGCGAGAGATGTAGCTCAGTGGTAGAGCACTTGTCTCGCCATACATAAGGCCCTGGGTTCAATCCCCAGCACTGCAAAAAAGAACAAGGTACAGGGACTCAGCATCCCAGCCTGGCCCCAGTCATGCAGCCTTTGGCAAGATTCAGAAACTCCATAGAACTAAAACTTCTTGAAAGCCTCTTCCTACTGTCAAAGTTTACAGTTCTATGGCACTGAGATAGCTGAAATAAAGACCAATAGTTACAGGCTCCTGAGATGTTTACTCGTCACCCCAGGGTTTAAGGAATTGGAACAAAGATCAAAATAAGCCCTAGGTTATAACCACCTTTTCCCAAACCTACAAAATAAACAACAAACTTTGGATGCAAATAAAAGAGTAGGGTCAGGCTTAAATCAAAGTGAAATGGTCTGAACAAAGGGCAGCTGGTTTCATTGACCTTTCTTATCTCTTAGATAAAAGTAGTTAATGGACCATAAATACAAACAAAGGATCTGGTTACCAAGCATCCCAGGAAGAGGGATCCAAGGCAGCAGTATTACTGCCCATTGAGTGTGTGGAGTGGGGAAAGAGACCTCCAGGAAAAGCATCACAGGGCCTTTTTGAGAAGAGAAGTAGGCCCTGGCCAGGCAGCTGTAGGGCAGGAGAACATTCTCCATCCTCAGGAGAAACCTGTTGAACTGGGAGTGGAGTGGAGTAGAGATTGTGCTGGCCAAAGTGCTGCCAAGGTAAGGAGAGGTTACACAGACTGAGGAACAAGAACCAAGAACTGCTTTCACAAAAACAAACACAGGGCTGGGGTTGTGGCTCAGTGGTAGAGCGTTCACCTAGCACGTGTGAGGCCCTGGGTTCGATCCTTAACACCACATATAAATAAATTAAATAAAGGTATTGTGTCCAACTACAACTAAAACAAAAAATTGATGATGATATAATTGGTAGTTTAAAGGGTATTTTCTTTCTTTTTTGGTACAGGGAATTGATCTTAGTGGTACTATACTACTGAGCTGGCCTCTCTCTTTTTTTTTCTTTTGCCATGGCTTGAATCCAGGGATGCTTATCCACTGAGCCACATCCCCAGCCCATTTTATATTTTATTTTGAGACAGTATCTCGCTTGCTTGGGTCTTGCTAAGTTGCTGAGGCAGGCTTTGAACTTGCAATCTTCCCGCTTCCTGAATCAATGGAATTACAGGCATGCACCACCCATCTTATTTTTTATTTGAGACAGGGTCTCACTAAGTTTTTGGGGCCTCAAAAAATTGCTGACTTTGGTCTTGAACTTGCAATTCTTCTGCCTCAGGCTCCCAGTCGCTGGGATTACAGGCATGGACCAATGTGCTCAGCTAAAGGACAAATTTTATGGTGTATTAATGACACCTTTAAAAAATATATATGTAGGGGCTGGGATTGTGGCTCAGCAGTAGAGCGCTTGCCTGGCATGTGCGCAGCCCGGGTTCGATCCTCAGCACCACGTACAAATATACGCATTGTGTACAACTAAGGCAAATAAATAAATAAAAAAAATATATATATATATATGTAATTGGTAAGGTGGTGTACCATCACATAAAACAGTGTAACTTTCTTGAGGACAGAAACTGTTGGATAAGATTCAGGCTGGCGGGGGCTGGGGTTGTGGCTCAGCGGTAGAGCGCTCACCTGGCACGTGCGCGGCCCGGGTTCAATCCTCAGCACCATGTACAAATACACCCATTGTGTACAGCTAAAGCAAATAAATAAATATTAAAAAAAAAAAAAAAGATTCAGGCTGGCAGGCCATACCCCCAGGCGTCTTCCCGGAAGTGCCCACCTCTCGTGAGAATTCACCTCTGGTGGGCTCCGAGTCCCCGCCCTTCCTGATCCTGGGAATACTCGCCTCTCGGGGGAATTCAACCCAGGGCGGGCTCTCCCTTTCTGAGCCAATCTGGACCATACAAGTCACGCTCCCACCCCTCTGTACTTAAGCCCCGGTTTGTCCAGAACTCAGTCTCTTTCTTTTCGCCGTCATCTTCTCACCAGCTCTTCCCTTCCCTGTTTCCCTTTCTCCCTTTCCCCTTCCCCCCCTTTCTCCCCTTCCCTTAGTAAACCCCCCTTTTTCTACAAGGCGGTCCCGGTGTGGTTCTTGCCCTCCAGAAACCATCTCTGGTTTGTTCTCCTCCATATCACTAGCACAAATTTAGCATATACCTATCATGTTACACCAGAAATATTTGAGTAAATAAATGGGCAAATTAATGATTGGAAATATGATAGACATTAGTTACCTTTGAAGGAACCTACCTAAATTTAATCCCTGAATTTTTATGAAGTCAAGGATGAATTTGGCAGGCATTGAAAAGAATGATGAAACTGGGCATGGAGGCACAGGCCTGTAATCCCAGCTGTTTGGGAAACTGGAGGCAGGAGAATTGTAAATTCAAGGCCAGCCTAGACAATGTAGAAAGACCCTGTCTCAAAACAAAAAATAAAACCAGCCTGTAATCCCAGCAACTCTGAAGCAGAGTCAGGAGAACTGAAGTCTGAGGACAGCCTCAGCAATTTAATGAGGCCGCAATCAATTTAGGGAGACCCTGTTTTAAAAAATAAAGAGCTGGATGTGGTGGACTATGCCTGTAATCCCAGCAACTCGAGAGGTTGAGGCAGGAGAATCACGAGTTCAAAGCCAGCTCCAGTAATTCAGTTAGGCCCTAAAAAATTTAGTGAGACCCTATCTCTAAATAAATTTTAAAAAGGGATGTGGCTCAATGGTTAACTGCCCCTGGGTTCTATCCCTGTACCAATAAATACATAAATAAATCGTCCAAAATGTATCAATCACACTGAAATTTTTAGTCACCAACCTGAAACTAGCTGTTTATCTGACCTTCAGAGAAATCAGGAGAGTTAACAGCCGAATTTCCCAAGCAGTCCCGTTTCACTCTGTGTAATAATGAAGTTCTTTCTGCCTTAATCCTCATACACAGAAGAGGAAACTTGAAATAAATTAATCTTAGCTAATCAGTTATTTTAGTATTTTTCTGTCTCCCTGTATCCACTGTAACAGTGGTCTACTTTATGCTTTGAATAGAGCTATTGCTACTCTGCCACTGTGACTTATTTTTAAAAGAAACTTGTTACTTTCTCTTCTCTCCTCCTCCCTTGGCTAATCTCTTCCCCTCTTTAATCTCAGGGGAAACAGGATTGCCTTTCTTCCCCATCCTAGGCTGCTATCCGTCCTTGAGTACACACCCACCACAGGAACAAAGTAATTCAGACTTGGGGATGACACCAGAAGATCTCAGAAATGACTATCTCCCAATTTTTTTTTTTTTTTTTTTTGTACCAGGGATTGAACTCAGGAGCACTCAACCACTGGGCCACATCCCCAGCCCTTTTTTGTATTTTATTAGAGACAGGGTCTCACTGAGTTGCTAAGTGCCTTGCCATTGCTGAGGCTGGCTTTGAACTCGTGATCCTCCTGCCTCAGCCTCCTGAGCTGCTGGGATTACAGGCGTGCGCCAAAGCGCCTGGCCCCAGCCATTTTTGTTTGTTTGTTTTGGTGGTACTGGGGGTTGAACCCGGAGTTTGGCATATACTAGGCAAGTTCTCTGTCACTGAGCTGCATCCCCATCCATACCCTTTAAAAATTTTTTTTTTCTGCTGAGCTCAGTGGCACATGCCTAGAATCCCAATGGGGCTCCGGAGGCTGAGACAGGAGGACTGCAAGTTCAAGGTCAGCCTCAGTAATTAGTGAGTCCCCAAACAATTTAACAAGACTGTGTCTCAAAATAAAAAATAAAAAGGGCTGGGGTCATAGCTCATTGGTAAATTAAGATGGTCTTGCCAAATTGCTAAAGCTGACCTTGAATTCATGATCCTCCTGCCTTAAACTTCTGAGTTGCTATGATTATAGGAATGCACCACTTGCCAGTTTATAGGTATGTTTTAATAGTTATTTGGAGTTCTTTTAAGATGCAAATATATGAGCCCCCTAATTTGTTTGGAATTAAGGTCTTTTCAAATTGCAGCAAGCCAAATATTTATATTTTCCAGAAGACAACATTATTTAAAAAAATTTTTTTTAGTTGTTGATAGACCTTTATTTTATTTATTTCTATGTGGTACTGAGAATTGAACACAGTGCCTCACACATGCCAGGCAAGTGCACTACAGCTGAGCCACAGCCCCAATCTGACAACATTATTTTGATACTCCTAGACACTCAGAAATTAAGTAGTTCAACAGGGTATGGTGGCACACACCTGTACATACCTGTAATCCCAGTTACTTGGAAGGTTAAGGCAGGAGGATTAGAAATTGGAGGCTGGGGCTGGGTTTGTGGCTCAGAGGTAGAAAGTTTGCCTAGCATGTGTGAGGCACTGAGTTTGATCCTCAGCACCACATAAAAATAAAATAAAGATATTGTGTCCACCTATAACTAAAAAATAAATATTAAAAAAAAGAAAGAAAGAAATTGGAGGCCAACCTGGGCAATTTAGTGAGATCCTGTCTCAAAATGAAAAAGGTGTAGCTCAGTAATGAAGCACTCTTGGGTTAAATCCCCAGTACAAAAAAAAAAAAAAAAAAAAAAAACAAACCAAAAACAAAAATAAAAATAAAAGCCGGGCACGGTGGCACACGCCTGTAATCCCAGCACTTTGGGAGGCTGAGGCAGGAGGATCGCGAGTTCAAAGCCAGCCTCAGCAATGGCGAGGCACTTAGTAACTCAGTGAGACCCTGTCTCTAATAAAAATACAAAAAGGGCCGGGGATGTGGCCCAGTGGTCGAGTGCCCCTGAGTTCAATCCCCGGTACCCAAAAAAAAAAAAAAAAAAAAAAAAAAAAAAAAAAGGGCTGGGATGTAGTTCAGTGGCAAAGCGTCCCTGGGTTCAATTCCCAGTATCAGAGAAGGAAAAGAACAAAAGAAATTAAATAGCTCCAGGCTCATTACATAAGTATTAATAATTTATCATTCTAATTCAAATAAATTGGCATCAAACTTACATACTCACAATAAGATTTTATAAGTGGCCGGGCACGGTGGTGCGCAACTGTAATCCCAGCATTTGGGAGGCTGAGGCAGGAGGATCTCAAGTTCAAAGCCAGCCTCAGCAATGGCAAGGCACTTAGCAACTCAGTGAGACCCTGTCTCTAATAAAATACAATAAAGGGCTGGGGATGTGGCCTAGTGGTCCAGTGCCCCTGAGTTCAATCCCTGGTACCAAAAAAAAAAAAAAAAAAAGATTTTATAAGTGTTTAAATTCATGCCAAGTAAGCTTATGCCTGGTGCCTTGCACATTTGCATATCCACAGGTAAGTATATATCTGGACTGATGAAAGGCGACGTCATCAGGAAAGGTGAACAGTCAGACAAAACCAGAACAGAGTCAAGGTACAGGGAAATCTTAGTTTCTCTTCCAAAACTGTTTGTGAACCAGACAAAACTGTGCAGGTAAGTGTGTCTGTATCTGGTGAGCAAATGAAGGGATGAGCACTAAATGAAAGACAGGTCTCCAGTGTGTATATCAAGAATATCTTTTCTTCATTCAGGGAAGGAAACTAGTCTAACAGGTTCTTCTTGTCCCCCTGGGGGAAAGGCCTGTACAAACAGATAACTCTTGCACAATGTCTTTTGGATGAACAAATTTAGGGTTATAGTGTGGACCATTCATCAAAGAAGTGATTTTTTTCTTAGTCTAGAACTAAGAAAGATGATTTTCTAGCTGAACTGATACTTCCCACATAGACTTAGTCTGATTTTTGTTTGTTTTGTTTCATTTTTTGGTTTTGGTACTGGATTGAACCCAGAGGCTTTTTGCCACAGAGGCACATCCCCAGCTATTTTTTATTTTTTATTTTATTTTATTTTTTTCAAATATTTATTTATTTACTTTAGTTGTACACAATGCAATGCATTTATGTTTACATGGTGCTGAGGATCGAACCCGGGCCGTGCACGTGCGAGGCGAGCGCTCTGCCGCTGAGCCACAACCCCAGCCCTATTTTTATTTTTTTATTTTGTGACAGGGTCTCTTTAAGTTGATTAGGGCCTCGCTCACTAAATTGCTGAGGCTGGATTTGAACTTGCCATCCTCCTGCCTCAGCCTCCCAAGCTACTAGGATCACAGGTGTGTGCCACAGGGCCCAGCTTCACCTGAGGTTTTAGTTTTAGAATTGAGCAATAATCTCTCAGTTCAAGAGGTGTATGGGTGGAGTTTGGTGGAGTCAAATTTAGGAATTTGAATTAGATATAAGCTCTGGATACAACAAAAGTAGAAAAACATGCCAAAGGTAGATTTTAAAATATGAGGAACCAAATAAACTAAATTCAGACTACAAAGGGAAAACAGGAAGGGTGATGTCACATAGTAAAACTTGAGTATGTTTTTCTAGAGAGGACAAAAAATGTAAAGGTGCACTTACACGAGTGGATCTGGCAAGGCTGGATGGGAGATGAGGTCACTTCATCCCTCATTTGGCTGCCAACCCTGATACTTGGCCACATGATATGGGATGGATTAATCAGCCAATGTAGGTATTTAGCAAACAGTGTTAAGCAAATAAATTAGTATATCTCATATTTTCTTAAATTATTATATTTAAGAGGAATTACTGAGAAATAATTTTCAATTGTGAGGACTATGGTAGAAGATTACAGGACTCTCATTGTCTCATTGTTTTTTTTTTTTTTTTTTTTTTTTTTTTTTTTTTGTACTGGGGATTAAACTCAGGGCCTTGAGCATGCTAGGCAAGTGCTCTACTACTCCCCAACTGGATTATGTGATTAACTCTCTGGGAGGAAGTCATCACTTGTAGGTTTATCGTAGAATTATCATTGTTGACTATAACAAGCCATTGCCAATATTTAACAATAATAATCCAACTTTGCAAAAACTACTTGCCCATTTATCATGTGCTTAATAGTTTTGATGGTTTGGTTTTGGATATAGCTTTAGTTTTCAAGTTCAACATTCTAATGATTGTTTATTCTTTTGGATTTTATAACTATAAATTACGTTTGAGTAAGAGCTACATGGTCCCAATAGTTGGACTTTGGGAATAAAAATGGTTATCCAGAAGGTAACTTAAAACATTTGTATCTGGGCCGGGCGCGGTGGCGCACGCCTGTAATCCCAGCACTTTGGGAGGCTGAGGCAGGAGGATCGTGAGTTCAAAGCCAGCCTCAGCAATGGCGAGGCACTTAGTAACTCAGTGAGACCCTGTCTCTAAATAAAATACAAAAAAGGGTTGGGGATGTGACCCAGTGGTCGAGTGCCCCTGAGTTCAATCCCCAGTACCAAAAAACAAAACAAAACAAAACCAAAAAAAAATTTGTATCTGGGCTGGAGTTGTGGCTCAGCAGTAGAGCGCTCACCTAGCAGTGCGCGATCCTCAGTGCCACATAAAAATAAACGCATTGTGTACAACTAAAGCAAATAAATAAATTTTAAAAAATTGTGTCTTCTTCCTCTAATACAAAAATACAAATTCCAGCTACTCTGGAGGCTGAGGCAAGAGGATCTCACAGTTCAGGCCAGCCTCAGCAACTTAGTGAAAGCTTGTCTCAAAATAAAATTTCAATTAACAAATTACAATAAATAAATAATTTTATAAAAAAAATAAAATTTCAAAAAAGGCTGGAGGGATAGCTCAGTAGTCGAGCACCCCAGATTCAATCCCCAGTATTGCAATTTAAAAAGAGAGAAAAAGGAGAAAACTCTAACATGAAAATATCTATAATGCTGTTACTAAACACCATGTTTATAGCATGCTTATATCAGGCAAGTCTTACTGAAAACACACAACAGCAAACATGATACTTCCACATATTTCAAAACAAATCTATCTTGGATTTATGCACAGTCAGAATAGGAAAGTCTTTTCCTAATTGACCCCAGATATAATTTTTATAAGGCCAAGAAGATAACCACACTTCAGACCTATGTAGTCTCAAAATTGCTCTGGTAACATGAGCTCAATGAAAATTTTCCCCATCTTAATTAAGTCCAGAGTATTCTCTTGCTACACAAAATGTCTTCAAGAATGAATTAAGGTTTCCTTTTCTTAGCCCCACCCTCACCCCATCAGCTAAAAGTCCTTATCAGTTTCTCCTGCCTGCTCTGTTCTCTTTCCACTTGGCATAAGAAAAAAGAAATGATAGTTACAAAAACACATCCTTATGTTGACAGAGTAAGCCCTGTATCTGCAGGGAGTCTTTTGCTATTCTTCGCTTAAAAAGAGCAAACGTTTCTCACCAACAGAAATTTAGCTGTCTGTGTTTGCGTTTGTTTCTTTCAGTCTACTTCTGATAGACAGCCGTATTTTGTTTAAACTTATACCAAAACCTACTCTTTTTTTCTTTTCTTTGTGAAATAGAATTTATTGTGGCTCTGATTATGTACACATGAGATGTGTCTGGCCAGGCTGGCCAGGCAAAACCTACTTTTAATTTAAACATTTTTTTAGTTTTTGTTCAGTGAGTATAAAATGTGTTTGTTGGAAATATAGTTACACAAATTGAAGAAAATGAATTATCCATGACCTTACCACACTTTGCAGGTTTTTTTCCTGCACATATGTCTATGCATATTGATATTCACACAAATATTAAAAGAGATCTTTTTACTGAGGCTGGCCTGAAACTTACAAAGGACCTCTTTGCTTGTTTGTTTTTTGTGGTACGGGGAATTGAACCCAGGGCCTTATGCATACTAGGCAAGCAAACACTCCACCACTTAGCTCCATCAGCAGCTGGAATTTGTAATCCTCCAGCCTGAGCAATTTATCTGGGCCCTAAGCAATTTAGTGAGACCCTAACTCAAAATAAATAAGTAAATTAACATTATTATTTGCAGTACTGGTTATTTAACCCAAAGGTTCTCTACCACTGAGCTACACCCCATAGGCCTTTTAAAATTATTTTTACTTATTTGTTTATTTTTATTTCGAGACAGGGTTTTGCTCAATTGCTGAGGCTGACCTCAAATTTGAGATCTCCCTGCCTCAGCCTCTGGAGTTGCTGGGATTACAGGTGTGTGCACCACTGTGCCTCACGCTTGCAAGGCAAGTGCTCTACCACTGAGCTACGACCCCAGCCCATCTTCCTTTATATTTTTTTTTTAGCATTTTTTAAATTTTTTATTTATAATAATTACAATTCATAGTGCACATATATAGCATCTTTTTACATACAACTGTTTGTATACAAAGCATATTCGTACCATTCAGGTCTTCAATCATGCATTTAGGATAATGATATCCGTCTCATTCAACCACCTTTTTTTTTTTTTTCTTTTCTCCTCCTCCCTCCCCGCTTGCTCCCTCCCTTTCCCTCCCTTCCCTTTGACCATTCTAGTGTTCCTCTAATCCTCCTATGTACCCCCATCCAACAACACTGTGAACTAGCCTCCTTATATCAGAGAAAACATTCGGTATTTGGATTTTTGAGATTGACTAATTTCACTTAGCATTATATTCTCCAACTTCATCCATTTACCTGCAAATGCCATTATTTTATTCTCTTTTATTTCTGAGTAAAATTCCATTTTGTATATATACCACATTTTCTTTATCCACTCATCTACTGAGGGACATCTAGGTTGGCTCCACAACCTAGCTATTGTGAATTGTGCAGCTATAAACATTGAAGTGGCTGTGTCACTGTAAATGCTGTTTTTTTTTTTTGTTTTGTTTTTGGTACCAGGGATTGAACTCAGGGGCACTCGACCACAGGGCCACGTCCCCAGTCCTTTTTTGTATTTTATTAGAGACAGGGTCTCACTGAGTTACTAAGTGCCTCGCCATTGCTGAGGCTGGCTTTGAACTCGCGATCCTCCTGCCTCAGCCTCCAAAGTGCTGGGATTACGGGCATGCACCACCGCGCCCAGCTATGTAAATGCTGTTTTTAAGTCCTTTGGGAATAGACCCAGGAGTGGGATGGCTGGGTCATAGGGTGGTCCCATTCCCAGTTTAAAAATATGGAATGCTTCACGAATTTGCGTGTCATCCTTGCGCAGGGGCCATGCTAATCTTCTCTGTATCGTTCCAATTTTAGTGTATGTGCTGCCAAAGCCAGCACTATATTTTTAATCTATTAACTGAGCACTTTTCACTTGACTTTCCCCGGAATTCTACCTTTTCTTTCTCCTTTATTTTGGGCAGTTCTGGGGATGGAACCCAGGGCCTTATGCATGCTTAAGCAAGCAAGCATTCTGCCACTGAACTACACTCCCAGTCCTCCCCTTAATTCTAATTTTTTCATGAGGTCTTTGTTTACCATTCTCTCCTAAGGGAGGCTGCTCACT
Source organism: Tamias sibiricus (assembly GCA_025594165.1). Classification (NCBI taxonomy): domain Eukaryota; kingdom Metazoa; phylum Chordata; class Mammalia; order Rodentia; family Sciuridae; genus Tamias; species Tamias sibiricus. The sequence continues at coordinate 167,704,723 of CM046657.1, forward strand.
CTACAGTATCCATGCGTCTGTAAGTCACAGAGTTCAGTCTCTATTCAATTCCATTTCTATTGTTCCTCCCCTTTTCTTTTCTTTCTTTCTTTCTTTTTTTTTCTCTTGGTTAAAAACTTTGCTCCCTTGGGGTTGCAGTCTTTTATGACTCATTCTCCACCCCTGCTTGTCTGCTCTTTCTGGATGTCTGACTAGATGTAAAAGTAAATCAAACTAACTTTTGTTGATTCCTCTGGTACAGACACTGGCAAACATTTTCTGTAAAGGATCAGATAATAAATATTTTTGTCTTTATGGACCATATGGTCTCTGTCAGAGTTCTTCAATTTTGCCATTATAGTGCAAAAGCAGCCACAGACAATATTGAACAAATAAACATGGATATATTCCAGTAAAAAGACTTGTAAAAACAGGCATCAGAGCCAGTCTTGGTGGCCCACACCTGCGGTCCCAGTGACTGGGGAGGTTGAGACAGGAGTATTGCAAGTTTTGAGGCCAGTCTCAGAAACTTATCAAGACTCTGTTTCAATTTTAAAAAATTAAAAAGGGGGGTGGGGTGGGCTGGGGTATAGCTCAGTAGTAAAGTGCCCCTGAGTTCAGTCCCTAATACAAAAAGAAAAACAAACAAACAAAAAACAGGCATCAAGCCTGGCGCGGTGGTGCACGCCTGTAATCCCAGCACTTGGGAGGCTGAGGCAGGAGGATCGTGAGTTCAAAGCCAGCCTCAGCCGTGGCGAGGCACTTAGCAACTCAGTGAGACCCTGTCTCTAATAAAATACAAAAAAAGGGCTGGGGATGTGGCCCAGTGGTCGAGTGCCCCTGAGTTCAATCCCCGGTACAAAAAAAAAAAAAAAATAGGCATCAGACTGGATTTGGCCCAAGGGCTATATATGCTAACCACTGTCCAAATATATAACAATCACTGTGATAGAGGCTTTATATACTCTACATTATGGGAAAATACAGTGACATATTCCCTATAGGTTGGAGGGGTAGACAATGAAAGCTAAGCACCTAGTGTGTTGCTGGCCTCCTGAGCCACTGGGATTTCAGGTGTGTGCCACTGAGCCCAGCACAAGATGGGTATTTTATTGATGAAGAAAGAGAGGCTCAGGGACATTAAATAATTTATTCAGCTGGATGTGGTGGCATACTCCTATAATCCCAATAGCTCAGGAGGCTGAGGCAGGAGAATCACAAATTCAAAGCCAGCCCCAGCAACTAGTGAGGCCCTAAGCAACTTAGTGAGACTCTGTCTCAAAATAAAAAAATAAAAAGGTCTGGAGATTTGGCTTGGTTGTAGAGTGCCCCTAGGTTCAATCCTTGTGGCCCCCCCCCCCGAAAAAAAAAAAAAGAAAGAAAGAAAAAAAAAAAGAACTTATCCAGCTAATTAGAGAAAAGACAGTGGTTCAAAAGCTTGTTCTATACTTTCCAGCGAATTAAGTTTAGATTGAGTTTGATTTAACTGTGGAAAGTTAAGAGAAATGAGTACTAAGTCCTAGGATATGTAAATCTAGAGCTGAGGCATAGATTTAGAATATCTGCAAAAACTTGCCTTCTCCTTTTGGTTTCTTAATTAACAACCCTCATTAGGAGCTATTAGTACATCAGAAGAGTATTAATAGCAATTAACTTGGTGACTAAAGTAAACACAAATACAATTTTCCCTTTGACAAGCTCAAAAAAATACTCTAATAATCCTTAATGAATGCAGCAGGCAGCTGTAAATAAACCATTAAGTTGAGAATTAACATGTCATTCAAATTAGTTAAGACAGAATTTGTTACTTGCTGTTCTCTTTCAGGCATTAGTCAGTTAATGGTCACTGCTATCATGAAAGTATCCACAACTACATTTAATGTTCTGGACCCAATCCCATCCCCTCTTTTTTGTTTGTTTGTTTTTGTGGTACTAGGGATTGAATCTCAAGCAAGTGCTCTACCACTGAGCTACTTTTGTTTCAGCCCTTTTGTTTCAATTTTATTTTGAGACATGTTGCACAAGTTGGCCTTGACTTATGATCCTCCTGCTTCAGCATCCTGAATAGCTGGGAATACAGGTGTGCACCACGCCCAGCTTCAAATGATTTTTTTACGTGAAGTGCACAGGGAAGAAATATGGAAAATAGGCTCTCTCTTTCTGTGGAGATGGCCCTCATTCTCCCTTGAATGTATATTTGCTTTGCTAAATAAATCTGTGTCTCTAACTGGTGCATGCTGAAATTCTCTTCCATCACATATGACATTGATCTCAGTTGTCTTAAGTTGAGGTTTCCCTTTCTGGGAACTAGGACCTCTAGTGATATCCCTTCTTCTAGTACCTGAACATGGAACTCATTGATGTAGTGACTCGGGCCGGGCACAGTGGTGCATGCCTGTAATCCCAGTGGCTCGGGAGGCTGAGGCAAGAGAATTGTGAGTTCAAAGCCAGCCTCCACAAAAGTGAGATGCTAAGCAACTCGGTGAGCTCCTGTCTCTAAAATACAAATAAATAAAATACAAAATAGGGCTGGGGATGTGGCTCAGTTGTTGAGTGCCCCTGAGTTCAATCCCTGGTACTTCCCTCTCTCCATAAAAGAGGTAGTGATTCTGGAAAAAATAGCCAATATTTTGGCATTCCATTGAGTCATCTGACCTTCTGATGGGGGGATTGTGGGGACTGTAGGGAACAGGAGCCCAATCAGTGTTCACTCTGCAAAGAGGAGGGTCATTGGAGAAGGAAATGTTCCTAATCCTTCCAAGGGAAGCTACTTGTGGTTAGCAAGACTCTGACCCTTCCTGATAGATAGCACAGCTGGCAGAGGAAAAAACTGAAGGCGCCAAGAGGCTTCTCACAAGTTCCTAAAATTAACCCATGAAGGGTCTCAGCAGACCTTTAGAAAGGAAAGAGTTAATTTTTGGCCAACATAGGGGTCACCAACCGGGTGTTGAATGCCCAGCAGGGAAATATAATCAAAGACAAAACTATGAATACATGAGTGGAAGAAAAGTGCAGTTGTGCCTGGACATTTAAAAGAGGAAGATAATTTTCCTTTAAATTTAACTTAAAATGTGCATTTGTGTCAGTCCTATCAAAAAGTAAAGCTGAGAAGCTGAGTGTTTATAGAGAAAGGAGTCTCATGTGTAAGTGTCTGATAATAACTATCAAGAGACCATGCTAAAATCATAATTTGTCCTGAGTTAATTTAAGTTTGATCTAACAGACTTACTTTTGGAAAAAAAAAATTCAGATTTAAAAAAAATATATTTATTTATTTGCTTTTAGTTGTACACAATGTGTTTTTACGTGGTGCTGAGGATTGAACCCGGGCCGCGCACATGCTAGGCGAGCACTCTACCACTGAGCCACAACCCCAGCCCCAAGATTTTTTTTTTTTTTTAAACTGGGGATTGAACCCAAGTGCACCTTACACTGAGCTATATCCCCTGCCTTTTTTTTTTTTTTTTTTTTTTTTTTTTGGTACCGGATTGAACTCAGCGGCACTAGACCACTGGGCCACATCCCCAGCCCCTTTTTTGTATTTTATTAGAGACAGGGTCTCACTGAGTTGCTAAGTGCCTCACCATTGCTGAGGCTGGCTTTGAACTCTCGATCCTCCTGCCTCAGCCTCCCAAAGTGCTGGGATTACAGGCGTGCGCCACCGCGCCCGGCTCCCCTGCCCTTTTTAATTTGAGGCAGGGTCTTGATAAATTGCACAGGCTGGCCTTGAACTTATGATCCTCCTGCCTTAGCCTCTGGAGTCACTGGGGTTACAGATGTGTGCCACCAAACTCAGCTGTTGTATGTAATTTTGTAAGATAATTTAAATGCTTTCTGGCTAAGTAGGAGACAAAAATAAATGCATGCATTGATGGCTATTGGAAAGGAACTGGTAAGGAAGATAGTAGTTATTAAAATAGAGACTTGTCTTTTTTATTTTTTTTATTTTATTTCATTTTATTTTAGGCACTTTAACCCATGACCATTAACCTGACAAAAAAGTGAATTGAAGATTTCACATGACCTCTGGTGCATTCACCCTATTTCAGGGTAGGCACAGGCCTTTTTAAAGAGCTCTTTGTTCAAGCTGGTTATAATTACCAGGAATGTTGATACAGAGAATGATGAAGAACTTCACTAAAAGGAAGGCTAGCCTGAGTTTCACTGAAGCAGAAGCTGGAGCCCTGACAGGCCACTGTTCTTGTGGGGTTCATGTGGTTTTCTTGTAACTGTGACTCAGAGAAGGGCTAACTAATGGGCAATTCTGAATGGGGACAACTGGGAGAGGGTATGAACTGTTACCTGCTGGTAAACATATGATTGGGTGGTTCATTCACTCACTTATAAATATTGAGTATCTTTTATGTGCCAGAATGTTGTGAGTCTGGTGAATAACACCAGGTTTGAGCTCAGAAAGTAACTTTGTAAGGGGTGGTAGTGGTTTCACCTCTGCCCAGTCCTTCCTAAGTGTTAGTGCTAAGGCTTTCCCTGCTATGCTATAATTGCCCCTCTGGGTATCAAAGTCACCCTGGCATGTAACCTGGAAACTAAAAAGGAAGGGTTGTTTGTTCCCTTATCTTTTTGCATTGCTGCTTTTGAACCTAGGGCCTTAAGTGTACCATGCAGTCTCCTATAACTGAACTACATTCAAAGCCCTTTTTTTTAAAAATATTTATTTATTTACTTTAGTTGTACACAATACAATGTATTTATATTTACGTGGTGCTGAGGATCGAACCCGGGCCGCGCACGTGCGAGGCGGGCGCTCTGCCGCTGAGCCACAACCCCAGCCCCAAAGCCCTTTTTAAATTTTATTTTGAGACAGTATCTCACTAAATTGTCTAGCCTGGATTAGAACTTGCAATTCTGCATCAGCCTCCTGAGTCACTGGGATTACAGGTATGTACCACGGTACCTATCAGGACAGTTGTTTATATGGACAATGTGGTTCAAGACTCAGGACAAGCCAGGCACTGTGGCGTATGCCTGTAATCCCAGCACTTTGGGAGGCTGAGGCAGGAGGATCATGAGTTCAAAGCCAGCCTCAGCAATGGGGAGGCACTTAGCAACTCAGTGAGACCCTGTCTCTAATAAAATACAAAAAGGGCTAGGGATGTGGCCCAGTGGTTGAGTGCCCCTGAGTTTAATCCCTGGTACAAAAAAAAAAAAAAAAAAAAGACTCAGGACATAAGCCTGGGTGTGGTGGAGCACAAATCTTATCCCAGTGGCTCTGGAGGCTGAGGCAAGGAGGATCATGAGTTCAAAGCCAGCCTCAGTAACTTAGGAAGGCCCTAAGTAACTCAGCAATACCCTGTCTCTATGTAAAATATAATAAAAAGGGCTGGGGATGTGGCTCAGTGCTTAAGCACCCCTGGATTCAATCACAGTACCAAAACAAAACAAAACAAAAAAGACTTGGGACACAGGCTTACCTTCTTTTGGGGGGTAACCGGTGATTGACCCAGGGACACTACCAGGGAGCTAACATCTCCAGCCATTTTTAATTTTTTGTTGTTGTTGTTTTTTGTTTTTAAGACAGGGTCTTGCTAAATTGCCCCAAGCAGGCCTCAAACTCGAATTTGTGATACTCCTGTCTAAACCTCCTGAGTAGCTGGGACTACAGGCATGTTCTACTAGCTACCTTGTTTTGGTGGCAATGAGGATTAAACCCAGGACCTATACATAAGCATTATAGCATTGAGCTACATCTCCAGCTAGCTCTTTATTGTTTTTGTTTGTTTGTTTGTTTGTTTGTTTTCAGTACTGGGATTGAACTCAGGGGCACTTGACCACTGGGCCACATCCCCAGCCCTTTTTTGTATTTTATTAGAGAAAGGGTCTCACTGAGTTGCTAAGTGCCACACCATTGCTGAGGCTGGCTTTGATTTATTTTATAAAAAATAAATCATGCAGGCTGTTGATGTAGCTCAGTGGTAGTGTAGCTCAGTGACTAGTGTGCGCAAAGCTGTGGGTTCAATCCCCAACATGGTAAAAATAAAATAAGTAAGTAAATGAATTGCATCAGTACTGAACATGAAAATTTTTTCCTTGTCATTATTCCCTAAACAACATAGCAATATAGCTATTTACATAGCAATTTGCATTGCATTGGGTATTATAAATAACCTAGAGATGACAAAGCACATGGGAGGATGTAAGTAGATTAAATGCAAATATTCTACCATTTTATAGAAAGTACTTGAGTAACCACAGATTTTAGTAGTGCAGGGGATCATGCAACTAATCTGTAGACACTGAGGAACCATAGTACTGACATGGGGTAGTTTAAAAAGGAACATTTTGGGGGAAATGTGCAATGCTGTCAAGGAAGGGAATAAAGTATTGTGCTTTGCTATTTGGACACTAGAGACAATGACTATACTTTGGGGTTAGATAAGTTAATTTGGAAGTGAACAGTATTAACACATTAAGATGAATGAGTTCCCTAAAGTAAAGAGGTTGAACCTAGAACAACAAAGAAAGGTTGAAATAGTTTTGTTTTTTATTGATCCATTTTAGAGACATTTTTAAATTTGTGTCTTCCTTTCCAATGTGAAAGAGACCATAAAACTGGGCGAAATTTTGAATAGGTATTAGAGGGTATTAGCATTAGATCATGTTTTTTTTTTTTTTTTTTTTTTTTTTTGGTACCCGGGATTGAACTCAGGGGCACTCAACCCTTGACCACTGGGCCACATCCCCAGCCCTTTTTTTGTATTTTATTAGAGATAGGGTCTCACTGAGTTGCTAAGTGCCTGCCATTGCTAAGGCTGGCTTTGAACTCGCGATCCTCCTGCCTCAACCTCCCAAGTGCTGGGATTACAGGTATGCACCACTGTGCCTGGCAGCATTTTTTTTCCCTAGTACTAGGGATTGAATGCAAGGCCTCCTGCCTACTTGGTAAGTATGTTTAAGCTGCATCCCTAGACTCTTGTTTATTTAATTCTTTTGCTGTACTGGGGATTGAATCCGGAAGCACTTTACCACTGAGCTACTTCTCCAGCCATTTTATATATTTTATTTAGAAACAGGGTCTTCTTGAGTTGCTAGGGCCTAAATTGCTTAGGCTGAACTTGCCCTCACCATCCTCCTGCTTCAGCCTCTGGAGTCACTGGGATTACTGGCTTGTGCCACTATACCTGGCTACTTTTGAGATTTTTAGGAAGTCTCTCATTCTTACATCACAGAGTCTTTGATTTGAATAATGAACCATTTTAGGGTGGGGAATTTGAAGGAAATGGTCTCTACCCTACATTCTGTGAAGCATAGAGGAAGCTGAAATAAAGGAAAGAGGCAGCAACATTCCAGTTCACTAATCAGAAAATTATATGGCAAACTCAAATCCAGCCCAGGAGTTTGTATCCAAGGGAAAAGGTCCATGATTGGGAAGGAATGGGGGAAAAAAAGATAATATCAATATCTTTAGGTTCTTTGTCATTAAAACATTACTGTAATCCCAGCACTTTGGGAGGCTGAGGCAGGAGGATCACGAGTTCAAAGCCAGCCTCAGCAATGGCGAGGCACTTAGCAACTCAGTGAGACCCTGTCTCTAATAAAATACAAAAAAGGGCTGAGGATGTGGCCCACTGGTCAGGTGCCCCTGAGTTCAATCCCTGGTACCATACAAAAAAACAAAACAAAACAAAACAAAAAACACTACCATTAGGGGCTGAGGTATAGTTCAGTGATAGGGCACTTGCCTAACACATGTCTGACCCTGGGTTCAATCCCCAGGACACCAAAAAGTAAACAAATAAATTACTATTAGTTGACATTATAGCTAAGAATGAAGTTATGAATTATTATGTTAAGAATGGCCTGTGGCCAGGTGTGGTAGTGCAAATTTATAATCTCAGCAATAGGGAAGGCTAAGGTAATAGGATGGCAAGTTGGAGGCCAGTCTCCACAATTTACTGAGACCGTCTCAAAATTTAAAAAATCCTTAAGAAGGGCTGAAGATGTTGCTCAGTGTTAAGGTGCCATTGGGTTCAACCCCAGTAATGCAAAGAAAAAAAAAAGTGGCCTTGTGATTATGTTTTTCAAAAGTCCTTATCTTTTAGAGATACACACTGAAGTGTTTACAGATGAAATGATATGTATTTCGTTCAAAATACTCAGAGAGCAGTGAGGAATAGGTACAGGCACACAGGAAACAAGATTAACAAGAGTTAATCATTAAGCAGGAGAGCTGGGACACACCTGTAATGTCAGCTCTTTGGGAGACCAGCCTGGACAGCCTAGTGAGGCTCTGTCTTAAAATAGAATTTAAAAAGGCTGGGGATGTAGCTCAGTGGTAGAGCAATTGCCTAGCATGTGTGGGTTCTGGGTTGAATCCCCAGTATAGGAAAAAAAAGTAATCATTAAAGGTGGGTGATGGGGGCTGGGGTTGTAGGTCAGTGGTAGAGCGCTTGCCTCCCATATGTGAGGCACTGAGTTTGATTCTCAGCACTACATATAAATTTTAAAAAATAATAATAAAGGTTCATCAACAACTTAAAAAAAGAAACAATTCTTAAAAAAAAAAAAGGTGGGTGATAGTGGATTCAGAAGAGTTTGTTATACTACTATTTTTGTTTGTTTGTCTTGGTACTGGGGATTGAACCCAGGTATGCTCTGTCACTGAGCTACATTCCCAGCCCTTTTTATTTTTGAGAATCTTGCTAATTTGCTTAAGGCCTTGCTAATTGTTGAGGCTTGCCTTGAACTTGTGATCCTTCTCCCTCAGGCTCCTGTGTTGCTGGGATTATAGGTGTTGGATTCTAGGCAGAGGCTGCACCTCCCAGGCAGAAGGCCACACCTCCCCAGGTGCCTTGTGAAAAACTACAGCTCCCAGGATCCTCAGTGTGACCAAAACCTGACCAGCAAGTCCCCTGTCCACTACCCCCCCTGACCTCTGCTGGCCTATAGGACAAGGACTCACTCCAAGGGGGTTTTATGGCCCCTACTCTATTTAAGCCAGCCCCTTGTTCCTGCCGTCCCTTTCCTTGTTCCTGCTCTCTGTTCGTGCTTGCCTCGGTTCCTGCCCATCCCTTCCCTACCCCCCTTCCCTTCCCTTCCCTACCCTTGCCCACGTGGCACCCCAATAAACCCTTTTATTTCACTAACACGGTGTTCCCAGCTAAGTTAACTATGTTTCAGCAGTTTTCTAACAATAGGCATGCACCATGTCAAGCACCCCTACCTTTCTTTATGATTTGTTAGGACTGTTCTCAGTCAGGACCATTTGCTCTCCTCCAACATAATGAGAAAGCCAGTCCTACCCACTCCTACCCCAGTCCTGTTTTTTCTTTAGGCCTAGAAAAGAAATCTATTGAATAAAGAATATGCTGAATAACTCCAAGAGACTCTCAGATGAGCTCCACCCCAGCCTTCCTCCATAGAGCTGAGGCACAGTGCCAGCCTGATAAGGTATGGGAAGAGAACACAAGAGTGCCACCACTTTTTGTGGAGACTGGGACACATTGGGTCATTTTGATATTGTAAGAACAAAGCAGAACTAGTGCTTCTTGGTGTTATTCTTAAAACTTTTTTTTTGGTATTAGGGATTGAACTCGGGGGCACTCAACCACTGAGCCACATCCCCAGCTTTATTTTGTATTTTATTTAGAAATAGGATCTCACTGAGTTGCGAAGGCTTTGAACTCTCAATCCTCCTGTCTCAAACTCCCAAGCCTCTGGGGTTACAGGCATGTGCTACTGCCTTACTTAAAACTGTGTGTGTGTGTGTGTGTGTGTTGCTGGGGATTGAACTGGGATGCCCTACCACTGGGCTATACCCCTAGCCCCCCCACTTCTTTTGGTGCCAGGGATTGAACCCAGGGGCATTTAACCACTGAGCCACATCCCCAGGCTGTTTTTAATATTTTATTTAAAGACAGGGTCTTGCTGAGTTGCTTAATGCCTCGGTTTTTCCGAGGCTGACTTTGAACTCCAGATCTTCCTGCCTCAGCCTCCCCAGCCACTGGGATTACAGGTGCGAGTCACATACCTGGTTTACGATACTCCCTCCCCCATTTAATTAAATATTTATTCAATGAAAGAATGTATAAAAACTTACAAATCTGAAAACTCAACTACACATATAATAGGATGACAGGATATTCAGCTTGTAACATATACATACAGGGCTAGTTGCAGTGGCCCACATCTATACTCCCAGAGACTCAGGAGGATTGCAAGTTTAAAGACAGCCTAAGCAATTAATTTAGTGAGGTTCTAAGCAACTCAGTGAGACCCTGTCTCAAAATAAAACATAAAAGGGCTTGGGATGTGGCTCAGTGGTTAAGCACCACTGGGATTAATCCCCAGTCCCCACCCCCCAAAAAACAAAACAAAACCCAAAACACATATATACAGAAATACAGTGTAGGTATTAACTATTTTCCTCCTTCCCTCCCTCGCCCCCCTTTTTTTTGGTACTGGGGATTGAACTCAGGGGCACTTGACCACTGGGCCACATCCCCAGCCCTTTTTTTGTATTTTATTAGAGATGGGGTCTCACTGAGTTGCTAAATGCCTCGCCATTGCTGAGTCTGGCTTTGAATTCATGATCCTCCTGCCTCAGCCTCCCAAGTGCTGGGATTACAGGCATGTGCCACCACGCCCGGCTCCTTTCCCCTTCTTTTCTTACTTCTGGTTCCTATATTGTCCTGTGAAACTATTCTCTTATTGGCTTAAGGGAAGATTAATGGACAACTTTAATTGCTTTCAGGCCATTAGAGAAAATTTTAGGTGTTAAAGAAAAAACAAACTGGAGCATATACATCCAAATCAAAACATTTTCCCCGCCGGGCGCGGTGGCGCACGCCTGTAATCCCAGCACTTTGGGAGGCTGAGGCAGGAGGATCACGAGTTCAAAGCCAGCCTCAGCAATGGCGAGGCACTTAGCAACTCAGTGAGACCCTGTCTCTAATAAAATACAAAAAAAGGGCTGGGGATGTGACCCAGTGGTCGAGTGCCACTGAGTTCAATCCCCAGTACCAAAAAAAAAAAAAACAAAAAAAACATTTTCCCCAAACAGCAGTTAAGACTTTTTGTCCTGATTTCTCTTTGCCATTTTAGATATTTCAATAAATGTTACCAGTGAAGTTTAAAACTTTAAACGGTGGCTAAGAGCACCTGTCAGCGTGAAACACTGCAAATACAGGTACTATATCTTCCAAAATTGATGAATGACAGACTAGAACCAAATAATCTGCCAATCTTCAAGTGGATGACATATCAAAATTGCAGACCAGGAAATCTAGAGCAAGTTATTTTGACTGGCAAAGAGCTGTGAGTTGGGCATGGTGGTGCATAACTATAATCCCAGCAATTTGGGAGGCTAAGACAGGAGTATCACAAATTTGAGGCCAACCTGGGCAACTTAGAGGCCGTCTCCAAATGAAAAATGAAAAGGGCTGAAGGTATAGCATAGTGGTTGAGTGCCCTTGGGTTCAATCCCCAGTATTCACTATAAAAAAAAAATTAAAAAAATAAATAAATGAAGCTATGAATTTGGTGCTTTGTTTTCAATACCCAAATATGAAATCAACAAAAATGAGACCAGGAGACTCTGGATATTATGATTTGGATCATAAATGTCCCCCAAAGGCTGACGTATTGAATGAAGCCTTGATTCCCAATGTGGCAGCATTCAGAGGTGGGGCTGTCAGGAGGTGACTGGATCATGAGGGCTCTGATGTGATAGCTAATGGGTTATCAGAAGGTAGTGGAAACTTTAGGAGGCAGGGCCTATTGGAGGAAGCAGGTCAATGGGACCCTTTCTATCTCTCTTCATGTCTTGGCTGACAGGAGGTGATCAGTCACCTCTGCCACAGGCTCCTACTGCCAGGATATTCTGCCTCATTGTAGGCCCCCCAAACAATGGAGCCAAGTGAACACAGACTGAAACCAATGAAACCATGAGCCAAAATAAATCCATTCTCCTTTAAGCTGATTTTCTCAGGTCTTTTGTCACAGTGACGAAAAGCTGACTAGCACACTGCCTAAGCAAAAAAGTTCTGCTGGTGTTTTAGTCAGCTTTTTGTTGATGTGACCAAAAGACCTGACAAGAACAACTTAGGAGTAGGAAAAGTTTATTTTGGCTCATGGTTTCAGAGGTACTGTCCAGAGTCAGCTGACAGAACATCATGGCAGAAAGGCACAGCAGAGGAAAGCTGCTTAGTTCATGACAGCCAGGAAGCAGAAAAAGAGAAAGAGTGAGGTGCTAGGGACAAAATATAAACCCCAAGGTAGGCCCTTGTGACCTACTTCCTTTAATCATACCTTTCCTGCCAACAGTTACCACCAAGTTAATCCACTCAAATGGATTAACCCACTGATTTGGTTATAGTTCTCACAACCAAATAATTTTACCTCTGAACATTCTTGCATTGTCTCACATATGAGCTTTTTAAATTTTTATTTATTTATTTTTTTGTACTTGGGATTTAGCCTAGGGGTGCTTCACCACTGATTTACCTACTCAGTCCTTTTTATTTTTTATTTTGAGACAAGATCTCGATGAGTGGCTTAGGGCCTCGATAAATTGCTGAGGCTAGCCTGGAACTTGCAATCCTTTTGCCTCAGCCTCCTGAGTTGGTGGGATTACAGGTGAGCATTACTGTGCCCATCACACATGAGTTTTCCAGGGATACACATATCCAAACCATAACAGCTGGTCTCTAATTTCCCCATCTAGCAAATAAGTTAATTAGAACAGATGATCTCTGACAGGCATGGTGGCACCCACATGTAATTCCAGTGATTTGGGAAGCTGAGGTAGGAGGATCACAAATTAAAGGCCAGCCTATATAAACTTGAGGCCAACTGGGGCAATTTAGTAAGGCCCTGTCTCAAAAAATAAAGAGGACTGGGGATTTAGCTCAGAGGTAAAGTGACCTTGGGTTCAATTCTAAGTACCAGGAACAAAATTAAAGAAGAGCCAGGCGTGTTGGTGCTCTCCTGTAACTCAGTACCTCAGGAGGATTTCAAATTCAAAGCCAACCTCAGTAATTTAGCAAGGCCTTAAGTAACTCAGTGAGACCCTATCTCTAAATAAAATAGGACTGGGGATGTGGCTTAGTGGTTAAGTGCCCCTGGGTTCAATCCTCAGTACCAATAAATAAATAATTAAATAACTAAAGAGATGATGATCTCTATAGAGTCCCCTCAGCATCAAACTTGTGAATCCATTAAATAGTTAAAACAACTTTTTTTTTTTTTTTTTTTTTTTTTTTGGTACTTGAGATTGAACCTAGGGGTGCTTAACTACTGAGCCACATCCCCAGCCCTTTTTATTTTGAGATATGTCTTGCTAAGTTGCTTACGGCCTTGATAAATTGCTGAGGCTGGCTTTGAACTTGTGATCTGCCTGCTTCAGCCTACCAATCTGGTGGGATTACAGGCTTGTGCCACTGTGCCTGGCTCACAACTTTATTTTAAATTATGGAAAAGTTTTAGAAGATGTAAAAATAAAGAACAATGTAGGAATTCTTAAGTACTAGTAACTGAATTTCAACATATGTACAATCTTTTTTACCTAAAGCCCTATTTCCTCTCCCCTTTCATCCTACTGTGTTACTTTAAAGCAAATTCTAAATACAATGTGAGAGCTCACGGATGCTTAGACACAGAGCCACATCCCCAACCATTTTTATTTTTTTATTTTGATACAGGTTCTCACTAAGTTTTGCTGAGGCTGGCCTTGAACTTGTGATCCTCCCACCTTAGTCTCCCAATCGGGATTACAGATATCTGTCACCATACCTGGCTTCCAGTTTTTTTTTTAATTGCTGGGGCTGCCCTTAAATTTTCCATCCTCCTGCTTCAACCTCTGGAGTCACTGTCACTGGGATTAGAGGCAGATGCCACTACATACAGCTATGTGAAACGCACCCTAATGAGTTCTTCTATATCAAAGATAGTCTATAAATAACATTAGATCAAGTCAGTCTTTTCACTATTCCTGGATGCTTTCTTGTATTGCAATTGTAAACAAACTCATTAAACTTGAGATCAGCATTATAGGATGCTAAATCATACGCTGAATGAACTCATATATATTCACTAAAAGAAGAGGTACCAATTGCAAACATTTACTATCTTTCATGCAATACATGTAACAAGTTACCCCCGAATTTTGCAGCTGGAAAGAAGAAACAATTATTATTTCATGGTTTCAGTGAGCAAAGGATCTCGGAGTGCATTAGTGGTGTAATTCTGGCTCAGGGTCTGCCGGAAAGCTGCAATCAAGGTGTTGGCTGGGCTTGCAGGCATTTCAAGATTCACCTTTGAGAGGATGCACTCTTAAATTCATTCAAAAGAATGCCTGACAACATGATAGCTGGCTTCTCCAAGAGTGAGCCATCAATCCCAGAGGATGAGACAATCCAAGAGTGAAGACTTTTTTTTATAAAATTTCATCTCATTTGAAAGACATCACCACTTCCAATGTATTCTGTGTATTCAAAGCTTGTCAATAGCCTACCTCATACTCAATGAGAAAGAACTACACAAAGACGTAAATACCAGAAGGCAGGGATTGTTGTAAACATGAATCATCCTGTCACATATGCTGAGTATTGATTACAGAGCTGTTCTATTTAATACTTACAACTTATTGTAAATTAACAAATGATCTTACTTTATGAATATCATTCTACTTACCTTACAGGTGAGAAGAGTAGTGAGGGAAACAGATTTACTTATACCAGTCATTCATCAAATTTTTCTTTTTATTCTTTTTTGTGGTGGTGGGGATTGAATTCAGGGTCTTGTGCATGATAGGTTAAGAACTCTCTGCCACTGAGCTACACACGCAGGACCTACTGATTATTTTTTTTTTTTTTTTTTTTTTTTTTTTTTTTGAGAGACTATTATATATGGATTACTATGGTAGGTACTGAGTACCTGGAAAAGAACATGACATATGAGTACAGCATGACTTATATGACCCTGCACTCATTCAGCAATGTTCAGAAGTTTTTGAAGAGCACAAACAGAATGATGAAAATAATGTGGCATGCTGCTGCACTAAAGACACACATTACCCAGTATGATATGGGCCTGTAATTTCAGAGACTGGGGAGGCTGAGGCAGGAGGATCACAAATTTGAGGCCAGTCTCTGCAATTTAGCAAGACCGTATTAAAAAAAAAAAAAAAAAGGGCTGGGGATGTAGTTCAGGTGATAAAGTGCCCTTAGTAACACACACAAACACACACACACACACACACACACACACACACACAGAGATACCAGCTGGGTGTGGTGGTGCATGCCTGTAATCCAAGCTACTGGAGAGGATGAGGCAGCAAGTTAGGGCCAGCCTTGGCAGGTGAATGAGACCTGTTTCAAAATAAAAAATAAAAAGGGTTGGGGGTGTGTACCTCAGTGGCAAAGTGCTTGCCTAGCATGCATAAGACCCTGGGTATACCAGCATCTCTCTCTCTCTCTTTGTTTGTCTCTCTCTCTCTGTCTCTCTCTCTCTCTCTCTCTCTCTCTCTCTCTCTCTCTCTCTCACACACACACACACACACACACACACACGAAAGATAAAAATAAAAATATATGGTAAAACTACAGGACAGGGCTGGGGTTGTGGCTCAGCGGCAGAGCACTCGCCTCGCATGTGTGCTGCCCCGGGTTTGATCCTCAGCACCACGTAAACATAAATGCATTGCATTGTATACAACTAAAGCAAATAAATAAATATTAAAAAAAAAACTACATGACAATTAAAATAGTAAGAAAAAGAATTTCTCAAATCTGCAAAATAAGCAAAATTAATAAAATGGTAGAGATACTAGCTTCTTCCATTTTTCATTTTTGAGGGTTATGAGGATGGAAGAAAGGGGGGGTGGGAGGGGGAGAGAGAGAGAGACAGACAGACAGACAGACACAGAAAAGAAAAAGTTCTCAATCCCTAAGAATTAATTGTAATATGTGCCACTAAGAAATTTTGTCCCTATTAAATAATTTTACCTTTTCTTTGGGGTGCTGGGGATGGAACCCAAAGCCTTGGGAATACTGGGCAAGTGCTCTACCACCGAACACTACTCCAGCCCTATTTAAATATTTTAAAACAATTAATTTGCACTTGGAAGTAAGGACAAGAAGTCAACAAGCTAATTTTCAAAATAGTGATACCCTTTTTTATACTTCTGCCTTCTGGATTATCAATATCAAGGATGGCTTCCAGTTGATTAAAAACTATCATTAAACTTTATTTCTAATGCCATTCATTCATTGCTCCTGCTCCTCCTCCCCCACCACCCCTCTCTTTTGGGTACAGGGGATGGAACCCAGGGGTCCTTTACTACCCAGTCACATCCCCAGTTGTTCTTATTTTTTTTTTTTTTTTTCCCTTTTGTGACAGTGTCTCTAGCTAAATTGCTGTGGCTGGCCTGGAATTTGAGATCCTCCTGCTTAGTTGGGATGGGGGGGGGGGGCGGGGGGCGGGGTTTACAAACGTGTCTGCCTGTTGTGTATTTCTTCTTGAATCTATTTTGACTGCTATTGTGGTTAGGAAGGTAGTTTCTGTTACTGAATACAGAATTCCATAAATAAACTGACAGCAAGGCACTTATGACCCAGGTCTAACCTCACCCTTTCCAGCAAAAATACAGATGGAATGAGACAGTAATACTTAGGAAAATGGGGGGGGGGGGGGGGAGCATAGGAGAAATGAAGAACTTTAGTTAGAGAAAGGGGAGGGAGGGGAAGAGAGGAGAGATGGGGGTAGGAAAGATGGTGGAATGAGATGGATATCATTACTCTAAGTACATGTATGAAGACATGATTGGTGTGACTTTACTTTGTGAACAACCAGAGACAAGAAAAACTGTGTTCTGTATGTGTACTATGAATTAAAATGCATTCTGCTGTCATGTATACATAACAAATTAGAATAAATAAATACTTAGGAAAATGATCATTATATACACGAATACTCATTGGATATGCACAAATCTTTTTTTTTTTTTTTTTTTTTTTTTTTTTTTTTGGTACCGGGGATTGAACTCAGGGGCACTCCACTACTGACCACATCCCCAGCCCTTTTTTTGTATTTTATTTAGAGACAGGGTCTCCTGAGTTGCTAAGTGCCTCACATTGCTGAGGCTGGCTTTGAACTCATGATTGTCCTGTCTCAGCCTCCCGAGCAGCTGGGATTACAGGGGTACGTCACCGCGCCGGCTGTAATAGTTCTAATTTTGACCTACCATGGAATCTGTGAAGTAACTCTCCAGTTTACTGATTTATTATTTTGGGAGGGGACCAAGAGGCAAAAAATTATAATTTTTCAAATCATTTGCTTCTTCTTGAATAATTTCTTTAAAACGTTGTCGAAAATACCTTGCAAAGTTTGCATTATGGCGAAACGACTCTGAACGAGTATGTGTAAATAAGGAGTCGTCACTTCAGGAGGCAGGAGGGTACCGATTATTTCAATGAACAATTTCCATTTTTGGAGCTCCCATCCCAAAATCGCGACGAGTAGTGAAGCAGACAGCGGCCAAACCCTCTCCTAGGAGTCAAAACACAGTCAGCAGCCTGGACCTCCGGACTCCTCAGTCACGTCCCTGTTGGCACTCTCCTCAGTGATCTTGAGTTACTCAGCATCACTTTCCCTATCTGTGAAAACCCCGAGAAGAGCAGCCGCCACCTGCCTGAGGCCAAGGCAATACACGCGCGTCGCACGACGAGTCCGAGCCCCGCAGGAACGGAGCCAGGCAGCGCCCCGAGCACTCGCTTTCCGCGCAGCTCGGGGCCCGCCTGACCCGCAGCCGGGAGGCGGAGGAGGGGAACCCGACCGGTCAGCCTCGGACCCCACCGGGGTCGCGGCGAGGGTGGGGGGATGTGGCGGAGGAGCGCAGGGGCCCGCCGCGTCGGCCACCTCGGGGGCGGGGCTCACGCGCTGCCCCGCCCCGCCCCGGGCCCGCCCTTCCCCACCCCTCCCCACCCCTCCCCCACGCCCTCGTCCACCGCCCCCGCAGTAGGAAAGGGAGCGGGAGGAGGGAGGGAAAGTGCAGTTCTGTGGAAAGGGGCGGAAGGAGGGGAGGAAAAAAAGAAAAAGGGAACAGAAACATGGCGGTCGGCTGTCGGGTCGGCCACGCCGCTGGCAGCTCCTAGGCCATCCTCCGTTCACACTGTCCGGCCGCCCCGAGAGTCGCGGTGCCGGCGCTGGCCGGTGCCCTAGGCCGTTACCCCTAGCTGCGGGCGGCGACCCCGGAGACCCAACCCGCGAAGCGGCGCAGGCGCAGATCGGCCGAGGCGGCTGGAACGAGTCCCCGGCCCTGCCCTTCCCTGCAGAAGGCGCCCAGGCCGAGGATCCGGCACTTTCATGCCCCGGGAAGGCGCAGTGTCGCGGTGGTGCTGACGCGGGAGCCGGCGGCAGGTGAGTCTGCCTTGCGGGGCCTTTCGCGGAAAAAACTCGGCGTTGCGCTTCCGCGGGGCAGCGCTTCGAGGCGGGACGGCGCCAGGCAGGTAGCAACTCCGATGGTTGAGTTCCGAGTGGCCCGCCCGCCGGGGGCGCCGCCGAGGAGGCGGAGAGTGGTCCGGGCCGGCACTCCCGGCCTAGTTTTTCCAGTTTTCTGGGGACAGGGAGTCCTCACAGGCTCGCGGTGCGTTGGGGGAGAGGCTGCGGCTGGAAGGGCCTTCTCGCGCCGCCGCCCGGGATCTGGAGAATCACTTGCGTGCAGGCGCGAGGAACCTGGGCCCGAGGGACCGCCCGGACCTCTGCCGCCTAGGTGGGAGCCGGGTGGTGGGGGGTTGGGGTCGGGGGCTCCCGGGGGATCGAGCGTTCCAGCGGGTGGCGGTGTTTGCAGAGAGGTTGGGGTACGGAGGAGTTCCGGGGGAAGAGCGGGGGTGCCTGGGCAGGTATCGCAGGTGAATTGAGGGCATTTCCTCCTCTGCCGTGCGGTGGCTGAACCTTAGGGCTTTGTTGGGGATGACTTATAAAGAAGGCCGGTTCTATCCAACTCCGGAGTGACTAAACACAATTAAAGCCAACTAATGAGCCTTTAGTGTTGACTCCTGTAAAGAGCTGTAACTTTTCTGTATTGAAGATGCTTTCATGTCCTTTTTTTCTTTTTTCTTTTTGCTTCCGCGGCCTTTTCCCTCCCAAAGACCGTGCTTCAGCAGAACAGATAAGGAATGACCCAGTTTTAAATGATGTGTGTGTTTCTTCCACACAGGAAAATTTAGGGCAGTTACCGTAGTAATTTCCAGTAGCGAACCCTCGGCTGCTTGTGCGCTTGTGCCTCAGAGATTGTCTGGTACTGTAACCTGAGAAATTGATCTCCTGAGTCTGCTTTAATTGCGTACAAGCCCGAGTTAAAGCCTTCTTCCAAGACCACAATTCACGGAGGAAGTAGATCTTCCCTTCAGGTTTCCCAGTTTAGAGGGTGGCAAGCATATAGTTCTGAGGTGCTCAGTTAATAAGTTTTCAATAAATGTTTCATTTGGGGGTGATTATATGTGTTAAGCTATGTGTTTTGCTTTTGTTATTTGTTTTTGGGTACACCCGACAAGAGCGAAATTAATTGCAAAAGGGAAACTTCATCTCTGTGCATTAAAAGATACTTATTCTCTTGATCACTATAACAAAAAAAAAAAAATCTTATTTTCTACGCTGTTCTTTGTATTACTGGTAGTTGTAAATTGCTTTTCTTTGTATGAGACTAGGAACTCAGAAAAAAACTTAGATTTGTATTCATGAACATGATCTGCCCCATAGGCTTACTTTCACTTGTGATTTAAGAAATGTCAAGAGTTTTCTGCCATTCAGTCCACCCCCACCCCCAACCCCCACCATTGGTATCCTGGTTGACCATGTTGCAAAATAGTTGATTGAGATTAGGGGTCTAATCTCCCTTGACTTTGTCCAGTAGTACCTTACCTAATATACAACTGTTAAGTTTGTTAATTTGGATAATAGAAAAGCTATTTTAGAAATGTTGAAGTTGTGGGTTGGAGCAACTTCTGTATAATTTGTAAATGAATACATTCTGTTGTTGAAAGTAAATATAGTATTTGTAGTATAAACTTTGAGCTTTTAGTTGAAGAAATTGGCAACAGAGTTGGTGTGTAGAAACTGTTCTTAAAAGCAAATGTTTTAGATTACAAGGAACTGCAGTGGTGTGTAGGCTGTAACAATTCATGATGCCAGACTTAGAAGGTTATTTGGGCCAGGAGCTCATTCTAAAGAAACATGCAAGTTCTTTAACAAAAAGCTAATTTGTAGCTATGTGCAAGGGATTTTGCATGATAAATAATAACAAGGCACCATTTCTCTTTATATATTGGCTAGTTAAGACCAAAACATCTCATATTTTCATTGGAGTTTCCTGCCAAGACAAATACTGGTTTTGCATTGGCTTTACTCCTCAGTTTGAAAACCAATTTTCAGTCTTGTGCTTACATCTTTTTTTTTTTGGTACCGGGATTGAACTCAGGGGCACACGACCACTGGTCCACATCCCCAGCCCTTTTTTGTATTTTATTAGAGACAGGGTCTCACTGAGTTACTAAGTGCCTCACCATTGCTGAGGCTGGCTTTGAACTCACGATCCTCCTGCCTCAGCCTCCCAAAGTGCTGGGATTACAGGCGTGCGCCACCGCGCCTGGCTTGTGCTTACATCTTAAGTTCTGGTTGTAAACTGAAAAAGAAAGCTGCTGAGTCAGTGACAGGTTGTCTCATTTGATTTTTCTGATTAGAAAACAGCTTGTTTTATTTTGAATTTCCAATTTAATATGCTTGCTGAAACTTAGTAGGGCAAATAAACTTTCACAATATATGAATTATTTGTTATCATCTGTAAGCTGATACCACAAGTTGTACCTCTTCCTTCCAATTGTCAATTTAACAGACTTGTATTAATAGGGTGCTTTGTTGTAATGGAAAACTCCTTGAAGAGTTAAAGCTTCAAGAAAAAATTCAGATAGTTTGCTTGGTATAAAACAGTAGGTTTTTAGCATCAGATTATAGGAAATTCCAAATTTAGTTTATTATATTATTTGAAATTTACAGTTTAGTGTTTGTGGTAAGAAAGTAGGTTAGAAACTTAAAATTAAAAAACAGAAATTTTACATACATATGTAGGTGTATGGATGTAAAAGAGCTTAATGTGGTATTTGATGAGTTTTTTTTTTTTTTTTTTTTTTTTTTTTTTGGTCCCAGGCATTGAACTTATGGGTGCTTAACCACTAACCCACATCTCAGCTCTTTTTATTTTTTATTTTGAGACAGGGTCTTGTTGAGTTGCTTAGGACCTCCCTAAATTGCAGAAGCTGGCTTTGAACTCTCCATCCTTCTGCCTCTGCCTCCTGAGTTCCTGGGATTACAGGTGTGCGCCACCATGCCTGGCATTATTATTGTATTTGAAAATGTTTTCTTTTTCTTTTTGTTTTTTTGTTTTTGGAGGAGGAGGATACTGGGGATTGAACCCATGGGTGCTCAACCACTGAGCTACATCTCCCCCTTCTTTTTATTTTTTATTTTGAGACAGGGTCTCACTAAGTTTCCCAGACTGGTCTTGAATTTATGATCCTTTTGCCTCATCCTCCAGAGTTGCTGAAATTATAGACATATGCCACCATGTCTGGCTGAAAACTTTTTTTTTTTTAAAAAAATATTTATTTATTTGTTTTAGTTGTACACAATGCCTTTATTTTTATGTGGTGCTGAGGATTGAACCCGGGCCGCGCACGTGCTAGGTGAGCGCTCTACTGCTGAGCCACAACCCCAGTCCCCTGAAAACTTTTAATTAGAAAAAAAAAATACAATATGAATAAAGGAAATTCAAAACAAAAATTTTAAATTATTCCCACTTGTCTCCCAGTTTCTGTTACGGGGGAATGAATCTTGTGATACTGTAACTCTGAGCTTCATCCTCAGCCTCCCCGCCTTTTGAGGCAGGGTCTCACTAAGTTGCTGAAATAAAATTTGTGATCTGCCTGCCTCAGCGATACCCCCTCATCCCAGTTGCTGTGCCCTGCTTCATTTATTTCTTAATTTCTTCATTATTTCTGAAAACATAAATGTTGTATCTTTTTTAACTATGGAAAAAGTATCTGTTCTATTGGGATAAAAATATTACTAACATAACAAAAAGGTGAATACTGAAGTCTAGTAGGATAACCAGTCATATAAATAAGTAACGTAAGTAAACACAACAATCAAATGTAAGTGTGTGAGGCCAAGTGCCTTGGTGCACTCCTGTAATCCCAGCACTTGGGAGGCTGAGGCACTCAGCCAGCCTCAGCAATGGCAAGGCACTTGGCAACTCAGTGAGACCCTGTCTCTAATAAAATACAAAAAAGGACTGGGGATGTGGCCAAGTGGTCAAGTGCCCCTGAGTTAAATTCCTGCCAACAAAAGAAACAAACAAACAAAAACCCCCCTGCAAGCTGGACATGGTGGTGCATGCCTGTAATCCCAGTGGCTTGGGAGGCTGAGGCAGGAGGATCACAAGTTCAAGGCCAGCCTTAGCAACTTAGTGGGACTGTCTCAAAATAAAAAGGGCTGGGGATGTGACTCAGTGGGTTAAGCACCCATGGGTTCTGGTACCAAAAACAGGAAAGAAGGAAGGAAGGGAAGGAAGAAAGGAAGGGGAAGGGAGGGAGGGAGGAATGAAGGAAGGGAAAAGAAGAAGGGAGGAAGCGAGGGAGGGAGGGAGGATGAAGAGTCAGTTAAGGATTTGAAACTGTTCCATGTTTTTTACTTCATTTTTTGTTCTAAAATTTTAAAAATTGATGTATTATAATTATATATATGGTATGATTCATTGTTATATATTCATAAATGCATACAATATAACAATATAATTTGGTCAGTGTTGCTCCCAAGTATCTCTTTTCTTCTCTTGCTCCCTCCCCCTGGTCCTATTTTCACTCTACTGGTTTCCTTTCTATTTCCTTTTCCTTTCTTTGGCAGCACTCAGGGGCTCTGTATTGCTGAGCTACACCCCCAACCTTTTTTTATCTTTGTTTTGAGACAGGATCTCTCTAAGCTGCTGAGTCTGGCCTGAAATTTGTGATCCTTCTGCCTCAGCCTCCTGAGTTGCTGGGATTGTAGATGTGTACCACCACGCAGGCCACCTTTCTATTTTTATCAGATTGCCCACTCCCATTTTTTTTTTTCTTTTTCCTCTCTAGTTTCTACATGTGAGAGAAAACATACAGTCCTTGACTTTATGAGTCTCTCTTAGTTAGTTTGCTTAACATGATGCTCTAAAGTTTCATCCATTTCCTGCAAATGACATAATTAAATTCCATTTTGAAGGTGGACTGGGAGAGAAGCTTTTATGAGGCTGCAGGTTCATCTGTTAGAAGGTATTGAAGGCATTTGGTAAGAATTGATAATAGTACTGATATGGTGGGGGAGGGGAAAGGATACATCTTGAGAACAAACTTTTTTTCTGGCCCAGGGGCCTTATCTCTTTAGCCTTATTTTCTCCTAATCCACTCTGTACCTGTTTATACCAGCCTGCTTTCAAGTTCTTTCCCTCAGTGCCTTAACATATTATTCCATTTGCATGCTGCCTTTTGCTGAGAGATCTTTCCTGATCATGGTATCTAGTTAGGGATATCAGTTATTGCCTATCAGAGTAACTTGCTATCTGTAGAATTTTTTTTCCTTCTTTTTTTCACATTTGTTCTACTTACTAATTTGGCAGCTATACGCAATCTGTCTCCTTTTTACAACTTTAGATGTATTTCTGCTCTTTCTGTTCACTGATCTTTATTTGGGTCTCTGATTTTCTCAGCTGTGTTTTATAATTTTTATTTTATAGTTTTGCACATATATTGCTCAGTTTATCCCTAAGAATTTCATGTTTTTAAAAATTTTTTAGTTGTCAATGGACCTTTATTTTATTTATATGTGGTACTGAGAATCAAACCCAGTGCCTCACACATCCTAGGCAAGTGCTTTACTACTGAGTCACACCCCCAACCCATATTTCATGTTTTTTGATGCTGTATATTGCTAATGATACTGTAAGTAAAATAATTTTTTCCAGTTATCTGGTATATAGAAGCACAATTGATTGTTTTGTATATTGACTTTGCATTCTGTTACCTTAGTAAACATATTTTTTAGTTCCTGTTGATTTTATATTTATTTCTTTTTTAGGGGGGTGGGGGGGGTGGTTACCAGAGATTGAACCTGGGGTGCTTTACTACTGAGCTACATCCCCAGCCATTTTTTATTTTTTGTTTTGAGAGAGGGTCTTGCTAAGTTGCCCAGGCTGGCCTTGAACTTGTGATCCTCCTGCCTCAGCCTCCTGAGTCAGTGGGTTTACAGGCATGTGCCATCATGCTGGACTAGGAATAGCTTTATTTCTTTTTCTTACCTTTATGATTTCCTTCTCTCTGCTTTCTTTGGATTTGTTTTTGTAATTCTTTCTCAAGTTTCTTTCTTTCTTTTTTTGTTAAAGGTGAATCTTTAAAAACATTTTTAAAAAAATATTTGTTTGTTTTAGTTGTACAATGCCTTTATTTTTATGTGGTGCTGAGGATCGAACCTGGTTCGCACACGTGCTAGGCAAGGGCTCTACTGCTGAGCCACAACCCCAGCCCCTTAAAAAATTTTTTTTTTAGTTGTAGATGGACACAATACTTTTATTTTTAAATTTTTATTTATTTATTTTATGTTTTTTTGGTACTGGGGATTGAACTCAAGGACATGCGACCACTGGGCCACATCCCCATCCCTCTTTTGTATTTTATTTAGAGACAGGGTCTCACTGAGTTGCTAAGTGCTTCGCCATTGCTGAGGCTGGCTTTGAACTTGCGATCCTCCTGCCTCAGCCTCCCAAGTGCTGGGATTACAGGCCTGCGCCACCATGCCCAGCTTATTTTTATTTTCTAATATTTATTTTTTAGTTGTAATTGGACACAATACCTTTTTACTTATTTATTTTTATGTGGTGCTAAGGATCGAACCCAGGGCCTTGCATGTGCTAGGCAAGCATTCTACCACTGAGCCACAAACCTAGTCCAATACTTTTATTTTATTTTTTTTAGTGAGGTGCTAAGGATCAAATCCAGTGCCTCACATGTACTAGGCATGCGCTCTACCACAGAGCCACAACCCAGCTCCTCTTTCTCAAGTTTTTTAAGGTTGAAATCTAGACTTTTTTTCCTCCAGTTTTAGAGATTGAACCCAGGGCCATATAAATGCTAGGTAAGTACTCTACCACTGAGCTACATCCTCAGCCCTTTTTTTCTTTTTTAAAATTTTATTTTGAAGCCGGGCGCAGTGGTGCACACCTGTAATTCCAGCACTTGGGAGGCTGAGGCAGGAGGATCGCGAGTTCAAAGCCAGCCTCAGCAATGGAGAGGCACTTAGCAACTCAGTGAGACCCTGTCTCTAATAAAATACAAAAAAGGACTGGGAATGTGGCCCAGTGGTCAAGTGCCCCTGAGCTCAATCCCTGGTACCTATCCCCCCCCCCAAAAAAAAATTATTTTGAGACAGGTTCTTGCAGTAGGGCATGGTGGTGCACTTTTGGATTCAAAGTAGCATGGGAGGCTAAGGCAGGAGCATAGCAAGTTCAAATCCAGCCTGAGCAATTTAGCAAGGCCTTCCACAGTTTAGTGGGATGCTGTCTTTAAATAAAAAATAAAAAGGGCTGGGGATGTGGTTCAGTGGTTAATTGCCAGGTTCAGTCCTGGGTACCAGCCAAATCACCCAGGCCAGACTTGAACTTGTGGTCCTCAAGCCTTTTGATTTGCTAGGATTACAAGCCTATGTCATCCACTCTAAGATGAAGTTTAGATTACTGATTTGAGACCTTGCTTTGTTTCATATCAAAGCGTTCAGTGCTATACATTTTTCTCCAAGCACTGCTTTAACGGAATTCTACAATTTTGGCATGTTATCTTTTCCATTCTCTTAAGTTTAAAACATTTTGTAATTTCCTTTTGAACCCTGAATTATTTAGAACTGTGTTTGATTTCCAAGTGTTTGGGGCTGGGGATGTATGTAGCTTAGTGGTAGAGTGCTTGTCTAGCATGCGTGAGGTCGTGGGTTCTATCCCCAGTACCAACATCAAAAATCCAAAACAAATGAAATAAACAACAACAACAACACACAATTAGCTGGGTATCTTACAAGTAACAAATTTATTTAAAACAATTTCTACATGTTTGGACATTTTCCTGTTATCCTTATGTTGTCACTGATTTTGGTACTCAAATTTGAATCTTTAGCTTAAAAGAGTACCTCAGACCTTTTCTATCCCCACTTTTTTTTTTTTTAAATATTTATTTATTTGTTTTAGTTGAACACAATGCCTTTATTCTTACATGGTGCTGAGGATCAAACCCGGGCCACGCACATGCTAGGTGAGCGCTCTGCCGCTGAGCCACAATCCCAGCCCTCTACGCCCCCTTCTTTTTCTTTTCATTATATTGGCATTTTCCAGGAATTCTACCCCTTAATTTGGGCTTGCCTGCTTGACCCTTCATGATTAGACGATGGCAGTGCATCATCATTATTATTATTGTTTGTACTGAGAATTGAACTCAGGGGCACTCGACCACTGAGCTCCATCCCCAGCCTTCTTTTGTATTTTATTTAGAGACAGGGTCTCACTGAGTTGCTTAGTGCCTCTCTAAGTTGCTGAGGCTAGCTTTGAACTCGCGATCCTCCTGTATCAGCCTCCTGAGCTGCTGGGATTACAGGCGTGTGCCACTGTGCCTGGCTAAGGCAGTGTATTTTTGTTATACTGTATCAATACTGTTTTCTTCATAGTACATCTCATCAGAAGGCATATTGTATAAGTCTGATCAATTATTAGTGATATGAGCTTTATTTCTCTGGTATTACATTTTATTTCTTTGTGATTATTAGTATCTCTAGGAATTAATTTGAGATTTTTATAACTGTCCTATTTTCCAACAAACTTCTACCTAGTAGTTTTAAATAACCACTGATAATTTTTGGTTGACTCTGAATATATGATTGTAAATGTTATTTCCTACCATTCGGTCTACATTTATCAGTTGACATTCTATTGTTAAAAAACCTTCGTCTCAGCTGGGCGTGGTGGCTCACGCCTGTAATCCCAGCACTTTGGGAGGCTGAGGCAGGAGGATCGCGAGTTCAAAGCCAGCCTCAGCAGTGGCGAGGCACTTAGCAACTCAGTGAGACCCTGTCTCTAAATAAAATACAAAAAAGGGCTGGGGATGTGACCCAGTGGACGAGTGCCTCTGAGTTCAATCGCCTGTACCACACACAAAAAAAAAAACCCTTCCTCCCTCCCTCCATTTGTTGCTGCCTGAAGCAATGGCCGCCTGCAGCAACAAAGCCACGGGAATAAGTTCAGAGGCAGACTGGAAACGAACAGTCTCTTTATTCTGCCAGCTTCTCTCTCCGGCTCCAACACCCCCCCAACACGCAATCCACACTCCTCCAACCACCACAAAATGGCGCCAACCGGTCCGCAATGTCCTGGGCCAAGTCTCGTGAGATCATGGAAGGTGGTAATGCTTTATGGCTCCCAGCTAACTACAATCTTAGCTATCTCCTTAATTAGGGCTCCTACATCCATTCATTCATTTTATTGTGTCAGTATGGGCTCAAGGGTTTAAAAAACATCAGTGTTGTCTGGGGATGTGCCTTATGGGTTGAGCACTTACCTAACATGCACAAGGTTCTGGGTTTCATCCCCAGCACAACACATGCACACACACACAAATACACAGGGAGAAAATAGTGACAGTAATATGTTGTCTCCCCCTGTTCCCCCCCCCCCCCCCCTTGGGGGATTTAACTCAGGGCCTCACACAGTAAGCCTGTACTCTTCTGCGGAGTGCAGTATCTCTAGCCCCTGCCACTCATTTTTATGCATAAATTGTCCATAGTTTGACCAGTGGGTGACTCTTCAGGCTAGTTCCTTGTCCTTTTGACAGAACCGAATTAGTCTTTGGTTTTTTTTTTTAGGGATAGGGATGTAGTGCAATGGTAAAGTGTATGCTGAGCATGCCTGAGAGTCTGGGTTCAATCCCCAGCACTACAAAACAGTAAATAAATAAAAATAACAAATGAGTCTGGGATTGTATCTCAATGGTAGAACACTTGCCTGGTGTACATGAGACCATTTTTTCCATTCCCAGCACCCTCCCCCTCCAAAAAGCCAGAAAACAAAAATGAAAAAAGAAAAGTGATTTTTCCCTCCTTGCATATGATGTTCTGTTTGTGTCTTGAACTTTCCTTGCCCTGTTCTGTCATTTTTCTGAGGACCTCTTGTATGTTTTAGTAGAGAATGGTTTTAAGAAACAAAGAGTTAGGTGATAGGTATATTTGTGGCTGGTGGGCGACACTGTTCCCAGAGTTCTTTTTTCTTTTTGTGGTACCGGGGATTGAATTCAGGGGCACTCAACCACTGGGCCATATCCCCAGCTCTTTTTTGTATTTTATTTAGAGACAGGGTCTCACTGAGCTGCTAAGTGCCTTGCCATTGCTGAGGCTGGCTTTGAACTTGTGATCCTCCTGCCTCAGCCTCCCAAGTGCTGGGATTACAGGTGTGTACCACCGTGCCCGGCCCACCCCCCCAATCCCTGTATTTTATTTTGAGACAGGGTCTTGCTAAATTGCCTTGACTCCAGTTTGTTTTTCTCCTGCCTCAGCCTCCCAGTGCCTGGGATTTATAGGTGTGCATCACCTCACCCAGCTTTTTTCTAACTTTTTAAAAGTTAGAGATTTACACAAGAAATATTGACTTCTGGCTTTTCTTAAAAAGACAAAAAGGAAGTCTGTTATTCCAAGTTAATTTGGCAGTTAACTACTGGATGGACGCTAGTGGCAGTGACTGTCTATGTTCACAGGGTTCTTATCTCCTGTCTAACCTCGTTTAGGCATTTGTGGTTGCAACCTTTACTAAAGCACTCCTTTGCAGAACTTCAGTGGTAGGTATGATAGTAGAGAATTACTTTGGTTTGTGTTTAGAAAGAGGAATTGATTTCGTCTGAAATGACTTCATTTTTCAGGTTCTCTGACCATATAGTGTAAATGACTTTGATAATGTTCACTAAAAGGAATAATCAAGTCCCTGTTCTAAATTGTTTAATGTAGCAAATAACTTTAATAAAACTATACTTTGTGGTTTAAACAAAATCCATCATTCATTTTGCATGGCTTGTTACACTGAGGAATAGACAGGTATTTTTTTTTTTTTTTTTGGTACCGGGGATTGAACTCAGGGGCACTCGACCACTGGGCCACATCCCCAGCCCTTTTTTGTATTTTATTAGAGACAAGGTCTCACTGAGTTGCTAAGTGCCTTGCCATTGCTGAGGCTGGCTTTGAACTCGCGATCCTCCTGCCTCCTCAGCCTCCCACGTGCTGGGATTACAGGCATGCGCCACCACGCCCGGCTACCATCAACACTTTCATAAATTTATTTTAGAATAATCTAAGGACATTATATACATTTTTATGTGATAAGATTAATAAATCTGAAATATAAAAAAGTTTTTAATGCAGACTCCTTTTTATAAAAAATAAAGGATACTTTTTTACATCACTCTACTTTTTCGTTACTTCGTACAGGTGGAATCATAGCATTTGTATTTTGTTGACTGGCTTATTTCATTTTGCATAATGCTCGAAGTTAATCCATGTCAGAATTCTACACATATTCCACTGTATGTTTGTGCCGCCTCTCGGCTATTGTGAATAATGTTGTGTGGCTAATGATCTGAAGCATCTTATTGTGGCCATTTGTGTCTCTTCTTTGGTTATCATTTTCCCAGAATATTGTACTGGATGGTCTAGCCTGTCTGATAAGGGAAGAAAAAGAAGTAAAAGGTATATACATTGGAAAGAAAGAAGGAAAAAAGTATCTTTGTTCACACACACATTATTGTCTATATAGAAAATATGATGGACCCTAAAAAAATTCTCGAGTTAGTCATTTAAGCAAGATTATAAGATCAATATAAAAAAATCACATGCATTTCTGCATAATAGTAAGGAATGATTGGAAATTGATTTTAAAAGAAAACAATAGCATTTCTAATAGCATTTAAATTATTAAGTACTTAGAGATAAATCTGACAAAAGGGGTGTGTATGTTTGTGTTTAGTCAGCTTTCCATTACTATAACAAAATACCTGAGATAATCAACTTAGGCAAAAGATTTATTTCATTTGTAGTTTCAGAGGTTTTAGTCCATGGTCATTTGGTCCTGTTGCATTGAGCCTGTGGTAGCACGGCACATTATGGGGAGATCATGGCGCAAAAGGCCTGTTCTCATGACAGTCAGGAAAGAGAGAGAGTCAGAAGGGAACAGTATTTCAATATCCCTTTCAAGGGCATTTCTTAGTGAATTAACTTCCTTCTACAAGGACTTATTTTTTTGGAAGTGGTTACTAGGGATTGAACCCGGGGTACTCCATCACTGAACTACAGTCCCATCCCTTTTTATGTTGGAGACTGGGTCTCAATAAGTTGTGCAGGTTGACCTTCAACCAGTAATCCTCCTGCCTCAGCCTTCTGAGTAGCTCAGATTACAGATATGCACCACTGTGCCTGGCAGGCCCCACTTTTTATAGGTGCTATTACATCTCAGTAGAGCCATAGGCTGGTGACCAAGTCTTTTAATATATGGGTATTTTGGGAACACTTCCCAAACCATAACAGTATGAAAGACCTGAATGCTACAAAATATAAAAACATTGCTGAGAAAAATTTTAAAAGATCTAAAGAAATGCAGAGATAAATTTCTTTGTAGATTAGAAAACTCAATATTGATAATATAGCCAGATGCAGTGGCGCACGCCTGTAATCCCAGCACTTTGGGAGGCTGAGGCAGGAGGATCTCAAGTTCAAAGCCAGCCTCAGCAATGGCGGAGGCACTTAGCAACTCAGTGAGACCCTGTCTCTAAATAAAAATACAAAAAAGGGCTGGGGATGTGGCCCAGTGGTTGAGTGCCCCTGAGTTCAATCCCTGGTACACACACACACACACACACACGAAATATTGATAATATGTCACTCCTTAAACTGAACTAGGCTCATTGTAATCCTAATTAAAATCTTGGTAGGCTTTTTTTGGGGGACGTTCTACAGATTGAATCCAGGGGCACTTAACCCCTGAGCCAGAGCCCTTCTTATTTTTATTTTGAGACAGGGTCTCACTTAGTTGTTTATACCCTTGCTAAATTGTTGAGCTTGGCTTAGAACTTGCCATCTTCCTGCTTCAGCCTCCCAAGTTACGGGGATTACAGGCATGTGCCGCCACATCTGGATAGGCTTTTTTGTTTGTTTTAATTGATAAGTGAATTTTAAAATGCTTATTGAAATCAAAGGACCTAATATAGTTAAAACAATTTTGAAAAAGAACGTTGAAGACCAACTGATTTTAGGACTTTCCTTTTGATAACTGGTTCTTGGTATGTTGTCTAGGTTGGGTTGTGATCCTTTTGCCTCAGCCTCCATTTTAGCTGGGGCTATAGGCAGGCACCACTGTACCAGGCTCCAGATTTCAGACTTTTTGAATTAGAAAGTTAAAATATTCAAAACCATGAACTGAGAGTGTGGTGGCACACACCTATAATCCCAGCTGCGTGAAGGCCTAGGCAGGAGGATTGCAAGTTTGAGGCCAGCCTGGGCAATTTAGCAAGAACCTGTCTCAAAATAAAAAATTAAAAGGGCTGGGAATGGAGCTCAGCAGTAGAGGGCCTGTGGGTTCAGTCCCTTATATCACCAAAAAGAAGAAGAAGAAAAAAAAAAATCTGGACAAAACCATGTAGGAGCTGGTCTAAGGATGAAGCTCAGTGGTAGAATGCTTGCCTAGCATGAGAAGGACATGGGTTTGATCCCCAGCACTGCAAGAAAACAAGGGGGCATTTTAAAATTTTATGATAAAAGCTGTGCACAGTGGTGTGCAACTGTAGTCCCTGCTACTCAGGAGGCTGGGGGTGGGGGGAAGAATCACTTGAGCCCATAATTTCAAGACCATCTTGACCAGCACAGCAATACTCCAGTCCAACAAAATAAAGTAAAATAAAATTTCTAAACCATGTAGTACTGACACATAGACAAAGAAATCAATGGGACAAAAGGAGAATCTAGAAATAAACCCCATATGTATTGGGCAATTGATTTATGAGTAAACGTACAAAAACAGTATGGTAGAGAAAGGATAGTCTTTATAACAAATGATGCTGGAAAATGGAATATCCATATATAAAATTTGAATTTTGATTCCTACCTTATGCCATATACAAAAGTAAACTCAAAATGGATTATAGACCTCGGGCTGGGGTTGTGGCTCAGCAGTAGAGCACTGGCCTAGCACCTGTGAGGCGCTGGGTTCCATCCTCAGCGCTACATAAAAATAAATAAGTAAAATAAAGGTATTATGTCCAACTAAAAAAAAAAAATTAAGAAATGGATTATAAGCTGGGCATGGTGGCGCACGCCTATAATACTAGCATTTGGGAGGCTGAGGCAGGAGGATCATGAGTTCAAAGCCAGCCTCAGCAATGGCGAGGTAGTTAGCAACTCAGTGAGATCCTGTCTCTAAATAAAATACAAAAAAGGGCTAGGGATGTGGCCCAGTGGTCAAGTGCCCCTGAGTTCAATCCCCAGTACCAAAAAAAGAAAAGGATTATAGACCTACATGTAAAACCTAAAATTATAGAACTCTTACAGGAAAATGTGGTAGAAAACCCTTGTCATCTTGGATTATACAATGAATCATACATGATAAACTGGGCCTGATGGCACACGCTTGTAATCCCATCTACTAGAAGGCTGAGGCAGGAGAATTGCAAGTTCTTGGCCAGCCTGGGTAATTTAGCAAGACCCTGTATCAAAATGAAATTGTAGGATATAGCTCAGTGGTAGGGCACTTTGCCTAGCACATAGAAGGCCCTGGATTCGATTTCTCAGTAATCTCAAAAAGAAAAGAAAGAGCCGGGTGCGGTGGCGCATGCCTGTAATCCCAGCACTTGGGAGGCTGAGGCAGGAGGATCGCGAGTTCAAAGCCAGCCTCAGCAATGGCGAGGCACTTAGCAACTCAGTGAGACCCTGTCTCTAATAAAAATACAAAAAAGGGCTGGGGATGTGGCCCAGGGGTCGAGTGCCCCTGAGTTCAATCCCTGGTCCCAATAAAAAAGAAAGAAAGAAAAAAAAAAAAAAGAATCAGCATTATTCCGGCTGGGATTGTGGCTCAGCGGCAGAGCGCTCGCCTTGCACGTGCGCGGCCCGGGTTCGATCCTTAGCACCACGTAAACATAAATGCATTGCATTGTGTACAACTAAAGTAAATAAATAAATATTTAAAAAAAAAAAGAAAAGAAAGAAAAGACCCACATTGATAATTTGTTCTTTATTAAAAAAAAATCTGTTTCTCAAAAGACACTGTAAGAGAATAAAAAGACAAGCTACAGACTTGGAAAAAACATTTGCAATACATAGGCCAGATATATGACTTGTCTCTAGAATCCATAAAGAACTCGCAAAACTGAACAAGACATTTAAAAAGTGCTCATAAGATTTGAACAGAAATTTCACCGAAGAAGATGTATAGATGAAAATAAGTATAGTTATAGGTTGCTTTTCATCAGGGATATGTTCTAAGAAACGTTATTAGGCATTTTTCTTGTACAAACATCATAAAGTGTGCTTTTACAAACTAAGATGCTTACAAGGTTGCTATGTGGTATAATCTTAAGAAACAGTAACATATGGGGAACCATTCACTCTTGACCAAAATGTCCTTATGTGGCACGTAACTGTACATGAAAACATACTCATCATTATTAGCTATCAGAAAAGATGGAAATTGAGACTACAGTTTGATATCACTATATACCTAATATATAGATATGTAGAATTTAAAATGTCTGAATTAAAAAGACTGAACCTGTGAAGAGTAGAAGAGGATGTGGCGTAGCTGGAACTCTCATACTGCTGTTAGGAGTATAAGATGGCACACTTACTTTAGAAATCAGTTTGGCAGTTTTTGAGAACTGTATACACCCACTACTAGAAAATCCAGCCATTCCATCCTAGGAATTTGCCCCAAATAAATGAAAGCTTATGTCTTGAAGGTTTGCATAAGGGTGTTCAGGGCAGCTGTATTTATAATAGTCTCAAACTGGAAATAACCCAAATGGCTGTAATAATGTGGGCAAGTGGGTAAACTATTATAGTATATTCATACAGGTGAATACTACTCATCAATAAAGAAGAATGAAGTATTGATACAGGCCACAACATGGATGAATCTCAAAATAATTATGAGTAAAGGAAGCCAGCCAAAAAAGATACATATTGTATGATTTTATTTACATAGATTCTAGAAACCAGTCTGTAGTGAGAGCAGGTCAGTTGTTGCTTGAGAAGGAAGAATATTCAGTTGTTGCTTGAGAAGGTAGGATAACGGAAGAATATTTTTGAGTATTGATGGATGTATTCACCCGCTTGATTGTGGTAATGGTTTCACAGGTGTTTACATTTGTCAATTCAAATTATACAAATTATACAAACTGTACATTTTAAATATGTACACTTTATTATATGTAAATTGTATCTCAAACTGCATCTCATTAATTTTTTTTAAAGTACATAAAATCTATGGAAATATTCAAAACTTTGGAAACTTGATTTTATTTTTAGAAATATTGAGTTTGAAGAAAACAGGTTTTTTTTTTTTTTTTTTTTTTTTTGGTACCTAGGATTGAACCAGGGGGCATTTAACCACCCAGCCACATCTCTAGCCCTTTTTGTATTTTATTTAGAGTCTCACTGAGTTGCATAGGGCCTCACTAAGTTGCTAAGGCTGGCTTTGAACTTTCTATCCACCTGCCTCAGTCTCCCAAGCCACTGGGATTACAGGCCTGCACCACTGCCCCTGGTAAAAGTAGAAAATTTAGCTCGAGTTCTTATTCTGTAGGTTCCAACCACATAGTACTTAAGTACTTTTTAAAAATATTTTTAGTTGTAGTTGGAAACAATACCTTTATTTTATTTATTTATTTTTACATGGCGCTGAGGATCGAATCCAGGGCCGCACACGTGCTAGGTGAGCACTCAACAATCCCAGCCCCAGTACTTAAGTTTCTTAATGTGTATTTTACATACATCTTATTTTTTTGTTTGTAGTTACTAGTGTTCTGTTTAGTTTTTTTTTTTTTTTTTTTTGTGGTACTGGGAATTGAACTCAGGGACATTAGACCACTGGGCCACATCCCCAGCCCTTTTTTGTATTTTATTAGAGATAGGGTCTCACTGGGTTGCTAAGTGCCTCACCATTGCTGAGGCTGGCTTTGAACTTGTGATCCTCCTGCCTCAGCTTCCCAAAGTGCTGGGATTGCAGGCATGCGCCACCGCGCCCAGCTTCTGTTGAGTATTTATAAATGAAATATATCTTGATTCCTAAACTTAATTATTCCATGGTTCTTCTATAATGTTTGTTGCTTATAAGTGACAAGAGTCCTAACTGGTTTGATGAGAGACTGCTTTAATTATATTTTGTTACTATTTCACTATTTATT
The DNA here is from genome assembly GCA_025594165.1 of Tamias sibiricus. Taxonomy (NCBI): domain Eukaryota; kingdom Metazoa; phylum Chordata; class Mammalia; order Rodentia; family Sciuridae; genus Tamias; species Tamias sibiricus. Next base: position 167,740,200 of record CM046657.1, read on the forward strand.
TTTTTCATGTTGAGGATTGAATCCAGGTCTTGCCCATACTAGACAGGTTCTCTACCACTGTGTTACATATTTAGCCCATTGTTGTTATTATTATTTTGGTACCAGTGATTGAACCCAGGGGCACTTAACCACTGAGCCACATCCCCAGGCCTTTTTTTTTTTTTTGTACCAGGGATTGAACTCAGGGGCAATTGACCACTGGGCCACATCCCCAGCCCTTTTTTGTATTTTATTAGAGACAGGGTCTCACTGAGTTGCTAAGTGCCTCACCACTGCTGAGGCTGGCTTTGAATTCCTGATCCTCCTGCCTTAGCCTCCCAAGTGTTGGGATTACAGGCATGCGCCACCGCGCCCGCTCAAGTAATAATTTCTGTTTTTTTTTTTTTTTTTTTTTGGTACCAGGGATTGAACTCAGGGGCACTTGACCCACTGGGCCACATCCCCAGCCCTTTTTTGTATTCTGTTTAGAGACAGGGTCTCACTGAGTTGCTAAGTGCCTCGCCATTGCTGAGGCTGGCTTTGAACTGGCGATCCTCCTCCCTCAGCCTCCCAAGTGCTGGGATTACAGGCGTGCGCCACCGCGCCCTGTATTTTTTCATTCAGAGACAGGGTCTCACTGAGTTACTTAGGACTTTGCTAAGTTGCTGAGACTGGCTTTGAACTAATGATCTTCCTTCCTCAGCCTCTTGAGCTACTGGGTTTATAAGCATACACCACATCACTAACTTAAATTTGTTTGTTTGAATGTGAAGTTTAGCTCTAGTACTTGTGTAGCTTAAAAGAGAAGGATTTTAAAAAATGCTCTGAATATTGTTTATTAAGTACATTTTGCTTAAGGGAAAGCACCCATCTCTAAAAGTTTGATAGTTCAGTTTTTGGAAGGGCAGGTACTGGGGATTGAACTCAGGGGCACTTTACCACTGAGTTACATCCTCAGTGTATTTATTTATTTTATTTTATTTTTTGGTATGTGGAATTGAACTCAGGGGCGCTCGACCACTGGGCCACATCCCCAGTCCTTTTTTGTATTTTATTAGAGACAGAGTCTCACTGAGTTGTTAAGTGCCTCACATTGCTGAGGCTGGCTTTGAACTTGCAATCCTCCTGCCTCAGCCTCCCAAGTGCTGAGATTACAGGCGTGCGCACCGCACCCAGCTCCTTTTTGTTTTTTATTAGTGAGACAGGGTGTCACTTATTTGCTTATTGCCTTGCTAATTTGCTGAGGCTGGCTTTGAGCTTTTGATCTTCCTATTTCAGCCTCCTGAGTCGTTGGGATTACAGGTATGCACCATTGTGCCCAGCTTGTGACAGTTTGATTGGGAAGTTGATTATTGTTAACTCAAAGATATTTTAATGTTTAGTCATGATAAAGTATTTTATTTAATTGATACATACTCCACCTCTCTTTTAGGAAATAGAATAGCAGCCATGATCGAAGACAAAGGACCAAGAGTGACAGACTACTTTGTTGTGGCAGGTCTCACTGATACGTCTACTCTTTTGGATCAAGAAATAAATCGTTTAGATACTAAGTCAACGGGACCTAAAGCTCCAATTACAGACATTGCCATTATTATAAAATCAGCTGGGGAGACAGTACCTGAAGGTTACACCTGTGTTGAAGCCACTCCATCAGCTCTCCAAGCAAATTTGAACTATGGAAGTCTAAAAAGTCCAGAACTTTTCTTGTGTTATAAGAGAGGAAGAGATAAACCACCCCTTACAGATATTGGGTATGGTAACTTTTCTTTTACTATAGTGAGGTGGAATAAAATTAATTTAAGGTACATGGTGGCAGAAATTCAAAATCCTTGATGGTTTTATTACTATTTGTTACTTTAGTATCAAGTATGTTCGTATATTACACACACACTTATATATGTATGTATATGTATTTTTTTAATATACATATATGTATATATATGTTCATATATTTAGTTGTAGGTGGACATAATACCTTTATTTGATTTATGTGGTGCTGGGGATTGAACCCAGGGCTTCACACATGCGAGACTAGTGTTCTACCGCTGAGCCATAGCCCCAGCCCTGTATATGTATTCTTATTGAATTTATTTGCATTGCAATTGAATTGTTAGATCATTTCATTTCAAATATTGAGCTAGGTGCAATTTGGTAGGCCAAGGCAAGAGGATCACAAGTTCAGACCTGATCTGGGCAATGTAGTGAGATCTTGTCTCAAAATATTAAAAGTGCTGGTGTTGGGGGTAGTTCAGTGACAGGGTGCTGCTGAGTCCAATCCCTGGTACCACAAAAGAAAAGAAAACAAAACAAGAATATTGAAAGCAATAGACTTTGAAACATAAATTCATTTCTGTTGTAAGCTTATTAATCACAAAAGAATAAGAATAAAATAATAAAAGGCACTGTATTTTTAAGAACCTTACTTGAACTTTTATTAAGCTCTGAACTCATTTAACAAAGGAGCACTCTTGCTTTAAAAAGTGTACTTGGGGAGCCGGGCTCGGTGGCGCACACCTGTAATCCCAGCACTTCGGAGGCTGAGGCAGGTGGATTGCAAGTTCAAAGCCAGCCTCAACAATGGCGAGGCACTTAGCAACTCAGTGAGACCCTGTCTCTAATAAAATACAAAAAAGGGCTGGGGATGTGGCCCAGGGGTGGAGTGCTCCTGAGTTCAATCCCTGGTACCAAAAAAAAAAAAAGTGTACTTGGGGGATAGGAGTGTGGCTTATTGGTAGAGTGCTTGACTAGCATGCACAAGGCCCAGGGTTTGAGCCCCAGTACTGCAAGAACAACACAAAAAAGAAAAAGGAAAGGAAAAATATAATTGTGCTGTTTGGCTTTTAGTGCTGGGAGGAGAGTATTCACAGCTTAGGAGTGCAGGTGTCATGAAGTATTTAAAATCTATCTAGTTCACAGTCAGTGAAGAAGGCGTTTTTCCTAAAAATTGTCTACATTGATTCTTCTGTAAAAATGATGTGCTTTTAGAATATTCATAGTACTTTACCATATATGTATGTCATGTAGTAAGGTGTGTTTTATTCATTATAATTGCCATTAGTAAAAATAGGTTATAGAAAGTAGAGAACATCCTGACAAGTATTGTAGGATCAGCTTGTCTGTTTATGCAAAACATGGTTTTCATGGTGATTTCATTTAACTATAGATGAGCTGGAGAATATTGCCATGTTTACATTATTAACTTGTCCTGCCTATGAACATGGAATGACTGTTTGTTTAGTTTTTCTTTTGGCAATAATTTGTGGTTTTCTTTTCTTTTTTTTTTTGGTAGTAGGGATCTAATCCAGGGTGCTTAACCACTGATCCATATTTCCTGCCCTTATTATTCTTTTTATTTTTTATTTTGATATTGGGCATCACTAAGTTGCTTAGGACTTCACTAAGTTGCTGAGGCTGGCTTTGAACTTTCCATCCTCCTGCCTCAGTCTCCTGAGCTGCTGGGATTATAGGCGCACACTACTATGCCAGGCTCAGTGTATGTATATTTTATTTCTTGGTTACTTTTATTACTAGCTACCTCACACATGTAATCTCAGGTGCTTAGGAGGATGACACAGGAGGAATACAAGTTTGAGGCCAGCCTGGGTAACTTAGTGAGACCCTGTCTCAAAATAAAAAATAAAAAGGTCTAGGGAATATAACTCAGTTTCCCTGCGTTCCATTCCCAGTAAAAAGCAAAACAAAATAAATATAGGATCACGTCAACTGCAAACACAAATAGTCTTACTTTTTTTTTTTTTTTTTTTTTCAGTTTGGATACTTGTCTAATTACTATGACTAGAACTTCTAGTATAGTGTTCAACTGCAGTGGTGAAAGTAGGCATATTATCTCATTCATCTTCTGTGGAAAGATAAGTTGTTTACCATGATATATTTTTTAAAATATTTATTTATTTGTTTTAGTTGTACACAATGCCTTTGTTTTTACGTGGTGCTAAGGATCGATCCTGGGCCACGCACATGCTAGGCAAGCGCTCTATTGCTGAGCCACAATCCCAGCCCCTTACCATGATATTAATGGTATTATTTCATAAGTGCCATTTATCATATTGAAGTTTTCTGAGAGACTTTTATTGTGAAGGTCTGTTGGATCTTGTCACATGCTTTCCTTGTCATTTGAGATAATTATGCCATTTCCCCTTTGTTCTATTAGGAATTTTTAAAAAAAAATTTAAAAATCTCCTTTAATGTAACCATAATACCACAACTAAAAATGATGAATTCCTTACTATCATCACATATCTAAGTTTCCCTGAACCATTAATTTTCTTCTTAAACGATTGATTGCTAGTAGGTGGTCCTCCCCCACCAACTAGAGCTCAAAATCTTGGGTGTTTTACCACTGTGCTAAGTTCTCAGCCTCTTTTTTTTTTTTTTTTTTTTTTTTGTGGTGGGGGGTGCTATACCAGGGATTGAACTCAGGGGCACTCAACCACTGAACCACATCTATAGCCCTATTTTTAAAAAATTTATTTAGAGACAGGGTCTCATTGAGTTGCTAAGGACCTCGCTTTTGCTGAGATTGGCTTTGACCCATGATCCTCCTGCCTCAGCCTCCCAAGCTTCTGGGATGACAGGCATGTGCCACTGTGCCCAGCTCAGCCTCGTTTTCATTTTTGTTTTGGTACTAGGGATTGAACCCAACATTTGCTCTCTATAACTGAGGCATATCCCCAGGTCTTTTTATTTTTTATTTTGAGACAGGGTCTCGTTAATTTGCCCAGGCTGGCTTTGAACTTGCTATCCTTCTGCCTCAGCTTCTTGAGTCCCTGGGATTATGGATGTGTGCCACCATGTCTGTCCAATTGTTCAGATAGTAATAGGTAGCAAGCCACAATATTTGACCAGCACTTGTTATGCTTATCATCCTCTTCACTGCAGTAGAGCTCTGGTGAAATTGTTGTGAGGTCCTCATTGTGTTAATATTTCCAAATCCAAAGGAAGATTTTTTTTTTTTTTTAATAAGTTGATCTTAAGTTGGTTTTTATGCAGTATCCATTTCACTACTGCCCACTCTGTTTAGCTGTGTGTTTCTTCTTTAGGTCAATACCAGTACCACACACACACACACAAAAAAAAAGGTGACTGGATTGGCTTTTAATGGGAAAGTCTTTTCCTCAAGAAGGGGAAGGGAAGTTCGAATGGGTATGAATACCTTATTAGTTGATTGCCTCTGCCAGGTGCCATGGTGCACAGTGTAATCCCAGTAGTTTAGGAGGCTGGGGCAGGAGGATCACAAGTTCAAAGCCAGTCTCAGCAATTTATTGAGGCCCTAAGCAACTTAGTGAGACACTGTCTCACTAAATAAAAAATAAAAAGGGCTGAAGATGTAACTCAGTTGGTTAAGTGCCCTGGGTTCAATTATAGTACCAAAAAAATTATTTTTCTTTTTAACTGGTGTTTTTTTGTAATGAAGAGCCTTCCTATTTTCTCTTAATTTTGTGGTTTGGAGTATAATTGAGTTCTTGTGGATGTTTATTTTTCTATGTGATAAAAACAAGTTACAATCTTCACTCTTTGTTCAAACTATATCCCAGATTTGAACAGTAAAAAAAAATCCTTTCAGGCTGACCACAGTGTAGAGCAAAATCTGTTATTTATGTGTCTTCATTGATTTTGAGGTATCTTCTGGTCCTTTTTAGTGGACAATATAGAAAATATTTTAAAATATGTATGTATATTTAAAATAATGAGTTCACATTAATATTTGAAATTTAAATTTAACATTGAAGAACTTTTTCTTGTTTTGAATTGCACCTCATTTCTCATAAACTGAAAATCTTGGTTCCTAGAAACATGAATGTTACTTATTGCTTTATTTATTGTATATAATGTAATTTCAAGGTTACAACACTATTACTGCCAATAATAAGCCTGTTTACCAAGATCCTTTCCTAAAGACTATACCCCAGTAAGCATTTACAGAGTACTGTGTTAAAAAAATTATATGAAATAGTTTTTAGGTGGTAACATTACCAATTTGGTATGTAGGTATTTTTTTTTAATTTATGTTTTTTTTTTTTTTTTTTTTGGGTACTGGGGATTGAACTCAGGGGCACTCGACCACTGGGCCACATCCCCAGCCCTTTTTTTGTATTTTATTAGAGACAGGGTTTCACTGAGTTGCTAAGTGCCTCACCACGGCTGAGGCTGGCTTTGAACTCGCGATCCTCCTGCCTCAGCCTCCCAAGTGCTGGGATTACAGGCGTGCGCCACCGCGCCCGGCTTTAATTTATGTTTTACTTTACTTTTCTTCTTTCTTTCTTTTTTTTTTTTTTTTTTGCCACTGAGGATTGAACACAGCATGCTTCATCCCTGAGCTACAACCCCAGCCCTTTCTATTTTTTAATTATCTTTTGGTACCAGGGATTGAATCCAGGGGTACTTTATCATTGAGCCACATCCCTAGCTCTTTTTATTTTTTTATTGAGACAGCATTTTGCTAAGTTGCTTAGAGACTCACTAAATTGTTAAGGCTGGCCTGGAACTTGTGATCCTCCTGCCTCAGCCTTCTGAGCTGCCAGAATTAATGGTGTATACCACCATTCCTGGCTGTCATTTTAATTATAGCCAAACCATTGGATGTGAAGTTATATCTCATTGTAGTTTTGATTTGCACTTTCTTGATGGTTAATATGTTGGGTGTCTTTCAAGTGCTTTTGGCTATTTGCAGGTCTTCTTTGTTTTGTTTTGTTTGGAACTGAGGTTTGAACCCGAGGGTGCTTTACCACTGAGCTACATAGGGTGCTTTATCACTAAACTACATCCCTATCCCCCTTTACATTTTTTTTTTTTTTTTAAATTTTGAGACAGGTCTCCCTAAGTTGCTTAGGGCCTTGCTAAATTGTTGAGGTTGACCTCGAACTTGTGATCCTCCTGCCTCAGCCTCCCAACTCTCTGGGATTACATGTGTGTACCACTGTGCCCAGATTGCGTATCTTCTTTGGACAAATGTCTATTGATATTTTTTGCCCACTTTTTTTTTGTTTGTTTTGCATTTTATTCACATTTATTTTTCACTTTTAGTGTGCTCACAGAAAATTCAAAAATCTTAAGCAGGAGTTTAATAGCAATTTTTGTAAGCAAAGTTACATTCCATCTCTAAGTCAAATTGGTCAAAGCCTCCAGTATTTATAAAACATGATAGACAAGATGCTATACAAAACCATTGCATCTGAAGTTTTTTATTCCCTTTATTCTCAAAGACAACTGGAAAAGAAAGCATTGTCTGCTGTAATCAAAAACATACCACAGTGTAAACAGTAACCATTCCACTTATCACAACTTGGATGAGTTTATAATTTGTGTTTAAAAGGTCCAAGATGACTGCAGTTTTATAAAAATGGGCAGGGTGGAAAGTTGCAAACTTCATGTGCTTTTGGATATCAAGATTTGTTTTTAGACAATAGTCACAGTTAAAAACACCCTGCTGGGCTGGGGTTGTGGCTCAGCGGTGGAACGCTCGCCTCGCACATGCGCGGCCCGGGTTCGATCCTCAGCACCACGTAAACATAAATTATTGCATTGTGTACAACTAAAGTAAATAAATAAATATTAAAAAAAAAACACCCTGCTGTTTTTTTGCCCATTTAAAAAAAACATTTTATTTTAAAATAATTTTAATTTTACACAATTGCAAGGATAATATAGTTCCTGTATGTCCTCCGAGAACATGTGCCCATTTAAAATTGTGTTGTTTTTATATTGAGTTATATAAGTTCTTTATACATCAAAAAGAATTCCGTAATTAGATATATGATTTGCAAATACTTTCTCACATTATGTGGCTTTGTTTTTCACTTTTTTGATATGGCATCCATTGTGAAATGGATGTTTTAATTTTTTTTTTTGTGGTACAAGGGATTGAACCAACCTATGTGTCTGCTACCACTGAGCTACATCCCCAGACCTTTTTAAATTCTTAATTTGAGACAGGGTCTCACTAAGTTGCCAAGGCTGTCCTGGAATTTGTGATCCTCCTCCCTCAGCCTCCAAAGTAACTTTAATTACAGCAGTGCCAACATGCACAGCTGAATATATACATATATATATGTGTGTGTGTGTGTGTGTGTGTGTGTATTTTTTTTTTTTTTTTTGGTGGTACGGGGAATTGAACTCAGGGGCACTGGACCACTAGGCCACACCCCCAGCCCTTTTTTTGTATTTTATTTAGAGACAGGGTCTCACTGAGTTGCTAAGTGCCTTGCCATTGCTGAGGCTGGCTTTGAACTCGCGATCCTTCTGCCTCAGCCTCCCAAGTGCTGGGATTACAGGCCTGCGCCACCATGCCCAGCCGCAGCTGAACATTTTTAATTTTGATGAGGTTCAGTTTATTTTTCCTTGTTGCTTGTGCTTATGATGTTATATTTAAGAGGGCTTTGTCACAAAGCTTTCACAGGGTCACTAAGCCTTAATCCTATTTTTTTTCTAAGAGTTTTAAATTTTAGGTTATTTTTAAAAAAATTTATTTATTTGCTTTAGTTGTACACAATGCATTTATTTTTATGTGGTGCCGAGGATTGAACCTGGGCCGTGCACGTGCTAGGTGAGTGCTCTATTGCTGAGCCACAACCCCAGCCCCAAATTTTTATTTATTATAGTTAAGTATTTGATGCTGCTGGGCATGGTGGCACATGCCTGTAATGAGAAGCTGAACTACAGGGATCCCAAGTTTGCAGCTAACTTGGACAATGTAGTGAGGCTCCCTGGGGAAAAAAAGTAATTATTTGACAGATTTTGAGGATTTTTTTTTTTTTTTTTTTTTTGATATGTAGTAGTTTAAGGAAGGGGAGGCCCAACTTCATACTGCTACATATAGATGTCCAGTTGTTCCAGCACTGTTTGATTGAAAAGACTGTTCTTTTCTCATTAAATTGTCTTGGCAGTCTTTTTGAAAAGAATGGACTGTAAATATAAGAGCTTAATTTTGGGCTCTTCATTGGGTTGTATTGACCTATCTGTCTGTTCTTATTGCCAGTGCCACGTTTTTCTGATTACTGTAGATCATAGTGAATTTTGAAGTAGGGAAGTATGAGTCTTCTAACTTTGTTTTTTTCCAGATTGCTTGCACTATACTGGGACTAACATATTTTCCATAGGAACTTTTTGATCAGGTTGTTACTTTCTATTAAAAAAAAAAAGTAGGGCTGGGATTGTGGCTCAAAGCGCTCGCCTAACGTGGGCGACCCGGGTTCGATCCTCAGCACCACGTACAAATAAAACGCATTGTGTACAACTAAAAGCAAATAAATAAAAATATTTAAAAAAAAAAAAAAAAAAAAAAAAAAAAAAAAAAAAAGTAACAAAACAATAATAAAAGCCGCTGGTTCTTAGATAGGAATCACATTGAGTTTGTAATCTATTTGGAAAGTTCATCTGTGTTACAAATAGTGTCTTTTTATCCATAAACATGGTTTTATAAGTCTTTAATTTCTTTAAATAATGTTTTCAGTCAAAGAATTAAAAATTTTTTTTTCAGTTGAACTATTTAAAGGTAAAAAATTGACAGGTTATTATGAAGGAAATTTTTATGAAAACATCTAAACATTTGATGGAATTAATCTTGAATATTTGTGGTGTTACCCCTTTCTTTTTTTCACGTATCTTGTAACAAAAGTTAAATTGTTCAATTCTATTTATACTTTTTAAATGCTAACTTTTGAAAAATAATTCAGAGATTTATTATTTCTTTTTTTTTTTTTGAGATTTATTATTTCTAAAGCAATAATCCTAGTTTTTACTTTGTAGTTAAGATTTGACAAACAATAGGAGAAATCAAAGTTTTGGTTGTTTAAAAAAGAAAAGAAAACCAGCATTAACCTGAAATCTATCTTTGTCTCTCTCTCTCTACCCTGCACCTGCCATGCAGAGTTTTATATGAAGGGAAAGAAAGACTTATTCCAGGATGTGAAGTGATCCAAGCCACGCCCTATGGTCGCTGTGCCAATGTCAACAATAGTTCAACTACTTCACAAAGAATCTTTATCACTTATCGAAGGGCTCCTCTAATTCGACCCCAGAATTCCTTGGCAGTTACTGATATCTGTGTCATTGTAACCAGCAAAGGAGAAACCCCTCCTCATACCTTCTGCAAAGTTGACAAAAACTTAAATTGTGGAATGGTAAGAGTAGTCATTTCACTTTCGAAGTTTCATTTGAAAACAAACCCCAAAGGGATACTTTTTGAACTTCTTACTATTAGGTGTATATAGTTATTCTTATATATTTATGTTTCTGTTTTTTATTATTTTAAGTTCTCTAATTTTTATGATTCATAATCATAAAATTTCATTAGTAATTTAGAATAAATTCAGAATTAAAATCCAGAAAAAAAGCATACTTATGAGTCAGGGATTTTCTTATGTTTTTTGGGTAAATCCTAATATTGTCTGTGTTACATTAATACAGAGATTTTATTAGCTTTTGGGTTTCAGTCGTGTCTTCATGGAAAATTGCAGAGAGAGTGGGTGAGAGCTCCCTTTACATCATTTATTTTAAATATTGTGGGTCTGTCTGTCTGTCTCTCTCTGTCTATACTGTACCACTGAGCAGCATCCCTGGTCCCCTTCCACCCCCTGCCCCTTCTATTAATTTGGAGACAGGGTCTCACTAGGTTGATGAGGCTGGCCTCATACTTGTGGTCCTCCTGTCTCAGCCACCTGAGTTGCTGGGATTATAGACGTGTGCCATTATGGCCTGGCTAATTTACTTACTTACTTTTTTATTTAGTACTGGGGATTTAACCCTGGGGCATTTTACCACTGAGCTACATTCCCATTCTTTTTTATTATTTCGAGACAGGATCTTGCTAAATTGCTGAGGCTGGCCTTAAACTTGTAGTCCTCCTGCCTTAACTTCTTGGTTGACTGGGATTATAGGCATGTGCCATTGTGCCAGCAACATATTTGTTTTCTTTTTCTTTTTTTTTTGTTGGTACCAGGGATTGAACTCAGGGACATTCAACCACTGGGCCACATCCCTAGCCCTTTTTTGTATTTTATTTAGAGACACGGTCTCATTTAGATGCAGAGTGCCTCGATATTGCTGAGGCTGGCTTTGAACTCGCGATCTTCCTGCCTCAGCCTCCCAAGTCTCTGGGATTACAGGCATGTGCCATCACGCCCAGCAACATATTTGTTTTTTAAAAGGACTCGAGTGAAGAAGAAAATTGGACATATACATTTTCTATGCACCCCCACCCCCGCCCCTTTTTTTGTGGTACTGGGGATTTAACCTAGGAATGTTCTGAGCTACACTCCGAGCCCTTTTTTATTTTTGAGACAGGGTCTTGCTAAGTTGCAAAGGCTGGCTTTATACCTGAGATCCTCCTACCTCAACCTCCTGAGTTGCTGGAATTATAGGTTACATATACATTTGATTTATGGCTTTATAATACTTCCGTATTTACTGTTAGGTCAGAATTTTTTAAAGAAATTATTTTTGTGTGTTTTTAAGTTTAATTTTTTATTGGTACATTATAATTATACATATGGTGAGATTAATTTTTTAAAATATTTATTTATTTGCCTTAGTTGTACACAATGTGTTTTATTTTTATGTGGTGCTGAGGATCAAACCCAGGCCACTCATGTGCTAGGCGAGTGCTCTACCGCTGAGCCACAACCCCAGCCCCCGATTAATTTTTACATATATATACATGCACATAATATGGTCAATTTTGTTCAGGTCAGATTTATTTTGGAAAAAAAAAAGCTTCAGGCCAAATTAATATTAGCTTAATGTGATATGGGCAGAAATGATGTGCATTTGACTGTTAGTCAAAATGGGGTTGTCCCTGGAAGTGATACCCTCATAACATACAATGACCCAAGTCTTCCCTAGCTTGGGTTTTAATATCTACTGCACTTTCTGCTCTTTCAAGTGGAGACAGTCTCTGAATCATTGCAGAATTGTAAGCTTTTTGTAATTGCACTGTTTTTTTACTCCTTTTTTTTTCTTTTAGTTTTGTCCGTAGTGTTTTGCTGTGTTTTATGCTGTTTAGTCTGTTCAATAAACACATTAAAACAAAGAAGATTTGTTTACTGGTATTGAGTATTGAATCCAGGACCTCACACATTCTAAGCGTGTACTTTATCACTGAGCTGTGTCCCCTTTCCTATAAACATAGGTTTTAAATTGACTCTCCTGACTAACCAGCATTTTTAGATTTTGAATCTTTAGATTCAAGAAAATCAGTTTCTGTTCACTTTTTTTTTTTTTGTCTTTTGTAAAACTTATTCATATTTTACAGTGGGGTTCCAGTGTATTTCTATGTTACAAGAAGTCTGTGCCTGCTTCAAATGCAATAGCATATAAAGCTGGTAAGTGAATTAAAGATTTGTTTCTATTATTATAGTTACAGGTGCGCATTAACATTTGGCTAGGAGAGACAAAGTATATACCCTTATGTAGTTTGTGGAATTGGTCTATTCACAAAATTGAATTACCTATAATTTTAGCATATAAAATTTCTTAAATGCATTATGTACCACAAGATAATGCTCCCCTCCCACACAGAAATATGCTGCTAATTAAATTTAAACTTTTTTTTTTTCCAAAGCAAGCATTATGTGAAATAAATATTGAAGCTCTCAGTCTATACTAATAGAGTTAACAATTTAATGAGAAACTGCTTACTCTCTGACCTTTTGTATTTTGGCAATCAGGAAGGTGTCAAACTGCGTCTTTACTTCTTATATTTCCTTCTCTTATCTTTGTGTGTCTTATTTGAAACCACATGTTACTTGCCATGAAAAGTGGACTTGCTTCCTTTCTTGTTGCAAAGAATCAGCTATATGGAGGAGAGGAGGGCCTGAGAAACTTTTCTGCCATGAAGTTTTTGAGAAATCTATCGCCACATTCTTACTGCACAGTAAAGTGTCAAGGGCTGTAAAGATTTAAGTGTGACCTCTTCATCCCACTGGTATGGTGGGATAAAAACTGAAAATACAGGTATGCTCCAGTTGTAAATAGAAGAAATACTGGAATACTTCTTTGTGAAAAGAAGCAGTGCCAATTACTTTTTGATCATGCATAGTTTTTGAAATTGAGTCTACTTCAGGGGCATCAGGCAAATCCATATCTGAAAACTTCATTGTCCTCATAAAAACATTCATACTAATGAATCAAACAATTTAATTGATACTATAAAAATAAAGGCAACAACAGTAAAATTCAGTATGAGCTTAAAATATGTAACTGCTAATGATTGCTGTAATGTGTCAATTGTACATGATTCCCTAAAATGTTTTCTTTTTCTTTTTTTTTTTTTTTTTGTGGTTCCGGGGATTCAACTCAGGGGCACTCGACCACTGGGTCACATCCCCAGCCCTTTTTTGTATTTTATTAGAGACAGGGTCTCACTGAGTTGCTAAGTGCCTTGCCATTGCTGAGGCTGGCTTTGAACTCGCGATCCTCCTGCCTCAGCCTCCCAAAGTGCTGGGATTACAGGCGTGCACCACTGCGCCCAGCTGTTTTCTCTTTTTTGATGGGGAGATGATATCACTTAAAAAAACAAAAAAACAAAAAATTAGCTGGGTATGGTGGCACATGCCTGTAATCCCAGCAATTTGGGAGGCTGAGGCAGGAGAATTGCAAGGTTTAGGCTACCTTCAGCTATTTAGCAAGACCCTGAGCAACTTAGTGAGACCCTGTCTCAAAATAAATAAATAAATAAATATAAAAAAGGCTGAGGATGTAGCTTAATGGTAAAGTGCCTCTGGGTTCAATCTCTAGTACCACCACCCCTCCCCCCAAAAAAAATTGTAGAAAGAAACTTTGAAAGTATTTAGATATTTGATATCAGAGATACTTATTTTAGAATACAGAGTTTTGGAAACTGAATATGAACTCAAAATCCTGCTAGTGATTTTCAGGTTTTTAACTTAGAAGTTGTTAATATTAGAGGCTAATTAACAATGCCCTGTAGCTACTTTGTTTGGTTCTCTCAGTGCTCCCTGCTCCTGCTTTTTGGGTCTCACATACTCTGTACTTAGTGTCAGGGGTTTCTGTTTTGTTTACTTTTCATGTTGCATGCCTTTTGCACTGCTTCTCCCTCATGAGTGTAGGAGCCATGATAATTTCTGTTGCCTTGGCATTATTTCATAACACTTGTACCTTTCCTGAATTTTTTTCCTGAAGACTAACTGAAATAGTAAATTTTCCTATAACTTTCTTACCATTCTTCACAAGGTGTTGGCATATGTAGAAAAAAAAACCACATTTATGATTGTGTTTAAGATTGAAAAGTCCTGATTGGTATATTTAATATTTCCATGTTATAATTTACTGTAAGTCCCTGGGTAAAATTTAAAGAGTAAATTTGTTCGCTTATTTAAATTTCTGTCATAGCGAGAGAAAAATTGATTTTGAACTGGGAGTAGTGGTGCATGCCTGTAATCCCAGTGGTTTGGGAGCCTGAGGCAGAAGGATAGTAAGTTCAAGGCCAGCCCCAGCAAATTAGTGAGGCCTTAAGAAAACCTAGTGAGACCCTGTCTCTAAATAAAAAATAAAAAAGGGCTGGGGACATGGCTTAGTAGTTAAGTGCTCCTGGGTTCAATCCCTAGTTACCAGCCTTCCCCAAATTAATTTTGAAATTTCACAAATATTTCCATGAAATTTGGTATTAAAATGTCCTGTTAATACATATTATATATTGTTTATTGAAAAGTAACTTTCAAAGAAAATTCATCATTACTTCCTTTTTCCAAAAGGTTTAATTTTTAGGTATCCAGAAGATGACTATGAGTCCTTTCCACTCTCAGAATCTGTACCTCTCTTCTGCCTTCCTATGGGAGCCACTATTGAATGTTGGGATCCTCAAACCAAATATCCACTTCCAGTTTTTTCAACTTTTGTCCTGACAGGTTCTTCAGCTGAAAAGGTATATTTTTGTCTTGTTGATGAAATCTATTTTGTCTGTATTTCTTATTCTAGTGGTTAATATAATGAGCTTTCTTTGGATGTTACCATTATTTGGACAAAAGACATTTAAATTGCTGGGCACCTCTGTAATCCCAGCGGCTCAGGAGGCTGAGGCAAGAGGATCTCGAGTTCAAAGTCAGCCTCAGCAAAAGTGAGGTGCTAAGCAACTCAGTGAGACCCTGTCTCTAAATAAAATACAAAATAGGGCTGGGGATGTGGTTCAGTGGTCAAGTGCCCCTGAGTTCAATCCCCAGTACCAAAAAAAAAATAAAAAAAAACATTTAAATGTATGCTATAATGCCCAGTGTAAGTACTCTTGTATAATGTCCATGCTAATACTCCTTGAGTTTCTGAGGCTTTCCGGAGAAACCATTCAAAAAATAAGAAGGGTTGGGGATGTAACTCAGTGGTAAAGTGTCACTGAGTTCAGTCTCCAGTACTGCAGAAAGAAAAAAAATAGTCCTAAAAGTAAAAGTTAGTGAATGGATTAAACAAGAGATCAGACATAACTAAAGGAAGAATTAGTGACATGGAATACAGATGTTTTTAAATGTGGCAAAATAAAACGGTAAAACTTAAAAAGGAATTTAAAGATGTGGCAGAGAGAATCAGAAGGTTCAATAAGTATTTAATGAGTTCCAAAGGGAGAGACTAGAAAAGAAAAAGACAACACTTTAAGAGTTATTGGTTGAGAGTTTTCCAAAATTGATGGAAAGTTGTCTTTAAAGATGCACTTTGAATTTTTAGCAGAAAAAAATAAATAAGTAAACTCATCTCTTCATGATAGTAAAACTGCATACAAACTAATATATAAAATATATAATATTTAAAAAAACTATATGTAAAACTAATACACCAAAGACAAAAAAACAAAGAAAAGGGATATTGTCTTATATGAAACATGTATTGCATAAAATAGTAATATTGACATAAAATGATAGATAAAATAAAGGGAGCTGGGTGCAGTGGTGCTTGTGTGTGATTCCAGTGACTCTGGAGGCTGCGGCAGGATGATGTTAAGTTTGAGGCCAACCTCAGCAACTTAGAAAGACTCTGTTTTCAAGTAAAAAAAAGTTGGGGGAGGTGGCTGGGGATGTTGCTCAGTGGTAGAGAACCGCTGAGTTCAATCCACAGTACTGGAAAAAAAAAAAAGAGAGAGAGAGAGAGAGAGAGAGAGAGAAGCCAATAAAAAGCAGATAACAGTGAAAATTGAAAACTTTCTTAGGAAAGTTGATAAAGAAGCAATTTTATTGAAAAAACATTTCATCATAGATGACTCATGTGAATCAACAGAATACATTTGTGGTCTCATGCTATAAGTTTATGACCTTTATATTAAAGATAAAATATCTCTCATAATGTAATGATCAGTACTATGTTAACTGCATTACCTATAACTAAATTGTTAGCTAAATAATCAGTTACAGTTTCTCATTGAAAGTTGTTAATATAACTGAAAATTTAAAAATCATTAAATGGGCTGGGGTTGTGGCTCAGTGGTAGAGCGCTTGACTAGCACATGCGCGGCCCGGGTTCGATCCTCAGCACCACATAAACATAAATGCATTGCATTGTGTACAACTAAAACAAATAAATATTTTTTAAAAAATCATTAAATGCTTAAGAGTTACTTGGCTGGGTGAGGTGGTGCATGCTTATAATCCTTGTTAACTCAGGAGGCTGAGGCAGGAGGATCACAATTTCAAGGTAAGCTTTAGCAATTTAGTGAGAACCCTCAGTTTTGTGTTGCTATGACTGAAATATCTGACAAGAACAATTTAGATCAGGGAACATTTATTTGGGGCTCCTGGTTTCAGAGGTTCAGTCCATAGATGGTCAAGTCCATTGCTCTGCGCCCAAGTGAAGCAATGGGATTATACTATTTTTTTTTCCTCCTTTGATACCAGGGATTGAACCCAGGGGTGCTTAACCACTGAGCCACATCCTCAGCTTTTTTTTTTTTTTTTTTTCTTCTTTCTTATAAAGAAAGCGTAAGTTGCTGAGGTTGACTTTGATCCTCCTGCCTCATCACAATTTGGTTATCTTTGGGATGGAATTTTGAGTGAGATTTTTTTTTTTTTCATTTGCACTCCCAGCAAATATTTGTTATTTCATAAGAGAAAAAGAAATTAATTTAAAAAAATTAAACTTGAATCTTATAACAATTCTGTTACTCTAGGTATATGGAGCTGCCATCCAGTTTTATGAACCTTATTCTCGGGAACTTCTAACAGAGAAACAGCTTATGCAGCTGGGCCTGTTGACTCCTGTGGAGAGAAAAATGATCTCTAAATCCATCAATTCAAACAAATGCATTTGTTTGCTCTCACACTGGCCTTTTTTTGAAGCTTTTAGAAAGTTTCTTATGTTTATCTACAAACTTTCTGTGTCTGGACCACATCCTCTTCCCATTGAAAAGTATGTATAATGATTAGATTGAAGTCTGGTGGAAAAACTGGATGTATATGAATATGTTTTGTTGTTTACCTAGCTTTAGCAGCAAAATTGAAAAGGGAAGGGAGTCACAGTCACCCTACTTTTTACTTAATAACTCAGGTGAAGGAGAGAGTTGACTGTAACTTAAAATTGAAGAGTGGCATTAAGAATGGCCAAATATGAATCTGAGAATATACCTGAGGAAGCAACTCATATAAATTGTGTTGTGTGTTTTTTCTTTTCATTCTTTAATAACCAAGACACACACAAGGGCACCCTCTATACAAATGGCCAATTTAAGTTCTAAGTATAAAATATTTCTAAACATATATAGAAATCAGCAAAGTTGAGTTAATGATGTTAAATGTAAAGTTTGGGTTTTAGCATCAGAATTCTTGATAATTTTCCTTAAATTTATAGTTCTCTTTTCATGGAAATCTTTTGTAAGCAGAAAAATAGATGCGGAGCTGCTCTTTTTATTGTCCCCCAGTGCAGGAGATCGAATCTAGGGCTTTTTGCATAACATGTGTTCTACCACTAAGCTACATCCCTAGCCCTATGAGAACTACCTTTTTTTTTTTTTTTTTTTGTGGTGCTGGGGATTGAACCCAGGGTGTTGTGCATGCAAGGCAAGCACTCTACCAACTGACTATATCCCCAGCTGAGAACTTTTTTTTGTTGTTTGTTTGTTTTGGTGCTGGGGATCGAACCCAGGGCTTTGAGCATGCAAGGCAAGCATTCTACCAACTGAGCTATATCCCCAGCCCCCAAAAAACTTTTTTTTAATTTATAATTTTCCTGGTAATAATAGGGGATATTAATATGGACTTTGTATCAGAAACTACATCGTGCATTTCAGAAGTTTAATGGACATTTACTTACATTAAGGAAATTTCTTTGGGGCTGGGAATGTAGCTCAGAGTTAGCATGCATGCCTACCTAGCATGTGTAAGGTCCTAATATCCCCAGTATACAAAGTAAAAAAAGAAAAAAAACATTTTTTTTTGTTTTGCATTACTAGGGATTGAACCTAGGGGTGCTCTACCACTGAAATACACCTCTACCTTCTACTTTTAAAAAACTTTTTATTCTGAGACAAGGTCTTGCTAAGGCTGACCTTGAACCTCTTATTCTCCCACCTCAGTCTCTGAGTAGCTGGGATTTACAAGATGTACACCACTGTTTCTGGACCCCCAATTTTTTTTTTTTTTTTTTTTTTTTGATACCAGGGATTGAACTCGGGCACTTGACCACTGGGCCACATCCCCAGCCCTTTTTTATATTTTATTAGAGACAGAGTCTCACTGAGTTGCTAAGTGCCTCGCCAGTGCTGAGGCTGGCTTTGAATTCGTGATCCTCCTACCTCAGCCTCCCAGGTGCTAGGATTACAGGCGTGCACCACCGCGCCTGGCTCTGGCCCCCAAATTTATTTCCTTAACCTAAGTTTTACATTAGTGGCCTTGTCATATCTGGGATGAAGTATAGAGATATTTAAGATTTGTTAAAATCTATGAAGAAGTTTAGAAAAGTAATTATGATCTTTATTTCAAATTCTTTTCCAGGCACATTTCACATTTTATGCAAAACATCCCTTTTCCTTCACCACAAAGACCAAGAATCCTTGTACAGGTAATTAAAAAGAAGTACATTTTGAGAGAGCTCTGCATATGCCATTCTAGTCATTGCAGAGTGGATCCCATGACTCTTTGAGTATGAGGTGAAGCAATATGCATTCATGAAGTTCTTCAGTTTCCATTATTTAATAGCTTTTCTGAACATTCTTTCTTAGGGGCTTTTTTTTTAGATCCTGAGTATGCAGAATTGGAATAATTATAATTTTTGGTTCATGACATTGTCATCATTGGTCCAAACATGGCCTTTATGTAACTAACTTTAATAATATAAAATGCATAATTATGATTTTGTTCCTAATTTTAGAGTGATTGGTAAATGTTAAAAATGAACTGAACCATGGTTGGAGTGGGGACCTGAAACAGTCTGTAATAGTGCTTTTTAATCTATCTATGCTCAAGACTGTTTTTTTTTTTTTTTTCTTTGCAATAAGTGGCCAACCTAGGTAGGTATATAGCTTGTGACATATGCAACTTGCCATATGAGATTAGGATAGAAATGGACAGTTGTGTAAGTAAAGTTAGCCAATCCCAAAAAACCAAACGTCAAATGATCTCTTTGATATGAAGATACTAACTTACAAAGGCAAGAGAGAGGGGATGAGAGGAATGAAAGAGCTTTAAAAAGAACAAAGAGGGGGGAGGAAGGAAGGAGGCAAAGGGATAGGAATAATGGCAGACTGAGTTATCCATGATTACCCTAAATACATGTATGAAGACAATTGTTGTAAAAATACTTCATATAAAACCAGCAACTTGAAAAATTGTGCTCTTTACATGTAATATGAAATGTACTCTGCAAACGTGTATAACAAATTAGAATAATAAAAAATTAAAACAAACAAAAAAAGAAATGGACAGGTGTGTATCCTGTTCATAGATGTTATTCCATTGCTTCAATGAGGGAGCAGGATCAGAGTGCCCTAAAAGTTGCTAAAGATTTTGCATATATATATATATATATATATATATATATATATATATATATATTTATTTATATTATCTTTCCTGGACAATAATTGTTTGCATACAGCACTTGAATAGCACTGGTCTGTAGAGGCAAGCTATTTAATATTTTTCCCCTAAATATTGTTAACATTATATATATGGTAGGATTAAGACAGGTACTGTTGATCTTGAGTGTATTTCAGTTCAAGTGTTAATATACATGAAGCAAATGCAAAATGCTTACCAGTTTTTTGAGTAAATAAATTTGAGGCTTTTATATGAAGCAGTTATTCCAGAATTTTTAAATAACTGTTTTTAACCACTTAACTGAATTGAAACTCAAATTAACAATTTAGTTAAAAAGAACTAATATAATACCTCTGAATAAATACAGCTGTCAGTTTATATCTTAGTATGTTCCAAAAAATATATCTGTGTGTTAAACTATATTCCATTTTACTCTGATCTAAATATTTAGATTTCAAAATTTATTTTTCTTTTTTTCAAGCTGTCAGTCCATGATGCATTAATATTATCACAGCCAGTTTCTACACCTTTACCACTAAGGTAATATTAATGGTATTTATTTATTTGTTTGTTTGTTTATTTATTTATTGAAGTGCTAGGGATTGAATCCAGGGCCTTTTGCATGGCAGCAGAGTGCTTTACTGCTGAGCTGCACACTCCCAGCCCAATTAATGGTGTTTTAAAATGATATATTTCTTTATTTGGAGCAGAATACTTTAAAGTATTTAGGGATTAGGATAACAAAAGTTCATTGTTATTTTTAAAAATAGGTAAGGATAGCTTTGGTTTTGTTTTGTTTTTTTGTATCAGGAATTGAACCCAGAGGCACTTTACCACTAAGCTACATCCCCAGCCCATTTTATTTTTATGTTTGAGATAGGGTCTTGCTAAGTTGCTGAGGGTCTTTTTTTTTTTGTACTGGGGATTGAACTCAGGGGCACTCGACCACTGGGCCACATCTCCAGCCCTTTTTTTTTTTTTTTTTTTTTTTTTTGTGGTACCGGGGATTGAACTCAAGGGCACTCGACCACTGGGCCACATCCCCAGCCCTCTTTTGTGTTTTTTATTAGAGACAGGGTCTCCCTGAGTTGCTAAGTGCCTCGCCATTGCTGAGGCTGGCTTTGAACTCGCGATCCTCCTGCCTCAGCCTCCCAAAGTGTTGGGATTACAGGCGTGTGCCACCGTGCCCGGCCCCAGCCCTTTTTTGTATTTTATTTAGAGACAGGGTCTCACTGAGTTGCTAAATGCCTCGCCATTGCTGAGGCTGGCTTTGAACTCGTGATCAGCCTCAGCCTCCCAAGTGCTGGGATTACAGGTGTGCACCACTGCACCTGGCTATCTGCTGAGGGTCTTGATAAGGTTGTCTTTGAACTTGTGCTCCTCCGTCCTCAGGCTCTGGAGTCCCTGTACAGGTGTGTGCTGTTGTCCTGGCTAACCTTAATGTTTCTGTCTTTGATACCTGGGTAGGTAGTGGTGGTATTTTAAGATGGTACTACTTCAGAGAGTTGCAAGATTAGATGTAGGAAATACTTCCTTATTCCTTTCATCTTCCATTCCCATATCCAATTCATAACTAAATGTTCAAAGTGAAGAGATTTTAACATCTTAATTATCTCGTATTTAATTGTTTCTCTTCATATGCATCACTAGTCGGGGCCAACACGATTACTTATCCTTCATTTTTGACTTTTTTTTTTAAACATTATTACTTAAAAATTTTTTTTTTTTAGTTGTAGATGGACACAGTACCTTTATTTTATTTATTTGTATGTGGTGCTGAGGATTGAACCCAGTGCCTCACACATGCTAGGCAAGTGCCCTACCACTGAGCCACAACTTCTGCCCATTATTATTGACTTCTTAATCTTTTTACTCTTGTCTTCAGATCTTTAGCTACCATGCAGCCAATGTGCCCTTTTGAGAATGCTAATATAATTGTGTCATTTCCGTTTCAGCCTAATCTCATGTTCTTTTTATCCCCTTACCTACTCTTCAATACCTTGAATTTAACTCTGGCTTTATTTATTTATGTTTTTCCCTGGGCCTTTGCATATGTCATCTTTCTCCACCCCCCCCCCCCACTTTTTTTTTTGTTTTTTTTTTGGGTGGTACTTGCTAAGGACCCAGAGGTCCTTCACCACTGAGCCACCTCCCCATCCCCATCCTTTTCCATTTTTTGAGACAGGGTCTCACTAAGTTGTTGAGGCTGACCTCAAACTTGTGATCTACCTGCCTGAGCCTTTGGAGTGGCTGGCATCACAGTCATGGGCCATCAGGCCTGGCTACCTCCATTCTTTTGAACACAGCTCAAATGGTTGTACTTCAGGAAAATCTTTCCCCATAAATAGCCCCTTTATTTTGAAAAGATAAGTTTAAAACATCCCATTATACTATCATTAAATTTGCACTTTTTTATTTTTTAAAAGTAGCAAATCTGGACTTGAAATTAATACTAGGTTCAGTCTGTTGACATTTTAGGAAATTATTTATTTATTTATTTTTGGTGCCAGAGATTGAACTCAGGGGTGCTTTTACCACAGAGCCACATTTCCTTTTTACATTGAGACAGGGTTTTACTAAGTTGCTGAGGATGGTTTGATTTTGTGATTCTCCTGTCCTAGCCTCCTGAGCCAGTGAGATTACAGGCATGCTCAATTGTGCCTGGCCTATTTATTTATGTTTTTTTTTTGTGTGTGTGGTGCTGGGGATTGAACCCAGGGCCTTTTGCATGGGAGGCAAGCATTCTGGGGGCTATATCCCCAGCCCTTTATGTTTTTATTGGTGTGTTATAATTATACATAATAGTGGTATTCATTGTGACATATTCCTACAAGCACATAATAATAATTTGTTCAATTTCAGTTCCCTGCCTCATCTTTTAGGAAATGACTTAGCAAAGCAGTTCATAACCCTTTCTTTCTTTTTTTTTCTAGTGGAGCCAACTTCAGTACCTTGCTGATGAATCTGGGTCCTGAGAATTGTGCGACACTGCTGCTCTTGGTTTTACTTGAGAGTAAGATTCTGCTGCATTCTCTTAGGCCAGCTGTGTTGACTGGGGTAGCTGAAGCTGTTGTAGCTGTAAGTACAGTATTTTCCTTTTAGAACAAAATTGCTGATAGAGAATTTGTACTCTTTAGAGAAATTTCCCCTTCAAAGAAAGCATCTTTGAAAATTAACCAGCCCAGTAATAGCTTAACGTAATCAGGTTGCAAAGAAAAATAGGAAGTATATAGAGAGTGTTGGTGGGAAAGGATGGAGGATATGAATTGAAAAGACAGTAGAATGAATTGGACATAACTTTCCTATGTTCATGTATGAATACATGACCAATGTAACTCCACATCATGTACAACCATAAAAATGGGGTATTATACTCCATATATGTATGATAAGTCAGAATGCATTCTACTGTCTTGTATAACTAAAAAGAAAAAATATATGAAAAAATTTAAAATATAAAAAAAGAAAAATAGGAAGTATAAAGAAAACAAAGGTGGTTTCTATTTGAAGAAAAATGTCAATTTCTAATTTTTCATGTTTTAAAGTCTTTCAGTGAGAAACTGCATATTTATATAATAATAAAACTTATAAATGAAGCTGAATACATTGAGAAGCTCTGGACAATTTCAGCTTAAATTATATAAATGAATTACATGGTTAATTTCTCTCTTTTAATTTTTAATCATTGTATCCAGTAATATATATGACTTGATTATGGATAGAATAATATCTAAATGCTTAGTTCTTATATAAAGCACAAATAATAATTAAATCAAGTACCTTGTATAAAACTCTATCATGGATTCTTATTGACTTAGAAAAAAATCTGATCACATAGGACTTTATAGGCCATAGTATAGAACTTTGGATATTACATTTCTCTAACCCTATATTCCATTTGTTATTTAATTTAAAGTAGTTGATTCTCCTCTCTTTCTAAGTGTCTTGTTTACTCCTGTAATCTTAGAACTTATTCCAGTTGCCTAGCATGGAGTAGGCACCAGGAAATAAATACTCCTTAAAACAATAAATGGAGTATGTCTCCAAGAACTTACATTTTTTGTTGTTGTTGTTTTGAGTTTGCGGTTCTGGGGATTGAACCCAGGGCTTCGCTCATGTTAGGCAGGTACTCTTTTGCTGAACTACCCTTCTGAGAACTTAACTATGATCAGAGAAATGCAGCTAGAACTGAAAATGATAATAATCGTATGACATGGCTTATGAAGATACTCATTGTTACTTTTCCAGGTCTCTACAGTTGCATGTGAAAACAATAGTTGTTGTAATGAAATGTTTGTTAATGAACTGACAGTTTTAGCAAGTTTCCACTCAGATATTCCCTTTAAATGTTATCCATATTCCTTTGTCAGACCCATTGGGGCCCAGGCTGATCTCAGCAATACAGTGCATGAACAGATGGGGAAAAAAATGTACATTGAAATTGGTATAGTCTTATGAAAATTGCAAGACTGTGTAAGGTTTATGTAGCTGATAGAGGAGAATTGTCTGAATTGTGTGCAAAACCATTGATAAGTCAGAATTTGATAGGCAAATTAACATTTGAAGAGGAAAAAAATTGAATAAAAGGGTGAAGAATGACAATAAGTGTTCAAAAGGAAAATTATTTGAATATCAAAGAACATTAAGAAATTAATGGAGGGGGCTGGGGTTGTGGCTCAGCGGTAGAGCGCTCGCCTTGCACGTGCGCAGCCCGGCTTCGATCCTCAGCACCACGTAAAAAAAATGCATTGCATTGTGTACAACTAAAGCAAATAAATAAATATTAAAAAAAAAGAAGAAGAAATTAATGGAGACCCATAGCAAAGATAGATGAAACTGTGAATGCTTTTTAAAAAATGACTATTTATGATGGTGTTGCAAAAGTCAAAGGTGAACAGAAGGATACCTTATGTTGCTGTCACATAATTTTGTTCTAAGATTTCTTATTTGCAGGTATAAATTATCTTTCATCAAATGAAAGATATCTTTCACTCAAGGGAATCTTAAGTCATTGCAAGGTCCTATGGGAATGACTACCCCTCACCGCTCTGATATCATTTTCTATTACTCTCCCCTTTGTTCACTCTTACCAACCACACTTTTCACTACCTCTAGAGCGGCCTTTGCCCTAGCTGTTCCTTTCATTTAAAGCACTCTTCTCTAGATATCTTCCCCATGGCTAAAACCCTCAACTTCTTCAGGTTTCTTCTTGGCTGTTACTTTATCCCCATTTTCCTAATACAACCTGCTTTCCTTCTCTCCTGCTCTAAACTTTAATCACCTTCATGTGGCTTTCATTTTTTTACATAGCGTATATATTTTATTTCTTACGTCTGTTTTTTTGGGGGAGGCAGATACTGGGGATTGAACCTAGGGCGCTTAACCACTGTGCCACATCCCCAGCCCTTTTTAATTTTTATTTTGAGACACTTTCTCACTAAGTTGCTGAGGCTTCCCTTGAACTTGCAGTCATCCTGCCTCAGCCTCTAGAGTTGCTGGGATTATAGGTGTGTGCCACCATGCCCAGCCTTTAAAAAATTTTCTGCTGTTTTTTGTCGCGCCAGTTGTTGACAAACCATGTCCAAATTCTGCACGTCACCTGTTTTTTTTGCAAATAGTGAAGTTTTGTTGGTTCATAGGCCATTTTATAATCTTACCTAAGACTGTTTTCATGCACAAAAACAGTTAAATAGTGATTTGTCATGGCTTGTAAGACCTAAAATATGTGGGACTTTTTATAGAAAAAAGTAGATTAAAATTCTAAAAATATGAGAATATGAGGATAGAGGGATCTTTTTTTAATTCACTACTGTGGTCTTATCATGTAGAACAGTATTAGGTACTTACTAAGTACTCTGATACATTTGTCGAGTAAATAATGATTGAAGACAAAAATCCCAATCCTGAAGAACCATCTGTAATAACTGGTAGAGGTAATTAAGTGCTGTGGGTATTTCTTTGGGGTGGGCAGTGAGAATTGATGAGAATTGAACCAGGTCTTAAGAAAGCAAGGATTTTTATAGGAGAGAAAAATTTTCATCATCAGTGATTAAAATTTAAATATTAGCTGATTAAAATTTTTAAAAATTATCAAAAATGTTTTTTTCTTTATAGCACACATGATACAATGATACAATTAAGGTTTAGCTTTGTAAAGGAAGACTGGTAAAGATTCTTTTTTTTTTTTTTTTTTTTAATAATTTTCAGTTGTAGGTGGACACAATACCTTTATTTTACTTATTTATATGTGGTGCTGAGTATTGAACCCAGAGCCTCACTGAGCCACAACCCCAGCCCTGGTAAAGATTCTTGGGGAATGTATTTTTAATGAATTTTTAAGTTGTTATATATCACACTGAAGTTGGATCATTTTAAATGTTTATTTGAACAATCAAGCAATTTTTTTTTTTGATAATCAAGTGACTTTTACTATTCCCAAGAGAATCATTAATTTTCTTTCTTTATTTTGTGGACTGGGGATCGAACCCAGGGCCTTGTACATATGAAGCAAGCACTCTTAACAACTGAGCTATACCCCCGCCCAAGAATCATTAATTTTTAAATATATTATTATTTTTTAATGTGGTTGGGATCAAACTCAGGGCCTCACATGTGCTAAGTACATGATATACAATCGAGCTATATACCTCTAGCCCTACATTAGTGTTTTTGTTTTTTTTTTTTAGTATTTATTTATTTGTTTTAGTTGTACACAATGCCTTTATTTATACGTGTTGCTGAGGATTGAACCTGGCCACACACGTGCTAGGCGAGCACTCTACTGCTGAGCCACAAACCCAGCCCTAGTTTTTGTTTTTTTAAACTAGAGATTAACCACTGAGCCACATCTCTAGCCCTTATAATTTTTTATTTTAAGTCAGGGTTTTCCTAAATTGCTGAGAATGGTCTCAAACTTGCAATCCTCTTGCCTCAACCTCCAGAGTAGCTGGCATTAGGTGTGCATCACCACACCCGGTCCCTTCTTTAGTGTTTTTTAAATCCTTAGTGCTCTTGGTCGGAGTTTGGCCAGATATTGTTTTGACAATTAATAGGTGGTTGAAATGCATAAGCAGTAAAAAACATGAGTTTGTTTTATGATTTTTTGGGTAGTTTTATCTTTCTGTTTTGACTCCATAAAATTGGAATGTGGGTTTTATATAGGTATTAGAAGAACTAATACGAAAAGCTGTTAGCATTTTTTATTGTGCTTGTGATCATTGTCGTACTTGAAAATTTTAATCACATTGGTTTATAGTATTGTTTAGTAATATTTTATAATCATTTAGTTTTGGAATGAAGTTTAAGGTTAAAAAAAAAACTAGACTTCACTGCTTTTCAGTGGTCCCTTTTCAGTAATATTAGTTAATTACATTGCAATAATATTAGTTAATTTTCATTGCAAATTTAAGATTTGGTTAATTTTTTATGACTTTTTCTCCAGATGATCTTTCCATTTCAGTGGCAATGTCCATATATTCCCCTTTGTCCTCTTTCACTGGCTGGAGTGCTTAGTGCACCTTTACCATTTATAGTTGGAGTTGACTCAAGGTATTTTGATCTTCATGACCCACCACAAGATGTTGTTTGCATTGACTTGGATACGAACATGTTATATGTGTAAGTTGCTTCATTTTGAATTATCTCCCATTAATATTTTTCACTATACATAGATACAGCTCTTAGAGGACATCTAGCAATATGTTGTTTTTGAAATTTGGTAAGTTATTCTTCATGTTTAATGTAGTAATTATCAAGCAGAGCAGGTATTAGAATCTGGGAAATTTGTAGTTTACAAAAACGTTTAATATTAAAATATATTTGGTTATGTTAACAATAGGCAGGAGATGTTTGGGTTTATCAAAAGAATATGGATTTGAAAAAAAAGTTTAAACACTGTTTTCAGAGCTTAAGTGATGACATGCTTTCTAGATTTAATTAAAAATCCATATGTAAGCAAAATGGGTTTACCCGTTTGAGATAAAGTTTAATCACAATATAGGGTGATAGATACACCATTTTCTTAGTTGTCAGGATTTTATAGGATCTCTTCTTTACTGCATAGAAATTGACATCAGATATATCAATAGTGATATAGCTGAGGGTTCAGGGCATAGTGTACCACATTAATAAAAGAATTAACTCTGGATAGATGCTTAAGAGCCGGTCCCCAAAGTGGGGAAGGGCAGGAAGCATTGGAAATTATTTTAAATTTCTTTTTAACTTCCTTAGATCCTACAGCACTTTAATTTTTTGCTCTTTGGGGTTGTTAATGAATAGATAAAAATCTTGGGTGAGGCCTGAATGGTCACAGCAGTGGAATTGGTTGGGAAGATACCTGTATTTAAACCAAAAGAATATTTTAAGGAAGGAAGAAAACATTTACTGTAACTAAAAAAAGTCATTTTGAAGCAGATCTATCACTGTATTTTGAAATTATATAGCTATAGTAGCTCCTTACTGGGTATATTTAGATTTGCTTACAACGTGTAAGTAATAAACTACTTGAATGGATTAAATATTTCTAATTGTACACATTTTGTTGTTTATAAGCCACTCTGAAAAACAGTTATTTCTGGTATGCATCATTGTGGTTCTTCTAGAAATGTCTATGAAATTGTAACTCACATTTTTACCTTACTTTCTGAATTAAAATATTACTGTAGAGATTCTAGATTTTGCATTTTGAATAATTTATATTAATGAAAGCGATGTTTTTTAAAGTAAATTTAGACTGATCAATTATACTTACAGAATTATGAAACTCTCCAAATGCTAAAAGTGGTAGAGAGCCAGGCACAATGGTGCATACCTGTAATACCAGCAACTTGGAGGCTGAAGCAGAAGGATTGCAAGTTCAAAGCCAGTTTCAGCAACTTAGCAAGAGCCCATATCAAAATAAAAAGTGAAAAAGGCTAGAGATGTGACTTGGGGGTTAAGTGCCCCTGAGTTCTATTCCTGGTACCAAAAAAAAAAAAAAAAAAAGAAAGAAAAAGTCAAAGAGAATAATGCAAATAACATGCATCTATCTACCACCCAGACCAAGAAATAAAATATTGCCAATAAAGTTGAAACCCCTGGATAGTCCTCCACAACCAAATCTTGCTCTTATCTCCCAGAGGTAACCATTATCTTGGATCTGATGTTTATATAATTTCCATGTGTTTCAAAAGCATTTTTGATATATATATTTTGTGTGGGTGTGTGTGTGTGTGTGTGTGTGTGTCTGAAGAGATTTTGCTTGGCATGCTTTAAACATTTTTTTATATATAATAGTTTTCTGTTTATCTCCTGCTTCCTATTCTGGGGATTGAATTCAGGGGCACTTCAACACTGAGCTGCGTCCCCAACCCTTTTTACTTTTATTTTGAGACAGGGCTTCACTAAGTTGTTTAGGCTGGCCTCAAACTTATGATTCTGCTGCCTCAGCCGCCTGAGTTCCCAAAGTTAATATTGATGGACATTTAGGTTTTATCTAGATCTTTGCAATTATCAATGGGGTTCATCTGTTCATTTGTTTTTCCCTTTGTACTAGGGATTGAACTGAGAGCTTTGTGCATGTTAGGCAAGCACTCTACCAGTGAGCTGTATTCCAGTCTGACAATGTAATTTTGATCATCTTGTACATATATATCCTTAAGTACCAGGGTGAGAATTCCTCTGAAGTTTATCCTGGGAAGAGCTGATTGGTTGGTTGGTGGGGAACAAGTATCTTCAACTTAATACCTAAAATCGAAATTTTCTCTCAAGTTTACCCCTTCTTCAGCAGATCAAATTCCTCTTTGTTATGGTCAAACTTTAAATTTTTTTGCTAATTTGATGGTAATGGTATTTTACTGTGTCTTTAATTCAAATTTCTTGAATCAATAGGGAATTGAGCATTTTAATTTTTTTCTCCTTTGATATTCCTCTCATGAATTGGCTATTCGCCCCCTTTTGGTGCATTTTCCTGTTGGATTATTTGTCTTTGTGTGTGTGTGTGTGTGTGTGTGTGTGTGTGTGGTGCTGACAATCAAACCCAGGGTCTCATGCATGCTAGGCAGTCACTTACCACTGAACTACATGCTCAACCCCAGCCTTTTTAAAAATGAGACCATCTTTCTGTGTTCTTCAGGCTGGCCTTGAACTGTTGGGCTCTAGTGTTCCTTCTGCATCAGCCTCAGTTTCTCTTTATAGATTATTGTTTTGTTTTTGGTGGTGGTAGGTATAGAACCTAGGGCCCCATGAATGCTAAGTGCATAGGTAGCCATGGAGCTATATCTCCAGCCCTTGTTTTTGGTTCTTGTATATAAAATGCTCTGCTCTGAGATCATGAAATACTATCCTGCGTATTATTAAAGTTGTAGCATTGTTTAGGTTTTTAATTCAGCTAAACTTGATACTAGTGTCTGATGTGACTTAGTATTGTTTTTTTTCAATTGCTATGATCATCAGACTGTTTATTGAATACTCGGTTCATTTGTTACCTATTGGTCTCCAGTGTCAACTGTATTACATACCATTTTCTTTATTTCTGTGGATATGAATTTTCCTCTTACTACCTACTGCCTTCATAGTGTCCCAGAGATTTCTATATGAGTATCTGTGTTCTCATTTACCTCTAGGAATTTTTTTTGATCTCCTCTTTGATGTCTTCTTCAACCCCTTGTTCATTCAGTAGCATGTTGTTTAGCTTCCAGTTGATGGAGTAGTAGTTTTTCTTATTCCTTGTTTTGTCGTTGATTTCCCAATTTCATCCCTTTATGGTCCGATAGCCATGCAGGGTAGTATCTCTATTTTTTTATATTTGCTGAGAGTTGCCTTTGACATAAATATGGCTATTTTTTTTTTTTTCTGGATTATTGGTCTATTTTACTCTCCAGTGTCCAACTGTGATTACTGTTACCAATATTCATCTTTATCGGTTCACTGATATGTTTCTTACACTGATTCTTTGGTCTATTTCAGCTTCTTACCAGTATTATACTATCTTACTGACATTAAAATTAAGTGGTCTAATCCATCATGGTGGTGCATACCTGTAATCTCAGCTTCTTTGGAGGCTGAAACAGGAGGATCATGAGTTTGAGGCCAACCTGGGAAACTCAGCAAAATCCTATCTCAAAAAATAAAAAGGGCTTGGCATATAACTCAGTGGTAGAACACCCTTGGGTTCAATCTCTGTACTGCTGGTGTGGGGTTAATTATAATATGCATTTGTTATGAGTTGTCCAAAACAGACCAATTTATAGATCCAGAAAGCAAATTAATGATTGCCTTCTGATTCAGGGAAGGAGGAGAATAGGCATATTGAGGGACAAAGGAATGGGGTTTCTTTTGAGTTGATAAGAATATTCTGCAGTTGATTTTGAGTTGGTTATACAATTCTGTGACTATACTAAAAACCATTGAATTTTATGTTTCAAAGGGGTGACTATATGGCATGTGAGATCTCTCTCACTTGATGTTGTTTAAAAAAAAGTTACAATATAACCAGTCAGGCTGGGCATGGTAGCATGTGCCTATAATCCCAGCAGCTTGGGAGGCTGAGGCAGGAGGATCACAAGTTCAAAGCCAGCCTCAGCAATTTAGCGAGGCCTTAAGCAACTTTTAGACCCTGTCCCAAAATAAAAAAGCAAAAGGGCTGGGGCTGGAGTTCAGTAGTTAAGCACCTCTGGATTCAGTCCCTGGTTTCTCCCCAAACAAAACAAAACAAAAAACAAAGCAAAACAAAAAGTCACCTTTATTTACCTGATGTTTTTCTTTAAAATTATTTTCACTATATTTGGTCTTTTGCTTTTTCAAAATTAATTTTAATATCTTGTTAAGCCTCACACAAATTGTGTTGTGATTTTGGTTAGAATTAATTTGGGAAGCCAGGCATGGTGGTGCACACATGTAATCCCAGAACTTGGGAGGCTGAACCAGGAGGATCGAGAGTTCAAAGCCAGCCGCAGCAATGGTGAGGCACTTAACAACTCAGTGAGACCCTGTCTCTAATAAAATACACAAAAGGGCTGGGAATGAGGCCCAGTGGTCGAGTGCCCCTTAGTTCAATCCCCAGTACCAAAAAAAAAAAAAAAAAAAAAAAAAAAAAAAAAAAAAAAAGAATTAATTTGGGAAAAATGCTTCTGCAGAGGGCACTGGGGATTGAACCTAGGGGCACTTTACCACTGAGCCACATCCTCAGCCCTTAAAATTTTTTATTTTGAGACAGGTTTTGCTAAATTGCAGAGAATGGTCTTAAACTTGTGATTCTCCTGTCTCAGCTTCCCAATTTGCTAGGATTACAGGCTTGTGCCACTGTGCCCAGACAAATGATATAGTTTTTTAATATAAAGTCTCCCTGTCTGTGATTATAGTATTTCACTTCATTGATCTTTTTAAAAATTTTCAATAAGTATTTCATTTTGACCGGGCAAGGTGGCACATGCTTGTAATCCCAGCTGACTCAGAAGGCTAAGGCAGGATGATCAAAAGTTTCACCAGCAATTTAGTGAGGCCCTAAGGAACTTAGAGAGACCCTGTCTCAAAATAAAAATAAAAAGGGCTGTGGCATAGTTCAGTGGCAAAGTGCCCCTGGGTTTGTTCCCTAATATCAAAACAAAAAGGAAAACAAAACAACAAAACACCAACTTCACATTCTCTCCATAAAGATTATGCAGTTCTTTGTTTCTTATTTTCTTACAGCAAATGGTATTTTAAATTACATATTCTACATGTTAGTCTCTAGGGTACAGAAGTGCAAAAAATTTCTTTTATATATAGTGATTTCATACCTAACATTTAGTAGAGTTCTCTTGTCTGATAGAGTCTCTTCTGTTTTTATGGCTATAGATAATCATCTATAATCCTTATACATTTTAAAATTTCATGTTTTAATTCTCTGGTTAGAATTTTAGTATAGTGTTGAATAGGAGTAGTGATAGTTATATTTTGCCTGGTTCCTAATTTCAAAGGGAATGCTTTGAACAGTTCATTGGAAAGTGTAATTATTGCTTTATAGCAAGGACTGATATCTGGCCAAAGGCCTGTTTTTCTAAGTAAAGGTTTATTGGAACGTAGTCATGCTCATTCATTTACATCGGCCCATGGCTGCTTTCATGCTATAACAGTACATTTGAGTAGTTGTGACAGAGACCATATGGTCTTCAAAGCCTAAAATACTTACTTTCTTGCCAAAGAAAAGTTTGCAAGACCTACTTCAGGGTTTTAATTGCTTAATAATAAATTTGAGGGATTTTCTTTGATTTCTAGGTGATTATGAGTTTTTCTTTTAAATAGGTATTTAGGTTTAATAATACTTTTTATAAAAATCATGAGTGTTAAAATTTTCTCTTTCTTCTGTCATAGATTGTTAATAAATTAGTAGTGAATAATCCTTGTGTCCCTTTAATCAATATTGTCATGATATTATTGTTTCATATCCAAGTAGATTAAATTTTCCAAGAATTTAAGATGATATCATTGATGTTTATAAATAATTGACCTGGTGTGTAACTACAGGCCATATTTGATACATAGCACTTTTTTTCTTTTTCTTTTTTTTTTTGTACTAGAGATTAAACCCAGGAGTGCTTTGCCACTGACCTATGTCCCCAGCTCTTTTTATTTTTATTTTGAAACAGGGTCTCCCTAAATTGTCAAGGCTCTGTAGTAACTGGTGATTCTCTCACCTCTGCTTCCTGAGTACATGGGATTACTGGTATGTGCCACCAGGAACATCCAGAGTTGACTATTTTAAAAATGCCAACTCAGTATAATTCTGGTCAGAACATGTAGTATATGTTATTGACTATTAATTTATTGATGTTTGCTTTAAAGGAATGTATATGGTCAGTTTTTGTAAATATTTCATAATAATGAATCTCTAGAAATAAAAGACCAATAACTTAATAGAAAATAGGCAAGGAGCTGGGTGCAGTGGCTTATACCTGTAATCCTAGCTACTAGAGAGACTGGGGCAGAAGAAGTGCCAAGTTTATGGTCACTCTGGCCAACTCAGCCAGATCATTGTCTCAAAGTGTAAGAAAAAAGGGTGGGGGACATGATATATCTTAGTGGTAGAGTATTTGCCTAGCATGCAAAAAACTGTTGGTTCAAGTATGAAGATGGCTGCCTTGGCAGTGAAGGGTGCACTGGCTCTGTGTATGAGTATTGGTTGTCTTATTGATTTTTGTCAGAAAAATTCCTGGTACTGCAGCATCCTTACACACTGAGAGAACCCTTTGCTCAGTTTTTTCATATAAAAAGTGCACTGTAGCTGGGCGTGGTGGCTCATGCCTGTAATCCCAGCACTTGGGAGGCTGAGGTAGGAGGATTGCAAGTTCAAAGCCAGCCTCAGCAATGGCGAGGCACTTAGCAACTCAGTGAGACCCTGTTTCTAATAAAATTAAAAAAAAAAAAAAAAAAAAAAAAAAGGTGCACTGTACCTTTTGACAAAAGAGGCTGGCTTTCACAGAGGTATAGGTTGGATTCATTTTTTTTCAGAACTGAAGGCAAAGATTTCTGATTATTTCTGATTAAATAAACATAACTGAGGAAAAAAAAAAGTTGTTGGTTTGATCCCCATTGTCATTAAATAAGAAAAGAACAAAACAAAATGAAAAAAAAGGGCAAAGATTATGAAGTCTTTTTGCAGAAAAATATATAAAAAATGATATGTGAACATCTCACCCATAATAGGAGAAGTGCTATATGACCTCTGCACTTGGACACTGCTTTTATATTTTCAGATTGGCACCCCCCCAGAATAATCCAAAATGAAATGCTTAACAACCCATTATTCATTTGAGACTATTTGGTACAGGCAGCCTTAAAGATATTGCAGGTAGGAATATATATGATCACAATTTCTGTGAATATATATTTGATGGTATTTGTCAAAATCACAAATGTATATGTATTCCTTTTTTTGGGGGGGTTACCGGGGATTGAACCCAGGGGCACTTGATCACTGAGCCACATCCCCAACCCTATTTCGTATTTTATTTAGAGACAGTGTCTCACTGAGTTGCTTAGTGCCTTGTATATATTCTTGATCTAGCACTTCTGCTTCTAGTAATGTATCATAATGTTTTATTTCATGTGAAATGATTCTTACATGAAGTTACTTACTATAGCATTTGTTTAAAGTAGAAAAAATAAAATTGAGGTGTCCCAGCCGTGTTCAATATACGGTATGCACATGCAATGGAACACTACTCTAAACAGTATAAAATGAGTGAAAATGCTTTCTGTGGTGGAAAAGATCACAAAAGATAAGTTATTAAATAAAAAAATTCAAGGTGTATAATTACATATTTCAGTGTGCTGGTACTTGTGCAAAGAAGAAGAGGTAGGGGATAAATATGTACTTTTGTTTGCTTGCTTTGGAATGAAACATTTTAAGGGTATACAAAAATGAAACAAAATTTAGTCAGTTTTCTCTATTGTTTTCTTCCTTAGTTCATTAATATTTTCTGTTATTATTTCTTTGTGTCTATATACTTAGGTTTAGAATTGTTCTTGTTGAGCAGCTTAAGGTAGAAATACGATTTTTTTTTTTAACTGTATGTCTTCATAGTGATTATCTTTGGGATGGGAGGGAGCTGAGTAGATGGGGAACAAAGATATGAATATGTTTAAAAGTTTGGGTTTTTTTTTTTTTTGGTACTAGGGTGGTTTACCACTGAGCTATGTACCCAGTCCTTTTTAAATTTTTTATATTGAGAGAAGGTCTTGCTAAGCTGCTTAGAGCCTCGCTAAATTGCTGAGGCTGGCCTCTAACTTGGAATCCTCCTGCCTCAGCCTTCTGAGTTGCTGGGATTACAAGAATGAGCCATCACATGTGGCTAAAAAGTTGTTTTGGACATGCGATCACATTAACTATATTTAAAAAATGCACAGAGGTTATTTGGACTTTTGCTTTATTTATGAAGGCTTTGTTATTAGGTGAACTTAAATCCAGAATTGGTCTATTTTTCAGTTAAATAAGTATTTTTTTTTAAAGTTTTTTTTTTTTTTTTTTTTTTTTTTAAGTTGTAGGTGGACACAATACCTTTATTTTATTTATGTGATGCTGAGAATTGAACCCAGGGCCTCACACATGCGAGACAAGCACTCTGCCGCTGAGCCATAGCTCCAGCCCCTTAAATAAGTATTTCTTTTTTTTTGGTACTGGGGATTGAACTCAGGGGCACTCGATACTGGGCCACATCCCCAGCCCTTTTTTCTATTTTATTAGAGATAGGGTCTCACTGAGTTGCAAAAGTGCCTTGCTATTGCTGAGACTGGCTTTGAACTCTCCATCCTCCTGCCTCAGCCTCCCAAGTGCTGGGATTACAGGTGTGCGCCACCGCGCCTGGCTTAAATAAGTATTTGTATCATGTACTTTTTTTTTTTTTTTAAATATTCCTGGTGCTCTTTGTATTAGCCTGTAACATTAATATAGTTGCGATTGGTGTGTCTTTTTCCATATTCTTAATTTCAGATATTTTCTCAATTATTATATAATTGGCATTAAAAATCCTATGTAACACAGGTACTGTGGTGCACATCTATAATCCTAGCAGCCAGGGAGGCTGAGGCAGGAGAATCACAACTTGGAAGCTTGCCTCAGCAAGTTTGCAAGACCCTGTTTCAAACTGAAAAAATAAAAAGGGCTGGGTGGGGCGTGTTTATAGCTTTGTGGTACAGCATCCCTGGGTTCAATCCCCAGTACCAAAAACATTTTAAACAAACAATAAAACCCCCCAAACATCTAAATTTATTATTTGTCTCTATTGAAGAATCTGTTCTTCCAACTGTGTATTTGTTTTTATCTTCTTCTTTTTCCATATTTTTTATTGGTGTATTATTGTTGTACATGATAATGGGATTTATTGTTATACGTTTTTACATGCACACCATATAACAAAATAATTGGACCAGTATTGTTCCCTAGTATTTTCCTTTTCCCTTTCCTCCTCCTTCCCCCGGACCCTTTGCTCTGCTCTGTTGGTCTTCCTTCTATTTTTATGAGATCCTTGTCCCTCACCTTTGTGTTCCCCTTTCCTCCCTAGTTTCCACATATGAGAGAATACATAGGGCTCTTGACCTTTTGAGTTTGGCTTATTTTGCTTAACTTGATGTTCTCAAGTTCCATCCATTTTCCTGCAAATGACTTAATTTCATCTTTCTTTATGGCTGAATAAAACTCCTGCATGCATATGCCACATTTTCTTTATCCAGTCATCTTTGTGAGACAACTAGGTTTGTTCCATAGTTTGGTTACTGTGAATTGTGCTGGCATGAACATGGCTATGCATGTGTCACTACTGTATGATGAGTTTAATTTTTTAAAATTTATTTTGATTTTTTATTTGATGACTTTAATTTTTTAGAATAATTATTGAATTATGGTATAGCTGGGTCATATGGTGCTTCCATGCTTAGTATTTTTTTTTAAGTACTTTTAGTTGTAGTTGGACACAGTAGTTTTATTTAATTAATCTCTATTTATTTATTTTTATCCTCCTGTCTTAGCCTCCTAAGTGCTGGGATTTTTTTTTATTTTTTTTGGTACCGGGGATTGAACTCAAGGGCACTTGACCACTGGGCCTCATCTCTAGCCCTTTTTTGTATTTTTATTTAGAGACAGGGTCTCGCTGAGTTGCTAAGTGCCTTGCTATTGCTGAGGCTGGCTTTGAACTCTCAATCCTCCTGTGCCTTAGCCTCCTAAGTGCTGAGAGAGGGATTACATGGGCGTGTGCCTGGCTTTTATTTATTTATTTATTTATTTGGTACCAGGGATTGAACCCAGGGGCACTCGACCACTGGGCCACATCCCCAGCCCTTTTTTGTATTTTATTAGAGACAGGGTCTCACTGAGCAATATTAATTTTGCTAAGTGCCTCGCCATTGCTGAGGCTGGCTTTGAACTCACGATCCTCCTGCCTCAGCCTCCCAAAGTGCTGGGATTACAGGCGTGCGTCACTGCGCCCGCGCTTAAGTATAGAATTTTATCATCTGCAAATGGTGATAATTTGACTTCTTCCTCTTCTATTTTATCCCTTTTATTTCCTTCTCTTGCCTAATTGTTCTGGCTAGAATTTCTAGTACTATATTAAATAGGAGTGGTAAAAGTGTACATCCTTGTCTTGTTCCAGATTTTGAAGGAAATACTTTCAGTTTTCCCCCATTCATTATGTTTGTTGGCTTTGGGTTTGTTATCTATAGCCTTTATGAGGTTGAGGTAGGTTCCTTCTATCCCTAGTTTCTTTAGTGTTTTTATCATGAAAGGGTGCTGAATTATGTAAATGTAGTATATATTTGTATTGTTATATTGTTATGTATTTATTTCCCCTTAATGATTTCCCTTAGTTTTAATTTATTTTTTATTTAATGTGTGTGTTTGCTACTGGGGAATGAACTCAAGGTCTTGCTTATGCTAACCTCACATTCTATGACCAATCTTCATCCCAGCTCTCCCTAAATATTTTAATCTGGATACTTAAGTTTAAAAACTAATATTTGCACTTCATTCAAGCAGTAAATTTACATAGACTTTGTTTATTGCAGTGTTGAGGACTGAATACCGTATCTTATCCTAGGCAACACTCTAACCACTGAACTATATTCTCTCTTCTGCACTTTTGAATAAACTTTAATTGGCAACATCTTTTCACTTTTTTTTCTTTTTTTGAGGGGGAGGGGTACTGGGGATTGAACCCAGGGGTGCTTAACCACTGACTACATCCTCAGCCCTTTTTTTTGTATTTTATTTAGGGACAGGGTCTTGCCAAGTTGCTTAGGGCCTTTCTGTGTTGCTCAGGCTGGCTTTGAACTCATGATCCTCCTGTCTCAGCCTCCTGAGCCACTGGGATTATAGGTGTGTGCCACACCCTGGCCATCCTTTCACTCTTATTGTGCAATAAGAACAATGAATTTTACAATTTATGGTCCCTTAGATTAGATGAAATGCAGTTTATCACCTTACAATAGCCCTTGAATGTCAGGTACATTATCATCCTCATTTTTCAAATAAGAAAATTAACAGTTAAGTGAGTTGTACAAAGCCACACACAGATGGTAAATGTTAGGATCAGGTTACAAATTGATGATTATCTGAATAGTAACAACACTTTAATTTGGGAGGTAAAGCACTAAAATATTAGAAGTTCATAAAATGAAAGAAATTGATCAGGGTTAAATTTGACTTCAATCAATTTTAAAACATACTCCTTTTTGAGAAATGTTAAAATATGTTTTTGCATAGAAGTATTCTTTTATTAGTCAGTTGTCCTTCTGAGAAGATGTGTTTGCTTCTGTGCTGATGGCATTAACAACTAGGAAATACTTGAAGTTAATTTCTTGGAACATACTGATAATTTAGTCAAATCCTCAGCCTATGCCTAAGGGTTGGCAGGCCTATAGTAATGGATTCTCAGGGGGAGATCCCTCTTCTCCCAATTGAAATCTGAGCTGAGCCAACCTTACAAGGGGCCCTGTTTTATTTGAAGATCTTAGTTCTAATACCATACTTGATGGGACCAAGACTGTCTCTTGTCCTTTGAAGACTTTTATTTGTTTACTTTGGAACCAAAAATTGATCTTGAGGGCGCCCAATCACTTAGTCACATCCCAAGTCCTTTTTATTTTTATTTTAAGACAGAGACGCTCACTGGGTTGCTTAAGGCCTCACTAAATTGCTGAGGCTGACTTTGAACTTGCACTCAGCCTCCCAAACTGCTGGGATTACTGGTGCGTGCTCTCTGAAGACTTTTAAAAAGGTCACAAGTTTGAGTCCAGCATCAGCAACTTAGTGAGGCCCTAAGCAATTTAGTGATACTCTGTTTCAAAATAAAACATTAAAAGGGTTGGGGATGTAGCAAAGTGTTAAAGTGCCCTGGATTCAATCCCCAGTACAAACAAAAGAAAAAATCAAAGGCTTTCTTTTAATCCTTAGGGCACATGTGGCCATGCTGTTGGTGTTACTCTGGGTTTCTAGTCATCGAAGACTTCCTAATTTTCTTTCCAGCTGAGCTATAAACTTAAAAGAATGAGTCTAATATTTATGCTATTTTTTTTTTTAAAGCAGAGGTGTTTTCAAGCCATTGTGTCTACTGTGTTATGGTCTTACAATAAAAAATTCTGGAAAGTAAGTTTTCATTAATGATTTTTAAAATGGTCATTTTTAGCTGGGTGTGGAGGTGCACGCCTGTAATCCCAGCAGCCTGGGAGGCTGAGGCAGGAGGATCTAGAGTTCAAAGGCAGCCTCAGCAATTTAGCAAGGCCTAAGCAACTCAGTGAGACCCTGTTCCTAATAAAATAAAAAAAAAAAAAGACTGGGGATGTGGTTCAGTGGTTCAGTGCCTCTGGGTTCAATCCCTGATACAGTAATAATAATGATAATAAATGAACAAAAAGGTCATTTCTATGATTTGCATATTTAGCATTTTATGATCATAGATTATATTGAATAATGGTATTGTGATTGATTTAGCTTTTAATGACTGAAATGAATGAACTAAGTGTACTTTTAATCCTCACTTAAATTCCTATTAAATTAAATTAGTTAATTCATTCATTTTGGTATTGGGGATTGAGCCGGGGCATTGTACCACTGAGCTACATCCCCAGCCTTTTTTTTTTTTTCCCCATAAACTCATTTTTATTAAATGTGTTATCTTTGATATATTCTATTCTTTTCATGATTGCAAAATGATGGTTATGCTCCTTGAATAAATTTCCTGGCCCAATAATATATCACAAGTCACCATTGAAAAATGGTGGACTAGAGCAAAATATGTTCATGGGCTAGGAAAGAACAGACTTTGAGAACAAGTACTAGACAGAAAAGTTGTATAAAATAAAAATATCATTTTGATTTTTTAAAAACATTTGTAGTGATTTGTTTTGCTTTCCAAAATAGCAAACATTATGTGGAACTGAGCTGTGAGTTTCCTTAGGGAGCTGATAACAATTAAAAAAAAAATATTTATTTATTTGCTTTAGTTGTACACAATGCATTTGTCTTTATGTGGTGCTGAGGATCGAACCCGGTTGCCCACATGCTAGGCGAGCGCTCTACCACTGAGCCACAACCCCGCCCCACAATTTTTAAATTAGTATTTTACTCCCCTGTTGGTTTCGTGGAATATCCACAGCACTGTTATTTGCATCTGGTTACATGGCAAGCATCGCTTTACAGTCACAGATCAGCATCTCTCTTCAGCTGGATTTTGTGCTCTTTGAGAGCAAGGACCATATCTTCCACCATTTTGTGTCCTTCATCCTCATTTAATATGTGACAGCTATGGCCCCTGCCTTCTAAGATACCACAGTGCAGTTGAAGGGAGATACTAAACTGAAATTATTACAAACTTGTTCATGTAACTAAGAGCCGTACATTTTTATGGACTCACAACTGAAATTCTGAGAGCAAAGTCATAGTAGGGTGAAATAAAATGGGGTTAATCAGTGACAATTTCTGGCATAGGTAAATTCTAAATTGACTTTTAAAAGATTAACAGATGATTAGGTGGGAGGGGCTCAGTAGAGGCTTTTCTTGCTGGATCTCAGCACATCAACCAGGATTTATTAGGGATCAATTGACCAATGGGTTTGGCAGCTGGTCCTTTTCCTCCTTTCTTCTGATGTAACAGGTCTCTTTGATTCCAGTCTTTGTCCTCCTTCAGTTCTCCTCCATACTGAAGGGTTTCAGAGGTCTTAGTCCAGAGAAAGTCAACTCCATTC
This sequence comes from Tamias sibiricus, assembly GCA_025594165.1. Classification (NCBI taxonomy): domain Eukaryota; kingdom Metazoa; phylum Chordata; class Mammalia; order Rodentia; family Sciuridae; genus Tamias; species Tamias sibiricus. Next base: position 167,781,857 of record CM046657.1, read on the forward strand.
TCAGGGCTCTAGATGAGGCTAAACATCATGGCGGGAGAGGGTGGCAGAGGAAAGCAGCTCACGTCATGGTGGTCAAAAAGCAGAGAGCATTCCCAGATTTTTTTTATTTTTTATTTGGAGACAAGGAAGGTCTCATTAAGTTGCTTAGGGCATTATTAAATTGCAGAGACTGGCCTTGAACTTGTGATTCTCCTGCCTCAGCTTCCTGAGTCATTGGGATTATAGGCATGCACCATTGTGTCCATCAGGCACATAGTATTTTAGAATAGGCTTGTGGTAACTTGAGTCTCAAAGTCAGTTAGAGCCAACAGTTTAAAAATAGTACAATTCTAAAATGTAACTTTTGAAGTAAAACTTTAATTCAGTATTATATTGCTAACTACAACATTGAAAAGTCTATGTTGGAGGGTTAGAATGAGGTAACCAGATTTTACTGAAGCAGACTGAAATGAAAAGAGAAGTTCCTTGAAAACCACTTATTCCTACTACTCAATATCAGTCATAACTTCAGTAAAAAGTCCTTTCCCCTTTCTTTTTTAATTTTTTGTTTGGTGAAAGCAGATTATGAATAACATTTTATTAATTATGTTCTTATTTAATAGATCAGATGAAAAGAAGAACATGAACTGGAAACAGCTGCCTAAAAAGCCATGCAAAAATCTACTTAGCAGTTTAAAGAAACTGTACCCCCAGCTATCTACAGGTAAATGTAAGGGAAAAGAATTTAGGGAGAGAGATCAGGTGTTGGGATTAGCCCCCAAAGTAATTTTTTTAGTGAAAGAATATATTTTACTTCAAGAGAGTCTTCTTACATTATAATATTTTAGTAATAAAAGTTAATATGTAATTAATGATTTTTTTTTTCAGCACTTGTATTGGACCTAGCAACATTTTGCCACTGAGCTACATCCCTAACCCTTTTTATTTTTATTTTGAGACAGGGTTTTGCTAAATTGCTGAGGTTGGCCTCTTTGGGTGTTGCTGGGATTACAGGCAAGCACCACCTCACCTGGCTGATTGATGATCTTTTTTTTTTTTTTTTTTTTTTTTTTTTTTTGGTACTGGGGATTGAACTCAGGGGCACTCAACCACTGGGCCCACATCCCCAGCCCTTTTTTGTATTTTATTAGAGACAGGGTCTCACTGAGTTGCTAAGTGCCTCACCATTGCTGAGGCTGGCTTTGATCTCTCGATCCTCCTGTCTCAGCTTTCCAGGTGCTGGGATTACAGGCATGCACCACCGCCCCCAGCTGATTCATGATCTTTTGAGCACATTTTTTGTGCCCTGCCTGCTTGACCCTTTCTGGTTAGCCTCTGTCATTGATTTCTTTACATTCATGCAGAGAAGAATTTCAAGAAGTCATAGGCTTTATTTTGACTGTTTTCTCAATCAATCACCATTATGTAGATAAAAGTATTAATGCCAGTTTTGTTCTTACTTCCTTTTGTCAGTTCACCGGAAAACTCAAGAAGGTTCAGCCATTGAAATGACACCTATTGAAGCAGATTTCTCCTGGCAAAAAAAGATGACACAAATTGAGATGGAAATCCAAGAGGCATTTTTGCGATTTATGGCGTCTGTTTTAAAAGGATATAGAACATATCTCAGACCAATTACAGAGGCTCCTTCAAATAAAGCCACAGCTGTAGATTCATTGTTTGATCGACAGGGTGAGTGGCATAGAAATTACAGTTGCTTTTAATTTAAGTGAAAGATATTTTCTACTATTTTATTGCTACCTAGAAATATTCACTAAAATTCTTAGGAATTCATATTAAAATATAGTGAACTTCCATGTATTTGTAACCAAATAGAGAAATTAAAAAAAAACTTTTAAAAAAAATATTTATTGCCGGGTGCGGTGGCGCACGCCTGTAATCCCAGCACTTGGGAGGCTGAGGCAGGAGGATCACGAGTTCAAAGCCAGCCTCAGCCGTGGCGAGGCACTTAGCAACTCAGTGAGACCCTGTCTCTACTAAAATACAAAAATGGGCTGGGGATGTGGCCCAGTGGTCAAGTGCCCCTGAGTTCAATCCCCGGTACCAAAAAAAAAAAAAAAAAATTTATTTATTTACTTTAGTTGTACACATTGCAATGCATTTATGTTGTACGTGGTGCTGAGGATCGAACCTGGGCCGCACACATGCGAGGCGAGCGCTCTGCTGCTGAGCCACAACCCCAGCCCCATAGAAATTAAAAAATTTTTACACCCAATTATTTGCCTAAGAAATCTGAAACTGTAGGTTTTTAAATGTTATAAAAAGTCTCCAGGCTCTGTGGTACATGCCTTTAGTTGCAGCAATTGAAGAGGCTGAGGCAGGAGGATCACAAGTTTGAGACTAGTCTGGGCAACTTACCAAGATCCTGCCTAAAAAAACACAGAAGTGTAGGTGTGTGGGGTGTGTGTGTGTGTGTGTGTGTGTGTGTGTGTAAAACAGCTGGTGATTTGCCTTCATTTATTTCTTCAATTTTGTATAGTTCTTGTATTTATGTACTCTTAGCTTGGAAAGATTCCCTAACCATTAGTTTCTGCAATTAATGGTTTTTCAACATTTTGACAAATATAACTTAGTTCTAGGGAAGACTAATACTCAGTCTCTTTAGGATGTGTTGTTTTAGGAGTTGTAGAGATTTTTGTTGTTTAGCTACTCTTGGATATTGTATCAACCTTCCCTTTTCCTTCCCCTTTCCTTTCTTCTTTTTTCCTTTTTCCCTTCCCTTCCCTATATGATATCATTTCTTCCATATACTGTTGATTCCTCTAGAATTTGCTGGTTTTATATATGGTTTTGGCTGATTGTATCCTTGTGTTGTTATTTAACATTTCCGTTTTTACCTGTATTTTATGTAAACTTGGGGTAGGATCAAGAGCTTCACTGTCCAGTAGAAATATAATGTGAGCACGTATATAATTTTAAATTTCCTAGTAGCCACAATAAAAAGGTGGGAAATTAATTTTAACAATATATTTTCTCCAGTATGTCCAAAATAGTGTCATTTCAACATGTAATCAAATTTAAGTGTGTGAGGCCGGGCGTGGTGGTGCATGCCTGTAATCCCTGCACTTGGGAGGCTGAGGCAGGAGGATCATGAGTTCAAAGCCAGCCATCAGCAATGGCGAGGCACTTAGCAACTCAGTGAGACCCCGTCTCTAATAAAATACAAAAAAGGGCTGGGGATGTGGCCCAGTGGTTGAGTGCCCCTGAGTTCAATCCCTGGTGCCGAAAAAAAAATTAAGTGTGTGTGTGTGTGTGTGTGTGTGTGTGTGTGTGTGTGTATGTGTGTGTATTATTAGAGAATGCTCTACCACTAAACTATTATCTTTGGCTCTTATTATTTTACTTATTTTTATTTTATTTTACTTTTTTTTTTTGTACTTGGAGTTGAACTCAAGCACTCTGCTACTGAGCTAAATTCCCAGTCCTTTTCTTTTTTAATTTTGAGACAGGGTCTAAGTTTTCCAGGCTGACTTTAAACTTGAAATTCTCCAGTTTCAACTTCCTGAGTCACTGGGATCATAGGCGTGTGCCACCATGCCTGGCAATGAACTCAGGGGCACTCGCGCACTCAGCCACATCCCCAGCCCTTTTTTGTATTTTATTTAGAGACAGGGTCTCACTGAGTTGCTAAGTGCCTCGCCATTGCTGAGGCTGGCTTTGAACTCGCGATCCTCCTGTCTCAGCCTCCCAAGTGCTGGGATTACAGGCGTGCGCCACCGCGCCTGGCCTAAAAAATTTTTAATGAAATATTTTGTATTCCCTTTTTCCCCCATACTAAATCTTTAACATGCAGCATGTCTAATACTTATAGCATGTCTCAGTTTGGATCAGTGACATCTAAGTGCTAAAGCACTTCATGTGGTAGGGGTCACTGAATTAAACAGTACAGATCTAGAGGCTTGATTAGATTCTGGTTCAGTTCTCATGGCAAGTAGCACCAAAACACATGGTGCCTGCCCAATATATTATATTGGGACACCCTTACATGTCCATCTGTTCCTTTGTAGTGCTTCTGTATTATTGGGCTCATATGTTCATTATAGTCTCTCCATCAGTCTTTTACTCAGTTGTTTTTAGCAACTTTTGCTGGTCATTGTCTATATCTATTTGAAGAAAAAAGACATTGCTTTTCTACAAACCTATATATTCTTGGATATTAATTTCTTTTTCTCCCCCCCTCGACCCCCCCCCCCCCCGTGGGATTTGAATCCAAGAGTGCTCTACCACTGAGCTACATCCCCAGCCCTTTTTTTTATTTTGAGACAGGGTCTTGGAAGTTGCCCAGGCTGTCCTTGATACTTCTGCCTCAGCCTCCAGAGTAGCTGGGATTACAGGCCTATACCACCACACCAGCCTATTAATTTCTAATTAATTTAATCATTTCTATACTAAATTAGTATCTCTAGGTGGTAGGAGTGATGACCACAGAAGGAAAAGGTAGACAGAAAAGTGGCTTAAAACCATGTTTTTAAATGGGAAATGCTAGTAAGATTATGGAGGTTTCATTAGTTTCAAGATTAGTAAAGGTTTCATTCAGTCTTTATACTGAGTAGTTGGAAGCCTTTGAAAACAGTTGACTCTTGTTTTGTTTTTTTTTTTTTTTTTTAAATTTTTATTTATAGTAGTATGTATTACAGTTCATACTATACATATATGGAATCTTTTTTACACAAAACAGTTTGTATACAAAGTATATTCGCAGCATTCAAGTCTTCAATCATGCATTTAGAATAATGATATCCGTCTTATTCAACCACTTTTTTTCCCCCTTCCCCCCTTGTTCCCTCCCTTCCCCTCCACCATTATAGTGTTCCTCTAATCCTCCTATGTACCCCGACCCAACAATACTATGAACCGGCTTCCATATATCAGAGGAAACATTCGGTATTTGGATTTTTGAAATTGACTGATTTCACTTAGCATTATATTCTCCAACTTCATCCATTTACCTGCAAATGTCATTATTTTATTCTCTTTTATTGCTGAGTAAAATTCCATTGTGTATATATACCACATTTTCTTTATCCATTCATCTACCGAGGGACATCTAGGTTGGTTCCACAACCTAGCTATTGTGAATTGTGCTGCTATAAACATTGAGGTAGCTGTGTCACTGTAATATGCTGTTTTTAAGTCCTTTGGGAATAGACCCAGGAGTGGGATGGCTGGGTCATAGGGTGGTTCCATTCCCATTTTCCCAAGAAATCTCCATACTGCGTTCCATAATGGTTGTACCATATTGCAGTCCCGCCAGCAATGTATGAGTGTGCCTTTTTCCCCACATCCTCTCCAACATTTATTGTTGTTTGTGTTCTTGATAGCTGCCATTCTGACTGGAGTGAAATGAAATCTTAGAGTAGTTTTGATTTGCATTTCTCTAATTGCCAGCGATGTTGAGCATTTTTTCATGTATTTGTTGATTAATCGTGTATCTTCTTCTGAGAAGTGTCTTTTCAATTCCTTAGCCCATTTATCGATTGGATTATTTGTTTTTTTGGTGTCAAGTTTTTTGAGTTCTTTATATATTCTAGAAATTAGTGCTCTATCCGATGTGTATGTATTAAATATTTGTTCCCAGTTAGTTGGCTCTCTATTCACCTCACTGATTGTTTCTTTTGCTGAGAAGAAGCTTTTTAGCTTAAATCTATCCCATTCATAAATTCTTGGTATTAATTCTTGCGCTACAGGATTCTTGTTAAGGAACTTGGAGCCTAATCCGACATGTTGGAAATTGTAGCTTACTTTTTCTTCTATTAGGTGTATTGTCTCTGGTCTAATTCCTAGGTCCTTGATCCACTTTGAATTTAATTTTGTGCATGGTGAGAGATAAGGGTTTAATTTCATTTTGTTGCATATGGATTTCCAGTTTCCCCAGCACCATTTGCTGAAGAGGCTATCCTTTCTCCACTGTACATTTTTGGCTCCTTTGTCTAATATAAGATGAAATTATATGTATTAGTCTCTGTGTCCTCAATTCTGTACCATTGGTCTACCAGTCTGTTTTGGTGCCAATACCATGCTGTTTTTGTTACTGTTGCTCTATAGTATAATTTAAAGTCTGGTATGGTGATGCCGCTTGCTTCACTTTTCCTGCTCAGGATTGCTTTAGCTATTCTGGGTCTCTTATTTTTCCAGATGAATTTCATGACTGCTTTTTCTATTTCTTTGAGAAATGTCATTGGGATTTTGATTGGAATTGCATTAAATCTGTATAATGCTTTTGGTATTATGGACATTTTGACATTATTAATTCTACGTATCCAAGAACAAGGTAGGTCTTTCCATCTTCTGAGGTCTCCTACGATTTCTTTCTTTAGTTATCTATAGTTTTCATTATAGAGGTGTAAGCTGCCTGTCATGGCCAGCCACAGTGCCGCGGGAGGAAAACTCAGAGGCAGAGTAAAGCTATTACCACTTTTACTTCTACTTTCTTAGAGAGAGCTTAGAGAGAGAAAGAAAGATTTTTAGAAAGAGCTTAGCTTCTTCTTTTCTTCTTAGCTTAGAGAGAGAGAAAGAAAGATAGAGAGAGCTTAGCTTAGAGAAAGATTATTTTTTTAGAGCTTCTTTCTTCTTTCTTCCTCGGGAGCCTCGGCCTAACTCTGACCAGCAATTACTTCTTCTATCTGGTTTCTCTTCTGTAACCGCTCTGCCTACGTTCTGGCCGCTCTGATCTTTTCTTCTTCTCCGACCCGAACTCTTTTTCTGACCCACCGAGCGACTGCACGACTGACTGAATGAATTCATTCTTCGTTCTCCTAACTCCAACCGCTTTCACCCGGTTATATACCTTTAGCTTTGCGGGTGCCTCACATGCATTTACAGGTGCGTCACATACATATCAGGTGGAACTTATGGCTTCCAGCTAGCCGCAATAGCCCTTCCTAATTGGGGCTCCTTCATATTCCTCCCCTTTAGTTTAAAAAGGTGCTTTAATTCTATTTTCTCTATTTTATTTTCTCGTCCCTACCTAGCTTTTCACCTTTTGTTTTTAAAAGGGTGGATATTTGAGCCCTTTTTGAGGAGGTGCTGCGGCTTTAAGGAAGCCTACTGCTGATGAGCAGCTAATGCACTTAAGCACAACTGCATGAGCAGCTTTGACTTGCTAAGCTGCAGTTTGATGGGTTTTGCAGCTTCTCTGTGGCTTCTTTATGGCTTTTTTGCCAAAGCTCAATGGCTTTTTCTCTGCATGGTTTTCACCGTGCTTTTTCTATCTTTATGGCTTTCTTGCCAAAGCTCAATGGCTTTTTTCTCTGCATGGAGCATGCTATTACTTCTTTTTATGGCTTTTTTGCCAAAGCTCAATGGCTTTTTCTCTGCATGGTTTTAAGCTCATGGCTTTTTTTCTTTATGGCTTTCTTCCCAAAGCGCAATGGCTTTTTCTCTGCATGGTTTTTACCATGCTATTACTTCTTTATGGCTTTTGGCCGGCTCGCTTCGGCTTTTCGCTGGCTACTCTGCTTCGGCTTAATTCTTAACTGGCCTCAACTGAGTGAGAGGCTATGCTCTCTTGTTTACTACTCTTCTTGCTGGTCTCAACTGAGTCTGAGGCTATGCTTTTTCTTCGCTCTCCTCACTATCTTAGCTTCTTGTTCTTATTTTTTATCTTTTCTTCTCTGCCTGCCGAGCCCCGGACGGACCACCATTTGTAAGCTGCCTGTCATGGCCAGCCACAGCGCCTCGGGAGGAAAACTCAGAGGCAGAGTAAAGCTATTACTACTTTTACTTCTACTTTCTTTCTTTTTTTTTTTTTTTTTTTTTGTGGTACCAGGGATTGAACTCAGGGGCACTCGACCACTGGGCCACATCCCCAGCCCTTTTTGTATTTTTATTTAGAGACAGGATCTCACTGAGTTGCTAAGTGCCTCGACATTGCTGAGGCTGGCTTTGAACTCGCGATCCTCCTGCCTCAGCCTCCCAAAGTGCTGGGATTACAGGCGTGCGCCACCGCGCCCGGCTTACTTCTACTTTCTTAGAGAGAGCTTAGAGAGAGAAAGATTTTTAGAAAGAGCTTAGCTTCTTCTTTTCTTCTTAGCTTAGAGAGAGAGAAAGAAAGATAGAGAGAGCTTAGCTTAGAGAAAGATTATTTTTTTAGAGCTTCTTTCTTCTTTCTTCTTTCTTCCTCGGGAGCTTGGCCTAACTCTGACCAGCAATTACTTCTTCTATCTGGTTTCTCTTCTGTAACCGCTCTGCCTACGTTCTGGCCGCTCTGATCTTTTCTTCTTCTCCGACCCGAACTCTTTTTCTGACCCACCGAGCGACTGCACGACTGACTGAATGAATTCATTCTTCGTTCTCCTAACTCCAACCGCTTTCACCCGGTTATATACCTTTAGCTTTGCAGGTGCCTCACGTACATTTACAGGTGCGTCACATACATATCAGGTGGAACTTATGGCTTCCAGCTAGCCGCAATAGCCCTTCCTAATTGGGGCTCCTTCATATTCCTCCCCTTTAGTTTTAAAAAGGTGCTTTAATTCTATTTTCTCTATTTTATTTTCTCGTCCCTACCTAGCTTTTCACCTTTTGTTTTTAAAAGGGTGGATATTTGAGCCCTTTTTGAGGAGGTGCTGCGGCTTTAAGGAAGCCTACTGCTGATGAGCAGCTAATGCACTTAAGCACAACTGCATGAGCAGCTTTGACTTGCTAAGCTGCAGTTTGATGGGTTTTGCAGCTTCTCTGTGGCTTCTTTATGGCTTTTTTGCCAAAGCTCAATGGCTTTTTCTCTGCATGGTTTTCACCGTGCTTTTTCTATCTTTATGGCTTTCTTGCCAAAGCTCAATGGCTTTTTCTCTGCATGGAGCATGCTATTACTTCTTTTTATGGCTTTTTTGCCAAAGCTCAATGGCTTTTTCTCTGCATGGTTTTAAGCTCATGGCTTTTTTTCTTTATGGCTTTCTTGCCAAAGCGCAATGGCTTTTTCTCTGCATGGTTTTTACCATGCTATTACTTCTTTATGGCTTTTGGCCGGCTCGCTTCGGCTTTTCGCTGGCTACTCTGCTTCGGCTTAATTCTTAACTGGCCTCAACTGAGTGAGAGGCTATGCTGTCTTGTTTACTACTCTTCTTGCTGGTCTCAACTGAGTCTGAGGCTATGCTTTTTCTTCGCTCTCCTCACTATCTTAGCTTCTTGTTCTTATTTTTATCTTTTCTTCTCTGCCTGCCGAGCCCCGGACGGACCACCATTTGTAAGCTGCCTGTCATGGCCAGCCACAGCGCCTCGGGAGGAAAACTCAGAGGCAGAGTAAAGCTATTACTACTACTTTTACTTCTACTTTCTTTTTTTTTTTTTTTTTTTTTTGTGGTACCAGGGATTGAACTCAGGGGCACTCGACCACTGGGCCACATCCCCAGCCCTTTTTGTATTTTATTTAGAGACAGGATCTCACTGAGTTGCTAAGTGCCTCGACATTGCTGAGGCTGGCTTTGAACTCGCGATCCTCCTGCCTCAGCCTCCCAAAGTGCTGGGATTACAGGCGTGCGCCACCGCGCCCGGCTTACTTCTACTTTCTTAGAGAGAGCTTAGAGAGAGAAAGATTTTTAGAAAGAGCTTAGCTTCTTCTTTTCTTCTTAGCTTAGAGAGAGAGAAAGAAAGATAGAGAGAGCTTAGCTTAGAGAAAGATTATTTTTTTAGAGCTTCTTTCTTCTTTCTTCTTTCTTCCTCGGGAGCCTTGGCCTAACTCTGACCAGCAATTACTTCTTCTATCTGGTTTCTCTTCTGTAACCGCTCTGCCTACGTTCTGGTCGCTCTGATCTTTTCTTCTTCTCCGACTCGAACTCTTCTTCTGACCCACCGAGCGACTGCACGACTGACTGAATGAATTCATTCTTCGTTCTCCTAACTCCGACCGCTTTCACCCGGTTATATACCTTTAGCTTTGCAGGTGCCTCACGTACATTTACAGGTGCGTCACATACATATCAGGTGGAACTTATGGCTTCCAGCTAGCCGCAATAGCCCTTCCTAATTGGGGCTCCTTCATAGAGGTCCTTCACCTCTTTCGTTAACTTGATTCCCAGGTATTTTATTTTTTTTTGATGCTATTGTAAATGGAGTAGTTTTCATGATTTCCCTTTCAGAGGCTTTGTCACTTATGTATAAAAATGCCTTTGACTTATGGGTACTGATTTTGTATCCTGCTACTTTGCCGAATTCATTTACTAGTTGTAAAAGTTTTCTGGTAGAGTTTTTTGGGTCTTCTACGTATATTATCAGGTCATCAGCAAATAGTGCTAATTTGAGCCCTTCTTTTCCTATCTGGATCCCTTTAATTTCTTTCGTCTAATTGCTCTGGCCAGAGTTTCAAGTACTATGTTAAATAGCAGTGGTGAGAGGGGGCATCCCTGTCTTGTTCCAGTTTTTAGAGGGAATGCTTTCAATTTTTCTCCATTTAAGATAATGTTAGCTTGAGGTTTTGCATAAATAGCTTTTATAATGTTGAGATATGTTCCTGTTATTCCTAATTTTTCTAGAGCTTTGAACATAAAGGAGTGTTGTATTTTGTCAAATGCTTTTTCTGCGTCTATTGAGATGATCATATGGTTTTTATCTTTAAGTCTATTGATGTGATGTATTATGTTTATTGATTTCCGAATGTTGAACCAGCCTTGCATCCCTGGGAGAAACCCCACTTGATCGTGGTGCACTATCTTTTTGATATGTTTTTGAATCCGATTTGCCAGAATTTTGTTGAGGATTTTTGCATCTATGTTCATTAAAGATATTGGCCTGAAGTTTTCTTTTTTGGCTGTCTCTTTGCCTGGCTTTGGAATTAATGTGATATTGGCCTCATAGAAAGTGTCTGGAAGAGCTCCCTCTTTTTCTATTTCTAGAAATAATTTGAAGAGCATTGGTATTAGTTCTTCTTTGAAGGTCTTGTAGAACTCGGCTGTAAACCCATCAGGACCTAGACTTTTTCTTGTTGGTAGTTTTTTGATAGCGTCTTCTATTTCTTCCCTTGAAATTGATTTATTTAAATTGTGTATAGCCTCCAGTTCCAGTTTGGGCAATTCATACGACTCTAGAAATCTGTCTATGCTTTCAGTATTTTCTATTTTATTAGAGTACAAGTTTTCGAAGTAATTTCTAATTATCTCCTGTATATCTGAGGTGTATGTTGTGATATTTCCTTTTTCATCATGGATGCTAGTAATTTGAGTTTTTTCTCTTCTTCTTTTCGTTAGCATTGCTAGGGGTCTGTCAATTTTATTTATTTTTTCAAAGAACCAACTTTTGGTTTTGTTAATTCTTTGAATTGTTTCTTTAGTCTCAATTTCATTAATTTCAGCTCTGATTTTAATTATTTCCTGTCTTCTACTGCTCTTAGTGTTATCTGTTCCTCTTTTTCTAGTGCTTTGAGGTGTAATGTTAAGTCATTTATTTGTTGTTGTTTGTTTTTCTTTTAATGAAGGAATTCAGTGCAATGAATTTTCCTCTTACTACTGCCTTTATAGTGTCCCAGAGATTTCTATACGATATATCTGTGTTTTCTCATTTACCTCTAGGAATTTTTTAATCTCCTCCTTGATGTCTTCTTCAACCCCTTGTTCATTCAGTAGCATGTTGTTTAGCTTCCAGCTGTTGGAGTAGTTTTTTTTTTATTTCTTGTATTATCGTTTTTTTTCCAATTTCATCCCATTATGGTCTGATAGAATACAAGGTAGTATTTCTATTTTTTTATATTTGCTGAAAGTTTCCTTGTGACATAATATATGGTCAATTTTGGAGAAGGAGCCATGTGCTGCTGAGAAGAAAGTGTATTTGCTTACTGAGGGATGAAATATTCTATATATGTCCGTTAGGTCTAAGTTATTAATTGTTTTAACAAGGTTTAAAGTTTCTTTATTTAGCTTTTGTTTGGATGATCTATCCATTGGTGAGAGAGGTGTGTTGAAGTCCCCTAGAATAACTGCGTTGTGGTCTATTTTACTCTTGAACTTGAGAAGGGTTTGTTTGATGAATGTAGGTGCTCCATTATTTGGGGCATATAGATTTATAATTGTTATATCTTGTTGATGAATGGTTCCCTTAAGTAGTAAGAAGTATCCATCTTTATCCCTTTTGATTAGCTTTGGCTTGAAGTCTACCTTATTTGATATGAGAATCGAAACCCCTGCCTGATTCCGCAGCCCATCTGCGTGATAAGACTTTCCCAGCCTTTCACCTTCAATCGCTTGATGTCTTTTTCTATGAGGCGTGTTTCTTGTAGACAGCAAATTGTTGGGTTGTTTCTTTTAATCCAATCTGACAATCTGTGTCTTTTGAATGGTGAATTTAGGCCATTAACATTCAGGGTTATTATTGAGATGTGATTCTTATTTCCATACATTTTTAAATGTATTATGGTATTTAGCTTGATTTGGATTGTCCTCTGGTTGGTAATTCCTTTAGTTTACTATCTCCCTTTGTTGGTTTTCATTGTTATTTTTCTCTTCTTCTTTGTGGAAAATTTTGCCCAAGATGTTTAGAAGTGCTGGCTTTCGAGTTGTGAAATCTTTTAACTTTTGTTTGTCATGAAGGTTTTTATTTCATCTTCAAATCTAAAGCTCATTTTTGCTGGATATAAGATTCTTGGTTGACATCTCTTTTCTTTTAGAGCTTGAAATATGCTATTCCAGGATCTTCTAGCTTTTAAGGTCTGGGTTGAAAAATCTGAGCTTAGTCTGATCGGTTTCCCCCTATATGTAATCTGCTTCCTTTCTCTTGTGGCTATTAGTATTCTCTCCTTGCCTACTATATTAGGCAGTTTCATTATAATGTGCCTTGGTGTGGATCTGTTGTGGTTTTGTACGTTTCGGTGTTCAGTAAGCCTCTTGAACTTGGTTTTGCCATTCGTTCCTCATGTGTGGAAAATTTTCTGCTATTATTTCATTGAATAAATTACTCATTCCTTTGGTTTCAAACTCTGCACCTTCTTCAACACCAATCACTCTTAAGTTTGGTCTTTTTATGCTGTCCCATAATTCCTGAATGCTCTGTTCTTGTTTTCTTACTTCTTTTGCCGTGTCCTCTAGATTTTTCTCCAGAATATATATTTTGTCTTCATTATCTGAGGTCCTTTCTTCCAGGTGATCTAATCTGTTGGTGATGCTTTCAAGTTTTTTTTTTTGTTTTTTTGTTTTTTTATGGTACTGGGGATTGAATTCAGGGGCACTCGACCACTGGGCCACATCCCCAGCCCTTTTTTGTATTTTATTTAGAGACAGGGTCTCACTGAGTTGCTAAGTGCCTCGCCATTGCTGAGGCTGGCTTTGAACTAGCGATCCTCCTGCCTCAGCCTCCCAAAGTGCTGGGATTACAAGCGTGAGCCACCGCGCCCGGCTTTGGTGATGCTTTCAATTGAGTATTTAGTTTGGTTTATTTCTTCTTTCATTTCCAGAATTTCTGTTTGTTTTTTCTTTAGAATCTCTATCTCCCTATTGAAGTAATCTTTTGCTTCTTGTATTTGTTTTTGGAGTTCTTTGTCAAAATGCTCTTTTACCGCCTCTGTTTGCTCTCTCATCTCATTTTTGAGTTCAATCTTAAGATCCATAAACATTTGGAATATGTAATTTCTAAATTCCGTCTCTGGCATTTGACCAACTGTGCTTGCCATGGAATCTACTGAGGGGGCATGTTGGTTGGTTTCAGCCACTTTCTTCCCTTGCTTCTTCATAATGCTTGTGTGTCTATTCTCCTAGCACTGTGGGACCTTGCCTATTTCGATTTCACCTTATAGCCTGATGTTTCTCCTGTGGTACAGTGCTGTCAGGTCCCCTTATAAATACCTTACAATTTAAGCTCTAACACTTTCTTTACAGCAAATCCCTGTTTGATTACAATGTACAGATTTAGTTACCTCAGGTATTGTTTCCAATTTACTCTGTATGCTTGCGTTGGGGTTTACAGTTTCAGTATTGGACACGGAGATGATATGTTTAGGAAGAAGTAAGTGAGGTTACTGAGATGTTCTTTCTTAGGAAGTATAAAAATAGAATTCTATGGAAGTGGTTTAATATCAGCAGACAGGAGATGAAAGAGAATGGAGTGAGCCATTTAGAGGAAAGACCGATTTATATATAAACAAACTTATTTAGCCTTTGAGAGAAGAAAAATAAAGAAGGATGGAAAAGAAAAAATAAAAAAGAACAATGAGAGATAACAAAGAAGTAAGAATTAGTGTAAGAGAGAGGAGAGAGAAACTGAGTCAAGAAAATAGAGAGTTAACTATGTATAGCACCGCTTTTCTGTATATTTCAATTGCTCCAGGCCTAGAAGTCCCAATTTCTGCGTATACCTTGTTTTCACCTCTGATGAGTACAAAATGACAGGGTGTAAATAGATAAGATGAGGGCAGAAGAGACTAAAGTGAGAAGGGAAGAAAAGAAAGAGGAACACAGACACACAATTAATCACACTATCAATCAGAACAAAAACAAAAACAAACAAACAAAAAACAAAAACAAAACAGAGTCAACCCAAGAACAATTCTCAAATAAACAGGACCCTGGGAAGCCCTTCCAGTTTAAGCCAGTTGTCCTGGTCCACACCCAGACAGTCACAGTGGAGTCTAGTCTGCAGCTTTGGCCAGGGGCAGATTGGCACAGAGCAATAATGGCTGGGGGGGTGGGGGAGTGTCACTACGTGAATAGCACCAAGAAAGGGTTCATCCAAAAGGCACGCATTCCCCACTCCCGCCCGTAGTTATAGCTCTTGTGGTTGCTGCGCTGGCCTCAGGCAGGCCCTTCCCTGCGGGCTTCCTGCATGCATCTCACCCAAGGTGTGTGCTGTTCTCTGGGCCCTGGACCAATCCTTGGATGTCTGCAGTCAGCCACAGCCCTCCTCCGAAATGGCGGTGCCTTCCCCGGTCCCAACATCAGTACCCCAGACCTGTGTGTCACTCCGAGGCGTGCAGGTCCCTGTTCGGCAATTTACGTGAAAGAAGTCTGTGAGGCTGCTGCTTGCGTCTGGCTTTCTTTTTATTCTGTGCTGTTTGAGGCCGTGGTCTATATTTCCCGTACTGCAATGCTACCATGGCAGCTGCGCCATTAATGCTGGTTCGGTTTGTGGGCCGCTGGCAGTTGGTTGTATTTCACCATCTAGATGTGCGCGGATGTCTCAGCTCCCTTCCAGTTGCAGGAGTGTTGCTAGGAACGCATTCAATCTTCCCGCACAGCCTCTTTTATTGAAGGTGTCCTGAGAGTGCTTCTCTGCTGTCCGCCATCTTTTTCCCTCTCAACAGTTGACTCTTTAAAAAAATCTCTTAGACCTCTATGAAGAGATAACATTGGAGGCATTGAAGACTAAAGTATAAATCTAATTAGGAGATTAATGCATTGGTCCAAGTCATCAGTGGAGATGACTTGGAATAATTGGTGATGGTATGAAGAGAAGAGTGATTTTTTTAGAAGTAGATTGAATTGAACTTGGCAATTTGAGTATGGAGCCCTTTTTTAAGTTTTAGTCTTGAACAACTAAGTGTATAGTGATGCTCTTTACTGATAAGTGAAAAAGGGGAAGGATCTGATTATTTTTGTTCAGGAAAAGTTTTTTCTTTTTAAGATAAAAAAGAGATTTAAGTTTGTTGATGAAATGTAGCTAACAGAGAGGGAGATTGTTCAGAGAACACTGGAGGAGGGTCCAAGCTCACATAGTGGGCTTATCCTTATGTAGAAGGAGGGACATTATAAAAAGAAAGGTGGATGCATGATAACTGTAGAAAGATTCATCAGTTTTTCTAGTGAGATAATATAGGTAGTTCTTATTTACATATTTTTGTTTTCTTTGCAATACAAGTTATGATCATTTGGGGGATGGGATGAGGAGATATGGAGAATATTTAAAAGTAAAAAGTAATTGTGAAAACATGAGCAAAAGGAAAAGTTGATTCCAGAACTGTAGTAGTACAGTTGCTAGTCAGGGACAAAGGCATAATGCTTCTGATCTGTCTAGTTGTGGAGGTTGTTTTACTCTGCATTCAGCCATGCTGGTGTAAATTCAGAGAAAGCTGGGTTATGCTAGGTGGGTTTGACCCAAAAGACAAAAGAGCAAAAGAGTTGAGAGTATTGACAAGAAAGCAATTGAAATGATGGATATGGACATGGAATCAATATTGGGTAGGCAGGAAAGTGAAGACGAGAGTATATATAGAAAGTAAAAGCAACAGTGGATTGGAAGATTCATTTGAACACTCTATCCATCCTACCCACATATCTTCACCAAACAACAACAAAATGTTTGGTAGAAGTAGCTTAACTTTGTAGAAGCAAACCAGATAGGCAAGATACTTTTTTTTTGGGGGGGGGGGTACCAGGGATTGAACTCGGGGGCACTCACCCACTGAGCTTCATCCCCAGCCCTGTTTTTATATTTTATTTAGAGATGGTGTCTCACTGACTTGCTTGGCACCTCGCCATTACTGAGGCTGGCTTTGAGCTCGCAATCTTCCTGCTTCCAGCCTCCTGAGCTGCTGAGATTACAGGAGTGCGCCATCGCAGCTGCCTAAGATGCTCTTGTAATGGGCTGTGAGTGATATGAAAATATGAGATAATTTAGGAAGCAGGGCTTTTCTGAATGGTAACTAGGAAGAAATATCCAATGAGTGTGACTGTGTGTAGGAGTAGAAGGTTGAGGTGGGGTAAATGATAAAATCATTGAAAATTAAGTAGTTAAGAGCTCAAAATGTTGTGTTGTTTGTGCTTGTGGGTGTGGAAGAATGATGGTAGGAATTGGAAGGGACTTTGAGTCAAGTGTCTTGTTTTTTCCTTGAATGGAAGAGCAGCCTCCTTTATCAATAGATGACTATGATTAATAGGGGGAAGTGTGGATTAGCCAGATGCTTGAAGTTTAACTTAGCAGAAGTTTTTACAAGACACGCAGGAGGCATAGCAGAGAGAACATTGAGCTTTTGGATATTGACCATTGGTTCAAGTACACAGAGTAAAATCAGAGAGGAAGTTCTAGTTGAGAGCCTTGGAGCTGGAGGTGCCTCAGAGGGCATTCGAATTTCAGTGAAAAGGTTAATGGTTTAAGTTTTTTTTGTGTGGTTGAATCTGGAAGAAAGAGCTAGATGTGGTAAACAGAAGGTTCTATAAATGTGGAGTTAAAGAGAATATAATGAAGTTAAAGAGAATATAATAAAGATAAGCAAAAGCTTAAAATAATGTTTAATGTAACTTTTAGTTCTACTTTAAAATTGAATTTAATTACAATTTTGTTTTCTTTAGGATTTGTAAAAAGTCGAGATCGGGCCTATACAAAATTCTATACCCTTTTATCCAAAACACAGATTTTTATTCGTTTCATTGAAGAATGCAGTTTTGTAAGTGATAAAGATACTGGATTGGCATTTTTTGATGACTGCATAGAGAAGGTAAAATTTTGTCTTATCCTAAGAAAAAAGTTTGGCTTCACTGTATAATCATCCTTGTAATTATTAGCCTTTTGTATCCTGAGGAAGGAAGGCAATATAGTCTGTGTGTGTGTGTGTGTGTGTGTGTGTGTGTGTGTGTGAGAGAGAGAGAGAGAGAGGGAGAGAGAGAGATGGAGGGGGAAAGTATTGATAAATACAAATAAAATATTGATAAATCAATTCCAGCCTTCATATTGAGAGTCATTTTCCTTTGTGGTATCTAGTTGCTACTGTACGTTTCAATTTTTTTCTTTGAATCCCACTTTGGATTTGTAACTATTAAGTTCTAAGAACATTTCCTTGAGCTTCTCAATTTTTTATTTAAATAAATAGGATATAATTTTAGTTTTTTAATTAAAAATGTAGTTTTATAGGTAATGGATGTTCCTATGTTTTTTTTTTTTTTTGGGGGGGGGTACTGGGGATTGAACTCAGGGGCACTCACATCCCCAGCCCTTTTTTGTATTTTATTAGAGACAGGGTCTCACTGAGTTGCTAAGTGCCTCGCCATTGATGAGGCTGGCTTTGAACTTGCCATCTTCCTGCCTCAGCCTCCCAAGTGCTGGGATTACAGGCGTGTGCCACCTAGCCTGGCCCTATATTCTTTTGTTTTAATGCCTTTTCAAATACTTTTGTTAATTTTTCTTTTGTCCTAATGGAGGACATTTGTTTATTCATCCTAAAGAAGTTTATTTTTTAACAGTGATGACTTTTTTATATATGTTTTCTATTTTTTTAATACCAGGGATTAACTCTGGGGCATTTAGCCACTGAGCCACATCCCAGCCCTTTTTTTTTTTTTTTTTTGTGTGGTACCGGGGATTGAACTCAGGGGCACTCCACCACTGGGCCACATCCCCAGCCCTTTTTTGTATTTTATTTAGAGACAGGGTCTCACTGAGTTGCTAAGTGCCTCGCCATTGCTGAGGCTGGCTTTGAACTCGGGATCCTCCTGTCTCAGCCTCCCAAAGTGCTGGGATTACAGGCGTGCACCACTGCGCCCGGCTCCCAGCCCTTTTTGTATTGGGTTTTGCTGAGTTGCTTATTAGTGCCTTGCTAAATTGCTGATGCTGTCTTTGAACTCGAGATCCTCCTATCTCAGCCTCCTGAGCCATTAGGATTACAGGCGTGTCCTACCGTGCCTGATATGTTTTCTAATTTTTTAATTTTTTTTTTTTTACTTTTTAATTGTAGTTGGGCACAATACCTTTTTTATCTGCCTATCTATCTATCTATCTATCTATCTATCTATCTATCTATCTATTTATTTATTTTTATGTGGTGCTGAGGATTGAACCTAGCACCTCAAACGTGCTAGATGAGTGTTTCTACTGCTAAGGCACAACCCCAGCCCTATTTTCTAATTTTTAATAGGGTTTTTGCTTTTGCTAAGTAGATTTTTGGGGCTGATTGTTTAACTATAGATTATATAAAAATTGAAATAATATCCATAAAACATAGAATACTATGACACTTTGAAGGAGCCCTAATTAGGAAGGGCTGTTGTAGCTAGCTGGAAGCCATAAGTTCCACCTGATATGTATGTGACGCACCTGTAGGCACCCGCAAACCTGAAGGTATATAACCGGGTGAAAGCGGTCCGAGTTAGGAGAACGGAGAATTCAGTCAGCCGGGCAGTCACTCGGTCGGTCAGAAGAATCAGAGCGGCCAGAACGTAGGCAGAGCGGTTACAGAAGAGAAACCAGATAGAAGAAGTAATGACTGGTCAGAGTTAGGCCGAGACTCCTGAGGAAGACAGAAGACAGAAGAAAGAAGAAGGAAGAAAGAAGAGAGAAGAAGCTCGCTCTAATCTTTCTCTAAGCTAAGCTCTAAGCTCTAAAAGCTTTCTTTAATCTTTCTCTCTACTCTAAGCTAAGAAGCTTTCTTTAATCTTTCTCTCTACTCTAAGCTAAGACTCTACTCTAAGCTAAGAAGAAAAATCTTTCTTTCCCTCTCTAAGCTCTAAGAAAGTAGAAGTAAAAGTAGTAAAAGCTTCACTCTGCCCCTGAGAGTTTTTATCCCGGTTTACGGTACCAGGCAGCTTACAAATGGTGGTCCGTCCGGGGCTCGGCAGGCAGAGAAGAAAAGCTAAGAAATAAGAGCAATGAAAAAGCATAGCCTCAGACTCAGTTGAGACCAGCAAAAAGAGTAGAAAACAAGAGAGCAGAGCCTCTGACTCAGTTGAAGCCAGTTAAGAATTAAGCCGAAGCAGAGTAGCTGGCCAAAAGCTGAAGCAGAGTAAAGCCGAAGCAGAGTAGCCAGCAAAAAGCCGAAGCGAGCCGGCCAAAAGCCGAAGCAGAGTAGCCGGCCAAAAGCCATAAAAAATAAAGAAGCTAGAAAAGCTATACAAAGAAAAAGCCTTGAGCTTTAGCAAAAAGCCATAAAGAAAAAAGCCATGAGCTTAAAAGAAAATAGAAAGCCATTGAGCTTTGGCAAAAAAGCCATAAAAATAAAGAAGAGAAAAAAAAAAAAAAGTCAAAGCCGCTTATGCAGTTGTGCTTAACTAAGTGCGTTAGCTGCTCCTCAGCAGTAGGCTTCCTTAAAGCCACAGCACCTTCTCAAAAAGGGCTCAAATATCCACCCTTTCAAAAATAAAAGGTGAAAAGCTAGGTAGGGAAAAGAAAATAGAGAAAATAAAATAGAGAAAATAGAATTAAAGCACCTTTTTAAACTAAAGGGAAGGAATATGAAGGAGCCCTAATTAGGAAGGGCTGTTGTAGCTAGCTGGAAGCCATAAGTTCCACCTGATATGTATGTGATGCACCTGTAGGCACCCGCAAACCTGAAGGTATATAACCGGGTGAAAGCGGTCCGAGTTAGGAGAACGGAGAATTCAGTCAGCCGGGCAGTCACTCGGTCGGTCAGAAGAATCAGAGCGGCCAGAACGTAGGCAGAGCGGTTACAGAAGAGAAACCAGATAGAAGACAGAAGAGAAACCAGATAGAAGAAGTAATGACTGGTCAGAGTTAGGCCGAGACTCCTGAGGAAGACAGAAGACAGAAGAAAGAAGAAGGAAGAAAGAAGAGAGAAGAAAGAAGCTCTAATCTTTCTCTAAGCTAAGCTCTAAGCTCTAAAAGCTTTCTTTAATCTTTCTCTCTATTCTAAGCTAAGACTCTACTCTAAGCTAAGAAGAAAAATCTTTCTTTCCCTCTCTAAGAAAAATCTTTCTTTCCCTCTCTAAGCTCTAAGAAAGTAGAAGTAAAAGTAGTAAAAGCTTAACTCTGCCTCCGAGAGATTTCCTCCCGGTTTTCGGTACCAGGTAGCTTACCAGGTAGCTTACAACACTTTAATTTTTATGGGACCTCAGTGATTTATGCCTTATCCGACACTTGAATAATTTTTTTCCATTCTGTCAACGTGATCTGCAACTCTAGGAATATGACTAAAAACTGTTCAGCCAGGTACAGTGGCGCACGCCTGTAATCCCAGCACTTGGGAGGCTGAGGCAGGAGGATTGTGAGTTCAAAGCCAGGCTCAGCAATGGCGAGGCACTTAGCAACTCAGCAACT
This sequence comes from Tamias sibiricus, assembly GCA_025594165.1. Classification (NCBI taxonomy): domain Eukaryota; kingdom Metazoa; phylum Chordata; class Mammalia; order Rodentia; family Sciuridae; genus Tamias; species Tamias sibiricus. The sequence goes on from CM046657.1 coordinate 167,802,752, forward strand.
TAGCAACTGGTCTTTAAATAAAATCCAAAAAAGGGCTGGTGATGTGGCCCAGTGGTCAAGTGCCCCAGAGTTTATTCCCTGGTACCAAAAAACAACAACAAAAACTGTTCAACATTTCTTTTTATTTATAACATTGATATTCCAACATTTTCCAGTTAGGTAGAAAAGGTAGAAAACTTGGGTAATGCAGGTCTTTATTAACAACTTATTGTTTTTGAGAAGCCAGATTCCCTTTGTGTTTGGCTATGTTGTATTTGTGAATAAGGGTTATGAAAGAACTAATCAAAATAGATTGTTTTTATGTTGTTAGCCACAAGGCAAATGTTATGCTTTAGTCAAAAAGTTTAGGATCTAAAAATATATTGTGTATCTGCCTAGTCCTGGAAAAAAATAGATGATTTTTTTTTCTTCTTCAAATCAGGATTTAAGATAACTTATTAAATTCACAGTGGACATTTTTGCTATAAATCTCTTTTCTCTTTTTCTAGTTGTTTCCTGATAAAGGCACAGAGAAAACAGAAAAGGTATTTTTCCTTAAGTGTTAAAAGTTCATAATTAGATCTTGCTTATATGCAAATTAATTGGAGAAATTATTTTCAGGTTGATTTTGATTTAGCAGAAGATACCAAATTGATAGAATTAGATGATTCACAGAAAAGTGAGCATACTGTATTTATAATGCCACCTGAGCCACCTCCTGATGATGGAAAGGACCTGTCACCAAAGTACAGGTAGCAAAAAATTTTTAAAGAACTTCTCGGGCACAGCTTGAATAGTTTATTTCAATTTCTTATCAGTATTAGTAGATATGTATATTAGTAATTTGTAATTGTCATTTTTAATACTAATTCACTGACCTAATAGAGATGAATATCATATGGAGATGCCAGCAGGTATTATAGTTTAAGAATTGGATGGCTTTGTTAGAAGAGAAGCCAGATGTTGTTCATTATTCACCTAAAATGTTTGACTATAACAATCTTTAAAATTTTCAGTTCTGAAGAAGAAAAAAATTAACTTTTTGTTAGGTTCCCCACTTCTTTTGGGAGTTCTATTGCTAATGTAAATAACGTGAAAATCCTATGAATTAGTAAGATAGAGAAAACTTAAGGAATTGGAATTATTCTTTGTTAAAATAAACCTAAAGACTAGGATTTGAATGTGAACCCTTTAAGAAATTAGAATGGATTTGTTTTTTTAAATTATCATAATCATGATATTACTCAATTTAATAAACTTGGAAAATATCTAATGCATCATTTTAGCACCAATACTTATGTTTTAGAAACTGTGTATGTGTGTATGCATTCTGTGTTATGAGTTCATCTTGTACATAATCTTCGTAACCTGTTTGCCTTTAAGAGTCTGAACCCTTTCCAAGCCAGTAAATTTTTTGTGCCTTATCATTTTTAATGATCACATTGTATACAATTATTATGACTTATTTAACTAGTTTCTGTGGACTTGTTTGTAATTCTTTGCTGTCCATATCTTTGTGGACATATACAGTTATTTTCTTTGGCTGCATTCTTAAAAGAATTCTTATAAGGGAAAGTATAAAATGTACCTTCCTAAAATATGTAATTAATACATAATCACAGCAGGACTACCTGAGAATAAAGAGTATGTATCTGGAATTGATTGACATAATTAAATACTATTTTAATTTTATGTTATAGAATTCTTTTTTAGTTTGGCTTAACTTCTATAAGCTAGAATTCTGATTATTTACATACAAGGTGAAATCAAAAGGGAAAGGCAATATTGCCTAGAAGAAAATAAGCCAAAGAAAATTAGACAATTTCTAAGAAGAATTCCAAAATCATTAATTTGAAAATATATTCAACTTTCCTAGTATAAGAAATGAAAACCAAATTGGTTAGAAGAAGCATTTTTAATTTACCTGACTGAGGATACATTATGTTGTAGTTAGAGTATATGTTAAGTTACAATCTCTGGAAATACTTTGACAATGATCATAATAATCTTACATCTTTTGATAAACATTGATCTAGAAAACTCTATTATGGGGCATTCATCCTCAGAAATTAAGTAAAATATTCACAAAGGTATGAATATAAAAATTTAATGGCAGAAATTCAGAAGTTCACTAATAATGTTCAACAGTGAGGAATTTGTCAAATTATAGTACATACCTAAAATAAAAGTATTATGATTTAAATACCAATGAAAAGTAATCTTGTGAAGAAAAACTTAAAGGTTAAAAGGATACTAAGTATTATTTTTAATATAAATTATCAAATATAGATTCTGTTAAAGGAGTTATTAATTCCTCCGTTAAGTAAGGTATCAGGGATTTCAGTTTTCCAGGGATTGATTGAACATAATAAATCAGGTGGGGAGGAGCCAGAGTTTCCATGTAGGCAATTCATGTATCTTATAGCTATATCTTATATTTTTCAAAGAAAGATTTCTTCGTATAAGGATTTGAAGGAACAATACTGGGTGCTATTGGAGGTTTAGAAATATTTACCTAAATACTGGAATATTATGAAGAGTCTATGTATTTTAAATTAGTAGTTCTATTTTTGTTTTTTATTTTAGTTACAAATATTTTCCAAGATTGGACCTTAAACTTTTTGACAGACCACAGGAATTGAAACTTTGTTTTAGTAGACACCCTACTGGGAATAGCATTACAAACAGTCCAGCTCTCATGGCTAAAAGAACTAAACAGGTCAGATATTCTTTATAATACATGTTAATTTAAAATGTGAAATATGTGTATGTGATATGCAGCTTCTAGTATAGAATTAACATCCATGGCAACCGTTTGAAGATATACTGTGGTTGTTACTGAATTTAACTAGATTTGTTACAAGCCTCTTTCTAGTGTTGAGGCTAAAGTTTTTGATTGCACATATTTATGCTTTAAAGGAATCCTGGGGTGGGCTGGGATTGTGGCTCAGTGGTAGAGCGCTCGCCTAGCACGTGTGTGGCCCAGGTTCAATCCTCAGCACCACATACAAATAAACTCATTGTGTACAACTAAAGCAAACAAATAAATATTAAAAAAAAAAAAAAAGAATCCTGGGGAACAATTATACTTTAAAAAAGTTATTGATATAATTCATATATTGTACAACTCACCCATTCAAAGCATACAATTCCATGATTTTTTTCTTTTTTATGTGTGTACATGGGGTTGTACAGTTACCACGACAATTTCAGAACATTTTCATTATCCCGGGAAGCAAACTTGCATCCTCTCTCTCCCTGGGCAACCACTAATCTTCTCCAGAGATTTGTCTATTCTGGGCATTTCATATAAATAGAATTATACAATATGTGTTCCTTTGTGGTTCCCTCCCTCCCTCCCCTTCTTCCTTCCTTTCCAGGGGCACTTAACCACTGAGCCACATCCCCAGCCCTTTTTATATTTTATTTTGAGATAGGGTCTCACAAAGTTGCTGAGGCTGGCCTTGAACTTGGGATCCTCCTGCCTCAGCTTCCTGAATCCCTGGAATTACAGGTGTGCATTGCCACGCCTGGCTGTGGTTGGCTTCTTTCAATTACTAATGTTTTCATGGTTTGTCCACTTTGTAACATGTATCAGTACTTCATTTCTTTTTTTTTTTTTTTTTTTTTTTGGTACCAGGGATTGAACTCAGGGGCACTTGACCACTGGGCCACATCCCCAGCCCTTTTTTTGTATTTTTTATTAGAGACAGGGTCTCACTGAGTTGCTTAGTGCCTCGCCATTGCTGAGGCTGGCTTTGAACTCGCAATCCTCCTGCCTCAGCCTCCCAAGTGCTGGGATTACAGGCGTGTGCCACCACGCCCGGCTAGTACTTCATTTCTTGCTGAATAATATTCCATTTATGGACATATCACATTTAAAACATGAAAAATAAAAAAAAAAAAGAATCCTGGGGAACAATTATACTTTAAAAAAGTTATTGATATAATTCACATATTGTACAACTCACCCATTCAAAGCATACAATTCCATGATTTTTTTCTTTTTTATGTGTGTACATGGGGTTGTACAGTTACCACGACAATTTCAGAACATTTTCATTATCCCGGGAAGCAAACTTGCATTCTCTCTCTCCCTGGGCAACCACTAATCTTCTCCAGAGATTTGTCTATTCTGGGCATTTCATATAAATAGAATTATACAATATGTGTTCCTTTGTGGTTCCCTCCCTCCCTCCCCTTCTTCCTTCCTTTCCAGGGGCACTTAACCACTGAGCCACATCCCCAGCCCTTTTTATATTTTATTTTGAGATAGGGTCTCACAAAGTTGCTGAGGCTGGCCTTGAACTTGGGATCCTCCTGCCTCAGCTTCCTGAATCCCTGGCATTACAGGTGTGCATTGCCACGCCTGGCTGTGGTTGGCTTCTTTCAATTACTAATGTTTTCATGGTTTGTCCACTTTGTAACATGTATCAGTACTTCATTTCTTTTTTTTTTTTTTTTTTTTTTTGGTACCAGGGATTGAACTCAGGGGCACTGACCACTGGGCCACATCCCCAGCCCTTTTTTTGTATTTTTTATTAGAGACAGGGTCTCACTGAGTTGCTTAGTGCCTCGCCATTGCTGAGGCTGGCTTTGAACTCGCGATCCTCCTGCCTCAGCCTCCCAAGTGCTGGGATTACAGGCGTGTGCCACCACGCCCGGCTAGTACTTCATTTCTTGCTGAATAATATTCCATTTATGGACATATCACATTTATTTACTTGTTCTAGGACACATAGGTGATTCCTACTTTTTGGCTATTCATGAATATTGCTGCTATGAACATTTATGTACAAGTGTTTGTGTAGATGTATGTTATTGTTTCTCTCTTGGGTATGGGAGTAGAATTGCTATGTCATGTTGTAACTTCAGGTTTAACCATTTGAAGGGAGTGTTAGGTTGTTCTTCATTCCCACCAATAGAGTATGAGGGTTCCAGTTTCACTGTGTCCTTCTTAGTTCTTGTTATTATGTTTTTGATTATTGTCATTTAGTGGATATGAAATCGTTAATTTATGTGGTTTTGATTTTCATTTCCCTGGTAGCTAATAAAAATGTACATTATACCAGACAGAACATTCTAAAGGACAATCCAGATATCTTGCTTTACTGCTCTGAGAATTAAGCTGTGTTTAGGTATGAATTAAAATTAAACGTCCTTTATACATATACTGACATTTTGAGATTCTTCAAAACATGAAAAATTTCAAAATAACATTCTTAGTTTAGGTTTTACTGATTCCTGGATAGTCTCCCAAATATTTGATCTCTAATCTACCTAAGTCAGAATGAGAATCAGAGATAGAAAGCATGACTATCAAACTGTTAGGAAGATCTGTGATCTTTCTCAGACTTTGTTGACCACAGAGGAATAACACTTTAAAGGGAACTAGTCAGGGAGAGAATTAACAGTCCAGAGAAGGAGGATTGAGGGGAAATCTTGGTAGGCAATAGCATGACTTCAGCAAGAAGAGTGAGAAGAATATTACTTTTCAGGATTGGGATAGAAGAACTTATAAACTATAAGTGAGTAAATAGTATGGTTTTAGTTCTTCCTTTTTCCCATTAAAAATGAACAGCATCTCATTCTACCATCTTTTTTTTTTTTTTAAACCAGAGACATGTAAAAATGTGCTCTATAAGTATAATATGAAATGTAATGCATTCTGCTGTCATTTATAACAACTTAGAATAATAAAAAAAAAAGAAACCTAATCTCTATAATAAAGGATATGTGGTAAGATTAAAAAAAAAAAAGAACAGCATCTTAGAGTGTGTGTTTTTTTTTTTTTCTTTTTTCTTACGGAATTTCTAATCTGTTAGAAGATGTGCTTGCAAGCAAATATACTTGCAGAATGTTAAAGGAGCCATGTGACACTAAATAGGAAGTCATTCATAAAAATAAAATTATGAAATACTTGATTTTGGGGTCCAATTTTACATTAAAAATTTCTTTGCCTTCTCACTCCCCCCCCCCCACCCAAATAGATTTTAGTAAATACTGTAATATTTTGTTTATTCTCTTTCTAGGAGATTAAAACAGCTCATAAATTGGCGAGGAGATGTTATACAAATCCACCACAATGGGCCAAGTGTCTGTTCAGTCATTGTTACAGTTTATGGTTCATTTGTCTCCCAGCCTATGTTAGAGTTTCTCATCCTAAGGTCAGAGCACTTCAGCAGGCATATGATATACTTATCAAGATGAGAAAAACAGATGTGGATCCACTGGATGAGGCAAGTATAACACTGAACAATTTTTAAAAGAAAGTTTTTTATTTTTGTACTGTTATGAAAATGTAGTTTTTAGTTGCTTTAAAGTATGCTCAAGGATTTATTAGGCAGGAAAGGTAAACTATTACTCTGTTTCATAAAGCTAGTACTTATTATTTTTTAAAAAATATCTATTAAAAATTACTGCTTTATAATGAAGTTAAGACCTCCTTACTGGGGCCTGATTGTTTGTCCTTGATGAATAGAAAATAATATTGATTTCATTTTATATTTAGTATAACTTTTTTTAGGGAATAGACAGGAAATAGGCTTTTTGCAAGTGGCTCTCCTCTTAGGACCATTGTCCTAAGATGAGTTATATAACCTGCTTGTGTTTCAGGTTATTCATCTGAAAATGTAGCTTCTAGTTTTTCAACTTTGGTACCGTTAGCATTTTGGCCCACGTCATTATTTATTTTGGGAGGTGGGGGCCTGTCCTGTGTATTATAGGATTTTGGCAGCATCCCTGGCCCTTACTGACTAGATGCCAGTAACATCCCCCCTCTCTCTTTCACAAATTATAGCAATAAAAAATGTCTCATTGCCAGTTGTCCCCTGCAGAACAGAATTGCCCCTGGAAAACCACTGATGTGATAATCATAGTAGCTTCTTTGTAAGATTGACTTGAAGGTTAAATTAATTGATATACATATAGTGCTGGCTCAGACAATGCATTCAGTGAATGACATGCTAGACTTTTTTTTTCATGCATTATCTTTCTTAAACCTAGCTCTTTCTGTAATCCCAAACCTCAGGAAATCAAACCCTAAGAGGTAGGTACTGGGGATGTGATATCATGCCCCTAGTTAACAGTTAATCATAAATGGAGTTAACAGCAATTATTTTAGCTTTTGTCTTTGCTATTTTTCCCTTTAGAAATTATTTTTAGTATTGTTATAATCAACTATCAAGAACTACGTAGCCAGGTGTGGTGGTATACGCCTATAACCTCAGCAACTTGGGAGGTTGAGGCGGGAGGATCACAAATTCAAGGCCATACCCAACAATTTTAGCAAGGCCCAAGGCAGCTTTGCAGGACCCTGCCTCAAAATAAAATAAAAATAAAAAGGGGTGGGGATATGGTTTAGTGGTTAAGCACCCCTGGGCTCAATCCCTAGCATCAAAAAGGGGCAGGGGGAAATCTATATAACTAGATCAGAATTTAAAATGAAAAGTTTTTGCTGATACTATTACAATGTACCTAATTTTCTTCTCATTCTTTTTAAGACATGAGTTGACAAATCCTAAATGGGCATCCTGGAGCTGCTGTCTTTAATTCTTTTGGCATAGAGAATAAACCATAGTGATTGAGGAAGAGAGCTATTTTAATCATATTTGTTGATTTTAGAAATAAATTCTTCCTAAGTTATGGAGAATAATAGTCATTCTCTTATTTACTCAGATGAGATATATGCACATAGGTCTTATGTGAAATAGCTAATAATGCTATTGAGTAAGTTTAAAAAATAATTATCTTAGATGCTCAAATCAAGCTGGGTGCTATGGCACTTGCCTGTAATCCCAGCAACTCAAGAGGCTGAGGCCAGAAAATCTCAAGTTTGAAGCAAGCCTCAGCAACTTATTGAGGCCCTAAGCAATTTAGTGAGACTGTCTCAGAACAAAAAGGGCTAGGAATGTGACTCAGTGGTTAAGTACCCCGGGTTCAATCCCGGTACCAAAAAGAAGAAAGAAAAAAGATGCTCAAATTCAAATAAAAGATAAAATAGTGCTTAATAACTTTTTGAGAAGATTTGAATAAAGTTATTTTTAAAAAATCTCTTGCTGGGCACAGTGGCGCACACTTGTAATCCCAGCAGCTTGGGAGGCTAAGACAGGAGAATCCTGAGTTCAAAGCCAGCCTCAGCAACTGCGAGGCACTGAGCAACTCAGTGAGAACCTGTCTTTAAATAAATAGGGCTGGGGATGTGGCTCACTGATTGAGTGCCCGAGTTCAATTCTCCAATCCTCCCCCCCCAAAAAAAAAGTCTCTACAATATTGATTAACATGCTACCTCCTAATGGTTTGATGTTATTTCTTGTTAGGTGTGCTATCGAGTAGTAATGCAGCTTTGTGGACTTTGGGGTCATCCTGTTTTAGCAGTCAGAGTCTTATTTGAAATGAAAACTGCTAAGATAAAACCAAATGCTATTACTTACGGTTATTATAATAAGGTAAGTAGAGTTGATATTAGGCAATATATGATACTTAAGAATGATAAGTTGATGGGTGTGGTGGCATATGCCTGTAATCTCAGTATCTTGGGAGGTTGAGACTGGAGGATCACAAGTTCAAGGCCACCCTCAGCAATTTAGTGAGGCCCTAAGCAACTCACTGAGACACTGTCTCAAAATAAAAAGGGCTGGGATGTGGTTCAGTGGTAAAGTGCCTATGAGCCGGGCGCGGTGGCGCACGCCTGTAATCCCAGCACTTTGGGAGGCTGAGGCAGGAGGATCGCGAGTTCAAAGCCAGCCTCAGCAATGGCGAGGCACTTAGCAACTCAGTGAGACCCTGTCTCTAAATAAAATACAAAAAAGGGCTGGGGATGTGGCCCAGTGGTCGAGTGCCCCTGAGTTCAATCCCCGGTACCACAAAAAAAAAAAAAAAAAAAAAAAAAAAAAAAAAGGTAAAGTGCCTATGGATTCAACCCCTAGTGCCTATATAAATAAATAAAATTAAACTAAAAAAATTTTATATCTTATTAAAAAAATTTCTCCTACAGGAGGGGCTGGGGTGATGGCTCAGTGGTAGAGCACTTGCCTAGCATGTGTGAGGCACTGGGTTCGATTCTCAGCACTGCATATAAATAAATAAAAATAAAGGTCCATTGACACCTAAAAAATGTTTAAATTTTTTTTTCTCCTACAGGAGGTTTTAGGGGCATAAGTTTTTATTTTCTCCTTAATTGACTAATGAAAATTGTATATATTTAAGATATACTAAATGATGTTTTGAAATATGTTTATATTCTAGAATGACTCAGTCAAGCTAATAACTTATGCATTTTTTTTGTGGTGAGAACACTTAAAGTCTACTCTTTACCAATTTTCAAAATATAATGCATTCTTATTAACTGTAGTCACCATGTTGTACAATAGATCTTTTGAATTTATTCTTCCTATTGAACTGAAATTTCATATCTGTTGACCAACATTTCCTCAAACTCTGTCCCCACTCCCTACCCCTGTAACTAGTATTTTGTTTTCTGGAATCCATATTTAAGTGATATCATGCAAAGTATTGCATTATCTTTTGTCTTTCTGCGTCTGTTTTATTTCATTTAACAACATATCTAACTGTTGATGGACACTTAGGTTGTTTCTGTATTTTGGCTTTTGTGAATAATGCTACAGTGAACATGGGAGTGCAGATTATCTTGATTTCATTTCCTTGAATATAAACACAGTACTGGGATTACTGAATCATATGGTAGTTTTATTTTTAATTTTTTGAGGAATATTCACACTTTTCCATAATAATCTGTACTAATTTACATTGCTACTAACAGTGTACCAGGGTTTCTCCTTTCTTCTACATATTTACCAACACTTCTTTCTTCTTTATTATAACGCCCATTTTTAACATGTGTGAGGTGATATTTCAGTTTATTTCTTTGATTAGTGATGTTGAGCAATTTTCCACATACCTGTTGTTGATGTTGTAATTCTTTGTGTTCATATGTATGTATGTATATATACATAATTGGTATAATTTTTTATATGTACATATGCATATATGCATGTGTATATTTTATACATATACAAACATGCACATTTGTATGTGTATATGTAGTTTTTAAATAAAATATTTTTAATGACCATTATTTTTGCCTTTATTGTACCTTTAGGTAGTTTTGGAGAGCCCATGGCCTAGCAGTACCCGCAGTGGTATTTTCTTATGGACAAAGGTACGGAATGTAGTACGTGGCTTGGCACAATTTAGACAGCCGCTTAAAAAGACCATTCCAAAGTCCCTGGCATCCTCAATATCAGGTAATATATGTGATTTCATTTGGAACCATAACTTTATAGGCATAGGGATTTTTAATTACATGAAGTAGAAAACTCAAATGAAATTCTGGTTAATTTTCATATACAATGGAAGACAGGTTACCTTAGTCCAAAATTATTTTTGCCTTTTTCCCTGCAGAAATTTAGAAAGTGTTCTGTGATTATAAATAAACTGTGGGTCATTCATATTTAATTTCAGAAATTATCAGTGTATGAGTTATTGAATTCCATTGTCCTTATCTTCAGCTCCTCAGAATGCCACAGGTGGAAGTGATGGGGACACGGTGAGCCATGGTAGCGTGGATAGTTCTAATGATGCTAACAATGGGGAGCACACGGTCTTCGTCAGAGATTTAATCAGGCTTGATTCCATTGATAATCGCTCTAGCACAGGTACTAGAATCTGGATTTTACTAACCCTTCACTTAGTATCATATTGTCTTTTTCAAAAAGTTTTGCCTTCTTTAAATTTGTGCAATAAGAATGCTTTTGAAGTAGTATATATTTATAAGAAAAGAAATTACACTTCCGCACTTCTATTTCCTATAGTATAAAATTAACTTTGGAGTACTGTGTACAGTGCTCTAGGATTGTCTTTCTTTGATTTTGTTCATATTAAATTGTGAAAGTGCATGATGTTTTAGGCATTGTGAGCTAATGAACTTGATTGTTAGTGACACAACTGGCAAATCTTTTTTTTTTTTTTTTTTTCATTTAATGGAAAATATATCTTAGAACTTTGAGATTATGAATGTTATAGAAGGAAAAAAATAAGTCACATGCCATGAAAAAATATATATTTTTTTACTTTTACGGACATTTTTAAGAAATCTGAGAATCTACTTTATATACATAGTTCTGGGTATTACCTCAGTCTTCTGAAATTACAAATAAGTATAATCAAAGTAGCACTTTGGGCAGATATGTGTGTGTTGCACATCCTTCTTTTTGTGTTGTTTTTTGTTGTTGTTGTTGTGGTGGTGGTTATTATCTCAAGCCTTCCTTTAGAAAGAATTCTGAGTCTAATTCCTGTGCTTCATCTGATAAACTTGTCTCAATGACTGAAGTTTCCTTTTCTCTGCTCTTTGTTGCTCTGCTTTTTGCTCTGTGCTGTTTCTTGGTGCTGCATTTGTCCTTGGCTGTCATGGTGTGGGGTGCAGACAGACTTTTATGACGTGAAGCTATGGATACACGTGTGCGTTAATTCTGCCCTTGAATGTTAACCACTTCAGGTAATTTCCCATTTATTAGGTTGAATTTTGCTGACAAACAAGGGTGGGGGAAAATACATTTTGTTGTATTTTAAGTATTATTACAAGTGGAAAACAATTTAAAATTTCTTGGCTTTTCTCCTTCAGATAAGGGTAATCATATTTAGACTCTCCTGAAAAAGATATATCTAACTAACATTTTATGGACAGCTTGCAAAATATATTTATCTTATTTTAAAATATATTGTACTTTGCTATAATTCTTACTTTGAGGTTGGTTTGTAGCATCATTGTGTTGAATACTGTTATGGGCATTAACTAATACATTATTCAAGTTGTTGAACTGGTTATTGCTTTATAAAACTAGATTGTTGCATTTTTGTGCTAATAACTACTTCCTATAATTTTTTCAACATAAGGCTATAGGTGCAATCTTGTTTATAATTAGCTTCATTAGTTTTCAATCCTGTTTGTAAATTAACAAGTAGGAATTTTATGAGACTTTAAAAATTTTAGCCAACTTATTTCCATTGTATGTTTTTCCTAATACTTGGGGGGGAAATGGGCTTTGTGTGTTTAAAAACAAACAAAAAAAACAAGCAAATAATTTTTTGGTAAATAAAACAGTTTACCAGGAATGATAATAATAATAAAAGATAACCCTCTCCTTAATCCTCCTTATTTTTAAGCTTGTCTCATTATAAAGACAGTTTAGTTTTCTAACAGAAAATAGTCTCTAGTAAGTCTAGGTAATTGGTGTAAAGATTCCAATATTTTGGGAAGAACCTTTGGATGCCTTTTTCATATATTTCTTTTTAGTTGCTTTTTGTTGTTGTTGTTGTTGTTGTATCAAAGATTGAACCCAGGGCCTCTTAATCACTGAGCCATATCATTTTGAGACAGGGTCTCACTAAATTGCTTAGGGCCTTGCTAAATGATTGAGCCTGGCTTTGAACTTGAGATAGTCCTGTCTCAGCCTCCTGAGTCTCTGGAATTATAGGTGTGTGCCACCTCACTCAATTTAGCTGCATTTCTAATGACTGAATCCCAGATACTGAATTTGCAGTGATCATGTATCTCTTCTGTAGGCTTCTGGTGATGCCATTGGATATTTTTGTTATGTTCCAGCCCAGCTACTTAAATTTTTCATTTCATTAAAGATTATCTTTTGGGATCTTTTTACTTGGTACCTGATATTGAATTTCGCTCTTAGAGGCATATCTGGGTTTAATTAATTTACCCTATTCCCAGTCTTTTGTCTTTTTTGTGGCACTAGGTTGCTATACTGGACATTCTGAGAGGGCCAATAGAAATACAACTGAAAAGCCAGGTATGGTGGTGCACGCCTGTAATCCCTGTGTCTTGGAAGGCTGAGGCAGGAGGATTGTGAGTCCAAAGCCAGCTGTAGCAACAGCAAGGCACTAAGCAACTCAGTGAGACCCTGTCTCTAAATAAAAAATAAAAACAGGGCTGGGGATGAGGCTCAGTGGTCAAGTACCCCTGAATTCAATCCCCAGTACCAAAAAAAACACCCCCCCAAAACAAAAACCAACTGAAGTTAGCCATTCTAAATAGTAGTATTTAGAGAAGTTTAATTCTTTTGTTATATGGCAAACCCAAGTCTGAGTGGTTGTATAGTAATATGTTGTAGGAAGTGGAAGATACTGCATATTTTATATCTCCTTTGTTGATATCTTCATAACTGGTTTATTTAGTAACTGGTCTTAGTTTCAATTTTAAATTATAGAACTTTAAAGCCAAAACAGACTTTCAGAAACTCTATTTTGAAATAATTTAAAATTATAGAAAAATTTATATACTTAGCTTTGCACAGTGGCAGTATCGTAGCCAATGAGGTTTATCCAAGGTGCGATTATTGCTAATTGAAAAGTTTATATACTTTTAAGTCTATATTCTAATTTTGTCAATTGTTCTTAATGTCCTTTGTGGTACTTTAAACCCCTCTCTGTAGTCTCCTTTAACCTGGCACAGTTTCTCAAGCTTTCTTTAAGTATTATGACTTTGATCTCCCCCTTCCCCTCCCCCCAGTACTGGAGATAGAACCCAGTGTCACTTTACCACTGAGTTATACTCTCAGACCCTTTTTATTTTTTATTTTGAGACAGGGTCTCACTGATTTCCTGAGGCTTCTCCTGCAGCCTCCCAAGTAACTGAGATTACAGTTATGTACCACTATGCCTAGCTGACCTTCACTTTTTTGAATAATTCTTTTTGGTTATTTTGTAGAATGTTGTATCAAAGATTGCTATAATTTGGGTTTGTCTAATACTTCCGTGTTACTAGGGTAGGTTATGCATCCAGGGTATATATACTAAAAATATATGTAACCCTCTCAGATTATCGCATCCTAGAGGCAAACATTACCTACATCAAGTGTACTTTTACCACTGAGTTATATCCCCAGCCATTTTGGGGGGGCAGGGGAAGGTATGTTGGGGATTGAATTCAGGGGCACTTGATCACTAAGCCACATCCCCAGCCCTATTTTGTATTTTATTTAGAGACAGAGTTTCACGGAGTTGCTTAGTGCCTTATTAAAATTGCTCACTTAGAACTTGTGGATCCTCCTCCCTCCAATTCCTGAGCTGCTGGGATTACAGGCATGTGCCACTGCACCCAGCCCCCAGTCATTTTTTATTTTGAGACAGGGTCTCACTAAGTTGCCAAGTCAGGCTTCAAACCTGTGATCCTCCTGCCTCAGCTTCCTGAGGTGCTAGGATTATAGACATGTGCCATCATGTCCGGCTATGGTTAATATTTTACCTCTTGCAGATAATAAGCTGTGATGAGGGGACACTCTTGAGACCATGTGATAAAATTCTCTTTCTCAGCACAGTTTTAAATTTATCATTAATTGATGATGCTTGCTTAAAAAAAATCTTTAATACAGTGGTTACAAAGTGCGATGTCACTACTTCCACATTTAGAAGATAATATATAGTATACAGAACAATTTCCCTTCTCTGATTTTTCTTTTTGATTATCAATATGGACTTATGGATTCCTATTTTGCTCAGTAGATTATAGTCTGTAACTGTCCTTATTTGATACTGCAGTTATCCTAGTATTGGCCAGTAGGAGCCCTTAAGCTGGTTCCTGTGTCCTTTAGACATGTTCCCAACATGTTTTTTGAGCTTTTCCTTTCTGGTTCAAGAAAATGGTTCCAGGCTCATTTTTGTACCCTCCCTGCGTTAGCTTTGGAATCAGCCATTTCTTCAAGGATCCCAGGTTCGTTTTAATGAGGAATAGATTTTGGAAGCCTGAATCTGAGCCTGGGTTATGTCCACTGTCACCAGGGTATTACTGCTTCTATGTTTTTTTAACAAACAGAGCTATAAAGTGTGTGTGTGTGTGTGTGTGTGTGTGTGTGTGTGTGTGTGTATGTGTTAGAAATACCTTAATTCCAAATCAACCTCATAAGATTCTTCTTTACCTTCCCTCAGTCCACTTATTTAGAAAATCTGCATTCTTCCCTAGTAAAAATCTTATCTCCCAACATCATCATCACATTTACTTATTGATTCATTCCTACAGTACATGTAAAATAATTTCAGAATAATCACACTCTCCCCTGTGAAAAACAAACTTAAGCTGTTCTTGATTTGATGATCACTCCAAGGTTTAGGGTACATACTCAAAATAATGTGTTCAAAAGTTAACTTAAAGCCGACACGGTGACGTACGCCTGTAATCCCAGCAGCTTAGGAGGCTGAGGCAGGAGAATTGCGAATTCTAAGCCAGGCTCAACAATAGCGAGGTGCTAAACAACTTAGTGAGACCCTATCTCTAAATAAAATACAAAATAGGCCTGGGGATGTGGCTCAGTTGTTAAGTGCCTCTGAGTTCAATCCCTGGTACCACCCCAACCAAAAAAAGTTAACTTGATTTAGTCCTCTTGTGACCTGTTCAGAGTGGTTATTTCATATGAAGTATTGTTGCTTTCACTTGTTTCTGTTTATGTTCAATTTTAAACCCTACTCCCCATTTTGATTTAGTTATTTTGAATATATACAAATATATTACATCTCCAAAAACAGTACAATAAACCATATGTAAAGAAGTTTCTTTCTTTTTACTCTTCCCCCTCCTATTTTCCCCCATCCCTTGTAGGTAACCATTTTTATTTTTTCCTTATTTATCATTCTTACTTTTCTTTTGCAGAAGGTAGCAGGTATAATGTGTATTTCTTTCTTTTCTCTTTCTAACAAAAAAGGTAGCATTCTGTGGACACTCTCCAAGAGATTTTTCAAAACATCTTGTTCAAATCTTTCTAATTTCCAGTTGAAGAAATTAAGGTTCATTACTTTCAAATATGGAATGATTTTTCGGATTCTGACATCCTTGTTTCTATTGTTAATTTGCTTCCTATCATTGTTTTAAAAATCTTCTGTGTGCCTTGTCAGTTTTCTTTTCTTCCTTTTCTTTTAGTTATCTAGATCAGTGGAATTTTCTTTTGATATTTTATAAATGGGTTATAAGTATACAAAAACATTTATAAGCTTGCGTTCTTTGTAACAGGTGGTCAGTCTGACCAAGGCTATGGGTCTAAGGATGAACTTATAAAGGATGAAGCAGAAATTCATGTGCCTGAAGAACTTATAGCATCAGAGTTGGTAACTAAAACGAAAGTGCAAGTAGAAGGTTAAGTACCAATATTTATGAACTTTATTAGGAAAAATACCTATATTAATTAGATGTTTATCTTATTTAATAATTTTGGTGATCATTTTCAGGAATGTAAGGTTTAGATAACACGATATTATGTATTATTAAGTACTATACTTATAAATATGTACTACTTAATAGTAAGATACTATGTACTATTATTATAGTCTCTGAGGTTTGAAATTTAACAGACTTTTTAGAAAGTCTGTATGTTACCATTAATGTTTCAGGAAAGTGCAACCCACTAAGATTTTCATTTGTTGAAGTTACTTGACTACTTTGTGTCAAAACCAGAACTAAACTTGACTCATCAAACTTGTATTCTAGTGTTGTGCTTATTTTAAAATGCTTTTCCATTAGAAGTACTTCAAGTAGCTATGCAAATGTTTTTCATTAATATAGCAAAAACAGTCTGCATGGTTTTCCTGGTTTTTATAGGACTCATTGAGGTAGAAATTATTTGTTGTAATAATTTTGTGGGACCACAGAGGAACATTTTGGTTTATGGTAACAGGATGTTCTTTTCTGTTGTCTTACACAAAAGTGTGCTTTCTTTGATGATGATACTTGTTTTATTCTCCCGAGTTATGCAGAAACAAGTCCCTCTCATATTTGCCGAGTAATGAGAAGTAGAATCGAAGACCAGAGGCTTAAATTGATTCACTTTGGAACACTCAATATAGGATTATTAAATGTTAAAATAAAACATTTATTTCTCAGTGCTAGTAACATTTTATAACCTAAGGTTAGCCAGACACAATAAGCCAGTGATAAAACAGTTATGTATTTACCCCTATTTGATGAAAAAATACATATATACACATAAATCTGTATAAGGTTTCTTTTCAGTATGAGCAATATTAGGAATGATAACAGCCAAATACTTTTTTTCAGAGGTGTGTGATGTGTCTTCTATTGTGGCAAAACATTCACAACCTAGTCCGGAGCATCAGAGTCCTACTGAACCTCCTTCATGGGGCAGCAGTATTGTGAAAGTTTCATCTGGTATATTTGATGTCAACAGAAAAAGTAGCACTGGTGAGTTATTTATATTGGTTATTAAATATTTAAAATATAGTTTACAGATACATATGTCTTTAATGATTTTAAATTGTCAACTTAATTATAATGAACATGCTAAAGAGCCAGAAATGAGCCCAAATCATATAAATGGTCTGAAGAAAATATTAAAATGTTGTTATTTAAAGGTACAGTTGGACTGGGCATGGTAGTGCATACTTGTAATCCCAGCTACCTGGGAGGCTGAGGCAGGAGAATTTCAAGTTTGAAGCTAGTCTCAGCAACTTAGTGAAACCCTGCCACACAATAAAATAGGAAGGCAAGAAGCAGAAAAGAAAGAAAAGAAGGACTAGGGCTATAGCTCATGGTAGAGTGCTTGTCTAACATGTATGAGGCCCTGAGTTTGTTCCCCAATATCTCCCCACCTGAAAAAGGAGAACAGTAGGCCATACCTGTCCATGTGTTCTCCATCTAACCAATCTAGGGATTGAAAATAACAGAAAAAAATTGCATCTCTGTTGAACATGTATAGACTTTTTCTTGTCATTATTCACTAAATCATATAACTATTTACATGGTGTTAGGTATTTGAAGTAATCCAGAGATGATTTAAAGTATACTGGGAGGATGTGTTTAAGTTATGTGCAAGTACTGTCATTTTATATAAGGGACATGAACACCCAGGTATTTTAGTATTTTGAGGGGTGGCCATTTATGGAACCAATGTTCTATGGATACAAAGGGAGATTTATATTTAAATTTTTAAAAGATCCATATTTAATATATATGTTATTTGAAGTGCATTACTTGTTGTGCCTGGTCTCAGTTTGGTTATTCTTTCTTGTTGTAGACAGTGTACTATAGGGCCTCCTATATTCACTAAGAACAGAGGCAGTGATGTAATGAAATCCCAGGAGGTTTATGTATGCCAGGGTAATTCCTGTCACTTCTGCATGGGAAATGGAAAAAAGATTCACATCACTTGTGTTCTACAAAAATGTGTGATTTTGTGTGTGTGCTGGGGGGGCAGTGTTGTGGATTGAACCTACGGCCTTACTCATGCTAGATTTACCACTAAAGGCAAGCGCTTTACCACTAAGATACATCCCCAGCCCTGGTTTTGTTTTTTAGACAAGTTCTCACTAAATTGTCCATGCTGGCCTTGAATTCGTGATCCTCCTGATTCAGCCTCCTGAGTAGCTGGGATTACAGTTGTGTGCCACTGCACCTGGCTTAAGTATATGGTTTAAAAGGACAATGAAATTGACTGGTGTCCTTTACCCTTTCTTAGTGGTAGCTACAATTCACTTCTTTATAGTTAATTGTTTGTAAATTATCGATTGTATAACTTTAGAGAAATTATTCAGTTTCTTTAATTAGTGTAGGAGTATTTACTTAAAGGCTCTTTGCATATACTGAGATGCTAAGTATAAATGATTATGGTTTTTTTTTTTTGTTTTTGTTTTGTTGTCGTTTTGGTGGGGGGTAGTGTTCAAGAGATGGCTGCTAAAAGCTTTTTGAGAAAATAGTTATCTGCATATAAATACACACACACACAGTCCAGATCACATTTTCCTAGCCTTTGATAACAAGAGAGTACGAAAAAGGAGAGTAAAGGTTTTCTTCAACAGGGTTTTAACTTCTTTCAGGATATTGAATTGAAAGTAGTCTGGCTTCTGGTGTTTTTTCTTCCTGATATAGCTGTCTTATTTTTGCATTACATCATGATCTAGGAAGATTTATTTCTTTGAAAAAAAAAAAAAAAAGAAGAAGAACAAAGTGTAGTGGTACTGCCTATAATCCCAGTGATGAGGGAGACAGAGTCAGGAGGTTCAGTTTGCAAGTTCAAAGCCAGCCTAGGCAACCTAGTAAGACCCTATCTCAAAATAAAATTTAAAATAAAAGTGTTGGGGATGTAGCCCAGTGGTAGAGCATCCCTGGGTTCAACCTTTCACCCTACATCCTGTACCCTACACAAACATTAAAGGAAGGTAGGAGGTAGGTAGGTACCTGGTGTGGTGGCACATGCCTGTAGTTCCAGTTAGTTACTCAAGAGGCTGAGGTGGGATTATTGTAAGTTCTGGGTCAGCCTGGGTAATTTAGCAAGACTGTTTCAAAATAAAATAGCTGGGGATATACTTGCCTAGCATG
Organism: Tamias sibiricus; assembly: GCA_025594165.1. Lineage (NCBI taxonomy): Eukaryota > Metazoa > Chordata > Mammalia > Rodentia > Sciuridae > Tamias > Tamias sibiricus. Next base: position 167,822,082 of record CM046657.1, read on the forward strand.
CAAGAAACTCTGGGTTCAATCCCTGATACTAGAGAGAGAGAGAGGGAAGAGATGGTAATGGGACTTTTGACAGTATATCAGACAATCAAGTTCATTTAAAGTTTGAAAATAAAATGTGCCACAAAATTCCTAGAAATAAGATAGCCAGTAATATTTGCAAAGATCTGTTTTTTTGGTACCAGGGATTGAACTCAGGGGCACTTGACCACTGGGCCACATCCCCAGCCCTTATTTTTGTATTTTATTAGAAGCAGGGTCTCACTGAGTTACTAAGTGCCTCGCCATTGCTGAGGCTGGCTTTGAACTCACAATCCTCCTGCCTCAGCCTCCCAAAGTGCTGGGATTACAGGCGTGCGCCACCGCGCCCAGCCAAAGATCTGTTTTTTATATATTGGAAATAGTTTTCAAATTGGGTATACATTTTGGAATTGTAAAGTAGGTTGATTTCATTCCCCTAAAAGCTTCAAAAATATCTCTAAATGCTTATTATTAACTCTGATTAACTGATAGGATTATCATTACCAATTAGTACTAATCCGAAAGACTAAAAAGAACCCTGAAACCATTTTGGAAGATTAAAAAAGATTAAATCAAAGACAACTTTTTCCTCAAAGCTTCCAGATCATTATGATATTTATTTACTTATTTATTTTGAAATACAGGGGCACTTCACCACTGAGCTACATCCCCAGTCCTTTTTTTTTTTGTACCAGGGATTGAACTCAGAGGCACTCGACCACTGGGCCACATCCCCAGCCCTTTTTTGTATTTTATTTAGAGACAGCGTCTCACTGAATTGCCAAGTGCCTCGCCATTGTTGAGGCTGACTTTGAACTCATGATCCTCCTGCCTCAGCCTCCCAAGTGCTGGGATTACAGGCATGCACCACTGCTCCCAGCTAGCCCCAACCCTTTTTATATTTTATTTTGAGATAGGGTCTCACTGAGTTACCTAGGCTGGCCTCAAACTTTTGATTTTCCTCCTTCTCCTTCCCAAGAAGCTGGGATTATAGATGTGTGCCACTGTTCCTGGCTTCATTATGCTTAAAAAAAAAAAAAAAAATGTAATTGAGAATCCTAAATATGAATGGGTGGTGTTCTAGTTAGTTGGAGCAGCTATAAGAGAATACCATATGACTAGGTACACTACAAACAACAGAAATTCCTTATAGCTCAGGAGGTTAGAATGTCCAAGGTAAGGGTATCAGCATAGTGGATTCTGCTGAGGACCCTCTTCCACTTGCTCTGTCAACTTCTTGTATCCTCACATGGCACACACACATATACACACACACGCACACATACATACATACTAGATCCAGATGAAAGTGCAGTCTTTGGTGAAGTTTCTAATCCCAGGAAGAACGGTGATAGAGAAGAAAAAGGATAAAAGCATTCTCCAGAGAGGAATTGTAATTTTAGTTCTGAAAGTTGAGTGGGAATGCTACATAAGAAGAGCAGTTTGGATTTGAATTCAAATGCAGGTTGTACATTAAAATGTTATTTCTGAAGACAGGATTGAGTAGGTTTTTTCAAGGGTATTTTTTTCTGTATGTTTTCTTTAAACATTCTAAATTTTCTGAATCTTTTGTTAATCTTTTCTAACCTTTACTGTGAATATTACTTTAAATAATCAGAAAAACAGTAAACATTTATATATGTTATATTGGAAAACAAAAGATTTATTTTTAATACTTTACTCCTTTTAGGTAGTATATCAAATGTTCTATTTTCTACGCAAGATCCAGTTGAAGATGCAGTCTTTGGTGAAGTTTCTAATCTCAAGAAGAATGGTGATAGAGGAGAAAAAAGACAAAAGCATTTTCCAGAGAGGAGTTGTAGTTTTAGTTCTGAAAGTCGAGCAGGAATGCTACTTAAGAAAAGCAGTTTGGATTTGAATTCAAATGAAATGGCTATCATGATGGGAGCTGATGCCAAGATTCTTACTGCAGCATTGACAAGTCCTAAGGCTTCTCCACTTCATATGGCAAGAACTCATAGCTTTGAGAATGTTAGCTGTCATCTAGCTGATACTAGGACTCGTGTGTCTGAAAGTAGTTGGGATTCTGAGCACAGGTCATCTGCTGTCCTAGAGATGCTGAGGAAAGCCAAGAGCTCCTAGAGCCTGTGGTTGATGATAACATAGCTAAAACTAGTACAACAAAGATGACATATGACAGTCAACAACATGATAGTAAGAGTAATCAGTCCAGAGACTTGAAAGCAGGATCCAAAGATCTGATGAATAAGAGAAGTAGTGTATATGGTGTTGCTAAAGCTGTTGAAAGGGAGGATGTTGAAACTGGACTAGATCCTTTGTCTCTTTTAGCCACTGAATGTATAGAAGAAAAGCCTCCTGATTCTGAAGATAAAATGTTTTCTCCAGTTATTGCACGTAATTTGGCTGATGAAATTGAGAGCTACATGAACTTAAAAAGTCCCCTGGGTAGTCAATCTTCTAGTATGGAATTGCATGGAGAGGAAAACAGAGAATCTGGCACTACTACTACTACTACATTTACACACCCTTTAGAGAGAAGATCAAGCCTACCATTAGATAATAGCCCACCGGCCCAGGAAAATCCTAAAAGTGAGAAGAGTTCTCCTGCAGTGTCCAGGTCTAAAACTTTCACTGGGCGTTTCAAGCAGCACACTCCCTATCGGACTTACAAAGACCGTTCAACTTCTTTATCAGCATTGGTTCGTTCTTCACCACATGGTTCATTGGGTTCCGTAGTAAATTCTTTGTCAGGGCTAAAGCTGGATAATTTACTCTCAGGGCCCAAGATAGATGTCCTAAAATCTGGTATGAAACAAGCAGCAACAGTAGCCAGTAAGATGTGGGTGGCTGTAGCATCTGCCTACAACTACTCAGATGATGAGGTAAGAAAGTTTTACATGTGTACTTTATCTGATAAGAGGAGGTTTATAGTACATTTGGGTGTGTATAGTTCGATTTAGAAATTTCTAGTAACTTGTTTTTTATATTTTAAAAGTTTGTGCATATTCTGTTTCTTAAAATAACGTGAATATATGTGTGTGGAAATTCATAATGTAAAAATAATATCAGGATCATTTTTTAATTCTGTAAGTCATTCTAACCTAAAACATTGTTTAGTTCTTTGAAAGCACTAGTGATAGTTGAAATTAATAACAATGTCATGTTACATTTACATAGTACTTCTATTTTATTTTGCTTACTTATTTATTTCAGTATTGGGGACTGAACCCAGGGACATTCTACTACTAAACTACATCCCCAACCTTATTATTTTATTTTGAAACAGGGTCTTGATAAATTGCCCAGGCTGGCCTTGAGTCTGCCATCCTCCTGCCTCAGCCTTCCCAATAGCTGATATTTCAGATGTGTGCCACTGCACCTAGCAGCACTTTAATTTTTTTTTTTTTTTTTTTTTTTTGTGTGTGTGTGTGTGTGTGTGTGTGTGTGTGTGTGGTACCGGGGATTGAACTCAGGGGCACTCAACCACTGTGTCACATCTCCAGCCCTTTTTTGTATTTTATTTAGAGATAGGGTCTCAGTGAGTTGCTAAGTGCCTCACCATTGCTGAGGCTGGCTTTGAACTCACGATCCTCCTGCCCCAGCCTCCCAAAGTGCTGGGATTACAGGCGTGCACCACCGCGCCGGCTAGCACTTTACTTTTAAAATAACTTTTACCTGTGTGTGTGTGTGTGTGTGTGTATGAAGTCATTCTTCCATTTAATCTGTAGAATTCATACTACATGACAAAATTATTAAGACTTTTAAAAATCATTGAAAGTAGAATTAATCATTAGTTCTTTTGTTTTATCAAAGTAGAAGTGGGGGCATTTTACTTAGTTTATAGAAAAAAAAGTAGTTAAAAATTTACCTTTCTGTTCATAGCATTATATGGTATTGGAGTACCTCAGTAGAAATGATAGGGTTTCTTTTGATTGGTGGTACTGGGGATTGAACTCAGGGGCACTTTCCTACTAAGCCACATCCCCAGCCCTATTTTGTATTTTATTTAAAGACAGGGTCTCACTGAGTTGCTTAGGGCCTTGCTTTTTGCTGAAGCTGGCTTTGAACTCATGATCCTCCTGTCTCAAATTGATAGTTATTTGATAATATTTGTTATTATTATTGTCACAGTGTGTTCTAGGTACTGTTATAAGCTATACATTTAATTTTGTATATGAATATATGTGTATATACATTTATATATTTGTTTAGTTTTCATAACAACCCTAGGTAGTAGTAATGTTTTTATTTTACAGGTGAGTTATAAGTTTAATGTCTGAAGATTGTACAATAGTAAGTGGCCAGAACAAAGATTGAAGTCATAGAGATTGACTCTAGAGTCCATGTTCTTATTTAGAAGCTATATTTTAGGAAAAGACATTGAATAGCAATATATTTAAAGAGTCTCAGGTTGGATGGTGTATGCCTGTAATGCCAGTGACTAAGGAGTGGTTGAGTGCCCCCTGGGATCAATCCCCAGTATTAAAAAAAATAATAATTAACATAGTTTTATACCAAAGACAATACAGATTTTGCTTTTTTTAAAGAAAAATACCTAAATAAATAAATGGGAACTTATTCTATGCAACTAAAGCTTCAATCACTTATGGTAATTTGGAATTAGATTATGTTTTTTCTTTCTAAAATTATTGTTTGTTATTCTGAACAGATTGCCAGCTGAAACTTTTCAGAGCAACATTGTTTAAAAGGTCTCATATTATCTATATTTTCAGATGATATAATAATTAAAAATTAGAAATTAGAAAATAACTTCTATAAGGTCATAGACTCTAAGTGATAAAGAGCCAAGGTGATAAGCTACGTGACTCTGAATCAGTGGTGCATGCCTGTAATCCCAGCTACTGGGGCGGCTGAGACAGTAGGATTACAAGTTCAAAGCCAGCCTTAGCAATTTAGCAAGAACCTAGTGAGAACATATCTTTAAATAAAAAGTTTTTAAAAGGACTGGGGATGTGGTTCAGTGGTTAAGCACCCTTGGGTTCAATCCTTGGCACGCGCACGCGTACGCACACAGACACAGACGCTCGCATATACACATACATGTGTATATATATATATATATATATATATATATACACACACACACATATTCATGTACATATATATATATATGAATGATTTGTTTTAAGCTGTGGAGTTTAATTCTGATACTAGTGGAGTGAGTATATTCCCATTGGAGAAGGTATTGTTTATGCATGTGGGATTTTATTCTTTTGAATTAAAGGAGGAAACTAATAGAGATTACAGCTTCCCAGCTGGCTTGGAAGACCATATTTTGGGGGAAAATGTATCGCCTAACACAAGTGTCTCAGGGTTGATTCCCAGTGAACTTACCCAAAGTAACACAAGCCTTGGCAGTAGCAGCAGCAGTGGAGATATTGGAAAACTACATTATTCAACAGGTATGGGGAAGGATTTTCCTTTCTTTATTTAGTCTCTGCTTGTTTGTTTGTTTATCGTTTATTTTTCTATACTGGGGATTGAAGTCAGGACCTCATGTGTGCTAGGCAACTGTTCTCCCAGTGAGCTCTTTTCCCAGCTCTGTTTCAGTTTAAATGCTCATAACTCTCCCCTCCCAAAACCCCATTTGTTGAGATTATCTGATAGATTTTTTTAGTAGTAGCCACACCTTACTGTTAGTCTTATTTTGTATTACCTACAAGTATTATAGTTACCTATTTTAATTTTAGTTGTATGTATTTGTGAATTATATCATTAGTTTTTAAATTCTATCATGCATCAGAATCATCATCTAACCAATTTGCTTAAAAATATATACAAGTGTCTAAGCCTTAGCCTAAAATTTCTAAGATAGAATTTGTGGAGTGGGGCCTTGGGATGTATATTTTTATCTAGCTCTCTGGGTAATTCAGTGTTTGAACCACATTTTAAAAATCTTGGGCTGTATCATTGAAATTTCTTAGCTCTGTTATTTTTTTAAATTGTAACCTGCTTTTTTTCATTTTATTATGAAAATTCCAGATGTCCTAAGAAGTTGAAAGAATTTTGTAATTCATCTAATTCTGTAATTCTTCTGAGGGCAATTATGTCCTCAGATTTAATGAACTTTTATTAAGTCTCTCTCTCTCTCTCTCTCTCTCTCTCTCTCACACACACACACACACACACACACACACACTCTTTTTATATTAAGCAATTTGAAAATGAATTGCAGAGTTCATGATATTTTCCCTCTAAATACTTTAGCACATATTTCTAAAACATAAGGACATTCTCCTACTTAATGTGTTGTGATGCTTATTTCCTATCTAGGTGAAGTTTCATTTCCAAGAGGCATAAAGGGGCAGGACTTTGAAAAATCAGACCATGGTTCATCCCAAAATACCAGCATGTCTAGCATCTATCAGAATTGTGCAATGGAGGTACAAGTACTGAATTCTGCCTGTAATAAAGTGCTATAAAGATATTTTTATTTAAGAATAGCATTTAACAGGTTTCTATGAGATCCTGTGGACAGAATAATAAAATAAGTCATTTTATTGAATTCATTTGATGTCTTATATAAGTAAGACAATGTACTGGTAGTTTTAATTATAACATAATAGAACTATTCCAAATTTGCTTAGTAAAATAACAAATTCTGTTTATTCTAGAGAATGGCTTATTAAGGTTCATTTTCAACTTAGAGATTCTCAGTGTTCTTATTTTCCTATTAGGTTTTGATGTCAAGTTGTTCACAATGTAGAACTTGTGGAGCTTTGGTTTATGATGAAGAAATTATGGCTGGATGGACAGCAGATGATTCAAATTTGAATACAACCTGTCCATTCTGTAAAAGCAACTTCTTGCCTCTTCTCAATATAGAATTTAAAGACTTGAGAGGCTCTGCAAGGTTAGTATTGTAAAAGCTCCCTCAAGAGGTAAGTGTCCCACAAAATGTATAACTCCTGGGGCAAGAATGAATCATTCACAGTGTGCTTCAGGCTTGCCTTTCCCTCCTGTCCTTCACCTTCAATATTTGAGGAGAGAAAGTACTAATAATGTAGGAGATTCCATTTCCATTTTATTTTATGTGTGGTTATCAATAGTAGTTCATTCTTAAACTAAACTTTCTTTATAGATAATTCAAAATTCTAGTGTTAGGCCTTACTTCAGACCTTCTGCCTTGGTGACACTAATTATGTTTTTAGCTCTTAACTTGTCACTTTCTGCTATAGTGAAAAGAGCAACTTCTAGTCAACAGAAGGGAGACTAGCTGGTCTGTAACCAGTCGTTATGTAATTGAGAGTTTAATTACTATATGGACCTAACTAATTATAGTTAATATTTTGTTTTATGAAGCAGGTCAACTTTATATTATTATCTTCCTTTAGTTAGTTTTTTTTTTTTTTTCTTTTTTCTTGATCATTGGGAATTAAACCCAGGGCTTCACTTGCACATGCTAAGCATGCACTCTGAGCTATACCTTCAAAGTTGCCCTTTTTTTTTTTTTTTTTAAGTTTTTTTTAATGTTCAATTCTAGAAATGTTTTATCTCTATTTTTTCTTACATAGTTTCAGGCATGAAGACCAATCAAATCATACTCTTAATACTTTTTTTTGGTACCAGGGATTGAACACAGGGGTGCTTAACCACTGAGCTACATCCCCAGCCCTTTTTTATATTTTATTTAGAGACAGGTTCTCACTAGTTGCTTAGGGCCTCACTAAGTTGCTGAGGCTGGCTTTGAATTTCTGATTCTCCCACTTCAGCTCCTGAGCTGCTGGGATTCCAGGCATGTGCCACCATGCCTGGCTCATACTCAATTCTTGATGTACTCTGATGATTTTTTTGGACAAGGCCCTCTTTTCTCCATTTCCACTCATTCCTGTATCCAACAAAGATACCAACTCTCCTCTGTATGATATATCCTTGAATACATATCCTTATAAAATATATAGGTTGTTTTGTATGATTATCAATTTTTAATATATGTAATTAGAATAATGCTCAAAATCTCAATTTCCTTTGAATCTTTCAGGAGTACTGTATGTACATTTAGTTTATTCCTTTCATCTTGTAGGAAAGCTAATACCTGGTTTTGCTTTGTATTATCTTACTGTTGAACATTTGAGTTATTTTCAGTTCTTTATTACTACAATTATGACTGCAGTGATGCAGTAAACTACAAAATACATATATTGTTTTAGACTTGTGAAGTTACTACATTATTTTTGTATGTAATTTCAGTACATACCAAAAAATTGCTTCCAAATGCTATACTGTTATCAATAGTATCCAAGAATTCTCATTTCTGTACAAACTTATCAGCAGTTGGTATTAGCATTTTTCTAATTTTCATATTCTAATGAGTAAAAAGTGTTGCTGCTTTTGTTTCAGTTTTTCTGAATACTAGTAAATTTGAGTTTTCATTATTAGTTATTCCAACATTTTCTATAAATTGCCTGTTTATATTTCTTGCCCATTTTTTTCCATGGAGTTTTTTTGTTGATGTATAATTGCTGTATTATAATTATATATAGTAGTAAGGTTCATTGTTATATATTCCACATGCATAAAATGTGACAATATAATCTGGTCAGTATTGTTTCCTAATATCTCCTCTCCTTCCTCCCCCAGTACCTTTCTACTCTGCTGATCTTTCTGTTTTCACAAGATCCTCACTCCCATACACATATCATTTTCCACTCATTTTCCTCTCTAGATTCCACATATGTGAGATAATATAAAACCCTTGACTTTTTGAGTTTGGCTTATTTTGCATAACATAATGTTCTCAAGTTCATCCATTTTCCTACAAATGACAGTTTCATTCTTGTTTATGGCTGAAACTCCATTGTATGTGTGTGTGTGTGTGTGTGTGTGTGTGTGTGTGTGCCATTCATCCATTGATGGATACCTAGGCTGGTTCCATAATTTGGCAATTGTGAGTTGTGCTGCTATGAACATGGGTATGCATATATCATTTATAGTATGTTGATGTTCCTTTACTTCACATCTTCTCCAGCATTTATTATTGTTTGTATTCTTCTTCTTCTTCTTCCTCCTCCTCCTCCTCCTCTTCTTCTTTTTTTTGGTACCAGGAATTGAACCCAGGGTGCTTAACCACTGAGCCACATCAAGAACCCCTTTTATATTTTAAGACGGGGTCTTGCCAAGTTGCTTAGGACTTTACTAAGTTGCTGAGGCTGGCTTTGAATTTGTAATCTTCCTGCCTAGGCCTCCTGAGCTGCTGGAATTATAGTTGTGTGTCACCATACCTGGCTGTATTTCTTCTCCTCCTCCTCCTCCTCCTCCTTCTCTCCTCCTCTTCTTCCTCCTCCTCTTCCTTCTCTTCTTCCTCCTCCTCTTCCTTCTTCTTATTCCTTCTTCTTTCTTCTTCTTCTTCATGTGTGTGTGGGGGGGGGGGTACCAGGGATACTCAGGGGCACTCGACCACTGGGCAACATCCCCAGCCCTTTTTTGTATTTTATTAGAGACAGGGTCTCACTGAGTTGCTAAGTGCCTCACCATTGCTGAGGCTGGCTTTGAACTTGCAAACCTCCTGCCTCAGCCCCCCAAGTTCTGGGATTATAGGTGTGTGCCACCACGCCCGACTCGTATTTCTTCTTTTGAGAAGGGTCCATTTAGTTCATTTTTCCATTTTTTTAAAAAATTGGGTTGTGTGTGTGTGTGGTGGTGGTAAGATTTTTGAGTTCTTTATTCTGGATATTAATCCTGTGTTAGAGTAGGTAGCAAAGATTTACTCTTACTCTGTGGGTTCTCTCTTCACACTCTTAATATTTTCCTTTGCTGTGCAGAAACTTTTAATTTGATGCTATGCCATTAATAATTCTTGGTATTTTTTCCTGAGCTTTAGGAGCCTTATTGAGGAAGTCATTGCCTGTGCCTACATGTTGTAGTGTTGACCCTACTTTTTTTCTAGGAGTTGCTTAGATTCTGGTCTAATTTCTAAATCTTTGATCTATTTTGAGTTGACTTATTGTGCAAAGTGAAAGAGATAAGGATCTAGTCCTATTCATCTACATGTGGAAAACCAGATTTCTCAGCACCATAGGCTATCTTTTTCCAGCGACTGTTTTTGCCTTCTTTATCAAAGACAAGTGTGTCTCTGGGGATTTTTGTTTTGTTTTTGTGGTATGGTGATTGAACCAGGATACTCATCACTAAGCTACATTCCCAGCCCTTTTTATTTTGAGTCAGAGTCTAGCTAAGGTACTCAGTTTGGCCTTAACCTTGTGATCCTCTTGTTTCAACTACAGTCTTTGGTGTCTTAGTCTCTTCCATTGCTCTGTGTGTGTTTTTATGCCAATACCATGCAGGTTTTGTTTGTTTCAGTAGCTCTGTAGTATAATTTTTTGTTGTTGTTGCTGGGAATTGAACCCTGAGCCACTTAACTAAGCCACATCCCCAGCCCTTTTTTATATTTTATAGAGACAGGGTTTTGCCGAGTTGATTAGTTTGCCAAGTTACAAAGTTTCTGAGGCTGGCTTTGAACTTGCGATCCTTCTGCTTCAGTCTCCCGAGCTGTTGGGATTACAGGTCTGTAGTATAAATTAAAGTCAAATATTATGATGTCTCCAGAATTGCTTTCTTTACTTAAGAGTGGCTTTGGCTCTTCTGTGTCTTTTATTCTTCCAAATGAATTTTAGGATTTTTTTTTCTCTCTCATTCTGTGATGAATGTTACTGGTATTGTGGTGGAGATTGCACTGAATCATTTTAACAACATTAATTCTGCCTATCCATGAACATGGGAGGTCCTTCTACTTGTATCCTCCTCAGTATTTTATAGTTTTCACCTCCATGGTCAGATTTATTCCTACTTTGTTTTTGTTTTCATTTTGAAGCTATTGTGAATGAGATTGACTTGCTGCTGATTTGAGGTCGTTTTTTTTTTTTTTTTTTTTTTTTTTTTTTTTTTGGTAGTGGTGCTGGGGATTAAACCCAGGGCCTTATACATCCCAGTTCCATGAATATTATTGATACTCTCTCCTGAAGAGAAATTTGTAATTTTCCACCTCATGAGTTGTGCTTTTGTAGTCTTGTTTTAAAAGTTGTTCACCATGTCTAGAACATTTGTGATTTTCTCCCTGAATATTTTTTCTTTTCAATGCTAAGGGTTGACCCAGAGCCTTGTGCATGCTAGGCTCCATGTTATATTTAGCTCTTAAGATGATCTAGATTCCATTTTCATGGGTGATGGTAGAAATCCAACTTTTATTTTTTTCCATACAACAAGCCAGTTATCTCAGTATCATCTACTAAGTAACCTATCCTTCCTCACTGATACATGGTATCACCTTTATCATATATCAAGTTCCCATATATACCTCACTCTAGTTGTACATTCTCCCCCGCAACACTCTATTTTTTGTATTACTCTATTTGCATTAGATCACATTAGATTTATAGACTAATTTGGTGAAAACGTTTCTTTTATTATTAATTATTTATGAGCATGGTATATCTCTCCATATTTTTCAGGTCTTCTTTAGGACTTTTAAATTATTTTCTATGTGTCCTATTGGTTTTTGTTTAATTGTGTTTTTTTAAATTATTGTGGAAAGAATCTTTTATAAATATTTTGTCATTAGGTATAGTGGAACACTATTGTTCTCCCCTCAGCCCCAGTATGTCATTGTGGAAAATTTCAAGCTTACAGTAAAGTTTAAAGATTTTTGGGAGGATGGAGAGTGCTGGGGATTGAATCCAGGGCCTTGTGCATGCTAAGCATGTTCTCTACCACTTACCTACACTCCCAGCTAAAGATTTTTTAATTTTCATTGAATACCCAATGTCTACTCTTGAATTCTCCAATTTACATTTTACTATACTTGCTTTATCATCTAACACTCCATATCTCTATCACTCTCACAGACTAAAATACCTTTCTCTAAAGACTTCAGTATACATATCATTAATTACTGTTCAGTATTACATACAATAAAATGTACAAAAGGTTAAACATGCCATTTGAAAAGCAAATACATTTCTGTAAACCAAGCTCTTTTCAAGATACAAAGTATTGTCTTTATCTCAGAAGGTTCTTTAATGTCCTTTTAAAGCCGCTACAAGGCCTTACGCAATTTCTACCCGAAGGGAAAATGAAAGAGAGAAGATTGAAATATATAAATAGAGCAGAACTGAGTAGAGACAAAAATGGAGATTTTTAAAGTGTGTGTGGGGGGGTATTACTATCAACAGTTACAGGTTAACATATTAAAATGCTTCTTTTTTAAACTTAGGAAATTAATAAAGTATTTTGCTTTCCTTCTTCCTAGCTTTCTTCAGTAGTTCTCAAAAACTGAAGCAATCTTATGTTGGACTACTCTAGAACTTTTCATTTAAAATTTTAGGGTAGGAGGGAAGAAAGAATGAGAACAGGAGGAGTATGTGTGATTGTGTAAAACAGACAGTATTTCCCTTATGATTGTCTAATGTATTAATGACTACTTTACAATAAAGCAGTAATTTTAAGTATGTTGAAATTTTGAGGACTCACAGATTTTTTTTAAACAGGATTTTTTTTGCTCTGTTCTATATTTAGCTTTTTCTTGAAACCAAGTACCTCTGGTGACAGTTTACAAAGTGGCAGCCTTCCACTAGCAAGTGAACCCTTGGAGCACAGACCTGTATGCAGTTCAGCAGAACCTGAGTTGATTAACTTTGTGGATTTCCCAAAACATAAACAGACCATAACTGAAGAAACAAGCTATGCAGTTGAATCAAGGTATCATAGAGTGCAGGAAACTGTATAATAAATTAACTGCCTTTGTAAGAATTCTGTCTTTAAAGACAATCAGACTCTTGAAGGCACAAGTTTTGACATTTATAAAATTAAATCTTCCTTTTTTTTTTTTAAATAAGATTTTTAGTTGTAGATGGACACATACCTTTATTTTATTTATTTATTTTTATGTGGTGCTGAGGATTTAACCCAGTGCCTCATACATACTAGGCAAGAACTCTGTCACTGAGCCACAACCCCAGCAAAAATCTTCCTGTTTTACTACCACTCAATATTTAAATATCTAATGAATGAATCTGATGGTAAAACATTTTTTGAACTAAGTTTAGTGTTTTACAGTCATCTTTTACAAAATGAACAGAAGAAAATATTTTTCTTGTTAGTGCCAATTTCCAGAATATCCTCTTCAATGTATAGATTTTACTCTTAAATATTGTCTGAGCCAAGCCGAGCACAGTGGTGCACACCTGTAATCCCAGCACCTGGGAGGCTGAGGAAGGAGGATGACGAGTTCAAAGCCAGCCTCAGCAATGGTGAGGCACTTAGCAATTCACTGAGACCCTGTCTCTAAATGAAATACAAAAAAGGGCTGGGGATATGGCCCAGTGGTCGAGTGCCCCTGAGCTCAATCCCTGGTTAAAAAATAAAAGTATTGTCTGAGTCAAACATTTCTTGAGAGACTGTTTTTTCTAAGAATTATGCTAAGTACTGAGGATATAAAAGTAAATGAGATCTGGTCTCTATCCTTAAGCGGATCATAGCATGGTAGAGATTAAGTATCTTCCTATGAATCTACTGTATCTGTTTTCATGCAGTATATTTCTAGGTGATTTTGTTTAATAAAGATTAAATAACATTTGAATAAATCAAGTGAATGGGTATTTAATTTTTTAAAGTTATACTGTATATCCTCTTCCCAAACCTCACCAATCATACATTTCATCTATTCTTCTGACTAGTTTTACAGACAATTTTGAAAAGAACTTAATTCTTTTGAGGGAGGTTTGTGGGTGTGCATGTGAGACAAGTGTTCTACAACTGAGCTGTATCTCCAGCATGAATTTAATTCCTAAAAGGCAGTGTTGGTTTTTCTCAGATATTTAATAAACTCAAAATTCATTGTAGAAAATATACTCTTATCTCCCCAGATTTACATTTATTTTCAGAACCAACATAGCATTTCTTCTTTATTTTTTTAAAGTGATGAAATAAAGAAAATCAGTGGAGATGTCCAAACTATGAAAATGCCATCTGTGCCTAATAGTGTATCAAAGCGAAATGTACCTTTGACTCGAAGTCACAGTGTTGGAGGCCCTTTGCAAAACATTGACTTTTCCCAACGACCATTTCATGGCATTTCAACAGTTAGTCTTCCAAATAGTCTGCAGGAAGTTGTGGTATGTAATAATGTAATCATGTACTTCTTGTAAGTATGCATTGGAATAGTACATAATTCTTGTGTGGTAGACTTGTTTCTCTCTTGCTTTATTTTTTGGTTGGGGGAGTAGGGTAACTGGGTCTTGAACCAAGGGACTAGAATAAGATAGACAGCTGTTTTACAATGGAGCTATATTTCAGCCCTTTTTGTTTTATTTTTGAAACAGTATCTTACTAAGTTATCCAGGTTGGCTTCAAACTTGCCATCCTTCTGCTTCCGCCCTGGGGTAGACTCATTTTAATAACATGAAGTGATAGCCAGACACGGTGGCACATGCCTGTAATCCCAGCACTTGGGAGGCTGAGGCAGGAGGATCACGAGTTCAAAGCCAGCCTCAAAGCCAGCCTCAGCAATGGCGAGGCACTTAGTAACTCAGTGAGACCCTGTCTCTAAATAAAATACAAAAAAGGGCTCGGGATGTGGCCCAGTGGTCGAGTGCCCCGAGTTCAATCCCCAGTACCAAAAAAAAAAAAAAAAAAAATTTAAAGAAAAAATAAATAAAGATGCAAAGTATATTGGGAAGACAGTTTTAAAAAAGGAAAATTGGGAACTTATAGTGTGTTCTCCACAACATATCATATTAATTTGGGAGAATAGGGTATTATTATGAACTTCTTTTTTAAGCATTTTTGTTTGAATTTATTGCTGTTTAGCTGGGCATGGTGGTGTATGCATGTAATCCCAGCCCCTTGGGAGGCTGAGGCAGGAGGAGGGTTGCAAATTAGAGGGTAAGCCTCAGCAAATTAGCAAGGTATTGAAAGCCCTAATTCTTGTCATGAGATGCTGATATTAAAATTAAAAAGTAAAAAGGGCTGGTTATGGTCACTCGGTCGGTCAGAAGAATCAAAGTACCCCTGGTTTCAATCCCCAATCTTTCTTTCCCTCATACCTAAGAAAGTAGAAGTAAGAAGGAAGAAAGAAGAGAGAAGAAAGAAGCTCTAATCTTACTCTAAGCTAAGCTCCCCCAAATCCATTTCTGCTTATGTCCTTATTGATGTTTGTGTTGTTCAATCTTTGGCTTATTAATCCTTTCTAGAAGCCTTTTTGTAAGATTTTAAGGCTTCCATGCTTTCTTATATGACAATATGTTACATGCTAATGTTATGTAGGCTTTTTTTTTCCCAGACCTAGAATCAGCCATTTCTCTGTTCCCTTTTAGAGGGAAATGGTATTCAGAAACTAGAGTCTGGATACTGAGGTGCTCATTTGTTAATGATTTGGTCATAAACATTTGTATAACTTCTGAAGTCTGGGTTGTATTTTTTTTTTTTTATTTGCTTTAGTTGTACACAATGCATTTATTTGTACGTGGTGCTGAGGATCAAACCTGGGCTGCGCACATGCTAGGCGAGTGCTCTACCGCTGAGCCACAATCCCAGCCCGTATTTTTTTTTTTAATTCCTTATTTCATTTAAATTATACAACTTTTTAAATTCCTTTGTTTTTGTTGGAATCGATGGTGAGTTAGGTATAATTTTAAAAGTAGCCTATGACAGATATTTTTTAAAAAAATGGCTACATTTGTTGTAGTCACGAAAATTAGGTCACACTCTATTTGGTGTGTGAAATGCAAATATAAAATATGTAAAATGTGAATGTTTCTTATTAAAAATAAAAGATGAGTCATACATATAAGCTATTGTACTTACCAACATGATTGAGAAGCTCTATTTTAAAGGATCTCATTAAAAACAAGATAATAGGTCTGTTAAAATATGGACAATGTAGATAATATTCACTTTTTTTTTTTTTTTTTTTTTAAGGATCCTTTAGGAAAAAGGCCCAATCCTCCCCCTGTTTCGGTACCCTATTTGAGTCCTCTAGTGCTTCGTAAGGAACTTGAATCTTTGCTAGAAAATGAAGGTGATCAGGTGATTCATACATCCTCTTTCATCAATCAACATCCAATCATTTTCTGGAACCTTGTTTGGTATTTCAGACGTTTAGATCTTCCTAGTAACTTGCCTGGACTTATCCTCACATCTGAACACTGTAACGAAGGCATACAGGTAAGGTACTAACTTTGTACTTATACTACATTGGTATGTTAGGATGAGGCTTATCTTCAAGCTACTGAAGTATACAGCAACAGTAGCTTAATAAGATAGAGGTTTATTTTCCTCTCAATGCAAAAGTTTAGATAGTGGTCCAGGGATGGTACAGTGTTAGGGACATGAGATTATTTTTTTGCTTAGCTATGCTTGACCTCCAGTGATCAAGGTTAGGGAAAAATGGATGAAGAAAAGTGATTCTTCTTTCTTACAGTTCATGGAGTTCATAATATTTCTACATGTATCCATGAGGTCAGAACTTCTGGTCATATCTAGCTGCAAAGGTTAGCTGTCATTTTCCCACTTGAAATTCTCACAACTTTATTTGAAAGCTCTCATATTATTTTTATTTTTCAGATGATGTAATTAAAAGTTAGATAATTTAAGTGATTTGTGTAAGGTCACAAGCCTAATAAGTGATGGAAAACTGCTACCTGACACCTAAAGCACTTCTCCAATGTGTTAAGATCCCTGGTTCTAGTGGAGACAGTGAGCTCTTAGCATTCTTTTATCAAATTGAATATTGAGAGACAATACTTTACACATTTGAGGCACAACACAGTCTTAAATTATTATAAACTCTAAGTTGACTCGTTTATTTTGAGTAGTAGTAGTTGAAACAAAATTAGCTGATAAGATAGTAGAAACTCTTACACTTTGTCTTACCTTAAAATTTGTTGTAATGTTATTAACCTCTCACATGACCATGTGACAGTTACCAAGTTGACATTCTAATACTTCATAGAGGAACCTACATGTCAGAAAATAACAAGGATATTTATCATTAAATATTAATAAAAATTGATTTTTTTTTGCTCAGAATTTTAGATCTAGAGTTTTGAAAGAATTCATCTGTTTTATATATAATCAAGTTTTGCTAGGTCCAGTGGTAATGATTATGCTTGGGATGCTAATATTTTCTAATGATCTCTTTTAGCTTCCTCTATCATCTCTGTCCCAGGATAGCAAACTTGTCTATATTCAGCTCTTATGGGATAATATCAACCTTCATCAAGAACCAGGAGAACCTCTGTATGTCTCTTGGAGGAATTTTAGTAAGTAAAATAGAACTAAAGACATGAAAGTATTAAGATACATACAACCCAAATATCCTCTCATAGGTCAATAGATAAGCAAATTGTCATACAGTTCATGCATATGATAGGATACTATTCAGCAACAACAACAAAAAAAAAAATGAAAAGGAATAGAACTAAAGGGATAATGAAAACAAACTGTTGTGCTTTGTTTTTAAAATATTTAATTAATTCACATTGATTTGTTATTATACTGACCTGTTTACCTATGTCAGGGCTCAACTATGTTAAGGAATAATTTTTTTTTTTTTTTTTTTTGGTAGTTTGTTAAATACTATTTTGGGTATTTTGAGAGTAAATTCTACATAGTGGAAAAGTAATATAGATGTGTTGGTATAGGATTATAATTTCAGTTTAAATGGGTAGGTATAGTCTAAAAGATACTGGCTTCATTTTTCATCATATTATTTTTACATTTGTTTAGAAGCATTTTGAACATATTATTACAAAAGTTGAAAGGATCATCATCCTGTGTTTAGAAGCATTTTGAGTCATTAAGAACAATACTACTGACTGAGCTGGGCACAGTAGTGCATGCCTATAATCCCAGCAATTTGGGAGGCTGAGGCAGGAATCACAAGTTCAAAGGCAACCTCAGAAATTTAATGAGGCTGTAGGTAACTTAGTGAGACCCTGTCTCACTATAGAAAATAAAAAGGGCTGGGGTTTGTGGCTCAGTATTTGAGTGCCCCTGGGTTCGATCCACAGTACTCCTACACCCCCCCACACCCCCCCCAAAAAACAACAACAACAACAACAATACACCAATTAAAGGAGAAAATGACATTAATATGTAGTTCATGGAAGAAATATTAAAGTAGCTTACAAACTGTAATAGTGTGCTTGGGTCACCATAATAAAACGCCACAGTCTGGCATGGCTTAAACAATAGGAATTAAATTTCAAGAAATTAGCAAGGATCAAGGCTGGACTTCCCAGTAGGTTTGATTTTTTTTTTTTTTTTTTTTTTTTTTTTTTTTTTTTACCTGAGCCTCCCTTTTTGGTTTGCAGTGGCTGCTGCCTTGCTATATTCTCATGTAGCCTTTTCTCTGTGTAAATGCGTGTATGCACACAGGCACATACCTAGTTTTTTTCTTTCTCTTCTTGTAAGGATACAACCAGTCAGTCGTATTAGATTAGAACCTCCCACTCTTTATGACCTTATTTAGTTCTGATTATTTCTTTAAAGGCCCTATTTCCAAATATAGTCACATTAGTGGTTACGGTTTCCTTGTATGAACTTGAAAGGGTGGGGGCACAACTCAGTCCCTAACACAAACATAAAAAGATGCTCGATCACATTAGTTTTTATATTTTGGTGAAATATTACTTTATGTTTTTAAAAAAGGAAAAATGTAAACTTGTACCTATCAAGTTGGCAAAAATTTTAAAGATTAAAATGTGAGGGAAGCCAGGCATAGTGGTGCATACCTGTATACCCTGTGACTTGAGGCCAAGGCAGGAGGTTCACAGGTTTAAGGCCAATCTCAGCAATTTAGTGAGACCCTTAGCAACTTAGCTTGATGCTGTCTCAAAATAAAAAGGTCTGGAGATGTAGCTGTGTGGTAAAGCATCCATGAGTGCAAGCCCCAGGACCTACTCCACCCAAATGCTGAGGGAAGGAACACTGATAAACTGTTAGAAATGTAAAATGATTTATTTCTGAAGAACAATATGGCAAACATTGTCCAAATTTAATATGTGAATGTGCTTTAACTACTTAGGAATTTTAGTGAGACAACTTTGTTATAGAAATACAATATAAAAGTGGCTTGTACCAGAATGTTTACTGTGGGATTATTTATTATAATGAAAAACTTTACTGTAAATATTCAGCAAGAGGCCAGGTATGGGGGTTCACGCCTGTAATCCTAGCAGCTCGGGAGGCTGAGGCAGGAGGATCACGAGTTCAAAGTCAGCCTCAGCAAAGGTGAGGTACTAAGCAACTCAGTGAGACGCTGTCTCTAAATAAAATACAAAATAGGGCTGGGGATGTGGCTCAGTGTTTGAGTGCCTCTGAGCTCAGTCCCCGGTACACAAAACAAAACAAAATAAAACATAAATAGATGAGTTCATGCTTTCTAGGATGGCTGTAATAAAAATTCAGATAATAACAAGAGTTGGTGAGGATGTGGAGAAATTGGAACTGGCATACAATGCTGATTAGGATATAAAATGGTGCAACTGCTTTGTACAACAGTTTCACAGTCTTCAAAAGCAGAGTTTCCATATTCCACGCACAAAAACTCATATACAAATGTTTGTAGTAGCATTTTTCATAACAGCCAACATATGGAAACAGCTTAAATTTTCATCTTATAAATGGATAAAGTATGGTATATCCATACGGTGACCTTTTCTTTCTTTCTTTTTTTTTTTTTTTTTTTTGGTGGGGAGGGACTGGGGATTTAACCCTGAGTGTTTTTACCACTGCGCTACATCCCGCAGCCCTTTTTATTTTTTGAGACAGTGTCTGTCTAGGTTGCTGAGGCTGGGCTTGAACTTGCTATCCTGCTGTCTCAGCCTTCTGAGTCAGTGGGATTACAGGTTAGTGCTATTGTGCGCGTATGCGCATGTGTGCCCGCTATACCATGGAAATTTTGGGCAACAGAAAGAATAAATTACTGATACATGCTACAAAATGGGTGAATCTTGAAAATATAATAGAAAAAAGCAAGTCACAAAAGAGCACGGATAGTATGATTTACTGAAATGAAATTTCCAGAATAAGCAAAGTTGTAGAAACAAAAAAATAGATTAGTGGTTTCTTATGGTTACAACTCTATAAATGTATTAAAACATCAGATTGTATGATTTAGAAATTATTTCTCAACAAGCCTGTTATTTAAAATATTGAGTTAATGGGGAAATGGTAGTGTTGCTTATCATATTTGGATTGGGCTCTAAAGTCACAGTATAGCATGAAAACTATTCAAAGATCATCACTTAGATGGGAATAGAGCTGTAGAAAACCATAAGCAGCCAGGATTTTCTTTGTTGTCATATTAGAGAAAGGTGCTAATTCTTTGGTGTAACATAAATGAAGTATTACTATTTTAGGCCATGCATGGTGGCACACGCCTGTAATCCCAGTGACTGTGGAGGCTGAGGCAGGAAGATTGTGAGTTCAAAACCAGCCTCAGCAATTTAGTAAGGCTCTAAGCAACTTATAAAGACCCTGTCTTTAACTAAAAAATAGAAAGGGCTGAGGATGTAGCTCATTGGTTAAGCACCCTTGGGTTCAATTCCAGATACCAAAAACAAAAATAAAAACAACAACAAAAACTTATTTACTTTGCTACTATATTGTATGAAAAATGCAACATCACTTTATGATAACACTCAGAATGAGTTCAAGGAGCTATTTTAGATACATATCGCCATCTAATATGAGTATAAATAAAATGGTAGTGTTCCTGGAATTGCCTGTATCATTAAAGTATTCCCTTTTTCCAGGTCATGTATACATTGTGAATTTGTATATACTTTATATTAGTATATGGTTCAACTCCATTTCTACCGCTGAAAAACTTTTATCATCTATGAAATATAAGATATGTATTTTTTTCTTTTTCTTGTGGTACTAGTGACAGAACCCAGGGGCATTCTTCTGTTGAGTTATATCCCCAGCCATTTGGTTTTTATTTTGAGAATGTCTCACTGAGTTGCCCAGGATGGCCTTGAACTTGCTGTCCTCCTGTGTCAGCCTCCCAGGTCGCTGGATTACAGGTGTTCACCACTGCACCCAATTGTATAAATGTTCTTCATAGTTCTGAATGTATTCTTATAATTAGGATTAGATTGCTGTTTTAATAGGAAATAGGAGGCTTAGTCAAGTAAAGATTATACTCTTACATAAAGATGTTATGAATTATGCCACAATAACCATAATATACATAATTTTTATTTTTATTTGTATAATATATACAATTTTTATTTGTGAAATTACTCAAAATTTTATTAGCAAGAGGGAGTTCATATTGGGTAGACAAATAGTGACACAATTCTGGGAAAAAAACTTCATTAATAATTGGGAAAAACTTATTCTTATTTATTGTGTTCTTATTAGATTCTGAAAAGAAATTGTCCCTCCTGTCAGAGGAACAACAAGCAACAAGCACTTTAGTTGAAACTATTCGGCAGAGTATTCAGCATAATGATGTTCTTAAGCCCATCAACCTGCTGTCTGAGCAAATGAAGCCAGAAATGAAAAGACAAAGGTAATAATATCCAATATTTTTTACTTGGTGCCCTCAATTTTATGTTTTTAAAAATATGCCTTATTTTTAAAAATACCTTTACTTGTAAAGGTTGTTGCTGATTGTTTGGATAAGTATTACCTGAATATATATATTCATAATTGGGCACAAATACATAATAAAAATTTCTAATAGAATTGACTGAATTTTAGGAAGTCATTGAAGTCTAAAATGTATTGTTGTGTTTTGGAAGCATTGCTGTTTGCCAATAGAGACCTTCTGTGAATTTATTTTATTAACATTGATATACATAGGTACTACTTCTTTAGGCCCTGTGATACCCACATATCTTTCCTCATTGAACCTAAAGGGATTAAAAGTAGAAACCATTTGGAATATGATATAAACAGTCAACCACTATAAGATGTGAAGCTACTCCCACTTTTCTTTTCTTTTTTTTTTTTTTTTTTTTTTGTAGGGAAAAAACAGTTTTATATATGGGATAGAACAATATAAATTCAAAACTTACAGATAAGGGTTAGCTCTATCATTCATCTCTTTAGAAAGTTTATATGAATATCCAGTCAAAACCAACAGTATATCTCCTTTGAAATGTCACTGTACGAATTTCCAAGTATTATTGATGGCTAACATGGCTTGAATCAGTACTCATCCCCATCTCAACCTAATTGAATTTTGCAGAGGAAGTTTCAGAAAAGGGGACACAATTATATGGAGTATTACTAATGTTTCCAGAGTCCTCTTAAAGTCTCCTCACTCATTGTATCTTTGAAGATAATCTCAGAAGTTATAGGAAAAGAATTGATCATGAAAATGGATGGATCCACTTGTAATCTTAACTGTTAGAGATGACCTTCTCTGTCTGAGGAGGAGCATGCTTCATGTATCAGTAGTTTACAGCAAGAAATTAATACTAGAAATGTCACATTATAGTTTCTGTATCTTCTAAAGAAAGCTATGTGAGAAGAAATTAGAATTAGCATTGCCTCCTAATTTTTTCCCTTTGTAAATCAGTTCAGTTCATTAGTTTTCCCCTCATGTTTGCTTTTAACTGCTTCATGAAGTTTTTTTTTTTGTTGTTGGATACCAGGGATTGAACTGAGGGTCACTCAACCACTGAGCCACATCCCCATCCCTATTTTTTTTTTTTTTAATTTAATTTAGAGATAGGGTCTCATCAGTTGCTTAGCGCCTCATCACTGCTGAGGCTCTCTTTGAACACAGGATCCTCCTGCCTCAGCCTCCTGAGCCTCAGGATTACAGGCTTGTGCCACTGTGCCCAACATGAAACTTAATGTTTCATTTTTTATATTTTTATGTTCACAAACCAAATTAAGGTGATATATCCTTTTCTGTTGGATTAAATAGTTAGGAGACCATACCACCTTTCTTTCATATTGTGTCCAAGGGTTTTAGACCCTTATCTGACTCAGAAAATTAATTTCTTAGTTTATTGAGTGGCAAAAGATCAGAAAAAGACTCTGCTTTTTAAAGTTTTCATTAGAAATTAGAGTTAAAAGCGCACGCCTGTAATCCCAGCACTTGGGAGGCCGAGGCAGGAGGATCACGAGTTCAAAGCCAGCCTCAGCAATGGCGAGGCACTTAGCAACTCAGTGAGACCCTGTCTCTAATAAAATACAAAAAAGGGCTGGGGTGTGGCCCAGTGGTCAAGTGCCCCTGAGTTCAATCCCCAGCACCAAAAAAAAAAAAAAAAAAAAAAGAGATAATAATAAGGGGCTGGGGTGGTTGTGGCTCAGCGGTAGAGCGCTTGCCTGGCATGTGTGCGGCCTGGGTTCGATCCTCAGCACCACGTAAAAATAAAGGCATTGGGTACAACTAAAAGCAAATAAATAAATATTTTTTAAAAAAAGAGATAATAATAAGCAAATAAAAGCCATTTTTGTTTGTGGATGGGGTGGGGTTTTTTTGTTTTGTTTTTCTGCAGTACTGAGGATGGAACCTGGGGATTCTGTACCACTGAGCTATATATCCAGACCCTTCTATTTTTTTTTTGATTCTGCTAAGTTGCTCAGGTTGGCTTTAAACTCACATGTGCCACCATGCCTAGCCGATTTTATCCAACCAGCTGTTTTTAATTGTGAAGCTTTATGCCACCTCGTCCCCCACCTGTGTGTGTGTGTGTGTGTGTGTGTGTGTGTGTGTGTGTGTGTGTGTGTTGCTAGGAACTGAACCCTGGGCTTTGTGCATGTTAGATAAGTATTCTACCACCGAACTACAACCCATCCTGTATTCACTTTCTAAAAACATTCGCACAGTTTGAAATAC
This sequence comes from Tamias sibiricus, assembly GCA_025594165.1. NCBI lineage: Eukaryota > Metazoa > Chordata > Mammalia > Rodentia > Sciuridae > Tamias > Tamias sibiricus. The sequence goes on from CM046657.1 coordinate 167,845,906, forward strand.
TTACTGGATGCTGCAGTATTAATACAAAGAATTCAGAGTACCTTTCACCCAGTGTTCTTCAAAGATCTCATATACCTGTAGCATATTCAAGCCAGGATATTTATATGGGTAATAACTAGATGTTTTCACTTAATAACTTAATGTTTTCACTATTAAAAAATAAAACCCCATGTCTGTGTGTATATTTTTTATGCTATTTGCCATTCACTTTTTAAATATATCTGTTTTATAGGAGTTTATACAGAGAAATACTCTTCTTATCATTAGTGTCTCTTGGAAGAGAAAATATTGATATTGGTAAGTTGGTTAATGAGGAATTCCTAAGTCTTAATTTTATTTTCTAAAATGATTTTTAAAACATGTAGCTGGTGGGCTGCGGGGTATAGTCTAGTGGTAAATCACACTTGCATAGTGTGCATGAGGTCTTGGGTCAGTAGTGTTATAACAAAAAAAGTAAATACTTGCCTTTAAAGTGATTTCTACCTTAAAATATGCAGTTTAAATGTATGTAATTTGACTCAGTACCATTTCAAAATGCATAACTTTTCTTTTATTAACAAATTACAGCTGCATTTTTGAAAATGTCTTTCAGAGGCTTTTGACAATGAATATGGACTTGCATACAATAGTCTATCTTCAGAGGTTCTTAGAAAGTTACAGAAAATTGATGCCCCACCAAGTGTCAGTGTGGAATGGTGCAGGAAATGTTTTGGAGCACCTCTCATTTAAAGAGATTCATTAGAATTTTGACATAGTGCTGGAGAAAAGATTGTCTGGAAATATTCAAGGTTTTTTTCCACATCCTAGGAATTGGTGAAAACTGAAATAACTCTTGGGGACAATATACAATGAATTGTAAATAATATTGAATTATATAAAAATGTAAAATCTCATTTAAATGCCCTGAAGTTTATTGATACTGAAGATTTTCAACTCCTGAACTGTTTCTCTGCTTCTGCTGAAACTGTTTTGGGTTTCTCTGTATTTGTGGTAGCTTTATAGAAACGAGAAACCATATTCGTCCCAGGCATTTGTTAATATTTGAAGCTGTTGGGTTTGGGGAATGGGAAATGAAACTTGCCTAACCCCCGAACAAATGAAATATCTTAATTGTAAGAGCAACTACTTGTTTATGACTGTATATGTGTAGGGTTGTGTAGGTATGTGTATATTATAAGTGTGTATTTATTAAAACTCTTTAGATTGCATGTTGCAATAGTTTTCTGAAAGGGGTCTTGTTGTTAAATAAATGACTACTACTAATCTCATCTGTAGTCAAAATTACCTGATCTGACTTTAAATTTAATATATACCTTCACCTTTTTTATTATGTATTATCTTGGTTAATGGATATGTTGAATATCCAGGTACTTCCTTCATCCTCTTCCCATACCATGTTAATTTGCAAGGGCTTTAAAATTAGAAGTCAAACAGTCAAAATGAAATTAAATAAAGTTCATAACTTATGAAGCTATTTGTAAGTTTTGAGTTATGCTGAAAATGCAAATGTGTATATTGTCTTAGGTCCTGAAGTCTTTGTTCAGGCATGTAAATTGTTGCTATTGATTACTTTTTGAAACTTGTGGGATAAACTTGCACTGCACACTGAAGTTTTATTCTTGTACAATATTTAGATTTGTATGCCTGAGTAAAAATGTCCATTTGTAAATAATTTTTTAGGTTGAATCAATTAAGTCTTATAACTTTAAAGCTTGAGTTTGTTGTCAGTGGTTTTAAGTAAATCATGGTCTCACTTTGACATTTATCATGTTTTTTGTTAAAAAGTCCATTACAGTAAGTTTGCCTTAACTCTGCATAGTTTAAAAAGCCAGTGGTTGTTTGTGTGCTTTTACAATTATGCAGACTAAATCATTTGATACACACAAAAAATTACTTTCATATAGTAAAGAGCCCAGATTTCCCTACTACAGTGGCATAACCTTTAAAAAATTAACTATTTTATCCATCTTGCAACATTTAAGGGTTAATTTGAAGTACACAAAATTTGTAGTCTGAATTTATTATGAAAGGGCTAAGTGAAAAAACTTCTCAGACATTATGTAAAATCTTCATTACTTTCAAAATGGATCTTTTGCACTATCTCAAGAGTGTATATTTTTGCAACTTACAACTTAACACTTATTGACTGAATAAATCTTGGCATTACTTTGCATTTAAAAATAACAGGCTGAATAAAATAAAAATAATCTTAAATTTGCTAACTTGTCTGTTATGTTTTTAAGGCTCTTGGAATCTATTTAATATGAATCTTTGTGATCATTAGAATTCCAATATTGTTTTGCTGTTTTCTTTGAACTAAATTACCAAAGCTCTTCATGTTTAAAGTATGCTGAAGATATCTTTACATTTACATATAACCAGATCAGTTTACAAAGATTTTTTAAAAAAAATATTTGCTTTAGTTGTATACAATGTGTTTATTTTTACATGGTGCTGAGGATCGAACCAGGGCCGCACATGTGCTAGGTGAGCGCTCTACCACTGAGCCACAACCCCAGCCCCTACAAAGATTTTTTAATAACTTTTATTATTTTATAGTACTGGGGATTGAATCCAGGTGGGCTTTTACACTGAGCATCCTTCACCTTCTCTAAAGTAATATTTTTTTTAGTTGTAGACGGACACAATACTTTTTTTTTTTGGTGCTGAGGATCAAATCCAGTGCCCCACATGTGCTAGGCAAATGCTCCTCCACTGAACTACAACTCCTGCCTTTTCCCCTAAATTTTGATAAGGGGTCTTACTAAATTGCCCCCGCTGGCCTTGAACTTGCAGTCCTCTTGCCTTGGTCTGCACTGCTGTGCCCTGTGCCTGGCTTTCTAACATAATTTAGTTGTATCTTAGAACCAGTCTACTGCTTCCATTTAAATCTACATGGACTGATTTCTAGTATCAAATCTCTAATAATAAAGGCTTTTTGTTCTGCAACTACACGAAAAGAACACTTAAAAATGGATGTGGTTCAGTGGTTAAGTGCCCCTGAGCTCAATCCCTGGTGTACCCCCAACCCCCAAAATTTTATAGGAAAATAAAAAGTATCAGATGTCTGAAGCATAGAAAATTTTAGAAATGTATACTTTTGGAGAACTTGAACCTAGGGATTTCTAGAAGTAATCTTTCAAAAGTAGCTGTTTAGTCAAATCTTGTATGTTTTGATATTGTGATTTATTTTTAGTTGCATTTGTACATTGATCATAGCAACCCACATGGTTGATGTAAATGCATAAATAGGCTAATAATGATTCTTGGTACACAAATTTAACACTATTATTTTTCAAACAAAATGTCTGCAGCACCCTAATCAGAAATACCCAATTAGCTAGAAAACTGTAGGGAAGCCAAATGTTTCTCATGATTGTGTTCCTTGAAGAAAGCCAGGTATTGCCTGGTGTTGATGGTGCATACATGTAATCTCAGGTGACTGAGGAAACGGAGGCAGACTTGAAGTTTGAGGCTGTAAACAATTTAAAGCCTGTTTCAAAACACAAAAAGGGCTAAGGATATAGCTCACACCCTTGGGTTCAATCTCTAACACCAAACTTAAAAAAAAAATGCATTGATTTAACAGAACTCTGGGTGACATATTAATCCATTGTCCTTTTTGTTTTGGAAACTTAAAAAATGTTGCTTCCCACTTATGCTCATGATTTCTAACATCATATATTAAAAGCAATGAAGATCTTTCATTATTATCAAAGAATCTGAGCAAGTCATGGGAAACCAAAGATGAGTTATTGGATTCACTTAGGTGCTTAAGGTGCCCATCTACTGAATCATCTGCCTTTTAAAACATTGATTTAAGCTCTACACATCAAGTTATTGGAGGGAGTGGGTAGTACTTACCTGACTCAATGTATTGTACTATAGGAATATACCTCATGTGTGGCCTTAATGTACTGCTACCCCAATCTGGGAGTAATGACACACATATGTAATTCTAGCAATACTGGAGGCTGAGGATGGGGGATTCCAAGTTCAAGGCTCACCTAACTAAGTGAAGCCCGCCAGCTGATACCGTGTTCTCAAAAAGGGCTGGCAATGTGGCTCAGTGATAAAGTGACCCTGGGTTTAAACCCCATTACATAAACCAAATAGATCAATTATTGTGGAAACTAAACTGTTTAGCTTTTGTGTAGTGCAGGGGACTGATCTCAGGACCTGGTGTGTGCTAGGCTAATGCTCTAATGAGCCACAGTATACCACCTTGCAAGTATTCCTTATATAGGGAGTCAACTCCTTTTCACACTATGAAAAATAATAAAGTTTTAATGTAGATTTGCACTGGCTTTTAAAAATTTTAAGTGCTTGCCTATCAAGTTAAAAAAAGACAATGTCCATTTTCATGGAGATATTTTAGATTGTGTACAGACCTTAAAGAAACAGTTACTCAAATTATGCAAAACAACTTATGGTGGTAATTTTTTTTACCTTAAGTTATACCTTTCTGCAAAGGTAATGTTTTAAGTTAAGTATCCTTTCCTGAGCCACTCATCCTCAAAAAGAATCTTTGCTGGCCATTATGTCAGTCTCTTAAATTCAAGAACATCATTTCATTTATTTCCTATAGGCAGACTTCTTCCATGGCTTCCCTTTCTATGACATGTAGTTCTATGTAGTTATGTCATCAATGAAAAATCAATAATGACAAGTCAATAAAGTTTGAAGGTCTGATCTTATTTATTTGTCACTCCTAAAAATTCTTATTTTTGACTGGACTCAGACTTGGAAGTAGAAGCTCTCAGAGAAGACAGCCTGCGTCTCTTGGCAATCTGTTCCTGGCGTTTTTCTTTGGCTTCCTAAAGAAAACCAAAAAACACAATTAAAGCTTTGTCTAGGTGAAAAATGCAGACAGAAAAAGCCAGTCCTGCCTCATCCTATCCCCAAATCATTAAGACTTACTTTCATTCTCTTGGCCAAAAGTTTGGCGTATTCTGCAGCCTCTTCCTTATTCTTCTTAGTCCGTTGTTTCTTCAGAGCAATACGCCGGCGCTTGTGTTGCAGGACACGTGGAGTAACCAGACGCTGAATCTTTGGTGCTTTGGTCCTAGGTTTTTTACCTAAAAAAATCAGATGATTGAAATCATTTCTCAAGAATACATTGTTGGGTCAGAGTATAGCTTAGAAGTAAGGCATGGTCAACATGCACAAGGCCCTGGGTCTAACCCCCAACATACACATAGACACAAAAAACCTTATTACTTTCCACATGTAGTAAATGTTATAAACAAATTTATGTTTGATCAAGTTGGCAGTGCCTATGAAAACGTACTTTTGAGGCTTAAAAATCAAAACCTATTCTACAACTTAAAAATACTGATAGTTGGGCTGGGATTGTAGCTCAGTGCAAAACACTTGCCTTGCACGTGTGAGGCACTAGGTCCAAGTCTCAGCACCACATAAAAATAAAAATAAAGGCATACTGTCTATCTACAACTACAAAAAAATTTTAACAAAAAAACTGATTGCCCGACAGATCCTGCCAGGTTTGGGGGAACAAAAACATTTAAATAACATGTGGCACATTGGTAGAGTATCCTCTAAATTAGCCTTTCTGACTTGTTCTACAAAAATTCCCTACAGATTATAGAAAAGCTCTGGAGCAGAAAGCTTCTCAAATGTAGTTTGAATTCATGGACACTTTGTGGAAGTGACACTTCAGGTTCTTCAAGTAAATGTCCAACTGTCCAGGCTCAAAAGACAGGTGCCATCTTAAAAACATCTGTCAACTAGATCACGTTTTCTAAACAGATTGGGTTTCCAGAGGTGTGATTGTGGAGAAGTGCTCGTTTGCAAATTACATTTTCTGCAACATAAATTTCCTAAAGGTAAGACTGTCAATCCATACCATATCCTCAGCACTTACCACAGTACTGAGCACAGGGTAGGTACCTAAATAGTTGGAATTATATGCCAAGTACAGATATCCTGAACCCAAGAGGAGGAATTAGAGGACCAGAAAAATCAACACAAAACAAAACAAAAAAAAAAAAAAACCCTGGAATCTCTAATATATCAAGTTTTAAATGGGTGTTGAGAGTACCCTCAGAATCCCATATTTTTTCAACTTTCACGACAACGACACTCCTAAGCCCAAAAGCAATGACTCAAGACTCCAGTTAATGCTTTAATACTTCAAAGGAACGTTCTACATGCATGCAAAATACCAGTGACAAATTACTAAAAATTAAGCACGTCCATATCACATAACAAATCTTACCTTCCTTGTTTAAGGGTTTTCTGACAACATATTGGCGGACATCATCTTCCTTAGAGAGATTGAAAAGTTTGCGGATTCTACTAGCTCTTTTGGGTCCCAATCTGCGAGGTACAGTAGTATCAGTAAGTCCAGGAATATCCTTCTCTCCTTTTAAAGAGAAAATTGAACAAAGATATCAATCCAACAACCTCCTTATACTGCAAATAAAAAAGTATTTGGACAACCAGCTTTAAATAAATTGCAATAAAAAGAAAACGTAAGCCTTACCTTTTTTTACAATTACCAAGTTGAGAACGCTGAGATTGGCATCCACAATGCAACCTCGAACAGATTTGCGCTTTCTCTCTCCAGTTCTCCTGGGTCTATAACAGGAATGCCCTTTACTCAGTAGCAGGCGAACCCGGCCATGGGTCAGGACACCCTGCTTCATGGGGAAACCTTGTTTGTCGTTCCCACCACTGATTCGGACCACATAACCCTGCACGAAAATACCACACATGTAACATTTCTTTTCCAAATTTATTAAATTCAGTGTTATGGCCTTTATTGACCAACGCCTCTTTTCCAGGGAAGTATAATTCAAAAAGACCAATTTGAACTTCTGATGGAAGTTTCTTCTACATTTCTAACTTGTCAAATTCAATCAGCAAACTCATTTACATACTACCTAACCCCATCAGGTGATAGCTCCACTTCACAAAGTGACATTCAGAAGTAACTTATCCCAAATCAGAAGACCCAATCAGCAGTTCGAACCCCATTCCTAATACCAATTCCCAGAGCGTTTACTCTCAAAATAGTTGAGACAATGCCACAGTTAACTTTTACCTTCCATTCTTCACCCAGAGCATCTGCAGCAACTTCTGTGGCCATACGCTTCTCATAAAAAGTACGAAGTTTGCGTTCATCGTCCACTTCAATGAGTTTCTGGCAACCAGTAGCTGGGAAGGAGATATTCAGCTAGGATTAAAAGTAGGAGGAAAAATTATAGAGGTAATTGCAGAACCCCCACCCCACAATGGCAATTCCATCACAAGCCTTTGATGTCAATTTCAAATCAGTAAACTTGGTGAGTTTACTCATAAGCACATGTCAAGAATAATGCACGGCAAGCAAAACGCTTAACAGGGCACGTTTTCCCTGCGGCCCCGAGGAATGACTGGGGCCGAAGGCTCCCGTCATTACCGCCCCGAAATAGGGAGCCCGACTTAGGTAAAAGAGTTAAAAGTCGCAGGATAGGTAGACCACAAACTGAGCACTCCGCCAGTATCTGTCCCGGCAGGGCGCGGGAAAGCCACCATAGCGCTTCCAGCACGACAAAACTCTGGTCGTAATCGTCCGCCATCCGCTCTCCCAAAGAGCTCTGGCCCAAGAAATGCAAACGTTATGCTGCCTTACACCCTTCTCCACCTGGAGCCAGGACCTTGGTATGCTGGGACTGACGCAGTGTTCTGAGGCTCGATCCAAGTTCCCGAAGCCTAGATCAACACACGCCACCACAACCTACCTTCATCTTGAAGCAGCTGATCGCCCGCAAGGCGCCACGAAAAAGAGGCCCGACTTCCGCTTAACCCAGGTCACATAGCGCTTCGAGCACTCGCGAGATTAGCAAATGCCTGTGTGAGCGGAAGTGAACATGCACTTCCTGGGGCGAGGTTAATCAGCGCCGGGAAGGTGAACTCGCGGGGCTACGAAGTGCGCCAGTCGGTCTGGTCAGGCGAATCTTCCCTATGCAGTGAGAGACACTTTACTGCATAATTTTTTCTGTGCTCGCCTGCACTTTGTAGCTGTGCCACTGCGGAGCCCCAGCTCGGCCCCTACCAGTCGGTGGCTGGAGTTGCCAAAGGCTGGACCGGAGCTCGACTCCCTCTTGGAACTGTGTTGTCTCTCAGGCTCTGACTGGAAGGCTTCCAATTCCGGAGCGTACCCCGTCCTGATACCGCGAATCACAGCAAGAAATTCCGAAAGTAGCGCCTTGTTATTCTTTGAAACACTGGGTCATCCTCTTGGCTTCTCTAAATGCTCTGTAGTCTTCTCTTTCCTATCATAGAATGACACCCCAGTCCCTCTGTCGCATAACCAGCAGGCACGATTACCCTAAGTCCAGACAACCATCGGATGCCTCCAGAAGTTTCCCTGCTTTCTTTCCTGCCTCTGATCGTTGTTTTTTTTTTTTTTTTTTTTTTGGGGGGGGGGGGTTGGGTGGAGTTGAACCCAGGGCTTCCTTGCTAACTAAATAATCTCTACCACTGAGCAACACTTACAGCCTCTGCGATGTTTTCCAAATGCAAAATTGCCTGACTTCTCTGCTGGAAATATTCCCTTTGCTTACCCAGTGTACTTAAATACTGTCCAAACTCCTTACCGTGACTTCATAGACTTTCCCGTCTCAAACTCACCTTTTGTCATCAACTAATGCTATGGAGGATTTTCAGATTACAGATGGCCTTTTATGAGAATCCTAACCATACTACTTGAAATAGGACTCACCCTATTCTCTAGTGCAGAACTATTCTCCTTTATAATACTTAATCATGATTCCCCATAAATGATTTGTTTATGGTCTGTTCTCTGTAGTAGATAATAAATTTGGTTGGGGTTCATGTCTTTACTTCATTCTGGTACACTAAAGATGCAGCTGACTCAGTAAATATTTTATTTATTAAATGCTTATAATCCCGGCTCATGTATGCATTAGTGTCATGGGATGTGGTATTATGGAACGAGCCAGCAGAGGGAGAATAAATTAAGTAAACCTTCAAAAAGCAATGATGCAACTCATAGTAGTACAGAAAGATGTGGGGGGAAAAATTGTGCATTTGATTAGTCTTCCAGAACATTTCTGGAGAATAAGGCTGTGAACCCAGGTGATTGAACTCTGAAGCCCACAATTTTAATCAGTTTCCTGAAGGAAGTAACATTTATTGTTTATTACATTGTACTCCGTGCTTTTTTTCAAGGAAAAAAACTACATTCTAAGTAAACAAAAATAATTTTTGTATTCCAAGATTATTTCATACTTTCTTCTTCCATATCACAACGTTTTGAGTTTAGGGCTGATTCAGATTCAAAGTGGAAAGATTTTATGGAATCCTATTTGGTCATTGACATTGACAGAAAGAATTTTGGTGAAATTAAGCATTTTATAAAAAAAAAAACCTGTGTATATAATTTTTTTGATTTTGAGGTGACAAAATTGGCATGACAAATTTTCATTTTTTCACTTTTTAAATTTTGCTGTGCTGACCATCAAAACCAGGGCCTCACAAATACTAGCACCCCCCAGCTGGACAAAATCATTTTTAAAAAATATTTATTTATTTTATAGTTGTACACAATGCCTTTATTTTTACATGGCGCTGAGGATAAAACCCGGCCACGCACTGCTAGGCAAGTGCTCTACTGCTGAGCCACAACCCCAGCCTGACAGTATCATTTTTTGAAAAAAAATTTTTTAGTTGAAGATGAACACAATACCTTTATTTTACTTGTTTTTATTTTTATGTGGTGCCAGGGATTAAACTCAGTACTTCACGCATGCTAGGCAAGTGCTCTACTACTGAGCCACAATCCCGGTCCTAACAAAACCATTTTAAAGTGAAAAATTCATTGGCATTTACTATGTTCATAATGTTGTACAACCCCTACCTCTGTCTAGTTTCAAAATATTTTTTCCTCACCCTGTAAGGAAACCCTATACCTCATTAAGCAGTTATTCTCCATTTACCATTTTCACCAGCCTGTAACCACTAATGGATGTTCTGCATGTATGGATTATGGATTTACCTATTCTTATTCCCTATTATTAGACTCTTAGAATATTTAACCATTTGCATATACTGTCTAATGTTTTTGAGGTTCATCCATGTTGTAGCATGTATCAATTTCACAGTCCTTTTTGTGGCTAAATAATATTCCCATATATGTATAGACTGCAGTTTATCCATTCATACATCGATGCACATTTGGACTGTTTTCTTCTTGACTATGTGAATATGGTTTTTGTGTTTGTGTACTTGTTTTCAGTACCTTTGGGCACGCAACTTAGTGAAATTTCTGGGTCATATAGTAATTCTATGTTTAACTCGCAGAGGAACTGCAAAACTATATTCCATAGCACCTGAACCATTTTATATTCCCACCAGCCATATATGAGGGGCTCTGTTGTCTCTAACTCAGGGCCAACAATTGATATTTTATTTTTGTTTTAATCCATATCCATCCTAATGGGTGGAATAATGATACCTTATTGTGATTTTGATTTGCATTTCCTTAATGATTGATATGTTGAGTGTTTGTTTTTTTCATGTTTGTTAGCCATTTGTATATATTCTTTGAAAAAATGCCTACTTAAGCTCTAACTCTTCCCCCTTTTGGCTCTAGGTTTTGTTTCTTTTTTTTTTTTTTTTGTACTGGGGATTGAACCCAGGGGCACTTTACCACTGAACTATGTCCTGGCACCACCACCCCCAACCTTTGAATTTTAAGATAGAGTTTGACTAAGTTGCTTGGTCTGGCCTCAACTTGTGATCCTCTGGCCTCGGCCTCCAGAGTAGCTGGGGTTATAGGTGTGTACCACTATGCAGCCACTTGGCTCTAATTATTTTTATCGAAGTAGTGATAGTTAATGTAAGGCAAAGAGCAAAGTCTAAGACCATGCCTTGATTTCTTTTATCTTTTTTGTGGTGCTGAAGATCAAACCTTTATTTATTTTTAAAAATTTCTTTTTCTTTTCTTCAGTACTGGGGATTGAACCTAGGAACTCTCTACCACTGAGCTGCATTCCCAACCCTTTTTATTTTTTTATATTTCAGGGTATCATCAAGTCGCTGGACTGGAATTTGCAGTCTTAGCCTTCTCACTCGGGATTACGGGTGTGCACATGTGGCTCTTAAAAATCTCTAATGCATTTTAAGAATTGTGACAAAAATAACATGACAAAATTTATCATCTAAACTATTTATATAACATCAGTAATGTTAAATATATATTGTTGTGAAACAGTTCTCCAGAACATTTTCATCTTGCCAAAGGGAAACTGTATTCTTTAAATACCTCCCCCTGTCCCTGCCTCCCCTGCAGCCTTGGTAACCATTCTCCTTTCTGTCTACAATTTTGATTACTCTGAACATATCATATATGTGGAATCAAACAATAGTTGTCTTTTTATGCCTAGCACATTTCACTGAGCATAAAGTCTCCCAGGCTTATCCACATGACAGAATTTTCATCCTTTTTAAGGCCGAATAAATTCTGGTATATTAATTAATTTGTCAGTGGACATTTGGCTTACTTCCATTTACCTCCTGGCTATTGTTAATACTGTGGATAATGTTATGAAATTGGGTGTGAAAATATCTATTTGAGACCCTGCTTTCAATTCTTTTGAATATATATGCAGAAGTGTGATTAGTGGATTAAATAATAGTTCTATTTTTAACCTTTTGAGGCGCTTCTGTGTTTTCCACAATGGCTTTACTAATTTGCTATCCTAACAAAAGTATGTAAGAAATTGTTTTAGTCAGCTCTTTTGCTGCTGTGACCAAAAGACCTGACAAGAACAATTTTTAGAAGAAGAAAAGTTTATTTGACATACATATTTCAAAAGTCTTAGTCCAGGGATGGCCAATCCCTAAGCTCTGGGCTCAAGGTAAGCCAAAATATGGTGGAAGGGTGTGGAGGAAGAAAGCAGCTGGTGACAGGGCAAACATATAGCAAAGAGCAAACTCTGCCCTGCAAGACAAAATACCCCAAAGGCATGGCCCCTGTGACCTACCTCTTTCAACCACACCCCACCTGCCTACAGTTACCCCACCCATTTAATCCACCACTGATAAGATTTAAGGCTCATATAACTCAATCATTTCACCTCTGAAAATTCTTATATTGTCTCACATTAGCTTCTGGGGGACACCTCATATCTAAACCATAATAGGGTTCTTTGCCCATTTTTAAAAATTGGAGTGTTTGTCTTATTGAATCATAAAAGTTCTTTATGCTAAGCCCTAGATATATGAAGTGCAAATAATTTTTCCCATTCTGTAGGTTGTCTTTACTTTCTTGATGCCAAACGTTTTTTAATTTTGATGTTCTTTTTTTCTAATTTTTATTATGGATCATGCTTTTGGTGACATTTGGTAATACATTGTCTAATGAACTATATATTTCAGAGAAGCTAGAAGAAAGGATATTGAATGCTTTCACCACAAAGAAATGATGTTTGAAGCAATAAAAATGCTTACTTGATTTGAACATCATAAAATGTACACATGCATTGAAACATCACATGGTACCCATAAATATGTACAATTTTATGTGTCGAATTATAAAGCACATTGCCAAATTCATAATCATAAAGATTCATCCATATAATATATATGTGTGTGTTTATTTTATTATTATTATTATTATTATTATTATTATTATTTTGGTACTAGGTTGGTTAGGGCCTGGCTAAATTGCTGAGCCTGAGTTGCTGGGATTATAGGCATAGGCCACCATGCTCAGTTCTAATCTAATTAAATGTATCTCTATCTTATGGTTTTAGTTCTTACATTAGGTCACTGATGGATTTTGAGTGTGCTTTTGGTTTTGCTTTTGATAAGGGGTTTTGCCATGTTGCCTAGGCTTGCCTCAAACTCCTATATTCAAGCAATCCTTCTGTCTTAGCCTTCCAAATGGACTATAGGCATGAACCATTACACCCAGCTGAGTTCATTTTTTAATATGGTGTGAGTTAGGGCGTCCAGTGCCATCCTTTTGCATGTAGGTATCTACTTGTTCCAGCACAATTTGTGGAAGAGACTCCCTCATTGAATGATTTTGGCACTCTTGTTGAAAATTAATTGCCATAGTGGTAGGGGTTTATTTCTGGATTATCAGCTCTGTTTCATTGCTGTATATGTCTATCCTATGCCAGTTCCATACTGGTTTCTCTCTTTCTGGTTGTTTTTAGTTGGGGGCTAACATAAAGAATTTGCAATACTCCTTCCTCAGCCTCCTGCGTAGCTGTGAATACAGCACATATCATCATGCCCAGCTTCTGCTGTTGATTACTTTAGTTTTACTGTAAGTTTTAAAATAAGGTAGCATGAGTTCTTCAACTTTGTCCTTTTTCAAGGTGGGTATAGCTCTTCAGGATCCCCTGCAGTTCCATAAGAGTTTTAGGATCAGCCTGTCATTTATGCAAAACATGGAGTTGGAATTTTGATGAGGATTACATTGAATCTGTAGATCATTTTGTGGAGTAGTGCCATCTTTACAATATTAAGTCTTCCAAACCAAGAACACAGGATATCTCTTTAGCCTTGGTAACTTATTGATACCCTCCCCACCAAAAATAAAATGAACTGGGGATGTAGCTCCATGGTAAAGTGTCTCTGGGTATTGAAAAAATAAAAACATATAAACAACTGATTTTTAACATGTTGATTTTATACCCTAAGAGTTTGTTGATTTTTTTAAAATCAGCAATAATAGCCTTATTAGGGCTTGAGATTTTCTACATATAAAATCATGTCATCTGCAAATAGAGATTGGTTTTACATTTTTCTTTCCAATTTGTATGCCTTTTATTTATCTTTCTTTCCTAGTTGTGGCTAGAACTTATAGTACAAGGTGGAATAACAGTGGTGAAAGTGAGAATCCTGTATATGCAGTCTTGATTATAGATTTTAGAATTATCTGAAAACTTTTAAGGAATATAAACAATAGCTGGGATTTTAAATTCCATTGTATATATGGTCTTTTCATTAACATAGCTGGAATTCTTTTTTATAAAAACTGCATTTGGACTGCATGATCAATATGATTCTGCAACATGTACACTCAGAAAAATGAGAAATTATATCCCATCTATGTATGACATATCAAAGTGCATAAATGCATTCTACTGTCATGTATAACTAATTAAAACCAATAAAATTAAATAAAACTGAATTTGCAAATCTACTGAAAGTTTTTTTTAAAAAAAATGTTTATATTTTAGTTATAGTTGGGCACAATACCTTTATTTTATTTATTAATTTTTATGTGGTGCTGAGGATCGCACATGCTAGGCGAGTGTGCTCTACCACTGAGCCACAATCCCAGCCCTACTGTAAGCTTTTGATGGATATTTGGTACCTGTGTACTTTCTGATACATAAGTGGCTTACAGCAGACTTTGTCTTGAATATTGCCATTGCTCCCAAGAGACTTGGCCATGTGTACTGTATTCAATTGCTTTATAGTGTATAACAGACAATCTTGTGCATAAATGACAACTTTTTACTTAAAAATGCATCACAATATAAAGATTTTGAATGTATGTTCATCAAGGAATAACAGTCCAGATTATGTGAAATTTACTTCATGTGGTACTGCTCTTTCAAGTAACTTAATTGTATTAATAGCAAATGACTAGAACAATTCATTAAACAACTATGTCACAACTTATCTCTCTGCTTTGTGGTTGAGAAATTCATTTGGCACTGCTTTAATATTTGTTTTTATTTTTAAAATGCCAAAAAATAAAGGAATTTGAGTCTTAGAATTGAGAAAACACGGTATGTTGCAGTAAAAAAAAAAAAAAAAAAAAAAAATAGAGAATAGGCTGGGTGCAGTGATGTGTACCTATAGTCCTAGCTACTCTGGAGGTGGGCTTAGGAGGATCACCTGAGCCCAGGAGTTCAAGGCCAGACTGGGCAACACAGTGAACCCTATCTCAAAAAACTAACTAACATAACCAAAAAGAATGATGAAGTTCTCTATAAATATGCAGTTATTTCCCAGGTATATTGTTGAGTGGAAAAAAAAGCCAAGCTACCTTTTTTGTAAGAAAGAAAGGGGTTAATAAATCAGGGATGCATTTGTTTCAAAAGATACCTAAGAAGGATAAAACAAGCTAAATTGTTTACCTTTAGTGAGTATCAGCAGGGTTCAGTAGATAAGGACAGAGACAAGACTTCCCTGAGTACTCCTTTTTTAAAGTTTGACTTCAGTGTAAATTGTTGTAAAACTTTTTTTTTTTGCAAATTAAAAGGGTAAAAGATAAAAGCATAAAATTGAATATAAAAAGAAACAGGTTAGTCTAACAATGTACATAAAATTGAAACAATCAGATGAAAACAAATTTTAAGAAATTAAAAAAAAATTAGTTGTAAATGGACACAATAGCTCTATTTTAGTTATTTTTATGTGGTGCTGAGTATCAAACCCAGTGGCTCACATATGCTAGGCAAGCATTCTATCATTAAGCTATAACCCAAGCCCAAGAAACTTTTGAATATAGTATTTTGACTATACTTCCGTAGTGGGGGATATATTGTAAGAACCAAAAGAACTGCAAGGGTATCATGAATGTTACTTAGTAACATAATTTTAGCTGTGATAGTCTCAACTCTGAAATTTTTTTTTGTATATTATAAGATAGAGCAAATAATTGATATCTTAGGAACCAGGATTTCCACTGTGGTATATAAACATATAGACAACACTATAGAAGTCCCATTGTGTTGGATTTGAATCAGAGATGTCAGTCTATACTCATATTTAAAAAAATAAAATATTATATTGATCTTAGCTTGTTTAATAAGGCCTACTAGCAATTATGTCCTAACAATGAGCACATCTAGCACCCAAATCTTTTTCTTTAAATACCATGCCTCAAAGAATAAGAGTTCTTTAGAGAATTTGGTTGACTGGGGCAAATAAAGAACAATGTGAATTGTTGTCGCCTGAAGCGCTTGGAGCAACAGAGTCGCGGGAAGAAGTTTAGAGGCAAACTGGAGACAAACAGTTTTTTATTCTGATAACTTTTCTCTCTGGTTCTAACAACCACTAACACACGCCACACACACCACCAAAATGGCGCTGACCCGATCAGCAATTTCGGCCAAGTCACTTGAGATCCCGGAACAAGTCCCGTGAGACTACGGAAGGCGACAATGTCTAAATCTCCACGGCTCATAGTCAACCGCAATTTCAAGCCATCTCTCCAAACAGGGCTCCTACAGTGAATCTAGAATATTTGTGTGGGAAAGAAAGAAATATCTCAAAGACCAATGATTGATATCAAAAGAACAAATAGGTACAGGTACTCAGACTCAAAATACAAGAAAACTCTGATCAGACAAATCCAGAATATGGGTTCTTCTACAAGACAGCTGACATTATTATAAATTATTATTATAAATTGTTTTATAGACAAGAGATTGAACCCAGGCCTCACACATGCTAGGCAAGCTCTGTACTGCTGAGCTATATTCCCAGCACAAGACAACTGACTGGACCTTAAAAATCAGTATCATAAAAGGTAAAGAAGGGGGGAGGGATTGTCCTAAATTAAAAACATCTAAAGGGACTTAATCAGTGAAAGACGTTAATTTTCATTAGATTGTAGATAGTGTAAGGATGGGAAGGAAACCTTAAAAAGACATTTTAGGGGAGCTGGGGTTGTGGCTCAGTGGTAGAGCCCTCACCTACCACATGCGAGGCACTGGGTTTGATCCTCAGCACCATGTAAAAATAAATTAATTAATTAAATAAGGGCATCGTGTCCAACTACAACTAAAAAAAAAAAAAAGACATTTTAGGGATAATTGGTAAAAATTTAAATAGGGCTGTATGTTAGATTGTATTACCAAAATAATTTTAATTTTAAGGTGCAATTATGATTTTGAGGTTATGTTTAAAATTTATTTTTAGGGGATGCATACTTAAATATTTAGAAGTGAAATGTCATGGTGTTTGCAATTTGCTTTCAAATGGTTGAGGAAAAAATAAAGATATACAGTTGTCCCTCAGTATGTGTGGGGGATGGGTTCCAGGAGCCCCTGTGGATAACAAAATCCATGGATGCTCAAGTTCCTTACATAAAATGTCATGGTGTTTGCATGTAACCTGTATAATTTAAATCATCTCTAGTTTGCTCTTAATAATCTCATACAATGTAAATGCTATGTAAATAGTTGTTCTGCTATATTTAGGGAATAATGACATGTTCAGTACAGATGCACTGTTTTCCACATATTTAAGGTAGTTGAATCCAGACGTGCAGATTCCAATGATATGGAGAACTGACCATAAATAGAAAATCATCAACATATTGCAAATTTTGTGAAGTGTTCATCATGTTCTTTTCACTTTTCTTTGGTTCTGAATTTTTCAGTCAAAAAAATTAAGAAATAAAGATTTAAGAGATGGAATGGATAACACTTTATAATAGGAAAGGGAATGGAGAGAGGATAGATAGAGTCCAGAATGACAACTAGATTCTGGCTTGTCACCAAGGTGCCACCACTGAGAAGAAGAGCAGGCTTACAGAGAGCAGTGAGAGTTTGTTTTGGACACACTGACTATGAAGGGTCAGGGGATAAAGTAGAGACATCCAGTAGACTGTTGGTTTTACGGGTTTATAGGTTGGGTGTTTGACACAATGAATGAGGTGGGATAAGCAAGGGCCTGTGTTAGTTTTCTAGGGCTACCATAACAATGTACCATAGGTTGGGTGGGTTAAACCACAGAAATTCTCAGAGTTCGGAAGACTAGAATGCCAAGATTAAGATGTCAGCAAGGTTTCTTCTGAGGCCTCTCTTAGCTTGTAAATGGTTATCTTCTCTGTGTCTTTTTGTTTATGGTTCTTATTCTGTGTGTCTACATCCTAACCGCCTTTTTTATTTAAAATAAGGACACCAGTTATTGTGGATTAAGCCTCCCACCCCATGGCCTCATTTTATTTACTTATTTTTCTCATGGCCTTATTTTAACTTCTGTTTGTGTGTACATGGTGTTGGGCACTGAACTCAGGGCCTCATGTGTGTACTCTATCACTAAGCTACACCCTGTCCCTTCATTTTAACTTAATTACCTCTTTAAAGACCTCATCTCCAAATATAGTGGCATTCTGGGGTGCTGAGGGTTAGAACTTCCCCATGTAAATTCTTGGGGGAACATAATTCAGCCCATAAGAGGGCCTGAGGGCAGAGTCTCTCAGTCACAGGATCTTGACTAAACAAAACACTTTTCTGTATTAAATAGAGTTGTTAGAATAGTCTTAAAAGCAATTAGTAAAGGTAAATTTATCTCTTTAATTACATGAGTTTTCCAAGTGTTTTGAAAAACAGAAATATCCTTCAAAGAGAGGTAGAAATACAGAAAGGAAGACAGGTAGTAAAGGAGGAAATGAATTTAAGTTTCAGTAAGCTGTTTCCTTTCTGGCCCAAGTCAAGGAAACAGGAAGAAAAAAATCATTTTACACAGACAAAAAAAAATAAGTTTTAAGGACAATTTCTACTTGTAAGGAAGAAATATTTTAAAACATGCCACACTGTATTTGGAAATGGAAGTTAAAGATGAAGCTAGGAAAACTCTTGGCTTATTTCTGCAGCTATATCCAGGAGCAACAGTTACAATGGATTTTTTATCCTTGGGCTAGGGACTAAGTGATGTTTGTGCAGAGTTGTGGAAAGCAAGATCTGGCATATATATATATATATATATATATATATATATATTGAAGATTTGGTAGTGGGCAGGAGGAAGGGATGACAGGGAAGTGCAAGAATGAATTTTTTTATCATATCAAGTCACTATATCATGGCAATCTTCTGCCTTATGTATTTTGTGTGTGTGTGTGTGTGTGTGTGTGTGTGTGTGTGTGTGTAGGTGGGTACCAGGGATTGAACTCAGGGGAACTCAATAATTGAGCCACATCCCCAGCCCTAGTTTGTATTTTGTTTAGAGACAGGGTCTCACTGAGTTGCTTAGTGCCTTTTGCTGGGGCTGGCTTTGAACTTGTGATCCTCCTGCTTCGGCCTCCCAAGTGCTGGGATTACCGGTGTGCAACACCGCGCCCAGCTCCATGCATTTTTACTTCTTTACTGTTATGTGACCTTGGGCAACTTATTTCTTTCTCTGTGCCTTATTATCTCCATTTTTCTTCTTCATAGAACTCTTGTCAAGGATCAATGAACCAATACCTGAAAAAAGTGAAACAGTTCCTAGTACATAGGAGACTCTCAATAAATATTAATTAACTTCATTATCACTACTACTACCACTGCCATCATAATTGTCATTGCCTCAGTGTCATGACTTTGCTCATGCTGTCTCTGTTGGCAGTACCTTCCTTCCTTTCTCCTCTACATTTGCCTGGTTTAAATTATGCAGCTTCTAAGGATTTCAACCCACATTGACCTTGCTGCAGGGAGGGGATGTAAGCCTGAACTTGATGCTAAGGTATTCTGGATTCATTAGGATGGTGGACAGCCATGGAGAGTCCTCAACAATGCTATTCCACAGACATGTGCTGAGCACCTACTTTATGTCAATACCAAGCTAGGAGCAAGAAATGGAAATGAAAAGTAATGGTCTTTGCTTTCAAGGAATGTTTTATCTAATGGAAAAGGAAACATAAGCAGATAGATACAACAGAGGAATTTAGGTGTGTTTCTCAGTGGTTAGAGCACCTGCATCGTATATGTGAGACCCCAGGTTTGGTCTCCAGCAGTAGGGTGTGGGGGGTTCAATAATATAGCAAAGGCCAGGGAATAACCTAAATGTCTGGATCATTCCTCATCAGCCTAACAATATACTGGAATATCTCCTATCTTCAAAAATTCCATTGTGATCCCACAGCCTCCTCTGGTTACTATTTCTTGGATAATGGTTATCACTCTCATTTATAATAAATCCACCTCTCTTACCACATAGTCTTATTAGCTTCTTATTTGTAGATTCAGCAATTTTTGTTGGTACAAATGTATTCTTTCTACCCTCCTTTTAGGTAAATCTCTCCCTCCTTCCTTCCTTTTCTCTCTCTCTCTCTCTCTCTCTCTCTCTCTCTCTCTCTCTCTCTTTCTCTGTACACACACACATATATATATATGCTATTCCACAGACATGTGCTTAACATATATATATATATATGTTAAGCTGCTCCTTATTATTGTTCCAGCAATATATCAGAAAGAACTTTGTCTTTTAACATATGAAAAACTTTGTTGTTGCCTTTTATTGGTCTGTTCCTAACAGACATTTAGGTTGTCTCCAATTATTTTCACTTATAAATAAAGCTACAATTATGTAAATGACCTGGCCTGTAAGTCATTTCCCATGTTTGGGAGTATAAATGTAACGTAATTACTAGAAGTAGAATAACCTGGTCAAAGTATACGTGCAATTGTAATTTTGATAGTATGTGAAATCATTCTCCATAGAGTTGTTCCAATTTACATCCCCATTAGCAATGAATGAGAGTACCTGTTTCCCTGAAGTCTTGCCAAATGTTATCAAACTTTGGGAATTTATCATTTATTTATTTGTTAGAGGAAATAAAAGTTATTTCAGTGTGGTTTTATAATTCTATACCTGTGAGTTAAGGATCTTTTCATACATCTTTTGTTCCTATCTTTTTCCCATTTTTTTAAAATGTTGGATTGTTAACACTTATTGTCTAAGGAAAATTAGCCTTGCATAAAAATTCCACGTTTTTCCTGGTGTGTCTTTAACAGTTTTATTGAAATGTGATTGACATACAATTGACCCTTGTAAGGTAAAAATTCACTATTGTAAAATATATCTCAGAGTTCTGCAGCTTCACTGTAATTGAATTGTAGAACATTTTCATCACCCCCAAAAGGGATCATGTGCCCATAAGCACTCACTCCTATTGTCATTCCAGTTGTAATTCCCAGTCTCAAGCAACCAGCAATCTACTTATATCTCTATAGATTCACCTGTTTGGGGCACTTCATATAAATGGAATCACACACATGTGGTCTTGGGTAACTAACTCACTTTGTTCCCATTCTTTTTAAAATCTGTTCTAGTAAGAGTTTTGTCCCCACTTAAACTGTCCTTTCAAAGGTCATTAAGTTATATATCTTCTGTTTTTCTGCTATCTCACCTACCTGGCCTTCCCAATCTTCCTTGATAGTTCATCTTTCTCTTTCCTCTAAAAATGGGAGCCCCCAGGACTCAGTCCTTGCTCCTCTTTTCTGTCTATGCCTCTCAGCCACTCAACAGGTCCTTTGGTATTGGATAGACTACTAACTTGCTATAAAAACTCTGTTCATATAAAATTATGCTTCCAGGAATATGAAGTAGACATACTTTTCTTATTCTTTCAGCTGAGTATAACTAAAACCCTGGCCATTATATATAGAAAAACATTTGAAAGGTGGAGAGGGACTTCGAACTGAATAGTCCAGCCACCCGAAATGACAGCAGGTATAGACTAAAACATTTAAAAACCTGTTATTTTGTGGTCTCAGAAACAGAAAGGAGGCAGCCTAGCACAACAGAAAACTTTTAGATAATAACCATCTATTTCAGCCAAACACTTCAGAAAAAAAAAATTATGGTGTCAACCGCAACTGTATAAGTAAAGACTGAGCGGGTACCTGCTTCTACCATTATGAGGCTGTTAAAAAGTGTCTCAAGGGGCCCGGATTGTGGCTTAGTGGTATAGCGCCTGCCTAGTATGTGTGAGGCACTGGGTTCAATCCTCAGCACCACATAAATATAAATAAAAATAAAGGTATGTATCCATCTACAACTAAAAACATATGTACATTAAAAAAAAAAAAAAAGTGTCTCAACAATCTTGCCAGGATAGTGTTAAAGGAAGCCAAGCAGAGGACTGAACTTTCATTCTGGTTTGCTAGTACTGAGCTTCCCGTTATTCCCATGATGTCAGTGGACACTCCATGGAAGGAGGGACTTCCCCCCCTACCCATTAGTTGAGAGGATTCTCCCCTTGGGTATCAGGTGGGCAACTTTGATGTCAATCTGCATTAGGCAGTTATGAGGTGATGCCCCCCTCACCTTTCCTTACTAGAGCAGCGTCAGGCAAAGTTAGCTAAAACAGAAGGTTTAAATGAGATTCAGCACTGTG